>OY728126.1:65655400-68155400 GCA_963277665.1 Viscum album
CCATGTAGGTCACCATCCAGGCATGGTATGAGATGATTTCTAGACATTATTTTATGATCAATTATTTCATTAGACACTGAGATCTGAAAGATCCTAATATTTAATGAATCTCAAGCATGGTTTTATATTAGTTATGTAATATTCAGTATGTTTTACTGAGTTTTATCTCTTTTCACCGCTTCTAAATGGTGATGAGATTTCGTGTGCTAGATTTTTCAAGGATATGATCATTTAATCCATCCATACTTAGGTGAATATATTTCACCTTCTGATATTTTCTAAAATAGATCATAAGACTCTGATCAATGAGAACAACCTGAGGGACAGTGGCAATATCAGGTATATAGGACAAGTTCTACGGGAAGCCAATTGTTCTTTCGGAAGTAAAAACTAGTCCCCCAAGGATTCTAATGAAGGTGGTGGTAGCCTAGGTACCTATTCTAGTAGATCAATGGTGTGTCATCAGTGTGGAAGATAGGGCACCTAATTCCTCAGTGTGATGGGGACCCTCTATAGTGTCAGACTTATAGATGTATGGTGCATCATTAGAGATTATATTAGACATTTACATTAGTTTCTAGTGTAAGAGGATCCACACCAGCTCCACCTTTAAAGGAATGTTATTTTATGCCATTTCAGTAAAGGATTTGGAGTAGCACCTATAGGACTGGATGAGAATGAGGTCATGTCCATGGTGCCCAAACACTTGATTACCAACAGAGCTAGCAGAGAGGTCATGATCATGGAAGTATAACAATAACATAGGTTCATGGATTAGTTATGTTTCGTAGATTATTGAAGATTCCTAAGGATCATTATGTAGGACCTTATACAATATGAGGTACAATTCTAGTATCCTATGCTATACTATCTTCTTTATTTGATACTGGTGATTCACACTCCTTCATCTCTTTATCAATCATGAAAAGTCTATGAATATAAATTTTGGTTTACGACAATGTAATGAACCTTACACACTTTAGGGAGTAAGATCAGATGGAATACAAAAATTGATGGACTATCAACTTGAGTTAGGGAAGTTACCCTTTCTTGCGGGACCTCCATTCTTTTGAGATGTGAGGCTTCAATGTCATTCTGGGGATATATTGTTTGGCTTTGTATGACACATTTTTAGAATACAATCACTACAGGGTAAATTTTAAATCACCATAGGGTATTAGTTATCTAAAAAAGTGCGAGTAGGATTTCTAGGATAGTAGAGATAGAGTAGTGAATCATGGGATATGTGGAGTGACCACACGGATTGTTAATCTCGTCATGGAGGATCAGTGGTTACGTCAATCTGAATTTTTTCTAGTAGTATATCATTTCAGGTACGTCTTTCTGGAATTTTTTTTAGATTACCACATGAGATAGAGTTAGATTTTAAGATTTTAATCTTTCCAAAAGATGTTCTAATTCCCATTCCACTATATAGGATTTAGCCTAAGGAGCTCAAGGAGCTCAATTAGCATTTATAGGATTTACAGGACAAATGTTTTCTACAGACTATAAAATCCTGTTGGAGTTCACCCTTGTTATTATTTAAGAAGGGGGATGAGAACCTCTATCTATGCACAGATTAAGAAAGGATGAAATAAAATATGGGAAAGAACAAGTATACAATTTCTTGAAATAATATTCTCTTTGACAAGATATGAGGAGCTAAGGAGTTTTATAAGGTCGAACTGAGATCAGTATATCATTAGGTGTGATTTAGGATGTCAAACATACCTCACACAACATTATATAGTAGATATGGTCTGTATAATTACCTTTTTATTTTGTTCAGTCTTACAAATGTTCCAGAAATTTTCATGGACTTAATGAATATAGTGTTCTACCCCTATCTGGATTACTTTTTCTTTGAATCTATGGATGAGATCTTGGTATATTATCACACTCATAACAACTATTCTAATCAACTTGAGATCATTCTGAGTATACTGAGAGAGCATCAAATTTCGTCCAATCTTGTTATGTGCCACTTTTGGATGGAAACATATCACTTCTTAGTTCATATTATCTTGAAGTCAAGAGTATCTATTGACCTAGTGATGGTGAGTGTTGTGGTGTACTGGGAGCATCCCTCTAATGTGTTTGATATAAGGAGATTCTTGGAGCTAGATAGATATTATAGGAATATCATATAAGACATATCAGTACCTTCCTCACCTATTAATGGCGTTAAAATGAAGGGTTTTATGTTATTTTGGTCATACGAATGTGAGAAAGCCTTTCAGGAGTTGAAAGGAATGCTCATATTGACACCAATTTTGATTCTACCAGATCCTGGAAAAGGTTATACAATATTTTTTGATGCATCAAGAATCCTCTTGGGATCAATGAAAATGTTGTAATATAGAGTCTTTGTGTACATATATCAATATTTTAGATCTCATTAAGGTATTTACCTGATGTACGACCTTGATCTTGAATTAGTTGTCCCGGCCTCATGTTACTAGAGTAATTATCTATTTGGTGAGCCCTTTGTGGTATATAAGGACCACAAGAGCCTCAAATATATCTTTACACATTGTGAAGTTAAGATCAATCAATGAATATGGGTTTAACATATTTATTCCTTTGATTTGGAGCTTTCCTATATGCTTGGAAAAGGAAATGTGATTGTAGATGTGTTGAGTAGTAAAACTCAGGAACATGTCATATAAGAATCTAGTGATGACTAAAAATCGATGTCCATTTTCTATAATCTTCATTTAGAGATTCATGATATTTAAAAGTAGTCTTATCTCTTTGCCTTTATAGTTAGGTCTTCCCTCCTTGAGAATACGAAGAGTATGATATTTACATGTCTTAAAGGATTGGTTCTTTGTGGGACTATTTCAGGAGATGACCAGTCTCTTTAATGTTATATGGATAGAATCGAAATCCTTTTTATACATGGATGAGTATATGTTACTATAGATATAAGAGAAGAGTTTATTTAAGAGTCCCACCCTTCTCAGTGAGAAGTTCATATAAGAATCTCCAAGATGTATCAAGATATGTTTTACAATTATTGGTATCCTAGGATAAAACATGAGATAACTTGATTTATCACTCGGTGATCCACCTATTTGTAGGTGAAGATAGAGCACCAAAGCCATGTTAGATTATTGTAGTCACTTCCAGCCCCAAAATAGGAATTGGAGGGTTTTTCTATTAACATTGTAATCATCTTACCAAGGTCTCAAACTGATAGTGATGTTTTATGGGTAGTTATTTACCAATAGATGAAATATTCAAACATCCTTACTATCCATGATATTTTATTAGTTGATGGGTTGGGATGATTTTGGGTCACTAATATCATTCAACTACATGGGTTCCCTCATACTATCATTATAGATAGGGATACTCATTTTATGTCATGGTTTGGGGTGGGGTCATAAAAATCTATGGGTACACAGGTCCTTCTGAGAACATATTTTCACCCTCAGACCAATGGATTGTTGTAACAGACAACACATGTTCTATAGAGCATTCTATGATCTCACTTCCATGATTTATATAGTTCTTGGGAGAAGAATATCCCCTTGTGTTGAGTTCTTCTATAATAATAGCTTTAACGAAACAACTAATATTTATCCGTTTGAGGAATTAAATGGTATGCCATTCCATTAACCCATGTGCTGGTTAGAGGTAGGAGAAATATCCTTACTAGTTCCTCATCTCATGCAGGAGACTTTAGAGTAGTTTTAGCTAATCAGGAAGCATATGCACACAACTCAATATAGGAAAAAATATTATGTTTATCTACATAGATGTCCTATATAGTTCAAGGTTAGAGATCGTGTTTTCCTATGGGTATATCCAAAGAATTGTCATAGACAGATACTAAGTCAAGGGAAGATTTCACCTCATTATGTAGGTCCATTTAAGATTCCGGGGAGAGTTGGTCCAATATACTATCAGTTATTACTACCTCTTAGGTACCATGCCATGCACAACATGTTCCACATTTCATAGCTTCACCAATATCATACAGAACCTTCTCATATTTTTTTATCTTGAG
This sequence comes from Viscum album, assembly GCA_963277665.1. Taxonomy (NCBI): domain Eukaryota; kingdom Viridiplantae; phylum Streptophyta; class Magnoliopsida; order Santalales; family Viscaceae; genus Viscum; species Viscum album. Next base: position 65,659,419 of record OY728126.1, read on the forward strand.
GAAGTTGAGAAGGATATCAATGATTTAGTTGAGGAGTACCCAATAAATATCATTTATCAATGCTCAAAGGCTCTTTGAGGCTAGTATGTCACTCTAGTACGAGTGGTACTAAACCATGGACATGTATATGAAGAGGATTGGGAGTGGGAGGCTGACATATATGCCTAATGACCAGAGATTTTCTCTACCATGGTTTCACTACCCATGGAAGGTGAACTCATGGATGGGTTCCATTAAGGGTGGAGGACTGTAAGAACCTAGTTTTTTGATAAAATGGATCTGTTTAACTTTGGTCTAATTATATTTTACGGACCTAGATTGGATGATTAATGAGTTTATGAAGGACATAGGGGTGTCTGAGGATTATTTAGAGATGGGAACCTACTTTTTGGGAGAAAAAGGCCAATCACATTGTTAGAAAATACCATACTAGGAAGGCCGTATAGTTAGTTATATCCATGAAAGGCTGGACAATGGTGTTTTTTGGGGGGAATGATTTTACCTAACCATGTCCTAAGGGATTCATAGCCGTAAAATAACTATAGAAAAATTATAAAGGTATTTTACATGACTGGTGCATGGTTTCCCTAATAGTTTTGAATAACCATACAGGTGCCCCATTCCTATAGTTGACCATGCATGGTTGGTAGACGGTTTAGAAAACAATGTATACAAACCATAAGATGAAAATATTTTGGTGATTTAATGTTTTAACCTAAAAAACAATTAAATCGACCCCTATTTTCTTATTTATTTTTCCAATTGACATCACCCTTGCTTCTCCTCTCTTTAGCTCTCTTGAATCTCTAGACTACAAATTGATCTTGAGCATCTCTCAGAAGTCTTATTTGATCACAAATTTTCTCATTGGATCAATATTGTTAAGATATAAATTCATTTTTAGTATTTCATCATTATAATTTAAATTTATGATACTATTTAGATACACATTCAAATGCCCTATTTTTAGGGTGTTAGTCCATTCATTTGATCTCTTCAAAAACTGATAGAATTAGTGGATGATACTGGATGTGGAGAGTCATATGAGTACAAGGTAAGTAGTATATAAGTCACTCATAATGATTTTTAAATTTATAAATTCTCTAATTAATAACAAGACAATTTCAATGGGTGTGGCTTGTTTAATTAAATTTTTTTTCTTATATTAATTAGAATAATATTCTAAGACTAATGTTATTAATGTTATTCATAGTTAGTTGTTATGTCCACAATTCTAACCACCGCAAAGTAGGGTTTTTACATAACTAATGCTTTTAGTGGCCAATTATGTTTATCTCACCCACCATTTAGGTGTTTCTAGGCTTGACCCGGATAATGATAGGTGTCCTTAATTAATTGACACGTGAACTGTCAAATGGATAGTACCATGTTTTTTTCCACTTGACCAACCTAGGGTAAGTGCTAAAATTTGATAAATAGATCTTAATGTAAATGGAAATAATTTAAATTATATATATGTGTTGGCCTAATGGATTATAAATAATGGCTTGGTTATAAGTCCGTGAGACCCATTTCCATGACCAATAAAGGGTATCAGAGTGAACCTTATTAAATGATTATGAATTATATGAAATGAATTTAATGGTTGCATTCCCATTGGACATGTCACCCTAATCAAAGAAAAGGATTGAAACAAATGAACCAAATAAATGATATGAATTTCACCTGGCATAATTAATTAAATGAATTCATTATAATGTTCCATGAATATGGAAATTGAAATCACTATAAGAATTGTCAAACTCAAGATAGATTTTGTATTCCTAAGGCAATTCATTAACCACTCTTGGATTCCATTCCAATTCAAGGATGTTGGTTACCTTGGTTGAGACCCTCCACTGAACCCAATCACTACCTACCATAGGATTCCCAATATAACACCGTTGGATATATCCTTTACAATTACTGTATGCCTTACATATACTCCATGGATCCAGAATGTCTTCTATGAACATGAGGAACCATATTTATATCCTTGGTCTTATCCATTTATTATCATATTTTAGATTTTATGTATTCTATGGACTCAGTTAGATTCATTATTTTGGAATGACATGAATGAAACTCCTAATATTACACTCTTACCTCTTAGGAAGAATGTAGTTACTACTGATTTGGAGACCCTTGAGGTCAAGGTTTCCTTAGTTATCACCTTGGAACCCCTTTGTTATTATTATCATTAGGACGACTTGCTATTTCTTAAATCCTCCACTATCATTAATTTTTCAGGATTTCATTGCTGATATTACATCCCATGAAATATTTATATAAACTGAAACTAAATCAATTAATAAACTGAGTACATGTTGAGACTCGAATCAAGGGATAAACAGGAACTTTGGTATTTCTATTAATGCAATTATTTTCTTTCATATATTCAATATTGAACTATATTTCAGTTTATATTACATGGATAGTATGTTATAGACACCATTGGTAGTGTCCTACTCAGATAAATCTCACACCCTATTTGGGAGTCATCAGTACCCAAGTAAACTACATGTATACAGGTGTCAATAACGAGAAGTGTATCGATTCAACCACTTGATTGCTTTCTTGAATAAGATGTATCTGGTAAAAGATGACTGAGATGGAGCTCAAGATATTGAGGGATATTTTCATGATTCCTTTTTAAACATTTTTATAATGTATTTTATTATTCTATAAATCCATGTTTCTAACTTATTTGATACATGAATATCATCATCAACTTTTGTATATTATGATCAGTTGTTCATATTTATTATCATTAATTCTACTTCTGTTGTTATATCTATTTATTATAATGATTTTATTATTTACGCACTATTACATTTATCTAATTTTCAACACTATAGTGATGAAGGAACAATCTCCCTAAAGACAAACCCTAGGCCCTCGTGTCTAGTCGTCAGTCTCTCGTGTTCGGGGAGATGCACTTGAGTCTTAGTGAACCACTTAGATCGGGGCATGCGAGAGTGAAATCTGGGACTGTGAATTCACATGAAATTTTTTTATTAGATATGTACTTTATAATTTCCCATAGGTTAAATCTAATCATAAATAATACCTATTAAAATGATACTGAAACAAAAATCCCTTATGTGAAGTATAAATTGCTTCAAAAGTGATCTAATATCCAATATTATAAATTTAAATTTATTATACCTCTATAAAATAACCATTTAAAAACTTATCATATATTATCCACTTATGAAATATCAACACCAATTAATTAAAAATTAATTTTTAAAATTTTCATTTTAGAGCGTTAATTGTTTCGTTTATCAATAATGTTTCTATTCAACAGTTCCAGTCCTTATACTTTGATCATGCTTATATCATATATAAAATTTTAATCACGATATAAATATCATATATATTCACTATATAAATATTTAGAATCATCCATAAATGGAATATATAGAAAAATTATTTACATCATTCATGGAGACAGTAGGATGAACATACACATGAACACTATTTTCATTTTCGATCAAAATGGAAGAAATATAGATAAATAATAATTTATCTTTCCAAAACCAATATTATATCATAAATATAATATATAAAAATTAAATAAATAACAATATTAATCAATAATGTTTGATTTTGGTGGAAAATGAATTATATCTTTAAGTGGAGGTGGTAGTCCACACTTACACATGAGAGATACATTTACCTCCCATTTGATGGAATATAGGGTGGATAATAGTGGTTCAATAACCATGATAAAATTTCAATATATTGAGGATATAGATATCATAACATTATGTGGAATACCATAGTTTTATAGAGTGTAGAATATGAAATAATATTGAAAATAGTTGTTTTAGGGTTTGACCCTGTTTTGAGAAATCATATCTAGATTAAAACTTATTATGTGAAAAAATGTAATTTTGGAATGAAAATAAGATCCATGATTTAGGGAAGGATCCCATGATAATTTTAGTGTAATTATTATCCAAGATTGTGTAACAACCTTGGTAATATTTAGATAAAACATTTTCACATATTATTAACATTAATTAATTATATTTTAGAAATATATACTTATTATATGAATTTTATGTAATTTTTTTCAAAAGGAGAAAACGTTATTTCTAACCAAATTAAGATTTCATTAATTTTATGGTTTTATTTAAAATAATTATTTAGAAATTATATAATTTTAATTTAAAAAATTTAACATCATTTCAGAAAATATCATGTAAAAATTAACATAGGATTAATTTTATTATAATTTTCTGAAAAGTTTTAATTTTAATGAATAGTAAAAAATATTGATTTTTTTACAACAATATTTTATTTAACATTATTTTAAAGTTAAAATTTTGTTTTTTTGAATCATTTTTAAAATTAATTAGATCTTTTTTATTAAAAAATTCCATTATTTTATTTATAATGAACTTTATAATTGAATTTAGTATAAACATGCTTTTATTCATAGAAAAGAATTTTTATTATTTTTTTTCAATGTGCTTAGTGGGTTTAGTTTTAAATTAAATTAATAAACTTATATAAATTTAAAATTAAAAAATATATTACATATTCAGAATCCTGAGGAAAAAATTTCCTAAATAGGACCACTTTTATTTTAGTTGTTTTAATAGTAATTATATAAAATTTTAGTTACCAAAATGAACGTAAAATGAGGTAATTTGGGTTAAAACTATTTTTGTTACGATATAAATTAATTAATTAAATTAAATTTAAATAATTTGAAATTTTTATATCATCCATAGTCATTAAACATCGAAAATATGAAATTTTTTCCATTTTAGCTTTTATTTTTACATTTATATTATTTTAAGTAATTAAAAAATACAGAAAGTAACTCTCTTGCTTTTAAATTAATCTTATATGTTCGCATTGGGATAAAAATATTTTATTACTTTATATTAAAGTTTATTTTTTGAATAATTAAAAAAATTATGATGATTATTTATTTACAATTTTTTGTGATTATATATTTATCATAAATTCTTACAAAACACCATAATAGTTCATGTGCAAGCAGTAGAAAAACCATGTAAATGATATAACAAACCCTAAAAATATTATTTTATGAGTTTGTTAAAGTGATGAATTTATTTAAATAAATATAAAATATTAGATATGTTTTTACAGTTTTACATTCAAATTATATTGTTATATTTATTATTTTAATTTAAAATTAAATGAATTATTAAAAAAATGAAATTAATGAAATTTTATAGAAATGAATATTTTATTAAATGATTTAAAATTAATAAAACTTTTGTATTCAATGAATTTAATGGTATAGAGATTAAAATATCAACCATGGTCCAATTACAGATCATTTTTACTTTTATAGTAACTTTCTTTACTTATAAATAGTGAAAAAATTTGTTATCGCTGTAATTTTCATATGGTTTAACATGGGGTTAAAATAAAGAAATAAAGGTAAACATATAGTATAAAATTGTTAAAAAATACTAATTTGAGGATTTAGACCCATAATAATATTTTATTCTAATTATATCAATTTGGATCCAATTGAACATGAAAATTACTTTATATTAAAACAATACTTTATGCAATTCCAAGAATGACCATCCGCACACTTATAAATGTGTACCACTTATGCTCTCTTAAAATACCATTTAAGAACTGTATATATGAAAATTACTATGAAAATACCTACCCAAAATACCATCTCACATTATAGAGTTTTTAGTTTAGGATATATACCAACCGTATATGTATTATGGTGTAAATCAAATAAGGTTGTTTGAAGAAGATGTAAAAATTTTAACCGAATGTTTTAGTCTTATTTATTATTATAAATCCTTTTATTATTCTTTAAAATGATTAAATAATAACATAGTGTCTTCCACATTCAATGATATTTATATGTAATTAAATTTACCTATATCCATTTCATTATTCCATCAAATCTGAAATGAATCCATCATTGTTTTGTACAGTTAAGTATCTCATCATGATGTATCGCCTCATGAATGGTATTTGGGAAAATACATTAGGCCTACGGGCCATGTAATGAGATATATTCCCACCGGGCCTTCGGTCTATGTAATGGGTATCCCCCTACCTAGTTAAAATTGGTCCTTGATTTTCTTTAATAATAAATGATCCTTCGGCCCCAACCATTAAAAAAAGATATTAGTGACATATTTATCATTATATAAATATAATATATCATTTAATTTCTTACCTTTTCATGCATTGAAAATTTGTAACATCATTCATGCATATGTGTGGATTACCACCTCCAAAAAGTGATCTCATTCGTTTTTCCTGACCACATCACTTGGATGATATATATGAGAATATTTAAAGAAATAATCTTATATTTATGGTATATTAATCACTATAGAATTATAAAATAAAACATAACTTCTTTTAATCATGTTCTTTGAAAAATGGAATTGTTACTAATGCGTACATACGACCTATTATCTCCTTGATTTTAAAGAAGTTCAATTTTCTTAACCACATATCCTTAATAGTTTTAAAAATTATGTAAAAAATTTATAATAATTTAATTATTATTTGTTTGGGGATTATATAATAATTAAAATGTGGATGATAGTCAACCTAAAAAAACCATTTTGGACATATGAGCTGAATATCATCAAAATGTTTGATGTGAACATAAATGATGAATTTATTAAATATAACATGTAAATAGATAACATAGAAAGAATAATAAATATGAAAAATTTTAGTAGGAAATTAAATAATTAACATAATATAATTATTTTGGAAGACAAATAACATATGTGATAAGTCATACTTGAGGAGAGCTTTACCTTAAATATTTCATTTTAAATATCTTAATGATTTATTTTGTTTTTATTTTTCTTTCATGTGTATATTCATAACTATTTTAAGATGTATTTATATGGGAATAAATGAATTAAAAATTAACTATTCTATCTATTTTTTACATCCGTTCAATGTTTTTCAAAAGGAATATTTTTACATAACATTTTGACTTTCTTTAAAAAAGAAAAAAAAGAAGGCTAAATTTTAACAAATATGGAATCAATTTATTTACCCAAGATGAAACCAATAATTTGATGTTTTGATTTATTAATAAGATTCAAGGTTTTATTCAAAGAAAAACCCTCTATAGCTTTGTTTTGTTAGTTTTAGTTTTAAAAATTGTGTTTTAATGGAATGGGAAATATCAATATCTAAAAATGTGTTTCTTATGGGTTAAAAAATATATTATTAAAATTTTGATGATCAAAATGCAAGATTTTATGTGTTTCAAAGAAGTTATTTTATTTGGAAACTATCAATGAGGAAAAGGGAGCCTGCTAAATCTTATGATTACATGTGATTTTGATATAGTTTGTGATGATGGGTGAGCCCAATATAGATCATAATGACAAGTGAGCCTGATATTTATCTACAATTAATTGGAAAAAATTAATTTCATTAGAAAATAATATTCTAATTTAACTAAATTGGGGTTTCCACTTATAATTATTCTTTCAAGGGTTCTTTGAGGATGATTTCCAAAGGAATTAACAAATAATTTTTATTCTTTTAAACGTGTTCTCATGGAAAAATTTTATTTCAATAGGTATGAAAATAATATTTTATTTTAATTGATGGATTATTCTAATTTAGGCTAAAAGTTATGATTTAAAAAAACAAAATTATGGGTTTTCAAGTATTTTATGAAAACCTGATGATAATGATTTTCTATTTAGGTTTTCTTATAAAATGTTTTACGAAAAAGTAAGGGTATTATAGGGAACTTCATATTAAAGTAAATGATTATTTGAGCTCAAATTATATTATGTTAAATAAAAACACTCTATAATGATATCATGGTTTTAAAATTCACTCTTGTGTTTCTTTTTTTAACTCCCTTACTGAGTTTTTTTGTGATAAACCAATTTTTTTTAAATGTTCTCCTCATTTTTTTAAGATTTTTAGAAAAAATAATATGTAATGTTGAAAATTATAAATTAATTTTCATTAAAATAAAATGTTTTTTATTTTAAAATCCATTTATTTGAAAAAATGGATACCAAGTGGTAGTTTTCAACTTGTAATATATGAGTTTTTTATCTTTGAGTTATGACAGAATTACCAAAAACTCTAAACCTGAAAGGATCATTGCGAATATATGAAAATGAATTGTTTTAAAAATTGAAATAATATATTAAATAACTCCCAAGTCAATATAGTTGTTAACAGAAACAAAGTTTATGTAATTTTATATGTTAGAATAATGGAATTAAATAAACTTAAGAGATTATAATTTGTGGTTATCATGATATAGAATCTGATGATAACCATGTAGTTTCATCAAAATCTATGTCTGTTAAGAATGATTTTCCATAGAGGAAAAAAGGATGTCGAAGTAGTAAGTCACAAGCTGTACAATATCCTTCCAAACTAGTAACCTAGAATTGTAGTAATTAGAAAAGAGTAGTTTTTTATATGATCTATTAGTTAATATAGTATATAAGTACTATTGGTATCCATGAGAGAGAGTAACCATGTTCATTGTATATGAAAAAGTCAAGAGTGGCTGATTTTAAAAAAAACACCCTTCAACATTAAGTGGAACATCTAACCGCACTTAACTAAAGGATGTGATAGTTACATGAAGAAGTTATTCATTGTCATAGGATTTTCAGAGCATTAAAATCTAACTATTATAATTTAAAATTTTAAAGGCTAAGACAATCAATGGTTCTAAATGTTTAAGAATAACTGTGACATGGAATATATTGATTCCATGTAATGAGAAACATTTACTGATCTTTTACTGGGGAAATACTTTCCTAAGGTTGATTTATTTAGTATGGAAAATATATCCTTAGAATTGAGGAAGAAATATCAATATCCAATGTCCGTATGTGAAGAAAGCTTCACCATATTGGAAAGGTACTAACCAAATTTTATTTGGGATCATGATAGTAAAATTAATCATTATTACTCAATATTAAAGCTAAGATATCAATGGTAATTTCCTACCTATGAATTCAAATGTTATGATAATTTTTTTGATGTGTTGAGATGGCAAGAAGTTTATTTTATAATGACTGTGAAATCTATAATAATAATAAGAAGAATTTTCTAGATGGTAGGAAATGGGAAATCATCCATTAATGAAATTTGAAGGTAAAAAATAAAGTTTCAATACTGTGATAAGTGTTGTAAAAATTACCATAGAAAATGTATTATAAAATATATTAAGTGTTTCTGATGTAGAAAGTTTGGACATCTAGTTTTTGACTAAAAAAAGAAAAAGGTCAGAAAAATAATGTAAATCTGGAAGTATGATGCTTTAATTATAATGATGTGTCTTTATGAAATAATTTTTCCAAATATAGGAATGATGGATAGAAATCCTCGAGATTAAAAGTAGAAAGGTATGAACAAATAATTTAATTATTTATCCAGATTATGGAAACATATTTCTTGATTCAGTGTTTGTACACTCTTCAGTTTCCCAGAATGTTTTTGATAAATTGAATAATTATCCTTAAGAAATTAAGAGATAACATTTGATAAAAACGTCTAGAGGATGTATTAAAGAAAAAAAAGGTTATAATATTTTTCATATTGTAGTATGCAGAAAGGATTTACAAAAAAACTTTTTTTCTTGAACTTTTTAGAGTTTAATGTTATTATTAGTTTGGGTTAAATTTATATTTATCATTCTAAAATAGATTTTATATAAAAATAGTTTTTTTTGTAGAAATTTGTTTTAGTTTGTATTCAAAATAGATTTATTTCCTTTGAAACAAATCATGAAGTTGAGAAACTGATAAAAATGGAAATGGATGTTATTTTTCACATATTTTTTAGAAGTGGTAGACTATTAATACCAGTTATGTCCTTTTATTGAATTAGTATGTGTTTATATTTCCTAATCAGTATCCTAGTATTATGCCTGATAGAGAAGTTGAGTTTACTATTGACATAGTTCATGATTCTAATCCAATTTCAATACCACATTATCGAATGCATCATATAGAAACTTTGGAAATGAAAAATCAATAAAAATATATTCTTGATAAACATTTCACTCATCCTAGAACTTTACCATGAGGTGATCCTAAATTAATTATAAAAAATAAAGTTGGTTAAATGTTAATTTTCAATAATTATAGATCCTTTAATAAAATCACTATTACGAACATATATCATTTCCACCGTATCAATTATTTATTTGATTATCAATACGGAGTAAAATTATTTTTTAATATTGATCTCAAGTGAAGATAAAATTAGTTGAAGGCTAAAGAGGAAGATATTACAAAGATTGAGTTTCTTACTAGATATGATCCATAAGAGAATATAGTTATTCCCTATGGGTTTCTTAATTCACCATATATATTCATAGATAATTTGTAGAGAGTTTACCATAATTATTTAGATAAATTTGTATTTGTTTTTACTAATGATATAAATTTATATTCTAAAAGTCTTGAGAATCATGAAGGACACCTAAGATAATTTTTTCAAACCTTGAATAAAAATATGTTATATAGAAAATTTAGTAATTGTTATTTCTGGTGAAAAATGTTTTCCTTTCTCAATAATATTATTTCTAATGATGACATAACTATTGACCCATCTAAAACTAATGTTCTCGAATAACATCCCAGAAGCAATATTCATGGAGATTCATAGTTTTCATGTATTAATTTTTTACTACTAATGTTTTGTTGAAAACCTTTATCACTTATTTGGTCCACTGATTATGTTATTATAAAAAGTAGTTAAATTATTACTGATAAATTTGTGTGGGGATTTTTTCTTGGAACAAAAATTATCATTGGTGAATACTATTTTTTTGAGATTCCTATAAAAATGTTGATTTGTTTCATCCACAATGATAATTTATTAAAGGTAATTGGTTTCATTGTGATGAATAATGATAAAAAAATTTATCATGCTTCATGTCAACAGAAACATAATGAGTTAAATTATCCTACTAATGTTCTAGAATTATCTGATGTGGGTTTTTTTAGATTTGTAGGCATCATTTATATAGAGTAAATTGTAAAATATGTAATAATCCAAAAAAGTTTAAGTACATATTTACTTTGAAAGAGTTAATATTGATGTAGAGAAGATGGTTGGAACTAATTAAGGATTAGGAATCTATAAATCATTACCATATTTGAAAATCAAAAGAATTATCAATTGTTTTGAGTCATAAATATAATGCTTTATAAACCTTGTTATGTTTGAAACATAACCCTTTTGTTAATGATTTGATGAATTTTGACCTAGAAACTGATCATTTAGAAATTTCTTCTGTTTTGTTTTAGGTGCTTGTTCAATATTCTCTGTTATAAATAATTAAAAGAGATTAGATTATTGACCATGTATTTTGAGAAAAATAAGAATATATTATAAAGGGAAAGATTACATAGTATCTTTTTTAATGAAGAAGGTGTCATTATAGATTGAAAATGGTTATGTGTGCCTTGTGAATCCTAGTTAATGAAGGAATTCTAAAGGGATGCTCATAGTTCCATATTTTCTATTCATCCTAGAAGCACTAATACACACCAATACCTTAAAAATTATTTATAGAGACCCAATATTATCATACATAGATATAACATCATTTTTATGAATATTTATTACATCAGACAGACACACACCTGAGAACCATAAGATTATAGTGTCTTTAGAATCGTTGAAAAACAAATAACTAATTTATAGTTAAACAAAATCATCTTCAACCATGATCACTATAAGTATAAATATTCTCAGAAATATCAAACCCAATATATTAATTCAAAACTTGGGGTGAGTAAACATAAGAAAGGGTGAGGTAAAATGCCCAGTAATGGTAAAAAATGGAGATGCATAAAAATAACATGAACATAAGTGAATGAAACCTAGAGCATAACATTTTAAAAAAACTCCATTTATATCAAAGATCATAATATTGGGTCATTAAATCAAATTGTAATTTCATAAGACATGAATCATTATAAAATCAATGAACATGATCCATGAGAAAATAACACAATCATAAGACACAGATTTTTTTATACACATAAGTGTATAAAATAATTTCCATATCAATCAAGGATCATATCCAAGGATATCATATTTTAATGGTTTCACTCCATAAACCATTATAGTAGTCATGGATCACTCTAAAGACCATCATAGTGAAAGAATTAGGTAACTAAACTAGGTTCACACCCTGTTCATGTCCTGTATATCTCAAATGATATAAATCATTACTGAATACATTAGAAGGAGATATAGGTCCGACCCATATCATAATTAAAATAATATATATGTGTGAAAAAATATTATAAAAAACTAATCATATCATATCACGTAAAATAAAATGGGTTTCATAAAAATATAATTATATTAGAAAATATAGAAAAGTTACCGGTTTCTTAACCATTTCATCATCACATCAAAGCATAAAGTGTGGAAAAATAAACATGTTTCATTATAATTTAATCATGATATAACCTATAAGTTGAAATAGGTTTCATAAGAATATTTTTTATCATAAACCATTCAAATAAATAATAATAATGGTATCATTGGTTTATATCCATAGTAAATAATAAGTTTCATCAAAGGATATCATCTTATGTGGACACAGATTTTGAAATATAAATCAACTGGAATGTTTCTTGAGGAAGATAAATTTTCATGAAAAATCACTTTTAAAAAATATAACATTTTTAAATTATTTCATTTAAAATTAAATTTAAAAATTATGAAGAAATATTTAAAAATAATTTAAAACATTTCACTGGGATAATATCTTTCCCTATTTGAAAAAAAAAATTTAAAACATAAAAAAAATTCACAATCCTTTTCACCTAGAAATATTTTATTTAAAATTTAATAAAAATAAAAAAAATATCAATAAAAAAATTTTGTTTGAAAATATATTTGAAACCTATAATGGATGATTCAAATCATTGATTGGTCCTAAAAGTTAGAAATATTGTTCATACCTTGCATATTAAGAAAACAAATATTCTTTGTACATTTTTAGTAAAAGCCAAATGGGTAATGTTTAGAAATAATAATGAAGATTAATTTTAATTTTTTAATTTAATAAATGGGTCAAAAATATATCTTGAAAATAATAGGATAATAATATAACATTTTTAAATTTTTTTCTAAAACATGGTTTTTGAAGAAAACATATTTCTGACTAAAGAGAGAAACATAGTAATATTTTATTAACAACAATTTATTAATTATTTTAAGTAAAAAAGAGAAGTTAAATTTTAATTTGAATTTAAAATATCATGAATAACCATATGAGAATAATAATAAGAAGTTTCTAGAGAAATGGATCATAAACTTTTATCATTGGGAACATAATCATAAATAATCTTGATAAATGATGATATTGTAACATTAAAGCCTTTCCAATTAGTTACATTGACTCGTATGTTCAATGAAGAAATAACATAAAGTGAAATGTAAAATTTGATGAAGATAAATAAATTCATGATATTAAATGTTAAAGAGGCTTTATATACATCATTTAAATGAATATTGGCGCACAACATAGCATATGTCTTAGAGAAGGAAAATTAATACAAAAACCCTTTACCTCTTTTGTATCCTTTAAACCATAAACCAAACAAAAAGGGATCCTAAAATGGATATGTAAATACCAATAAATTTAATTATAATAATCCTAAAGTTAATCCATGGTAATTATATACACCACATCAGATAAATAGTTGTTGATTATGGCTCTTGTCTCAGAAAAATAAAAGTTAGAAAAAAATCCCTAACCTTAGGTCTTGAACTCTATCATACACATTAAAAAATATCATATAATAAAGAAAATTTTATTAAAAATATAATAAATATAATTATATATATATAAAATACCATAAATTAATTTCTTGTGACCTTTTATTACCATTTTATTAATAAACCCATGTTAAAGTTATGTTTTGGGAAAAACCACTTTTTTTGTATATGTTTTGATTTTTTATTTTTGAACATATTAATTGATAATGGTTACATAATATACAGAATAATAATCATGAAATAATTATCATATTTAAGAATAAATTATACTTTTAATAAAATCATGGAATATTGTTTTGATAAATGAAGTAAATTATGATCATAGAGATGGTAGGGCATATATTCACATGAGTAACATTTCCATTTTCCATGATCATTATGACAATGAGGTAGGTAATAAATTATCTTTATATAATGATAATAATATAATAAATACTATATTATTTTTTAAATATACTTTAAGATATCATCCTTGTGGTGTGGTGATGAAAAGAGTCACATTTCTTCGTGAGGCCGATACTCCACACGTTGATGAACATCGTTATCACCATTCAATGAGTGAAAAGGTGGGAAATAAAATAGTATATTTTATTTTAAGAATGATATATCTGTCTATAATATTGTAATTATTTCATTTATATAATATATATTTATCCTTATTTTTTACATGTAATTCTTTAGTGAAAGATGAATCTCATCGCTTCGCGGGGCGGTTTTCTAACATACACATGAGTGATGTAATCATATCCCATATGGAATGGAATGTAAAAAAGGTATATATGATATAATTAATAAATAGGAATAATAATTTTAAAAATATCATATAAATATAAAATTTAGATCAATCATTATACTCAACTGTGAGAGATGGTAATTAAAAAACAGATGACATCTCTTCACGAGGTGCTAATCCGCCGTACACAAAAACAATGATTTCAAAACCAATTTGATGAAATTTGAGATGGTTTTAGGTAATTAAAATAAAATAACAAATTATATTTATATTTAATATATTGAGGTTACTATATTGTCATGGTATAATTATAATTTATGGATGTGGAGGAAAAAAATAAAACAAAACTATAATTGATAAATGTTACATCTTCTTTTGGTATCATCATTAGGTTATCACCAAAAGACTTAATAGGTTGGATTTGTCTCAAAATTAATGACTATAATAGTATAGGAGGGAATTATATATTTTAATTAGGCTAGGATTTTCTTAACCAAAAGGGTTTCATTATGTGAAGAGGAAAGGAGAGGTGGGGGCCTTTTATAATTAAGGTGAATGACACACCTCTAATGTTTTGAAAATATTTTTGTGTACACACGTTTTCACCTTCCAAAAGGATCCAATGAAGGAACATTATTGATAATATAACATATAAGGTCTATATATGTCCATTAAATGGGTTTTGGGTTATTATTAACCCTTATATTTTCAGTCTAACCCCCCGATAAACCCATTTTTACATTAACCGTGAAAATAATTTTAGTGCTTTTACTACTAATTTAGATAAAAAATTCAGTTAAATTAATCATATAATTAAAATTAGTTTGATTATAAATTTTGAGACTATTTTTAAAAATCCCATTCTTATAATTGGAAAACTTTAATTTAAAACTTATCCTGCTGACTTGAAAAAACATCAGGGTGTTAAAGAGAAAAAGTTCAAAAGATTACAATGTTTTTATACCAAACATAAATATGAAAATTATTCCGGTGGAATAAATTGGAATTATATATATATATAATTTAACTCGTTTTACTTTAAAATGAAATTGACATAAAATTTATCTTTATAACTATTTTAAAATAAAATGAATTTTTTAATTAAAATTCTGTACTTTTCATTATTCATCAAAAAAATCATCTTTAGAGAAAATTATTGAAAATTAACCATAAGATAATTATTATAATCAGATTTATGAAATTAGATTTATTTTTGAAAATAATATTTCTAAAATTCTGAAAAATTATTAAAAAAATAAATGTGTAAAAGGGTGATGAAACAACTTTTTCAATAAAATACATTTTAAGTATAAAATGGGGTTTATCATTATCTCTATTATTAATCACACATAATATGATTTTTTAATATTTTATTGAAAATATAATATTTAAATTTCATTAAACTAATTAAACAAAGGTGATTTAATTAATTTATTAAGGTGAAACATATTTGTTTCCATAAAAATTGTTTTTTCAAAAAATGTTTCCTTTATTTTAAAATATATTATTGTTTTTATTTGTAATTATTTATTCATGAAATTATTAATTTTTTATATTTTTTTAATCTGTATATTTTCATATTTTAGTAAATATTATTTATACCTACCATTCCTATAGTTAAGAGTTAACCATCATTTTAAATAAAAATATTCTAATTGTATGTAATGATTCATTTAAACTCGACATTTCATATAGCACAAGATACATTTGATGTTTTATGTAAAACAAGAAAAATTCAACATTTTGTGTAACATAAGAAAAACATAGTGTTGTGTGAAAGGAAAAATATCGAAAACATTAAATTTTTGAAAAAAATATTTGACAAAATCTTAGGGTGTTAAATTATACTACCCTCAAAATGAATTTCACTCTCAAAATTCATCTTTTTAATAAAACATTTAAAAATATTATATTATAAATAGAAAACCACACCTTAAAATGAATAATAAAGATTACCCTAAACAGGGAAATTTAGAAGTATAATGGTTACCTAAGTAACTCATAACTGTGTTTCTACATATGAGAACGTACATGGGAATTGATGATTTGGAAATAGAAGAAATGCATAAATAATTATAGAGGGTGATAAAGATCATTGATCACATGAATGTGAGTTATATAGAAAAGTTCAATGAATTCAAAATGATAAACCTAATAAGTGTGAAAAAGGTCATTGATATCATCAAAAAAAATGTTAACAGGAATTTTTTCAAGAACCATTTATAACATTGGATAATTTTCATGAGAAGATAAAATTACATTATTTAATCACATTTCATTAGAATAATCTCACCCTCTGGTTATGACTTAATCAATTTACACTTCAACTCTTACTCCAAGAAATAAATGTGACATTTTATTCTTTAATCACTACTGAATCATATATCCATAAATACAATGATAAGTCATTTTGTCTATTATTAAAAATCCCTACAAAAAAATGGTTTGTACTGGTTGTCCAATATGAATAAATATTCATATGGTGAAGAAATACATTAATATATAAAACCTCATCCAATGTTAAAATTAAACCATTATATAGTTTTTATCATTATAAACCTTACCAAATAAAAAAATTATATTTAAGGTCTCCATATTTCTCAAAATAAAATTAAAATTAATTCTATAAATTATCATAGAGTATCCCTTAATTATCGTATACTAAACATGTGAATACCTTTATAATATATTCCCCTAAAATATGGTAATAATTTGAATTACCATAAAATCTTTTTAAAAACATACATTATACCTTATTACATGTATAAATTAATAAATTATTGAACATATTCCATAAATCCAATCATGATGTGAACCTCATCATTGAAAACAAAAAACACCTTTTCCACAAATCATTAATCAGTCCTAAGATCATCAATACTATCCAAAATAATTTATTCATGTCAATAATACCTTTATCCCAACATCCTTATTTCATAATCAATAACATATTAATAATTATATTTCCTTTAATCATTCGGTTTCCACAAATATCACCTTGTAATTATATCATATATCTCATCCATATCATTAAACATATTATTTCAAATTCTTAACCATAAACTTATAATGAAAAATCCATTTATGTTTCATAATTCTTGATTTCCAATACATAAATTCTTTATTCATCCTACATAATTATCAAACCAGAAACTCGGATTCATCATCTTATAACTTAATAAATTTTTTTCTTTCATATGAATGTCATGTTCTCCTCATTATCAATAGTAAAACCATTAATCATACAACTTTTCTCACTATCTTCACAAGATATCCACTTAGAACATAAATATTCATAATTCCCATAATTTCAATATTTATAAAAATAGATATTCGATGATACCTCATGGATACCATTAGTATCATTCATTATATTAGCCAAAATTTTAATATTTCATTTAAAATTAATTTATTTGTGTCCTTATTTTACATAGTCAAAACTCATTCCCATCTCTCTTAGATGTTCTCTTAAGTGTTTATTGCCACAGTATCAACATATAAGAAACTAAATATTCTTTCCTCCATTTTATCCATTACCTAAATTATTCGGTAACTCTATCATTCTTTTTTTTGTTGAGTTAGATAGTTACTTAATTTGCACGATGTTGATTATATTTTTTATAACTTATTAGGAATATTCCTAACATCTATTACTCTAGTAATTATCTATTTTGGCTACACATCAGAAAATTATTGGTCACATTCATTGTTACCCCAATTCCATTTGTTTACTTTTGTTGAATAACCATATATGGGTGGATAACACACCCTTCAATGCTAACTTCTCGTGTAATCATGTTAACAATGTTGATGGGAAGGTGTTGCAGCCAGAGGTATCTCCCACCACAGTACCACACCATTCTGAAGGAAACTATGGGGAACTAAGAGAAGGGATGGGCTTATTATTGGGACTTGCACCAGGGTGGAAATTTTATGGATGATTGGGCATGGGGTTACTAGGTCTTTGTGTCATGTTAGGATTTTGGGGTAGAGCATGGGTGATTAGGCCTATATAAGGAAGAATGGCCCCCCAATTTCATATTTACTTTTCAAAGAACCTCATGACAATGTTTTTGAGTAGGTGGTCATTGAGGACCAACACATTTCATCTTCACCATAGGGAGGTTGATATCATCCTAGGGGTCTTTTATAAGATATCTGGGATTCTGATATTGGGGATGATGTATGATGAGTTCCTCCCCACCAACAATACACGGGAGTAGCCAGAGTAAATGCCAAGACCTGTGAAGGCACTGATGTTCCTTGTTATTGGTGAGGAAAAGATATCAGTAAGGGACATGAATTTAAATATGTGGTTTAGGTGATTTCTAAATATCCCTTTAGATAGGAAGTTTCCTGCAAGGCCTCTCACTTTCCCAAAGGGGGCCCAACACAACCAAGTTCACTCAAACAAGAAATTGTTGGAGGAACTCCAATGAAAGTCATGGGGGTTCCATGTCAACATCGAGCATTGACTGATGGTTAGGTTGGTTGTATTCATCACGGTTCTCATCTATGGATGGATGCTACCAGTGAGAGATACGAACATGGGCATACGGCTGAGTACGTTATGCATGACATCCATGTTGGCGATGGTTGAATGGATCAATCTAGATATCCATGTGTTGGCCAAGTTGTACAAGGAATTGTGGCATATCTGCGTGGGGGACGAAACTTCATAGGGTGTGTGTACATCTCCATCTTATTTATGGATAGATAACGAGGCATATGGGAACTTATGGATACCAAAACCCCATTTCCCCTCTATTGTAAGAATTACGAACAACTATTCTGAATGTTGTGGGGAGTTTCCTGGCCAAGCGTACCCCATCACAAGTGTTGACCCGACTCTAGTTGGTGGATGAATTCAACTTCCATCCAATTATGTTGTTAATAGGGATATTCACTGATTACATCCAGGGAACTGAGAAGCATCGGTTCTATCTCCTAGCCATTCAGGATGAAGTTTTGGTGGCGTGGGTTGATCGCGAGCCTATATGCGAGCCGTGCACCACACACCTCTTGGCGAGGCAATTCTGGTGCATGCAGAGGATGACCCCATGAGTCTTATTGAGAGTATTCCACGAGGATCATCCATGTGTGATGAGGCATATGTGGCTCATGTTGACATGGGTGGATGGGAAGATGCAGAATGAGCTGCCTTTCCCACACCGATCTATGGGATAGTCAAAGAGTATGCAAAGAGTTTCGAGGCAGCCTTCCTGAGGGAGATGTTGAAGCTGAAGACTGTATATGCTAGTGATAATGTGCCTCTTAAACCCCGAGTTCAGGGCTGGAAAGCAGCAAGAACATGCAATGGTGGTAGGGCAATAGTTGTTGTGAGTCCTGCACTGGTCAAGAGAAGGTGATAGAGGTGGAACCAATGGTCCCAGATGAGCAAAGTCAGCAAGAAGGGAAGCCACATAGGGGGTTCCATAAGATACCCACTCATGCTCCAGGTAAGACACGACACCATATAGATAGTCATGATGCCGCTGTTTTCTCGAAGTCTTATGACACTAAGGGTTTTAATATAAAATTCCAAAATTATTCCCATATGTTGAAGCATCTGAACTATATCAGGATGGATCTTTTTTAGATCAGCCATGATAGGGTCAGGTTTTCAGTATCTCAAGAAAAAGGGGAATAGTAAATTGCGGAGCTGGAGGACTTCATGCACTCTCGGGTAATCCACATCCAATGAAAGATCAGGTAAAAGTGTTTCTCATAAAAACATTCCCTCTATAGTTGTTTTCCACTGAATTGAGGGAGTTTTTCCCCCTCTTGGAAGAATCAGAGGAGTCCTGCTGGGGGAAGAGGATGATAAAGGTAGCCCTTTGGAGGGAGGTGAGGTTGTAAACTTAGAGATAGAATATTTTTCAAAGGCTCATGATGAAAACCCTAATCCATTTCCTATAATCCTCATTTAGGACACTTAGGCCTTCTCAAGTGACATTTTCCCTATGATGGAGATCCCCATATGCAAAACCTGATCCTGGACAATAGTAGATGTAGCTTTCGGGTATGTACCAATGACAATGGTGACTACTGTATATCGTAGAGCTGCAAAACCTAGGGTGGTTCTCTCAGAGTTTTTAGATTTACCAACCATATATGGGGGGACACACCTTGGGACTTCGATGGCAGCAGCTCAAAGGGAGAGACTGACTATTTGATATTTGTAAGTCTTCTTCACCGAAATTGTAACTTTTTTCTATTAAACTAGGACCACTGACATCTATGTATTTCTATATGCACAGTTCTTTAAATGGAATGGTCCGCATTGGTGAGGGTTGCTGGGGACCCTGGAACTGGCATTACTAGGGGAACGCTGATGGTCATGGAAGTAGATGCCCATACAGGCCAAACCAAAGTTATCATAATTATAGGTGGGATCGTCAACATGGAAGAACCTGAAATCATTGAGGTGAAATCCGACGATGGGGTTCTATCTGTTGACCTGAGACCTGACCTACCCGACTAGACACTAGAGGAAGATCCTACTAATGAATTCCTGGAGGCACTCCCCACATATGAACCCGCCAACCCCAAGGATGGGAACAAGATGGACTCTGATGAAAAGGATCGAAAGGTCATCTGTTTCCAGTCATGGAAGCTGATCAAGTGCTTCATTGGGGAGACCACACATGCACAATGGATAATCCAACTAGAGAGTATTCATTCCCAGATGCGCGAACCATGAGCTGGAGTAGTGGAGGCCCGACACCCTAATATTTTCATCTCAGACTATATGGAAGATAAAATACACGAACACGAACATGGAATATATGTGGGATGGTAGTGGAGGAATACCATCAACATTAGGAGACTTCATTAGGATGATTATGTGATCCAATAATTAAGGGTTTAGGGGAACGAGAATTCTGCTTTCCTCTATGAACAATCGTGACTCATATCGCTACTGAAGGACCAACTAGTAGAGGCTGAGGAACATATGAGGTGACCTTATCAAGATATGGACATCATCTAAGCTTATGAGGATCGGGCCCAGATCAAGACTGATGATCTACGCCCTATCATCATTGGGGATGACCAGGAGCTCAATAGGCCACAACAGGCCCTAGACTCTACACACCAGAGAGTAGAAAATATGGTATGATCCATTGAAGAGGTTAAACCGCCTATGGGAGGGGCCAATAAATGGGTCTTGTAATATGTATGAACACATAAAATTACTTTAATTCTTATATTTTTTATATTGTTCACGTTCATGAGTTCCATTATCTGTTTTGGTTTGCTTCATTTCCATCACAGCCATGATATATCCAAATACCAATCCCAAAGATCACATGCCCATTCCTAATGTGAGATATAAGGGATTTCCACATCATTATTCAATTTGAATAAGATAGTTCCATCCAATCCCTGAGAATCTAGTGCCTAAATAACAACTAGGGGTTTATAGGAAAAAAGATAGATGCCTGACTAGAGAATTAAGTTATCAGATCAGTCGAATTGCCGCTTTCCCAACGTGCTCCAGTGCTCGAGTTGGGTAACTTCTGGGGAATTGGAATTAATCTAGACATAGGGGATTGGAAACTATGAATTATGATACCCTAAATTCATAACACTATAGATATGGCATGAAAATGAAATATAATTATTGACCAAGTTCAAAACATAGTATTCCTATTGTGTTATCCTAAAAGGGGGAAAACAAATGAGGGATGAACTCTGACCTTGTTTGAAACATGGGACCTGACTCGAAATGTCATTCACAGTCTTCTAGAATATTGGCCCAAGAAATTAGGTGAGCCATTGTTTTAGCATCTGTACTGTTAGGGGGTTCCATTAGACGTGAAATAGGGAGAGGATCCAAATAAATGTCAAGAAAAGCATTGAGGGAGGAGTAATAGGTTGTTTGAAATGAGTCCAACACCCATGAAATTACAACACCATGATGAAAACGCATTTGGTGATCCCATCATTATGATAAGTGATCGTTCTCATTTCCTGAAATGATCTTTCAGGAAAAAAACCTAGAGCAGCCCACAGTTTTATATCATGACAATGTGGATGAGAGACACATAGTTTAATGTCATATTGTGAAGAAAAAGTTACACAAAAGAAGAAATGTGTTGTGTGGAACATATCCAACGTGAATGATGATTGTATGATCCCACACCACATAATTTATTCCCAAGGGGATTCCCTAGACTATAGACTAGAGGTGGCCTAATCTTGGGGCTAGACATGAGGGAAATTGTTCTGGTGTTCCAACATATACCATGTGAATGCGAATCAATCCATACATAATTATGGAGGTTGTATATAGTTTATCATCATATGGTAGGATTGAGAGTGAAAAGGGGAGATCCCAAAAAGGCGGGAGTACACAGTACAACCATTATAAACATAGTGTGAATAAAGACAGTAGAAGTACACACTATACTATATCCTCCCAAAGGAAACCTTAGGTCATGTGACCAAAGGTGCAAGCTTGGGCTAGCCTCAAAGCGAAACGACCGGGTGTTCCTACATATCCCATTAGGATAGGAATCAAGCCATATGTAGTTCTGGAGATGTCATGCAGTTTATCATCATTTTATAAGGACATAGGGGAATGGAAGGAAGTTCCCCGAAGGGAAATACATATAATAGATATCATAAACAATACGCGAATGAGGAACCAATAGGTCCTCACCACACAACATGCTTCCAACAGAGTTTTGGCCAAGGGGGTCGGAAAGAGGGTGGTATTAGAAATACTTATGGATGAACATGAAGAAAAATTGTTCGTGCATTCCTATGTATCCCATGAGGATGGGAATAAAGCTATATGGTGTTCTGAAATATGGAATAGTAGGTTACCAATTCTAGGGTAAATACTGTTGTGAAGGTCTAGCCCATGCACTAAAAGAAGCAGCATTTGATGGATCTTGTTTGTTATTTAAGGTGGATGTGTTTTTTTGAAGCAAGAACCCTAGGATGGAGAATATGGTTTTTGTGGAATGAATCAAGACATATATTGGCCATGGAAAATTTCATTGGGGAAAAAATGATACCAATCATGATGTCCCCTTGAGTGAGGACACCATAATGCGTTGTCGTTTTTCGTCACGCGGCTAGGACAATAGTGTCATAATATAGGTTCATATTATAGGTCCAACCCATGAATTTTAACATCGTGTGGAGAAGAATAAATAGTTTAAAGTCATGTGGGACTATGAAATGTAGTTTAATGTCCCATTTATTGGATTCTTATAAAATAATAAAGTTCAATAAGGAATGCTCAAGGTGTGATAAAGCATACCCGATGCGAATGATGACATCAGTCCACACTACATCACGTGAAACCCCAAAGGTGGGGGACCTCAGTACAAGGGTCTAGAAAAGATTAGAGGATATGGGGATAGACCTAATGAAATTTTTTTGGATGTTCTTACATATCCCATGAGTATAATAATTAAGACAAATGTTGTTTTGGAAGATATCATGCAATTTAACGTCATTTGACATGGATGGGGAATTGAGAGACTTTCTCCTAAAGGGGGAGTACATGGTGTGGCTGTTATAGATCCGACGCGAATAAGGACATAAGTAATAAAATTACAAACTATGAAATCCTATAAGATTCATGGCCAAAAGACCGAACATAAGAGATAATTAGTAGAGCCTAATCTGGACCTGTAGAAAAAATGTCTGAGTGTTCCTACATGTCCCATAAGGATGGGAATCAATCCATACATAGTTCTCAAAATTCATGTATTTTAATGAAATGCGATAAGGTTGAGGGGGGTCTTATTTTATGGTCATAGAGCTCAGACTAAAAGAAGTGATATTCTTCCAAGTGGGCACAAACCATGACCAAGCCCCTAAGCCCACATGAGTTGTGCTTGATGTGGGAAACAAGGATGGAGAATATATTTACCACATGTGGGAGAAATAGAAAAGGGAAATGGTGAGGAGCCTAAAATAATATAACTCCATGGATTCATCCTCTTAACATGCAAACACGCACTAAGGGATAACACCAAGAATGCAAAAATTACACTTGGACTTGATGGAGTGGAAAGAGATTTGAATCATGAAACCATTTTCAAGGCTTAATGGGGGTGTCATATTGATGGAGGATAATTTTTGACAATATTCTAAATACAACATCCATATCATGTTACCTGAAAGGGGAAAGAAAAAATGAGCATCGACCACTGACCATATTCCAAACGCGGGGCTTATGTCAAGTTGTTGTTTGAGATCCTTCAGAGCATTGGCCCAAGATAGTAGGAGAGCACTGAGGCCTAGAATCCAAGTAATTTGGGGGTCCTTTTGGATGTGAAAAATGATAAAATCCCAAATAATGGGAAAAGTGAAGAATGAAAATGGATGAAAACATTTCCATGTAGAACCCAACACTCTAGGTCCCAAACCACAACACATATATGCATGTTCGTGAACTACAAAGAGGGTCAATGGGACCAATTTCATAGCAGAAGACGCAAGAATATGAGTGGAGGAAAGGGGTATGGAGATCTCTTAAGGGAGAGTTATGTAGGACAAGAGTCTGGAGGGATGATAAGGTCTCTATGAAATAGGGTTGGAACCATAGACAAAATGTCCGAGCATTCCTCTGTATCCCATGGGAATTGGAATCTAGCCATACATAGTCCGGAATTGCTGCGTAGTTTAACATCATGCGACAAGGATGAGGGGGATGGGAATATCAGAGTGGAATGTCAATGGCATGTTAATAACCCGACATGAATGAGGACAAAATCCCACATATGCCACACCATTAATATTTCTAGGAGAGAAGTGGATGAGAGAAAGAATAGATGAAACCAGGATGGACCCAAAAACAAAATATTCTGGCATTACTACGTATCCCATGAGGACAAGAATAAAACCATATATAGTTCTAAATGATTCCATACAGTTTAATTCCATGAAATAAAGACATGTTAGATATTAGTTTATGGGTATAATGCTCAGAACGAAGATGCCCAGTTTAATGTCATGTGTGTTGGATAGAAAGGAAGAAAATGTAAATCACTCCATCTATCATTTGGGAGACCATGGAATGAAAATATTGATTGGGGAAAACATTTGACCATGTTCACGACACAATATCCCTCTTATGGTGACCAGGAATAGGAACACACAACGAAGTATCAACCACTGACCATATTCGCAATGTGAGACTTGTGTCAAATTGTCGTTTATGATACTTTGAGATGTTGGACCAAGATGGCAGGAGAGAACTGAGGCCTAGAATTTATTCCATTCAGGGGTCCATTCGGATGTTAAAGATGATGAAAACCCATGTAAAGGGAAACCTGAAGTTGTGTGGTACCAGTGCTATTTAATGTCTTGCGGTATGGACGAAGACCGATGTGAATGAGGACATATAGCCCATAACAAACCACATAATCTTAAGTGATAAGATTGTCCAAGAGGCTGGAAAGGTCGAGGGACCTGAGGCTGGGCCATTGATGAAATGTCTCGGTGTTCATACATATCCTATATGGATGAGAATCAAGATGACTGTAGTTTTGAAAGTGTCGTGCAGTTTAATGTCATGCGATAAGGAAGAGGGGAGATATTAGTTTATAGCCATAGAGCTCAGTCCATTTTTTAGTTAATTATCATATTTGAAAGAGGTGGTGTTTTGAAGTCCACTGGGACGAGTGTAGGGAGTTTAACATCTTGCAGGATGGTAATACAGTTCAACATCATGCGGTACAAGTGATGGGTAGTTTTACGTCCTTCAACTTGGACGAATCATGCATTTTAATATTTTTTTGTGAGGATAGAATAGTTTGATGTCATGTAGCACTTCCAAGTGAATTAATACTTGAGGAATTTATAATTTATGGGAAGAGTAATACGCTCATCATCCATGATGACCAAGGAGTATGTACCATTTGGGTAAACCTTGTGAATGTTAAATGGTCCCTCCAATTTGTGTTCCATCTTTGATGGATTCCTACCACATATCATTTCCATTATCACGTCCAACACTATATCTCTTTATTAGAAAGATCATAGGTGAACCTTCTAATTTAAATCTCTTGTAATCTTGTTCTGATGCCTTTCGAGATTGTGCAGGGAAAAAAGCTGGTTGTCGTCAAGCTCTTCCAGATCAATGAGACAGATTTCAGCTGCTTTGTCTTCTGCTCGCTGATAGTACACTATAGGAAAAATTGAATTTTGGGATGGGTAATTTGCAACGGGTTACCATCTCAAATTTTGATTTATGATGGGGTCCCGATGCAAATGATATGTTATAGAAAATAACGTCACAATTATTATATTTTGCAACCGTTCATCAAAAAAAGTTAATATTTATGCTAGGTAGTAGAACTGTTACATAAAAATTTGGTTAATTTTATTAGGAAACTATATCATGAAGGGTTGAACTCCCATTGAAAATAGTTTCCCATTTTTACATTTTATGCGATGGACCATCACAAATATTTTATTTTAAAAAAAACTAGATTAAATAAAATAATATTAATTATAATATAATATCAATATAAATATATCATAATATTAATTTTAATATAATAAAATATTTATAAATTAATAATAATAATATAATAATTAAATAAATATAATAAAAATATTAATGTTCATAAAATAAAATTAATTATAAAATAGTTAAACTATATTATTATATTATTAATAATATTAATATTAGTAATATAATAAAAAAATGAGTATTCATAAAAATATAGAAATTTATTAATTAATGAAATAATAAATATTATAAAAAGCTATAATATTTGAGATAATATAAAAAAACACTATTTAAAACATTAAATAGTTAATATTTAAAAAAAATCCACTGAAATGTTTTACTGTAAAATAAAAATATATCACTGAGGGGGAGGGTCATCTGGAAGAGATAAAGGAGATGGTGGAGCAAACATCATCCCAAAACTACAAGTCAGACGTCACATGTACTCTATCTACTCCTTCTCTTGCTATTATCGTCATCGATGCATCTCATCCTTTATCTCCTCCTATTGCTGATGTAGGAACAATTCCTGCTGCTGCTGCTGCCACTGACGCATCTCCTCCATCTCTCTATGAATAGTCTCTATGAGCTCACTCTAAGCTTACAAGTTCCCCCAATACTGTAAATGAGATGATGATTACTCTCTATGAGATTCTCTCGAGATGCATGCTGACATCGTAGAGGAGTCATAAAAACACCAAGGGGTCAATCAAGTGTTGATATTAACAACTCGGCCTTTCTCGAAGGCATACTGGGTCTCCTGCATCAATGTTGCCTCATCAAATCGGGGGGCACCGGTCTGACCATCAGTCTCGGCATGACTCTTAACATGTGTCTGAGATGTCGTGGCCTCAAATGAATCCTTCAAATGTAATTTAAAATTAAAATTGTTACAATATTATTTTTAGTTAAATTTAAAACAAAAAAAAGAACTTATACTTACCAAAATCTGATACTAGTAGGAACCTCTAATATCTCCAAGGGATGGATCACTATATATCCTCCAATAAGAATCATACTCTATAATATTAGGTTGTGGGGATTACTATATGAATATAATATAAACCTTTTATATTTAAAGTTATATACCGTTTTTAAACAAATGTACATACTATATGCTCTCTATGCGTACTGAATGTATGACTACCAGTTCGATGTGTCACCTCCTATCCCCCCAAATTTTCCAACCTTCTAATAATCTACTATAAAACCGCCTACTCAACTAGTGTGTACATAATCCATCCCAAACATGAGATGGAATATAATAAGATCATTGGAGGAGAAATGTCTCATCAAACTTCTCTACTCCTGCTTTTCTCATTGCTTTCATTTTCAAATTGTGCAAAAACTGAGTGCAATGCAGATGCATATCTACCTTCTATGCCTTCCAGATAGCCTCACAAAAGATCTCATCAATGGGATACCATAACCACTAAAAATAATTTATTATATCATGATTTTAATTAAATTAATTTCAAATAAAATTATTTATTTACGTACCAGAAAATGTTCGAACATGCACTTTTGAACATCCATAGGAACTTGATCCCATGACACCAATGCATCAGAAAAATAAGTGTGCAATATGGACCTCCCCGGACTAACAGCTATATGTGTAAATATGAGAAAAAATAAAAATTAATCAAACAATTAGAATATAAATAAATTAATGAAAACTAACTAAAATACACAGGTAAACATACCTCTACATGCATAGATCAAACCCAAAATGTGGATGTCGCTTGGGGATAGGGTTGGGAATCATCGGTAGGGAGAGACCATGACCCCTCTTAGTACCCCCTGAACCACCATCCTTCTGAGGGTCAACTGATCCAACCTCATTCTTGTCCAATGGAAGATCATTATCCTGTAATAGTCGACTCATATCCTCATACATCTGAAACACGAAATGATTGTTGTTAGAAAATAGTTGAAAACAACTATTATATATAGATATATTATATAGTATTATAAAAATAATTTAATTGTGTAAATGTGTATCTTCATCCTCATATTTGTATTTTTCGATGTCTATGTCATCGTCTTCCTCCTCAACATCATCAATTTCCTTATTAGTTTCAGTGTCATCATTTCTTATCATTTCTAATTCAGTTGTAACATCATTAACATCATTATCACTATTATCCCTTAATTATGGGGTTTCATCAATTATAATCGTGTATTTTCATCTAAAATATGGTTTCATAGAAGTCTCTGGAAAAGTTTCAATTCCATTCACATCAGCGGAACCACATTGACATTCAATAAAATAATTCTCTCAAGATTTAATTTTTATTATGATCCACTAATCACCCAAATCCCTTGAATTAGAACAGTAAATTTCATAATAAATTTTATATACTTTATGAGCCTTTAAAATGGTTAATTTAAAGTAAAAATACTTTTATATTTAATATCAATGATTCTATGGATTGGAAGAACACACCAACCTCTCTCAATATCCAACCAATGACATTTAAACATTGTTTTGTAATGTTGTCCCAGATAACATTATTCAATGATTTGTTCCAGCATACAATAAATGTCATCTTCAGTTTCTCTACAATGAGATCCTCTCAAGAAAACACCATTTTTTTATTACCCATATGCACATGTAGGAAATCGAAAACCATTTAGCACATATGCATTATAATATTTAACCATTTTCAATAGTGGGTTACTCAATAAAGATAATAAAATATCAATTTTATTAGCATATAGAGATACCTAAAATGTTGTAAAACAATTACCACTATAACATATATTAAATTTATTTTTTATGTGAGATGAAAAATAAAAAATTTATCGTGTTTTTGAAACAAGTATGAATTTTTTTTGAGTAAGTTCATCAAGAGTAGTTGTTGTAATTTGTAGAAACTGTTTTTTGATATTATTATCATATATACTAAAAATATAATATGATTAATTTAATATTATAATAAATATATAATATGTGATAAGATTACTCACAATACAAGTGGTGAAATTTCTTCACAGTTTAGCAGATTATATGTATGATCTCTATAATGTTCATCATCTGAAATACATTATTCATGAAGTCCACGAAAGCCAAATTCAGGTTTATTGAAAACTAATAATTGATTACTCATGTCATCTTCAACATTTCCCTCATTATGGATCATGAGTTTTTTTGGTATATTCATATTAAATGTAATGAGAGAAGAAAACAAAATTTCCTCTTGAAAATAAGCTTCTGCAATTGAGTGTTCAACTGATGCTTTGTAGCATACATTTTTCTTAATTTTTTCATGCATCTCACAAATGGGTAACAACCATCGGAACTGTACCAGACCTCAAAAAAAAATTCATGCCAAAAATATAATATCAAATGTTCTATTGAGTCAAAAAAACATGACAGGAATATTTTTCTAGTATACATATAATTAAAATGACATCTTCTTATATTTTTCTTACTGCATTGTAGTCTGTCATCGATGCACAAATGTCTTGAAAAAATATGATATGTTTTTTAGCGCATCCCAAATCATAGAATTTAACAAAATTTTTATTCAAATTGGTAGAAGTATTTCCATTAAAACATGACAGTCATGACTTTTCAAATTGGTAATTTTACCATTTCTGACACATCAGCCCAAATTGGAAGCATAACCGTATAGAAGTATCAAATATATAATCCCCTGAAAAAATAATAAGTGACTCTATTTTGATAGTGTATAAGATTCTTTTTCCGTCATCCACTTCTGTGATCTAACATTTTCAAATAGTTCAAGTTCCTATCACTTGCAAATTTGTGCAAGATCTAATCGTGCCTTTATATTATCATTGGTCTTACATAGTGTATCCAAAAATGAATGAAATAAATTATCAAAATAGTTCTTCTCAATATTCATCACATCAAACATGTGATGGACCAATACATCAGACCAATATGGAAAATCCTAAAAAAATTATCCATTTTATCCAATTTTTATCTTTTCCAAACCCATCAATTTTCTGTTGGTTATTTGTTGGTCCAAATATGATGAAAGGTAATAAAAAGAAAATTTATTTTAACTCTATACCTGATATCATTTTTGGAGGTCAATCTTTTTCCACTATTCCTTTTCTAAAATGATATTTTTTTAAAGAGGATGATCGCAGGGAAGGATTCAGCGATGACAGTAAAACAAATAAGGGTTTTTTCTCTTTACGAGCATAAAATCTTTTCTATATCTAATAAAATATGGAAATAATTTTAGACCATGAGTACTCCATCTAGATAATATGTCATATCCTGAGAAGTCACTAATTTTCCACATCAATACAACTTTTAGGAGGATGTTTTATTTCACAACAACATCATATGTACTAACACCATTACTCCATAATGACTTCAACTCATCTATCAATGGTTTCAAATAAAGGTCGATATTATTTTTTCATATGAACTAGAATTAATATGGTCAAAAAGATTGATAAATCCTTCATCAACATCCATGGAGGTAAATTATACAGAATTTTAAAGACATTTCAACATGAATATTGACTACCATAAGAACCAAATAGACAAAAACCATCTGTAAAAAGACCCAATCACACTTTTAGGTCTTCTAAAGAAAAATATGGATGCACTTGGTCAAAATGATTCCTTGATTACCCATCAGAGGGATTATTTAAACATTTACTAGTTGAAATTTTGGTTTTATGCCATGATATCAATGATGCTACGTTTTGAGACATAAATAAACACTAAAATCTGGGTTTGAGTGGGAAATTTCCCAATAAATTTATAGAAACTAATCCATACTTCCCTAATTGAGCTTCTTTATAAATTGACTCTCCACATGTAGGATAAATATTTAATGATTCATTTTCACTATAATATAAGATGTAGTCATTTGATCATGCATGAATCTTAATATAACCAAGAACTAGTATACGAACCAGCCTCTAGTTCTCGTAGAAAATTATTGGCAACACATTTCTTTCAGGAAGAAGTGTTTGTAACAAAGGGAACATCTGATAAAAACAACTATTTTACATTCCATTATCTAATTTAATAGCTATAAAATTAGAAACATCTTCATAATTTCTTATCTTGCAACTAGGATATAAGGCTTCCTCATAAGACCACAACAAATCATATATATGAGAAGGTTCCAACTAAGGAGCTAAATTAATATCATCCTAAATTTTAGTTTTTTAAAAAGATAGACTTGCAACATCATGTACTAAATTTTTAAAATGTGATGGTTCTGAAATCCAATTGTTAGTATATTTTCTAGAACAGTTTTCACTATATTGATACCAAAAAACAAATCTAGTTGAATGAAAAAATGCAATAAATAACAGCTAACATTTTCAAATGTATCATATGTCCTGAAAGAACATTTTTTACAAGAAAATATAAATTTCATTTTCATTTTCTTATTGTGATGAAACAAATGATAAGTAATTTTGAACACCCTAAATATATACAATATTTAAATGAAAACCTATTGGATCCCCACACTGATTTATCCAAGTATGA
The DNA here is from genome assembly GCA_963277665.1 of Viscum album. Taxonomy (NCBI): domain Eukaryota; kingdom Viridiplantae; phylum Streptophyta; class Magnoliopsida; order Santalales; family Viscaceae; genus Viscum; species Viscum album. The sequence goes on from OY728126.1 coordinate 65,691,915, forward strand.
TCACTTATTATTGACTGTTTTCGACATCCTTATTCCATATAAAAAAAGAAATAATTAGTAATTTTGTATAATTAGATATAAAATAAATAATATCCAAAAAATATAAGACATTTAAATTATCTTTTCTATAAATTTGTAGCAATTTCTATTATTTTAATGTTATTTATTCAATTTTTAACCTCTTATACTAATATGTAATCATTTTTAAAAATTTATACTAATTAACACTAATTATTATTAATTATAGGTATTTTTACTAGGTATAGTTAATTACTGGCGGCCCAATTTCCAATGGATTGGCAGAAACACTTTTTCCTGATGAATCATCCCCTTGTAACTTTCTGTGACTCAGATCACTATCAAAAGCCTACTCAAACGAATGGATAACATTTTTTATATGTATGAGGATGGAGAGTAGGGAGTCCTCTCTATGATTTTATACATGCTTATGCATATAAAAATTGATATCCATACATTGAAGCATACTTTTCATTGTGATTTTAGCCGGATAAGATCCAAGGAGTTGAGTCATTTAGAAAAATAGCCTATTTTTTCTAATCAATCACCTCTTTAACACTTTATCTGACTTAATCAGTATGAAAAATCAACTCTGATGTACGTCCGAGCAGATTTTTCATAATTATTTCAATGGAATAAAGTTATAAGGATTTGAGCCGTCGATCAAAAGGAATGCCGCCAATTAGCTAGAAATTGTTCCATTTTATCAATGCACTCGAATTTATTCTAATTTATTTCTAATTAATCCTAATTATGACTAATTAATCCTATTTTTTACCTATTAATAATAAATTATCATAATTCTTACTAATTATTATTAATTGATAATAATTATTACTAATTGTTTTTGATTAATATTGATTGTTACTAATTAATCTTATTTATTAATAATTAATCCTATTTTTTACTAATTTATCAAAATTATTACGAATGATTTTAATTTTTTTACTCATTATTACTATTTTTTACAATTTCTTACTAATTATTGATAATTATTACTAATTAATATTAATTATTGATGATTATTTATTACAAATTATTTCTAATTATTTCTAATTATTACTAATTATTACTTATTATTACTAATTATTACCATTTATTACTAATTAAAACCATTTATTACTAATTATTACCATTTATTACTAAATATTACTAATAATTACTAATTATTAACAATAATTACTTATTAATACTAATTATTACTAATTATTACATATTATTACTAATTATTATTGTTTATTAGTGATTATTATAGTTTATTACTAATTATTGCTAATTATTATTAATTATTACGAATTATTACAAATTCATTAAATTTATTACCATTTATAACTAATTATTACTAATTATTACCATTTATTACTAATTATTACCATTTATTTCTAATTATTACTAATTAATACAATTTATTACTAATTATTACGTTGTATTTCTAATTATTACTAAGTATTACTAATTATAATAATTATTACTAATTATTACTAATTATTATAGATTATTACAAATTATTACAAATTATTACAAACTGTTACTAATTATTAATATTTATTACTAATTAATAAAATTTATGACTAATTATTTCCATTTTCTACTAATTATTATCATTTATTACTAATTATTAGTAATTATATCATATTGTTACAAATTATTTCTAATTATCATAGATTATTTCTAATTATTTCAAATTATTACAAATTATTACTTACTATTACCATTTATTACTAATATGATTAATTTATTACTAATTATTAATTAGTATTCCTTAATTATTACAAATTATATCAAATTATTACAATTTATTACAATTTATTACTAATTATTATCATTTATTACCAATTATTACTATTTTATACTAATAATTAATAATTATTACAAATTATTACAAATTATTACAAATTATTACAAATTATTACAAATTATTTCAAATTATTAAAAGTTATTACTAATTAATACAATTTATTTCTAATTATTACATGTTATTACTAATTATTATAATTTATTACAAATTATCACAATTTTTTATCATTTATTACATTTTATTACCATTTATAACAATTTATTTCCATTTGTTAATAATTATTACAATTTATTACTAATTATTACTAATTATTACCATTTATTATTAATTATTACAATTTATTACGAATTATTACCATTTTGTACAAATTATTACCATTTATGGCCATTTATTGCCAATTACTACTAATAATTACTAATTATTACAATTTATAACTAATTATTACAATTTATTTCCAATTATTACAATTTACTACTAATTATTAAAATTTATTACTAATTATTACGATAAATTAATCATTATTAACTTTTATTAATAATAATTAAAATTTATTACTAATTATTAATATTTATTACTATTTATTAAAAATTATTACTAATTATTAAAAATTATTTCTAATTATTATACATTATTACAAATTATTTCTAATTATTTCTAATTATTTTAATTTATTAATAATTATTACAATTTATTTGAATATATTACTAATTATTACAAATTATTATTAATTATTACAATTTACTAAAATTTATTATAATTTATTACAATTTATTACAGTTTATTACCATTTATTACTAATTATTAAGAATTATTACTAATTATTAACAATTATTAGATTTTATTACGAATTATTACCATTTATTACAAATTATTACCATTTATTACCATTTATTACAATTTATTACTAATTATTACAAATTATTATTAATTATTACTAATTCTTACAGTATATAACTAATTATTAGAATTTATTACTAATTATAACAATTTATTACAGATTATTAGGATTTATTCTAATTATTACAATTTATTAATAATTATTAGAATTTATTACTAGTTATAAAAATTTATTTCTAATTATTACAATTTATTACTAATCATTACAATTTATTACTAATTATTGAGAATTATTACTAATTAATCATAATTATTTCTAATTAATCTTTATTATTACTAATTAATCCTAATGATTGATAATTACTACTAATTATTACTAAATATTTCTAATTATTACAAATCATTTGTAATTATAACAAATTTTTAATAATTATTTATAAATAAAACTTAGATATAATTATTCATAAAAAATAATATTGGAAAACAAATATATAATTCAAATTGATTTTAATTGCACCTAACTAACAAAAATTATAAATAATTTAAAATAAAATAAATTAACTAAACAATAGAAAAATAGATAAATATCTTGAAATTGAAGCTTTTGGAGTATAAAAGTCGCGTATTATGCTCCGATTTAAAAGTTTAAACTATAAAAAAAAATTGAAGAAATTTTTTCAGAAGAGATATAGAGAGAAGTTGAGAAAGAAGTAGAATGAGGGGAAAAACAGATGGGGGTATATATAGGTTAGATTATTTGCGACAGTCTTATTTGTGACGGTAAGCCCGTCGCCAATAGTGGCATTTGTGATGGATCCCATCTCAAATGACTCCCTGCCGACACACTATTTAAGGGAGAATAATTTTCTTGTCGCAAATAGTAAAAACAGTCATCAGGAATTTGAGATGGGAATAGGGAACCTGTTGCAAATGCCCTTCCCATGCTTTGGCATGCATTCCTGCCAAACATTTTGTGATGAGTCCTTACTTACCTGTCAGAAAAAATTATTATTTGTGACGAGCCCATTATCTTGTCACAAATAACCTTTTCGGACTTGTTATTTGTGATGGGCCCCTAACCCATCACAAATAACCCGTCGCAAATGGTCATTTTCCCATAGTGGTAGATGACTATACTTAAGGAAGATAACTGAATCCTGATGGGTAGGACTGCCTCCGTTCTGTACACCATAGAATACAGGGTCACCTGAGTGGAATTAAGATTCATCGTCTGATAAGCCCAGAGAACGTTGAGGAGTTTGTCAGACCAACTCTTCTTGTTCTGACCAACCATCTTCTTTAAATGTTAGAGAGGGTTTTTTTGAATGCCTCGATCGGTACATTTTCTTGTTCATGATAGCGAGAGGTATGATTAGAACGGATATTGTACATGGTGTACAACTTCTTAAGCGTAGCTACACGAAAGTTGGTGCCTATATTAGGGAGGACAGTGTGAGGTACTTCGATTTGGTAGATGATACTAGAGCTTAGAAAATCTACGATAGAACAAGCCTTGAATTCCATGACCAGAACTGCCTCTACCCACTTGGAAAAGAAATCCATCATGGCCAGGATGAACCTTCACGGGCGAGCCACTACCGATCGATATGGGCCAATGGCATCGAGTCCCCTGACCGGAAAGGGCCAAGAGTACATGCTAGTGTAGGGTGGTTCTAGCGACTGATGCATTAAATTAACAAGGATTTGGCATGCATAGCACCTCTTGGCGAACCCAATACTGTCACAGATCATGGTGGGCCAAAAATACCCAAATATCTAGATCTGAAGATAGAGTTTCGACCCTGTCTGATTAGCACCACAGGAACTGACATGAACCTTTTGATGACATGAGCAATCTCACCTCCCCTGAATACAACTGAGGGGAATCCCATTAAACCCTCTTCTGTAGAGGTTATTATCAAGATTGGGGCCACTCTGGATGGTGAACTACAATGCGTGTCGATGGACTCACTCACATTCGGCTCAATCTACTGAGAGATTACCATATCAGCGATACTGAATAAAGGGTGTCCTCTAGTCCAGGGTCACTTCCAAATACCATAGTAGGGGGCCTTGAGGTCCCGATGTGGTGGCACTAGCTATAATGTGTCTTACATGTGAGCTATCATCATTGTCTGTAGTGATGAGAGAAATTACGGTTTGATGCACCACATGGATAATCAAATCAACCTGGTGAGGATCTGCAAGAGTTGCAGCCATACGGGCCAAGGTATCGGCTTGACCATTCTACGATCACAGGACATGTGTAACTTATTGACGAGAAGGGAACCGGGACATCAGCTAGCAGGTGTGCTCTAATATTCATATGACCTCTAGTTTCCATACAGCATAGTCACCTTTGATCTGGTTGATGACTAGTTTGGAGTCCCCGTTCACATGCAAGTGGGGGACATCAATCTCGAGGGCCAGCTCGAGACCAATGAATAGATCATGATACTCTATATTGTTGATGGTTCATCATTCTGACAACATGAATTAATATGGAATGACAACTTGTGCAGAGTTGATGAAGATGATACATAGTCCCACTCTGTTGAGTATGGGATCATTGAGTCCTATACCAGTAGGGATTTAGGAATCACCATCAATATTCATCTGACAATATGGAATGACTTGATCTACTGAGAGGATTGCCTCATCTAGAAAATAAAAAACCCGAGACTACTCTACTAGAGCTGGATGAGAAGCAATGACGTCTTCCAATGTCTGCCCCTTGATAGCCTTTTCGGGGAAAAATTGATGTTGAACTGTTGATGGATCACTGCAAACCGAGCTAGAAAACCTGTCTACATGGAGATGTTCATAATGTACTTCAGTAGATCCAATCGGGACACCAACTGTATCTCATGGTGTTGTAAGTAGTGTTGCAATTTATGTAATGGGAATACTTGCGCTAGACAGCTCTTCTCGATAGATGAGTATCTGGTCTCTGTATTGAGGAGCATGTGTCCAAGATAGTATAAACTATTCTCAATTCCATCATTATTATTCTGAGCGAGAAGGGTGCCAAGAGATCATTCCAGAGCAGTCACATAAGGGACCAGTGGCTTTCCAAGAATGGGTGGAATTAGAATTGGAGTTCGTAACAAGTACTGCTTGATTTCATCAAAAGTAGTCTGACACTCCCCATCCCACTGATAATTACCACCTTTCATGATTATATGGGAAAAGGGATTAAACTTTCCAGCTTGATTTTCACTGAATTGGCATATGTAGGCTAAGTTTCTTTGAAGGCCTTGGAAGTCCCAAATGTTTCTCGGATGAGACATCTGACTGATGGCCTTGATCTTCTTTGGGTGGATCTCAATGCCTCTGTATCTGACAACGAATCCATGAAACATTCCAAGGGTGACCCTGAAGGCACACTTAAAAGTGTTCATCTTCTTATGGATCTTTGATAAGGTCTTGATGTTGCTGAGATTTGACCATAAGAGCATCCACATAGCATTCCACCAATGCTCCTATGATCTATTTTAATACGCGGCACATGGCACGCTTATAGTCAGCACCTACAATCTTTAAACTGAATGGAATTACATAGTAGAAAAAAGTGCCTTGTAGTGCCCTGAATTTCGTAGAATCTTTATCCTCAAGGTCCATTCAGATTTTATTATATCCAGAATAACTCTCCATGAAGGAGAGAGCCTAGAACCTAGTTGTAGTGTCAATCAATAGTTCTGTCACAAGAAGGGTAAAATCATCCTTCATACAATCATAGTTCGGATCCCGAAAGTCGATGCATACTATGATCTTTCGGTTCTTCTTCCTAATGGGAACAATGTTTTCTAACGATCTGGGGTACTGTTCCTCCTTGAAGAACTTGAATTTGATGATATTATCAACCTCATCCTTGACCAAGGCACCGTGAGAAGGTTGCATCTTTATTGGAGGCTATTTGTAGCTGAAATGATTTCCTAGAAGACTGAGATGATGGATGATGACCTGAGAATCTAACCCTAACATATTTTCGTAACTCCAAGCGAATAAATTATGGTGATGCTTCAGGAAATCCATATATCACTATTTCTATTCAGCTTGCATAACAACACCGATAATCATTGGTTATAGATCTGTATCGTCACTGAGGTTCACATGTACCTATTCATAAACCGTGGTGGAGACACTCACTTTGAATATGGGAGGATCATCCACCAAATAATCTTCTTCATCCATGGGTGAGGGAACATCAGTAGAAGGTAATTCTTTCTAGTCGACAGACCCTGATGGTACACTGGCTCCAACCATAGTGGTAGTGTACACTTCATCAAGGGATTCCTACTCCACTAAAACTATAGTTAAGAAAGTTTTCGAACTGATTCCATCGAGACTTCGACCTAGAGGGCCATGTATGAAGATATCAAATTTATATTGGTGCTTCTTCAAAAGACGATTTACCCCATTCGGAAAAAACAAGAAAGTATGACATATTACCATTTCAATGAGGTAGAATCCCTGATTCCTTAGTGGAGTAGGGGTTTTGGTATTACTCAAGACTAATTTATATAATAATACATGGTTATCTTCTAGTGTCCCTTAGACATGGGAATGCACTTCCATTTCATTCCCGAGACAAAAAAACATGTCCCTAAATCCAGGGACATGGCCTCCAATCAGTGGATTAGGATAATGTAGGCATCATCCAGGTCTGTCCATGAGTTAGTCACAATCATAGCGTGTTCAACAACATAAGCATGAATCTTCTTGTCCTTTCTCTTTTAGTAGTTATAATCTTGGTAGCAGGCTTCACAAGAGGAAAAGTGTGGCACATCACCTAGGAATACACCTACCAGAAAATTCAAGGAGTACTAAAGGTATTGGTGATATGAATAATGGAACACCACATGTAGGTGCATCCATGGCCTACAAATCATTGTGTTGTAGGCGGTGTCTTATGAGACACCCATGAACTCATTGATGGAAACTAGGCCATCAACTAGGACATTAGGTGGATATTTCCAACTGGTGTTAGTTCCATCCTATCATAACCTTGAATTTTTTGGCCAGAAGGACTCACATTAGACTCAGAGAACCCAATCGTTCAAAGTGTATAGGTCGGGATAAGGTTGATTTCAGATCCTATGTCGAAAAAAGTGGCGAACCTCTACACCTTTGAAATGGTCAGTGATGTAAAGTGGGAGAATCTTCCCTTGTATAGGGGATCCTTAATATTCATCAATGAATGTGATAATGGACTGGAATTCAACATGCTCGACTGCCTCATCATGGAAGGCCTCTACAACAGCTACATCAATATCAAAGAAGATAGGGCTTCTTAAAGCCTCCAAAAGGGCTTCGTTTATATCTGATGATAGGAGAAGAACCTAGAGGATAGATAGCTTCACAGGAATACTGCCAAGATGCTTCAAAATATTGTAGTTCCATGTGAGGCCTGAACATCAACTAACATGATATATCTCTAGGGTAGGAGGTATAAAAGGCCCTTCTGGTTGAACTTATAGCTGAATGGTGCTAGGAATGTCCCATTAATCACTAGTAGAAACAAGTGGAGTCACTAAAATATGAGGTCCAGATCAATGAGGCTGATCCATAACAGAACGTGGCTAATCTTATCATGATCATGGCAACACCACCTGATCAAGTAGAACAAATGGTAGTGGAGGTAGATATGGTGAAGCAAGATGAGAAGGTTGTATGTGTTGAGCTCAACGATGGGCCTGCTGTATGGTTTTGGTGGCATGCACATCTTGGATGGATGTACTAACCAATGAATTCTGACAACTCATACAACCACGGCTCCATCAACGCTGACGTTGGACGGGGACATTGGGTGGATATGTCCAGTGCTTCTCATTGCATGGAACCATGTATTAGTATACTGGTTCCCTGTTATGACCAATGAAAACCCCTGATTATCACATGGAGAATCCTCCATCCCTGGATAAATTTTTGGGGCAATCACCATCTTTAAGGGCATAAAATATCTGAGGGTATAGGACAACGATGGAATCGATGGGTGACATTTCTTTCCCTTGTGTCACTAATGCTTTCCCTTTTGGGAAGAGGATGACTGAGATGTTGTCTCAGAAGTAGTGGCTGGAGGGATTGTAGCAACCTTTGATGGCTTGGGTTGGCTCATACATGAAAAGATAATACCAAGGGCATAGGCCACTACCTCACATGGTCATCATAGTTTTGGGACCTTCATTGAGGAACCTACTGCTAGTCACCTTTGTTGTCACTATCGCTATCAGACTTTATGAACATGCATTTAACTTGTGTTGGGGATAGACCTAACCTAACTATGTTGTTATAGACCAGGTCTTGGATCTAGTATTTATTCACAAAGAACTTCTTGAGGGTGTTCCCAAGGATCTGATGATAAGGTAGTGTTTGGGGTGATTAGTGAGATCCACATCATCAGGCCTCCTACATTCTGATAATCGTATGATTCCCTGGTCCAAGGTGTTTCAAAAATAACCGGCCACCAGAGTCTCATTAAATAAGTAGGTATAGTTTCTTCTGTCTCGTAAGGGTGATATAAGAGCCTATCCATGATGAGGGACTAGAGGAGAATGTTGAAGATTTGGAACCTGATTATCACGCTAATGTGGTGGCGACACATTACGCGGGGGAGAATACCAATTCTGAGGTTGGCATTGCTCGGAATGAGGTTTCACCTGAGTTGGTGGGCCTTGGCGAGGATGTGGAGGTGGTTCCATTGGTAATAACTTCAGCTACATGGGGCCTCTATTTGTGCTACTATAACAAGTTTAGTCTTAGTTTCTCTTCTTGCAGGAACTACAGGAGGCAATGGATGTTCCATCTTGTGCTGTTGTATGGATTCCTCTAGTCGTTGGGCTTTATCAGAGAAATTATGAAATTATCCTAGGTAGTTTTGAGTTATTAGAGATGGTACCAATTCCATTTTGACATTCCCAACACATATTGGTAGCAACTTCTCTTGAGTCAGTGACATTTCAAGGGTGTATGTGTGGCCTTTCCACCCAGCGACAAATTTTGTAATGCATTAATTAGGCCTCTTATTTCATTTGAAGAGGTAAGAAATAATCATATTCTGGGTATTGGAACAGAACTGGTAAAAAAATACCTACTAAGATCCTCCCAATCGGTTACTGACCCAATGGGTAGCTAGCTGTACCAAACGAATACGGGTGCTTACCGTGTTTGTACAGAACACCAGATCTTGGCAGTCACTTGCTGACCCAGAGTTCCTAGCATGGGTCTACCCCTATAAATAAAGTGGGTTAGATGATTTAGTGGGTAACCCATCCCATTAAAGGGGGATAAGGTTATATTTCCAAAACTAGGGGGTGCAGGCATATTATCCACCCATGCTGGATAAGGATTTCTATTAGGCGAGATTTCCACCTGTTGTGTTTCTAGGGCCTTGAGGATGGAAATGAGAATTTCCATTGTATTCTATATTCTTGTCTTGATGAGGATCTCAGACTACAAATACGTTACAGGCACATCAACATGATAACTCGTCCTAGTAGATCATCGAGAGGCTAGAGGGATGACCTATGGAACTGCCGGGGGAATGACTTGTGGAGTAGCTGGGGGAACAAGATCCAGGTCCTGAGGATAGTTATCACGAAAATTGAATGTATTTGATGATTCACATCACTCACTATTTCCATTAACTCAAGCCTTTACACTGTCTATATGGGAAGTGTGGTCATGGTCACCCAGAGGCAACTCGCCGGTGGGAGGGTCTACCTACCCCTATTGCCTCGGTCGAGGATTACCATAGTCTAGTTTCCATTCCATATCACATTCAACAAGAAGTTTATCAACAATATTTTTATGTTCTGTGAGCTGTTTAATCAACATATCCTTTTTAGGGTCATCTTTTTTCTTTCACTCTAAGCCAAATGGGTCCGAGGTTTTTATGACCCTAGCGTTCTCTTTACCCATATTGATGTTCCGACCAAGGGATAATGAATCGAAAGGTACAAGAAGACCCAATAAATGTATTTTCTTGTGATTAAACCTTCCAAAAGAATCCAAAAGGTGAATCACCACCCTAGGGGGTATGTTCTCTTCAAGGATCTCTAGCTCAGTCTCTTCCTCGGTTAGGTTGGACATGTTGACTATGACTCTACTGGGAGGCATATCCTCAATATCACCTAGATAGTAAGGCTGAAATCAAATAGAACTAAAATTTATGGTAGCATACTGACCCCAACCATGGATCTAAATATAGTGGTATGTCTCCTTAAAAATTTTAGGGAGCACTGTAAAGTTGTTGATGCGTCATTGCTGGTGGGTCTGACGGCGACCGAGTGACTCGGAGTGCTGAGCTACGAGGATCGCATCCAAGTCGACCATGCAACATTGCTGGGAAATGTCTTAAATATTTTCATGGATCTTTGGTTAGGCCACCTGTTAGTGATAGAGACAGAAGTGTGTTTCATAATGATTTTGGTGGAATCACATGGCCTCCTCCTGGGTAAGAGATTATTGAGAACTAATGTTCATGTTTTTAACCGACATAAATATCCGTAAGAACTGGTCCGCTACAAGGATGTACCATAATCTCCTTGGAATAGACTATGGATCTGACCATTGGTTCCCCATTCATTTATTGGGGGTGGTTGAGGTACTGTAAATGACACTAATGCGGATCGTTGTGATGGTAGACTGGCCGATGAAGAGTACGGCGCATGAGCTGAGAAGTCTCCGCATCTTTGGCTGTCTTCCCAAGAATGCAATTACTAATCTACCACAACCATGTAAGATATACTAGTGACCAAGACATCCTTAATAGGGGATATGGTTGATGATGATGGTTCATGCTATTTCTCACCCTCTATTGGTCCCTAGAACAACTCCTTGTGATCTTTAGTTGTGGTATTGAATGATAATTTTAATGATATAGAGGATTGTGTGACCAAAACCATATAAAAAGACAAATATTCCTCCACCTGTATGTATCTTCTGGGGTATTTAGGGATCCAGTGGACCTTATTCTATGAAAGGATGAATCTTATATTCATTTTTCCTATCCCGGTTGTCGATACAAAGGATCAAGATAAGGGTTCCATCACCAAATCACACTCCACCTCAGAGTTTGAGAAGCAGAAGGGTTTAATCGTGGTTTGAATCTTCTCAGTATTCTCCATCTTGTGTAAGTGATTGACCCTCTTTCCAAAAAAAAATTCTTCGAGATAGGGTATGTTTTTTTAGATTTGGAGGACCTTCGACTGAACTGGTAATAGGGTGGAGAGGACTTCAGCTAGGATAAATCGGGGTGTGTGGTGCTCCCAGATAAATATAAAATGGAACATAGGGAGGGACTCTATATCCACTGTCTGGCCTATGAGAGGAAACTTCGCAAGAAGTTTTGGAGTGTGTAGGACCTCTGCTGAAGTTGGTGGGATCATGGGTAGTGCTTCCATGTATGATTCCCTAGGCGGTGAGAGTACAAGGGGGACATCATACCAGTCAAATTGGACACAGGGAACAACTCCATGTTATATACCAATGAAGTGGGGCATACCACCTCTTCAATGATTATCAGTATGTGGAGTAACTTCATCAGTTGCAGTAAGAACATGGGGAATACCTCCATGATGATGGCTGAACCAGAGAGGAGGATCTTCACATTGGTGACCTACGACAAGATGAATGACTCCATACCTAGGATCATGGGTGCAAAAGAAACCTCAGTTCTAGATGTCAATGCGGCAGGGAGTCCCCTCTCCCGTAATAATGGTTGCATGGGGAGGGCCTCAATGTTGATCATGGGAGTGGGGAATTTCATATCTATTATTGATGGTGTCATAAGGATGACCTTCTTACTGGAGTTCATCATCGTGGGTTGGCCTGCGATGGTTACTACTTGTGCTGGTGACCAAGAGAGTCGTCCCAACCTGCTCGTGGGGTGGTTCGGGCCTTGATCTAGGTTAAGAGTATAAGTAACCTAATTCACTATAAATGTGGACTTGATATTATGAATTAGTGGTGGAACATGACAATGTAGCCATTGATTATGATGCCCTATGGCGGACATCCTCCTTTGATTGCACCTGACGTTGGTGTTGGGTTAACCGAACAATGGTCGGTGTGGCAGGTTTGTAACTCACCAGCTCCCCAGCCCATGGAACCAGGTTGTGATGTTGACACGACCTGGTGGCAGCCCTCCTTGTTGGCCCCCAATATTGGATCACAGCTAGGGTAGCCCAGACTTCCCTCACCTCATTGTCATAAGGGAGAAAGTCAACAAACAGTTCCGTGGAGAGACTCCCAAAATAGATTTAGGTTGGAGTGGGGAGAAATTCCTCCCTACAAGACCCTTTTGGGTGGTAGTGGCAATGAGGCGAATAAGCCTCTAGGCCATTTTGGTACATATCCTATGTTGGGATAATCCCTTACTCCTCATACTTCCAGGTGATGTTGTTGATCACCCTCTACTGAACAAGTTTAGTGGATGAGATAGGGCATGGGTGCCCAATATCTATGGATGTGGAGGCCATTACAGAATAGATAAAGCCATACAAGTTTTACACATTGGTGTTTCCCTGACCCCTGCATTTGTGGGGGTTGGAGATCGATTTCCTAACATAGAATCTTGGGTCCTACAAAGCATGAATATTCAACCATTAGAACTGAAAAGAGGAAAGTGATGTCCAGTGACCCAGTGTCATTCCCTCTCCGATGATTGGAAAGAAAGATTTGTGCTGACAACTTCATAGACTGAGATTCCCAACATTTGAACTACCCCAGTCATTGGTGAGATTCAAGCCAAGCCCTCTATTATCATGGAGGGAACTAGCACCGGTGACATGATTAACCACTGATTCCTTGGGTGCTACAAATATCCACATTGAGGAGAAGATTCATGTCCAGTTCACCATTATTATTTTCGAAACTTTTGATGGGGTGTGCATCCATACACGAGGACATGCTGGATTTTTCCATTCATTCCTACTTTCCAAAGGCGAGTGACATCCTTCTCTTATTTTGGGACATTTTCTCCTTGATTGAAATGGGATGATAGGATTTAGGTTTTTCCATCTATGGATTTACTTTTGGAATTCATCAACTAGTTTCGATATCCCTTAATGATTAAGTCCTTTGTTGGTTAAACTCTTCCTTGGTTACATATCTTCATGGATTTTTGATAATTACAGTAATTCAGTCCAGAAATTCCAAGGGGTCAAGCCATGGAAACAACATTCAATTGGGGGAGTTATCATTTTAGACACCCCTATAATTTCTGGATGCTAAAAACACTAATGCATATGGGGTTTTCCCCTTGTGATAAAGATTCTTGAGGGAACAAAATCCTAAGGTATCCCACATTGAGTGCAGGGAATTATATTCCATAGTCATGTCCCTTAGGTTTTACTCAGCTTCCCATGTTTAACACAAGGTATTCTAGGTGTTTAACATATAGTGGAGACAAAATAAAATTGATAAGAAAATCCCATAGAGGCAGATCAGATTGGTACATAACTAGGAAAGATTACCTAGAAGGTTTATCATATGGATAAATCAGAATGACCACAAAGGAAAGATTCGAGGTGGTGTGTCCCAAGGAGGGAATATATCACACCATAAAGGCTGATCTAGACACCACTGAGGGAGGATCTGGGAAAGTGCACCCCACAAAGGGGGGACACAAAGGTTTACCATTGGCTGGGATTGAAACTCAAGGAGGATTCTTACCTACCCTGTGTAGATGAGAGAGATCAAAACAAATGTATTTTGGAATGGTGAATCATGGGATCAAGGTGTACATAATGGACACCAACCTGAAGACCTGTTGTGGATTACACATGGATAACAGCCCATCATAAGAGAGACTATCTTGGATGGATGGTTATGGATTGTGTGTGTATTATGCATGGGTAGTTTCCTAAGGTAATGGTGTGATCACACTTGGATGTGGTTTCTCGAGTAAGAATCATGATTGATGATGGATGGTTAAACGATGTGGATGAGATGAATGAGATGGAATCAACATGAAGATGATGGTGATGTTGGTATTAAACCTCATAAAGGATTCTTAAATATCTCTATAGTGGGGAATGAAATTCCATGTAGGTCGGTGGGTGATGGGACACCTAAGAAAGTAGCCAGTGAGAATGGACGCATGCATGGGACCCGACAGAAGTGGAAACTCCGGGGTAAGGCATGACCTTCCCGAAACACAAAGGCTCAAGGGGGAGACTGGTATGAGACATGAGTGATGGGATTGAACCACAATGATGGATCCTACATATCCCCATGGTAGGGAATCAAATTCCATGTAGTTTTGGATTGGGCAAAAAATCAAGGTGCACATAAAGGACAGTGACCCGAACACATTCTGGGGGTTACACGTGGTCAGAAGACTAAGAGTTGGTATGGTGACACTAAGGGACAGACCAAGGATGTGGGTCCTAGAAAAGGGGAGACTGAAGTTTACCAGTGTCTGGGGTTGAAACTTTGGAAGGATTCCTATGTACCTTACCTTAGAGATAGGGACCAAAACCCACATAGTCCAAAATCATATAGTTTATCATCATTAAAAAAGGTGAATACATTTTAATGTCATTTAGGACAAGGGTAAACCGGTGTGAAGTGGTCGGGACTGATGGATGGCAGGTAAGATCCTTAGGGAGGCTTCCTATGTACCTTGCCAAGACTGGGAAAAGAATCAAATTCTATGTAGTTCGGTGGTATGGGATGGGGATTATGCACTATGTATGCCCGAGGAGGTTTCCATTGTCGATGCTTACTATAATACCATGTGAGTCATGACTGGTGTGTGGAACAAGTTTCAAAAAATACCTGAAAATCACATCACAAAAGGTGTGTCCGTGAGGAATAGAGTGGTAATTATACGTGGTCACCAGCCTAAGGATATGGAGATTGAGACTTAATATTGGATGGATGACCAATGGAGATAACAGCCAAAGGGATAGGGATGGGGTATCAAGAGTCACTTATGCCTATCTCTCCTCTGGTCCTTGTACACAGAAGAAGAGAGGAGAAGAAAAGGTGTTACCTCATGCAAGAAAGTCTAGGGGGCTTACACCAAGATGGTTATTATACACCATGGATATATATTGTTCTATTCAATGAGGACCCCATTCCATGTGAGGATGTTCTAACTCCTATGGAGACTAATGGGAATATATAATTTCTGAGGGAGGGTACCCCATGTATATCACATGGTGTGAGGCTATAGTTTAACGTCATGTGTTGGGGATAATTATGCTTGGTAGTTTAACATTATGTAGCTCAGACGATGAGGATTCTTTCCATCCTATATGACTTACATAACTGGCATGCTTTAAACCTTGGTAAAGGGAAGGAACCATCAATGTCATGTGGATATGGGGTTATGGAGTGATTCATTGAGGGGATCACATTAGTGTGGCTATGTGAAGAAGAAATTGTTGTTAGTTTGCCTAAGGTAAGAATCCTGAAGCAGATTAACACAATAAAAAGAACCACCCAAGGGAAATTGAAATCACTTCATACAAACTTGGAGGGTCGTGTGAGATAAGTAGGGTTTGTGAAGAAAAGGGGTATACATGAAGGGACCTCACGAAACTCTGGTGCTCCACAAATTATAGAGACTTCGCAAATGGGTATGATTCAAAACGTAGAGTTTTCTATCCTTGGCATGGAGTATATATGTCTATAGAGAGTTCATTGCAAAGTTCAAGTTCTTTCACGATGTAAGACTTTTTGGAGCATGAGGGCCTCAAAAAGTGTGACATTATGAGGCACTGTACTTCACAAAGCACAATGATATTGCCTTATCATGGGGTTCACATGTACATAGAAGGTATTTCGTGAAGAATGAGTGCTTGGTAAAAACATGAGTTCCCATAGGGATATCCTTCCTTTTTGATGGCCCATAAGAGGGCTTGAATATGAGAAAAGGGAATGGTATTTCACAATGATCAAATACCTTGAAGATTTCATCTTGTCAATGTTTCATAGAGTATAATGTGCTTCATGATTTGAGATCTGATAAGGTTAATGGTTAGGTTATCCGTACTTTGGGTTTGGGGAAATCTAGAATTTTTAGGTGAGAGGTGGTGGGAAGCTCTGACATTGTATGATAAATCCTCTTGCGCTCCTCCATCAGAGGCAGATTGTGTAAAGTTCATCATAATCGTGAAGTTGACAATAATTCCCTCTATGGAATAGAGGCTTCCTCCATTCCCTCCAAGTCACTTACATAGGCTTCTAACAATTTCTAAAGAATCACAAAGGAGACCAGCTTCCCTCCCCAGCATGAAGCCTTCTGTCAATTTCATCGTAACCGCAGAGTCCTCCATCTCTTTCCACTGCAAAAATCATAGAGGGGCCTCATCTTTTTGTTAGATACAGTACATAAGGTCTTTACGAATCATACCCTTTTGGAAATGCTATTCTCTTTGTGTATTTTTTCCATGAACAAATTTTAGCACAAAAAACAACACTAATACAATGCGTGTGAAAGGATTAGAGAAATCAAGTTAATAATAGCACTAAAAATTGTATTTAATGAGAAAATTAAAGGGTACCAGATTTTTTTATTATTTAAATATAACATATTAGAGATTATTGAAAATTTTATATTTTAATTCCATTTCTATCTTTATTACATTAATGTTAAGGTAAATGAATAGTTCAAAAAATGACATTAAGGATATTTCCTAAAAACAATATTTTATTAAATGATTTAAATTAGATAAAAGTCCTATATTTGGAAACATTAATGGTATATGGTTGAAAATATCAATAATGGAATATTTATGAGCCATTTTTTCATTTATAGTATATTTATTGACCCATAAATTGTAAAAGAAATTGATATCTCCATAATTGTAAAAATTCATATCGTGGGGTTAAAATAAAGAATAGGGTAAAAAATTTATATAAACATTCAAAAAATTTATTAGATGAAATTATTTTGAATATTAATTATAAAATATTACATTTATGTAAATTATAAGACACTTTAACCCGAAAATTAAGTTATATTTTTTTAAAACTATATCAAATTCTATGAATTCCCCACCCATCACTTATAAAATGGACCCTTTTCTCTTATCTTCCTCACTCAAATTGAGAAATCTATATTAAAAAAGATCTACCAAAAACCCTCCATAACATCCCTAAACATGTTATAGAGATTATATTTTAGGTACAATACCATCCTTAATGCGAGTAATGTGTAAAGTAAAATACGTTTTCCAAAGAAGAGGTATATCTAGGATGAAAATATTGATGTTTTATCTTTTCTTCTACATACTCCTAGTATTCTTAAAAAATGAAGATATAATAAAAAAATATCTACCATATACTAATATATATTTATTTTAATGGTATAACCTATATATATCTTTTTCTTCTATTAAATGTGAAATGAATCCATCGTTTTTGAGTTTGGTAGACTGCCACCTCATGAAATCATGTAATTAATTTTACATAACAACCTCTTATAGATATATATATAATTATTTATTTGATATATATATATTATATTAATGATGTATTTGAAATTTTATAATGCAAATATAACAACTAATTTATTACCTTTCCATTCGTTGAAGAATGATAATGTGGTTCATGTATACATGTAGATTTCCACCTCCATAATGTGAAATGATCTGTATTTCATGACCACATCACGTGGATGGTATATATAAGAATATATAAAGAAATAATATTATATTTAGTAAATAATGATAATTATTTTGAGATAATATATTACAAACCTTATTTCAGTTTTGTTCGTTGAAAAATTGAAACACGAATCTTGCGTACGTATGATCTACCATCTCCATGATTATAACATAATTCATTTTTAAATATCACATTTCATGAATGAATTTCATATTAAAATTTAAAAATTTAAATAATATTGTGTTTATTATTAATAATATTATTTAATAATAACCACTTTTACCATATTGAACCCCCTAAAGTCATTTCGGACATATGTGTTGAATATCATCAAAACGTCCAACAAGAACATAACTAATTAAGTAATTAAATATAACATTATAATGGAGGAAAGAAAATAAATAATAAAATTTAAAATGGTTTTTTAAATGTTAAATAATTAACATAAGTTTATTCTTTATGAAGATAAAGAATGTATGTGATTATTTGGATTCTAGGTAAGAGACGCTTTACCTTGAAAATCTCATTTTAAAGGTTTTACAGATTTATTTTTTAAATAATTTTCATCCATGATTAAATTCATAAAATTAATCTTCTGATAGAATTTATGCAGAAATAAGTGGATTAAAATTTATTTTTTTGTTTTTTTTCTTTCAAAGTATTTCAAATGCTATCTTTTTATGGAATGTTTTAATTGTCTTCATATATGGAAAAAGGAATGTTCTATATCAACGTATATAATATCAAAAAACATTTCCACCACCACCACCCAAACAATTATATGATGTTTATATTCCATTATAAGGCTCAAATTTATATTCATAAAAACCACTCTTTTTTATTATGAATTATAGTTTTGGAAACATAGGTTTCAAAGGAAAACGATAGATCAATAATAAAAAATGTGTTGCCTATGGTTCCAAAAGAATATTTTTATGAGTTTGATGATAGAAATGAAAGAATATATGTGTTTTATACAAGTTATAGTCATTGTAAATTATTTATGATTATGGTTATTCCTGGTATAGTTCAAAATTATGGGTAAGGCCAATATATCTCAGGATTACAAGTGAGCCTAATATAACTCATAATAAAGGGTGAGACTGATATAACTCTCCAATAAATATTGTAATGATTATTTTCACTGGATAATTATGTTATAATTTTACCATATTGGTTTTTAAACTTGTATGGGGTCTTTAATGATGATGTATCAGGGCACCTACAAGACTTTTCTAGGCTTTATAATGAGTTTTCAAGGAAAATGTTTGATTTCAAAAGGTATGCCAATGATATTTTGTTTTAAAGGAAGTATTATACACTTTAGGGTAAAAATTAATGTTTTTCATAATGTTTTTTCATGGGATATCATGTTTTCTAAGAAATTCTCATTAATTAAATGTTACCATTATGTTTTGTTATAAGGTGATTTAGAAACAAATTGCAATGCAAAACTGATTTCAGGTGTAATTAAAAATTTATTTGGGTTAAATTTTTATTTGGTTGAAGGAAAACTCACTTTTATGATCTCAAGTTTTTATAATGGAATAAAAGGTTTTTTATGTACCTTACTAAGCTTTTTGTTCTCATTACACACTTTTATATTTTTTTGATTTGTTTTGTGGATGAGCAGGAAGAAAAAATAATTTATGTGATGAAATTTATGGATTGTCATGAAAATAAATCATGACTTATTTTAAACATCTTGTATTGTGAAAAAATGGATGCTAAGAGGATGTGTAAAAATTATAATGTATGTGTGTGTTACGTAAGAGTTATAACACAAATCTCTAAAACTCTATAATGGAAAAGATATTTGGGATTTTAGGAAAATGAATTCAAATTAATAAATGAAATTATGAATTCAATAAATTATAGGTCCTTAGAGATTGAGTGCTAAAATTTTGTGAATAATGGACGAGAGGATTTTCCCATTTATAAGTGAGCGAAGGACTTTTTTAGATTTATATAATGTATTGAATTAATATAAATTAATTTTTCAGTGTATATAGATCCAAATTTATATATTTCTATGCCATTATGATCATAAGTATAAATACACTCATTGAATAATTTTTAGACAAGTTTAGATATTGTATTAACCCTTATCTCTTAGTTTTAAACCCTCGTTATCTTTTTATTACAATTATTATGATACCAATATTTTTTACTCTTGAAGGGTCAATAATGTTACTATAAAAGTAAATGTCACAACCCGTCCTAGTGGGGACCGTGTCGCAACACCCCAAGACTGCCTCCAATAGGCCAGGGTCTGGTGACTAGCACCGAGTAGGAATGTCACTAACATGGGAGGAGTTGCCTATAAACCTGTACACACACACATATATCTAACCCATAAAGCTGTAAAGTAAAATCTACTAAAAATGGAAATACATGCATACACTAAAATCCCAACCAAGAAAGTATGACAAAAGGGTAAAGTACAGTAATGTAAAACCGTAGGCCAAAAGTACAATACCACTAAAAGAATGTCTGCAACAGAGTCCAATATGGAAAGAAAGGTACTGGGACTGTAATCTATTTTCGTAGGAACACACCTCGACCTGCCTGATCTCACAGAGCACCGTCTGGTCCTGGTCCACCTAGAATCCTATCAAAGGATCGCTTGTCGGCACAAGACACAACACATGCGGGAAAAGCCCGTGTAGGGGTGAGTATAACAATACCCTGTAGGACACCCCGAAACAAAAAAGGAATACAACAAAGGAAAGACCACAAAGTAATGATAAATTCATCTCTACACAATATATGTTTACAAAACATAAAACAAGAATATCCAGATATACTCATACGTGGTCAACTATCGCGAAACCACCACTAAGATCCAGCTCGAAGATTCCATTAAGCACATAACAGGGACAACAAAATCCTAGTTCTGAAGAGAGAGATACAAAGTACTCGTTCAGAGAAACTCAGTCCACAAGTACTTAAGAGTACACTTCTCAGAAGAGGACCACAATCAATAGCCATGGGGTGATTCCAACAACTCAGTCTGAACCAATCTTCTAAAAAGAGGATCAGTGCCTAGGTAAGGTAGGTCACGTTGATACCAAGAACTCTACCTTGGGCACTAGGATGTAATAGATGATCTGACTCTAAGTCTTTCAGAGGGGATTCCAAAAACTCTATTCAGTAAGTCCTGCTGAAGGGATCATACTCATGTATGTTAGAAATGATACCAGAAACCTTCAATGGAATGACCAAGGGTCCAAACCCTAAGAAATCTAGACTATGTCACAGAAGAAAAATGGCTCAACCAATGTAAAATAGGTTACAGAGCATGTAGTAGGGTCACACATTGTGTTCCTTGACTTCGGGTACTTCCCGAGTAAACGGCCCATGTCTCTAATCTAGGTGTGTAAACCTAGAATACACAATGTTTAAAAAGATCACACGTTGTGTCCATGATCCTAGGGTTCACCCCATGTACGCTGGCCATGTGCCCGTACACGACCTCTATCCGTGTTTCCTTGCTTGTGTACCAGTACATGGGGTATCCCATGTATCTGGCCAGGTCTGGGTGGGGAAGGGTATACATACCGAGTCCTTGGCTGTGTACCCAACCCGTGTTCGTGTACTCCCAGAGTACACACCAGGTGGCCCGTCAATGAACACACACTGTGTAGACCATACTACACGTTGTGTAGTCAGGAATTATCCAGAACGATGTTCTTCATCTGCTCGCCACGACCGATCTTCCTGTTTCCATTTCCAAGATCCGTTCGCTGAAAATAATGAAGAACACGTAGGGAAAATAATGGGGAATAGGATTCACAAAGAAACAACCCGAGGAATGAACCTTGCCGTTGTTCGTTCTGGCCTCGATCCGTTCCCGTAAGAACAATCCTCAAAACAATTATCAGATCTAAATTACATGGATTAAGTTCTTCCCCAAAATCCCAGCAAAGTGCCCATCCCTCAAATACAATCGATTCGTGCGAAAATCTATTCGTGGATTAGTCTGCATTCATTATAAGAAATCAATAATGGGAAATAAATCACAAAGAGATGAAACGCCTACCCTAGATCCATGGCATTCGTTGGCGAAGATCCATTCATCGCGTCGTCGTTGCCGAGAAACTCGTCGAGAACATCATAACCGCATTGGGGGTGTCCTCCAGAGCTTTCCAGAGCCTCTAGGGGAAATTCAGGGTTATGATATCATTAAACCTAATCCCTTGTGAAATCTTTATTTAATAATATTAAAATATTTCATTGCAGCACGGACTTAATAAAATATTTTTAGGAAATATTTTATTACGGTTACGTCCAAAAACCATATTTCACCACCAACCTGTGCCGACCGATGTTAGGCCTCAAATAAGGTAATATCACTACTCTGGATGCAACGGTGCCCTCAGATTTCTAATATGAGCACCCATTTAGGAGTTTTTACACTTTTTCAGGCAAACCACATGTGCATGTAATTTAACTATTTACATAAATTCAAACATTTTTTTCGAGCTTATCGGGCCTCGTAACGGTACGCTGTCTCAAAGCCTGGTCTTGAAATAATTCCCATATAATATTAAAATAATACATGGAAAAATCTGGGGCATTATAATAAATGTAACCTATAAGAGGATAATGGTTGATGTTATCAATCATATATGATACACTTGGCCAAATGAAATATTTTTAATTAATTTTAATTCAGTTTAGAAAATTTTACTTAACATAAGATACCATTAAAATAATTTTTAGGACTCTCACTACGTTTGATATTAAAGACAACATGATTGGAATAGACTTATAATCATAACTTTTAAAATATAAAATTTTTATTTATATACAATTTTTTTTGGAAAAAATAATAATAAATACTGTATTAGATTTAGTATTTTTAAAATCATTCATTTAAATTTTTTATTAATAAAAAAAATACGGCATTGTCATTTCAAAGTCCTATAATGTAATTATTATAACACTAATAATTAAAAATAGATTTACATAATAAGAAATATAACTCATCCTTAAAATTATTCCATTGAAACGATCATAACAAATTTTTTCCCTATAATAATATATTAGAGTTATTAAGACAAAGATACCGACATTTGGTTTTTTTCCATTTTTTCTACATAATATAAAGGTAATAATGAAAGAAAAAAGGAACCAATATTTCATATTTTTTTAAATGGATGAAAATTTTTAAACTCTACTCATATAATTGGATACATTCAAGTGTATTGGAGATATCTTGTCCCTTTCTCATTGTTTTATCCATGTTTTAAATGTTTATCTTTACTAAGACGACACATATTTAGCAAAAATACTATTCATAGTGACAAAAATTAAATCGATATAATTAAAAGATTTAAACCACCTGATTAAAAATATGGAATCCATTTTTGATGATATATTTCTTATAATTTAAGGAGATAAATTTTAATAAAAATTCATAAAATGTATTAGAAAATGATTTTTAGGGAGATTTATTTTAAGCCTAAAATTAAACTTATAGAAAAATAAATAAAAATGATGATTACTTTGTATTAATTATGTTCTATTTAATTAAAGGATTCGTATGTTAATTTAACATAAAATTCCAAACATAATAATATATTTATATTACCTGAAAAATGAATATAGATGATTTTTTTTAAAAATTAATATTTTTCATAATTCACTGAAAAATAAATCCTTTAAAAAAACCCCATATTTTCACTATAAGATAATTTTTTATAAGGATTTAAAAAATTATATATTTTTTATAAAATATTTTTTTTTAAAAAAATTTACTAATTAATTATAATATTTTCTAACAAAAATCAACATCAACCATTTTTCTAGAAAATGTATTATTTAATCATAAAATGAATTTAATAAAAATTGAGTTCTTATATCATAATATATAATCGATAGATTTTTATTGAGTATAAACACTATACATATATTACATTTTTTAGTTAATCATATTAATACCCGCCAGCTCAAAGACTTGGTTATAATAGTCACATTCGAATAAAATTACAACACAATAACATTGTTTATTTAAACTCAGTGTTACAAATTATCTATACTATTGAAGAAATAATTTTTTTGATGGAAAAAATATCATAAAATCTTGGGTGTTTATATTATACCCCTTATAATAATTTGGCATTTGATATTCGGTCACTTGGATGTAGATAAACATGGATATTTTTATTTCATTGCATCCTAAAGTTTACATGTAAACTCATTGAATTTATAGTTCCTCTTTAGAACATTAATCAAGAGAGATGTCTTGTTCCATAGCACTTTATCCCTATGATCCAAGATTTCTACTAGTTTTTTTATAAGATATATCATAATTTAGTGGAATAACCCATGAATTCAGTGTATATAAAAGATCATGTATATACTTTTTTAGGAGAGATAAATTGAACATATTGTGAATGTAACACCAATATATTTTTTGTGAAATATTATTTTAATTAAATTTAATAATTTTTATGTTTTTAATTACACATAACATCCAATTTATCTTGCACGAGTTGTAACTCTGAGTTTATAGGAAACATGATTTATTATTACGAAATTATTATTTAATATGATAGTTATCCCATAGACATTTAAATATATTGTCTTAGTAGTATTTACTAAATTATGAAAATATTTGTTTTAAACATTTATATATAATGAATTTTTTGGTTAAAAATTAATTATGAATTAAAATAAAGATATCTTTAAAATAAAGGGAATCATTTCCTAAAAAGATATTTTTATGCACTCTAACATGTTTTAATTCAATAGATAAAAAAATTATATTTTATTGAATGATTATAATTAAATTTATGTATTATATGTTAAATAAAATTTATAACATCCATCTTATGTGTTTTATATACCAGATACGGAAAAAAAATCAAATTTTACGATTGAAACGTTATTTTTTTCTAAAAAGAAGTTTTATTGAAATTTTGTGCACTTATATGAGAATATTATTTTTGGAAAATATAATAAAATTATTTTAAAAAATAGAATTAATTTTTTAATTAATTATATCATATTTATATTAAGGTGAATATTTGATAATTTTCTTAAAATAATATTTTTTTGATGAATAGTGAAAATACAGAATTTTAATAGGAAAATTCATTTTCGTTTAAATTATATATAAAGATAAATTATATTTAAAATGGTTTAAAAGTAATATTAGTTCAATTATATATTTATTAATAAAATTTTAGTCATTTTAATCTTTTTCACATTGAATTTGGATATAAAAACATTATAAACATTTGAACATTTTCTGTTTGAAATACTGTTTTCTCATATTGTCTTCGAGATTAAGTTTAAATTAAATCATACCAATTCTATGAATTTTATTCTATAAAATTAATTGATTGTTTTCAATTATAATAAATAATTTTTTAATGGGACAACTTAATTTTTTTCATAATAATTATTGAAGGCATTAAAAATTAATTATTGCGATTAAGGTTAAAGCGATGTTATTGCACTTTTCATGCGCTTGTGTTAAAATTAATTTTCCACACTCATGAAATTTTTATTTGATAATTTTTTTTATTAATATAATATTTTTTATAAATAATATTATAAGACCATTTTTATGATTAATTATTTAATTAACTAGTTAAAAAAACTAATTCCTGTGGTTGAAACTAAAGTCGTAAAATTGAGTAAACTAATAGGATAAGGAATAAAATGTTTAAAAAATGTTATTTTAGGTTTATATAGACCATATAATCTATAAAATACATTATTTATCAATTTTTCACCCATTAGGTGAGAGTGACATCCCATTGTTGAATAGTTTTGGGTATTTATAAAAATGCCACTCCTCCCTAATTATAAAAGGGCACTCACTCTCTTCCCTTATTCCCACATTCAACCCCTTTTATTATGAAAATAAATATTAAAATCCAAAAAAATATTCCATCATATATTCAAAAAATAATTAGTTTTCGAATAAAGACAGCATAGGAAGGATTTTTCAGCAAACCCAAGGAGGTTTCCTAAAGAATATGTCACATTATTCATTGAGTGTTTTTATTTTATTTTATTTTTCTACCTTCGTAAATTATTTATAAACTAGGGAGATATAATAACTTCAAAATATTCCATATTATTTGATTTTTTTTATTTCTGGTTCATGAATGATAACCATATATATTTCCTTAAATTGGTTTATGAAATCGTCATTCATGTTTATAGCAGACTACCAAATTATGAAACAATATAATTTCTTTTTTCAGTATATATTTATTTGTAAGATAATAAGGATAAATTATATTAATATATTTGATATAAATGAATAATCATTATATTAATGACAAAATTATTATTTTTAAATTATAATATATAATTTTTTTGTTATCTTTTAACTCACAAAAATATAATAACATAGTTCATGTATGTGTGGACTACCGCCTCTATGAAGCGATGAGACTCTCTATTTTCATCACCAAACCTCATGAATGATATGTATAAGTATATTTAAAGAAAAATATGGTATTTATGGTATTATTGTGATTTTCTAAAGATATAATATTACTCAACTTTTTTCTATAATGATCTTTGAAAGATGGAAACGTTACTCATGCGTATATATGAGCTACTGCCTCCATGATCGTAACAAACTTCATTTCTCAAGACCATATTTAATTATTGGTATTAAAAATATAATTGATTTATAAATATTATAATAATTTAACTATTGTTATTATTATTATTTACATGATGGAACCATGATCAATTTATGAGGACCAAAAAGAAAAAATAAAAAATATATAAAAAACAAAGCACTTATTACGAGAAATGTGATGTTAACAAGAAATGGTTAACAAACATGTAATAAATTCTAATAAGTAAATAATATATGTTATGATATATTTAGTTATGGTTCTTTAATATATTCATAATAAAAAAAAATTATTATATAGTAGGTTAAAAAATGTAAGAAGGAAGTCGAGACTTATAGTAAGGGATTTTAGTATCTCTTTTATTTATAAGAGACATATACAAATTCACCACTACTTTATTTTGAGAGGTGTATATGATGAAAAATTTTCAAGTTCTATCATAAATATAATCATTTTAATGATAATTATATCTTCATTTTATGTAATATTTTATTATGGTTTATGATTCAAAAGTTACCAAAGTGGTAAGAGATTCTTGTCTTAATTTTTTGTTTTTAGGATATATGTTTTATTATGAAATTATCTCCTAATATGAGGTTTTTATTCAACCCATTTTACATGTAATATCACGATTTTACTTATTTTCATTTTATTTAGAGTTTTATTTTATTTTGTACTTTACTGGGTCTTATGATTCAAAAGACACCGTAACAGTAAGGTTTTTTTGCCTCAAATTTCATTCTTTGGGACCCATGTTTTGTTATGAAACTATATTATTATATGATGTGTATATATAAATCCTTTTAAATGTTATATCATGAATATAATTATTTTAATGATATTATATTTTTCATTTGTTTCTTTTCATTCATGGGGATTATGATTCATGACTAACAAAGTGGTAAGTGTTTTATGTACAACATCATCATTTATTGGGATTGTTTATGATTACTATTCTAGTGATAAAATATAATAATATATATCTCAAGAAACTAAATAATTTTATTTTGATATAGTTATTTCATGAGAATACATGTTTCCCTTCATTTTTCTCTCTTTATGTACTAAATCGTTCACGATATGTTTTTTTATAATAACCATCTTTATGTAACTTTTCCTTTGAAAAACATAGTATTAGAAATTTTTTTCCTAAAAAAGTTTTCAATTTTTTGAAAAAATGATTGTAACATTATTCAATTTATTTATTAATTTAATTTTCCCATGTGTTAGTTTATACATTTTTTTTGAAAATAATATTCACGTGGTATTACAAAAAATACTCCTTTGGATTTTACTAAAAATGTGAAAAATGATTTGTTTTAACATCTATGAAATAAATAGAATTTTTTACCATCATGAATATTATTTTATTTTATTCATACTTTAAATATGATTAAGTTTTTTTCAAAAATAAAAGGATTTCCAAAACGTTTTATTTTTTTAAAGTTATTTTCAAAGAATAAATGATATTTTTCCTAATAAATGTTTTAAATTATTTTTAATGATTCGTTCATAAATTTCAAATTATATTTTAAAATAATTTTTTTTAGAGAATAATTTATGAATTTTTAGTTTAAATATAGTGATTTTAAAGTAAAATTCATTTTCTTTATGAAGTGTTCCAAGTTATTTTTTGTTAAAAATAATTTCCTACCTTAAATGACATCCTTTTATGTTACTTATGATTTAGTAGTGATATGATACTATGATACAATTATTAATATTTCTTTGAATGATTTATGTTTATGAGGAAAATATATTTATGAAACTAATTTATATTCCACTGGTTATACCATGAAAACATGATTAAGAAATCTATTTCTCTTTCTTGAGTTATACCCTGATGAAATTATTATGAAACTTGTTTCTTTTTTATGGGTTAATCTGTGATTAAATGTTTTATTAAAGCCATTTATTTGTATAGGCTATGATATTATGACTATTTTATGATATTTTTGAACATAAATGTTTATATTACGTGATCGGTGGGATCAATATATCCATTCATTACATTGGTTAATGATTAATGTTATACGATCACAAATAGAACATGGGAGATTTTCCCAAGACCAAAAGAGGGTACACATGCGGTTTTACTAATCCTAATGGAGGGTACATGAGTGGTTATCCCAGGATAAAAAATAGGGTACAAGGGAGGTGATCCCAAACCCAATGTAAGTACAAGTGTAGTTATACAAATCCTAACTTATTTGACTATCTTGGAAGATATCCTTGACATAATATTTTCTCTACTTATGTGTATGCAACAAATATATGTCTTATGAAAATTTTATGCTCTCATTGATCATATACTTTGATTCCCTTATGTATTAAGTCTCATGAAATCCCAATCATTATGCCATGACCCAAGATTATGATCTATGATATGTGGGGTGTGGTTATGAAATGCTATGATCATGTTCTCAAACAATTATTTTTATATTATTCTTACTTATCTCAATTATGTACCTTTAGTGAGAAACTGAGCTTACCCTTTACTATGTTTCATATCACTAGGTTATAATGATTTTTTTTAATTAGTGTAGGTTGGTGAAGACATTACTACAAAACTGGGTTATAATAGTACTAGTAAAGGACCTTTAATAGCGCTTATAAAGTGTTTTGTACACAAGCGCTATGGGGGGGGTTCTTTAATAGCTATAATAAAGAGAACTATTAACGGACCCATTTAACCATTCATTTCTGTGATGTTAAATGGGGATAATAATAGTGATTTTTTAGCAATAACAAATGCCCCCTTTATCAGTGATAAAAAACACTGTTAAAGCGGGTAAAATTATATTTTTCAATAATCTATGAGGCAAAACTTTTATCATTCATTCATGGACCCCTTTAACAATGCTCCACCCCATCATTATCATCTATTTTCACCCCACCACCCTTTTAATAGAACTTTCTAATTTTTAGCCTCCTGCGCCTGCATAGATTAGAATGATGCACGTCTTCTTTAAAGATGAAATGCTTTTACCGTTACACCATGATGTTTTTTTAAATGTAATTATATTTATATTTATTTATATATAGATTTACAATTATATTTTTTCATCCATATATTTATATTATTATTTTTAAATACATATATAAATATATTATATATAATATTCATTTACATATACTTGAATATAATATAATTATATATTCATCAAGTAATACAAACATATATGTATATATGAACATTTTATATATATATTTATATTGTAAAAAGTGGTTTTATATTTTTAAAAATAAATACTTGGAATATATATTTATTTACATGTATTTGAATATACATATACATATGTATTTCTCAATTATTAACACACACATGCTTATATATAAACATTAATGGTATAGGTATATTTATATAGTTATTAATGTATTTAAATATGTTAATTAAAATGGATAATTTCTCAAATGTACATAAAATTAATGGTAATTTTTTAATTTATCTAATTTAAAATAACTTTTTATGTAAATATGTATTTATATAAGTGATTTACTATAAGTATATAAAATAAAATTTCATATAATCAATTATAAATAAAACTAAATTCTAAAAAATGATAAAAATTTTACACCAAAATATACATATGATTGTAATACATGGGAATAAACTCAATCCCCCTAAAAACAGTAAAAAATAAACCCTTAAATGAGGATGAATATCCATCAAATACTAAAAAGCAGGGGTATCCACAATAAAAAACGTAGTTTTAGAGGCCTTAGGAATAATGTTTTCACTCTAAATATTAGACTGGGTGTTCCCATGGGTTACCTAAGCATATATCATGTCTCAAACACTGATTTGATATGTTGTACATCTCAAATAGACAGTCGGATCAAAAGTTAGTTTTTTGAAGTTTGAGTTATTTTTTCATCTTATTTTCATTCTTTTATTAATTTTATATTTTTTCTATATTCAAATTTTTATTATCTGACTATTAATTGATAATAATATGAAAATTATAAATTAGTAATATTATTTTAATTATTTTATTTTCTATTTTCAATAAATGTATTATATCTTAAGTGTAGATGCCAATTTAGCATTATGTAAAACAAATTTATAAAATAAAATTTATATTTACATTAATATAAATAAATTTATATATTAATATCTTATTTTTAATGAAATTTTTATTTTTTGAAATATACCCATTAATAGGCCTTCTTTACAAGCACTAATAATGGGACCCCTTTAACAACTCCTGTTTAGCACTATTAAAGACCCCATTTAACAATGTATTTTATAGCATTGACAATGGGGGTCCTTAAAAATGATTTTAATTAGTGTTTTTACTGCCCTAGAACTAGATATAACTAGTTTTGTAGTAGTGAAACTATATAAGATCATCTTACAATCATGATTTAAAATTGCACAGTGCCTCAATTCCTAGAAGAAAGACATAAAACTGCACAATGTATCATGTCCTAACTACATTAAATTAAAATATATGGAGCACATACTCACCACATAATGTTAAACAACATATAAATTACCACCACTCTAACAAATAACCACACATGAGATAGATCTATGAAAAACAACGATGAAATTTTCCCATTCCCTTATGAGGGTCAGCTCCATATAGGGAGTCCCTCCTTTTATGAACTACGTGTAAATTCATTTCAATCATTATATGAGACATAGTGAATCCAGAAACACTGTTTTTGATCACAAACATAGTGTTACATTCCTTTTACATCGGCTGACCCATTTCCACACTAGAAGACATTAAATTACATAGTTGATGTCCTTGTCACATGATGCTAAACTGAACAAGTTTTTATAACTATGTACTGCTTGATTCTTGATTCAATGAGATACGCAGGGATTTCTCGATCCTATATTTTCATCCATCCACCAAATGATACGAAGTTATGATATCCTATAGTTAATTTCTTCTCCATGGTTAGAGGAACACATTCCATTCTATTTTTCTCACACCGACCATAGCTCACATTAGTTTCGGAATTTTTGTAAGGTCATCTCCGCATAAACAAGAAAAAATAGATCATGACTGGCCCATAATTTTTATGGATGCAATACCAAAAAATTAATAACACAATTAATTTCCACATAATGTTAAAACTGAATAAATGATGTATCTTACGTGAAATAAAATTGTATATTTTTATGGACCTCACCCAAGAGGACCTCTATTGTTGATGTTTTCCTCCTAACACACCACCATTCAAGAACTATGAGTGAATTGATACATGAAATCATAGTATAAATAGTGACGCCTGAATCACCAACCCTGGGTCTAGTAATAAAATATAATCATAAAAATCCCCCCTCCATGTATATCGATCAAACAAGAACATGAATATTATATTTTAGTAACTACATGTGGATTGATTCCTATTACCATGGGATACATATTGGAACCCAAATTTCCTTCCTTGGGTTCACCTGCAATATGCCTTTTCATGTCGTGATGCCAAAATCCTTACTGGATGACCATAAATAGTTTGGTACCTTGGTAACAACATGTGCCTTGATTACTATCATTCCAGGATATATAGTAATGCCCGAATCACCAATCCTGGGCCCATTTATGACAACCAATGGGAAAAATTCCCACCACTGTCTATGGGTAAGACATGCATAGAGAGTCTCCCATTCAATAAATAATTTGGGAATTTTCCTATCCCCATTGTTAGATGAATCGTTTGGGGATGTGGGTGGGCCCTAGGTGGGGACCACGTATCTATGGGGGAACATGGTGGTACCTAGTAGTCCAAGACCTAATAGTTGTGTTATGGAAGGTTTTTGTGCTATCATTGGGCCCCCATTATCAAAATTGATTCCCATTATATAGGTAGTAGCGTAGTTGGGGTTTGGCTTAGTTGTAAGCACCCCTTAATTCTTCATAAAAATGGGGGTTCAAACCCCATTCGGCACATGTACAGTAGCAGCACTATAGCATGTTGTAGAAGTGGTGGCACTGTAGCAATGAAAGGCACTATAGTGGAGGAAGGTCACTGTAGCGGCGGTAGAGTACTGTAGCAGTGGTGGATACAGTGTAGTACTGTAGTAGCGTGGGTACTATGTAGTATTGTAGCACCGTGGTACTGTAGTAGAACTATTCATTGAATGGTCCTTGGGATAATAAAATGGGCCTACGGGCCATGTAATGGGATAAATTCCCACTGGGACTTTGGGAAATGTAATGGGTCTCCCTCTACCTAGTAAAATAGGTCATTTATTTGCTTTAATAATAAATGAGGCTTCATCCCCAAACTTTTAAAAAATTGGATAATTAATGATTCCCAAATCTCCAATATTAGGATCATATACAACAACCAATAATATAAATGTAACCCAAATACATAAGAGATTATTTATACATGAATTTATTACCAATGTATGAGTTATATCTATTTAAGAAATTCATGTTCATGTAATATATTTTGCAAAATTTTTCATGTTAGTTACCAAATCCTTACCATATGAAGATTAAAATTTAAAGAAGAGATCCTTAACATATGACATTAAACCCGTCAAAAGAAAGTACATCCCTACTACATGACATTAAACTTTGTATAACATCATCCATTATCATCCTTTATCAAAGGATCACAATATTCTTACCCCTATCTTCCAGAGTATGGTGTGCCCCCCGCCAAATTTTAAGAACCTCATTCAATAAAGAACACTTCATGTATTAAGAACCTAATGTTTCCAGAGATCTTTCATGAACCTTGGAAAATGATACGAGGCATAAATGGTCTTTTTGTTTGACTATTAATTCATTTCTATGGATCTTTCATATTCACCTACAGTCGTTAACAAAATGCATCACTCTGTAAAAAAGGATTTCCGATACTTGTGATCCATGAAATCACTGCAGTAGAAATAAACACCTCAATATGTTATAGTCCATCTTCGTTATAGTTTTCCTATATCATTACTCATGACCTTAGAACCTCGATCCATGATTTACAATATTTTCATCTCACACTTAAAAAAATTTCAGGTCCTCTTGACCATGGGTATCCTAATTGTGATATTGTATATCATCCCCTATATTAGGTCTATGTGCATCATGAACATAAACTGTATGCCCTCCAATCAAAGCTATACAACATTAAACTCATGTTTATAATGGTATAAATCACAAGACCATAAATTCATAATGAAAAATAAAAAACATGTTAGGATTAGAACCCGTAAAGGGAGGCATGAGAAAAAGTCATGTTTTCTCTCACTAAATGCTTCATCTTCAGACATTGGAAAAATTAGGGCACAAATAAATGAGGCATAAAGTTCATAGGGTCTTCACTATAGCCCTGTTAAAAACCCATCTATGCTCATGGGAACCCTTTTTTTAGAAAAAATAAGACTAATTATTTTCCACATCCCCTCGCCATGATAATATGCCTGGTGGCTGATGAGACAACTTTTCATTCGATCAAACCATTCTTGGATATTACAATTTCTAAATATCAATAATCATGATTTGAGCACCTCATATCATCGTAAACATTCCATGGCCCATAGAAAAGGATACCTTTCTTCAAGGGACCCTTTGTTTGACTATTCATGTACATATATGGCTCCTGCATTTGCATTAATGGGTGTCAACCAATTTTTCTACTCTGAAAAAAGGTCATTCTAATCCTTTTGAGCCTTAAAAACATTTCGGTAGAGTGCAACACCTCAGAGTATTCTATGTCATTCCTAGTATTACTTTCCTATATCATTATCCTGACCAAGAATTTTAGTCCATGATTTACAATCCACATACAAAAATATCTATGTGGATTAAGCATCCCCAATGTTACATAACCATGATTTTTACCCCTTCTCAAAGAAGGAATGTGACACTCCATTACTGAACTGTTAATGTCCCAAAACTCATGATTTGAAACCACTGGGTGTAGGGATCAAGCTTCACATTCAATAGTCGAACAGCCCGAGGGTGACAGAACCCTTCGTGGATAGCTTTCATCCATACCCAACCTCATTACCTAGATGTTTGAGTCTTCAAAAAACTCTCAAGTCCCTCAAAAATTATTATAGATCATCTTTTATTTACCATGCTATCGACGCATAAGGGAATTCACCTATTAATTAAAGTAATCTCCTCCTTGAAAGAAAGGATCTTCAATCTTTTTGAGCCTTGGTAACATAATTGCATAACCTAAAACCTCAGGGTGTTATAGGTCATCCCAATCATGTCATCAACATCACATATTCACTAGATCAAACTTTTGGGTTATGAATTATATCACCCATACTCCGACCATCCAGGTGGACATAACATCCCAAGTTTTTTCCATCAAAAAGTATTCCACCAATAAATCTTCGATGACCCTTGGAAAAGAGTCGAGACATCTTTATTTGATAATTCTACCAACACATAAGGTTTTTGATCTACCAATCATAGGCACCATCTCCTTGTAGGAAAGGAGCTCTAATTCTCATGAATCTTAGAAACACCATGATAGAACTCAACACATTAGGGTGTTTTGGGTCATTCCTATCATGTATGAACCATATTCGATGATAATTTATCAAGTCCTCATAATAATATATTAAACTATGTGGAATTTGAAGGTTCAAACTAAAATACTATAATATTAAGTGATAGAAGGTCCATGATAAAAGGCCCTAAAATACAATGATTGATGGCCCGAGATGAATGACCATAAACTAAAGTGTTAGAAGGTATGAGCTAAGAGACCCTATAATACAATGTTTGAAGGTCTGAGATAAAAGTCTATAAAATATAGTGATATAGGTTTTGAACAAAAGACCTTAAACAATAGTGATTAAAGGATTAAGCTAAATGTCCCTAAACTACAATGTTAGAAGGTCAGAGCTAAAAGACCCTAAACATCATCAAAAAAGTGATTTAGTGTATATGGATGGAAAATAAAATAGCCCCCCCCCCCAAATATCCTTGGAAAAAATCAATCTATTCTCACCAATACTATAAGATTCAGAAAAATGATGATCACTCTCCCTCTGGGAAATATATTTTACCCAAGTATCCTTTTGTAATGTAGGTAATATAAATTTAAATAGAATAGTTACACAAATAAATAATCACATTTTGTTGGGAATTCAAGATAATTTACTGAAAAAAGAATGTTATTATTTATATATTTATATCTATACACTCAGGATACTTGATATTATGAAAATGATTGGTTTTATTTTTGATTCATATAACATAAGATCCGTGAGAAGTAATCACATCATTAATGAAAGAAAAACTTTCCAATAACAAAAAAAGATAAAAAACCACTCATTGATAGCATGAAATAGGATTAATATCCACATTTTAGAGTCTCTCTAAGAATCTCATCAAAAATAGTAGATATAAACTATCAAACTACAATAAGATTCGATCGGTTGAGTTGGGAAATTAGGAAAGTGACTTGCTAGAAGAGTTAATTGAAAGCTAAAGTGCTACTTTTCCTACCTCTTTTTCTTCTTCTCCAAGATGGAGAGTCTTAACTAAAGTATTCATTTACATAGGTCTATTTTTAGAAGTTTCCATTGAGGATGATGTTTTTGAAATGCTAAACCTTAGGTGAGCTGTGATTTACTCACATCCTTACATTTTCATGGTCCAAGAATCCATCTAGGATTTTAGTTTATAAATAATATGGAGACTCTTATTTAGTGCCTCCAAATCCTCATTTATCTATCCACCAAGGGTACCCTCATCTTCAATATCATGAAAGAACCTATAATTAGAGTCTAAATCACATTTTTTTAGGATAATTTGTTTAATGATTTCATAATGTGGTTTTCAATCAAAACCATCGGCCCCAAGTCATTAAACAACTGATTAAGGCATTCCATTTGGTTATGAAATGTTTCTGAATGAGTCTTAATAATCAAGGAATGAATCTTCTTCAATATTATCATACACAGTGTCTGAGATTCTATGACTAATGGGATATGAATTCCCAAAAGAGGAATATCCATATTATCTATCAGGGATAATTGATAGGATGCTTCATATATACTCCCATAAATAGAGGAATAACCTGTTTCTTGTGCTAGAAGGATTATTTTCCTGATATATTAAGTCCCACTATCAGGATAGTCCTCATGAGGGTGAGAGATCTTCCTTGAAGTCTCACCCAATTCCTAAATAAAATCAAATGTTTCAATGGACATAGGTGTTGGTGAAGCAAATAGGTTGCCCAAATGATGATCCAGTTGACTTAGCTCACCACCTAGATAGGCTTCTACCCAAACCTAGGCATAATCCTTAGTATGAAAGAAAATAGAATCAGTATCAGGAGGAATGATCTCAGCATCAGTGTCTTAACATGCCAAAATCAATCAATACTGACATATCATCTCAGTGTGTCCCTCTCCTTAAACACCATCTGATGGAATATGCGATACCCATTCCGTAAATCTGAACAGATGTGAAAACTGGTATGGTTTGTATATATCACAGATGATCATCTCATCCATCCTAGCGGCAAGAACCCTACCCCAAAGGGAGATCATGTACGACCTTCCTTCAAGAGAACTACTTCCATTACTAATGATTGGACTTGTTGGCCCATGATAAAAATGGAAATAAAATCTATCTGATCAACTCAACCCATTAGTAACCACTTTATATCCAAGTGACATAGACACAACCCCATATATGTTCAAAAACCAAGGATGAGATAAAGCATCTGGGATGGTGGTGGCATTGTAGTATTCATGGTAATGTAAATGCTCCCCTATCCAACCAAATAAAACATGGAAATGATTATTGATCCTATATGGGATTAAAAAATATTTAATGTGCCCCAGGAGCTAGTAATGGTGGGGAAATGCTGACACATCTAGATGAAGGAACTATCCCTCTACAAGGTGTGATACCATCACAAATGTACTATCTTGGAATCCTGAATGTGCATCCCCAGATGGGAAAACCACCCATTTAGGAATATGCCCATGAATCCCACTATCTAAAGCATCAGATAGATATTTGGATTCACTCAATATCCCCATGAAGTATGATCTTAGATTTCTATAATTTCCCAATACAAGATGAAACTATCAGTAACAAATCGAGATGGGCATTGATGGGGCTATATTGCTGTCATCCTAGCTCTACTATGCTAAAAGAAAATGTTGACATAGTTTTTGAAATTTATAAGTGAGTTCATATCCATCACCTTTGTTAAATTTTTCTTCAAAATTAGTAGAGTGTGAATTTCCAATACTGGATTCTTCAAAGGGTCATCCTATACATCTCTGTTAGGATGGAACTCATCAAACATATCTCTGAGAGGGGGTATCCAACCTAGTAGCAAGATATCACAAAGGATAATTCCCACCTCACCATGGGAATGATGAAATTATTTAGTACTGCGACACTAAATAATAACCAATTTTCAAATAAGACCTGGTTGGCGATAATAAATACATTGGTAAATCCATAATGCTTCATAATTATGGAACATATATTACTAGTCACTGGACACTATGAAGCTTTTCGTGACCTAGAATAGCTATTCTCATTCATAAAAAAGTTACCACATGGACAAATATCCCATTTCATGCTCCATCCACCACCCAGGTTTTTATAGAATAGATGAATATACTCGAGTACATATGAGTGATGGGATGATGATAGAAATCATATCCTTGTGGACCCAAGTGAGATTTTTTCAACATATAAGGAAACCCCTGGGATTGAGGTGTGACCATTAATCCATAAATGGAAATTATCATCTTAATGCATTCAAGATATGTTAACACATGTAAAGATGGTATATTGAATTCTAAAGGAGTAATGACAACATCTTTCAGTAATATGAACTCGTACAGTGTAAATTAGTGTGTTAAAGGATAATTTTGAATCTCAATTGAAAGAATCCAGTTTAGAATATCATTATCATAATTAATATGATATCGATGGTTATTATTGAAGTTTCATGAAATCCTAGTACTTGTATTTTCCATATTAGAGGAACATTGATGAGTGCGAGAGTCTATATGAAAAAAAATTAAGGTCCATATATTAGGAAGAAAAAAAATTCAATCTTATCAAAATTCAAAAACCGATATCATCGTGTGCATCACATGAATCAATAAAGGAAAATCATGATTGTATAATTTTTTATAAATCTCTATACCCTTTTACATCTCAAGGATTATATGTAACAGTAAGTTGTATCATAACCGCTTAAACCCTAAAAACACTCATGACCGCAAGACCTTGAAATTTTCATGTGACCCACAGTCAAAGGTGAATGTGATCAATCT
This sequence comes from Viscum album, assembly GCA_963277665.1. Classification (NCBI taxonomy): domain Eukaryota; kingdom Viridiplantae; phylum Streptophyta; class Magnoliopsida; order Santalales; family Viscaceae; genus Viscum; species Viscum album. The sequence continues at coordinate 65,731,045 of OY728126.1, forward strand.
AGAAGATCATGTAGAACCCTCAACACAATCATGCATCCCCATGGAAAATGTTCAATCAATTATTGAAGAAAATTCATGGTTTATTCAATAAATTTATTAGGAAAATAAAGTCTTGTTAAGTAGATATAGAAAAATCTATCTCTTGGGGAGGTCTCATGATGGGTTCTTTTGGGAAGATCTTTTGATAAAGTTATATGATTATTGTAGGGTGCATGAGCTATAAGAAGTTGAGTATTTGGTGAATGAATCCCTCTCAACTCCCCTATTTATCAGGAATTATACGGAATATTAAATGTCACATAGTAGACCAACCATTTCCTGGAATACCCAACATTTCCCAGAGACATTTATTGGAGACAACACCAATGTCGTATGAGAGAATTTAATTTCCTCTAGACTGAGAAATTATCCATAAAATGTCTCTCATGAGAGGGTAATTTATTAATTCCTACCAAATTAGAATAAAATTTTTTACAAAGGAATAAATAAATGAATATATATATTGTTTTTTCTATAAAAAATAAATAAGATGGTGTCCATGATCTTGCAGATAATATGATCCTCTTGATGTCCAGATATCTCATGACTTGTAGATAGTTCTACAGATGGTCACATGCATTGCATATAAAAAATTATAAATTCAATTTAAAGATCCCACTTGTTCTTATGGAGTCATCCTATACGCTCACTGATCATGCAGTGTCACCCAAACAAGCACCCCTAGGTCACATGAATTGTCAGGTAGTCGACACTTGGAAATCAATCCAAAAATCGAAGAAAAATAGGACAGAAATATCCAAAAGTATAGATCCTATTTTGGTCATAAATATCATGTGACACATCATATATAGGTAGATTTATTTTCTCCTAAAACACTCATATAACATTGTGTGATCCCCAACCTTTATAAAATAAACAAAAAATATAAAAAGCGGAAATTCATGATTCTTTCTCAGTTTTAAAATTTATACGACATACCCATGCAGCCCATGAGACAAAACAGAAGCCCCAATGTCACGTATTTTTGGCCACGCAAGAGCCCCCTAACATGTCACCCCAATCACATAAAAGGATTCAGACGTGTCCAAGAATTCTAAAAATCCCCCTTTGGATCCAAAAATAAGAAAAAGTGTGTATCCATGAAGTGCTATCGCATCACCACAAGAACTTTTATAGGTCATGTGGCCCCTCATTAATAGGGAACACGATTTCCTTAAAACAAAAAATATTTCAAAATAATAAGATCCCTAAGACTTCAAAAAATAATTTATGGAAATAAAATAGAAAATGTAGTAGCCTATTGCAGCCGAAAAACTCATGTGACACACCAGAATTGTCTCACAAGACCCCTTGACAAGCTATTTTGATCTCACAAATCTCCTAGTTATCCATCCTTATCTCATTAATATCTTGGATAAGGAGTAAAATATCACGCTATAGTATTTCGGAAAACATCACGATCTCATGAAATTCTATAGACATATCGACCAAACAACATGAAATCCCCTTGACATTTCCATATGATTTAGTATGACACCGTTAATTTTAAATAATCAAATAAAGTAATTATTGAAGATATGGTCTCACGATCATTGAAAATCATGTGACACACCTAGAATGACTTATAGTCAGATATCAAGAAACAAATTACATCAAATCCCACCATTGATTCCATCTTTTATTTTCCCAATATACATCGTACAAAGTAAAAAATAACCAGGGTGGAGAGGCCCATAAATCTCACACCCCAACATGAAAAATAGTTTTAATTTTCATTAGAACCTCACGTTGACGCACTCAAGAATAAAAATGAATTTATCAAAGTGGATAATCTCACAGCCTGAAAGGTTCTCTATTTGAAAAAATCTAGGGAACAATTGGAGAGATCTTGGAGCATGGATAAACACTTTTCATGATCACACATTGATCACCTGAATGAATTCTAGAGAACCACACGATGGACACCCCAAAAAGTTTGTAAAACACCCAAAAATTAAAATAAGGTAACACTAAAAAAATATAGGTCATATGAAATAAAAATTCTAGAAAAAAGACTAAAATATGGGTGATTTATCAGATTAACATATAGGCTGATCCTCATCTGTTTCACATGAACCATCCAAGTCAAGTGATATCAGCAGGAAATGTCTCCCAAATTAAGCGACACTTTTTTTATATTCTATTCGGATCATGCGATGTCAATTATACATGTCATATAATGTCACATGGAACCCATCGAGACTACCAACCAAGTCTTGTGAAACCCTCAGGGCTCACCATTTAGACCTCTCAATGACATCAAGACATGTCACCCAGATCATATGGGGACATCATTGCATGTCAGATAAGTATCATGATATCACCATGGAATTTCAATTGCCTCATGCATCATCCTATAAGGACATCCAGACATCGGGACTCCATCCAGGCATGTCAGTTTTCTCTTGTGATGTCCCCTGGACATGTCAGTTGACATTCACGATGAAACTCAGACTAGTCATTCAGGATATATGACACCCAACGAGACATGTCACATTGATTCTCATGACACCCTCAATGTTTTCCTACTATATTTTTCAATGAAACCTCAGAAATTCATCAATATCATGAGATGAAATCTTATCATGTTAGCTGGGATCATGTGATGGATTCAATGAAATGTCTGTCAGGTCTTGCGGTGTCCTCTAGAAAATTCATTCTTGATCATGTGAAAACCTTCAGACCTAAAATCCAGTGACATCCCTTAGAAAAAGAAAACTAGATCATGAAATTGTCATTGGACATGTTATGAAAAAAAATCCAATGACATGTCAAGCTGAAAATCAAGGCCTTTCAATACATGTTAGGAAAAAAAATGGGCCAGGTAAATCAAATATCCCATGGACTTGATAATGTTTTCCATCCTTAGAGATAAAGACAAGATCAAAAGGAAAATGTTATTGTGTAATCCATAATCATTTAATTTTGATGACTATGATTCTTTCTATAAATAGGATAAATAGGATTCTATATAAGGTCTTAGTTATTTGTTAAAACATCAATAAGGAAATACATAAACATAAGTTCCACAATAACAAGAAATGTGACTGATTATTTTTCATCCCTAGTTTCTCACAATGAGCATATATCACATGGTCATATCATTCATGTCACAAGACTCTATGAGTATATGAGATAACTCAATTTGTAAGCCCAATCATCTATATAATATGATGTGTCCCACCTATAAGGGCATCCATATTGTGTAATCCCCAACTCATTGAACTATGATGGCTCTGATTCTTACCATAACCAGGATACGTAGTACACTTTCTAAATGTAGGATCTTGAACTCTAATGGATATCAACTTTTTTTTTATGTTCCCTCATGTCTCTGATATTTCAACCATTAGGACCCAATCATTCCCAAGGGACAATAATTCTAAATTATCCTTCAGTGAATTAATTCCCTACTATAACTAGGAAACATATGATACCTTCTTATGGCATGATCTCCATAATAAAAATTCTAAGGATTATCCTACAACATAAGTCTCTCATCCATATGCAATGAGGTTAATTACTTACTATTCCGTGTTTCTCACTCTAGGCATAGATCACATGGGCTTAGTTAATTGAAATGTCCATATCATTCACATCATAGATCTCCACGATACATAGAAACCTTAGTGTACAAGTCCTGATGAGTGGAATGATATAATTACCTCCAAATAGGATCATCTACCTTGGGGCCACTCCAAAGGGTGTGGAAAAACTATGTTAAATTTGATACTTTCCATAATTGGGATACATATAACATATCCTTGAGACTCGATCATGAATAACAGGATCTCAAGGTCCCAAATATATGTCATTTTAGTACAATGTTAAATTTCATGGACTTAATAAACAATGATAACTCTGATTCATACCATAACTGGGATACATAGGACATATCATTGATACTAAAACTCCAATATTCAGTTCTTATGTTTTTGAACATATGTTCTCTCCACCTGATATTAAACATCCCAGGTTTAACAAATTGTGTGTATTTTTATTCCTAAAATAAATAGGATACAAAGGACGCCTCATGAAATCTCAATCCCCTCCTCATAATATTATCCACCACCATACATAGTAGAAAATTCCAATGTGATTGGTTATAAGTCTTTAGAATATAATGAGTTATTCATTACTAAAAACAAAAGATGAACCTCAGATACATACATATGTACTCACTAATGAGATACCATTGTTATTCACACAAAAGGGGCTAACATGTGATCATTTTGTTTAGGTAATTGGTTCTTATCAGGATTAGAAAGATATTCTAGAACATATCTTAAAATAATATGAGAGTACGAAAGTAGAAACAACCCCCCCCCCAAAGGGTGAAATTTTCCCAAAATACCATCCTCTTGAACAATACGACATCCTATGTGTCATTGGGTTTAAAACCCCGACTAAACACCTACATTTGGGTAGTAGGCCAGTACCTAGTTATGGATCGGGGAACTATTGGGAGTTTCTATTAAAGGGTTGATGATAACCCAAAAATATTGATTGTGATTGAAATTAAACCCATCAAAATCAATCATGGGGCCAAAACAAATTAACCTCAGGTCATTATCTATTTTATTGAAACACATTCAACAATAGAATGACCCACATTATTTCCTATATTAGGATACACTACTATTTAAATTCCCCCAAATAAATTCAATAGACCCTAAGGTATAGTTACCTAAATAATGATGTTTATAGAAGCTAATTGACCTTGACTATGTAGGAGGCCTTCTCAAGTTTATTTCCAAGATGGTACTATTGCTAGACTAAGCAGTTGAATGATCTTATGATTCATAGAATGGTTTGGTCATTGATCAATGTTGTTGGATACACTATAGTGTAAAATATCAAGATATGAATAAAAAACATTATAATCAAAGTAAAATGTATAGTTATAGTTCAAATTGAGGTGTCCCTTCACCCAACACTTGTGGAACTGCATAATAGGTATCCTATAATTATGGGATGAAGGTACTATACTTCCTTGAATTATAGTGTGAAGCACCCCTCCTCACCTCTCTACAAGACCACTTGAAGATACTAGAATAATAATCCCTTTAATCCTAGCCTTGTAGATATCTTCATACTCATATACATCCATTAGATCCATTTATAGAATCTATATCCTTATTGATAACTTTTGGTTCAATAGAAGATGATCACTTGTGCCAATAATGACTATTTCAATCCCATATCAATGTGTATTATTTTAAACTTCACATCTAAAATAATATATGGAGAATAGAAAATAATACTAGTAAAGAAATAATTGTACTCTATAATAGTCATCAATACTTATTAGAGATCCATATACACTTTTTCCATCACCCAATGTAATGTATTGATATAGAATTTCTCAAAAAATAGGTCATAGTAATTCTTTCATGTGATCCCTTATTTTTTCTTCACCATGATCATAATATAACAATGATAGTGAACTGACCCTTCCAATGTGAAGGTGGATAACCTCACTCGATGTTCCTATGGGGCCTTGATTTTCTAAAAGATATGGGGGATATAAATGATCTACTCCTCGACTTATTATAGAGATTACTTAGACTGATTACCATAGAATTGTGAAACTAAAAGTTATTCATGACATTATAATATGTTGATTAATTTTTAAAAACCCCTTAAATAATAAATTGGAGTAGTTGAGAAAGCCCCTCCAAGGCCTAAGGATCATATACATTTCATGAGGATAAAGCATGCTCACCCACTCCTTCCAACTCTACAAGTGATGGTCTTTTATAAAGCATACTATAAAATTAATTATGGAATAATAAAAATTCTACCTTATAGTTGATAACCTAATATTTATATATACATTTAAAACATTAGTTATAAAACCTCCCCCATCTATTTTGTACCAATAATTCTTTATTTATGAAAAAAACTTTTCTTTAGGTTTTTAATCTAACTAGGAACGATTTTATTTATAATTGGATGACATATGAAACATTCAATAAACATAACTGTGGAAAGTTAAAAAGAAAATAACCATACAAAATCAATTATCTATGGGACTAAAAAATTTCTTAGGGAATCATTTTTTGAGAAATATTGACCTGATAATTACCTATAAATAAATAATAAAATGTTATTTATTTGTTACTAAAGTTTCATATAACATGAACCCCCAATTGATTAAAAAATAATATGTTCTAGCATATGAAATGATGAGGGTTTCCTTGTAACCCTACATGTTCCTACCAATAAATTAATAATATTATCCATGAGACTCATTACCTAGGACTGATTCAAGGGAGAGAAATTTAAAATATATTATAAAGGTCATATGACACTCTTTAAAACTCAGGCTTGAGACATAATTATCATATCTTGGAATAATTATTGTTTACATCCTAATTAATGATATTTATAAATCTTGGAAACTCTCAAGTCTCATATCCAAGATAAAAAATGTAGGCATTGATACAGTTTTTTAAAAACTAAGACTTAATCACCGAAATGATTTTGGATCGGTTCACTATAATAGCTCAGGTGATCTTCCAAAAACATGGAGAGAATGTTCTTGACGAGTGGCATTTTAAGGTTTGGTGCAAGGAGATACCCCAGAAAATGAACCTATTTTTCTAGCAATTTAAGAATGAATTTTTACTGATGGGTGAGAATATCTAAAGTAAGGGTATCGACTTGGCATCACGGTGCTTTTGCTGCAAGTATCCATAGAATGAATCAATTAAACATCTATTTTTTAGAGTGTATGGAAAAATTATCTATGGTCCCATTTCACTCCTTAGACTAATATCATTCTTGAAATCTCTCCTTTCAAGGATTCTTGGTATCCTTCTTCCATGGGTCATAGGGTAGGGTTATGGATAGAAAGGTATGGTTTTTTATCCTCTCCTCCATTTGCTAGGTCATTTGGGAAACTCGAAATCAGATATGGTTTGGCAGCTGTAACTCTTTATCATATATTTGGATAAGGTTAAAGGCAATTATCTTCTAGTTAGACACATTTTCGAAATGGGGCAAACATTCTCTCTTGGTTTTCAATATCCTCGACGAACCTTACAAGCATAGTAGGTTGGGGGGTCAACAGATAAGATAGAGACTCTCTTCCACTAGTTTGAAGCTTAGTGTGTAAGGATCTCTTATGAATGGGGTCTTGGGAGGTAGAGGGGTGTATTTAAGTTTTAATTGATTGGTTTTATTGGTGTTCAGTGCATTTTATGGCCTGGGTAATTCTCTTGTTGCAGAGGAATGTGTACTATACACAGGGCCCATGGTTTGCAGGAGGGTCATTTTTCATGTGGCCGAGGTGGATTTGGATTCTGAAGTCCTGATAAGAATAGTATGGGGTATTTATGAGCTTCCATGGGATCCATTTTATGTGATCTAAAAATGTGCTCTTGAGGTTTGCCATAGGCAGACTGTTCATCACAGTTGGAGGGAGGCCAATTTTTCGGCAGATGCGCTTGCATGAATTGGAAGGATGTATGAGGTGATCATTACCTATGATCATGTGGGTTCCCTAAACATGGATTGTAAGGTATTCTTCTAATGTCATTTCCTTGTATTACACCAATTTATAACCCCTTGAGGACTATTTGGCATGGTGGTGACTTTCAGGCACACTCTTTAAATAATGTTTTAGTGAGTGTAAAATATGTAAAAAATGTGAGATGTTTAAGAACACCAAACCAAATGTGATCTAACAATTATAAAAGAATGAATTAAATCTGAAAAAAACACAGGATATAACACACAAGATATCCCCTTGGATCTGCCTCTATAACCTCTAGATATTTAAGAAGGCTTTCCCAATGCTCTAGGATCCATATGGCAATATCCCTATTTCTTTAGTTTTCCCCTTACCTATAAAATGTAAAATAATGTTTTCATGCATCTCATAGGGGAATTTGTTTTTAATGAGTTTAGAAACACATTAGGTGGTCCCCAAACCACTACTACATACCAAATATAAACTCAAGTTCTTGCATGAAACAATATATTTCCAAATTAAAAGAAAAATAAAAAAAATCAACACACCCGAAACATTGAAAACATAGAAATTATAGTGATATTAAATAACTATATACATTAGTTGGGTCCTATCCTTTACATACCTTCCTCACAATATCCTATTACTGATGTTAGGATAATGGTAGGAAAATATTTCTACTCTTCCCATATAGGTGGATATCTATACCAATTTAGGGTATAATCATGTAACATGGGATAAGGTAACATGTATAATAAGTTGAGTCACAAGATTATTCTTTTGGAAAGGGTGAATAGGTATAAAAATAAATGAAATTGTGAGCCCATCCTATCATTGTGCTCTAATCAAGGTGTACCTAATTAAGAATTACATTATATCCCTATACCCCTTCTAATCTGTATACAAAAAATTAAGAAAAATACGAAAAACACTTAACAATTCAATGTAAACAATTCACATAAGCATGCATTAAAATCACTTTTGAGTGCTCTATTATCCTTTTACTATAAAAATTCATTATGTTTTAGAGTTCTAAGTCCATATTAAACAAAAATTCATTATAATATATTCTCCTATAATAAAATATCTCTTCTCCCTTCTCCATTAATTCTAATGAAAAAAATTTAGTGTAGGAAATGTTAAAAATTTATGTATTTAATTATATTATATCATAGTAGTAATAGAAAAATATTGTATTCCCTTTGAGAGGATTTGATATACTTATCAGTATAATATGAGGTATATTGATCCAATGATACATAATATTTGATAAATAAGATTTACATCAGAAATTTTTTTGAGGATAAACTCCTAAAATATAATGTGATATTTCAAACCAGTAGTACCAACATATTTTTTTATGGGAAATATTAATAAAGGAAAAATCACTTTAAATTATTAATTATTTAATGGATTCCACTCAAAATAAAAAAAATACTAGTGATGGATTCCCATGGAATAAAAAGTCAAGGATTATATTTTTAATTTTTTTTCTTATTTTGGGGAACTGAATTATTATAAACCAATAGAAATTAATGACTTTGTATACGGGATTATTTGAGATTACTGAGCGAATAAAGAACATGGAATATATCTTACCTTTAAAACTCTCTATTTAGCTAAATCTTGAATGTTTTTCGTATTGAAAAATTGATAAAATACAAATAGGATCCCATTTGTTCTATTAGTTAGAAAAATATTGAATTAGAACTTAAATATATTTTTGAGTGGCATGTTTTTATTTTAAATCAATTAGATAATTTTATGGGAGGGAAAAGTATCCATTTATTATTTTTTTTATGAAAATGAAGATAACCACGATTTATCTTGGGATAATGATTCTATTATACTGACAAGATGGATGGATATCTTTATTTACATTGAATCTTTATGATGTTATTTGGATGAATATTCTTATGTTAGTGAGAATTACAACATTTAAAATTTTTATACATAAAATATGGGTTTGTTTAGTTTTATTTTTTAATGAAAGAATTAATTTTATGAATAACCTGTGTAATGGAATTTTGGGAATGTGGTTGGAAAACCATGTAATGTAACTATTCATCAACCTTTTTAGTCTATAGATATATTACTGTTTTGATAAAAAAAATCCAAAAAAATGTAACACCATTTTTTTCCAAAACAAAATGCATGTTTTTATACTAATTATACAATGTATTCATCCAAAAAATCTTGTTTTTAATACCTTTTATTTTTAATTTTCATGTAAAAACCCATTAATTATTACCACATTCTTCCCTAATTAACTTAGTATCTTTTGTAAAGGAGATTTTGGGTGCATCTCTCACCTTACACATGTGTTGATAAATGTTTTATAGTGTTATAAGTCCGTATTGAATAAAAAGGGAAACTAATCTATTTTAATTTATTTAAATATCTTTTCTACTTTCACTATAAACTATAATACTAGAATATTAATGCTTGGAAGTGATCAATGATGCTTATGTTTCTTATAATGGGATTTTACATACTTATAGTGATCATATAATATATGTGGATTTGAACTCACTCTACATTCATGATAAAAATAAGATTCATGTGAATTTGTTATTATAAATACCTCTTTGACTCTCAAATGAGATCTTATACCACTAGTAAAACAATTTTATCACTATAATTTCTTTTTCATTTGGTTGAAATGAATCAATGTTGGATTAAATTTCATGTTTGTTATTTTATTTTTTGTTTTTATGAATTGGATAAAGATTACACATATGGATTCCTAAACTAAGGGTCTATTCAATTGTGTTAAAAATATACATGGGATTTATTTTAATAATCTTTCATTATTTATAAAATAAATAATGGGGTTTTAGAATGTCATGCTAGTTATATCTATGATGAAACTATTATATAAATAATTAATTTAAAAAAGAATGTATTTTATTATTTATATATCCACTAGGTGATGAGTCTATTAAATAGTTTTTTTTTTATTATCAAAATCATATCATAAAATAATTTTTTTTACTAGTACCTATCTAAGGAGGAAACATAGGATATGGACTCCAAACTAGGATTTAAACTCCAAGTAGAGGGATAATGTCATGTTTCACTTATTTCACTTAAATTAATAGTCCATATAGATACAAATAATAATTTCTAAGTTTACCTATTTTAATCTAAAATTTATTTACCTTTTAATTATTTTATTTTATGTTTCTTATATTTATCTAGGGTATTTTTTACATAGATAAATGGATTTATTTGAAAAATATTTGCCATACTTCATATGTTTATTTATAATGCACATATTTTAACTCTTTTACTTGTATTTGGTTGTATGAATATTACATGGGTATTTTTTAGTGTCACATGGGGATAAAATAATGAGTTCTAATCACTTTATTATGCATTAATTTTTGAGAATACTGATTTTTTAGATGACACAATTAATGTTATGGTATTTTAAAAAACTAGAGATAGTATTTAGGTGGGTTTTTAATATTTTTGGAGTTAGTTTTTTTGGGTGATGGGATGGATCAGAGGACCATACAAGGAGGAATAACTTGGAATTTGGATATTAATTTTGGAGAAACATTATATATATTCTTTTAGGTTTCCCATGCATGTATTGGTTGAGTCATATTTATGATTACATTTGACTTTAACATTGTTTCTTCTTGCCTTCTAAATAATTACATGTTTGTCATCGTGATGTTTTTTATTTCTCAAAGATGACGTTACATAGAATGTTTCATTATTATATATAGGGAATGATTTTATGTTTAGATAAGGGTTATTGATGTTTTTTAAAAATAATTTCATGCATGTGGGTTTTTTAATACTTATTTTGATTTATATATAATATATGGAACCATAATACTGATTTTCATGAAATTCCATCAGACAATGAATATAAGAGAGGGGAAAAATCATTCCCTCTGTGATTATAGAATTAATGAACATAACTAATTTACAATAACTCATGACTACAAGAACTTTATTGAGGCTATTTGTTTACTATTATGCTGGTTTATTTTAAAATGGTATGAGAGCACTAATATTTTGGTTTGGGGAATTTAAATGATAAACATAAAGATTGGAAATCATGGAATTGAATATAGTCATAAATAGATGTATATAATGTATTTATTGAGAAACCCATGTATCCAAATAATTAGGTACTAAGAACAATTTAATTTCTTTAAATAGGACTAATATTCATGTATTTCACTAGCCACACATGATTATGATATTTCATGAAACCTATTTTATGTTTTTTATTTTCTTAAAAGTCCACTAGTCATGTATGATTAAATACTAAATTTTATAATATATATCTAAGTTCTTTTTTATACACTGGGTATTATATGTTTTCTATTACGCATCAATTGAAATATTACTAAGTGGTGGAATAAATTTAGAGGGGAATTTTTTTTGAGTAACATATGTTCAAATAATAGTTTTATATTGTTTTAATTCATTATTAGGAGACCATAAATTGTCACTTTAAAAAGTGTAATTCTTTGACACATAGTTTAATTATATGTATCCTATATTTTTCATACCTTCCAAACATATTAATCAAACAAATTATTTGAATTAATTATTTAATATTTAAAATTATATATATTTTTTATTTTTATTAAAAATAAAATCCCATACTTTTGGAATTATAGAAACCTCCAAAATAAGACCCCGTTCACATGAGGAAGTTTTCAGTGTAGAATGATCCTCTACGTGATACTAACCTAAACATTCTATGTACATTCATCTGGGCCTTCAAGGAAATTCAATAAGAAGTGATTAGAGGAGAACCTTGTGAGGTAGATAGGGCTATAAAATTTTAATAAAAAATCCCTTCTACTTTTAAAATTGGATTTGGTATCTATGAAATGATGGATTTACTAAAATGGATTAAGAACTTTTATAGTTCTTATAGACAATGGAGAATCTAATGATGGTTTTTCTCACTTATAGGATTTAGTGTCTTTCTAGGAAATTGTAAAAGATTATGTTATAAGAAATACTGCATGAGAATCTCACTTATATTGGGTTTCATAGTATATTTAATTAGTAGTTTTATTATCTTACTCTCTATAAAGATAAATATCTTAATTTGTAAAATCTATAATAGGGAAGTCATTTTGTAATGGAGTATACTTATTGTATCACTAACCTAAATTATATTTTACCAAAATTAGTAATTAATATGGATTTAAAAGATTATAAATTCAAAATAGGGATTTTCATTGATCTATGGGTGGAAGTTATGTTAGTTTTTCTTATCTATTTTTCCTATATTTATTAATTAATTAGTGATGGAAAAAATGAATGTGATAATAATTCTTGATATGAGTGATTATTTTCCTTTTATAGAAGTCAAGATGAATACTAAAATTATTATTGAATAAAATAGGTGTGATTTTCATGGAGATGGGACTTTTTAGGATACAACCACTTTTTCATTTCAAGTGATGTAGAATACCTCAAAAACTATAGTCAAATTTTATAAAGGTACCTATGTAATTACTTAAATGTAATATAATTGGAAACAATTGATGTTTCAATAAATCAAATCATAGTGGGGTAAGTGTGGGATTCAAAAACCAAACCCATGGTTTATTGGATCAATCAAGAAAAAACAGGGTGATACTCCTACTATGACAATATTTTAAGAGGGGTATAACAGATTTTATCTCTAGTACCAACAAGAAAAATTAAATATAGGATATGAGACCAAGGAATTAAAAAGGTTACATTCAAGTTTATATAGTATAAAAGACCTCTATGACCTGATTTTGGGATAATTTATATGGATCCATTTCTCTCTATCACTTTTCATATTTTAGATCTCTGAGACATTCATATGTAGTAAATGTTTCATAAAATGAGGGTCAAAATTGTATTTTAAGATCAATAAATCACAAGATTAAAATGTACACTATCAATTTTTAGGACTAATAATATGGTGTCTATTTGGTACTTATTGGTTTTAGAAATAAGATCTTTTATCTAGATTATTAAAAGGTAAGTTCCACCTTTCATTCTCTTGGAATAACTCCCAAATATTTCAAGCGGAATATTATTTCAACTTTAGTGATGTAGGTCTAATAATCATGGGATTAAAAGAAATTTCATGTTAGATTAAAGATGATTCTAGGGATAAATAAGTAAAATAGAGTTACTGGGGTTTTAACAATGGTTGATAGGCATTTGTAAATATTCCCTAAGAATTAATCTAGATTACGTTCAAATTTCTATATAGTCATAACTATAAACATCTTGTTTGGAATAAAACCCAATAATATAGATTCTTATCTAATGGACCTAGAAGAGTAAAAATAAATAAAGATACAATAGAATATCCTAATATACAATAGGGTATATATAACTGAGTGTTTCTATATAGTATTTTCTCATTTTATTTTCCCTGAATATAGATTATCGCTAATAATTGTTTTAATACCTAATGAAAAATATGCTAATAATTAGAAATAAATATATTATTCATATAATCATTGATTTTTTTTATCAAAAATGTGGTATTGAGTTTTTCAATGATATGTTAATGACCTAGGTACCATTTGTTTCACATGAAAAAGGCGAATATTTACAAAATAATATTGTAGAGTTTTTATGGACACTATGATTATCTCATGATTCATTTTTTCAGTATAAATGCACTCATTTTATACATGGACCTTATAAATTGATGCTTATATTAATATATGAATTTATTTTCATGTTAATTTTAGATTACATTTGGGATTACACTCAATCTAAAAATTTCTATAGGCAACATTTGGGGTTTTTTGATCACTTTATATCAATACTACCTTAATAAAAGTTCTATAAAAATAAATTAAAGATTTAAGAGGTCTAATTTAAAGGTATTATTTACTTATAGGATGGGGTAAAATAGACGCTGAGAAGATTGAGTTCAATATAACCAGTTAAACCCATTTTTTTTAAATCATGGTTTTTTCCCATACTAGTTAACTACATCAGGTGTTTTGATTTTGATTTTCCCAATTTGAGGATTTTAAGATATATGTGACATAGAAATGAGTGTTTTGGACTAGAATAGATAATTTCTAGGATCCATTGTGGAATTAAATAGATGTTTACACTATTGCATAAACACATTCTACCTGAGTTAGAGGGGAGATATATTATAAATTTTAATAATAATAGAGTTGGGTTAGTATTTTTTCTCATTATAGAAGAATATATAATAGTGTATTGGTACCCACAGTTAACGCATTATGAAAACAATTATCACACTCATAGTCAATAATTGTGAGAAATAATTGGATTTGGATGATGGAATTTAATAGATAATTTTATACAGGGTTTATATTACTTCAACATTAGTAAATAAATATTAAAAGGCAATTATTAGATCTATATTTCACTAACATGTGGGAATATTTTATGTGTGGGGATACCTAAAAGGGATGAATGGAAGAACTAGGCATTAATATATATTTTTAATATATAGTACTAGTTACTTCAACAATATGAGTAGAGCCTATGTTAGAGTTTCAATAATATAGTTTTGTATTTCATGGTACAAATACCAAAATGTATAAAAATCTCGAACCATATTTTTGGTGGATGGGAATAAAGAAGAATATATCCATATTTTTGGCATGATGCATTTTTTAACCATTGAATCATTACCCATTGATTCCAATGAATGGTTATATATAGGTATTTTTCAGTCAAATTACCTAAGACACTCTAGAAGAAATATTTTTATTGGGTTATCATCTGCCATGTAATGAGATCAACCAAATATTTTTAAATTAATAAGATAGAGTAAGTAGAATTGTTTTTGAATATTTTTATGAAAAATATCATTATGTTTAGATTTGTTTTCAAATTTAATTAATTTTTAAACAGATAAATAATTATAAAAAACCAACCTAGGCTGCCTTTCATAGATATCCGAGTTACCCCACCACAGGACCCAAATTGAACTCCTAATCATATGGGGTTGGAAAAAATTTCCTATGGAAATAATTCTACTTATTGGGAATGATTTTGACCAAATAAACATATAAAAATAAAAATTACAACCAAGACACCATTATTACCTATATATATATTTGAGTTATCATGTATGTAATGTAAACACTTTTTGAAATAATGAAATATCCAAATAAGGAATTATATAAATAATAAATTGATAAAAATCATTGAATGCATTAAAATAATTAATTATATAATAATGAAATATATTTTATTACATATCCAAAAATATATAATGAATTGAAAATGAGGATAAAATGAGAAATAAATCCCCAGTATTGAATATTGTAAAGGTACAAAATGTGAATAAAAAACATAACAAAAAAAATACTACCCATATCTACATAAAAGGAAATTACACATTACATATAACCTCTTATATCCATAAACAGGTTGCAATGATCAACCAATGGATGAAAATAGAACCATGATTTTACCTGAATAAGATTAAATTAAAATAATATACACATGAAGTGTGTATATATGGTGTAAACGAGAATCACAGTAAGATACCACCAATGATTTATGAAAATTCTTTATAAAAAACAATGTTATCACTATTGTGACCATATATATATCTATATATTAAATGTACTTGTTTTATTTATAGGATGTAAAATAACTAGATAGAGTCACAGTGTGATTTTTCATTAATACTATGACCATTCCAACATATTTCACGAAGGATAATTTATTATGAAAATGAAACAAATAATATTTAAAAAAGGAAATGCCTTTGAAATTAAAATAATTGAACAACCTTTCATGAAAACTATAACATTAAAATTAATAATTAAAATTATTCATTATTAGATTAAAAACATTCTTTTATAATATCTCTTTAAAAACTGTTAAAAGAATCCACTTTTGATGAATTGAGTACAAATTCCATCACTAAGAAATTTTTGAACATTACGACATAAATATTAAGGAATTTGTAAATTATTATAATAATAATAATAATTAATAAAGTCCCAATAATCATGGAATAACATATTAGGTCCAAGGATGATAATATAGAGATTTTGTTTGGCTGGAACCATCTAAAAAATGTGATTCAACCATAACTGGACTTACACGCAACGTTCCCTAACTACCTATTTGAGTAGAAAACCCCCTAATTAGAGTGGAATCATTAATTTTTGGATAGTATCCAAATAATAATCATAAACTTGTGTAGTAATCATCTTAATTACTTCCACCTATATACCTATGAATTATTAGTGATGAGATCACAAAAACTGATATTTAATTCTAATAAGATGATAGGATTCTTACATATCTGTACACTAGAAGATTGCATGTAGAATACTTTGTATAGTGGAAAATATGTCTTAGATTTTTTCAATTCCCCATGAATTAGTATACCAAATATAGGAATCCATTACACCCTACCCAGCACACAAATTTGTTTTCATACACACCTCCGATAGAAACAAATTAAATGTACTAGAAATACATTCAATGGTAACACATAGATTGTAAATAAAAGATTTGACAAATAATATAGTTTTTTAATGTGATTTAGAATTTGTACTAAATTATTGGGGGTGACATAATACTTATTGATTTAAATATAACATGAAGATACATGTGATATATATAGATTAAATGGACAAGAAATCCTTACTAAATTATCATCTATCCAATAAATTCTTAGTTGAGAAACAAATTTCACTGATCTTCCCACTAACTTATATACAATGTTCCAATTAATAATCTGAAAATATATACTCCCCTAAAATATTCAACCATAATTAATGATCATCTGATCTTTATTAACAACTTAGTGACCCATAACTCATATTGAACTTATGAAGCTTTCATCAATACATTATAAAACCATCAGTAGATACAAAAATTTGATGGAACTAATTCCATTGGATAAGATACCCTATTATTTTCTGAACATCACATATTTCCCATTATCTGGTTGAAGAAGATTTTATGAATATGGTTTTAATGTATAAAATTATTGTTAACTGTAATTGAATTCATATCCCAATAATCTCCAACTTAATTGTTTTTAGTAAATCTACTATCTCTCAAACACGTATCATGATATAGTGTTCCACATTATATTCATTCCATCATTCACCCAAGTCCCACTAAAAAACGATACTTTTAAATGTATTCTTGAACTACCCCCATATTGAATATATCATTGAGATTTTGGATTACTTATATATTCTATTAATCCAACTATTTTTCCAATAATAAATTTATAATGAAATGATACCTCATGTCAATGTTCTTTATTGGAGCATTGAGGACCAAATTCGTATACATGTGAATTACACTTTGGATATCATAGTAAGTCACTAATCCCTCATAAATTCTCCAGATACCCTTTAAAAATTTATTCAACCATATTATTTTTTACAAAATTCTATTTCATATGAATATTATATTTCATTGAGATTATAATAAAATGATTTTGTAACTTTGATAATCCTGTGATAGTTGTTCATCCAAAAGTGAACACAACATTGGTTAAAATGTTTATTTGATTTGGTGACCTGAAAAATATGATTCCAAAAATCCTTATAACATATAATCCATTCCACAAAAGAAATAATGGGTTTTTTATCATTTTAAATATAAAAGGATTCAATTCATTTCTCTTATATGTAGATGCCCTATATTTTCCATTTGCTGACACATAAATCCCATAACATGGTTAATGTTATTGATATGTGAAAACTATTGCATACATTAAAATTTGGTCCACTAAGGTATATGGTACTTTCTCCATATACCTTATCTCAAATTCACATGTTGGTGCTC
Source organism: Viscum album (assembly GCA_963277665.1). Lineage (NCBI taxonomy): Eukaryota > Viridiplantae > Streptophyta > Magnoliopsida > Santalales > Viscaceae > Viscum > Viscum album. The sequence continues at coordinate 65,749,352 of OY728126.1, forward strand.
ATGATTTTGATAACATAAAATTCAATTCAATAAGGTGAGTGACTAGATAACTATCATCCATAAAAAACCTTTTGGGTATCATTCAGATAAAATTCTTATAATATAACACCAAATTCTTCACTCTTCTATCTCCCTTAGTCTTCATCCTAAAAATCCTCCTCACGTGTCCATGATCATTCATTTAAAATATGTTAGATAAAATACACTTTATATTTGGGATTTGGAAGAATATGATCTAGATATCAATATGCCATCCACATATAAATGAAATTTTATGTGAGTAACATCTTTTCATTACATAAAATAATAGAAATTATCTCCATTTCTCATATTGAACCTTTATTCAAGTCTAAAGCAATAAAATTTCTTACTCCATTATCAAGGTGATTTTTTCAATGCATATAACCTATTATTCAGTTTACATTTCAAATTTTTGTTTCCGTCTTCTATTAAACAAATTTTTCCTTTCAAGTAGATCTTCTCATTTACCACACAGTGAAGGAAAATGGTCTAAAAATCCGTCTTATTCATTAAATGAACATCTGATACAACATGACTATAGTTTTTTATATGGAAAAATATTTTACAACAATGAAAATATTTTGATGAAATATAATCCTTCCTTTTATTGAAAAAAATTCACTACCAATAATTTTTTGTATCACTTCTTTCCATCAGCCTCTCACTAAATATAGTAATTTAATTTTTCTCATGTTCCAATTTAAAATCAAAAAAAATTATCCATTAAAAATGTTTTATTGAACATTAATAAACCCATATCCCAATTCATGGCAGAGCACTATTTCATAGAGTCACTAAACTAATCCAGTTCCTATGGATTTTTAGGATCTCTTATATCTATTAGGAGTAGAAGATTTATCTAATAACTTTTCCTATGACATATTCATTTGATTCTATTTTATATCTACAACTAAATTAGATACTCGGAAGTACTTAGATTAGCTCTCCATATCGATACATGAATTTTAGGTAACTACACTTATGATTCCATTAATAATAGTACTCCCAATCAAGCTTCAACTAACCTTGAACTTTATTCTATCTCCAATGATCTTACCCTTGTATATCTAATATTTTCAACACTCACATATAAGTTCACAAGATTTAGTGAATTATTGATAATTAAATCATCATAGACTTAATTAATTGATTTTTCTTAAACTTATAACTCCGAAATGTTCATGTATAACTATATTATGTTTTAATTAAATATAATATATCAACTCCTAATGAATTTTTTATTTCACCATCCCATAAATTATATCCAAAATTTCCATCTACATAAACTAAGAAAAAATATATTTTGGTTTTTTATTCAATTTTATCCCTATCCTTAGCATTTACATGTAAATCTTACAAACTTTTGAAGACACTGATATGCTGAACATATTTTTTTCAAAACAAAACTCCTCCAAATTTTCATACCAATCTACTGATGATGTACTTTTATGGTGGGATAATTTATTATTTTGAGTTCCTCTATTAAATCTCATTAGGTATTCCCAAGTGTATCCTCATATTTCAATCCTTCTATATTAGAGTCTTATTCATTCAATTAGGCAGTCCATTCAAATATATATTTCTATGAAAGATATTATCATGATTTATTCCTCCCACTTTATTGAAATTCATGTTATTATTTCTGGGGTACTCACAACTATTTTCCTTCTGGATGTAATTTAAATTTCCACGTCATTCCCTTTTCTTCAACAAATTTCCATTAAACAAATACATAAAATGTTCCATACAATTTATTCAATAATTTAATACAAACATTAATTATGTTATAATAAAATAAAATTTATAATGTAAGTAGAAACATGTTATGACTAAACAGGGGAAGGTCCCCAAATATTATAGTGTACAAACTCCAACTTTTGATCCCTGGTCTTCTGAATATATGAGTATAATGATGATTTTTTCTACAACCCCAACAAAAAAAATTCACAATTTCATATTTCCATGTGATCAATTATCAGTATTCCAATATCCTTTAGAACCATATTTATCTTCTCAATGAAGAAACCAAACCTATAGTTCTATAATTTGTGATCATTAGATGTTGAACTACTAACCATTATAATTGGTTCTTATTATTTTATCATTTAGAGTACCATATATTATTCCTCAAAAAAATACCAAGGATCCCGAAGTACCTTTACATACCCAATTTGAAAAGGTAGTTCGAAATAATTCATCATTTAATTGTATAATGAATATAATATTTTTCTATAGATCAAGATTTTGGTGAACTTCATATACCTTCATGAATCATCTATTATTTATATGAATTTTAACATCTCCTTTTCTAATCATATATGGGGATTCAACATCCACTATATTGAATTTATGGAAAATCCCATATATTTAGTTTTTCATTAATGTTTGATCACAAGTTAAATAATAGGTGTATCCATGGTTAATCACTCATGATTCTACTATATTAGAGATAATTTTTATGTAAGACAATATCTTATATTGTGTCGAAGGAATCTAAACTATCAATCATTTTAATTTTTCAATAGTTATTATTTGTACTTCTATAATAATTATTGATGTGTACCTTTATGCCACACTTCTATTAGGTTGGAATAGGACTAGAAAACTAGTCTAATCTCTTCTCCTATAGTTTTTAAGAATTTTCTACCAATAAATTCTTCCAGTGAACCTGATTATGATGCAATGATCTTCCATGTCTATTAGCATTGAGATCATTATCGAGAAATTCTTGCAATTCACCCCAACTAAGATCTTCACCAAGTATAAAATTTATTATATCCTCAAATACCAATATTTTTTCAACACTAAAGTTACTATATACCCAAAATATTGTATCCTAACTCTTTTAAAGTAATTATAATAGTAAAAAATCTCATACATCATCAACAAATGTTACCTTAACTAATTGAATCTAACAACAGATCATGTTAATGTAAATCACATGTTCTTTTGTTATTTTTTCCCAAAAACCATAATCCAAAAACCTATCGAATTATTAAATCCTTGTTAATAGTATAATGTTTTTTTGTATATATCCTCATATTCCTTCATAACATTCATCATATTCTTCCTCTCTAAAATGTTAACGCAAAATTACTTTCAAGTGAAATTTAAACCAGAACCAATACTTTTGTATGCATGTGTTCCCATTCATATTTATCTATCAACACTAACTTCACATTGGACAATGGAACTTCAATGTCCTTTTTGATTATATAATATTCATTATATATTCACTAGAAGAGAAATCTAATCCATTAAATATATTGATTTAGATATTCCCTTCATTTGATGCTATGTATGAGCTGGGAAAAGAACGTTAACCATGATATCTAAACTTTAAATGTGGAAACTTACATTGATTATACATTTTTGGGATGATACCTTGAAGAAATAATATGTTCTTATGATAAGACCACTATATTCCTCCATGTCATTCCACAAGAGGATTCCCGATAGGAGACTTTTCTTAGAGGAAAACTAATCTCCATAGGTTCTCTTAACCATAAATGAGTGTACCAAAATAATGAGGTCACTACACCAAAAACCACCTCTAAAAGTCTTTTTAGAACATTACTAAGACTCACAAACATACAAATTGTCATAAAAAAATTCAATGGTAAAGTATAAAATAAAAATACATAAAAATGGAAAGATTATAGATTCATAACACGATTCGAACTATGACCTATATGCACATGGGTAACAAAATTATATTTAATTTTTCTTATAAATAGATGATAAATGTGATTAAAAATATTATAAATAAAATTAATCTGACACATTCCTATCATAGGGACTTTTAATTTTTTTTCATAATGCAGCACAGTGGGTGACCAGGATCAGCCTACTTAAGGATATGCAGAGTTGTTCACATACATAAAATAGTTCACCGAATAACTTATTTTTGTTTTTTTCATTTATACTATGATGGAAATGGAATTTTTGAATATAAATTATGTGTTTAAATGAACACTAGAAACCAATGAGTGAATACGATTCGAAAAGAAAAAACATATCCTTTTTCGGGTCGGTTTATGGGTTTTATCATTTTATTTGTTGGTTATTAAATTTAGATTGATAATTAAATTATAAGATATCTTGTATGAATTCATATTATTTTATTTTGTTGTGTAAAATATATAATTCTTTTAACAATCTAAATAATATATCTTCCTATAATCAAGGTTGTTGGCACACCACAATCGAGATTGTGACATTTTACAGGACCTGGCTCCTATAAAAGCCATTTTATCCACTAAGTGGATCAAATACATCATATGATGACATTGTATCTAGTATAAGGGAGGAAAATAATTTAATAAAAGTATAAAAATGTGTTTGAGTTCAGTGTCATGGTGGAAAATCTCCACACCCAGCCACTTTATACTTACTCACAAAAAACAAAATAAAACATATGAATTTAAGTTAGAAATGAATGGAAAATACTGCTTACCTACCTAGATACAAGATGTGGGTTATCCCCTGATTTTTTAGGTAAAGAGAACACAATTGTAAGATATGAAAGGAGAGAAGAAAATAAAAAATAGAATAATTAAGTAAAATATAATAATAATGATAAAATACAAAGATCACATAAAAATGATAAAAAATTAAACAAGATGAAGAGGGATAGAGATATAATAAGAATATAATAAATAAAATTAAAATAAAATAAATTAGAATGTAAAATAATATAACACAGGAACTAATAAGAATGAGTGGAATTAAAATAAGAGATTAAGAAGAAGAATGAAGATGGGTGATGACACTTCTTTACACACAAAATGCATCAATTTATTTAATAAAAGAAAATTAAATGTTCATATAAATTAAAAAAAGAATAAAATGAAAATAATAATAATAATAATAATATAGAAGAAAAAATTGGAGTAGTATCATTAGACTCAATGATTATACCTCTATAATGTGTCTCACCCCCTTTGGTAGGGAAACATACCTCCTTTTATAGGTAATGAAAATGGACCCTTAGACTCAATTCCTTATGATATATCCTTTTAAAAAGATACACGGGATATGAGAGATTTATCTTCAAACAAACAATCATGAATATAAGTTTATTTATTTGAATTTTGGATTGAAACAATGTGGAATAGACAGTTTCATGGGTTTCATGGGCTGTGTGGGTGATGTGGAAGGGCCATCATAGACAAGGTAGTGGGGAATGAAGAATGGAAGTGGCAGTAGTGGCTTAGGGGGAGCTCTTAAACCCCTATTCCTTTCATAGTGACTGGAGGGATCTAAAAATGGGATTCATGGTTGTAATATATGGGTTTAGAGATTATACATGGTTATCAGTGGTGTGTAAGTGGAGAATCATCTGGATCCCAAGAATTATTAGTGATGTAATAGTGGTACCTAGTAGTCGTAAGATCCTATCAATGAACATGAGGGGTGGTAGCATGGACAGGGAAAGAAAATCTAGGTGTTTATGGTGGGGGATGTGAGAGAGCGAGAAGGGAATTTCCATTTTTTAAAATATGATAATTAATCCTATAAACTTTGTACCACATCGAAAATGAAACATGGGATTGTAGATTGTTTATAATGAAAGTACATAGATTCGTGGATCAGAATCCAACACTAGTGGGTGGGTGGGGGGGAGGATGAGTTCTCACAGAGTCAAAATGAACATGAAATTGGGTCAAGCCATACCACTCTCCCCACATGGTATTCTACACAAACTTACTCCCCAAATTATTCACCCTCCACGGGCAGCCATAGGAGCTTGATTCCCCATGCTTAGTTTACTTTGGTGGTCCCTCCCAATGGTAGTCTGGCCAACTGATCCCTTATGGGATAGCTATATGGTGGGATTCCACTTGGTTGAGGTCTAACAAGATCTTCCACCATTATTTAAAATAAAAATCTAAAAAATTATTCAAAAATATATTTCTGGTTGCAATATAGATTCTTAATTTAAATAGAAAATTAGAAACTCACATTTCAAACCATTTTAAATATTTAGTTTAAATTTTTTGCATTTTCCAAAAAAAAATATTTTTTTGGGATTAATAATTTTTAATCATTTATATAATTTAATTTTGATTAAAAAAATGCACGTAATATAAGTATTTCAAATACCCTCACACTTTAATCATGATTATCCATAAGAATAAAGTCAAAAATTTGAAAATAAGAGAGAACCAATATTACCATTATTGATATCTCAAAGAAAAAAATAAAATAATTATCAGTATTAAATTAAATTTTATAAAATTAATGTTAAATATCAATTGAATTACAAAATTTCAAAGAAACAACTAACTCATGTTTTTTACTTTCACCATTTTAAAAAATGGTTGAATATTATTATCTTATTCATTCAGGCTCCTTAATTTATTATTATTAAACCTGAAAAATTATAATTTACCACTCCTTTGAATCATTTTAGTCATCACTCATTACATTATTAATATATATTTATGATCATATCATGAGAACATGTTTATTATCCATAATTCTGTAAAGTAAATATTTTCTCCTCTTTGAAAAGAAAAAAGGCACAAAAAATCATCAAGAATTTTCCATCATGGTTAAAATGGATAACTAGCTTATGGTTGGTTGGAATTGATGTCTTAAAAATTAGGGCTCTAAGTGGTGAGTTATCTCTTAAAATATAAATCATGATATCAAAAGTGAAAGTTTAATTACATTCTCCTTTTTTAAATTGTTACAACTACAACTTTCCCCAAACTCAATGTTTGGTCATGATCAGTGTAATGAATAACTAATTATTTCTTCACCCTCATTAATTAATTTATATTCACAGGTTTTCTTATTTTTATAATGTTATGATGGAGAAAAACTCACATTAATCACCTAAAAAATGTAATAAAAATAAGTAGTCTTGTAATGCTGATTTTTATCCCAAATCGCAACCCATCATTTTCCTTTTTTCTTGATCTTTTTCAATTCTTCTTTTTCTTATTCATGTGTGAAAAAAAAACGAAGAGTGAAATGGATATAAAACATTGTTATTCTCTATATGTAACACCCATATACTTATTCATCACAATTTAAATCATACCTTTCACCATGAATCTCTTCACACCCACACTTAAATTTTTAAATATTAGGAAAATATTAAGAGTATAGTAGGAATGAATAAAAATAAATTGAAGTGTGGATCATTACTGACATGTTAATTCATGGTTTATATGGTTAAATAAGGATTAATTTAAAGGTGGTATAATGGGTAAGGGATTATATAATAATACCTCAATCATTTTAAATGCAATTTTTAGAGTTATAGCTTTGATAAGTTCAAATTAATATTCTAGTAGGTGACATGTCCCAAGACCACTCAATAAATATGCTCAAGAATAAAATTCGAATTACTTGATCAATAAATTATCCCGGTAATGGAGAGATGATTTTGGAAAATCACTAAATGAATTAATGATAATAAAAAACAAATTCACATTAATTTTATAATATCAATTCATTAAAAATGTTAGGTAAATTTCATTTACATTAATAAAAAATTCCATCAAATCACAAGTCTTCATTTTGATATCCACACATTACATTATTTATAAAATTATCTATTTCAATCATTAAATATCATTATAATGGAAATATACAACATGGAATCACATCATTCATAATAAACACAATTCTCCTATATAAGCCAAGTAAAGTAATATTTCAAGTACTGGCATGAAATTCCAAATTAAGATAAAATTTGGTTTCAGACAAAAATTGTAGGGATTTTGAGAATATAAACATAAAAGTAATCTACATGTACTATGAACCTTAGTAATTATTCTCAACTATATAGGGGATTACTTGAGACGTAGTGTTAATAAAAAAAATAAATTACACAATTTATCATAATGAAAATTTCATTTGAGATCAAAAAGATAAGATGGTGTGGGATTCATACTAGAATAATCTTAAAAAATGAAATTTAAAGTCCTAGAAAGATTAAAATGTGTAAGTGTTTATATAATCCCCCATGTTAGACCTGAATTTTTACTACATCCAGAGGAAAGAAACAACTATTTTCCATAGTGTTATGGTGGTTGTAGCTTCTTGGATTTGAACCAACGGTTGTGGATTTTCCCATCGTTCACTTCATCCTTCATTGTGAAGAATGGTCCATTGGTAGTGTATATCAAATATATGACCTTCAAAAACATGTTTAAACTACTTGAAGGGTTTGGGATGAAGTATGTATTATCCCCCTTCTTGGTTTTTACTTGTGTAACCATGTCTTTGTTTTTTAGTTCTGTCTTGACATGGGATACATGAATTAAATATTTAAAGTTGAAGTAAGCATGTATTTTCTACATGAATAAAATTTAAATTTGAAATAATAATAATAATTTTATATATTTCAATATGAGCATCCTATTTTTTAATTTCCCCAGACATGGTCACTTGGATTTCTTCATGATATTCTTCAAATTCATGATAATCAAAATTAGAGAGCTCTATGATTGTCTCAAAAGGTGCATGGGTTATTTTTTTCATCTTCCTCTAAGGCGTAGAAAAGATTGATGATATATAAAAAATTTAAAAAATAAGGAGTGATACTAAAATAATATTGAATAAGATCATAAATGAATGAATTTAAAACAAGTTAATATCCTAAATATGTATTTAGTTCAATCACTTCCTCAATGGTGAGTTCCCCTTGAAATTTAATCTCATAGATTTTGGTAGTTTGTCGCACTCCTCCATATTTTCATCAAATTACATCCCTTTAATAGATAATGTATATATGGATATAAACATATGTGAAGGTGTTGGCACTTCAATATTGTAAATGGGACGATATTTTTTAATTTCATTTTCTACATGGTTACTCTAAAAATGATTTGAATCTTTTCCAATATTCAAATTGTCTTGTGAGTCATTATCATCACTATCCAGATCATCATGGTGCTCCTCAATCCAGGTTATAAAATATATGGGATGTTCATATTATTGAATTGGGCCTCAACTTCTTTTATTTCATTTGTGGAATTAAAAAACTATAGTGTCCCATATTTATTCTCCTTAAGTATTTGATAAGAAACATTGAATTCATCATCCATATCTTCCTGCTCTTCAAATAAAAGACTTTTTTCATGACTTTTTAATATATCCTTGTCCAAGTGAGTGAGTTCATCGAGCTTGAATAAGAGGGCCATCTCAGATACGTGTATCACTTTATTCTGATCATGCACTTTTGAGTAATTTTTCCATGAATTAAAAAAATGATAATTTAAAAACATAATGAGAATGAAATTTATTATGGGGTTTTAAGGGAAAAAACTAAAATATATCTACAATGTGAAAGTATAAGAAAACACCGATTTAATACTAAAAAATAGAACCAGCTTTGTTGCACACCATTCATAGAGTGTGGAAAAAGAAAATTTAATTTTTTAATAAATAATAGTGAATGAAAATGGTTATCTCACTTGAGTAGCTTAATTTTTTTTCAAATACTTATTCTAATTCACCTACACTAATTATTATTGTTTATTTTTATTTATTCTATGAAATAAATTGAATATGGGATGATAAATGAAGTTCTATAATTTATAATAACATGTAATGATAGAATATGATCATAAAATAATAAACTTATCCTTTTTTGGTTTGGTTTATGGCTCACATAATAATCTTTTTTTGGTGTTTAAATATTGTTTGGAAATTAAAATTTTAGATCTCATACATGAATTTCTATTCCGTTATATAGTATTGTGAAATATAAAATAACTTTAGTAATCTAAATTCAATATCATCATGTAATCAAGGTTGATAAAACACCATAATCAAGAGTGTAACATCATCCCAAACATGGCTCTATCATATGCCATTTAATCCACCGAATAGCTCAATTCCATCTTATAAAAAACACATATCTAGTATATGGGAGGTAAAAGATTTAATAAATGTATCAAAAATATTTTGAGTTCAGTTTCATGGTGGGTAATCACCATAATCTTACAATTTACTCTTGATCACAAAACATATGTCAAAACATAATAAATTAGGTCAAAATTAATGGATAACACTGCTTATATCCCTCGGTACAAATCATGGTTTATATCCTCATTTTTAGGGAAATTGGAAAAGGTGGTCATACGCAAATTAAGAGAAGGAAATAAAATATAAAATAGAATAGGAATGAGAAAATAATAAGAAAATATAAAAATAATAAAAATAAAATAAGAAGAAGAGAGGGAGATAGGGTGGTAGGGAGTAAAATGGAATTAGAATAAAATATGATAAAATAAAATAAATCAAAAAATAAAATAAAATAACACTATAATGAAGAAGAATAATAATAATTAAAAGAAGACTGTAAGAAGAAGAATGAAGAGGGGCGGTGAAACTTTTTGAAAGCACAAAATGCATGAATTTTTTTAACAAAAATAAATTAATTTTAAATATTAATTAAAAATTAAAATGAAATTAATATAAAAATAAAAAGAATAAAATAGAATAAAAAATATGAGAGAAGAATATTGGGATTTTAGGATTCTCCCTCAATAGTTTGTTCAACTCCCTTTGTTAGTATAAAAAACTTCCTTTTATAGGTTGGTAGAATGCATCCCTAATCCTCAAATCCTCATGAAACATCCTCTTCAAAAGATACTCATAATGTACTCAGTGTTTCTTAAAAGACACTCCCTTTCATATCAACTATTTTAAATGAAACATAAACCAAAAATTGAAAAAATATGCATGAGTTGGTTGCATGTGGTGTGTGGATGATGTGGTTGGCTCTTCATGTATAAAGAAGTGGTGAAAATGGATTTTTGGAGCTTTTTATCCCCTATGGCATTCACAGTGGCTGTAGGGAACTCAAAATGGGCATTATAGTGACCGAACATGGATTTGGAAATGCTCTATGGAAATCAGTGGTATAGTTGAGGAGAATGATATTGATCCCAAGCTCCAGTGGTGCGGTAATGGTGGTTCCCAACAGTTGCAGGTGGAGGCCAGAGAAATTGGGTGGTGGCATCATGTAGGAGGAGGGAAAATCTAGGTGGCTGATGCGGGAAGCAAGAGTAATCATTTAAAGGGGAACCATTTTGTTTAATATAAACATAAACATTAAAAACAAAATCCCACATCGAATTGATACATCTGAAAACCAATTTTTTATAATGAATGTGTTGAGATAAACATATCATAATCCTACACCAGTGTGGGCTCAAGGAATCCTTATGCCCCAACTATATTGGGTTAAACCACACATCTATACCTAAGCATGCTTTGGACCAACCTCACTCTCTAGAGGCTTCACCCCCATGTTCCACCATATGATCTTGATTCCCTTGTGCCCAGCCACATCACGTAGGAACTCTCATTGTAGGTCTAGCTGGCCTACCCCTTGTGGGATGGATATCTGATAGGATACCAATTGGTTAGGGTCTAGCTAGAACGTGGACCCTTTTTTGACTTAAACGCCTAAAAATTTATAAAAATAATTAATTAAAATTACTATAAAAATTATTAATTCAGACATAACAGTAAAAACACACATTTTAAACCATTATAAATATTTAGTTCTAATTACCCACATTTTCATAAAACATTTTTTTTCATGGGATTACTCATTGAAAAACTTTTAAAATAATTGAATGATGTTAACATTTGTTTCATGAAATGTATATATGTTATAATGCTCTCCAAATTAACAACTCAATAGTAAATTCCAAGTTAAACCACCCTTCTCACTTAATTTATCACTCAATTATATACAAATTAAAAAAAAAACAACTTATAATACCTTCTCCATTAAAATAATGAGTCATGAATAATAATCACCTGATCATGATTACCAACTCGATGATCCTCCAGTCATGCTAGACATTTGGACCCTTTAGTGCTTCACCAAAAAATTATATGTAGACCAAAAATTATGATAGATCTACTATCACTGGAGAAGTTCCATTTCCATTATTTGTACCTCAAATTAATTATATCATATGACAAAAAAAATTTAATGAATGAAATTATAATTGGTTAAATTATAGTGAATAATAAAAGATTCACATCCCAATAAGTGTTCACTTTATGTTTTCAAAATAATATTTAGAAAAAAATTCTATGTATCATTTCAATATCAATTTAATACATTAAAAAAAATAAACTCACATCTCAACTTCAAAATACCTTAAAAATAACCATTTTAGATTGATATCATAAATTCATAAATCCTAATTTCATTATATATTTTAGTATTTCATAAAAAAAACATCGACCAGAATAACTCTATGGGAGTGAGTAAAGAATATGAAAAACGTTGTTTCAATCCAAACGATCCTTTAGTATTTTGAAATATCAAAAAATCTATATATAATTTCCATATAAATCATACTAACTCATCCTATATTTTTTTATTATTTCACCATAAAAATATATTTGACATTTCATAGAACAGTTTTTGTGAAAAACATTCTTTAAAAAAAGTTTACACTTCTGATTGGATATCTTCTTTGAAAATCAAATAATATTTACGATGAATCAATAAAATATATGATTGAACTATCATTTACATCTATAATAAAATTTATTTCAAATAAAATAACTTTATAAATAATAAATCACATATAGTTTAGAATGAAAACAGATTTTTAAAGAACCTACTGCTAGAAATCAATGAATATGACGGGAAGTGATGTTATTACACTAGTATAGATGAGTTGGGATCCATAAATTATTTTAATAGGATATAAAATGATGAAACACAGAATAAAAATTAATCCAAAAAGAAACCTTAGACTTTTATATTCACGTTATCGCAATAATAATAACAAATAAAGAAGAATATTGAGACAAGCGATTATTTAAAATGAAAATCTTTTAATATCACACCCAATTATTTGAATAATGATAAAGGGATATCTGGATAATATAAATAACTGATGAAAAAATATTCCTAGAATAATATTGATGTTAATAGGAGAAAAAATAAAGAATCCTTATTTAAAATGAATTTATAAAATAAAATATATTTAAGTATTAAGATGATAGAACTTTTAGATGTATATTAGAAAAAACATAATAAACCAGGAATGAGACAATGAAAATGTATTTTCAAAACATTATAATTTTATTCATGGTCAGAAAAACCATGCATTAACCCTGTAGAAAATTTAAGGTTTGAATAAATGGTAAGAAAAACCATGCACAAACCAAACACAAACCCTGATGCTTGAATATTTATTTAAATTCATAAAATTTTACTCGAAACACAGTGTAAATACATCCAAAAATTAATATATTAAATAAATATCATATAGTTAAGTTGTGGGTTCTACATTTCACAAAAAATTAAACAATTTCAACCCCTAATATTTTTTAGAGACCTTCAAAAACTTATTTCCTTTTGAAAACATCATTTAAAAATAATAATATATAATTGATATCTTAATATAGTATAGATAATAATAAATGAATTTATATATTAGATAAACATAAATAACATAATTGACCAAAATATCTATATTTAATAGTATAAAACTAACCATGATCTCCCTTCTATAGGTAATTTCCATATACACTCTATCTTAACCATGAATTCAAATTAAATTAAAACCATAAAATTCTTATAAATGAAGTATACTAGAAGAATAGAGTGGAATTATAGTAAATCCGATGAATATGAAGACATATAGAAGAATTACATTAAATAAAATAAATCCAAACACCACTATAACATTCATATAAATCCAAATATCTCTCAAATAATTAAATTGATAAATAAAAAATTATTAACAAATTAAATTTTTAAATAAATAGAACTTATAAGTATTCCATAAGTCAATATGCCTTTTTCAAAATTAGCATTTTCAATCAACTAAACTAATTATAAATACACAAAATTTGATATATTAACTATGGTTTAATTTTAGTATTACTAATTTTAAATCCTTTTACCATTTAAAACTATAACGTTCCCAGTACATTGTACAACTAAATCAAAATATCCAATCCCAAATTTGAAACACACCCTATTAAAATATAATAATTCTAAACAAAAATTATGTATAATAAAATTATGTTTCTAAATTATCTTCCGTTATAAAATTTCAATATACAAATAAAGAAAACAAATCATTAGATTTAAACCAACATCTCTTCACAAAACCAATTTTCCATTTAAAAATACCAATTAAATTTATTTTAGATACTATGAAAACTAATGAAATATAATTTATATTAAATCCATTTTAGAAAAATACTTATCTAGGATTATATAAAATAAATTTTAATTCACTTTTATTAATTATAATAAATACAAACTCAAATAATCATTGAAAATACTGTTAAATGTAAAAAATAGTAATAACTCCTAAAACAAATTCATCTAACTATTGAGGGTCTTTTAAAATAATATGTATTGTTTATATTTATCACATAATATTTCCAATATTAAAACATTCTCTAAAATGAATATTTATTTAGAAAAATCCTAAATAATTATCCTTTACCAAAACACAAGGGTTGCGATTATTATCTAAAAAATACTATTTGAAACCAAATACATAGAAAAAAAATTTCAATTAAACACCTTTAATATTCAATATAAATTATTACCAAATTAAAAAAATCTTCATAATAAATTAATCCAAATAAAATTGTATTCATTTAAATAAAAAATAAAAAATATAATTTTCAATCAGATTTAATTATATTTTAGTCCACAATATTACAAAAAAAAATTATTTCTTATCATACCAACTCACCCAAACTAGGTGTTATAACTCAGATGGTTCAAGAGTGGTCAATTACTATTTATTGATTTTATCATAGAAAAAAAAATTAAATGAACATCAAAATTTAAAAATAAAATCTCCTTTATTTTTCCAAATAGTACCATGAGAATAAGGAAATTTCTTATATTAAAAAATATGAAAATATTTTATTTATAAATCAAAATTATTCATTATATCAAAATTAGAAAATAATCATAATTTATAATTAAAAATATTTTATAAATTACAGAGACAACACACTAGATGAAATATCCTTATATATAACCATTACGACTCAATTTATAACATATAAAAAGAAATTTATTTTTATAAAAAATATTTCTATTTTACTTTTAAAATAATTCTACTAATCTTAAATATTAATCATAAAAATATTAGATGTTTTTTAAAAAATAATTTTTATAAAACATAAAATATAGATAAACATGGGAGAGTTATAAAATTACATCAAAAAATGTACTTGTAACATTGAATAAAGAAAAAATGATATTAGAATCATCCAAAAATTAATATTACAGCATGATTTAAACTATATGAATTGAAGAAAAAATTAGAAATTTTTTTTAGGAACCATATATTTTAAAATAGATGTGTAAAAATAAAACTAAGTTCATGCCAAATTCTTATTATGCTCATAAAAATCAATATTACTCCAAATTAGATATCATCCTTTTTAAGACATGATAAAAATATAGTTACTAAAATTATTTAATTTGAAATATGTTATTAACAAAAAAGATAAAAAATACAAATTCATCCACTCAAAAATAAATTTTAAAAAAAAATCGGTGTATAATACACAACCCATACAAAAAAATTAAAAAAAAATTTAAAACACTTCTTCTATCAGTAAAAACACATTATTTTAATCCATAAAATAAAAAATGATTAACATAAACGAGATATCATATATGAATTCTTCTCATAATCAAGGACTTACTTATAAAAATAGATAAATAAAATATAGTTATAATTTAGGTATGTTAATCTATAAAATAATGTAGCAACACCTTTACAATTAGGTAACCACTAAAATAATTCATTAACTATAAATTATGAAAGTAATTTATTTACCTTTAAATTGATGTAATAAATATTAAATTTTACGGAATCCAATCATAAAAACATAAAAACTATTATTGCATTCACAATTAATAACCCATAATCTCTCAAAAAAATTAAAATAGATAAAATTCATTCAAGATAGTAAAATTAACAATGAAAAACCATTCAATAAGGTCAACACATAGAATAAAAATTTTATATTACCACAGTTAATCTATAAAAATTTGATACACTTTTACTTTTAATTTTTTTTCAATGATAGGTTAAATTATTTATTTAGTTATATTTGAATATATTACCTTATAAACCCTTCATTTCAAATAATATTTCAAAATAATAGGTTCATTATAAAATTTCTATAGAAGTGTTAATAAAATAAATTACATCAAAAAAATTAAAAAATTCCAATTATAAATCCCTCACCTCATTTATATATATTAGGTAGAGGGGATTAAAAACCAAAAAAAAACGCACAAACACAACCAGGTACAGAAGTGGTTCAAGCTTCTTACATCATCATAAAGGATTAAAATAACCAAATGGATATATTTTATTACATGGATTGGCCTGAATACCAAAGATATAGATATCTTAAAGACCCATATGATTAGGGCCCAATGGCTAATTAGTGGATATGATCTGAATGACTGAAAGAGAAGAATGAATTATTCCAAGTCATATACCCTCTATCTCACTCCCCACAATTAAGTAATAATTGCACAATATCACCCATATAAATGTGTCACTCCCCCCACCTTATAGCTAGAAATGGACCCTGTCTATCCCACATCTAAAACCAATGTTGGGGTATGTTTGGTTGATAGGTTCCAATGCACCCATCACTCTTTTGATCTGCCCATCCAGTCATGCCAATGAAATACCCCATCACACTAAATTTCATGTATGGTCACATAATATTTCTAGGTCCACTATATTGATCATCATGTGGAAGTTCACCACTCTATCCACATCAAATTTTGGGGTGGCTATAGGGATGATTGATGCACACCAATGTACTCATCACTATTTTAATCTTTCCACCAGATAATGACTGCAAGTTTCTGCATTTTAATACCTTCCCATCACATTGTTCTATTGTCATAGTCCTTCCATGATTCCTCATGCATGTTACTATGCATTCCCATACTAAGATACCCTTTTTTTAATAAATGGACTAATTAATCCCCCACCCCCTAAATTGTGGATTTCAGGATTTTATCCCAGGTCAAAACACAATTACAATCCGAAGTTACCAAAATTGTGACCCCCATTATATCCCTCAACTTATATGGAATCATGAAAATCCATTTATTTTGAAATATTAGAAAGAAAATTCTATAAATATTATGAATCTATTTTTAAAAAAAGAGAATTATGTAATGATTCATTATAATAATTTTTTAAATAAATCAATATTCCTACGTATATCACTCAAAAAAAATAAGACTCAATATTTAGAAAAATATCAACCCCACAAAAAACCTTCAATACATCATAAAAATCACATTGATTAATCTAAACAAATAAATAAACATTTAAATTAAAAACTTATAAAAAACATTAGTTTAAATAAAAAATATATCACAAACACCATTCCAGATCATATAATATAATTAGATAAAATAAAAAATAAATAATAAATAATTTTGATGATGTTTGTTTTGGATACACCGTTAGAAAAATCATGTTTTAACTATACATCCACTGATATAACACTCTATAAGACTTTAATTGTTTCTTATAATGTTCTATTACCCATGTACCCTAATTGTGCATACATAAAAGGTCATTATACTTTCCTTTAAAGTCATTAAATTTCTCACAAATACGTAAACATAAACTATAAAATCCATGATATCTCATAAAAAATAATAAGCAAAGCCTATAACCCAACATAGATATACCGAAAACCCCATTGAAACTCAAGGATCATCCAAAAAAGTGTTATAAAAATACTTTATCAAAACCTATACCTAAAATTTTGATGTAATTATCTCCTATATACCTCATTCTAAAAATAAAATATTAAAAAACAAGATATAATTATATTTTTTAAACAAACAAACCTAGGATACCTTATCTTAGTACCCAATTTAGATATACACAAATCCCAAAAAATTTTTTAAAAATCCATGGGTTACAACCATGTTTTAAGGGAATACTATTCATTTTTTTGGAATTACTTCAAAAAACTAAACATATAATCAAATTAAGTAATCAAACTAGGAACTCAACATAACCACTCTATGGTTTGGAGATAACATAAATGTGATTAAAAAAACTAAAAATAAGGAGACATGAAAACTAGGATAACATAAAAAATAACTCATAAAAAATAATGGAATACATAAACATCAAGAATCAAATAACCATAAAAAAATATACACCGTGTCGTAAAATTTAAAATGAAATTAAAATGTGTATCAAATGTGGTGAAAATATAAGGTGGTTGAAAACATATCAACCCAAAAAAATGTATAATAAAATTAAAAAAACAAAAAAAAAATGTCCCAAATTCCTCTCTACAAAAGATAATAAAGAAAATATTACATTTATCCTCATCTTTCATCAATCATGTTACAAGAATAACCCACTAAGTAAAAATAGTATTATTCTTATACCGGTATAATATGAAATCAAAAATACATACACGTAATGCGTATCTATAGGATGTGCACAAGATTCCAAAAAAGATACCACAAATTATATATGAAAATACTTTAAAAAAAACCATGTCATGAATGTTTGAAATATATATAATCAATGTAATAATTTAAATTTTAGAAAATTAAACAATAAAAGAGAATCGTAGTTTGATTTTTTATTTAAATACATATCCATTAAAATTCATCTATTCAAAGAGAATTTATTTGGGAATTGAATTAATTTCACTTCTAAAAATATATACCTTTTAAATTGAAAAAATTTAAAAAAAATTCATTATAATTATACATTCACAGTTACAAATGAACTTTTCTCCTTATTAATTTAATAAAATGTTTTGTAGAAAAAACTAAACCACTTCTTAAACAACTCACTTTTGAAACATTAATTCACACATTGGTTACCTTGAATTTTTAGGGTATTATAAGATAAATATCAAATAATAATAAAATTGAAATAATAATAAGAAAAAATAATTTTTTTTGTATTATAGTATAATTCCCTACTACCTTTGGAAACCCTCTGGAATGTGGATTGTGTGGAAAAATCCACTAGAATATGATATGATCCTAACATCACTTTCACCTCACTTTTCAAAACTATCCAATCCATACAAACCCCCATCCTAATTAGATATGAATCATCTATTTTGGCATATTATCTAGTGTCAAATTTTAAACTAGTATTTGACACATCTCAATAATATTTAATTAGCTACTGAAGGATTCCAATGAAGTTTTATAATTCTAGGTGATAAATCAATTCAATACAAAATTTCAATATCAATTTAAAATAATACATCAAATAAATTCACATCTGACCTTTGAACACTCATAAAATAAACAACCATATTTATGTTGAAATTAAACATTCATCAATCCATATAACATAATATAATTCCATCTTTCAAATAAATTACATCTAGGGGCATAACATTAAAAAAGTAACGAAAACACCAATAAATAAATTTAATCTATGATAAAAAAGACTTTGGTTTTTTAAAACTTCAACATAAATAATAATATAATATCATTATAAATATTTATAAATCATTCTAAAAATATTTAATTTTTTTATATAAAATGTATTTCTTATATTTCATTGAAAAATCTCTGAGAAAAACATTAATAAAAATAGTTTCAACATCCCATAGAAAATCCTAATTTAAAATCAAATGGATGTTTTGATAAATTGAGTGAATATATGATAAAACCATCATATACTTGTACTATAACATTTATATCATATAAAAACTAATTATAAATGATAAACAGCTCATGTATTAGTTATAAAAAAGTTTTGGATAAAAAAATATACCAGTATTCTTCGAATTTGATGTCAAATTATGTTATTACACCAAGATACTTGAGAGTAAATCCATAAATAATGATTGTAAACCCTAAAATAATGAATCCTAGGATAAAAATTCTTAATAATTGAAACCCTTGGTTGTTATATCCACATTAGGGAAAGAAGAATGAAGAAAAAAATAAGAATATGGTGAGATTACCTGATTTAGAATTACCTAGCTTAATGATCCAATTCAATTTGATGAAGAATAATTTTTTTCTAGAAACAATATTGTGATAAATGAATGTAATATATTCCTATAATAATCTTGAATTTGATTTGTTTAATTAGGAACAAGCCTCCTTTTAAATGTATTTTGAAAATTTATAATTTTTAAGTGTTAAAGGGATGAATAGTTTAGATGCATGGTTAGAATATATGTGTATAAAACATGAATGAGTCAATTGATTTTTTTTAAAAAATTTATGCTTTGCGTGATGTGTTAGATAAACCATGTATAGACCACCTATGATATTTGGGGTTTTAATACAAGGTTTATAGAACCATACAAAAACCACACATCCTAGAAATTTCATTGAAAATTTAGAATTTTACACCAAATAATAAGTAAATCCTTCAAAAAATAAATATATTAAATACTTATCAAATAGAGACATCATATGTGTCATAATTATCCAATTTTATATTTATTAAAAGGAAAAATATTACTTTGAAAACTCAATTAAAATTAAACAGAGTCTTCTATCCTCAAATATAGAGTCAAAACGAATAACTTATATAGGTGTTAAAATATAATTTGAAAATTTTCATTCAAGATATTAGGGAGTCTTGGGAGAACCACTACTAATTATTTTATTTTTACAATAAAAAAATCTAATAATATTTTTTTAAAATTTAACTTTTGGGACAATTTTTATAATGACGTTCAGTTCAACATTGTGTTGGATTGAAGTTAGTAAAAAGGCCCATCTGTAGCACAACTTGGTATAAGAAATGACCACGCGTTAGTGATGAAATTATATCATGGGTTAGTAGTAAGAATATTGTGCCACCCCATCCTTCATAGGATAAGGGTTTGTCACCAGAATCAAGAAGGAATATCACACACAAGGGAAGCCTCAACCTAATAAACCAGCACACACAATCATATCTATGGAACAATATATAAAAACTCACAACCAAAAAAAAATCTAAATATAATATATTATGCATGATACAAATTCTATATATGTATAAAAGTATAAAAAATTCATCACCAGTATGTAGAGGAAATATGAGGGGCAAATATCCAAAAATATTGAAAATAATCAAACAACTAGAAAGGGTAAATAATTATCATGCTAAATTATGACATGAACAGTAATAATAACTGTCATCATCGAGAAATATTAACATATGGATCAACTTTTTATATATCCACAAAAGTCATATTTTTATTGTATGTCATTTTTATAAACATATCATATGTGGGAATGAATCTAACTTAGGAGTGTGAACAAAAATAACTAGTAGTATTCTCTATGAACCAAAGTAAGCGGGAGTGCGACACACAATCAAAAATCCCAAGAATGAGGAAAAATTATAATAACTAAAGATAAATTGGATATTAATTAAGAATAGATAATATAGGGATATAGGGAAATTTCTAGTCATTATAGCTCAACAAAAATATGCTAGCATCTCAATGGAAAAAAGGGATGAATAATAATTCATCAGACATTAAATATTTGAACTACCCACCTCTCATAACTTCTTTGTAATCACTATAGAATTGAATTGGGGGACCCACACAATGACAAGATATGTATGTCAGTCGATGGGGTAATCTACCCCTATGGAGTAGCAGAACCTCATTGAGTTAAATTTTTATCAGTTTAGGGGTTTACCGAATCCATAAATAGTTTACCTAATTTAATAACATATGTCGGTAACCTACTCCTTCAATAAAATAAAGGAATCACACATTTTCAGGATCAAGGGGGTACTAACCTTAAACCTAATGTACCTAAAATATAGATCCCACACATTAGATCCTTGAAGGGTACTGGCTATATAAATTTCATGAGGGACCTATTACCGAGTATTAGAAATTATTCAAGAGGGTCATTATCCTTTTTACAACTCTAAATAGATATCATGAACCCCCTTTCCATATCCAGAGAAATAATATCATGAAAATATTAAAAAAATAAAAAAATGGTCAATGATGTCAATTAGAATAACATCATCATATCCTACATGAAGAAACAAAAAATAGGCTACTTATATTTCAAATTTTAACAACTATGAAAGAAGATATGAAGAAAAAAAATACATAGTACATGGAATGAAATCTAAAAGAAATAGTTTGTGACCCTATAGAGGAATCCATAAATATATTTATATTATTTTTTCATGTGTGGCCAACATTCATGGTATTCCAACTAGGGTGATATAGTTTTGGGGACTCACTGGTCAAATGGACCTGTACCAAAGAGACTCAGGGATGAGTTATTCCATTTAAATGAATTTACCTTATACAACATAGTGTGTATAGATAGGGAGATAACCAATTATTTATTGCAGTATAATATGAGTTGTAACACCTAGACACACATGATGTTGGAATAAAAACTATATTCTATGTGATATTTATCTCCATAAAAACAGTAAATTCTAACTAAATATTGAACATGTATTGGTCCCCAGGGATACATACCATGTGATACATAATGACTTATGACTAACATAATCACAAACTGAATTTATATATAGTCTGTGCTTTAAATCATTGTATTATTTGGATGAGTTTCCTTCTATAGGAAGACTCTATACCAGATCCATAACCTTCCACCTGACATAGCTACTCAACAATACTATTCACCCACATGAGGATCTCTATCATTTCACCCCATTGATTCCATGCTCGAACCAACTCCCTAGTGTCCTTTAACATTCATTGTCTACTTTCAAACCTCGCCGATAATTCCCCACTTCAATGATGTGTCACCAAACTAGTGTCACCCATGCCTATTACTATCCAAACCAATACCTTGGGTCCACATAGTTGAACATTGAACCCTTATAAAGGCCATAGGTGGTCATTTTCCATGAGATAATAACATTAAGTCATGAGGTTTAAATTTTAGAGGGAAGAGACCATCCATGGATTGTTCTTCATTTATGATGGAAAAAAAACATAAATATTATTAACTTTAATTTGTAATAATGATATTCTATATTTTTACATGGTTAAAATATATAAATAAAAATATTATAATTTGGACTAATGAATAATGAGGAATATGGAAAAGTAGAGTCCTAACTCAATGTAAAATATTGAGGCTTATTAAATTTTCCATTGATCAATGAACATCATCTATCCCTCCTCAAAGATTTCACATCCCTAAGATCCATGTTTTTTATTAAAACATTTTTGATGCAATGTGAAGAAAAATAATTACACAACTAAAAAATAAAATATATTTAAAAAAATATAATATCTTTTGAAAAATATTGGTCACTAATTTATTCCTACAATAAATTATTTTCTTATTAAAAACAATAACATAACAAAAATATTTTAAGGTACTAATATTTTATCTAATTCGCATAGACCCATATGCCCTTTTAATGATTCTATTACTACCAATAGATGTACACCAATGGAATCAATCACTCCAAAAGGGTATTCTTATATCAATCCATAATCACCATTGGGTAATTAAAAATTGTGGTTTTATCCCCAATGTCCAACTCTACACATTAAATATTGTGTGACGGTTCATGAATATATCTTACCAAATATGACATGTGGAAAATTTTTTACACCAGATCCAAGTATGGGGGTCACACTAGGTGGTATGTATCCTTGGAAGCCCATAACGGAATCTGTAATAGACCAATGAACATTAGGGATGATTTATTTTATAAGTAGATTTCTTCAAGAAACATCATGAAAATAAATTATGAATACTTGTTTTTTGTTATTTAACTATAAAGGTATCTCTATCTTTAGTCCATATAATAATTAAAATGGCTCTAAACTATCCTCATCCACTCTAGGATCAATTTCACCTTCTCTTTTATTAATTGAACTATCTCAATCCTTATAAGATATTTCCCTCCAATCTCTATGTATTAAAGTTAAGACCTTTTGGATTTCCCATAAATATCTTATAAATGTTCCATAAAGAAAGTGGCGAGGTAATAATTTTTATACAAAAACTTCACTATTGATTGGTATTCATCCCAGAAAACCCTATAACATGTACTCAAGAACCAGATTATTCCTACCTATATGGACTCTTTTTAGGGGTGTAATTTCACTCTTTAATATAGATATGTTCTAAATTACTCCAATGATATCCTCAATAAATGCTATATGAATCGTGTATTAGAATCAAGAACAATTATTAAGGGAACTTTGTACAACCGTATAATAACATCCATGTGCATGTATTTTAATATCTCAAATTATATTTACTATTTATTTTTAAGGAAGTGTGATGAATTGGTGAATAAATCAATTATATACCAAAAAAATCAATCCCCCTAACTAAAAATAGATTTATAGTCACAAAACGTGTAAATATATAATCCCACTTCCACTATAGAACATCAAGGGTTTGGCTTAAAATGCTAGGGTCATGGTCATTAGACTTCACATACAGATAAGTGACACACCACGATAACAATTATGTAATATTATTTATCATTCCTAACCATATTTTATGAATCTTAATCTCCTAATAAATATCTTCTATAATACGATATACCTCTAAAGGGGATGTGTGAATCACCCTCAACAACTCATCACATAGACCAACTAGTACCACTAACTATACCTTGAAGAGGATAATGTCCTCCACAACATTAGAAAATCTATTAGGTGTATATACAAAAACATTTTTTAAAAAAAATAAATCAATATATTTCTACATGTTACCTCTCACTGAATCAGCGTAGAAGTGAAGGATTCACCACCATAAATTGATGATATGTAATGTCTCCCTCTTCCAAAATTACCAATTACATCATGCTCAGCTACTCAGATGCCTCCTATACTAGCTGCGCATGTTATTTATTACTAACAAAACAATCCACAATGTTTCCGTTTTAGGGTATAAATAGTAATAAAATAATAATAATTCATATCCTCTATCCATAATATTTTCATTAAGTTAAAATTTCACTATAAGAAAATATACTTTAGAATAGTGTGATATATGTATACCAAGAACATTTTTTGAGAAAGTAGTTTATCTGGGTTTTCAAGGACAACCCCACCACTAAAATATAAAAACTGTGGAACTTTCTATTTTTATCATGGTATCTTAATCTCAAAGGCATGCAAGTAATATCTACCAACCTATACATTAGCACATATAAAATCCCATTTTTGTAGGCATTGAAAAATACAATGTACTCGACTCATTACATTGAAAATTTTAGATTAGGTGTACTGTTTGAACTTTAGAAAAACTCATAAAAAATCACAAAAATTATTAAATCTATATTAAGGGTTTTAACTTTTGGATAAGGGTAGTCAAGGGATCTATAGTCATGGATTTTTCATCCATAAATATCTTCTGATAACTAACATTCCTAAGGAAGCTACAAACTAAGAATACACTTCTTCATGTCTCCTATGATACCACTACATCAACATTCATGAGATCAATTATTACTCCACCCACTAAGATGAAATTCCATAATAATTAGACTTTAAAAATCAATAACTATCACTTAAATATATTATTATATATTTGAGGCTCCAAAAGAACGTATAATATAATCCTGAGATACTTAGAATCTTCTTCCTTTGATTTTGAGTAGACATTGATGTCTCTGACAAAGACAACCACTAATCATTCCAATAATGGATTAATGATCTAGTTCATGTCTCCCATGAACATACTAGGAGAATTTATTAATCAAAATGTGATCACTATGTAAATGTAAGTTTTATAACAACACTAGAACAAAATATCTAAGATGTACTCCTCATGATACTCAAGGAAAATACTCAAAATTCTATAATCATTCTTTCTGAACAATCTTGGACCTATCATGGGGATTACCGGTCCTGATGAAACCTTTCTCTAAAAATTACTCTAACTGCAGATTTAGCTCCCTAGGATTTTTCAAGACCAGGTAATAATATATAGAAGATGTAAACACTATCATGGGATTCAGGTCAAGGCTAAAATCAATATTTAGATGAGGTTGAATACCTAGGACCTCCTCTAGAAAATTATCCATGCTCACATCTAGGATTGGAAAAAGATTGTCATTTGATGCATCCAAAATGGATAATTCCACGCTCTAAATATTGTGGGAAATCAATTGTATCCTCATGAGGGTTTTCCCAACCTAGTGCACAAGAAAGTCCCAATCACAAGTAAGGGTGTACGTAGACCCATATGATCAACTACAAATCACCCTAAACTTATAGAAATATATCCATGAACAAATTATATATAACTAGTCCATAAAAATGGTGAAGTCACAAGGTTTGAATTATTCAATGACAAGATCCTAATAAATCATATATCACTAAAGATATAAAATCACACTAAAAAATATGTGGGTAAGATGATGAACATCTTTTATTGGAGTCTCCAATAAAAGTGGTCAGTCTAAGGGATCCCCTAGTATTCCAAACTCTTTATTAAACATTGTATTATGAAATGAATATAAATTACTTGTGGAAATGTAAATGATATATATGTTCTGGATGGCACAAGTTATTCCTTGATACATGATAAGAAAAACCTAATAAAATACCTTTATCCCATGAATATTTCTATGGATCTAGCCACGAATAACCTATGCTTGACAAGGAACCCCCTATGGTGGTGGTGTGAGTGGATAAAAGAATCATCCACCTCCAACTCCTCATGTTGTTATACATGATCCTCTATTGAGTCTTCCCCTTAGAATTACACCCCATTAACCATGGGGAGGCCCTTGGTATAAATATTGTCTCTATCAATTAGACCCTCCATTGGTACACTCTTGATATATTCTTCTGATATTCTTGTTAGAAAAACAAGATTTGATTTTCCTCTTTCTCTACATACATAACAATTAATATCTCACTATTGGTTGATACCCACATGGATTTTTTATTCCACTAATCCCCTAGACTAGGATCACAATTTTTACATCTAATAATGATAGTTTAATTAAAACTATTGTTAGTTCTATGCTATTTATGAATATACGCCATGGGAACAAGGAAATTCTCTACTACCATACTATGACTATTTTAGTAAATAGTTAATACAATGTGATCTATCTTGAATCTCAATAAACGTGGGGATAAAAATAGTTACATCCCATTATTTAATATATCTATAGATTATTTTATTAAACATTCATGTCTATATAAATTCTACAAGAACAATGTTTATGGAGGACCTTATAAGTTCTATAAGCCCCTATGAATATCCTTCCATAGTCATGCCTACCTACTATAAATCCAATAGATCTTGAAATTATATCATCCTCAACATAGTTGGATAGTACTTCTATAAGAATAAATTCTCAAAATCATACTAAATTAGAGTTGAATCATCCTGTGTTAATGTAATAAATGTCCTACAATTAATATCTATTAACTGTAGATGAATCAATGAAAGAATTATTATCTGGTATGTGGGATTTTGAATGATATATAATACATGAGTCATCGACTCCAATCAATTCCATATCTCAAAGGATTTGGCTTTCCTCAAAACAATGGAGGGATTTGGAACTAAAACTCAAGTATCATGCTAACCTAATGGGTTATATTATCTTACTTAGTATGGGCTCCCATATTCTCTACAGGTAAAGGATATTTTCTACCTATGATTCATGGAGGATCCACCTTATACTCACAGGGCAAAGACGCCTCTCTCTCAAGTTTAAAAAATCATCCCTTCTTTGATCAATTGATTGATGAATAGAGGCCATATAACCAACATGTACTCATCAAGAGCCAACCTAAATTTCTTTCCAGCTGTATATGCTTTTAAATAATTAATTTAATAAGACGAAACCATGGTTATTAAAGCATATTTGGTTGAGATTCCTTAATAATTATGTGGGAAGCAATTGTAGATGACATGTTACAAGATTCATGAACCATCTCATTATTCCTAATAAATGGTTCCTTAAACAACCATGTTGATGAATGGGTTTTTCAAATTCCAAGTAAAAGGATACACCATCCACCCATATGAGATATTCGAAGAATTATAAACATTGATATGGTGGTAAACACATAATTTTTACATACTGTATTTGATACTATCTATAGAAAACAAAATGTAATCATCCCTAATTACGATAAAAATAACCAATATTGAGTCAAATACATTACCATAAACTTTTAGGTTTAGAGTATTATATTATTTTGAAAAACCCTTTATGTAACAAAACTCATGTCTTTCTCATCATATGTGAAATTTTATCATTATACATAGAATTATTTATTCCATAAAAAGACCACAAAATTTCCCACAAAAATTATCCACATAAGATACCATATAAAAATAGATTATATTACACCATTTCATCATAACATGGGGAAAATAAAACACAATAAAGGGTGATCATATATTCTCATTAATGGTAAATATGAGGGATATGAATCACAAGTGAGTATAAGATGATCATAAGGGTATGATAAAAAATAAAGTACATAATCTCAATATAATAGATTCATGAATAGAAAATCATTGATCATTAATAAAAAAACATAAAATATACATAAGAATAATTAATATGGGTTTAAAATCATAAATAATAATTCATGATTCATAAATATAACCCCGTGATGTTTTATAAAATATTTATCTTCAAATAAAAAATTTCATCAATAGCTTGTGATATATACAACCCCGAGTCTAAATGAACCATAATATACTATATCATTATAAATAATCCATTAAATTAGTTGGTATGAATATGACTAAATAAATTAGAGAAAATATATTTTATATATATGTATAAAATGAATTCATTTATTATCAATTTATTTAAAATCAAAATAAAAAATATTTTAAAATAAATGATACTTTTTTCTGAAAAATTGTTTTTTCCTTAATGTGTTTTCATCGTAAAAAATTAAATTTATCATTAATAGTGAATGAATTTAATGAAATTAAAATATTATATATTAATTAAAATATTTTAAAACTCATCAATTTATTTTATGTATGGTATAAGAATAAATATATTATGTTTAAAATATATTTTTCTAATGATTTTCATCACAATTTGCACACATATTTTACAATGAATTCTTACACTAATATAAATTGAATTATGGATTCCAAAATTATAAAAATTACTCAAAAAATTGATAAATTAGTTCCTTTTATTTTATTCAATTGTAATAGTAACCATAATAAATTTGTTCCACCCTAGTAAGGGTAAAACACGTAAAATAAGATTATAACATTGGGATAAGGAATTGAAATATATTTAACACTTGAATTTATAATATTTAATGTGTGGAGATTATCCAATACTTTTCAAGTCTGTAATAAATGGTCACTTGGTTCCATATTTATTTTAGGATGACCTTAATTTTAATTTATGAAAAGAATAAATACCAAATTTCATTGTCCTGACATTAATGACATTTTATAATAAATAATACTTTATCAAAGGATTTAAAATTCATAACAATATTTTCATAAGCAAATTGAATGGAATATGGTTGAAAATATCATCCATGGCATATTAATTAGTCTCTATACAATTTATGGTTGAATTAATAACCCTTTAATATTGAAATAGTAATTATCGTAATTTAGGTCACAATATTGTTAACAAAGGGTATAATAATAAATATTGGTTCTAAAATGAAACAAAAACCAATGAAAATTTAATTTTATGATGTTATTTAAACCCTATAATAGTTTTATTTTAATTAATTTCCATTTCAATTAATATTTAAAGATATTGACTTTATTATACTTTAATCTTTTAAGAAATTGCAAGTGTGTCCTCTCCCTCCCTTATAAAATGACTCCCCTAATTTCTCTTCTTTACAAAAATATGAGACATTTATATCAACAAATACCTAACAAACTCATTTATCAGATTACTTATACACTTTTTAGAGGTTCTTGAATTCCCAACATACCAACCCTAGGGATCTTAAGGGAATAAGTAATGGAGTTCTTTCATAGAAGAGGTAATCACCTTAACAATCACTTTCTTTTTTGACTTCCTCTTTTAACTCAAATCAATAAATGGTATTTATCATAAAATATAAAATTATATATTCTTAATATAATAAAATATTATTATTATTATTATAAAACTGCAATTATCAACCCTCTTTCCCATCAAATGATAAGTGAAAGTATCGCTTGTGCATACGTACGACTTGCCGTCTCCGCATATCAATACAATTCATTTTTCATCATCTTATTTAATGAATGACTATTATGATGGGTTGAATGTTTTTAATTGATATTTATAATATAATTAATATTCTGTAATTAAAAATATTATATATATATATATATATTTACATTCTAATTCGTTGGAAGATGATAACCCCACTTGTGTGTACGTGTGGATTACCATATCCTTAATGTGATGGGGTTTATTTTTCATTTCATATTTACATGGATGGTAATAATGATGTATTTGATTAATATATTTAATACATATGATATTATAATTATTCTCTACTGGTAATTTATTCTTTAACTTCCTTTTTTTCATTCATCAAAAAGTGAAAACAACATTTTTGCATATGTATGGCCAACGGTCACCATGAACATTGTAATTAATTTTTATAACTGTACATTTATGCATGAATATATATATATATATATATATATTTATTGAATATATAATAAATTTATACCATTATTAACATCATGGAGTTAAAGGTACCATGATCATTCTACAAGGACTATAAATACCGAACCAAAACAGAGAGGAAAAATGAAGCACTTATCACCTGGAATAAGGTTTTTAATAAAGAATTATTAATTAATAGGAAATAAAAAGTTATAAGTAAATAATATATATTATGATATATATTTTTATGGTTATTTGATATATATTTAATAAATATAAATTTATTATAATGCAAGTTCAAGGATTTATGATAGAAGTTTGACCTATGGTAAGGGTTTTATTTTACAATCTCAATGATTATAGAGATTGTTATTGATTAAGTTTCATTGATGAAATATTGTGTTATATATTTCATGAAACTTGTGAATTTTTTTATAAATTGTATATTTTTGGAAATTACATGTTTTCCTTTCATTTTACTCTCTTTAGGAACTCTATATATCAAAATACTATATATAAGGAAACTAACATTATTTCTCTTGTTGGTCGAAAATCCTATCTCTTCCATGTCCATGTTTTCAAAAAATATTCAATAAATTTTTTACTATGTATAATGAATTATTAAATTCATTTTTAAACATTTTTTAATGTTTAGAAAATGTTTTAAAAGTAATATTATTTTTTTTTCCAAATGAGTTACTTTTTTTGCTGAAAATGAGAACGGAATGAATTGTTTGACTAATATGACATGAAAAAAATTTCCACCCTCATGACTTATATATTAATTGAAGGTTACATTATATTTTTCTAGGGTTATTTTAAAAATAAATGTTTAATTTAATATTTAATAATATTTATATATTTGAAATGAGAGATTTCTAAGATAAAATTATATTTTCATCGAGTTACACTGAAAGTGATATTTTAAAATCATTTTCCATCTATGATTCCATTTGTTGATGTTTCCTAATTTTAATGTGGGCATTATTTAATGATATCTTACATACTATTTATAAGGATGGATTATTATTGT
Organism: Viscum album; assembly: GCA_963277665.1. Taxonomy (NCBI): domain Eukaryota; kingdom Viridiplantae; phylum Streptophyta; class Magnoliopsida; order Santalales; family Viscaceae; genus Viscum; species Viscum album. Next base: position 65,780,990 of record OY728126.1, read on the forward strand.
GATTAAAATATTTTAATTAAACATGTTTCTTTTCAATGGGTTATACAATTATGTAATGATGGAATGTTTATGAAACCCATTCCTTTTCTATGGGTTATTCTATGATAAAAAGTTAATAAAACCAATTTCTTTCTCATGGATTTTAAAATTATGAATGTTTAATAATCTTACATAACACATTCGTTTCATTATCATTATGGTAAGTGTGGCAATATAAATATATATCCCCCTAATTAATTATGTAAATAATGATATATCATGAGATAAACAAGACTGGAATGGGGAGTGAACTCAGTTCAGTAAGTTAATCTATCCATAGAGATAGTCTTTAGAGTGAACATTAACTAATTTAATGTAATTAAAAGTGAACACAATAAAATATAATTTTATTTGAAGTTATCCTTGAATAATATGGAAATAGTTTTCTATTCTTATTTATATTCCCAAAACAAATTTCTTATGCTAATGTTATGATATTAAGGATCATGTTTTTTTGATTCCTTTAGGATTCGTGTATTATGAACTATCATGATTTATTCCATGATTTGAGTTATGATATATGATATGTAGGGTATGGTTTTAATATATTATTCTCATGTTATCATACCCTTATGATCTTATTATGTTGATATCTCCCTTGTTTACCCTAACCGAGCATCTGATCTCACCATTTATTATGTTTCCTTTCCATTGGTTTTGATGAATGTTATTGCATAAGATATTTCTAAAATGGGTTATAATTATAATTATCTTATTGGGATATGATTAAGATAACTTCGAAACAAATTATTTATATATACATGTTTCTAATGATACTAGAACTGTGATATTCATTCATGGATCATTATATTATGTAATGAATAAACAACTAATAAGATATAATATTTATGTATGTAATATTTAGGTTTAAATAGTTAGTATCAAATATTGTTTTAGTAACATTTGGAAACTTGGATGAGAAAATATTAATTAGAAGCCTTGGATAAGTCTAAGTATAAGACAACATCATAACTTTTTTTAACTATCATGGATGGCCTAGGATAAACCTATGGTTTACAATATTGAATAGAAAGTGTAATTTTTTTAAACATTTAATAAAAAAATTCTTAATTATGTTGTTTCCCAATATGATTATTGTGGCTCACACTAATTTTTTTTTGTTTTACTATATGGTTGGAAGTCAAAGGTATCATGTTAAAGTTGTATGTTATGGACAATGAAATGGGATATGGAATTAAATATATCATTACTATTATTATAAAAATTTCTCAATATATGAATCATTATGATGTTATAAAATAGTAAAAGTAGAAAAAAATTATTTTTGTTTTATTATGTGGAATCACCCACCTTAATTTAGTGGGATTGTTGATCCACTATTTGTTGAGTAACAAATAAATTCTTCTAAAAGGATATGTTCCATTATCCATTATTAATAATATGCAAAAATTATATTTCGTGTTTATTTTTTTAAAGTTAAATCATATAAAAGGTGTAGTATTGTCATGAACACTAGGAAACAAGTGAAAATTTACTCAATGGAGTGGGTTGTGTTTAAGAGTTTGTTTTTAAAATGGTACTTTTTGTATTATTATTCATATAAAAAAACAATTCCATGATCTAATCAGAATCATTGTGAATCTAGTAGTACCTACGAAGAATATGTTACAAGAATTGTGAGGTATGCTTATGGTACAATTATCCAACCTAAGAGTAAGGGTTTTTTTTATCCATTAGTGGCTTAAAACCATGTATTATAAGGATATTAAACTTAATATACTTTAGTGGATAATAAAAAATTATTTGATATATTATCAAAGTGGTAATGGAGGTTGGAGTAACCCATAAATATCATTGTATTGATAAGAATGAAAATATGTGTTTCAAAGGAAACATTAAAAACCATGGAGAGAAGAAGATGGGATTTAATATATTATCTATGTCTGAAAGGAAACGCAGAGGAAATTATCTTAAAGTGACTTGTAAATGTTTCTAATTGTGGAAAAGAAGGTCATCAGGAGATTGAATTTCACAGTTATGGGAATAATCTAGTCAATGATAGAGGAATACACCACATAATGAATCAATTACACCCCAGTGTTCCAAATTCAAGGATTATAGGAATTATAGTAATCAGTGATCAAATCCAAATGATATTATTGATGATCGAAATTAGTAACCTATCTATCCTAGAGATGAAGGAAAATCTCATGTGATCACCATTTCTGATGTCGATACTGAAGTTGTGAATGTTACACCTACCATCCAACCTAGAATTAAATATGGATTATAATATTCTAGATATATTCACTATTTTATATTTAAATAATTTTCTTGGGGAATAAAAATACAACCTCAATGATTATATATTTAATTATAAGTGAAAACTCATAATGGTATGATGATCAAATCACAATATATTATTATTCTCTGATTGAAAATTTCAGTAATGTTCTTCCAATAAATTTTCTTATTCTCACTCTAGTTTAATTCAAGGTTATTTTTGGAATAGATTTTTTTTACTTAAATAAATCACAAATAAATTTATGTGGAATGGATATTATATTTTATATTCCAAACCAATCGATAAAATTCTATTTTTTTGATGAAAAATATTAACTTCTAATAGAAATTGAATTCATTTTGTGAGTCTCAATTCATATTCAAAAAGGTTTTTTATATTTGATAGTTGGGGGTAAAATCAACATCATTTATTTTTCTATTATGTGGGAGTTTGTTAATGTATTTATCGAATATTTTTGTAGTCTTTTACTAAAACATGAAGTTATGGTCTGAATAGAACTCATACCTAATGCATCACAATTTAAAAATCTATATATAAAATAACCCATATGGAGTTGTAGGAATTTATGAAAAAACACTAGGTTAATCATGAAATGGGATTAATTCATCCAAATGAATAACCCTACAATAACCCTATTATTTTTTATGAGTATAAATGGATTGATGAGACTCTACGATGATAATTGGTATCACTACATGATCACAATGAAGACTAAGTATCATCTAACTTATATTATTGACTTGTTTGATAAAATTCCAAGAGATTTTCCTTGATTGATATTCATTATAGATTTCATAAATTAGGGTTCAATAATTTGGATATACCAAAAACAATATTCATTAAAAGGTATGGATACTATGAATATATCTATTTCAATTTGGAATTACTAATTCCACTATTATCGTTATTGATTTAATTAATTGAAACTTTAGAGATTTCCTTGATCATTTTGTGGTAGTACTTATAGATGATATTATTATATGTTCAATAAGAAAAGGATAACATTAAGATAAATTAACTATTATAATGATGAACCTATGGAAGGATAGGTTGCATAAACAATTTATAAAGATAATTTTCACTATAAAAAGTGTCATTTTTTGGGTCATATAATCCCAAGATTAAGTATATCAGTGGAAGTATAAAATAAAGAAGTTATTAAATCTTGACCTAAACCAACCACTATGTCTAATATCAATAGTTTTTTGGGTCTTCAGGTATATTATATTTGACCTTTAGATAATTTCTCATGACTATCAAATTCACTAAATATTTTAAATTATAAGATATCCATGTTCCTTTGGACTGATGAATCTGAGGAAAATTTCAAAAACCAAAGAGAAGGTTAGTTAGAATGTATTTTCTTAAAAACCCTATAGTGGAGAAGACTTTGTAATATATAGTTATTCATCAAGTAAGGGACTGAGATGTGTTATTATGTAGAATGATATTTTTAAATCTTATTACTCATTAAAATTTTAGGTACATGAGAAAAATATAAAAAATATTTAATTGGAGTTAGTTGGGGGATGTTTTTTTATTTAATATATGGAATAATGATCTTTATGGGGAAATATGTGACATATATAATGACCATAAAAGGTAAAAGTATATATTCACTTAAAAATAGATTAATATGTATAATATAATATTCTCTAAGTTTATTAAATATTATTACTGATCAATACATTAACACTTTGGTAATGTGAACAAGGAAGTAGATTTTTTAAGTCGAAAGGATAATGTTAAATTTTCTATAATAAAAATAAAAAAAGATACAATATTTTTTGATCTAAAAATTATGGATCTAAAAATATTTAAGTAAGGGAATAAATATGTTCTTTTTCAAATGTGAGTTCAATAATCTAACCATGTGAGGATTAAAGATGTATAAAAGTAAGATGTGTAATTTTGGAAGAATGTTAGAAATAATCCAATGTTAAACATTTATTTTGATGGAATGATAAGGTTTAGAAATTATTTATGTTTTGTATCTAGAATATAAGTTAAGAAGGATTTGTTGTATGAGTCTCATTGTTTATTTTTATTTATTCTTAATGGATGTATGAATTTGTTAAGAAATATAAAAAATAATTTATTGTGGGAAAATATAAAGATAGATATTGAAAAGTTTGTATCTTAGTGAACGGTATGATAGAAAGTTAATTATGAGAGATAGAAGTCTAAGTGGATGTTATAACCATTACTTATGTATCAATGTAAATGATAAAACATCACCATGTCTTTTTTTCATTAAACACCCTAGAACATATAAAGGACATAATTCTATTTGGTTTGTAGTCAATCATCATACAAAGTAATCATAATTCATTTCTATGAGATAATATTTCTATTTTGATAATTTTTCTACATTATAAATTATGGAAGGGGAAAGGTTCCATGGAGTACCACATTTTATTTTATATTCCCAAGATATGAGGATTATGTAAAATTTTGTTGATAAGCCTTCAGTAGGATACAGATACATAGTTGAGTTTTAGTGTGGAATATCATCCTGAAACATATGGTCCATCTGCTATAATATTTCAAACACTACAGGATATGTTAAGATTTAATTATATGTATTTCTAAGGTTTTTGGGATCAACACCATCCTCTAGTTAAGTTTTATTACAAAAATATCTTTCATTTAACTACTTAGATGGCTTCTTATGAAGCCCTATGTGGAAACAATTGTAGAACTATAATGTGTTGGGATGAAGTTGGAGAAATAAAATTATTGAGACCTAAGATATTATAGGATATGGTAGATAATTTGAAATTAAATTAACATCCCATAAACGTATCCCAATGGTGATAGAAAATTTATGCTTATAATCATATGTGATATCTGGAGTTCAACGTTAGTGAAAACTATTTCATTGAATTTATCCATGGGGTAATTTTATGATATTTGAAAATAACTTAACTCTAAGACATGGGTATATTTTCCCCTTTGATATTTATGATAATAAGGGACAATAAATTATAATTTGATGCTTTCACCAATTCTATATCATGTTCACAATTTGGTTATCTCTCCAAAGTAGGTACATACCTTGTAAATCACAATTACTAAACTAAAATTTCATATTACTTAATCATGATCATTCCTATGATGAATAATTAGTAGAAATATTGGATCAAAGAGATAAATTGTTATAGAATAATAATAATCCCCTAGTTAACATTTTATTGAAGAATAAGAAGTTCAAAAGAGATACATTATAACCCAAGGATGTGATGAAATAGATATAACCTCATTTAATTTTATTTTAGTGGTTAATTAATATAGAGAAAATCATTTTAAGGGGGGTATATTATAACACCCTGATATTTTATGAAATATTTCTCTCCAAATAAAAAATATCTTTGATGGCTTGAAATAAAAGAAACCCTATTTTTAAATTAATCGTAATATAGTATATAGTTATAACCTAGCTATTAAATTAGTTGATTTGAGTAATAATAACTAAATTACTAAACAAATATGGTTTTCATCTATATAAAATAAATCCAATGTTTATCAATTAATTATAAATGAAAATAAAAATACTTTGATAATAAAGGAGATGTTTTTATGGAAAACTATTTTAATAAATGCAACATGTTTTTATATTAATAAATTATATTAATTAGTTTTTCTGAATGATTATAATGAAATTTCTATATTATATATTCAATAATTTTTAACATTAACCAAATTTTTTCTAGTCACATGATAATACTAAATCAAGTTTGGTTCTTAAAAATGTATTGTTTTCTAAGTAAATAGTTTTTATCATCTTTTGTAAACTTTTTTTAAAAGTAATTTATTTCACTGTTAAAAAATGAATTATTCAATAAATATTTTTAATAATTATATCTAATTTTTTTAAATATTTACCTTTTATTTTGGTCAAATACAAATATTAAGCATAGTAAATTTGCTTCACTCTCGTAAGGGTAAAACTTGTAAAATGGTGTCAAAACATTGTGATAAGGCTTTAAACATTTTCTAAAAATTTCCTTAATATTATTTTATGGGTTATGTTCATAAATTTACATAAAATTGTTGAGTATATGGTCACTTGGTTCAATATTTCTCTTATTATTACCATTATATTTATTTAAGAATAGAATAAATAAAAAATATCACTCTCATGACATTAATGATATTTTATAATAAATAATATTTTATCAAATGATTTAATGTTAATAAAAACATTTTATTCATCCAAGATAATTTAATATTCTTAAACATATAATCCACGGTCAAATTATAATTCACTATTGCATTTATGGTAGTATTCTAAACCCATTACTATTCAAATAGTTATTTTAGCGTTTAAGGAAATGAATTATTAATGAAGGGGTTATTCAAAACGATAACGATGGAAATGAAAATAAAACATGTATAAATTATTGGGGATAATATATTTTCAAATGTAACCTCAATTTTTTTTGAATTCACGTCTATTACAAATAAATTGTTTTGAGAAAAAAATTATTATGCTTCAATATTTTATGTGATTCCAAGGGTGTTCTCTCCCTCCATTATAAAAGGAAACCCCTCATTTCTATTATTTACACCAATTTTAGCCTCTTAGTTAAATAAAACATCCCGTATTAAATTAAACTATTCCATATACATTTTTAGACGTTATGGGGTCCTAAAAATACTAACCTTGGGTTCCTTAAAATGAGATATAAAGGTGTTCTTTGAAAGAATAGGTAATCACCTTAACCAATCAATTTCTCTTTACATATTATTTTTACTCTTTTAAATATTTAATATATATCATAAAATAATATATTAATTTCCCTTAGTTTTTTTAAATTTTATTATGATTATAAAAAAACCCTTATCTCCCCTCTTTCCAATCAAATGAGAAATGAAAGTGTCACTTCTGTGTATGTACGACCTGTCATCTCCACATAGTTATACAATTCATTTTTCATCAACATAGTTTGTGGATAGTAATTATGATAGGTTTATTGTTTATATATTATATTTATTAAATAATTATTCTTTTTTAAGGATAACATTATATCTATCTTCTTACCTTCAAATATGTTGGAAAAGGATAATTCCACTCATGTGTATGTGTGGATTACCACCTCTACAAATAGATTTGGTTCATTTTTCAATTTTATTTACATGGATGGAAATAAGGATGTATTTTATGAATATATATTATTTATATGATTTTATAATGTTTATTGGATGGAGAATTGTTATTTAATATTATTTCGTTCTATCCTTCAAAACGTGAAAACAACATTCATGTGTTCGTACGACCTACCATCTTCATGAATGAAGTAATTCATTTTTTAATATATACTATTAAGGATATATATATAATATAAAATTTATATCATGACTAAAATAATTTAGATTATGAAACCATGATCAATGTACTCGGACCAAATCTTCGAAACCAGAACATACAGGAAAGATGAAGCAATTTTCACCCATAATAGTTATTTTAATAAAGCAATGTTAATAAATGTGTGATAAAAGTTTATAAGTAAAACATATATGGTATGATATATATTATTATTATTTTTTAATATATTTATAACAAATCCATATTTATTATATAATGGGTTGGAACACATATAAAGGAATTTAGGCATAATGTAAGGGTTTTATGTTATAATCTCATTATTTATCATTATTTTTATAATTTAGTTATCTTTATAAAATATAAGGGTATATATTTCATGAAACTAAATAATTTTTCTTCTACTATGATTGGTTTCAGATGTTTCATGTTTTCCATTCATTTTTGTCTCTTTAAGGACTCAATAGATCAAAATAATGTCTTTAGGGAAGACCAAATTTATTTCCTTCTTCTATCAACAATCATTTCCCTTACATGTCCATGTTTTATATTTTTAAGAACATATCTAACATCATCCAATGATTTATTAATGTAATTTTTACCCATGTATTAATTTTTTTGTTTTTTGAAAATTTTCATTTATTTCATTTTCTGAATGATTACTTTAAAATATTTTTTGCTGAAAATGTTAAAGGAATCATTATTTTACAATATAAAACCTGAATAAAATTTCCAACTATCATAATTGATCAATGAATTAAATATTATTCTAATTGTATCAATTTTTCATTTTAAAAAAATGTTTTATTTTATATTTAATCAATTTTTATACTTTAAATAAGTTATTTAAAAGTGAAAAGTGAATTTTCCTAAAGAATTGTTTAAAGTGATCTTTTAAAATAATTTTCTATATAAGCTGACTTCCATTGATTTTTCATAATTTTTGATAAGCATATTGTGAAATGATACCATATTTATTATTTATTTCGATGTTTTTTGAATTTTATAACAATATTTTTTTTGAAACATGTAAATTTTCAATATATTATTCTATGATAGAGTGATGATATTTTTATGAAATATTATTCTATTTTGTTAGTTAATGCTATAATGAAATTTTTATAAAATCCATTTTATTCAATTAATTTATGATATTATGAATTTTTAATGATATTTTGGCACACATATGTATGTTTTTCATTATGTTATGGGTGATCCTATAATTTTATAGAACTCTAATGTATGAGGAAAATATGGATATCCCATTAGATAAACATGACAATAATGGAGAGAGAACCTAGTTAAGTAAGGAAATTTGTACACTATGGTAGTATTGGGAGTGAAATTGACTCTTATTATGGAATGTGGAGTAAACCCAATCCACTATAATAGATTTTTAATGTATCCATTAGTACTAAGGATATTATTTTCAATGTTTATGTGTATTCTATAAAATTATGTCTTATGTCAATGTAATTCTCTTATAGATCATGTTCATTGATTCCTTATATGATTTATGAATTATGATAATCCATGATTTATGCCATGATTCAAGATTATGAGATATGATGTGCCTGATATAGTTTTCAAATGTTATTATCTTATTCCAATACACTTATGCTCATGGTATGTTGATATCACCCTTATTTACCCTTACCGAGCATCTCATCTCCCCTTTTATTATATAATTTTTTTTGGGTTATGAAGAAATTTATTAATCAATATATTTCCAGTAATTTTTCTAGATATGAATAATTTAGTGGGAGAAAACATATTTTACTTGTTAACTAGTTTTTTATGTATCCATGTTTTCAAAGGTACAACACCTATACAATTTTGGCTTGAATATTAATTTATCTAATTAATATTCATATAATAAAATGTTATATGTATGTATTAAAATTCTGGGTTACTATAATAACATAGGCACATGGAAACATAAATTATGGAAATTATAATCTTGTGAATATATTAATTCACATTCATTTCAACACATAATCTTGTGATGATATCTCACAACAATCACACTCATGCGTCAGGATGTAAACATAAAAACTCATAATCATGTCCAAACATATCATTACTATATAATGAAAACTCTATATAGTATTACCTAATGCATTGGAGAGACATAATGGACCAAATCACCTCAAAATGATAATCCATATATTTTCATTCCATGAAAAAACATGGACACCTTCATGATCCATTATTACTTACATTAAGAATGGGGAAAAATTGTTTTCAATTCAATTTACATAAAACATAATCATATGTTATCTCAGGGAGGAGAGTAGTTTGTAACATAATATCATATCCCTAGTTAATTATAAAAATATTTATAGGATGTTGACATAGAGAAAAAATCTCTTTTATAAAAGTATTTAAAATATTCTTTAAAAATCAAGAGAAAACATGTATTTTATTTTGGTAACATTTTACAGGTAAAATTCAAAGAATAATGGGAAAAATATTTTTTAAAAAACATTTAAACATTTAAAGGAATATATTTGATAAATAATCAACATTATGGAATGAAAATAAATTCATGTAGTTTACCTTCAAAGACAACACTTTTTCATACTTTTTTAACGAGTAAAAAGAGATTCATACAGAAAAAATTTGAATAGACTAATTTTAAAAATATTATAAATATAGTAAAAGGTAGTAAAAATAAAATTTCTATAACACATATATATTGATAAAATATTTCATAAAACATTTTTAAGAACATTGATATAGAGGAAAACGATTTCCAACCCAAAAAGAAGAAATAAAGAAGGCTTTTATTAAAAATAATATCTCAATAAATTTAAGTAGCAATGAAATTAATTTTTTAGAAAAATGGAAACCATTTAAATAACAATAGATGAATAATTTTTTTTGTTTAAAATTTAAGGATTATATAATTTCACTCAACATAAATTTAACATAATTAATCTTGAAAATAAATAAGATTGTTACAAAAAACATTACCACATTGCTAACTCTTAAATCCAAAACCTCTTGAAATAAATAACTTTAAATGGAAGTTGAAATACCATTAATATGAATATAATCTTGATATAATATATCAAATGGCTATTTTATACACCACATAAACCAAAATAGTTGAATTACATAAAACACGTCTCTATAAAACAGTATTGAGATCAAGAACACTTACAATTTTGGTAACATCTAAATTAAAACATCACAAAAGTGATAAAATTTGATATATATGTTAATAGAAAATATTTTCAGGAAAATAAACTTAAAATAAATTTATGGGTAACATATACACCACGTAAATGAAATAATTGGTAAATATGGCCATTTTTTATAGAAATAAAAGTGATATGAGAAAACCTTAAAAAATAATAAAATTCAAGTGAGAATTAATAAATAATGTGATTTTGTATAATAAATATAAATCAACATTAATCAATTGAAAATGAAATATAAAACAATAATACGAAATTTCACATATAATCTTGGCATATCATAGTCAATAAATATGTGATTTAACCAATTTAATGGAAGTTAAGTTAGGAAGCACCCAACATCAGGTCCCAATTTTATTTTTAAATGCTTTTAACATATTTTATAATAAATTTATATTTAATATACTGAAGACATATTCATAATTATATTACCATATATGATTAAATTTTATTTTATAATTACGTATTTAATAATAATTCCTATAAATAATCATCATTCTTGGCGTTCAAGGATCATATTTTTAAACAAGATTGGGTTTGGAAGTTCTGTTTCATTTAAATTGATCATGGTTTCATAATATTTAAAATTTTTATAATCTCAAATATATCACATTTATACATTTATTATAATTTTAGAACCATCTAGGAAAAGTGATGATAAAAAATTAAATACATAGTTTATGGAGACGATAGCCCATACGTACGTATCATGCTTCTTTTATTTTATGAATAAAATAAAATAAAGGTAAATAATAATTTATCATTCTTGAATAATAGTAATATCATATATATTCATTAATTATATCCTTAGTACGATCCATGTTACACAAAAATGAAAAATGAATCACATCTCTTCATGGAGGTGGTAGTCGATAAGTATGAACGAGTGATGTTATTGTCTTCCAATAGATGGGTGAAACCAAAGGTTGATAACATTTTATCATTATATAATCATAATAATTTCCTAGAAATCCTAGAAATCCATAAATCCATATATATAACCAACCATGGGATGCAGGGATGAAAAATAATATATATTGGTTATGGAGACGGTAGTTCAAACATATGCACGGTGACAATTTTATTTTTCATCAAGATAGATGATAAATAGATAGTGGTTATTATATATACATAATAACATTTAGGTATATTTATTTTATTGGTTTTAAAATATTTATATGGTAAAATGGGATTTGGAGGAGATAAGATTAGAAATAAACTAAAAATAATTCGATAAATATGATTACATATTCTTTGAGAAACCTCCATTAGATCAAATATTAAGTACCCTTAGGATGGTATTTTAAGAAAAACAAAACCTACAGGGATTTTATAAAGAATTTCAGAATTATTAAACTTAAATATTATGTGTTCCATCCTAATTATTTCCCTAGAAACATTTTTCTAAAAAAATCATTCAAAATATCATGTCAAATATGAGGGATAGATATGCCTCCAACATCTACTGTGTCTCCCAAATTGTTATTAATCACCTTAAAATCTCATCTTCTATATAAAAAGTTTATTCAAGACTTAATATTATAATATCCCTTAACCTTATCAACCCAAACTGGTATCCATAACTCTTAAATTATCCTTATATGATAATTCTTAACCTATAAAGATATCCAATCCCTACTCTAATACCAACTGAGACAACCCGATATTCAATCACCCAGATCTTGTGCTAAAAATTTAATTATTTTTATATATTAGATTTTATGAAATCAAATGACACACAATTTTTACCATCCATAATTACAATATCAATAACTAACAATGATTCAATTACATCACTAAGACCTTTTAGGTTTAGAATTTTAAGGAATTAAGGAAAACTGTAAGACTTATATCTTTATCATAAAATAGTAATTTTTCCAATTGTAACATGATTTTATTATTCCATAAGAAGACTTCAACAATTCCCACAAAACATCTTCACATAAGATACCATTCTAAATTTATCTTATATGACATCATTTATTCATTTTCTAGGGAAAAGAAAACATAATAAAGGTTGATCTTAGATTCTTGGTAAGGGTTATTGTGGGATATACGAATCATAAGTGATCATAAGATGATCATAAGGGTATAATAACATAATGAAGTTCAATTTATTTAATTTAGGATGGTTGGTTGATTGTAAATGGCGCCGCACTCCCCTGGAGAATGGCGCAATTAGGGTTCCGCCTTTAGCAGTTCCCTCAACTGGACGCTGACGCCTCTACACCAGCCCGAATTCTCTTCTTCAGCCTCATTTTTTTTTCAATTTTACCTCTCCCTGCTTTTCTATTACGTCCATCATCAAGCTGCGAACATCGACGTGCCCTCTTCGTTGCACGGTCTCCGGGTTCGATGTTGGTCGTCGCACGTCTTCCATCTCTGAGGACTTGCAGGTTACGTTTCCATCTTGCTGTAGTGAAGGTGAACATCTCTGTCTTCATATCTGATTCTTTCAGATCTACTCATCGCCGTGTGGGGATGCCTTCCATGATTCTGGTCATGGCAGTGTTTCTTTTCTGAAGTTCCCATGTTCGAAGACGAAGGTCTCCGAATGGATCGGGTTTTTTCGAGCGATAGACTCTTCTGTTTCAATGGAGGTATGCAGACTGTGGTGGGTCGGTTTCATGCCTACTTTGTTGCATTTGATTTTTTCTGCTCGGGATGTTCTGTCGTTCCTATCTGCTGGTTGTGACCCGCGTTGTCTGTAGTGTGGTTTTGACAGATGTTCTGCCTCAATGGTTAAGTGTGCCCTTCTCTGGTCAATGTTTTCGTTCCCCTGCAGTCAGATTTGTCTCTCCCTCAGGCTCTGATCAGACATTCCGATTAGGGTCACCCCTTAATTGGATGTTTTCTCTACTTTTGCAGAGACATGGGGTGGTCGGGTTTCCCCCTTGATACCTTATCCAGTTTTCCATTTGAGGATTTACGATTGAAGGGAGTTGCGAATTGGATTGGGGGGAAAATTTGCAACGAGCTTGACTGCACTGCTTGGATTTTTTTAGCTTTTCCTGTGGATTTTTACTGCTTATAAACTACGAATGGTGGATTTCGGATTTTGAGGTCTTAGGTGGAGGCCGAGGGATGTGGATTGCTTGATGCAGTGAGCTGTGACTTTGGCTGTGTTTGGTTCTGTGTTTTCCAAATTGGTTGCTGGTGGATTTGCGAGCATTGGATTCTTCCTCGTTGCATTTGGAAGGCGTTGCTACATCTTGTAGTTTGACGTCGGGTGGTCGACCTCGAAAGAGGTATGGGTGAGTTGTCACTCATCATCAGCTATTTATCCTCTTGGATGGATGGAAACTTTGTTGGATCTTCTGCACAGTGTTTATGTCTATATTTTTCTTGTATCAGGTTGATAGTGCTGTGTTTTTTCACATGCACTGTCGGGTGGGCGGCTCTAAAGAGATATAGGTGTGCTGGAACCTATCATATGGACTTCCATCTGCATCTCGGTGTGGATTGAGAGAGTGCTCTGCTGCGTTGTGTTTCCATCACGACACAACTTCTCGGCAGGGGGGCGAGACATCTCCTTCGATGGATCTCACCTTGCATGGTCTGACAGAGGGGGTGATGAGGTTCTTCCTGATGCTTGTTTTTTCAGTCTTCTTCCTTTTTTGTTTTCAATGATTTTTGTTAAACTTGGGGCTTCACTTTATGGGCATCTATGCCCTTGTCATGTAATGGGTTGCTTCTTCTCCTAGTCCATTTAAGAGGTTGCTTCTTTCTAGTTCAATAAAGAGGACTTGCCCCTCAACCTTTAAAATATAACCATAATGAAGTTAAAAATATCAATATAAAATATTTATGGAATATCTATATACATGATTCATAAAGGTGTCATGGAATAAATAATCCTAAATGCTTCATAACATAAAAATATGGAATCATAATAATATGAAATCATAATATTATAAAACATATATATTTAAAATGATATTTAATAATAATCTTGTGGAAATATCTACCAGTATTAATAATCACATAATAACATACAAACGTAGTTACTTACAATCATGTCCATTCTTGTCTGCATCATGTCATGGGATATCTATAACCCGTTACCTATTGCATTGGAGGGATATAATGGACCCAATCATTAAAAAAAGATAATAATTATATATTTTTTCCATAGAAAACATAGAGCATTCTTTATTCAATCATAAATTATGTAAACTATGGGAAATAAATGAGTTTTGTGTCAATTTATTTAAAGCGTCATCATAAGAAATCCCATAAAATAAAACTGATGGTATCATAAGATCATATTCCTAGAAAATATTATAAATCCATAAAGGATGTTGGAAAAGTTGAAAAATATATTTTATAACAGGATTCTAAAAATCCTTTGAAAATCAAGAGGAAACGTCCCATTTATTTGGGTAAATTTTATAAAATAAAATTTGGAGAAGAATAGAAATATTATATTCTTTATAAAAGCTTTAAAACAATTAAAGTACGTTTTTGGATGAATAATTTCTTAACTTCTGTAAATTTAATTCATGTTGTTTGAATTAAAATATTACATTCTTGTCACAATTTTTTAAAAAGAAAAAAGTGACTCATTAACAAAATATTTAAAAATATTCATTCTAATAATTTTTAAATAAAGTAAATGGTCATAAAAATAACCTTTCTAGAAAATTTAATTATATATAAATACTTATATAATATGTTTTTAAGAATAGTGATATTGAGGATAAAGATTCATTACCTATATAGAATAAATAAAGATGAATTTTCGTAAAAACGTTATTTGAAAAATTTATGTTACAAAAAGAGTTAAATGTAATTAAGACATGTAGGCCCCAAAAAATAACCAAAGTATAAGAAAATTTATAATGTTTGAACAATAAGGATTATATAATTTCCTTTAATAAAAATTTAACATAGACATGCCCTAAAATAAATTAGATTGTAACATAATCCCTTACTATTTTTTCAGCATTTAAAATCATAAACCCATTGATAGAAATAACATCAAATGGAACTACAGATACCATGAATATAAAGGTATTATTGATTTAATATATCAAATATGTATCATATAAAACATATAAACCCAAATAGGCATATTCCAAGAAACATTTCTTACCAACACATTTTGGAGATGAAGAACCCATAAAATTTGGTAATTTCTAAATAAAAATCGCATAAAAGAGAAAAATGAGATTTATTTATAAATAAATATATTTTTATGAAATAAATAACTAAATTATTTCATTAGTAGTATATAAAATGAAGAAAATACCCAGATGGTAAATATTATATATTTCTCGTGGAAATAAATTTTATATGACAAACCATTACAGAAATTATAACATTCAGTTGAGAATTAATAAATAAAGTTGTTATGTTTAATAAATAAAAATAAAAATTAAATTTTTTTAAATAATACATACAAAAATTGTTTATTATTTAGTGTATATTCATGAAATAATATGTCAATAATAAATAATTGATTTAATGGAATTAAAAGAAATTGAGTTAAGAAAATCATAACATTATGTCCTGACATTCTTCGTACGCAATCTTACACTAATGTATAATAAATTTATGTTTGTTATAAATTGATAACATAAAAATATTAATACTTATCTTACAAGATATGATTCAATTATATTTTCCAATTACATCAATACTAATAATTCCCCCATAAAATCATCATTCTCGATGATCAGTGTTTGGGATGTTCTAGGAAGAAATTGTGGCTCATTTTAAGAGTTTTTCAAAATTTTCAATCATTACATTGGTGAGTCCGAGAATCTGTGAGTTATGTCGATATATCATTATTGATAGGTTGAAATCAGTGACTCATGGTGTCGGTTGGCCATGGCTTCGGTGAGTCAGGGTGTCGGTGAGTCGCATCTGTGATACGCTATCAGTAAGGCTTATCAGTGGCTCCGCATCGGTCGCACAATGTTGGTGGCTCATCCTTCAGTGACTCATGTCGGTGAATCACCCACTGGTGAGTCATTTCTAGTTTTCCCCCTTTTATGCTTTCATTGACTTTAAATGAGTTAAATTGCACATAAAATGAGTTTTTGGTTGGATTCAAATGGTAGTTATTTTCTAAAAACCTAAATCATCTTTTGATTCCTAAATTACATAGTATTGATCAAGATATAGATTTAATGGAATTTTAAATAGTTTTACCATATTTTTATGATATTGAATTTCTAAACTTGAAATCCTATCTTCCATTGAACCCTTGTGCTTTCTCTTGGTGCACCGAGACCCATTCTTCCCCGTGGAGTCATGTGCCTAGGCTGTAGGTGTCTAATTGGTCTTCCCTTGAAGGACTTATTTCTACCCATGCAACCCCCTATTTTTGACACAAGGAAGAATTATTGATCATCTATTGTTCCAAGTAGGGATTCCTTTATCTCTCTTTTATTTGTGTATCATACAGGGTGGGTGTACTAATGTACCCTTGTGAATACAGTTGGACCTAGATTAAAAAAAAGTAATAAATAAGGGTATTGGAGTATGATGGTGATTATCACCTTGTTTTATATGTTATCCTTGATCCATGTTTTGAGTTATTTGGGTTGTATTATTCTGAAAATAATGGGAATTTTTTGTCTCTATTTGCACACCTGTATGATGTGTGAATCATTACAGTAATAATTGGAATTTGATTAATCACGTATATTCAGTTAAATAAATCGATACCCTAGTATCAAACTTGTTCTGTTATAACCCCTATTTTATGAAGTATAATTAATGCATTAGTGTTTGCTAAATCTAAAAAAACCTATCCTTGTTTGTGTGGTTGTGTGTCCTGTGTGGTTCTGTTCTTCCTTACGTGCATGATTGAATTGTGGTGTCGTGTTGGGAGTGTGGTTGTGTGTGTGTGGTTAGTACGGGCAGTGTGATGGGATCTCATTATGAGATATTGGTTGATTCTGGAATTAATTAACTTTTTATAAAGTGGGACCGTATCTGGGCAGTGGTTGCGTAGAGAGACTGTAGGACTGGGAAGTGTCTTGTTCATGTTTATAAGTGTGATAGGCATAGTGTTGTTATGTAGAAAGGCCACCAAGTGGGGTTGTGATGTGGTTTTTGGGGGGTTTACAAATTGGGAGGATAGATAAGGCAGTGTTACTATGAATAATGAAGGTGGAAGTGTTTGAACGGGTGTCCAAGATGGGGGAATGTGTTTTGGAAATGCAAGATGGTTGATTTTTTTATAAATCTATGTTTTAATGAATTACTTTACCTCAACCCTTCATTCCTTGCTTGGAATTGGTAGTGGTTGGTATGGTTGTTTCACCTAAGAACATTTGCAGTGTTTGGTAGTTGCTCGGGTAGGGGTGGAATCAAAAAATTAATGAATTGATAATATGAAATGATAATTTGTTAAAATAATTGGATAGGGGTATGTTTCAAGTCATGTATTATATTGAAGTTGTGTTTATTTATCGACTTACGGAAGTGAACATCATTCATGGTGGTACATGCATGTAGAGTTGGTAGAAAGGAAATTTTTGGGGTGGTTTAGTTATAGTTTTGATACAAATTTTTCGGGATGAGTGTTTGGTTCCTATATATTTATATACGTCTATTTACTTGTGATTTATTTACACACCACAATCATGTTGAGAACTACGGTCTGAACACCTCAATTGTTATGGGGGAGGGAATCCTTTACCAACATTATAGTGGGAGGATGCATGGCTGGTTATTGGCCCTTATCTACTCCCTCTTCTAGGCATTGGTAACCCTAGATTATTCTAGAATTTTGTGTTGTGGTTAGGAGGCCTAGGTGTCTGTGGGTGAGGTATGCTTCCAATGTGTATTCTGGATGATTTTTTTGGTGATTCACAATTTTCTTCAGGATGGGATTGTGGTTTGTGGCCCATGAGTTTATGGGCGATATGTGAATTGGTTTATGGACCAGGTGCATGTAGGAAGGTTGTGACAGTGGGGCTTGTGGAAGAGCATGGTGGCATTAGGATGTTTGTTATTAGAGACAAGTATTTAACCAAATAGAATTGGGGTGGGGTACCAAATACCGATGTTCTAACTAATTTAGTTTATTTAAGTTGTGTTATTTTTTGCGAGTTCCTTGGAGTGGTTGGGGTGGATAGTATAAATTTTTAGGGGCTTTAGAGTTTCTTCTGTTTTCTCAAAGGGGCATTAGTATGATTTTCCCACATGTGCACATGTGACATTGATTTTTCCCTATGGAGTATACTTGTATGATCACACTATATATATAAAACTACCTTTTGGATTCTAGGGATATTTCATGGAACCTGCTGGACATTACTAGATTGGAAATTGGAGATGGTTTTTGTTATGCTTCTTAGTATTATTTTCGTTCTTACTTTGGAGTTTTCTTTTTTTATTTATAGTAGTTTTACTTTAAACATGCATGTGGGGTGGATTTTTGGTTTCATTATATATGTGTGTGTGTCTTGGTGTTATTTGAGGTTTATACATCTTATATTCTTATCTTGGTTACTATAAGAGGGTAATGACTCCAAATTTTTTGTGATATTTATATACCCTAGGTGATGGTCACCACACCAGTTCCTATTAGAGGCACGACTCGTGGGTAATTATCTCCCCTTAATCTTGAGTAAGGAAGGACTCAACATCTTCTTATCCCTTCCCCATCATGAATAAGTTGGGTCCTGATAGAATGATATTAGAGGGTAATGGTTGAGAGATAAGATGGAGTTTGGGGTTAGGCACAATGATGATTACCTTGAATGGTAGGGAAGTAGTGTTAGTCTATCTTTGTGCATCACATAGGCTAGGGAAGACATACTAGGACATGGGATTTTAGCCATCCCCCCATGATCCAATGTAAGGACTCTAAGACTACTGCAAGATCATATGAGGTTACACCGTTTATTAGGTAGAGACCCTTGGAATGGTAGATGCATCATGATGAATTGTTTTCTTTTTTTTTCTGGGTTTATTTGGGCAATTAAAATAAATAATGAGTTAAAATGAATCAAAAAACATCCATACTACTCAGGCTAAGTAATTTCTTGTTTAATTTTCAACTATGGAACCCTGAAATCGTCCATGACTGGCTCAAGAAGTGGAGACTTTGATGGCCAATCTAGACGATCGATTGAGGGTTAATCTAGAGGAGGTGAAAAATAAGTGGCAGAAGACACTTCTTTATTTTTAGTGACAGACCCTAAGAAAATAAAAGGGAATCATCTCAGACATGGATATAGAGGGTTGGACCAAGGAGATAGTGATCAATTTCTTCTTGATCTAGGCTCCAACAAAGTAATGGGTTCCCCGAGAAGGGGTGCATATGATAGGAGAAGTGCATCAGTGGTGGATGAATTTGCTCAGGGAGAGGAAGAAGACCGATGTTTCATGGGTTGACATTGAGAATGAGTTCTTGGAAGAATTACTATCTTCAATGATGAATCCTGAGAAGAGACAGGAGCTACTATCTCTCCAAAAGTGGAGTATGTTGGTATGGGAGTTGGGAATCATGTTAAAGGATCTCTTTCACTTTACTCCGGATCTATTTCTTGAGGATGCCCTTCATCCTTCTCTTCAGTATACTATTACTTTGTTCACCCTAATGAAATTCCTATAGGTTAAGAAGATGGATAAGCTGGTGGAAAGGATGCACTCATGATGAGGTTTACCAAGAGAGTGGATCCATATGATCTCTTCAAAGGGAAAGGATATCAAAAGTAGGTATCCATAATCATAACCTTTTAGGTTTCAGCTAGTGGGGAGCTAACCCCAATAGTTTTAGTTTTGGCCTTTGGGTCATCACCCTTTTCATGTAGGTTTTGTACTGAGGTGTTTATCTTATGGAGGATATATACACCATCATATATAGTGCCCGGTTCGATCTTAGTATGGTGGAGGTGGGTAGGTTCAATGCCCACCCCAATAGAATTTTCTGGCCATGCCATTTCAGTTTCATGGACATAAGGCTCATACTAGACCAAGGGAAGATGGTGCAAGAAGAGGGAAACCTTAGGTAATTCCCTAGGGACCATGACTAGGGTAGGTTTGGGGAGGCATATGAAAACAAGAGGGAAAAAAAGTTGGACATGGTTAGTTTCATGCCGCATACGTAAAAGTTCCAGTAGGGCTAGAGGTCATTCAAGGTACGACCCATTTGTTTAGTACTCTTGTTTGCACCTTGTTTGATTCAAGAGATTCTCACTCAATCATTACACCTGGTCTAGACCATTCTCTAGGACTAGACATAGAGAGACGTTCCCTTCCCCTGGTGTTGAGTACACGAGCTAGAGGTCAAACCATCTTGTTTGATGTTTTATGAGGATATAGACTGATGTTGGGGCCTCATTAGTCCAGTGGGATCTATTTCTAATATAGATGCAGCCATACAGTTTTATCCTTAGCATCAACTAGTTGTACTCTATGCTTGCTGCTATAGACTGCTTCTAGAGAAGAGTCCTATTTTCTGATGTAGATAGCCAACATGTAGCTATTATTAGCGAGTGGAGTTGTTTTATGGGAAGTCAACATATGAAAAATTTCATTTCATTGTTAGTTGAGATGTTAGTGGAATCAGTGGATGCTGAGTTGGTGGAGGTTTTGGGATTTGTTATAAAATTCATGGATTCTTTCCCTGAGGAGGTTTGGACTCCCCCCGATGTGCCTTTGAGTTCAGGACAGGCTTATAACCCATTGATAGTTTTATTTAGATGGATCCATGTCGGATAGATCCTTCAGAGCTATGGGAGTTGTAGATCCATATTGATGATATAAGGAAGAATGGATTTATCCAGCCTCGTGTGTTACCATGGGCAGCCCCGGTATTGTTTTTGAAGAAGGAAGATGGTGGTTAGAGACTATGTATATACTATCAGAGGTTGAATCTGGTGATAACCACGAACTGTTACCCTCCCCGGAGGATAGATGATATTTTCATCTACATAAGGGGATAAAGTTGGTTTTCTAAGAAAAATATACGGTCTGGATATCACCAGTTGAGGGTGAAAGAGGGTTACATTCGGAAGACTATTTTTAGGTGCATGTATTTAAACTTCGAGTTCATGGTTGTGCTGTTTGGTGTTATAAATGCACAAACTGTGTCCACAGGTCTTAAGAAATATGTCTTTTATGAGTTCCCAAATAGGTCCATCATCATATTCATTAATGAAATCTACTTCTACTCAAGGATAGAGGGGAAACATACCAAGCATATCATGACTATCTTTAAGGTCTATCAGTACCACCATATTCACAAAAAGTTTTCCAAGTGATTGCTTTGGAGACAGGCAGTCCACTTCATTGGACATGTGGTGTCTCAGTAGGGTGTAGCAGTATTCATTGAAGGTTGAGGAAGTTTTTTCGAGGGAATAACCCAAGAATCTGAGAGAGGTGTTCAGGTTTCTTAGTATAGAAGGATATTACAAAAGGTTTTTCCTCAATTTTTCCCATGTAGTAGCTCCATTGATGGATCTAACTAGAAAATGCCATGGTTTTGTGTGGAGAGAGAAGATGTACAAAGAATTTGACCATATGAAGGGGATGTTGGCTAGTTCCCCAGTGATTAGGATTGCATTGGAAGGGGTGATGTTTGAGGTATTTTGTGATTTTTACAATCTGGTCTTGTGGTGTGTATTATTGTAGCAATTAGGAGTGATCTCCATTGGTTCTAGACCATTATGTCCCGATAAAAATTACTATGCCACCCATGATATGGAGATAATAGTGGTTGTGTTTGCCCTAAAATTTTGGTTCAATTACTTAATTAGAAAAATCTTTTTCATATTCACAGATCACAAGATCTTGATGTAATCTTTTTCACAGTGAGATCTAAACTTGCTTAAGTGGATATGGAAGTAATTTCTCTAGGATTAAAATTTTTATATCCCATACAACTCTGGAAAGGAGAATTTCGTGGCCGATTCATAGAGGAGGAAGTCGTAGAATGAAGTGGTTTGTGAATATGCATATGCCTAAAGTGCATGGTGGAGTTCAATTCCTTGAACATAGATATTTGAATGGATGGAGGTGTAGTATGATCTCTTTGACTAGGTTGATGCTCTAGAGGGAGGTTAGAGGATGGTCAGAATCAAATGTAGTTCCATGGGATGCTGTTTGATCCCATGATAATTCATGAGGGAGTTATCTATGAGTTTTATATCTCATTTCTACAGGTACACCCAGGGATTTCCAAGATGTATTGTGGCTTGAGGGAACAATTTTGGTGGCCTGTGATGAAGTAGGTAGTGGAAGAGTTTGTTGAAAAGTGCTTTCTGTTCCTATAAGCGAAGGCTGAGCACCATGTTCGTGGTGGGTTTTTGTATCCCCAATATGTCTCCATGTGGAAGTGGTATAGAATATCAACAACTTTCATCCTTTAATTACCCATGGATCCAGGACAAAACGATGCAATCAGGGTAGTAGTGTATTAGTTGATTAAATAAGTACACTTATTAGTGATCAAGGAGCTGATCATAGGGGATTCATTAGCACAATGGTATGTGGATGAGGTGGTGTGGATTTATGGAGTTACAGGATCAATAATCTTAGATCAGTATATACGTTTTACATCATGAGTCTAGAATGGATTTCAGCATGCCTTTGACACTCAGTTATGCCTTAGCACTGCTTTCCACCCTCACACAGATGGACAAACAGAGAGGACCATTCAGACATTGGAGGACATGTTTCAGTCATGTATTTTGGACATTATTGGATCTTGGGTGAGATATTTCCATTGGAATAGTTTTCTTAAAATAATATATATAACTAATACTTTGGTATGGATCCTTTTGATGATCTATATGAATGTCTATGTCATTTAACCTTATGTAGGATGAAAGTTAGGTAGGAGACTCTTCTAAATCCGAACATGGTGCAGAGTACGAAAGAGAAGGTGAAAATTTTCTATGAGAGGATGAAGGTAGAATAGGACCGAAACAATTTATATACTAATTGTAGAATAAGGACCATGGAGTTCGAGGTTGGGGACCACATGTTCTTGAAGGATCCCCTCGATGTGAGCACTGGAGGTTCGATGGGATGAGGAAGCTATCTCCCAAGTTCATCGGACCCTTTGAGGTATTGAGAAGAGTTGGAGAGGGGGAATAACAATTGGTGTGGACACCATAGTTGAGGATGATCCATAAAGTCTTTGATGTCTCCCAGATTCATTGGTATCTTCCCCATGAGTCACATGTCATTAATGGGGGGTTGGACATTAAGGATGATGACACAATCATGGAGCGAACAATGGAGTTCCAAGATCTCTAGGATTGGGTGATGTGTTGATGGACCATTCCTACGATTCTTATGTTGTGGAGGCATGGTTTCCTAGAGAAAAGTACATGGGAGCAATAAGTGAAGATGTATGCCCAGTACCTAGAGTTGTTTTGAGTTTTTCTTGTTTGTTTGCATCATTGATATAGTACATGATCCTTTTTTTCTATTAGATGAGTTTTTTACTTGTTCTGTATTATGTGACAATGTCCTTAAATGTGAAAAGTGGGAGACCTAATTCCTATCCAATATTAATTAATGTTTATGTGATTAAAATATATTGGGCAAGTCGGTGAAACTAAGAACAGATAGCATATTGACATGGAGGAAGGAATTACCTAATTCTTTTGTCTGGATAGTTGGTGCTTATGTGGGGTATCTTGTGAATGTTTGGGTTAGTAGAGGTGGGAGGTAGTGATCATGGATGTTGAACCTTTATTCCATCTTTCAAACAACACAAGGGGTTGATCCTTGAGAGGTATCTTATGGGGTGGTTGTTTTGACCCATATTTCATCTTTGTTTGGTCTTGAAATTCTTGAGGGTGAGAGTTGTTTGAGAGGTATCTGATGTATTGGCCTAGACCTACCTTGTCCATTACATAATCAAAATTTGGTGTTGGGGGTGTTCTGGGAGGAAAAAATGGATCATTTCAATAGTTTGTCCATCGTTGAGTTAAGGTATTGGTGAGACAGGCATTGGTGAGTCACACCAGTAGATCATTTTCGAGAGTTTGGCATTAGTGACTTGAGGAATCATTAGGTAAAGGAATCAGTGAGTTAGGGCATCGGTGATTTAGGGCGTCAGCGAGTCACGAAATCAGTGAGTCAAGAAATCAATGAGTTAGGGTGTCAGTAGGTTGAGGATTTGGTGAGTCAGGTGTTGGTGAGTCGCATCAGTGACTCATTGTCAGTGAGTCGTGTCGGAGGCTCATACATTAGTGGATCAGTTTCGATGGATTATCTTCCAGTGAATCACATTGGTGACTCATCCATCAGGGAGTCATTTGTGGTTTTCTCTAGTTATCCCAGTTTCACCACTTTGATTATTTTTTGATGTTAAATGAGTTAAAATCCATGTTCTATGAGTTTTTAGGCCATTTCAAATAGTAATTATCTTTTGAAAACCTAAAGAATTCTTTGAATCCTAAACATCATGGTCTTGGCCATGAGTCAGCTTCAATGTCTTTGAAAAACTTTTCCCGAAGATTTATGATCTGTCCAATATAAAGATGTTATCACATATTCATTTGGACCTTTGTGCCTTATCTTGGTGCACTGAGAACCTGTTTTCCATGGAGATTCAT
Source organism: Viscum album (assembly GCA_963277665.1). Lineage (NCBI taxonomy): Eukaryota > Viridiplantae > Streptophyta > Magnoliopsida > Santalales > Viscaceae > Viscum > Viscum album. Next base: position 65,806,361 of record OY728126.1, read on the forward strand.
GTGCCTATGCTTTAGCAGTCTGTTTTGTTTTCCCTTGGAGTCCTTATTGCTACTTTGGTGACCCCATATTTTTAACACAAGGAAGAATTGCTGATTGAATATTATTCAAATTGGGGATTCATTCATCTCTCTTTTATTTCTATATAATGAAGGGTGGGTGTACTCATATACCCTTATGAATTTGGTTGAACCCAGATTTAATGTAGAAAATAATAAATCATAATAATGGGATGGGATTATGTTGATGATGATCACATTATTTTATATGTATTCCATAATACATGTTGTGAATTATATGGATTGTATTATTCTGAAAATCATGTTCGATGGTGGTATCTATTTTCACACGTCTTATTTGTGAATCAATTTTGTAAGAATTCGAATTTGATAAATCATTCATATTTATTTAAATAAATGGATTCCCCAAGACTGAAATTGTTCTATGATTACCCATGTTTTATCAAGTGTAATTAATACATGAGTGTTTGATAAATACAAATATACCTTGTCTTGTTGGTGTGGATGTGTAATGTGTGCGGTTCTGTTCAGCCTTATGTCAGTGATGGTAGTGTGGTGTTATGGCTGGGATTGTGGTTGTATGTGTGGGGATGTACAGATAGTGTGATGGTTTCTCAGGATAAGATAATGGTTTATTATGGAATGGATAAACTTATTATGCAATGGGACTGTATTTGGGCAGTGGTTGGCCAGCGAGACTGCTTGACTAGGATGTGTAATGTTCATGTTTATAGGTGATATTTATATAGTGTTGTTACTTAGTGGGGCTGTCAAGTGGGGTTGTGATGAGTAGTTTTGGGGGGTTTAAATATTGATAGGATTTATAGGATCAACATACTAAGAATAATGATGGTGTTAGTGGTTGAAAGAGTGTCTAAGAAGGGGGAGTGTGCAGTGGGACTGCAAGGTGGTTGAATGTTTTCGGTTTTTATGAACTGGTGTTAGAATAGACTCCTTTAACTTGGCCCTTCTTTCCTTTTTTGAATTTGGAAGTGGTTGGCATGGCTTCATCACCGTATAACATTTATAGTTTTTTGTAGTTTCTTGGGTAAGGATGGAAGAAATGAATGAATGAATTGATAATTCATAAAGACAATCGGTTAAATGAATCGGCTAGTGGTATGTTTCATGTTGTGGATTCTTGTGAAGTGACGTTCATTTATTGACATCCAGAAGTGACCATCGTTCGTGGTGGTACATGCTTTTTGGGTTGGTAGTAAGGGAATTTTTGGTGTGGATTGGTTGTTATTTTGAAACCCATAGGTTTGGCTGAGTGTTTGGTACCTAAATACATATTCATATGTAGTTCCTTGTGATATTTATATGCACCCCAACCATGATGTGAACTATTTGATAATCACCCCCATTGTTATGGGTGAGGGTTTAATTTCCCAACATCCCGATGGGAGGATTAATGAATTGTAATTGGATATTATCTACTCCATCTTCTGGGCATTAGTAGCCCTGGACTCTTCAGGTAGGTTGTGGTGTTTTTGTGAGGCCTAGGTGTCTTCGGGTGAGGTTTGCTTCCCAGGTGTATTTGGGATAATTTGTGTGGTGTTTCCCAGGTGTCCCTAATATGGGATTGTGGTTTATGGCCAAGATGTTTGCGAATAAGATTTGATTTGGTTTGTGGCCCATGTGTGTGCAGGAACGTTGTGAAAGTGGGGGTTGTGAAAGAGCATGCTAGCATTGGGACGTTCTCTATTAGGGATGGGAATTTAACTAATGGGAAGTTGTGCAGCGTACCCAAATATCTATACTATTACAACATTACATTACTTAACTTGTGTTATTTGGTGAGCATGCCTTGGTGTAATTGTGGTGTATAGTATAAATTGTTAGGTGCTTTCATGTTTCTTCTGTTTTCTGACAAGGGAATTAGTACTGTCCTCCCACTTGTGCAAAGGTGACTTTAGTTTTTCTCTAATGAGTATACTTGTTTGCTCACCCTATGTATATAAAACTATTTCTAGGTTTCCAAGGAGATTATGGGGACCATGGTAGGCCTTACCAGCTCGGATTTTGGGGATAGTTGTTGAGTCTCTACTTTGTTTAATTATGGTACATACCATAGATTTTTCATTGTATTTATAGTTTTTTACATTAAACATGAAATTGGTGTGTATTTTTTGTTTTTATATATATTTGTCTTGGTGTATTTTGAGGTTGATAAATCTTATCTATTGATCTTGGTTACTAAAAAATGGTAATGCATCCCATTTTTGTGAGATTTCAATACAATTTGTGCTAGTTTCCACCCCATGTCCTTTTGGTGGTGAGACTCGAGAGTATTATCTCCCCTTTATCTTGAGGAAGGAATGTATCAACATCTTGTTATCCCTTCCCTAATCTTGAAGAAGGTGGGTGGTGACAAGAACTACCTTCATTTTCTAATAGAAAAAATAAATACAATTTGATAATATTTTCACTTTTAATAATAATTATAATATCATATATATCATATATAATCATTAGATTTATTATTATTATTACTACCATCATAAAGAATATATGAAAAAATAATCATATTGCGTCATGGAGGTTGTACTCTACACATACGCATGAGAAACATTATCATATTACAATGAATGGGAATATAAAAAAAATAAAATATATTATATTTAAAAATTATAATAATGTGATATAAATCATATATAATCATTAATATAATTATAAAACCAACCAAGCAAGGAGGTGATCGAAAATAATATATGCTGGTCGTGAGGACGGTTGATTGAACATGCAAACAATGATATTATCACACTTTACTGGGATGGATAAAAAAAGATAGTTGTTATTTTATTAACATAATAACAGTTTGAAAATATAATGATACTTATTTCATGATTTTTATATGTTTATTGAATATTTTTAGGATGTATAAGAATAAAAAACAATAAAGGATTTAGTGAAGATAACTACCACTTCTTTGAGAAACCATCATTGGATCTGTACTTAGGTTCCCTTAGGATGGTATATAATTATGAAATGAATATATATAACATGTATAGGGGATTTTATAATATATTTTGGTATTTTTTTCAGATATGTATCTCAAGAAGGTGTTAATAATAGCGTAGCAGAGGTACCCTTTTAGAGAGGTGTCCAACATCTGTAGTTATTCTCAAAATTTAAATAATATAAGGTCACATTCAAGGAAAAGTGTCACAATAATAGAAAAATTTAGAATATGGTAAGTTATAAGTTCTAAATACATTCACCTAATAGGATTGAGACAAGTTTTTAAGTCATTTTAAGCTTAACTATTTAGTTTAAACCCATGTTAACCCTTTTAACCTTTATCATAGTAATGAATTTTTACCTATGTTATTATTCATTATGGCCAAAAATGATATTAAAATCATTAAAAAAATTGAACCTATTTATTCATAATTTTATATTTCTTTTTTAATATTATGTTTTATGAATTTTCATAAATTACATTTAATGAAATTAAAAAAAAATAAAAATTGTTTTTAGAAAAATGATTTTTTACGAGTAAAAATGATTTTATTAAAAATTGTTTAAAGTTTATTAGAAAGGGATTAATAGGATTATGATAAATAAAATAGGTTTATTTTACATTTTAAAAAATAAAAACTTAATGGAATGTTGTGAAATCTTGATTGAAAGATATTAATTGGAAATAGTTTTATTTGAATAAAAACATTATTATATTTCCAAAAAATTAAACATAGATTTATAAGGATAAAATTATATTTTTAAATGAATTATATTAATTATTTAATAAATATTTTTTCAATAAATGGTATCACAAAAATTTATGACCTTGTTGGATCATAATAATATCATAAAATTTTAAGTATTTGTAAAATCAGTATTTTTTACTATTCATCCAAAATAAGCAATTTGAGAAAAATACAAAAGAATTATATGAATCTTATTTTGATATACTAGTATAAAAAATGAAGTCAATTTTAACAATTTTATTTTTAGAATTAATAAATTTATCTTTTTTATTAATAAATGAAAATATAAATAAAGAAAACCCCCTTTTATATTAAAATGACCCATTGAACTTTAATTATTCTTAACCATTAATTTTTATTCATTCAAAATTTAGAACATATTTACTATGAATTTAGAAATAATTTTTTATTTCAGAAAATTTTCTTAATGAGGTTACAAATATTCTTAACTATTAGTCCAATGACTATGTTATAATGATCATATTTAATAAATAATATTTATGTAATACAATGTAGTCCATTTAAGCTAGGTGTATTAGGAATCACAAGAAATTGAATTAATAAAATATATTTAATTAGAATCATATTCTAAAATCATAGGGTGTTACACCATACCTATGCTGGGTTCCCTATCCTATTATCTAAACATAATATCCCTTAACTCAATTTCCCAATGTTTTATAAACAAATATTCACAAGGATCATAACTCCAAACTATATTCATAAGATAAATTATATCTTATTCCACTCTTACATTAATTAACCCACCAATACCCCACCTAGGTTGGTAATAAGGAAGGTATTCCCCCCTAAGAAAACCTATGATAGGCCAAGGGTTAGTGACTAGTACTAAGATGGAAAATCATACATGAGATATGCCATAACCTAATAAAACAACACATTTTCATATATCTTCAAAACAGTATACAATAATACATAATGAAACATATAATCTCACTATAATATAATATTCATGTGAAATATGTGAAACATTAATAATAGAATGAAAATTGAAACACTAGATTTTATTGGAAAATACATGGTCCCATAATCCAAAAAATAAAGACAAGGATTGATAAAATAGAAATGGGGACTCCACGTCAAACTATATTTTTTTACCAATATTGAATGTAGCCATCATCATCTATAACCAATAAGATGAAGTTACACTAGCTCCATGTACACAAAATTTATCTTCATAGATACAACATGTGTGGGAATGAAGTCCCATGTAGGGGGTGAGTATGAAAAACCTAGTAGGACACCAAGAGAAACAAATTAATGGGGGTAAGTAAAAAAAATAATCTTAAAGACTACGTATATAGAATCTATGGATACAAGAATTTTTTTATTCATTATAGCATAGCTCTACCATGGTTTTAACTCAATGAAAAATATTTTTTTCTCAATAACTCATAATACCTTAAATATTTGACTAACCATTCTATCATTACTTCTATGTTATCTCTCAAATATTATAGTTGGGGACACGCACCTCACCAAGTTATGTATGTCTAAGGATGTGGTTACCAGACCCTATAGAGGACATATAAATCATAATTGAAAATGGGTATTGGAAGAGGGGGATTACAACTCCATTAATGCAACACTCTTTCCCCATTATATAGGGGGTTACCTACTCTATCAATATTACAAGGTCACACCATCTCATGATCTAGCATGTCCCAACCTGATTCTTTAAGTTCCCTAAATAGGGACTCCATTGTTAAGATCCATGGGAGAATATAGAATCCATAAAGTGTGTAGAGGACCTATACCATGGTATCAGTAAGTATTCAATGGTTTAACAACTTCATTCTTTTTCAAATAATCTCACCTAAATACTATCATTATATCTATAGAGATATGATACTCATATTTCCCAAAATTCCTCAAAAATTGTCTATATTGTTAAGAAGTACTGTATTATCCTATCCTACAAGGTAAAAAATAAAATTGAACTATTTAATTTTCTAATTTTGACACCCAATAAATAATATATTAATAAAATAAGAATAATATATAGTAAATGGAATATACTATACTATATATGATGTGTGAGTCTAAAGAAGAATCAAGGAATGTATTTTCATTATCCAAGAATGTGTGGTCAACATAAAGAATGTCCCCACTGAGGAGACAAAGAATTTAGAAAATTCTGCTAATCCAAATGTATAACATGGAGACACAGTGCCATGAATTTCTATTAGTATAGTTTACACTTCATTATATATGCTGTGTGTGGCCATGTGATATCTAGGCATGCACTACAATACAACCAGAGTCTTGTTGTAAAGAAATCAATTACATGTATACAAAAACTATTCACCTTTTTGACATTTATCTCCCTAAAAAATCCATATCTACCAATCTAAGATAGAACATGATGTGTTCCTAGATCTACAGATCAAATACTATTTGTAGACTTGAAGAAATCCTACAAAATGAAATGTGAGATACTCTGTGATTGAAAACTACACATATTGTGATTGGGTTTTCCTTTCTAGGAATCCTCTAGACCATATACACCATCCACTATATGAGAAAGTAATTAAACTCTATTGTACAAATATAATAGGAATATCATCTTCACTCCCCAACAAAACCTTTTCAAATATACTGCCTGAGAGTCCTCCAACTCACATCTTCTATTGCCACATGACTCTAGAGATTCCCCTTGTCACTGTTACCTCAAAAAAACTATGCCACACCCACTTTTTTTGATCTAACTTATGTACATAAGAATCCATCATTAAACAATCATCAATTTCAATTGTTTGAGATGACTTTTCATTATGAGATATAAAGAAGAGGGCATCAGGGATAAAGAGTGAATTTAAGATATTGAGCATAAATCATTATTTGTCGATAATTTCATAAAACCATACTTTATAATAATAATTATAAATAATAATGATCCCATGAAATAAATAAAAATAATATACCACAAATTAAAATATAATAGAGGTTCACAAAAAATAAAGAGTAAACACATTATTAGTACTACTTTGATGAAAAATATTTTGAACCCTGAATAATTGTTGCTCGATCCATGACATTAATTGATCCCAACATGAATATTATATAACCCTAATCACATTGTTTTTTTTATATTTTTAATTATGAATAATAATATCCAAATAGGATAAATATAAACATCCAAGATTATTTCTTCAGGGTTCCCAAACAGGTCGGAACTCTTCCAAGATCCAAAAGGAATATTAAAACTATATTGTATAAACCCATTATCTTGAGAACAACTAAAATGTAAAAATATTTTTTCAGATGTAAATTTAATAGATGACGAATATATAATTTTTTAATTTTTTCATTACTGAAAATAGTATATTTTCAGTATAAATTATTTATTTAATCGCCTATGATACAAAAGGAATAAAAATTATCGCATTACCATATAAGAGATTTTTTTTAAAATATTAAAATAAAAATACATGTTACTAAATGATTTACTTCTTGGGATATTCAATTTATTTATGGTTATTATATAAGATATATTTATTATAACAGAAATAATTTTATGAAATAATATACTTTGTTATTATTGTTTTATTATCAAAACCTATTTAATTTTCAAATGAGATTTTAAAACACTTCTAATTTTTTTTAACCATGTAATTTGTTCATGATCTAGTTAAATTTAATCTATATTATATTTCATCGAATTATTATGATTGTATTAATTTTTTTTGAATTGGTTGAAAATTCCAAATGTTTATTTATGAAAAAATTCATTGTTTATCTTTGTTAAAAATCAATTGGGGATTTATTAAAATAACTTTCATTATATATTATATGACTAATGCGACATGGTCATGTTGGGCCAATTATCTCTATGATTGACATATTATTTTCAATCATTATTGACAAAGGAAAAATTGGAATTTTATATATATCCACACTGAGAAATTAAATTTTGAATTTTTTATAGTTTTATAGCATTTCCCATGAGCTTTTACAACCTTTAAATATATTAGCATACCACTCGTAATTATGAGTCCAAAATTGGTTTTCCAATCCATGTAGGGGGTGATAAATTTTAATTTTGTAGCATAAAATGAGATTTTTTCTAGATATTAATAATGTGATGGAAATATACCTTAATACGCATATATTTGGTTATAATATGATATTTTATCTATGATAATGTTTATCATTCCTCTTTGTAATTTTATCACTATACTGTGTAGATTATTTTTTAGGCGTTTTTCATAATTTATGTGGTTATTTTTCATGTATATATATTTCACCCTTTCACATATATTTAGTGGTTTCAGGCATATTTATATGATTTTTGGAGAATGATGTAGAAAAGTAACCGATTTATACCCACCCCTACGTAAATTATTTTTTTGTTCATGTGGATATTATTTTCCATGACACAAGTGAAGGTAAATTATCCCACCTCCCTAATGATACTCTCTAGGGGATCATTTATAGCTTGAAGGGACATGTATATTGGCTGTTAATGGGTAAAGTTTGATAACCAGATTTTAAGGCACCATCATTATATTAGATAATTCTTTTTTAGATCATGTGTTTGGATTATTTTGGTGGACTATGTTGGCTTCATTTATTCATATTTTTTTCATATTTTTTATAAAATGACTTATTTATATACACTTTTATATACATAAATGTTTAAAATAGTGATTTGTTTTTAATTATTATATTTCATGTTTCATGGTATTTAACAATAATATATATAGGGAATAATTTTATGTTATGTTCTGGATCATTAATTATTATTTAAAAAATTTGAGGCATATTGATGTTTTTTAATAATTTTATTATTTAAATCCATTTATGAACCCATCCAACTAGTTTATTAGAAAAACCATTAGTATAGGGATAAAATTTTTGAGGGAGAAATAACAACCTATGAAATTATAGAATTAACCTTCATTATTAGTTTCTCAAATCTATAGATCATGTGAACACTTTTGAGTCCTCGTGACCCCTTTAAAGTAGGGTGTTACAATTCATGTCAATTTAGGTTTTTTTAATTCAATTTAATTTTATAACCATTAGTTTAATTTAGTTTTCTTGGGTTCATTTCATTTATTACTAGTTTAGTTAAATTTGGTTTGGTTCATTATATATATTTTTTATTTTGGTTCCTTTATCTGTGTTTAGAGTGAATTCGAGCCAATAAAATTTTATTTAGTTCAATATGCTGAGGTAAAATAAGGTTGAATTCAATTTTTTAAAAGTAATTTCATTTTATTTGGTGATATATAGTTTTATTAAGATTTTTTCATCAAAGCTTGATTCAAAAAAGGTATATTCTAACCTAAAAAATCTATTAATGTCTTTAGAGTTGGTCCAGCTATGATAAGTTTGGACAAATTCAATTTCTTTTATTTTTGTTATGTTTTGTAGTTAGATATATTTTAATTCAATAAATTTATTTCTTTCATTTTAATTTGTTTTGAATTCACCATATTTGGTTTGATTCTACTTATGTTGAACCATTATTGTTTAATTTGGTAATAATTGGTTCAATTTGATCTGATTCACATCTATTTTGTTTTGATTATGTTTATTTGGAATTTATTTTATCCTATTAAATTAAGTTATAATTAATTTTTTTCATTCAATTATTTTCTATTACCTTTTGTTATGTTTCATTAGATTTGGTTTATGTTAGTTTCATTAAATATAAATCATGATGTTTTTTTTGGTTTTGGTTTAGTTTAATTTAATGTATTTAGGATAGATCATTTGGGGTATAGCTATGTAATGTTTGTCCAATATGGTTTTATTTGGTATCTTTATCACTAGGCTGAGTTAGATCATTTGGGTTTGGTTTGGTTAAATTTAATTGGATTTGGATTAGTTCCATTCAGTTTTGGTCAATTTTATTCTGTTTATTTTGGTTTGTTTTTGTTTTATTTCATTTGATTATTTTCATGTATATTTCTCCAGTAACTTTTTTTATTTATATATTGAAACATAATTTTTAAATATTTCAGAAAGTTTTCTATGATTATATAGGAGTTGAGTTGATTCAGTTTAATTCAATTTGGTTTAACATATCATGATGTGTTGTATAAAATTTATCCAAATTTAGGTCTGAAGGTGATTGGATTGTTTTATTAGGTTAATTTGGATACAATTTAGTTGGGTAAATTTCAGTTTAGTTTGGAAAAGGTAGATCCAAGCCTCTTCCTGTCAGTTTAGTTTGATATGGTTAGGTTTAGTAAAATTTTATTTGGTTTAATTCATTTTAGTTTAGTTTCTTTAATTTTGTTTTATATCTTATTAGTTATATTCGGTTTGGATTAATTCTATTTGGGTAGAATATTTTTTTTAAATTATGTTTAGTTCAATTTGGATTGTTTTAATAGTGTTTGGTTTGTCCTATGACATTTTGGGTTTTTTTATTTCGTTCTATTTAGTTTAGTTGAATTTTGTTTAGTGCATGTTAGACCAATTTAGGTTGGTTTCCTTTTTTAGCATTTTTGTACTTTGGTAGAGTTGATTTAATTTGGTTTATTTTTAGTAAATTCGGATTTTCTTTGAATTTTGGATCGATTTGGGTGTGGTCATAATAGTTCTATTGTGTTTTTTCTATTTTAGTTCAATTTTTTCATTAAATTAATCTAATAAATATATTTTTAGTTTTTTTATATTCTATTTGTTTTGGGTTGGTTTTATCCTTGTTTGATTTGGATTACTTTAGATTGGTTTAGTTCAGTTTTATTTAGTTATGTGGGGTTTGGTTTGATTGAATTTTAATATGTTTTGGTGATTTAGTTCAATTTTGCATGATTTGATTTTGGCCTAGTTAATTTAAGTGGGATTCATTCACCTCAGTTTTATTTTATTTGATTTGGTTTTATTTAATTTTATTTAATTTGGTTTAGATAGAGTTGGGTCTAGCTATGTAAAGATAGTGTTGCCCTATTTTTTGGGTCAGTTTAGCGAAATTTCGTTTGGTTTTGTATAATATGGGCGGAGTTAGGATGATTCAGTTTAGTTTGGTTTCCTTTTATTAGGTTTAGTTTAGTTTGGTTGTATTTGATTCAGGCAAATTTTAGATAGGTTAGTTGAAGATAGGTTTATTTGGTTTGACTATGTGTAGTTTACTTTAGTACATTTCATGGTGGTTCAGTGTATTATGGTTCATCTTATTCTAGTCCACTTAAATTTAATTCATTATGGGAAGGGTTAAGGTAAATAGGTTTTATTTGGTTCAGTTAGGGTATAGTAAATTCTAGATGTTTTTATTAAAAATGAGTAATCCCACTTCAGTTCATTTTGAATTTTTTATTTCAATTTTTTTAGTTTAATTCATTTAATTCATCTTGGATCTTTATGGTTTTTTTAGATTAGATTGATTCAGTTTTTTTTTATTTTAGATTAATTCAATTCAATTCACATTATTTCCATTAGTTTTGAGGATTTAGGGTTTGGTTAAGTTTAATTTGGTTTGGTTTTGTTGAGGTGTTTTTAACCTAGTTTGATTTGGTAATATTTGGTTTTAATTAATTGTAGTTTATCACGTTATTTTTAGGTTTAATTACATTTATTTAGTTTACCTCAGTTTAATTTGATTTGTTATAGTTCAAGAATAGTGAGATCAAGACAATTTGGTTTGGTTCCTTTCAGTATTGTTCCATTTGGTTTGATAAAATTCAATTTTGGTGGGCCCGATAAGGTTTAAGTTAGGTTAGATTTGTTTGGAATAATTTTCTTCAACTCAATTTAGATCTATTCTATTCAGTGTGTTTTAGTCATGGATGCATCAGGATAGTTTAATTTCATATTATATGGTTTGTCTAGGTTCAATCCATCTTGGTTTTGTTTTTAATCATTTGGGTTGGCTTGGTCCAACTCAATTTTATTCTATTTAATTAAAATCAGTTTGGTTGGGGCCTGAATTATTTGGCTAATTTCATTTTTATGGATGATTTATATTGATTTAGTTTGGGTTTGGTTGTTTTGGATACATTTTTATGGATATGGTCGGTTTTTTTGTCTAATTGGGATGGATCGGGTCGGGCATGGGTCTAGATGATTTGGATTATATAATTTTATTTCTGTCGGAGTTGAAATAGTTAATTTTTTTTTATTTTTTTCATTGGGTGTAGCTCAATTCATATTGGGTATGTTTGAGTTAGGTCTATCTAGGTCTATTCAAATTTGGTTGGTTCAATTCTATTTGGGTTGGTGTGGATATGGTAGTTTAATTTGGATTGGTTATATTTTATTCAATTCTATTATATTATTTCATTTTAATTTATATATTTTAGTTTACGAACTGTTGGAGTGGCTCAATTCAGTTCAGTTCATATAGTATTCCCAACAATATAAACTGAATTTAGACATACCATACCAAAATAAACCAAACGTAATTGAATTGAACCAAACTGAACTAAACCTAATTGAACTGAACAAAACCTACCCAACCATACTAGACCTAACCCAACTAAAATGGCTGAAATCAAATTGAACCAAATATATCATATCCAAACTAAATAAACTAGAAAAATCTAAAACTAACCAAACATAATGGAGCCAAATTTAATTAAAGGATATAAAATAAGTTGTGTTTAGACAATCCAAACTAAACAATACTAAAGAGAAAAAAAATCAAATTTTTTCATACAATAAAAACTCCTAGTAAAAATAAATCAATAAAAACCTATCCAAAAATAGAAATAAAATAAAATAAAAAATAAATTAAACTAATCCAAACCTACAAAATGAGAAATATTTTTAAATAACATAACCAAAACTAAATTGAATATAAATAAATCAAATTGATCAAACCCATTCTCGCACCACTTAACTTCAACAAAAAGAAAGTGAGCAAAAAAATTCCAAATCAAACTAAAATGAAATAAATTTTTTTAAATCAATAAGAAATATCTTGAACCAAAATGGTTGAGATTAAAAAAACCACACTAACCTAAATTGAGTTAACCCCAATTAATTTAAGTGAAATTAAATCAAACCTAACCAATATAAAAAAATATTTCCTATACTGAATGAAATTGTAACAATATTAATTGAACCAATTTTAAAAAAATTTAATCAAATTGAATTGATTCAAACCAAACAAAACCAAATCAAATCAAATCAAAAAAACTTGAGCCAACCCAAACTAAATCCCATCAGATGAAAAAAAACTAACCAAAATTGAATTAACCCAACCTAACTTGACCAGAACTAAATAACGCTAACCTGACATTAATGAACAAGAATAAAACTGAACTAAATGGATTATAAATGAACCAATCCTACTAAAAGAAATATATTTCATGTGAATGAATCAAAACCAACCCCACTCAAATTGGATTTAGTTAAACATACATAATTTCAACTGAACCAACTTGAACGAGTTTAAACTAAATTAATATAAACTAAATTGAATTGATGAAAAATAAAATAAATTAACGAATCCCTACTAAAATAGTCCTATATTTAAAATAATATCATTAAGTAAAATTAAAATGAATTAAGCTAAAAAAATCAAACATAATCGATATAAATGAATAAAAATAAATTTATTGAAGGATCCTGAACCAAACATAACCAAAAATACTCCATGGAAGAAATTAAAATAAATATAACTAAGAAAATTATTATTGAATAAAAAAACAGTTTATACAAATCAATTAAAACCAAAATGAAATATTCAATATTAAATCAAGATAAAAACTAACCTAAACTAACCTAATTCAACCCGAAACTGACTCACAGTAGACTAAAATAATCTAAACCAAATCTATAAGAATAAATATGATCCAAATCAAATAATATTTAATCAACAAGGATGGATTAGAATATAACTAGCCTGAATCAAACCAACCTATATAGACCTAACCCAACCCATACAAGAATGAGTTGAATTGAATTAAAAAAATTGAATGAAACTCATAAAAATATACTAGACTAAACCCAAAAAATTAACCAAACCAAAATAAATTGATTTAAACTAACATGACCATAACACAAGTGAATTAAAGAAAACATAAAATAATTAAAAACAAAAGTAACACATCTAAGAAAACTATCATTGATCTTACCCAACTAAAATAGATTTAAACATAACTAAACCAAAATAAAACATCACAATCACACTGAAGTCAAATTAAATGACCTTGAGCACAATAATTCTAAATCAGGACAAAATAAGATGAACAGAACTAAAAAAACTAAAAAGAACAGAAATGAAGTTAATAAAACATAATTAAATTGATCCAAAAACATCAAAACGAAACCTTCTGAATTAAACCAATCTAAACCAATATATCCAAAACTAAACTAAAATGAACAATCCTCACATCACCTGATTCTACTTTGATCCAATATAATCAAAATAAATCGAGTCATATTTAACCAAACCAAACTAATAGAAACAGAAACAACTAGATCCTAGAGGTAATAACATGAATCAATCCATTACAACCCAAATCAAGATGATCATAATTGACCTAACCTGACCCGACTAAAAATAAAACAAACAAAACCATATTCACACCACCTGATCTAACCCAAATATAACTAAACGAAATTGAAATAACCAAATACCACCAAAATAAATCAAATAGATTTATACATGAGCAAACAGTAAATAAAAACAAAAAAAAAGTGAAAAATCAACTTGAGATGAACTTAACCAAACCAAACCAGCTCGAACCAAAATTATATATATAGAACCAAATTAAATAAAAATGAGCATAATCAAAAGTAACTAAACTAGAAACAAAATTAAACCAAATCAAAATGAGAGGAATTGAAATAAATAAAAAATGAACTTGACTTGACAATGAAAAAATCATACCAAACCAAACGGATCCAATCGATAGAAAAAAATATAATCAATCAGGTTTTTTCAAATTTTAATATTTTTTAATAAAATTTTATTATGTTTTTTTAGGGAAAACAAATTTTTTATTAGATTAAAAGTATTACTTTATAGGAGAAAGAATTTATTTTCCAATTTTATTTTATATGTATTAAGGTCAAATATATATATTACTAATTTTAAAATAATAGTTTATTTTTTTAAAATATGATTCTGTATTTATTTTTTATTATAAACAAATTTTTTTACTTTTTTACTTTTTTATGTTTAAAATATAAAATTTTTAGAATTTTTTTACAAAAATAAGGAAAATGTTACTTTATTTCTAAAAATAGGTTGTTACTTTTTAATTATAATAAAAAAAGTAATTTTTTTAATATGATAACTGATTTTTTAAATTTTTATGTATAAATGAATATTTTTTATTTTTTTTAAAATTGGTAATGGATTTTTGTTTTTTAATGTTTTATTATAAAGGGAAAAAAATTTCAAAATTTTTTAAATAGAAAAGATTATTATATATTTATTTTTAGATAAAAAGATGATTAAATTCATTTATTATTATAAAATAGTGATTTTTTATAAAAATTTGTATTGATAGTTTATAAAAAATTATGTTAAAAAATAGATATTAAAAAAAATAAAGGATTTGAGATTTATTAAAATTATATTTTCTTATGTTTATAATGATTAAAAATGTATATATATATACATTTATATATATATATATATATATATATTATAATATAATGTGAAATATATTTTATAAAATAAAAGGGGGCATTTTAAATTTCATTAATGAAATAGGGTTTTCATAAAAAACTAATGAAATGGGTAAATATGATTTTTATTTTTTTAATGAGAATATTTTTTTAATATGAAGAGAAATTTCATGAATTATCTTAAAAAGTAACTATTTATTTATTTATTTATTTATTATTTAGCTTATATATTTATAGAAAAGGATTTAGATTTCCACCTCACAAATAAAATTGTGAATGATTAATAATTTAAAATGAGATTCTGTTATTGATTTTTTTAAAAATATATAACATATTTATATTCTAATAGAGATAATGACCTCATAATGGAATTAATATATTTACAAAATATGAAATTTAATTAATAAAATGATTTTATTTTATGGAGGTAGAATAATTTTTTACCAGTCCTGAATCTAGATCAAAAAAAATCGAACATAATAAAACCTAATATTGCTAATCAAAACTAAGTAACTTGATCACATGAAACTGAACTGGACCCCACGAAATCAATTTAATCCAAACCAAACCAAAACAATTTGATCTAAAATAAACCAAAAAGAACCTAATAATATTGAATCGTGTCAAAATAACCCAACCGAATTCAACCCCAACCTACCTTCACTTGAACCGAACAAACATATCTCAACATAAGTAAAACTATGATAAATTGATCATAACTAAACAGTACCATCTTAACCCCCATACAACATGAACCAAAATGAATTTATCTAAGGTGAATTTTATTGATCTGTAACAAATGGAATTGAATTCATCAGAACATTCCATAATATAACAAAACAAAACTAAACCAAATGGAACTATGCCAAACCAAATACATCTAAACACAATAAAACTATGTTGAACAGAAATAAAAAAAATTGAATAAAAAAAATATAACACAACAATGAAAAAAAATTTATCCATATAAAAATAAAATGAACAAGATAGAATAACATTATACCTCTTGGAACTAAATCAAAGTGAATTGATATGAAATGAATCAAATAAAAAACGAAACAAATTGAGTTGAAATAAAGCAAACTGAACTAAATGATATTAAATAAATCCACCTAAATGGAAACATAAAAAATAAAACTATATTAAACTAAATTAAACCAAATAAAATTGTGCTGAACAGAAATTAATTAAATTGGACTTACCTCAGTCAAACTATATTGAAATAAATCACTCAACTAAAAGTGAATCAAATTGAAATGAACCAAACCATCTCAAAACAATTAATAACAACATAAAAATATTTAAAAACTATATTAAAATAAATTAAAACAACCTAAATCAATTTTTACAGAACCATTCAGAACTAAAACAAACCAAACTAAACCAGAAAAAAGTAAATTTAATTCAATGGAATTTAATATAATGGAACCCAATCAAATAGAATTGAAATAAACGTACTAATGTCAAACAAAAAAAACCAAATCCAACATTAAACAAATGAATATAAAGTATACTAAACTATTATAAAGTGATATTAATCAATGAGATCTGACAAGACATGAAAAAACATAAACCAAACCAAACCGAACATAGTTTTTCTGAAACAACGCTACTCAAATTGAATAATCTTGAATTGAATTGAACAGAATTAAATCAAAAAAAAATTGAAATGAACAAAACCAACTAAAATAGAACCAAATAAAAATTAATTAAATTACATTGAATGAAAAAAACCAATCTGAAATAATATAAATCTACCCAACCTAACTAGATGTGAGTCAAATTGTACTGAAATAAACCAACATAATCTAAACTATATCAAAATCAATAAAATCAATCCATATTAAAATGAACCAAATTAAATGGACCGAAACTAATCTATACCAATCAAAATTGGTAAAAATGAAATTATAATAAACTAAGATAAATAACCCACACAAAACTGAACTGATCTAAATAGAATCAAAATAATGAACTTGAAATGAACTGAACTAACCAAAATGGGACCAACCCAAATATAACCAAATTTGATAAAATTAAACTTAAATAAATCTAAACTATAAATAATAATGTTCATATGGATGTATTTAATTTTTAATTATGATAAAAAAAATTAAATAATCAATCAATGAGGCCATATGAACAATTAAATTTATGGGGTTTTTTTGAGCGGTTAGTTTTCAATTTGGGATTGAGTTTTGAATTTTTATGCTTAGGGAAGAAATATTAGGTATTTTTGGATGAGTACAGATGTTAAATGGAAAATTATTAAGACATATTATGGTGTGGAGGAGTTAAAAACTATAATTACTATAGAAAGTGGACCAAGGTACCCATTAGGGGGTTTTAAGTACCATGTGAACCTAAGTTGTGTGGGGGTGATTTTATAGAGGCCAATGGGTTCCTAGTTTACCTATAACTTGTACCAGATAGTATTATTTATATTATTTTAAAGGAGTAATTTTTATCATTTTAGGTAAAATCATTTTCTTATTTTTTTCCCTCCCCTTCAATTCACTCTTCTCCTAGTCGATTGAAACAGATAGAGAGCCTCTCTTTAACTCTCTTATCCATATCACCTTCAGTCCTTGATACAAGATTAATATAAGGGATTTAAATCACCAAAACATGGTTAATGTTATCAATTATTTTTATTCTCCATTTATTCTACCTGAATATATCTTTTCTTGTCTCTTAAATGAGGATTTTTTATTTCACCATGTCTTTGTGTAATCAACTTTGGGCTTTGGGTTTCCCATTTATTTTTCTAAAGGATCCCTTGGTGAGTTGTTTCCTTCTATTTATCATTATTTTTAATCAAGGAGATTTGGGTATGGTTTTTTCTATTCATTTCGTGAATTTTAGATTAAATTGAGTATTCTTGGGTGTATTTCATTGTTTATTTAGTTTGATATGATATTTGATGGATTTTATGAATAATTTACATTGATTTTATTTTAAGAGTCATTGGTTATAATTGTTGTGTTTTGATTATTACGATTATTTTGGTATGGATGGTTAGTTAATGTACTTTATGGGTTTACTGGTGATCACAGGGTTAGATAAAGATATCTGGTAATTATAGAAGGTGGTCTTATCCCTTTTGGTGAATTTCTTAGTTATACCCTTGACACATCTTCTACATGTTTTCTAAAGATAATAATAAAAAATACACATTATATTTCAAAAATGTGAATGGAATTTTTTTCAATGGTATTTTTGTAAAACATGTTAAATTACTATTTATGAGTTTTATTTTGACCTATTACATTGACATTTCTTACTCAATCCCTACTTAATAAACATTAATATATGGGTTTACGTATAATTTTTTTAAAATAAATTATTAGTTATTCATATTGATTCCCAACTACAATGAGTGTAATTAATAATTTCATTATTTATTATAATATTTGTTCTAAATAATCATGCCTAACATGTCCATATTTAGATTTTTATTTGTTTCCTTTTGTAATGTATGTAGAGAATTCCTTTTTAACATATCCATAACTTTCAATCAACTTGAGGCTTGACCATGCATCCCTTAATGGTAGTAGTAACTAATTAATTATGTTACTCAAGGGATCTAGATAATATGGTAACTAAATAATATTTTAGAATATTTTAGGTGACTATTATATTTTTTAAAAATAGGCCAAGTTGATCTTCTGATAAATTTTATAAGGTGTGATTGTTGCATCCCATTATAAAGTGAATTATTTCTAATTCATGATTCACATTTAACATTAGGTTATTTAAATGTAATAATGGTGAATAATTACTATGTTACCCATGTGAGAAGAGATATTTTGTGCCTCATTATCCTAACATTTTTTAAATGATAACAAAAATATTTATACTCAAATTGAATTCAAATTATAAAAGGAAGAGTTTAGGAATAAATTTTCTAAGGACCATTAATTTTTAATATAATTTTTTTAAAAACCTTACAAATTTAATGATTTTTGTTATTTCAAAAAACATTCAAAAAGACTCCCATATTATTTAAACAAACATATAATGATATTGAACAAAATTATTTTCATTCAATTTATTTACATAAAAAACATATTACTTTGAATTTTTTCAAACATTTATTTAAATGAAATCATAAAAGGAATTAAAAATTTTCATAAAAAAATAAATGTTAAAGGCTTACAAAAAACTCATTTTCATTCTACTCATGTGACTTCCATATCTATTTACTTCAGCATTATTTATTTTTTGGACTTTAATAAATATATGATAGTCTAAAACATTTCCATACATGATTATTCACTTCGTTTACCTTTAGTATAGACAATTTATTGCTTTTATTTTTCTTTTTCACATGTGTGTATTAGTTAATTTATAATTCTTATGTTTTTTTAATATATTTACATGGGTTTTTAAAATTATATTCTATTATTTATTAATCATTAGATTATTTTGTATTTATATTATGGTTAACATATCTTGGGGAAATATATATATATATATATATATAACTTTGTGTGTAGAAATTACTATGATTGAAATGATACTTTTTCATGGATAATATGATAATATATTAAGCATGTTATGTATTAGTTTATTGAGCATGTTAATTGATAAGGAATATTTTTTTACTATTTCATCTGGTATTGGAATAAATTAATTTAGTTGTTACATTACTAGGGATGCATCAAAATACAAAAATTATGTATACTCCTTCAAAATTCCCATTGAACAGGCTTGTAGTTTCATGAATCAATTATTCACTTTCCCCTTCCATCTGGGATGGTTTGTATACCCTTACTATGTTATGATATATTCCCAAGGATTGGAATCATGGTTTCTATAACTTGTTCATCTATATCCTGAGCACTAGACTCAACGAATGTTTGTATAAGTATAGACCCTCTTAGTATATATAGTTAATTGTTACAATAAAATTCTTTTTTATAATGTTATATTCTTAATGTTCAATATTTTATAGACCACTTAAAACAATTATATATATATATATATGTATATATATATTCAATGACACAACCCACCAGGTCCCCACTTGGGCTAGCATTAGGTCGAGTGTTCCACCCCATGTCTCTCTACTGTAGGTCAAGGGATGATGACTAGCACCAAGTAAACATGTTACACAATAAGGGTGACCTTAGACTAATAAAAAAGTACACAACCACACATTTATAAATATTATATAACAATAGATGAAAAATAAAAAAAAATTACTTCAATATAAAAAATTCATGTAAAACATATTAATCATCTGTAGAGTATGATAAAGTGAAATGACATAAAGTAAAGGTCTTAAAAAAAGACCCAATAACCCAATGATAAAACCAACCTAACACAACTTGAAGGAAAATATGAGTCCCCTATGCATATCTCCTAACACGAACTATGCTTATGCATGTCACATCTAGGTACTACTAATAGCTAGATCCACAAATACTATTATGATCATGATTATCACCAAACCATCCATCTTATTCTTAAAACATAATGAATGTGGGTGAAATTACTAAGTTAGGGTGGTTATATAAATTCATTGTAAGAAACACTAAAAACCAAAAAGGATAAATATAAACACTTGTCAACTCACAATGTTGATTGAAAGAAGAAATATATATATGATTTAATGTTATAGGACCCAAGAAAAAGAATAAAGTCTTAGTCAATGTAGTCCTTCTGTAGAGAATCCACTATCTCTATAATAAACCAAAGAACCCAAACTCCCAAAATTGAATCCCATATTACTTCACAGAATCAATAACAGAAGACCCAAAAATCATTGAGTAAATCAAATTACATGAGTGATTACACAACACCCTGGATTGAAGACTTACACCCTATGAATGTAAAGGATTTCCCAACTTTATCAAATGTAAAGGGGAAAAATATTTTTTGAACATGGGAGTACCATCCCTAAGCTGGGCCATATTGACCAACAACCCAAGTCAGTGGGGACTACCAAAATTTGTGAAGAATATATGGAACCCACACCCTATCAATAGTTTTATTCTCTGAGAGTTTCTAACCCCAATCTTGATTTAATCATCAGGCCTAATCATTGTCCTAAACCCTATAGAGATAAGGAAACTAAACAATTGAATTGCCTCGCATCTCACCTATAATGTTGAAGGAGGACATTCCATCGTGATCTACATGAAAAAAAAATTAATGATATGCTACATAAAAGTCCAAATCAAATTCCTAAGTAAGAATATATAAAATATATAAGTTAATAAAATGTATACACCATTTACATTTGGGGTACATAGTTTGTAGAACCTTGGTAAAAGTTTATTCATGAATTTGTATCCAAATGTCATATGAGGGTCAATATACATGTAACAGACCAACTCAGGTCAACCAAACTAGTCACCCAAGTCAGCCAATTATGGAGTATGGTAAAAAAAATATAACCAAACAAGTCCTGTAAGTAATAAAAAAAATAAAAAAATAAATTATACAATGAAAAATTATAGGTAAAACTAATCTAAATAGTACAAACACAAAAATACCGCAAAATATAAAAACTAGTCTCCACATGACTAATCATCACCTATAAACTAAAACTACAACACGGAGGGAAACCTACATGCTACAAAATACTATCCCATTTACCTAAATACTTCAAAACAAGTTATATATAATCCCACATGAAATATTAGGGTGTGATAAATAGAACCTATTAGGATACCACCAAATAATCTATATAATTTCTAAAAACAAGAATGCACAAGGTCATGATTTTAAATAAAATAATTGTACATGAATTTTTCTAAATAAAATGACTTGATTTTTATTTTCAAGAAATAATTTATATTTCAAAAATTATATTATATGTATTAAAAGATAGAAATAAAAAAGTTAAATATTAAAAATATAAATAAACACATGATCCAACATATAAGAAATATATTATTTAGCATTAAACAACAAGAAAGAAAAAAGCAACTAATAGATGGTCTCTCGACCATGGTAAAATATATGCTAGACAGTCACAAGAAAAACAAGGCATAAGGTTAGATCAAAATAACATAGTGGCCTATAATTAACCATTAAAATACAATAGGTTACATTCTAGTGGTTTCACACACACTAAGTCTACCTGTGTCTCTTTATCAGCACACCCAAGGTTCCACTTGTGTAATGGTTGTTAATTAATGTTTTAAAAACCTTGTTCAAATAATTTTAAAACCATTTCATTGACAAGAAAATCTACTTCAGGATTTGAAAATAAATTTTCAATTCCATGTTAATGAAATTTTGTTTTCAACGAGAAAATCCCTTTTCAAATGAATACACATTCTAGTTTGAATTTCATCACATGAAATTCCACTTCAAATATCAAGGAATTGATAAAAATAATAAGAAAATCAATAAATTAAAATAATTGAATAGATCCACCTACCTGAAGGATATGGAAAATGTAAATGCATTTCAGAAATGGGCGTTGGAAACCAAAATTCATTTCTTTATAAGAAAAAGTGTGACTAAAAACTAAAAATGACTGACAGAAAACACAATTTGATTACACACCCCTACGACGAATGGTTCTGAAACCATAAAATTAGAGATAAATCGAAAAGAAGGATTACCCATAGAGATGAAGTGCCCAACCCTACTAATCAATCACTAATCAGAGCAATCCATAAGTACAAGAGTCACCCAAAAACACATATTGTAAGAGTTATAGTGGAGATTAGAAAGTAACAAAAGATTATAAAGCCTTGAAACCCTATATTCCACCCCAAAATATGTAAATCAAGGAATTATAAGTCATATAATAACATTACATGTGGTAAGACCCATTCATTTTAAGTTATACTGAAACAAAATTGCTACATATTAAGAACTCAATTCTTCAAATTACATAATTTTTAACACGTATATGTCATGTAACATTCTTATATTGTGTTATAAAACTCATCAGATCTATCTAGTAGCCAATAAATGTCATGTAATCACATTACATGCTTTGAAACTACACAATGGGTAGTAGAAAATTTTGGTTCATGCTGAGAATTGAAAAAAAACCCCAACTCCACCATTACATGTATCATCCAAATTCATGGTTCAACAAATGCCACCCAAAAAAAGGAAACCAAAATAAAATATTAGAACAAACCTAACATAAAGGTAATGGGGAATTACAATCTCCATGCCATAAAATATTTCATTCCCCTTAAGGATTTCATGATCGTGGATCTTCAAAAAGAGAAGTCCACTTCTACCTCATTAACAACATCAATTACCATATCTCATAGTGAACCAATATTCCCTTAAAAAATACATAGACTAGGGGGATCACATTACCATGTAGTACCTTATCCAAGAGATCCAAGATTTAGATTCGTTGCTCAACCAAAGTGGTATCAGGATCAAGATCAATATCCTCCCACATAATCACATGGGGATTATATGTTATATACCTCCTAAAAAGGGAAAAATGAAACACATTAAGTATTTAATTTAGTAAATAAAGTATAAGAAAAAGGTATGAAACCCTCTTGAGTCCCTCAATGATCTCCAAGGGGCTGGCAAACATGAGTTCCCACATACCCTTCTAACACAACCAGTGATGTCCCAAGAGAAGTGAGACTCTGAGAAATACCCTATCACCATCCTCAAACTCTAGTAGGCAATGATGATGATCCAAATTATATTTTTGATGACCACATGTCATGAAAAAACACATCTGTACCAATTTAACCACTTCTTTTATATCCTCCACAACACATTGACTGACCATAGACCTCTCTCCCAACTCTACCCATTATAAGTGAGATCAACAAGGTTGACCATTAAATTCTCTAAGGGTGACATCGTGACGGAATCATGATAACTATTTTTTGTAGTTAATCTTTTCCAATGTAAAATTCTTGTACAAACATCCTCCAAAATCATGTACACGTGTCCAGAGAATATCCTCCAGAACTCGGATAGCCCACTCTATCTGTTCATTTATCTATGGATGATTACCAATGATCAATTTCAATTAGAAACCCATTACCTTCTACATAGCTTTATTGATTCAAGATGTGAACCTTGGCTTCCATTCCAAAACAATGATATAGTGAACCCAATGAAGTCTCACAATCCTTTAGTAATATAAGCCTCTGAGTGGTTACAAATTCATATATTACTTTATTGGTAAGAAATTCACTTATTTGGTGAGTCTTTAAATAATCACTCAAATCACACCATTAAAATGAGTATTATGTGGTAAAATAATGATTAAATCCATGGATATATAACCCCATTTCCATTTTGGAATGGGTAATGGACGGAATAAACTTATAGATCTCTTGTGTTCCACCTTAGATCTTTGAAAAGTGAGAAACCATGATAAAAAATCAACAACTAACTGCCTCATCCCTAACTACCAATGTCAACCTATGATTTCAGGGTACATATTTAAAGAACTATGGTGAATAGACCAATATTAATGGTATATTCTGTGAAACAACTCCCTTATCAAGGATAAAGGAACAAACTAACTACTATAGAATCAGAAAACTCCACTAGGAGACTAATTAAACTCTCATGAGGTCTTACCACAATTTTTGATTTCTCCCAAGAATTATATCTTGGTGTCTATCATATTCTCATGTTTAAATCAATCATTAAAATATGATTCAACCTTTATTGAATACAATAACACATTTCCACCAACCTCATGTTCTCCCAATATAATCTCACAAAAAATTTCACTAGAGACCACTGATCAACTGATTCCTTCCCTAAATTTGTCAATAATTTTATACTCAATGAACTGTCTTCCACATTTCCTTTCCTAGGGGTATATATGATATCAAAATTAAACTTCTATAGTTACTCAACCCAACATCTCTATATCATGTTCTTATCACCCTGAGTATTAATATACTTTAGGAATTTTTTTATCAGAGTATACCATGAACCATTATCAAAATTTATAGTGATTCCCCACTTGGAGTACATTATTAATATTTTACAAATAATGATCATTATTAGGGTAGTTCTTCTAATGTGGGAATAAATGGCATGATTCATAAGACACAACATGTTTCCACTACATCAATAAATATCCCAAACCTATTTCTAAAGTATCATATAAAACATCATAACAAAACCCTGGTTTTCGAAGAATCGGAAATGGCGTTCAAGAAAACCTCATCTTCATCTCTTCAACATATTTTTTTCACCTGGTTTCCATTCAAACATTACCCCCATATGGGCTAACTCTTTCATAAAAGATACATGTTTGGAGATGCCTCGAACAAACCATCTATAATAAGAATCAAAACCCAAGAAGATCCAAGTATTAAACACATCTCTGGTCTGATCCTAAGATATAACTTCCCACAAATTTTTAGGATCCACTAAGACACCCCCTCTCAAATATAACATTCCCTAGAAACATCACTTCTCTGACCCAAAACTAAAAATGTGAAAGCGTACCCTATATATGATGTTACTTAAATGATTGAAGAATGATATTGAAATGGTCTCTATGATCCTCCTCTATCTTTGAGTACACCATGATATCATCTATAAACACAACAACAACATATTTGATGAAGTGATGAAAGATTTGGTTCATTAAATGTATAAATATGAAATGAGTGTTAGTGAGATCAATTGGCATTACCAAAAACTAGAAATGTCTATATCAAATATGAAACACTTTCTTTGGTATATCTTCTTCTCTGAATCTTAATTGGTAGTACCCCAACCATAGTTCAATCATATAAAACCAAGGATCCCCTATCATATGATCAAAGAGATCATCAACCCCAAGTAAATGATAATTCTTATTAATGGTCACTCTATTTAACATTTGATAGTCAAATGTATGTATACAATTTCCATATGCCCACATAGAAAATTGTACCTGATAATACCATAATTAAATTCTAGGAAGAATAAATCCTTTCACCTATAGGTCCTCACTATGGAACTTATGTTCTACAAGCTCGATAGGTTCCATTTGATAGGATGGCATAGAAATGGGAATCATTATAGGGGTGGGGAAATAATAAATTCGACCACCCTATATGGTGGTAAACCAAACAAAATCATCTAGAGAGACCTTAGGGTATGCATATACAACAATAGCCACTGGAACACCCAATCAAGGGTCAAATGCATCAAGGATCATTTTTGACAACTGACATGATATTATACGGGCACAAGGTATAGCAAGCCATACCCTATCGATCCAAAGCCCCACACAACCTAGAAAACAAGAGTGACCTCATAGATATATAAGAACTATGCTAAATGAAAATAACAATTTATATAGTCCTTCACACAGATCATCCAATCCATGTTGATAATCAAGTAAAATATATCAAGATCAAGCACAAAGAACTCCCAAATCATCTCAAAGTCACCAGTCACCACCCGAAACATTGGGCACTTGAAACCATCTCAGACCTCTTTACCAAAGTCATATAAAGAAACAAAAATTATGGAATATGCTTTGAATGAAAACCCAACATGTCAACCATCATTGAAGTTATGAAATAATTTGTCGGACCTATATCAAACAAAGCTATAACCATATACAATGAAATAAACATCCCACCAAAAATAGTCGCTAGCCCTACATAGGATTCTTCTAGTGCACACTCTATTTCATATATTTGTCCATACATAGCCACCTAGATATCCTATTTTCTTGATAATGAGACCCACAACCCCTAGAAGCATCAACCCAAATATTTAATCCCTTAGTGAAAGTGGATTTCTTCTTTCTTCCTTAATACATCTTATCACCAAAACATTTCATATGGCCAAATATCCAGATAATATGAAAATTACATGGAGACTACATTGAATGAGGCATGGTATGAACATTCCCCCACAACAGCAAAAAATAAACTTTTTGAACTAAGAAGAAGTCCTTGAATGTAGTCCTACAAAAAATTGACCACTCTTTCACTTCCTTTTCGGACTTGAAGTAGCACCCTAGCTAACCGTTATACCAACTGATGCCTCGCCTGAACCTATACTTCCATCTATATCTTCCGCAACCAAAGATTATTTATCTACAACCATTACAAGGATCAGAAGGAACAAAAGAACTACAACTGAAAAAATACCATCCATCATTCCCATATCAAACCTTCAAGCCTTCGAGTAATCATTAGTGATAGGCTATGAGTCCAAATACAATATCTCAACAAAGATGGTGGAGTACTCTTGGATGAAAATTTCCCCTTTCTCCAAGGTTAGAAACTCCTAGGACTTTACCTCATGTAAATTCTTAGGATAAAACTGATAATTGATAACATTTTTGAATGAAACCAAGGTAAAACGTTTGTGCAACTTTTCTTGCAGTATATAATCCTACCGCCTTCTTCCTGGCCCCATAAGTATATACATGGAAAAAACCACATGGTAATCTTCATTTGTCTTTAAGAAGTTGAAAATTATCTCAATACGTTCAATAAAATCCTTGGAAACTTATGGTCCTTTTCCACCATGGAAGACTAGTTGATATTGTTTGGTAAATTATGAGCCATGACACATAACTTATCCTTGGTTCACTATTACAACTGATCCTGGAGTCTGAATGGTATAGATCACTAATACTAAAAAAATGGATTCCACTAGAGGATATGAATATAGAACCTTCCTCGTGGA
Organism: Viscum album; assembly: GCA_963277665.1. NCBI lineage: Eukaryota > Viridiplantae > Streptophyta > Magnoliopsida > Santalales > Viscaceae > Viscum > Viscum album. The sequence continues at coordinate 65,834,269 of OY728126.1, forward strand.
TTCAACTCTAGTATTTGGAAGTTATCCTTTATGAGACCTTTTTTTGTTATCCTAAACATAATTAACAATCAGTTATTAGAAACTCCAAAACCAAGGAATCAAAAATATGAATCCAACACCATTGTTTAAAAAAATAATTTAAAGTATGTATGAATTCAAATATAAAAAGGGTTATACCTTTATAAAGAAACATTTCAATCTATACAGAGTCCCTAGTTATTTTATTCAAATATCCATAAGCAAACCAAGTCCTCGATTTCATAGATATGATAATTTAAACAAATTTCGAATATAGTGTATTGAAATGAACGAAAATACAATGTCTTGGATATAGAAAAGATTTTTTTACCACCCATGTAAAATCATATTTTTTCAATGGAGTGAGATGGCTATGACACTTTTATAGACCTACTATTTAAATTTTTATGATAATACTCATTTATACCAAATTAAAGAAACATACTTAGTTAGTTCTAACATACTTCATGGTGAGTAACCTAACATTTGATAATAAATTATAACAGACCAACCTAGGACAATTGGACCAGTCACCTAAGTAAACCAATTAAGAGGTGAGGTAAAGTAAATATAATGAATGATGTCATCTATATACGGATAACAAGACACACATACATAGCCAGAAGCAAAAAAAGATAGATACAACTGATCCATATAGGATTATCCCAAAAGATCCACAAAACTAGAAAAACTATTCTCTATGTGACGAGTCTTCACTTCCAAGACAAAACAACATCGTAAATAGAATCCAAAATTTTATGGAATGATATTACATTTAACTGTATCATAAAAAGGTCTGAAACCACATATTGGAAGAAGTAGGGTGTGATTAACAGAGCCCAGTAGAATAAAACTTGCTAATCTACAAAAAATATTAAAACTAGAATGCACAAGTTCAAGGATTGAAAAAATATTTTTACAAGAATATTCATAAATAAAACAACTTGAAATAACTTTTCAAAAAATATTTATTTTTTTGAAATTTGAATAAAAAAATTCAAAGAAAAAAACAAAGAAGGTTACGATACAAAATATAAATAAACATATGTGCTAACATCCATAAAAAACCTTTCATTAATTAAACATATATAAACACAAATTCTATTAAAATTTTGTTTTTAGCCTATGGGAAATTATATTATAGACTCTGGAAATCATAATAATGAAAAATTTTGGATCTAACTAACATCAAGGAAAGCTAAGGACCATTGACATATAAGAGGTTAACTCAAAGTGGTGTCTCACACACTAAGGTTACTAGTGTCTCTTTATCGACACACCCAAGGTTCTCACTAAGAAAGTTTTGCAAATTTATGTTTTAACAACCATGATCATATTTTTATAAAACCATTTCAATGCCAAGATAATCTGATTTTGGGGTTCAAAATTCATTTTCCATTTCAAATAAAGGAACTATTTTTTCAAAGAAAATCCCCATTTTTAAATGAGAACCCAAGTCCTTTTTAATTTTGACACATGGAATTACATTTAAAATCTCTTGGAAACAATAAGAACAATAGGAAATTAAATAAATTAAAAGGAATTATTGATCCACCTACCCATGGACATAGAAAACCTATATTCTATTGATAATGAGGATCAGAAACCATATGATCTACCTTTGAAAGACTTGGAATGACTTGTGACTAAAAATGAATGACTGAAAAAAATAATCCTTCCACCTAAAAACGAGTGAGATACTAAGAGGAATTCATACCTATAGAGATGACGTTCATAGATCTGCTGATCAATCACATAACCAAGTGATCCATATGGAAAAGAGTCACACCAAAATTGCAAGGTAAATAGCTCAATCATAGAGGAGAAGGATTAAATAGATAATGAATCCTAAAAAACCCATATGATTCCCTAGAATTTGTAGCTAGATGAATTATAAGGCATGTAATACCTTTAAATGTCATGAAAATCTTTCATTTTATGTTATACCAAAAAACGAATCAGCTCTTATTTAAAACTAAAATTTTCACATTATATGATTTGTAACCCAAACTCGATGGGTAACATTCTCTTGACATATATTACCACTAATGTGATCTATCAAGAAGCCAATACATACTCTGTAATCTAATTACAAATAGTGTAACTACCCAAAAAGTATAAAAAACAACAAATTTAGGATAAGAATTACCAAAAAATTCATGACCACACCATTAAAGGTATCCTCACAGTTCATGGGATGAAAAAACATTAAAAAAGTAAACTGATAAAAAAATTAGAATATACTCAACATAAATGTAACAAGGTGTAATAATACATGGAATACATGATGGTTTGCATGGAATATAGGACCCACAGTTATAATTGTTCTTGAATTCTTTAATACTAAGTCATTTATTACTAATTTACATTGTGTGTTTGATTACTCTCATGGCACATGATGAAAGATAAACAGCTGGATATATACTCCTTTTGTATACTGAGCTAATAATGAAAGGACCACATAACATGTATATTGAAAGTAAACCTTAAGGGATATCTTAAATCACTTAAAATATGAATAGTAACTACCATAATTGTACTAGTTGTCTATCTATTAAGTACATACCATGTGATTTTTTTGATTTTCTATTCTATAACTCACGAGAAATTGCACTGCATCTACAGAATCTACCTCTGAACATTCCCAAAACACCCACACTAACAAGAAATACCCTAATAAAAGCACTGGGGTTCTTTGTTGTTCGAAATTCACTGAATAGACACACATAAAAGTCATTTAATGAGTCTATGATGCCTTTATGTTTCATTTCCATCTATATCCCACATTGTCATGCCTCTCAAAGATTCATCATCACCCATAAATCATCTTGCATGCCTTGTTCACAGATGTCTTGTCCAAATCAACTTCTTTCAATCCCATATGATTCCTATTTATCTATCCCTACTAAGATTCCTCAAAAATCCATCCATGTTGTAGGTTGGTGGTGAATATGTAATGAAAATGGGGAATAGTGATGAATAATGTGGTGGGACCCATAAATGGAATTTTTTAGTGGAAATTTCAACGGTCTACCCACTAATCATTTTGCACTAATTCACCAACAATGATAAATTTTTTGATGAATTAGAATATAATAATTTAATTAGAAGATAAGGGATTCCAGTGATCCCACGGGATTGTGATATGGGAATAACAACCCTCCAGTTTGTCTATCATGAATTACATAATGACTATAAAAAGTTATGATGTGATGCTAAATTTGGAGTCCCACATTGGATTAGGGGGAGTTTTACGATCTTATTAAACTCTATATGGGATCTCTTATCCTATATTAGGCCTTTCCAGTGATAGGAGGTGAGAAATAGGGTAAATAAAGTTAAGAGTTTGTGAGAAAAGTGGACAATATATTGTGTGGGTAGATAGAATGACCATTTAACTGCTATCAGAGAAAATGGGGTAAGTTTGAATCACATCGGTAATAATAAGGGTGGGATTATTAAATATGGGATTCTAGGGATGATGGATTGAAAATCAGATAATATTGATTATTTTATATATGGATGTAGATTTTTTATGTTACCAAGTGATTGGAAGACAGATTTAAGTGGATGAAGATATATTTTTAAGATGTTTAGAGTCTGGTGAAGAATTCTAAATAATTTTGGATATTCATATCTCAAGAAAAATGGAAATTTATCTAAATATATAAAAGTAACTAGGGTTTATGCATATATGAAATGTGGAAAAGTCTTGGAATTTTACATGTGTAAGTATGAATCATTAAGGATGACATATAAGAGTGAATTTTAGAATTGAATCTAAAATATGACAAACTATTTGAATATTTAATGTTTTTTTGGTTGGTACTATTTTATTCATTGTTGTTTTAGGATGAATAGTTAGCCACACCAGAATGATATATTCCACAATTGGAATAGATTTTAATTCTAGAAAAAGGATATTCTATACATATTTAAGCAAAAATTAAAAACATCTATAAGGATCCCACATGAGGTTTCTGACATTGAAAACTTTTAATCACTTATGTCACATAATGGCATTATGGTCACAACATATGAGGTGTGATCAAGTTATAACACTATGAGAATGTATTATCATAAGTGTTAGAATTCATGTAATATTTTATTAATCACACTATGATTTTACTTAATCAAAGAATTATTACATCACAATATTTAGACCTTGAAAAAAATATAAGGTCGTGATTATAAAGTTTATGGTTCATTAAAAACATATATTAGGTTCATTTCATGAAGATTCATAATTATTTGAGACTCATATGGATGTTAAATAATATTAAACGATAAAATAACTTATCATGTTGTGATTTAGGATGTTAGATCATGATTATTTAAATATAGAGAAATCCAGAAGACTAGATTACTTGGATTTATCAAATTTATTTATTATTTATGGAATGTTCTTCGACTATATATTTTAACCTTAATGAAAGAGATATATTTTAAGATGGTCCAAATGATGGAATTTAATAAGACAAATTTTAAAGATGAGATTTAAATATTTTTTTTCAATTATAAATTTTAAATTCAATGGATATATTATGGATTGTTTGTGAAAAATGGGATAGACGATAGAGAATATAGAATAGCGGAAGGTAACTATTTGTTCTAGGAGGATAAATAGAATAATAAGAACGAGTTAGGAAAATGGGATTTATTTTATATCTGAATTATAGAGGTTGATATTTTACCAAACCGGATATAATTATTTATTTTTTTTGGGATAAAAGTGTCATGAACTAAATAAAAATGAATATGTAAGATCTACTTTAGAGGATAGGATGAAATAAGGAGATTATTGTCATTTTTAGATCTGATTTTTATATAAATAAAAAGACTTCGGGGTTCACAAAAATCATGTTTACATATGAATTAATGGATAGAGGAAGATATAATTTATTAAATATAGTTTCTATGATGGGATTATTCAATCTAGAGAGTATTGATTTCTACAATATAACGTTTTTTTATGATCAAGTATTCAACTATTGTTGTAAGATTTTTTTATTTTTCAAGTGGATTCAATAGTTGCACATGGTATTCAATTTAGAATCACATCTAGAATAATGATACAATATAAATATGTTATTATATGAGAACCGACCTTTATGTCAATAAATTATAAAATGATATATTTTAGAGTAGAACACAAAGTATTAAAAGGAAGTGACCCTTGGGAGGAAATGAAATATTACCTAAACCATTCAATTGAAAGTTATTCTTTCTAAGGAGAAAATTTAATCAAAATATTTTACCACAAAATTTTTGAGTTATTAGGGATTTTGGTAAATCAGTACAAAATTGAGTGTATACTCATTCGATATTTCCCAATGTGGATGAACCAAGTAGAATAACTGTGTGTGGTTCATATTAATTTCTACACATGTAAATGGAATCTAATGTGGATGAATTTGATAAATAAAAATTAATTAAAGGTTGAATAATGTTTTCGTATAAAAAGGGAACAATATGTAAAAAAGATTAGAGGTGGAATTGTTTAAATCAAATAACATCATGATTCAAACCAAGGGTTAGTTGGGTTATAAGAAAAATAAAACATTAATTTTTATAGAGACATGAAGTTTCAATTGATAAATAAATAATGGAATTATATGATTGGGAAACATAAATAATAGAGAGAATAACATAAAATAATAATCCGTACCATGAATATGGATCACTTTCATATGAGGACTATATCCATGCCTGATTCTATTTGTAATATCCATTGATGAATAATTTCATAAAAACTTAGGATATCTAAATCCTCCCTTATCAGTCATTTAGGGTATGGTTAAAATTGAATAATCAAAATCAAGTGTGTTCATTAGGGTTAAATAGATGTAGTTAGGGATGGAAGATATAGCTATATATTAATTTAATTTTTTATTTGTTTATTTTAATTAAATAGTTACACAAGTGAATGAAAAAGCCTTGAAACTGAAATAAAAACAAATCAAACCACACATAAGGTAAACCCGCAATTATGAACATAAAAGGGAATAATTTTTAATATATGGGGCACAAATTAGGAGGAAATGGAATTAACCATTGATCACACATGTTTGGACTAAAAAATATTATAATTAATATAATATATATTGGAATCAATTATATTAATTCTATGAAAATAAAAAAGTGGTCCATCCATAAAATATTTAAAGGGTTCCTATGAAAAAAATATAAATTTCTATATCTTCCCCACCTTTAAATATTTTCACCCCAAAAGCACAACATACTCAAAAATTTATTGGTACCAAGCACTCATCTAGTTCTTGTGTTCCCCTGAGATTTAATAAAGGTTCTCAAACTAATATGGTTCACATAATATCATTATCTCCAATCCTAGAAGGGTACCCTCCAAATGATCCTCAATTTTCATAGGTTACTCAAAAAAAGTATCATTTTCTGAAAAATATAACTCACCCTACATAGTGATGTTAGATAGCTAATTAAATAATCTACTCAATTGTGATATATAGAATACATCATACACTCAGTCTAAGTGTGAGTGGAAATTCTAGGTGGTATGAAACCCTGCCCGCCCTCCATTTGATCTGGAATAAACTAATGAACGTCGGAGATAGATTTTACCCATAAAAATAATTAATAGTTGACATTATAGTGAATACTTAAGGAATATATAATATACCTACCCTAACTCAAAATCCCTTATATTTGGTCCACCAAGTACTTATGATCGATTTTAGTTACCCTCATCTACTCCTCAATCACCTAAACCATTTATGTCATCAATCATACTAACTTTAACCCCATGTGAGATGTCTCTCCTACCACTTTCCATTATAAGGGTGACCTATATATTCTCCCATATATGACCTTTAATGGTAGCATTCCAATATTGATTTGGTAATTATTATTTCATATATAATTCAATAAAGTTAAGTGACTATCCTAGTTTCACCCAAAATCTATCAGAGAAGCCTATAAAATATTATCAATAACTAGGATAGTTCTATTAGTCTATCTATCCATCTATGTTTATAATGTTGTGATAAACCACAACTATTTCTTGAGTGCCTCCTAAAATCTATTTCATAGTTAGGATGTAATGAATGTATCATAAAATGTACCCAATGTCAGTGTATGATATCCACAACATAAAACCATCATGGGAACTCCCTTGTACCCTACTTGTGAATAGAACAAAGTTGGATAACATGATCAATCATTAAATAATTACCTAAACAACATCATAAACATTCACTAATACTAAAATCCCCATAATTCAATATATAGATTATCTATCTCACATATTTTATAAAACTACTAGGGGTTAGGTCAAATCTATTGGGACCTAGTGTATTTCCTTCACCTATTCATAAGTGAGACATTGAAAAAAACATAATTATATCATGATTCATTTCTAGTCACCAATAAATATTCCTAAGGACTGGGTACACCTTTATCATTATAGAAAATACCACCAAGGGAGAAGTGTAGAACTCCCTTTGAAACTCCTCCTCTAATGTGAAATAATCCATTTCCATATTGGAAAGAAGATGATATGATCAAAACATTCAAAAAATCTATTTAGTTCACCACCTAAAAATATTTGAACACATAGAACATAAAAATCAATGATTCCCAACTAGGCATCCCACAAGAATTGAATATGTAGAGGGATCACGACCATCAATTGATGAAGAGTAATACCTCCCTCGTCTATTAAGGGAAACTACATCAAGACCAACTACTCCTAAGACTCCCCCATCATCTAAGTATGATATTTACTTTAGAATTAATTATCCACCATGTTTACCTTTAAAAATGTATAGTCAATCTCAAAGTCATTATCTTTTTGTAATTATAACTAATGCCTCAACCTCATGTTATGATCTCTTTGGGTAAATACATGCCAAATACTTTTATGATCTATATTGACTGAGAATAACTCACTGATATTGTAATGTATCTAAGTAATTAAGGAGAACAATACTTTAATGAGATCAAAATCCTTGTTCATGTCATTCTATTTATTTTTTATAATCAATATGTCCCATAATAAATGACCTCAAACCTATACATCATGCCATAGCCATGTCTATATCTATAGGAATTTCATAACACCATGTAATCAAATTATTTTTCAATATCCTCAAAACAATATCACATGTCAATATATAAATTAAATCCTCAATATCCCTCTAGAATAACTCATATTAAATAATGTTATACACATTTTAGGTAAGGGGAGTCACAATATATATATTCATGAAGAAGTTTTCTAGGAATCTTCAAATGTATCCTTCCAAACGAATAATCTCAACTCCTCAAGAAAACATCCAAGTTCCTATTAAGTAAGAACTTCATTGATTTTCACGAATTCTATGGATACTCAAACCTATGAGATGACATGTACTAGGAAGTGAACCTCTCAAATCCATAACCAAAACCTCATGATTTTACCATAGACTTGGTTTTCTTGAAAAAAGTGCAAAAAAAATTTCCGATGATCGTTGTGTTTATCATATCATGTTTAATATATGGGGATATTATTGATGATCATAATGCTGAATGGATAAAAAATAATCTTAAATATACAGTTAATTATCCCCATGAAAATATTGACTGAATTTTTCATAGTGGAGTGCATTAGAAAAAATCAATAATGACTATAGTGACACATGAATAATGTATTTTTGATATCATCTTTATAATCCCGGTTTTGATGATAGTTTGACCTAATATTGGTCTTTGTGAACCATTTCACTCCATTTAGCTGGTTTGAGAGGTCATTGATCATCAACATATGGTATTGTTTCTTATCTATATTAGGATTATGGAAGATATAGTCTATGAAAAGCCTCGAGATCTTAGAAAACATCACATAGAACAATATTGGAGCTTCCTAGGGGACACATTGTGTTTGATGAAGTGTTTCTTCATAAGGTCCTACAAATTCACCTGTATCACTCTGAGCTCTTAGAAGGACACCCAATAAGGTATTGATGATATAGATGTTGTCATGGTGTGTTTGTAAATATATAAATCAATCTTCTAGATAAGGGAAAATCAAGGAACATTCTTTGGAAATACATATATATAGTCATCAAAACCAATATTAAGTCTTTTTTCTAAAGCATATACCATACAAAAATATAATATTTCTAACTAATGGGTGATCGCATGAAACTTCTAGCACATAGTCCTTTACTGTATTTACTAAAGGTATTAGTCACCCAAAAGGGAAAACCTAAATATTTCCAATCAATAGCACACCACTCTCCAAAGGTAGTATTCTATATATTCACAGACACATGATATCCATTCAATTACAGGGATGATTTCAAGATGATTCATCTATACCATTCTGGGGTGACACAAAAACCTATAATTATTGAGTGAAATATTTAATCATCGGTAAATTTGGGTGATCAAGTGGTCATTATAATTTGGATTCTTTAACAGTATAGTCCATGATAAGGGTTCTCATAGGGTTTATATCTCTCCATCCATGTATAAAGAAACACAAAAATTGATGGCCCCAATGATGATGAGAACTAGTTAGAATTTAAATAAGATAATGATCACACCCTAAACTATATCGATTATATCTTAGTTATTACTCAAGGTTTATTGCATCTATCCACAGTCTTAAGAACATTCTCACTGACCATGGAATGGACTGGCTATGGGTTTTTGAGGTAGAAGTGTATTAATGTGATTCCCACCACTAGATTATATTCCTAGTCCACTACCAACTCCCCTAAAATTATTGAATCCCTGAGGATCACAATATCCAACTTAGGGAGGTCTATAATCATTTCAATTCATTTGATATGGAATCCCATTTACTATTCCACCCAGAATTTTCCCTACTTCGATCAATTTTTGTAGTAATGAGCCATATATCCTTAACCTCTATAGGATTAAACAATCCTATATCTATAATATCTAGTTCCAATATGTGACTTATGGGATGTTAATATTTTATAATGAGACTATGTTTATGTATTACTTTAACATTTAAATTCTGAAACATATAATGGGATAGTCGTAGCTACCAAATATAATATTAGATAAACACCACCATCTCCTCTTTCCTACATCCCCTCAACTAAGAAGTTCTAAGTTTCTAGATATCACCCTAGATCTCAAGTGTAGGTGAGGATATAAATGGGGACAACATTGAATTATATATCTCTATAATGGACACTCAAAATCTTTTATTCATGATGATATCCATTATGAATCATCTAAAGATGGAAACTTGTTCGTTTTGTGAACCTCAACACATAACTTGAGGAAACAAAAGAATCCCTAATGTAGAACCAATGGCTCTAAAATTCATAAAACCCTCAATGTAGTTTGGTAATGTTCCTCATGAAAGAGGAATTTAAACTATGCCCATGAAAGAGTATCATCTTCATGAGTTTTTGTCATAAAAGTTCACCAAGGACTCACCACACTATGGAAAAATTTGGATTCTAGAAACACTACCTAATTAGATGGTGTTACGACTAATAGAAACACTCAAGCCACTACTTTGATATAGTCCCCAATAGTTTATGGGTTAGGATCACCTTAGAACCTAGGAGGCCTCTTCTAATAGAAGTCATTAGGAATACTCAATATATAAAAACCATCATAATATACCATTTTAATAATCTACTATTTATAAAATTGATTAACTTCTTCCTACACCATGGGTGGAGGGTCTTCTCACTACACTATAACTATATGACCATCCCCCCATATTCCTGGTCAGAATGTAACATGATATATTCCCTGAAAAGAAGCCTCATCACTCATATATTTTCTAATATGTGCCTTAATTTCTATCATGTTTACATAATCACTCTTTAATAGGATTGTAGATAATATTATATATAGATGTATCCTAAAATTGACTAGATGAACCACTATAATTAAATCATACCTCATAATGTAACTCAAGAAGAACCTTTAATTAAATTAAAAACTATTACATGATTCATGTACCATATAATTATCCCCTACAACTGGTTCCCTATAATTTTTATTTGAAATTTAAAAAATAAATTCATCAATGTCTTGGTAAATGTATATGTCGATTATTGGAAAAACACTTGGTTCCCCAACCTGAATGTCAAATGCAAAACCGCTTAGCACTATTTCACTAATTTTCCAAAATAGTCTAAAAAATACTAAGTCGAAAATATATCCCTAAGACAGTCATCCTTTGATTCCATTCTAATATGAATTGAGCCACTATGACCCCTCCTAGGCGGTAATATAATAATCTATTCCACCCAAACCCCACCTCCATCATGTTAGGGAATGGTGACTAGATGTGAGTAGGAATACTACACAATATGGGAGGACATAGCAAAAAGTACATATAAATAATCACACGTCTCCACAAAAGATATAACATTGTAAGATAAATAAAAATATTGAATGAAATATGTAAAATACACTTGAAACATTCAAGTCATTCATAGTGAATGAAAAAGTTAACTGATATAATGAAAACGGATGAAACAAAGGCACAATTTCCCAAAGGTAAAACCAGCCAAACACAACTAGAAGGTAATGGTTACTTATTCTATTATCATGAACATCATCTATTCCTATCACCTCTATGTACCACTAAGATCTCTCTACATTATCACCATTTACATTCAATGTTTTTTTGATATTTCATCATTTCTTTAAGACATGATAGATGTGATAATAATTTCATTTTATGGGTGAGTGTATGAATACATATTATGATTCCATGAAAAATGAAAATGATAAATATGAAGACACATTAACTAAGAATATAAAAGATAAGAGGAAAACTAGATATTATTCAATTTTATAATATATATAACATATATGTAATTTTATCTCTATATATAAAAACCATTTATGATTCTCAAACTTCGCATCCAAATCAAGAACCCATACAACTTAACTTTTAGACCTTCATTACATTTTAGAATCTATAATAGAAAACACACACCTCATCAAGAAACAATTTACAGATGATAAGTGTACCTAAATATATGGATAGATTAATATGGCCCTATATAAGTGGAAGAGTACCTATCATTATTTGTCATAAGGGGGACCTATGGCTTATCGAGTCTTATAGATTACTATCCCCATGCCTGAGCTAGAGGACCCATGACTCAAGTATGTCAGAGAGTAGTAAAATATGGGAGGAATGTAGGGGACCCACACCCTACAACTAGTATTCTTCTAGGGAGTTCCTAACAATATTTATTCTCTAATAATTATATAGAATATGATTTTCTGGCCATATAGATCCATGGAAACTAATATGACTGAATTACCATATGTATCACCTCTGATGATAAATAGAAAAACATCATCCTGATTTATGTGAATAAATAATAAGGATATAGTACTCATGTTCTCATGTCTGAGGCTCAAGTAATAATATAAAAATATATCCAAGACTATAAAATGTACATAGTATGTGCTTGGGGGGGGCACAAGATGTTGACCCTCTGTAGAAGTTTGCTCATAAAGATATTTCACCATGTTTTTTGTGGGTAAACATATATTGTATGTGTGATGGTGTTCATTTTATATAGAACACATATGGGCAGACGAAAAATATTGTCATGATCTTGAGTCATGAATTCTTAAAGTACATGGAATGCCTGATGGCCAAAATGGTGTTTGAGGCCAAATGGCTACCAGGTTGTGTACGCCCCATACACTCTAATCTATGAAACATAGGACAACACAATTATTACATTGAAATTAAACAACATGTGATATTTAACTGACTCAAAAACCATAGATACCACTATTAAGATGATATATTGTGTGTATCCCATAAGTATATCCTATGTGATATTGTCGTCAACAAGAAATTATATAAATCACTAAAAATATAACTTTTGTTTCCAAATAAACCTATAATAACTCCTAAAACAATTCCAATAATCCATATAATCCCCATTACACCAATGGGATTTCATTCCTCTTTCATTTCATCATAAAAATGACAAAATGTGTTTGTAGATGTATCTGTGATGCCTCACATTACACAACACTTTTGATATCATGTATTCACGACTACGATCAATCCTTTATTGCCTTCTTGTCATCTCACACGACTCATTCTCTGTAATCATATCCAAATTGGCTTCTTAAAATCCCAAATGTCTCTCGTTTATCAATATAGATCAATATTTGTTGAATATCTTGACATGGAGAAGTAAAAAGGTGAATATTAAATAAAAAGAGGGAATACATGTAATAAAGGTAATAAAACCCCATAGATGTAATTTTAATTGTGTTTTCCAAATTTTTTAGCCACTGTTCATCAGGAAAATATTCACCAATCGTGAATAATTGTTGGAGGAATTATAGCTGGATCATAAACTAAAAAATTTAATTTTTTAGGGACATGATATTTTGAATGATAAATCATGAATAAATTATTGAATTTATAATTAATAATAATGTAGAGAATAAATTAAAATTAAAATCCCTTCCATGAATTGGGATCATGTGTTATTGATGACTGCTTCTTTACTGGGCTATGTTTGCAATACCCATCAAAGAATACATTCATCAACACTATGGATTTCCAATTATTCTCCACTAACTCAATTTAATATTTCATAAATTATGAATAAACATAATTGAGTTAATTTATTATCATTAAATAGATGAAATTATGTTCTATTTATATAAATATAGATTTTTTATTTATTTAATTTAAATAATTACACATGTGACAGCTCGGCTTGGGGGCCCAAATGAAAACTAATTGTATACCACTCTTTGGGTAAGCCCCTTATTCAGAAAAGAACCCCAACATTATTTTTTCAATTTGCGCCTCTATTTAAGAGGAAATAGAATATTTTTACTCAAACATGAAATCAATAACTACATATAATTTATTATACTTAATACAATATATCAGGGAATCCATAAATCTAATTTTTTGTAAATGAATCTGTTACCCAACCTTTAAATATTATTTAAAATATTTTTAGAATTTACAATATAAACTATACATTAGAAAATAATAATAAAACTAATTCATGCATACACATATCTATTCATCATTATGTTATGTCATGTTCATGGTTCCATAATTAGTATTTTTATGCCCAAATTTTACATGGAAACATCAGTGGACATGCATTTTCCCTTATTGCATATTAGGTATTTCATTTAACATTCATGACCCAAATACACATATAGAACCAGAATAACATATCTTACTACCCTTTTAGAACTCACTTGTCCATAGAGACTTATGACTAGTGTCGCGGGTCTACGATTAATATTAGGGACTTATTTATCCACTTTAATAACAACAAAAAATCATGACTTAATTATAAAAAATATCAGCATTAGTATTTTATATATTGGATGATCCAAAATTAACCAGAAAACGTATAACAAAAATAAACAAGGATTATAAGGTAAAATAAGAAGGAAACAAACCATTACCCCATATATGAATGAATACATGAAAATATAAGGAAACTAAAACAAATGAATCCAAGAAGAATTTGAAATAAAATCATGGAAACTGAATGTGAAATCAATCGAATAGTAGGGGAAGTGGCAAACATTACCACCAACCAACTCTAAAAACATCTATTCTAAAGCTAGAACCTATCAATATCTATCCTTGAGAAGAAGGACTAGTATGAGGACATCCAACAGCCACTAGAGAACCTATAGTAACAGAATAATAGTAAAGGAATTGTTTCATATCCACTAAGATATCCATACATAGTGTAATAATATAATAATTCATAGGGATCTAACAATGTTGTTTAAAACAAATAGTGACAAAACGAAGGTGTATAAATATGTATACAAATTTAAAAACATACATAGTAAAACAAATAAGAAAATAAAAATATGTAATAAAATAAAATATTAAGTTATGTGACCCAAGATTCAATATATAATAACTCCTTAAATTTATAGTATCAACCACTGAACTTACCTTAATTAGGATAGAACTATATACATATAAACCTAAATGTAGGACATTATTATATCCTATAACATCTAGCCTAGGGGTAGGGTAATATTTTATCCCATTCCACTGAGGCAAAATTTTAGTGTTTTGGCCTAAGATAATCTAGTGGAATGGGGAAGTGTATAAAAATCTAGGGCCTCAATCTATATGTCGAATAGTTGAAATGGTATACTCAGTTAGGCTCAAAAACTAACCCCATGAAATTTAACTGCATAATAAATTTATAAAAAATTACATATATAATAAAAATATATCTATTATACATATAAAGGAAATAAAAAAAATTAATTCTAAAAGAAAACAAGATTTAAATTTCAATAAGTAACTAAGATCCACTTTTATCTTGCTCACTTTTTAGTAAAATAGTATTCATGCTCAAGATAATATTAATAATGACATCATCTATCACGATTTATAAAGCATTTAAATAAAATGTTTATTATATTGAAAAAAATATTATATATTTTTATGCTTTGTATTATTAACCATAAAACCATAGTGAAATATAAATAACCAATACAAATTACAATCAGGGTAAAATAGATTAAATAATTCTATAATTAAGGCATAACCCATAAAAAATAATATATGATAATATTATCTGAACTGAACCATACAGGTTTGATGAACTCAAACCCTAGGACACATTATGGTAATAAAAAAAATAAGGAAATAGAATTTATTATAAATTCTCCAACGTGGTGTAGATGAACTAACAATGTGTTAATTTTTAGGCATAGACATAATTTTATAAAAGAATATTTATCATAAGTTTTTAATTTTTTTAAGGTCAATGTTCCTCATTATAAACCAACCAGCACTAATATATTTAAATCTAACACTTGATATATTTATTTTTTCACATAAATATCCATGATACATAAGATAAAGGTGGGATAACATAAAAATCATTTTGTATAAAACCCTTTTTCGGGGACAACAAAATGATGAAAATAGAGAATTTAGTTTATAATAAAATTTTAAAGGAATTATTTATAAAAACGTTTCCAATAAAACTTATTGAACCTTAATAAAAATTCTAAATGACCTAAATTTTATTATGTTTCTGGATGAGTTAGATTTTGGACCCACTTGGCTTTCCATGTTATGTCATCTCATTCCACCTCTAAACTCAGCCACCAGTTCACCACTGAAGCATCATATTTACCTTCAGATAAGTGTAATAATTAAATTATAGATCATTAAATTTTAGGCTAAAATAGGTGATATTTAATTATATATATTGCTTGGGACTAAAGGAAATAGTATTTAGTTTTGAATTAGAAAATTAAGAAGGTTTTAGTAAGTGGGAACTCCAAACATAAAAGTATTCTATAAATTAGTTGGAATAAAAAAACACCCCAAATGTCATTATTTGAACCCTTGTATAATATTAAGGGTAAATTATAACACCTTATATAATGTTGTTTTAGTGGAAAGGAGTATACTTGGGTTACCAAATATACATTATATTGAAAACCAAAACTAAAAACTCAGTATTTGAAAGGATTTTACAAATGAAAATTGGGTTGAATTAAATTCTAATCTGAAACTACGAGTAAAGGGGGGTTTCATTAAAAAGTAAATAAAAAATTCCAAAAAATATCCCTATTTATGAAAATAGATTTGAAAAAGACATGTCTATATTGATAAAATATATAGGTGATTTATTATTAATTTATGAAAACAAAGGGCAGTCATGTAGTAGGCTTCGCCCAAAAATCACTATATGTGTTGGTACCAAATACCATTCCAAAATTCATGATTTAACCATTGCAAGTTACCATTATCATTCCATAAAACCATAAAATAAAAATTATATGATAATTAAAACAAATAAAATATAACCATTATGATCCTATAAAAACAAAAACTCATAGAAATAATAGGTGTCCATCCTAAAAATTACTCAAATATTATTGCAACCATATCCCATAAATAATATCTAAGAAAAAAACATAAATTACTACCTTGAAAATTAGAACCCTAGGCTCTGATGTGCCATAATATTTTACCACAAAAATGGTTATGAATGGTTAGAGACCAACACATGGAAGCCTCTATGAAGCAAGAGGAAGGAAAGCCCCGTGTCTATGGTTAATTCCACCATCCTTATATAGAAATCAAATAAAAATATATAGTTAAAATAGAGTAAAATTGGAATAAAAGAAATAAAAGTGTAGATAAGTGGAAGAGGGATACTAAACCATTATTTTATCTATAAGAAATCCTATGAATACTCCTTTAATAATGTTGAAATACGGAGGATGTGAAAACCAATAGAGTTTCAAAGGAGGTACCCAATTATCTTGAGGCAAATTAGGTTTGAAGGATCCCCTAAGGGAGTTAAAATAATCGAATAAAAAAACCAATATTTTTCTATTTTAAAATAAAATTAGGATTATGACAACTAAAATATATTCTGGGCCATCAAGCACCTAATTGAAACCCCCATAATGCCTGGTTTTCTTTCTATTCCATCATTTACCCAATACCTCATAAAGTCTATATATCTTAGGTGTTTACACCCATATGACAATTGAATTCTTGATCAGCATTCATAATATCAAATTATTAGTAAAATAACATAATAATACATATTCAAACACCTAGAATAACATCTAAATCCTCATGTGAAAAAATATCCCTAAATCAAATTAGAAAATTTTAACTTGTTCAACCTTTAAACATCCAAATTTCATCCTGAGGATATTAAATCCCTATTTCATGAACTCTGTTCATTACAACCTCCATTTCATATAAATTTTTATTCTTGATAAGTCTCAAGAGACATATAGAAAATGATATATTAATCTTAAGTATTTAATTTATATAATGAGATATCCATTAATCTCACAGTGTAGAACATTAAAATCCATCTCAAGTCACCTAATCCAACCAGTACTAGAACCAAAATCATTGAACTATGAACATATTTATCATATACAACCCAAACATACCTTATATTTTATCATATACATCTATACCATTTTAGAATTAGAATTCCCAAATCAGATAAAAATCATCCAAAACCAATAATATTTCTTTCATCATGGTCATGTTCTCCAAATAATAAAATCCAATATAAAATAGAAAATAATATTCTAATATACCCCCAAATCTTACCCAAGATAGTAACAAACCAAAAAATTAAAATATACAAGAAAAATATCACTAATATATTACCCAATTTCATATCTATCATCCAATATGAGAAGCGTAAAACCCAAATCAATATACTAAACATAATTAAAAATAAATATCTAGGGATGTACCATTATTTCAAGATGCCACTAAATACCATTAATTAAACTAAAAGTAAATCTTGATAGTTCCCACCATATAATTCTTTCGAGGATATCTTTTCATGACCTACCATTATGTTCTAGTTTATAAAATAAGTTCATTTACTAAAAGTATTAAAAAATGCATTATTTATTTCAAATTCATATCCTATTCTATTTCTAAAAATACCACTTTTATATAAACAAACTATTATTTAATATTGGTTTAGGCAATAAAAATATATAAATTTTCTTCTTAAAATTAAATATCATCTCTTTATATGATAACTAAAAAATCATATATATTTGAATTTACATTTAAATTTAAAAACAAAATCAAAATACATTTCAAAATCATATTTTCCATTAAATTTTTCAAAATCCATTGTAATTTAAAAAACAATTTTATCCCATATAAAGCATTTTAATGCCAAAATATGTGTCACCAATCTCATTTTAGATCAATATATAAATCTACTGTTCATTTTCAAAAAATAAATTTTT
Source organism: Viscum album (assembly GCA_963277665.1). NCBI lineage: Eukaryota > Viridiplantae > Streptophyta > Magnoliopsida > Santalales > Viscaceae > Viscum > Viscum album. The sequence goes on from OY728126.1 coordinate 65,853,055, forward strand.
TCCTAATAACAATCCATTACCTTAACCAATTTTTAAAAGGAATCATATTTCCCATTTTAAAATACACCCATTAAAAATAAATTTATATTATATCACTATCTCCATGTAATAAAATATACAATTAGAAAAAACATTCTTATAATTCATGATACTACTAGACACTTTACAGTCATTCATACTAGGAGTCATAGGATACCCCTTAGGCATAACCAATAATAAACGATTTAAATGTTTGAATACTTAATTTTGGAATATATTCCGAATAATAGTTATAGTAACCCATTAATAAATTTGGAATACGAATAATCCTAAAAAACATAGTTAAATATAAAATAAACAACATTATTAAAAGATATAGTTTCTACAAATCTAATATCAATTGTATACATGCAAATAAAACATTTATAGTAAATAATGTCTTGATAGGTAGGAAACACTAATAAAAAGAATGTTTCATTCTTAGTATATAAATATAAGATGAATTTATATAACATTATTTTTTTCTATATATAATTAAAATACATTGAACACATTCATTAATAAAGCATTAATTATAGATGACTAGCTATCAGAATTATGCTTCTTTGTACCAATCATATGAATCTGTTAGTGTCTCATATTGACATAATGGTAACCAATATATATATATAGATGACTAGCTCTCAGCTCGCCTTCTGCCTCCTAGGGTTTTGACCTCCCCTGGAAGCGATGTCTCAACCGCCCGGCTCCATTCAAGTTCTCTCTTCTCTCCTTTGCTCGCTCTATGATTTCTCAGGCCTCCCCTACTCCATGAAGGCGTTTTGGTTTCTCCCCGGCCGCCTCTACTACACTATAACCATGAGTTCCTCTGCTCCTCTCCAGGTTGATTTAGAGTGAGGGATACTTTGAGGTTTTGGGCAAGTGGTTTGGCGGACGTTGGATTTCCAGGTGTTTTCGGAGTCAGTTCTTCTTGATTGGGTTTCATTCCTGGTTTTATGCTTCCCAGGTATCTCATACTCGGCTACCTCACTTTGCTCTGGCCTAGGGTTCCGTCACTCCTCTCTAGGTCGGATTTGGAGCTATTGATGGAAATGTATTTTGGGCCTTGAGGTGCAGCGGACGTGGAGTCCTCCTTTTGGGTTCCATCCCCGTCATTCTTCAATTTTTATTGTTTTGATTTCTTTAGGGTTTCATCCCCAAATTTTCCTTGGCATTCTTCTTGTTCGAGTTTCATTCACAGTTAACCCTTTTATGTTTCTTGTTTCTTTAGGGTTTCATCCCCGGATTCCTTGGTATTGTTCTTGTTCATGTTCCATTCCCAGTTGACTCTTGTTAGGTATCATTTTGGGCTACTGCCCAGGTTTCGTTGATGGCGGTTTGTGCTCTACATTGGTGGTCTTGTTTTCTGGTGTTGGTCATTGGTGGAGAGGTGATGAGATAGTGGCGATGGTTTGATTTTGATGATGGTCTTTGGCATTATGGTGGGATGTTTGAGCAGTGACGACGATCGTGGTGGAAGATCGGAGTTGTAGATGATGTCTGGTGCTGCTGATGAACGTCGGGGAAGCGGACGACGGTGATGACCCAATGATGTTGATGTCGACAGTGATGGAACGATGTGATGGAGGCGTAGGTGGAGAAAGTATTAGGTCGGTGTAGTGATGATAGTGGCTATATCTCGGGTGATGTATTTATTTGACGATAGCGATCATGGTTGGCGATAGGCAGTGAAGGGGTGCGTGAAGCGGGATGGCACGTTGTTTATGATTTCCTTTTGAATTTTATAATTTGGAATTTGGGAAAACTTTTGGGCACAGTTATGTGGTTTTTTTAAGTGGGTAGGATTTCACTTACTAGTTGGATTTGTATCCGGTTGTTTGGACTTTTTTTGGTTTCACACTTTTCCCTAAAAAGTGTCATTTAAAAATACAAAAAAATATGGATTTTGGATTTTGGAGTTCTCAATAAATTTATTAAATTTTTAATCCCTCAAGAACATGAAAAATTAATTAAACCTCACAAAAAATATAATGTTTATTGAATAATTTGATGTCCCATTATGACATGATATTCTTATATAAATAGGTTCAAGATTCCTTTTAAAGGGTTACATATCATGCCTAATAATTACTAGATCTTGTCTAATCCTCAAAATAACATATCAAAGATAACCTCGAATTATCACTCTAATACTAATGGGTAACATCTATGAACCAAATTATCTCCTGACACCTAAATCACATGTGTTACTACACCAAGAGCACTCAACTATACCCAAAGGTTGGAAACTAGCATTGATTATCTAATAAGAATGTTGGGGAATTAATTACCAACTTTTATTATAACTAAAATTTCTAAAAATATTATAATATAAATCTATCATATTTAGTTTATATTTCAAATTCCCCTAAACAAAATAAAAAATATTTAACAAAACCAAACAGTGTAGAGTAGTTACATCAGTAACTGATCAAACCCACAATAACTATATGAATTCTTATATAACAAAATCATGAAAACTAACTTAGAAAAACTAGTCAAATATGAACATGAAAGACAAACATTGATCAAGATAGAAACACCAACTGAAGAGTATAATAAGATATAAAGACCACATCCAATTTAATCCAAAATATTTTATTCTCAAGTGGGAACCCATTTTTCTTTATCCTAAAGCAAAATGAAAAGTATAACGATATCCAATAGCTATTAGATTAACTTAGTAATTGAAATATAGTGAAGTAAATATTCTATTCCCACCAAGGTGTCAATGTAGTGTGTGATCATAAAATACTCAGTAGGTAACAACTACCGGTGTCTCAATACAATAGTGATACAACTTGGGTATTACTAAACATGTGTACACATTCAAATACATTAACTGTAAAAAACCATAAGCTTTAAAAACATGGAATTGAAATAAACAAGAATTTATATAGCTCAAGAATTAATATAGGTTACCATAAGTAACTCCTTATATTGTTAGTATCTATGCCTAAAATTACCTTCTTTGAGAGAGCCTTATATTAATGCCATGATAGAGGTTGAGAAATCATTCATCCCATCCCATTGGGTGTTGTGCAAGAGAAATAATGTAACATATCCCATATAAGTTCACCTCTATAGTCGGTACCTAATATTATACCATAAAAATGGGATTTTTTATATAGATTTAGGGCCTTAGATCATCCCATGGTATAAGGGAAGGTCTATACTCAATCCAGGATAAGAAACATGCCCCTTGAAATGAATATTTCTTAAGAAATTTAAAACAAAAATATATATTTAATATCATATACATATTGTAGTAGTAAAATAAATAAACATCATTTATACATAGAGAATAATTCCTCCCATTTTAATAAGTAACAATAATCCTTGGATATGATTTCCACTATTTAAAAGAATAGTATTAATGTTTAACATAGCTTGAATAATGACATCATCTATCAATATATATATATATAAAGGTAATAAAATGGTGATTAAAAAAAATATTTTAATTCCTCTTATGATTAAACATAAAATCATATGAATATTAAGCTAACACATATATATTCCTAGCATGGTAAAACAATTCTTGTTTGTACAACCCAAAATTTTATTATATATTTCACAATAAATAATTTTTATTGACAACATTCATTGCACAAAACACCATGTTTAACAAATACTAAACAACCTGTTATAATATTATTATATGAAATTTATATCATTTTTTAATTCACTATTTCAATATTATCTTAGTTTTAAATTTTGGAATCATTTTGAACAGATTGATTTATTAGTGAATAATGAAAAATACAATTTTTTAAATTGTAATTTAATTAATCAGAAAATCCCCAAAATTATTTAAATTACATAATAAATTAAAATATGTCTCATTTATTTATAATTAATCTATTTAATTAAATTTTAATAATTATTATACATTTTCTTAGTATAATTTCATTTTTAGACTTAAAAATGCATTTTTCAGAAAACTGTTTTTATCGAATTTTGTGGATTTATTTTTAACATAATTTATTTTTCTGAATTAAATTTTATAAAATGGATTCTATATTTTGAATAATGGGTGTAAAATTTGTCAAATCATAATCTTTTATTTTTTTCATTATGAATAGCAATACTGGAATAATTTATCACCACTATAAAGGGTAAATCAGATAATTAAGGATAAATATTAATGAGATATGGCTATAAAATTTCTATAACACTTGAATTTATCAAATATTTTGAATTAATAACTCAAATTTACATCTATGTTTTGAATATTTTGCTTCTTCGTGCCATTATTTATTGATATTGACCTTTATATTGCTTTAATAAAAGAATAAAAACAAAATATCACGTTATTGAATTTAATATCATTAATATTTTTTCCATAAGGAAAAAATGAGTTTAAGATCAAATTTAAAATCTCATTTTCAATATAAATTAATTTTATTATCATGGTAATTTATTTTTAAATTTCATGGACAGAACAATTACCTTAAATTCTTACGCAACACCAACAAAATAATTATTCAACTAATTGAAAATATAAAACCAATGAATTTAAAAATATTAAATGTATTATAAATTGGATGAGTAATTGTGTTCCATGAATTTTATTAATATATACGTCATATTATGGATATGTGAAAGGATTATATATGAATTAAACCTCTTTATATATGTATTTAATGTTAAATTGAAGGAATACTATAAAAAACCATTATTGATATTTTATGAAAGTAATATTTTATTAAATGATTTAAAATTATTGAAAATAATATATTTTTCCAGATTAATATTAGCTGTTCTAACACATAATCCATGATCCATTTATGGGTTTTTTTACCTTTTATGATAACATTCTTGACCCTTAAAGGGTATAAATCATTTATTTTGTGGTAACTATCAAAATGGTTAACCAGGGTTAAAACTAAAACATAAGGATGAAAACATAACAAAAAATTATAAACATATTTTGGAAAATTGTATTATGACTCATAATCATCTTATATTTTTATCACAATATTTTTATCCAATATGACATGGAAAATAATTTATATTAATTTAATAATAAATGAAATTCCAATAATGTCCCTCCCTCACTTATAAAAGGACACAAATTCCGTCTTTTCTTTAGATTTCTTCGAGACCCCTATATTGAAAAACCCATAATAAATTAACTTATAAAAATCCATAAAAATTTATATATATGTTATATTATTTCAAAAAACCACCCCCAAGTCCCATTAGAGGAGATCTAAAGAATGTATAACGAAGAAGAGGTTATGGTCTTTATTGAGTCATTCATGTTTATTTTTTCTTCTATACCATATTAATGTGATTTATACATAAAAAATATAAAAATGTAGTATCATAAATATAATATTATGTTATTATGAAAATGGTACATCTATTTTCTATCTTTTTTCTATCCTATAAAAAATGAAAACATCACCCTTTTATACGTATGACTTGCTGTCTCCACATTTCAGTGTAATTTTATTTTTTATCACCACATTAATTGTATGGTTATAAATATATATGATATATATGAAATAATTATTCTTCATAAATAATAATATAATAACTCCCTTATTGCCTTCTAATTTTTTGGAAAATGATATAGTCGCTCATGTGTACGTGTGGACTACCACTTCCACAAAGCGATATGATTCGTTTTTCATTTATGATTTAAATTGATTGTAATAATCATAGATTTATTGAATATATAAAATATATGTTATATAATATGATACCATAATGTTTAATTATTATTTACTATTCTTTCGTTCCATCTGCCAATAAGTGAAAATATCATTTAGGCGTACGTACGTCCTACTATCTCCATGAATAATGTAATCCAATTTTCTATATAAATATTTTATGAGTGACTATAAATATCTTTATATTAAATATATATTATACTCATATCACGAATAAAATTATCGATATTATTTAACTATAATCTTAATAATAGTACTGGAACTACCGAATAAAAAATAATAATAATAAATGAATCAATTAGAAAAGGAAATAATGTTAAGAATAAAAGATAGTTAACAAAATGGTGATATAATATTATAGATGGATCATATATGATATTATTGAATTAAATATGGTCATTCTATATAATTATAATAAATACAAATATTTTATATAGTATTTCAGAAAAACTATGATGCACTCAAACTTGATGTAATGGATTTTATCTCAGTTTCAACTCTATTAGAAAGTATTGGGTAATATAAAGCTATTTAAATTTATGTGGTTCATATAATGCCACTATAATGTATTTAACATTAACATTTAATCATTATAATTAAAATTAAAAATCATGGTTACTATTTCAAGGGTTATAATTTGAATTTCTATAAAGTGGTAAAGATTTATTTTTCAATCGCATATTTTTGGGATTTATCTAATTTTCATTGATGGAATATTATAATATAAATTTCATAAAATCCTTGTAATTTCTAAACCTATGGATATTTTATGTTTTTTTATATCTTATTATATATTTTACTCTCTTAGTAAATTTAATCCTGAAAATATGTTTTTAAATTAAAGATGATTTCATTTACTTGTGGATCAGTTATATTTTGCACATATGTCCATATTTTGCAAAATGGTTTTATGGATGACATTTTTATTTACTTAAATAATTTATCTATGATTTTGTACCAGGTTTTAAGGTAATATATATAATTTATTTGAAGGTTGATTTTTTAATTTTTTAACAAAAAATCAAATGGAATATTGTTTTTAATGTATACAGTGTTAACGTATTTTATCACTGTCATAACCATTTTATTCTCTTTAGATACTTATACACTTATTCAAAGGTTTTTCAAATAAAAATATTTTATAAAATATTATTTTTATTTTTTAAATAAAATTTTATTTTATTCTCCAAAAATATATGAATTTATTTCCAAAACTATATTTCATCTGAATTGAAAGTTGTCTTTTATCTGTTATAAAATTTATGGTTATTAAATTTCTATTGAAACATTAACATTATTACAGTCATTTTTTATTAAAAATTAAATATATATTAAACATTCCTTATAGATATATTTATTTATGAAATCATATAATATTTATATATAAAGTATAGTACTATGAATGTTATCTAATTGATTGGATAAAACCTTGATAAATCTGTATTCTTTACTCAATATAAATATTTAATTATAAAAAAATTATAAATTGAATAGATCATTCAATAGATGAGGAATTCATTAGATATGTAGTGAAGGGTGGGAAGTAATTATATATATCCTCTTTATGAATCAACATGTATCATTAGGTAAATCAATTTTCCAAATTAAATGGGATTCATGTTTATACTTACCCATCGATTAAACAATCATAGCAAACTGATTTGAGAGTCTAGATATTAGGATGTATGAAATCATTTTGTCCAATATTAATAATTTCCATCATCATGAATTTATTTATTATTATCCATGATATTATTGCATTGACATTATCAGTGGATTTATTTTTTCATCATGTTATTGATTAAATGGAAAATGATTTAGTTATTTACTTTTCCATATTAATTATTCTATATTTACTCATGATAGATTCAATTATACATATATCATACAGTGTATATGAGATCACCCTTTATTTGTTCTATTTTTGAAAATATATGTACTATGATATTTTAGGTATTATGTTGGATGAAATAACATTTTTAGGTAATTTATTTTTTATTTAAAATGTAATATGGAATCATGTGTTTATAAAGTTATTCAAGACTATTAAACTAAACATTCCTTCAAGATGAGATCCTTTGAATATTATACGAGTGTTATAAAGTAAACATAATATTTGGTTTACTATAGTTTAAGTTTCTACAGTAGGTATATTAGTGTATGTTTATTATAAACCTTTGGAAATATATTTAAAATGAATATAGTAAATATGAGATGTATGAAAATCCCATATAGTTTTTTATATATTTTACCATTATAGGGATTTTTATTTTATGACACAACATTCATGATGATAATGAGATAAATAATTATGTTTCATTATTTAGTGATGGATGATAACAAAATAAAGGTAATCATTGCCTGTATAAAATGTACCCAATGCTCTACTGATTAATCAAATACTACTAGTATTGGAAATGAGGAAATCATGTCTAAATTGGGGAAGACTACTCCGGATATAATGAATAGTATTTCCCAAATGAAGCAACCTATTGTTTCATAGTGTGATTATCATATATTAAATTTTGTCATGTGGAATAATCATCAATATTTTATTGGACCTAATAACACATTGGAAGAAAATAAATAGATTAAGTCCCTCAGAAAGATATCTGTACATTTAAGATATAATTAAAGTGAAAAGGTAATTCTAGAAATTGATTATTTTATAGACAATATCAATAAATGGATATCAGTGATCTAGAAAAATAAAAAGTTTAATGAAATAGATATTATTTATTGGGGAATAAATTATGTAAAATTATTTTAGAAATACATTCCTCGAGAACAACGTGTTGAAATAAAGTGGAAGTTACTCACAAAAAAGTAGTAGGAAGAAGAAAGTGTAGAAGAGTATGTGGATAACCATACAAGATTTTACCTGTATGATTCATATTATATATATTCTTGAAATAAATATTGACATTATACTTTATAGTATTAATTCAAATCTACAAAGGGGAATATTTTATCAAAATATTTCCTCATATAATGATATATTAACTATTTTTATTAAATTGGTGAAGGAATTTTCTAGATCCTATATATTTAATGTAAATAAAGTGTTGGAGAGGTCATATGAGAACCCTGAAAAAGGGAACATATCAAATAATAATAATGGAATGAATCAATTTACATCATGTCAAAATTGTGGAAAGAAACATCTTTAAATGTTCTTGCAGGTAACGAGAGTTTTTTACAAGTGTGAAAATAAGGTTCATCAAAATAATGAAGATATGGATGAGAAAGAACGAATTATTATCCAGTGATTTAATTATAATGATATGGGTCATTATTAAACCAGTTCCCAAACAATAATACTAACTTACCACAAAAGAATCCATGGGGATGAGGCCAAGCACAGGGAATTACTACAGCTGATGTGGAAGATTCTAGTGATGTTGGAAATGGTAAAACTGCCATCCATAATAGAAGTGAAAAAGTTATGTATTAATTTGGATATTTACACTATTTGATAACTAGATATTTTTATGGTGTATTACATCACCAGGTAAATGATTAGACGCGAAGTTGGTAGTGAAATATCTTAATCGTAGAATGATTTTATCTCAAGCCAATAATTCCTCTTCTATTGATGTTTTTTGGGAATATACTTCCATTGAATCTTGTGATCATTTATATAGTTAATTTTTCTTTTTATATTGTTATTGTATTTGATCTCTTAGTATAGATCTTATAACAATTGTTGTGGAAGGGAAGTTACATTCAATATTTTTAATCAATATGTGATAAATTGTGGGGATGAACCAAACATCCCAATGGAAATTACTTCCATTATATAGTTATGAACACTTATTCATGAGAGGTATTCATATTAAATATGTGGGAAAAAACTCAATATTTGAGATGTATCTATTTTAAGGGAGTTTTTGATGTCTTTCCAAAAGAATTTCTTATCATTCCCATGAATCGTGATGTTGTGTTTTAAATAGATCTTATACCTGGTACTACACCTATTTCAAAAAATCTATATAAAATGGACAAAAAGTTATAGGAATTTCTAAACAAACTTCATGGGATTCTTGAAAAGGTATTCACTCAACCTAGTGTATATCCATGGGGTTCTCCTATTGATTTTTTTATAAAGAAATATGGGTCAATGTATCTTTTCATTTATTATTTAGAACTTGAAAAATCACTATTATAAACAAGTATCCTCTACTATATATCGATTATTTATTTTATCTATTACAAAGAGATCAATAATTTTCAAATATTGATCTTAGATATTGATATTTTCAGTTATGGTTTAAGAAAGAGGATATTCCCATGACATTCTTCTATATGAGGTATGGTTATTATGAATGTATTGTATTTCCATTTGGATATAATAATTATCTTCTATCATTACGGATAATATAAATAGAGTATTTAGAGAATACCTTGATCATTTTATTGTGGTATTTATATAATATATTCTTATATATTCAAAGATAAAGGAAAAACATGAATAACATTTAAGAATTGTGATGATGTACCTAAGGAAAGAAACGTTTTATTTAAATTTAGAAAGTGTTCATTTTTTATTAATAATGTTTAATGTTATGGTCATATAATCACAAGTGAGGTTATATCGGTTGATTTATCATAGATAAAAGTTATTGAGTAGTTTAATAGACCATCTATGTTAACTAAGATCCATAGATTTCTTGGGATGGTTGGATACTACTGACGCATTGTGAGATAATTCTAATGAATATATAATTAACGCACCATGTTCAATTTGAAGGGAGATATGTTCAGGTGGAATGATTAATATGAGGATAATTTCAAAGAAAAAAGATTGTTCAACACCCTTGTCCTTACTATAAACTATAGTAGAAAAGGGTTCATGATAAATAGTTATGCATTAAATAATATATTAGGATGAATCATAATACCTAAAGATATGGTGAGAGATTATGCCTCCCACCAATTGAGGTTTATGAGAAAAATTACACAACTCATAATTTAGAGCTAAAATTGGAAATATTTTCATTGAAAATATATAGGTATTTTTTATGGTGAAATGTGTGATATATAAAAGGATCAAGAAAATTAATTATATACTTATATATAAATATTTTAATTTTCACTAGATATGATGGTTGGAGTTCATGAATGATTATGATTTCTCATTACATTACTTCCCTAGGAAGGAGATAAAGGTGGTTATTGATCTGACTCAGAATGATCATGCTAGTTTTTTCATAATAAGGATTAAATGTGATCTAATATTTAGCGATTTATAGAATTTAGATATTGCAATATGGAAGAAACAGGATAAATTTTATCTTTCTCAGATGAATTATCAACCTTCAATCCATGAGGGGATTGAGAAGGGACAAAAAATTATGGATTTACAGAATCGTGTGGGGAATGTTATTTATTTTAAATATAATCATGATAGAATAATACAGTTCATGAACTGAGTATGTGTACCATACATACCATAGATTATGAAGGATATATTGGATTAGTTTCATATTTTATCATTTTATAATCATCTTTGATCTAAAAATATGTATAGAGATCTAAAGTAATATTATTGGTAAAATAAAATGAAAAGGGATTTTGCATATTATGAATTCTAATTCTTAGTGTTTTTCTTATTTAAGGATGAGAGACAAAAGTCTAAGAGGATTTTAAAATAATTACCTATACCAGAATGTAAATGAAAAAATATTACCACTGATTTCATCATTAGACTACCCAAAAAATCTAAAGGGCATAATTCTCTTTGGGGTATGGTTGGTCACCTTATGAAATGAGCACATCTTATTATTATTAGATTATATTTCTAGATCTTCTAGCTTACATAGTTATACATTAATGAATATTTGACATTTATTTATTATCAATATCAATTTTTTTTATTTGGATATGAGGATTACTACAATGTTTTGAGGAATCTTTTTGTAGGCTCTAGATACACTGTTAATTTTTATTATTACTTATCATCTGAAGATATATATTTATTTTGTGGTCCATTAAGAAAATATAAGAAATTTTTATAGACTTATCTATGGATTTCAAATATCATTGGGATCAACAACTTCATTTGGTAGGTTATTTTTAACAAAAATAGCTTTTACTTGAGCATTTTCAGGGCACATTGTGAATACCTTTATGGAAGTAATATAATAAATCTAATATGTTGGGATTAAGTTAGTGAAATAATACTATTAGGACCTAATATGGATTTGGAAATTCCAATAAAGGATATATCCACACAACAACACAAAAGGTAAGCTCATATAAAATAAAAAAGTTATTCTGATAGTCGTAAATGGTATAAAATGTTCAAAGTTAGTGATGTAGTATACATATGAATATCTATTTGGAATAATGTTTTGAGATTATTAAATAAAAAATTACTTATCACTAGATGTATAAGTCCCATTGAAATTCCGGATTATATAGTGATGATAAATTATCAATTGGTGCTTCCATAGAATATATCTCAAGTTCACGATGTCTTCCATGTATCTATCTTGAGAAAATACTTACCAAATCCATCATTTATATAAATTATATAAAATATCACTCATTTGTTCAGATTTTTTTGGTGAAATAATAAATTTAAAGTAGTTGTGTGGGAACCAAAGGATGTCGTGAGGAAGATGTATCATCTAATTTATATATCTGAGTGACAATATTTTAAAGGTGAAATTATTATAAGGTGGTAGAATGTATCAAATCAGGATTTTAATATATATATTTCCCTTGAAATAAATTTATTTCATAAAATTCTATGCAACCAATATTTAATTTAAAGGGCCATTTTTAATAAAATATATTTTGTGATATTTTAAATGTTTATTTTTAAATTAATTTATTGAACTTATGTTAATTTAATTTAATAAAATTTACTCCATATTTGGAATTAATAGGGTAAAATTTTGTAAATAGTTAATTTTATTTTTCATCATTATGAATAATAACAGTGGTAAAATTTATCACCTCAATAAAGGTTAAATTGGGTAATTATGGTTAAAAATTAATGTGATGAGGATTTAAGATTTTGATAACACATTACATTATCCTAATGTATCGTTTTACACAATAAATTCCCTTATTATTATTGAAAATCTGGGCACTGGGTTGCATTTTTATTATATATTGACCATTACATTACTTGATGAAATTAATAAATGAAAAATATCGCACTCTTGACTTTAATAACACAAATAATATTTACTTAATGAAAAACTAAAGTTATGATCATTTTTAATGTTAATTTTAAATTTCAAGTAATTTTTTTTCATGGTAATTTTTTTAGTATTAATTGATTGTATAATTACATTCAATTTGTACACAATACCAGTACAATACTTGTTCAATTAATAAAAAAATAAAAAATAATATTAAAAATTATAATGTAACAAAAATTGGATGAATAATTATGTTACATGAATTTTATAGAAACATATGAAATATTAGGGATTTTTTAAAGTTTTATATTCAAATTCTATCAGATTCTTGACATATTTAAATTCATATTAAATGAATAGTCTAAAAAATAACATTAATGATATTTTATGAAAATAACATTTTTTTAAATTATTTAAAATTCATAGAAATATTATATTTGGACACATTAAAGATATAAGTTTAAAAAAATTTATCATTGTCTATTTATGGGTTTTTTCTTCTATTTATCATAACATTATAGGCCTTTAATGGTGAATTTTTTTAGTAATACGGTAATTTTCTAAAGGGTTAACCTGGTGTTAAAAAAATAAAAGGGTTAAAACATAACCAAAATATGTCCAAAGTTTACTGTATGAATATTTTTAGACTAATACTAATATAATATTTAATTATACCAATTTGTAACCATTTATACATGAAAAATAATTTATATTAATTTAATACTTTAAGAAGTTTCAATAATGACCCTCCACTAACTTCTAAATTAACACACATTATCTCTTTTTTACACAACATTGTGCTCCCTAGATTGAAGAAACTCTATAAAATTCAATAATAAACATCATTACTATATTTATAAAGTTTATGGTCTTTCAAAAACACCAACCCTAAGTCTCTTAATAGGATATCTAAAGGAAGACTACCGAAGAAGGGGTAATCATCTTCACCGATTATTTTAAGTTTATTTTTTCTTAAACGTATACTATTGTGTTATAACACTAATAAGATAATAAATAAAGTATTATTTATATAATAATATCTTATTATTATTTTTTACCAGCATTTTACATCTGTTTTCTATCCTATAAAAAATGAAACCATCGCTCATGCGTACAAACAACTTACCATCTCCACATAGTAGTTTTATTTTTTCCATCACAACATTACTTGGATAGTTATAAATATGAAATTAATGAATTTTATAATATTTAGGACATAATTATGCTTCTAAAATTATTATATAATATTTACCTTTGAACTTTCTAATATGTTGGAAAATGATAACATCACGATTATGTACATGTAGACTACCATCACTGTGAATCCATGTGATTCATTTTTCATTTCTTATATACATAGATATTAATAATGATAGATTTAAACAATATATATGATTTATATGATCTAATATTTATCCATTAATTTTGATATAATAATTCCCTTTCTTTTTTCTATCTGTTGAAAAGTGAAAATAGTGTTCATGCATTTGTACGACCTACCATCTCAATAAATGATGTAATTCATGTTCTTATCTCTAAGCATTATAGAGGATTCTAAACACACACACACACACAGATATATATATCTAATATAAATTATATTTATATTACTAATAAAATTAAATTGATTATGTAACCATGATAAATTTTCATAGACTAGAACTACAAATTCAAAACAAACCTAAAAAACGATGCTCTTAACACCGCAAATTGTGATATTGATAAACAGTTTTAAAAAATGGGTGATAAAATAATATAAATTGTTGATATATAATATTATTGATATATGTGTGGTTATTTAATTTAATTATAATAAATTGAAATTTATTATACATGAGGTCATATGACTTACAAGATAGTCGAATTTGTGGTAAGGTATTTCGTCTCAATTTCCACTCCTTTGGGACATATTTGGTAGTTTGAAACTATTTAAATCTATGTTGTGTATAAAAATCCACTTTGATATATTTAAAATTAATATATATTATTGATTATTAAAATTACAGTTATATTTTTCCATTTTAAGGGTCAAAATTTTAAATTTACCAATGAGGAAAGAATTTATTTTACAATATCATATTTTTAGGATTCCTCATATTTTAATTGGTAAAATATTATAATAAATAATTCATAAAATTCATATAATATCTAATCTAATGGATTTTTAAAAGATTTTACATATTTTATTTCAAATTTTCCTCTATTTAAAAATTGAATCAAGAAAATAATTTCTTAAAAGAAAGATTGATCTTATTTCTATTTGGATAGGTTATATGTCTATTCCATGTACATATTTTTCAAAAAAAATATAAAAATAAATTTTATTTAATAAAATTATTTATCCTCAATTTTTAAAAAAAATTAAAGGAATATTTCTATTTTTTCTAAATATTTCTTTTTTTAATTTATTTTCAGAAATATAAAAATGAATTATTATAGCGTATATGGTGTCAAATTATTTTCTCACTTCCATTCTAGTTTATATTATTTAGTTTCTTCTATAAGTTTTATAAAGTTTTTTTAATGAAAAATATTTTAATAAATATAATATCTATGTCTATATTCCATATTATTTTTTAAATAATAAAATATATGAATTTATTTCAAAACATGTAATTCAGATAAGTTGAATGTCAATTTCATCCCTCATAAATTTTGTGGTCATTAACATTCTAGTGAAACACTAATTTTCTTGTGATGATTTTTCATTATACATTACATTTAACTTGAATACCCATCACATATATAATTATTTCTTAAATAATATAACATTTCTACATACTTTTTGTTACTATGAAATTTTTTTGATTAACTAGTGAAAACCCATATATGTCCACATTCTTTATTCATTTCAGATATTTATTAACATATAATATTTCTTATAAACTGAATTGATCATTAAATATAGAAGTAGTTCATTTTATATACATTGAAATATTGGACTAATTATAGATATCCCCTCAATGCATCTATTGGACCCCTAACACAAATTAGTTGTCTTAATTAAATAGATTTTTGGAGTGTACCTACACACCAAATAAACTACATTGGAACATGGATTCAGTTGCCTATATATCATGATGTCTGAAATCCTGATTTCCATGATTAGTCATTTCCTTCATTAAAATTTCAATTATTATTAAATATGAGATTACTATATAGGAATTATCTATATGTACATTTTATACTGATTTTTTTATTATATGGCATATGTTTAGTTATTTACATAACTATATAGATTATTCCCCATTTACACGTGATTACTTCTGTTATAGGTAACTCCTACGGAACATATGATATCACACTTTAGTTTTTCTCTTTTCCCTTTGGTATAAATAAGGATATTATGAATAATATCAATGGTGAATGACAATTTTTATTCCATGTATTTTATGTTTTTAATGAAATATTGGAATCATGTATGTATCTAGTTCATTAATACTACTAAATTGATTGATCCGTTAGGATATGATCTTTTGTATCTTATACCAATTTAATAATTTAGACTCTAGATTTAGGTTAATGTTTTTATTTTTCTATAAATTCATTTCACAATTAATTCAATAAAAATGAATAATCAAGAAAAATAATTATATACCAACTAAATCACACAAGAATGATAAACCTAAAACCAAATGCACACATTTGAAATACTATAATATATAAATACAATTTATTAAAAATATCTAATAAAGTATAGATTATCTAAAAATGTCTCTAATTTAATTCCTAGGTGTATGATCGTTAAATACTATTTTTCGTTATTATTTTGGAATATTTAAGGTCAAGGATCCAATTTATAAATCAGCACACATTAATAAATTTAAAATCAATAATTGATATAATATGATTTTCAATTTAATGACCATGTTTTAAGAGAGAATGGTGGGTCCAATAAAAAATAAATCATAATGAAACACTTTTAAATGAATAATGAAAAAATAAATTTTGTAATTTTCTTTAGAATGTATTTTTTAAACACCATTATCAGAACAATGCCTCCAAAAAAAATTCCATTAACTTAAAACACATTCTAACATATATGAATGTTATCAATTGTCAGGGTGAATTAACATTTAAACCTCTTGGATTTCATTCCTATTTCACCTATTTTATCTTCAAAACTGACACACCACATTTTCCTTGAAGCATCATCTTTATAATATATTAATTTTTATTCATTTAATTATAGATTATTCATTTTTTAGTGTAAATATGTTATCATAATTTATAGAATTAGGTTTGGACCGAGTAAAATGATTTTTAATTTTTAATTAACAACCAAAATGGATTGGTAAAGGCAGAAATCGTAAATAAAAAATTATCAACAAATTAGTTTGAGTTTGAAAACACCACAAAATTATTCTTTTCAACCCATATTTCATAAAAAGGGAAAACATAAAATAAATTATAGAAAGTGGTATTACATAAATGGCCTAGGTATGGTTCAATAACTTAATCATATAGTAAAACCCAACCCTAAAAAATAATACTTACAAAGTTTATATAATACATAAGCTATTTTAATTTTGTTTTATCATAGATCCAAGTAGAAAATTGGATTTCATTAATAAGTACTATGAAAGAGGCTACAAAACAATTACCACCTTTAATTATTTTTTTTGGAAAACTATTCATTCATATCATTTAAATATAAATTATCTTTATTTTTAATTTGATAAATATAATGGTAGGAATGTTTAAGATGTATCCTAAGAATCACTTAGTAAGTCAGGGAAACTTACCATTACCAATTGTAATATTTACCAACTCAAATTGACAATTCACTACACCTAAAAACAACAAATCACTATTACATAATTAAATAAAGTAAAAAAATATAACCTTAATAATTATATATTAACCAAAACTCAAAGAAAACACATTTTCATAACCACACCATTACCCCAAAAAATATAGGATCAATGAGACCCAAATAATCTTCAAGAAAAAAACTACAAATTTCACATTCGAAAATAATAACACTTGGGTAGGTTTTAACTTCAGCACGTTACAATGATATGGTGATAAATGAAAGAAAATTAAACTCAACAAAAAATTATTTAAATAAGAGGGAGGAATTCAAAATGTCTTGGTATAATTACACTATTCTCTAGTGTAATTCAATATCAAATCCTTTGAAAAGGTAAATTAAAATTAAAAAAAAAATAAGGGGGTGAGGAAGAGAAAGAGGGAATATTGAATTTTATTTTAGCATAACAAACTCCCATGAATCATACATTAACTAAGTGTAATGGAAGGGGAGGAATAAAAATCATAGTGATCTCTAAGTATCTAGGGAGAATCATTTGGATCGTAATGTATATACAGATGGAACAATACAACAGGGGTGAATTTTCAGTTTAAAAAAATTTCATTTTATGCCCAAAGGATTTAGTTTAAAATAATTTAAACTAATTCAATTCATAGTAACTCTTAATGTATTAAAGCATTAATCTGAAAATACCCAGGGTCTGGTCATAAAATCCTCTCAATTTGGTAAATTTAAAGAATTTAGTCCACATGGAATAAATTAAATTATTTGTATTCATAGTTGAAATGATTAAAATAGAGTACGAGTCTAAAATATATTAGCCACTTTGGTTATGATGATCATATTAAAACAATACAATGATTTAATCACAAAGTATACTAAATCCTATTGTGTAATTAAAAATATCGTAATCAAATTATATTACAGAATTATCATAATCAGATTGGTTACGATGAACAAAGTAATAAATAAAAAATAAATATAAAAAATAATTCAATTTATATTACAATATAGTAGAAATATAAAGGAATACTATTATTTTAACCCAAAGAGAAGAGAATCCAATAACCTTGGATAGAGGTCCCTTGATTTATACATCCAACCAAGTTTTTCATAACCAAACCAAGGTAGGACCTCAATACGATGATTTGATTTTGTATTTCTATCTCCAAAATACCTTGATTAAAATGGAATTGACACCTCCAAATTCTTAGCACTAAAATCCCTTGATCTGCAAATGATCAACACATCAATCTTCTTATCCAAATATCCCTCTATCGTAATAACCAAAAATCAACAATGAACGAAGAAAGACAATTATATTGATGATTAGAAATATTTCGAACAATATTTTCTTGACTTGATTAGTTCATGGATTTCACAGAAAGAAATTTATGTCATATTTCTCACAAATTATCAGTTTTTTGAAAAATTATGACCTCATCTAGATGGTGTGGTATTTATAAGAATTGGCTCTAACAATCATATTTTACTCCAATGGATGAATTTTCTCCAGAAAATTCTTAGGTACTTGGACACCTAGCCCTGAAATTGTAATATTTTATCTGAAACAATGACATAATTTTTTAATTTATATCAAAATATAACAAATGTGTCATTTTGATTAAAGGGATTTCCTTTTGATGCAATACTATTTTCTCGATAAGAAAATATGGGTCCAAAAATAATTTATCTCTTCTAATAAAATGAAATTGTGAATAGTAAATTTGTACAATGATTTTCACTAAGTCAGTGAGTATGATTTAACTTTGTAGTGTGATGGAGAATGTGTGTATAATGAAAAATGTAATTATTGAGTCTAATGAAAATCGTAATCAATGAATACTATGTAAATTGAAATAAGTGATTACATTGTAAATCGTATATGGGGTGATGATGATAATAATAGGTATGATAATCATGGGTTCGATAATAAGGAGTATGAAAAAATGTAATGATAAAATTTCAATCAAAAATCCTGAAGTAAACATGATAACACAACATATAAATTCATTATAAAATAGAGTTTGTGACTTCCAAAACAAAAATAACTAGAAAAGTCAAAAGAATATTTTGGTTTTATAATCATCCTATGTTGGGGAAGAAAAATTCCCAAGTTAAAATAAATGATGATTACAAAATTAAATATATTTCATATTCATAAGTGAACACTTATACTTATCTACTTTTGAGTTTTATAACTCACCTGAATAATATTTGAATACGACAAACCTCCCCCTTAGGATAAAAAAATCCCCAAGGATTGTATTCTATAATGAATTATTCACATAAATAGTAGTATTATCCTTTTGAGAATTTCACCCCCTTTTGTATACACTATCCCACTATATAAGACATTCCCCCCTTTATAAAACATTCTCCACCTTTTTGATTTTGAAAATGGAATAGGGAGGTTCTTCTAGTACCTGAAAAAAGTTAATGGGATGAAATATATGAAGATGTAAAGTATTTCATCATCTAAAAAATTATGAATGAACATTCATCCAAAAAATGAAAGAAATTCATAAAAAGTATATAGAAGAGAAAAATATTCATTAATTGTTTTTAAAATAATACAAAAATAGTTCAAATAGTTTATTTATGTTCCTTTTCATTCTCTTTATCCTTATTCATGACTTCCAAAATAGTCAACTTAATTTTATCATACTATTTAATATCTTACTTGAGCTTATCAAGAGACTCCTATGGAGACCTAAATTTGTTTTCTTGATCTTCAAAAAATATTTCATAGGTAGAAATCAGTTCTTCCATGGACTTGAGCTTCTATTCTGGAGTATGAATCTGATCTTCTTTAGCACGAATCATTTCATCCTGAGGTTTTTTAAATTTTCATGTAATTTAAACATATCATTCATCCAAACAAATTTATTTCTCAAATAAAAAATCTAATCCTTATAAAGAAATGTATTTTATTGAAAAAAATCTACACTTTTTTCAATCACATTGAAATATTTGGACTATCTTTCATCTAGTCTTATGAATTTTTAAAAGTTTTGAGTAGTATCACTTTATAACATTTTGAATGCATATAATATTTCATTCACAAGTACTATAGGATCATCAATTTTGTCTTCATTAATATTGACAATTTCATTATACTTATGCTACCATTTTACAACTTTATTACAAGATTTCCTGTGCTCTTTGGTGCTTTCTTCCAATACATTTAAATCTGCCTCATGTTTTATAACTGTTTTTTTAGAGATTTATGGAATATTATAACTTTTTTTTTGTTTTTAAAATAATAAAAAGAACATTTTCATTGATTATTGTTAATTATGGGATTTCATTTTCAATTCTTCTAATATCATGAACAATATATTGATCTATTTTTAAATATATGGTTTGGTTTCAATCAGTGTCTTTCTCATAATCGAGAAGCTCTGCACTGTGACCTCTTACATTATCGTCATCTAATATTTGAATCAGATCTATACTTATTTTTTTACCTTCCTGGTTGTCTAAAATTTTAAAAAAAATTACTTTAGATCCTTAACCAACATTATTTGATGGTTTAACTCATGTGGATAGAAATTTTCTTGATTTCTCTTGAAAGGATCTGACTGTTATTGTATTATATTAAGAATATGGATCCTAAATAGATTACTTTTTTAACTTCTTCCATTTTTTATTTTAATTTTTCATAATTTTTCAATTAACTTTATATTTCTTCTTCATTTATATATTCATCAATCTTATGTATCCCTATATCTTCTCCAGAATATTTTTCTTGAAAGACTTCTAGTGGTTCCAATTCTTCATCAACATTTTCTGCCTTCTACGATTTTTTTATCAGAGGGAGTGGCTATTTATTTTTGAACATAATCCATGGAACTTATTCTAGATCTTGATTTTTCTAATACTGTCATCAATATATCAATTTCAAAGGTATTTCTGTTTATCATAATCATTTTATTTTTCTCTTAATTCTCATTTAGAGTATAATTAGCTTGCATTTATTTTATCAATAGCTTCAATAGGATTGAGAATTAATTAAGTATCTCCTTGGTTACTTTTAGATTCTTCATTTCTCCACATGTCCACTTTTTCTGTAAAATGAAAACATTTCTTCTTCAATTTTAAAATAGAATCAGATTTGGATTTCTTTTCATTTTCAATAAAAATCAGTACTAATTTGTTTCGTATTACTTGGCTTCCTCAAACTGTCTATTTATGAGTTTCCTCTTCAACATCATTAATGAAAATTTTAGATACTGAATCAAATTTAATTTTCATTCTCCTAACTACCTCATCCCAAATCAAAATAATTATACGTTTTCTTTTTTACTTACATTAGATGAATTTTCTAGAACTTCAATATTTCTTGAATAAACTTTCATAGATTTTTAGAAATGTGATCAATTCAAGATTTATTTTACTATAAATGAGATTATTAATGGTTACAAAGTTGTATCACATTATTTTAATTTTACTAATATTCACAAGATTTTCAAGTTTAAATACTTCAGAAACATTGAGAGTTTTTCTATCACCACTCTTGGGGATATGAAAACCTTTCATACAGAGTACAGTTAGTCTATTTTCGACTGATTGGTGAGTATTTTTCATCTTATCTACATGAATATTTAAATGGTATTTTTCATCCATTTACATTACAAGTGTTCCCTTTTATTTTGGAAATTTATGCAAGGGAAAAATAAATCTCATTTCGATGCAACATTTAGGAAATGTTTTTCTTACTTTGATAACATATTCATTTAACTATCATAAAAATGAAAGGATACATTTATGTTTTCTTCATCCACCTTCACAATTTTTTTGAAGTGTATCACTTCATATAAAATGATCTAATCTTGGTTTTTAGTTTCCTCAACATATATTGATTTCCATCATTGAAACTGCACAATCCTTTTTAGAGAAGAATATTACTAGTCATATAACTCCCTTGCGTGTAATATGTCCTGGAAGAATCTCACATGTTGAGTAATATTTTAGTGACATTTACTTTGGAGAATTTTTATGATGAATTAGAAATGAGTGTGAGGGAATAATATGAGTATAGATACTATCATACATTACTATTTGAGGATCAGTAGACATTAAACGCATAAAGGAAACGATCTATATAGGACAAGGAGGAGGTCCCATTATATAGGTGAAGGAAATATGACTATTGTACTTCTATGGTTCAAAAAATATCAAAGAGATCCAATAGTTATTATGAAAAATACATATTTTTTAATTAAAAAATTATTATGTTTAGAGTGAATCTGGTATTTTTTTTAAAACATAATAAAAAAATAAACTTATTGAAAAAAGTGAAATGTAACAGAAATTATATCTTTTAAAATCTCAAGGTAGAATTTTCGGTTTCAATAGATTATTCTTCAAAATAAAATAAAACATTAAAAAATTTAATAAATAATATTTGGTTCTATTAAAATCTATAGTGCCATGATATTTCCATGTGCTGAGATAGTTTCTGGTGTAGATAAATTTCTAGTTCTGGGAAACTTTATGGTGTCGAAAAAAATGTGATTCCAAAAAAATGTGGGTCAAATTTTATTTTAAAAGGGAAAAACATATGTCCACCCACCTATGAGAAGGATTAACTTAATGAAAAGATATGATTTAAAAAATAAGTATCTTTGAATGATTAATTTACAGTGATCATTAATTGATTTTTTTAATGTATTCAAATATATTAGAAGGTAATGGTTTCATAAAAATACTATCAAGTTATACTTACATTCTGATGAAATTTAAAAGTATATATTCTTTAATTTTGTGATACCAAATAAAGTGATTCCTAATATCAATATTTTTTTCATAAGATTGATGTTAAAGGTTTGTACATAAATCTATGGAACTAGTGTTATCCCATAATATTTGAGTTTTTTTAAAATATCATTCAATAATCAGTGAGTGTGTGTTTAATCCACATCCCATGAACACAAAAACATCCAGATCCCATATATTCTTCTTTAGTAGTAGAAAGTGCTACTGGGTGTCGTTTCTTATAAGACCAAGAAACTAATTAATATCCAAATAAATGACAAGTTCTAGATGCACTTTTTTAATCTATTCTATAACCACCAAAATCAGCTGCTGAAAAGATTTTTAATTCAAAATCATTTCTAGAAGTGTAAAAAAGTCTAAAATACATAGTTCCATTTAAAAGAAATTATTTTTGAAATCCTTTAAATTGGATTAATTTAGATTTTCTTAATACCTTTCACACAATACTATCGAAAATATTTTGTCTAGAATACTAGCTATTAAGTATAATAGACTTCCTATCAACCCTCTAAAAGTTTATTGATTTATTGGTTATCCCCCTTCTTCAGTTTTAAGAGTATTTGATGTAATGATTTGAGTACTAATACTTTTAATATTTTCATATCCATGATTTTTCATAATATATTTAATATACTAATATTGGGATATTTTATTCCATTATGGTTTTTGTGAAATATGATAACCAAGAAATAATGATCACTCACCGATAATACTCATTTCAAACTTATATTTCATAAGATCTGCAATGGAATCTGTTAACTATTATTGAGTTCATCCAAATATAATGTCATCAGCATAAATTTAAATTATCAAAACTAATTTCTTCTTTCTTTACAAAAATATTTGGATTAAAATTTCCCTTACAAAATTGTTTTGAAGAAAAATTCTTGTTACTCTATCATACCATGCTCTAGGGTCTTGTTTAAGGTCTTATAATGATTTGGTATGTCTATAAAAATATTCAAGATGTTTGTAACTTCGAAACCAAGAGTTTATTTTACAAAAACATACTCTTAATCATATCCATTACGAAAATCACACTTCACATCTATTTTAAATAGTTTAAAATTAAATACTGTTGCAAAGAGAAATAGTGTCAGAATAGGTTCATGTCTAGATATCAGAGCACAAATTTCTTCATAATCTATTATATCTTGTTGATTAAGACCTTATGAAACTAGTAATGATTTAATTATAATGATTATTCCAATTTCATCACAATATTTTTGAAAACCCGTTTTACTCCAATTATAGAAATATTTTTTGGCCTTTAAACCAAGGTCTAGACTTATTCCTTTAAAATTCTTTTAGTTCATCTTGAATTTATTTAATTCATTCATAATCACCTAAAACATTATCCGGAATTGTAGGTTTTAATTATGGAATAAATACTAGATTTTATACTTTATTTCAAAAAGAACTTCTAGTCCGTATAGGTTGATCTACATCACCAAGGATACTATCACAAGGTTGATTCTTTAGAAACAACGACTTATGGTTTTGTAAAACCTATTCATCAACATAAGATATAAATTATTCGTGATGTTAATACATTAAAAACAGTTTCATGGCAATATTCCTTACTAATAGAGTCTTCTATAAAAAGGTTTATAACTAGTTTTGGAAAACAAATTAGAACATATAGGTTGGGGTTGTTTAAAAACAAAGGGACCAGTTTTATCAAATTTAACATTTACCATTTCCTCAATAGTACAATGATTTTTACTTAAAACATGATAATCCTTATATGTATTAGAATATCCTATGAAAATACCTTCATTTGATTATGTGTGAATTAATGTAATTTTTTTTTAATTTCAAATGAATAATTTTCATCTAAATTATTTGATGTATGAAACTTTTGGTTTTTGGCTATTCCATAACCGATAATGTGTTTTATTATGAAATAATATAATTTAAACTAGATTTATAATATAACAATCATTACTCACAAAATCATCCCAAAAATGTTTTGTAATTAAATATTCACTCAATATGATTCTTAATATATATTGAAGAATATGATTTCTACATTCATCAACACCATTTTGTTGAGATGTTCTGGTTACTAAGAAGTTATGTGTAACACTTTTCTTACAAAAAAATCTTTAAAATCATAATATAAAAATTCTCCACCATGATCACTATGAATAGTTATCATTGAATTGTTTTTATCAGTTTTAACTTTTGCTACAAATGTTTTAAAATAAAAATATGCTTCATATTTAGTTCCAAAAAATAGACCCATGTATATGTAGTGTTCATCAACTAAAAAAAATACATAATACATTCCTCTAATACTTGTAGTTGGTATAGGACTAAAAAAATCAATATACACCAACAATAAATCATCAGAAGTTGAAACATCAAGAAATTATTTAAATCATGACATTGTTTCTTTTCATATGGACAAGGGTCGTAGACATTTGAATAATAAAATATATGTTTCGGTAGATCCTTAAATAAGTTCATAAGGTTTTGATTTTCAAGCCTTCTATTCCATAACCTATATTGATATTATATTGAACTCTATCAAAGTATGTATTGGATCCTATAGTATTTTAATTTTAGTTTGTAGACATTCTCATATTGATTGGAATAAGGAATTAATTCATCCGTGGAATTGTGTACTATAGATTTATTATTCAAAAATTTCACAAAGAAACCATCATCATATAATTGAATTATTCTTATAAGGTTTTTATTAAGAACATTAACAAGTAAAACATTTTAAATTAAATATTTTTTGATAAGATAAATATTACCTATACCAAAAATCATTCATAGATCATTTTCTATGAAGGTAACTCTTCAACCTTTCATTTTAGTAATATTTTAAAATAATTATTTATTACCAGTAATATTAAATGAACATCCACTATACATGTACCATATTTTTTTTATTTCTGGTACTTCCTTTGTTTTGAATAAAAATAAACAATTAGGTTTTCAGAAACCAAACTTTCTTGGAACCAGAAATTTCCAAAAGAAATTTTTTGGGAAACCACTTTTTTTAAATGGGATTTTTTGAACCCCAAAGATTGAATTTTATGTAATGAATATTTTTTATTCCAATGAACTCTACATTAATATTTTGTGAAAATAGTGTAATTTTCAGTTACATAATAATTGTTTCCAAAAAATAGTTTTTAATGAGTATATCCCATTCCAGAACTATTACCTTGTAGAAGAAGTTTTTTATAAATTTTGTTAAAACCTTATTTAATAGTGGTAAATTTTTTCAAAAGTTTATTTAAATAAATTATTTTATACTTTATTCATATAAATAAATTCTATTCCAAATTATTAGTAGATTCATTGGTGAGTTTTGGATCTAAAGAATTTTTATCAGAAATTACATTTTCAAAATCTTTTAAAATTTTATCCTTTTTAGAATTAGGTTTCTCAAGTTATTTTTGAAATATAATCAATTTAAAAAAATTTCTTATCAGGATATTTAGATGTATATGATAATTATTATTTCAAAATATTTATTCTGTTGTTTTATTTTTCAATTTTCATACAAACTTTGTAGTTCTCATTTTTATGTAATTTGGTAGATATAGAAACCTCTTAATATGAGGTTAAAGTATTATTATCAATTGTTGGGGATGATTATTCATATGAAGATGAGGAATTATTCTCATCAATACAATTCACATTTTAATTTTCATTTATGATTCCATTCTGAATTTATTTTTTCCATATACTTTCATTCCAACTTTGGGAAATCAGTTCTGATGTGTCTATATTTCTTGAATTTATAACACCTAACAATAGTATCCTTCTTGTCATTATAGATTTTATAATATATTTTCTGAATATCCTTTTTCCCTAAAATCTTGTTCATCATTCAAGCAATAATTGATGACCCTTTCTTTGAATGTTTTTATTCACTTCAATCTAATTGAATCACATATTTCGTTTCCTTTGTGGACTTAATACTCTTATTTGGAGTCCTGGATTTGTTCTAATTTGTAGTGGTACTAAAAAAATCCAAAATTATTTTTCTTATCTTTTTATGAATCTCTTTTCAATATACTTTAATTTTGTAAAATAGTTCCAAATAATTCATCAAGAGTTATAGTTTTAACCTTTCATGATTAATCAACAATAGTTATTTTTGATTCCCACTCATTGTATATGATTTAAATGAACTTATCAACAAGAGCATCATCATCTAGTCCTTTCTCCCCAATGAATTATAATTTCTTCAAAATTGTCATAAATCATTGTTGTACATTATAAATAGGTTCTCCAAAAGAGAATTCATAATCCCAATAGCTTTCTCTTAGCATATCACTTCTAGTCTCAACCATTTTAGATGTACCAAAATGAGTAATATCAAGATTCATCCAAATACTATTGGGTGTATCAAAGGATGATATATGGATATATATATATATATATATTTATATTTCTAGTCATTGAACACAATAATTTATTTCATACCTTGGAATTCAATTGATGATCTTTCTTTTCTTGATTGATAAAGATTCTAACATCCTTACCACGAGTTTTATACTATAAAGTCAGCATAAAAAAGTTGTTAACTATAATGATGATCAAAAAAATCTTTATTATGTATCTCTAACATTCTTAATCTTTATCCTAAAAGATTGGTTGTCTTGTAGGATTGATATTGTATAATTGATCTGACGTTAATTCATACCATATTTAAAACAATACAAAATTTATTTTTCCAAAATACACGTTTGTGTAACAAATATTTATGAACAAAGATTTGGTAAATGAAATGTAACTAAATTGTAAAATTAAATTAATAAAATTAATGGAATGGCATATATGCTTTGGAAGCCAGATTTATTACCAATCATTTGGTAATAGTGTATATGTAGATCACTCAAAACAAGAGGGGAGGGGGGGGTGAATTTTCAGTTTAAAAATATTCATTTTTATCACTAAAGGATTAAGTTTAAAAGAATTTAATCCAATTAAATTCAATATATCTCTAAACTTATTAAAAAATTAATCAGATAGGGAATTGGGTCCAGTTATAAATGTATCATAATTTAGTTGATTTTGATATTTTAATCCACAATCCATAAATAAAATTATCCATATTCATAATTTAAATTATTTAAATAGATTGATCATGTAAAATATCATAATCACTATGGTTATGGGGATTAGTGTAAAATAATACAATGATTCAAATCATAAAGCATTCTGAATCTTACTATGTAATTAAAAATATCATTATCAGAGTATATTAAAAACCATCTTAATCACATCTTTTACAATAAACAAAGTATGAAATAGAAAATGAATATAGAAAAAAATTCAATTAAATTACAATTAGATATAAATGTTAAAGAATAAAATTATTTTAAACTATGAGAAGGATATCCAATAATCTTGGATAGAGGTACCTTAATTTATACTTTCAATAAAGACTACCTTTCCAACGAAAGGTAAACATGTGATTCTTGGATCTGATTCTATCTTTCAATCCCTAAATTCACTTGATTAAGATGTAGTTGACACCTTTGTATACCATGCCTCAGAATCCCTCAATCCAAAAATGTTCTGCACATCTGTGGTCCTCTCCCCAAAAGCTCTCGATCGTAATCACAAATGATCAGTGTTGCATGAAGTAAAACAAATATATTGAAGATTTCAAATATGTAAAACAAGATATTTAAAACATGATAGATATAAGAATTTTTCACAAAAAAAAATTCTACGGAGCTCTCACTGAGTATAAGTTCTTCTATAAACAATTAGCTCATCCAAATGATAGTGTATTTATTGGCATTGGCTCCAAAGTCATATTTTCCTCCATGTACCGTATTTTCTCTAGAAAAATTCGAGGTACTTGGGAACATTGCACTCCAATGGTCATGTTTTAACTGAAATAAAAGCATTGTTTTATATTTCATATAAAAACATAATACATGACATGATTTTGATTAATTTTTTTCCCTTTTGATACAATACATTTTTATGAATATGATAAATTTAGACAGAAAAAAATTATCTCTTCTGATAAAATGCTATTGTGAACAGTAAATGAGTATGCTAATTTTTGTTAAGATAGTGAGTTTGATTTAACTTGTAAATATGGTATGGAATGGTGTGTATGATATAAAACATAATCACTAAGTCTGATGAAAATTGTAATCCCTGAATATGATATAAATCATATCTAGGGTCATGACAATAATTATAGGTATAAAAATCAATGTTATGATAATAATAGATATGATAAAAAACATAATGATAAAATGTATAACAAAAAACCTTAAAGTAAACATGATAAAACAAAAAAATAATT
This sequence comes from Viscum album, assembly GCA_963277665.1. Taxonomy (NCBI): domain Eukaryota; kingdom Viridiplantae; phylum Streptophyta; class Magnoliopsida; order Santalales; family Viscaceae; genus Viscum; species Viscum album. Next base: position 65,882,761 of record OY728126.1, read on the forward strand.
AATTTGAAAAGATAAGTTGTGATTTCCAAATCAAAACGGAATAGAAAAGTAAAAATAATTCTTTTGACACCATTGAAATATGGTTTGAAGGATACCCTGATGGGGGTTAAAAAATTGGTTCAAAATACAAAAAAGGAACTATTTTTTAAAATAAAACTGTCTTAAGCCATTATTTACCCATTAAGGGGATACTAGGTACCTGAGTGGCACCCTAAAAATGCATGGTGTTTTTAAAAGGAAACTAGATACATCGTACTCTCCATCAGCTACCCAGTACCAACTACAAACCTTAGACTATAGGTTATTCCACCCCTTGGTTACCTATACTCTTTATCCCAATTTCAAATCTCTAAGAATCTACAAAACTTCCAAAAAATGCAGTCTCATAAACCCCTAACTACAAATGAATCCTTGAATGAATAATGAACCATAACTAAAAATTTATTTTCAAACATGCTTTTCTATTAAACATATAAAATTGACCCTGAAGAACATAGATCACTACAGACATGACATGATTCATTACATGATATGTGTGTAGGTTTTGAATGGATTCAACTTTTAATTTCTGGGTTCTATTTTTGATTCATGTATTAAAAATTTATTCGGTAATCGAGTAGGAGGCCATGTTTTTTTGATAAGTGTCAACACATCTCCTATCATGACCTAGCAAGGGAGACCCCTAATCTAGACATCTGATATAGCTAGTTATAAGGACTTAATGTTGTTCATAATCCCACTGGGTAGAAAAATAGTGTATGAGAATAAAATGTACAAAATTGGTAATGATTTTTTTGAAATGAAGTAAGAATAACAAAAAACATCCAAAAAAATTATGACATATCTCCATCGAAAATAGATTCATCACCTATACTTAAAAAATATTTTAAAAAAATAAAAAAAGGCATAAATAATTAATCTCAATATAACAGGAATCTAATATAAATATTATAACTAACACAAACAACAAAAAAATTAAAATAATAATTATTAGATAGAACAATACAAGTGGAAAATAAAATTCCAAAATAAAACAAAGACCATGATAACCCATATCAACGTGTCACGAAAACTACCCTTTTCATCAAACCACCATAACTCAAATAAAAACCAAAAAAAAACCACAATTTACATACAGAATATGATTATAATATATAATATACTGGTGTGGGAAAAAATCTTAATATGTAACTCTCCATAACCCATGCATAACCTTTAAAATTGAATCCCTTACATGTTACTTTTAAATACAACTATGAAAATAATATTTTCATTTTAATTAAAAAAATGTGACATGAGACCATCACTTATAAATTTTCCATAAAAAATAGAAATTCAATCATTTAAAAAAACTAATATTTCAATATTTTATGATGATATTAAATTTATAATAAAAGAAACAGTTTCAAAAAATTGCTTTTCAATAACCTCATATTAAATGTAAAGGATAATAATACAGTTTTTAACTCTATTACTTTTAATATCACTTAAAGAACCCATCAAAAATAAAAAATATACATTTTAATAAAAGGGAAAATATCCAAAGGTGATGAACAAAAAAATGACAATCATATATAAACTACCATTAAAATAAACATATGTCAGAGTAAATCACTATGTGAAAATAGGCATCGGTAGAAATATACTACCCCCAAATAGATGTACAAAAATTATTGAATGTAAACAATAATATAATAAATCAGGTAAAGGGTTATAAAATGAAAAATATAAAAATAAATCATAACTGATTGAAATATGCTATTTTCCACATCAAAATGTCCAAATAAATAATTGATAGATATGAAATAACAATTCTAAATCATAAATAACATATGAAAAATAGAGACCAAGCATTCAGTATTAATGTAATGAGGACTCACTCAAGGGACACCACCAACATACATAAATATAAAAATTATAGGAGATCTCATAGTTTCACAGGGTTAAAAATCAATATTGTATATATATAAGTCTAATTGGGTAAATATTCTTATTCAAAACACAATCTACATAAGGGTAGAGTTCAGTTGGGTTAACAACACACACATAAGGTTTCTCATTTGTAATTAACAACCATTAAAAAAAGATTCAATTTATATTCATGAATAAAATAAGGAAACATGTCCCACATCTAGTATGACCCCATCAAGTAAGATACTATCAATATCATGTAAACATTTTAATAAGTAACTAAAATGTGGTTTTCATATAGAAAATTTTTTAATAAAGAAACCCCATTTTAATAAATTCCAAATTAACATTTAGAAATATCTTTATGGAAACCAAACTATGATTTTACTCATTTGAAAACGAAAACAAAAAAAATATTAAATCCATTATATATACCACATTATTTTATAAATTCCACCCAACAACTTTCAAATCTAAACACCAATAAAATATCAAAAAACAATTTAACAAATTATTATATACCAAAAAAAGGAAAAAATAATTACCACCATTAGTTTTAATGAAATTTTTATAAAAATTATTTGGAATAAATTATAGAATCTTAATTTCCAAAACCCATTTGTAATAATCAATAAAAACATTTTAACTCTCTTTATATGCATAATTTATATTAAAAATAGGTATTTGAGAATTGAAACACAGTTAATAGCTTTTATGAAACTTAGGGATCATTTTAAAACTATGATGTAAATCCTAAAATTAAATTAAAATATATATAAAAAGAGAGACCAACCTTAACCAAATATCACTAATTGATCTTGGGATTATAGTGACCTCCTTTGGGTCCCTGAGCACCTATTAACCAAAAATAAACCTAAATTAAATAATTAAACATTAAAAAAAATATTAAAAAATCATAAATGAATTCAAACTCACTAGATGATATAATAGTGTCAATCCATGAGAAATGAGGGTGTGGTAAGCTCCCAAAATGCACCTAGAAATAAGAAAAACAAAATATCCAATTAATACACTCAAACTATTGGCTAATTTGAACAAAATCCACTAAAAACCCTAAATAAAATCATGATAATAAATACCAAAAAATAAATGATGAACGGTTTCTCAAACATCCCATATTGGTTCCTCCACCACAATCTTCACACCAAATACCCATCATGCAAAAAGATTCCACCATCACTCAGTGTAATTCATTCCCCAAATCCGTAATAAGGATAACCAAAATGTTGAAATAATTGGAGTAAGTGAAGAAGTAAAGGGAGGGTAATGTCCTTACCTAGAATATGCATGATGATGGTCTCTTGAACTGTCCAAATCGAAGGGCTAATAAGGGGAGATTGTTAGAGACATAGAGGGATCTCCCCCTTCATTCTTTTGAATGTAATGAGAACTGATTAATGGTGTTCCAAATAAGAACCACTTTTAAATTACTAAAATGACCCTTAAAATAGGCAGGAAGCATGGACACAAAGGATACACCATATTAACATAGTGAATCACTCTTGTGTGAACATGATATGACATAGCCCCTAGAATATGGCATACAGACACTTAAAAAGTAAAAGGCTCTGATCCTCTACCAAAATCCTATATAGTTTATCACTTATGGGTTGTAGTTTATCCCTCCCCAAAAAAGTCCAAAATATGGAATATCCCTTATAATGTGGTGAAAATAGTCCCGAAATGGTGGGGGTGATCCCACTATAAACCATCCCCAAATGAACCCCATGGTGATGCCTTCCAACATACTGTCGTGGGCCCTCCTTTCTTCAGACCACCAGACTATAGTTCCCTCTCCTGAAATGTGGTCTCTTAAATTTTCTAAGATTCTTGATGCATTACCCCTATTATGGTGCTAACTCTACTAGATTATATATTTTCCCCAACCAACACCTGGGAACTCACTCTTAGTGTTCTTCCACAAGACTAAAACTCCCAAAACAACCTCAAAATCACTCAAATCATTTTTAGAAAACCTAATTTTTGGCCCAAATAAAAGATTTTATATTACCTTAATCTTTAAAAAACCAATAATGACACTTTTTTTTATAACCTACCCATTATGAAAACATTTTTCTATATAAATCAATAAAAATATATTTCGGAGGAAATCAATTTCATGATAAGGTAAAATTAACATACTAAAATGATTCACACCAAACCAACATGAAACTGATGATCAAAACTGTATGAACATGAGTGATTCACTCCGCCATAAAAAGAAAAATCCCGGTTGAAATTCATAACCAAATAAATGGAAACTCAATGATAATTATAACAACAAAAAACTCATAATCCTAATACATCATAAAAATATCACATCCATGTAAACACAACCCACCCTTAACATATAAAACATTTTCTAATAAAAATGATAACTTGGAAAACATTACAAATCAAATTCTTTAGAGAAAAATTGTTTAATAATATTAAATCCAAATAAGGTATTACACCTAAATCAAAAAATCCAAAACACAATATACAATATTTACCTCAAAAAACCAAAATAAATATGGAAAATTAAAATAATCAAAAAAGTCTCTTTTAGAAACATAGGATCTAATTTATTTACAACTTAAACTAGAGAATTTGTTTTTATTTCCGTGTTTTTTTATTCCAATCATAGCCAAAAATAATTTAAAATAAATTTTGAAATGTTAAAGTCCATAATTAAAGACATGAAATTTTAAAAAATAAGACCATGATTACTTAAAAGTTGATAGACCATAAAAATAAATTATTAACCCCATTCTTATTTGGTTGTGACTAAAATTAATCATTTAGATCAAGATATGAAACCTACTTATTAATGATTTAATTGACATAATTCCTACACATTTATGACTTTCCACCAAGCACCAATAATTCATGTTTGAAAACACAATATGAATGCTAATTAATATTAACAGATAATGTTTTTATAAAAAAAATTAGATAAAAAACAAAAACATATATATATATATATATTGAATTTGAGTAAATGTTCTATATGACTTTAAAATTGTTCAACATTAAATGACAATACCTCCAAAACAATTTAAATTTAAAAATTTACCACATTCTAATCTTTCCATTAAAATCCCCTTTAAAACCATAATTCCAATACAAATATTTTAAGAGAAGGGTGGATATATATTATAAAAATCATCCATAACATAAAATATATATTTTTTCTTTCATTAAATTTATTAAAATCTTCAAAGAGTTTAGTTTTAAAATAAAACCACTAAATTCAAAACATAAAAATGATAATCGACAAAATTAAACAACGACAAACATCCAACCAAGATACACGACCTATGTTCATAGTCTCCAAACTAAGAACCCTTATACAAATGCTCATTAGTTCCCTTTATATCATTATTTAAAGATATAATTATACTTATAAATGAAGATAAATAAAATACATTACTATAATTTCAAATTCCAAAATTCCAATAGAAAGTCAAGGTTTTGTATGAATGGTGATGATCATGCGCTTACTAATGACCTACCTCCTGAGTTCTGATAGTGTTATCTCATGTAAACTATGAATCCATAGATATTATAAAATAAAATCAGGATATGATACCATTTTTTCATGACACGTCCCAAACTACATAAGACTCAGGAACCTAACATTTCGAGTGACAAGGTTGGAAAGGCAATCCAGACACACATGGTATAGAAACTACTGTCTATTAAACAAATTTAAACGAGTGGGAAAGGTTTTATTCAATAAATAAAGAAAAATATGAAACATACACTTGAAATATTTGCAATACCACTCCATAGGTCAAATGATCTTGCATAAAACATAAATAGTTTTAATAAAAAATAAATTCCAAAATGGTATAAACAATTCAACGCAATATAAAATAAAATTATTCTAAATATTAAAACCAATATAAAAAAGGTTAGAATAAAAATTCATACATTAAAAAAAATGAGAAAAATAAAATACCTTAGTAAAAAAATAGACCACGACCACCCATCTCCATGTTTCAAGAAAAACGTTTGTTTCATGGATCCACAATCATAGGAACCAGAAATAAAAACAACCACCATATCCCAGAAGAACCAAAATAAATCCTATATTATAAAGGCTTGATAAAAAATTAAAAGTATATAACCTCCCCATGCTCCATCCATAATCTTAAAAAGTAAACCATTATCATGATTGTTTGAAAAAGATATGAAATTAAGTATTTCATTTTAATTAATAACAACTCACATGACACCATCAATTAAATTATTTATTTTATATAAATTATAATTATGGAATTAAAAAATAAATCCTTCAACCTTTTAAGAAGATATGAAATTTATAAGAACTGAAATCGTTAAAAAAATAAAATTTTTAGTACCCCATTTTTAGATATAAATGAAATCAATTCACTTTTTCCTCCCTTTTGAAAAATAATCTAAATAACCCTGCAAAAAGACAAAACAATATTTTTTAATAAAATAGAAAATACCCAAATGCGATTAACACCAATATGATCATCATAAACCAACTCATATAAAAATATATATAGGGTTAAATTATAATATTAAAATTTAAATATGAAGTAATACAATCCATTCAAATAGAATATTGTAATTTCATAAATATGAAAAAAATAGAAGAACACAAATAATGGAATATAAAATTAATAGAAGAACCATATATTATATCTCTAAGAAGAATGTAATAATCAATATCAAAATTTATAAATAACATATTGGGAAATAAAAAATAACACCCATCAATTAAATACAGCATACACAATATGCAACTCTCACCTATGGGTATAAGGTAACTATTACCCGCTCAAGGAACACTAGTGTTAATATATTATTGTAAAAATTTTATGATCTCACAAGGTATCACTGGGGTCAAATTCCACCATGTAAGCACAAACAACATAATAGTGCTATAATCCCTAACCATCACTTAATTTATTCTAGGGTATCACCCATTTCGGAGGCCAACACAAACCCATAGTCTCACATGTGAAACTATCATCCATTTTTAGAAGTAATGACACCCACCTCAACAATAAAACGAAAGAAACACATCCCCTATACATGATGATTCCATCAAGTGAAACAATATCAATATAGTGTTCACTTTTAAACAAATAATTCAAAGGAGTATCACTTTAAGAAAATTTACATAAAAAAACATCTTTAATAAAATCCAACCCGTCCTTTGGAAATTTTATTAGGAAAACCAAAATTTAATTTCACTTATTTGAGAAAAAAACCATTGAGAGACACTTTAAAATCCATTAAAAATGATACATTCCTTCATAAATTCCACCTGAACACAATCAAATAAAAATAACATGAAAATATCGAAAAACAGAAAACAATTATTATATCTAAAATAACATTGGAAATACCATCCCATAATTAGTTTAAAATACAATTTCTCCAAAATCATTTGGAATAAAAAACACCCTCTTTATTATAATTCCATTTTTAAAGTCCCTTCATATGTTTTTCGAAAATTATTCACATTCATAATTTATATGATATTTTTTTCATATAAAAAAGTTGAAAAGTTTTAAGAAACTCAATTTAGGTTTTAAAACAATATAGTAAATCATGAATTTAAATTAAAAGGGTTATATATGGAGAAACATGCCTCAACCGATGGTCTATAATAGATCTGAAGATCATATTTACATTTTTTGGGTCCCCAAACAACTAAATAAACTAAAAATTATATTAAATTAATAATTTGGACATCCACAAATTTTTTTAGAAATTCATAAATAATTAAAAATTCACTTGTTGATATAACAACATAGATCCATGAGAAAATGCGGTGTGGTCCACTCTCGACACACATAAGAATCAAAACCACGGAATAATTATAATTCATCTATGCAAACCAATGGGTAATTAAAAGATACACATAAAAACCCTAAACAAAAATTAACAAATAAATATCTAATGAAAAAACAAAAGGAGGTATTAAAATACCCTATAGTGACCTCCTTTATAAAGCACACACCCAATCCACATCATAAAGAATGATTACACCATGCCTCAGTGGAATCGATTCCCTCAAAAACCTAATTTATTGAACCAAAAAATAAAATAAAGAATAGGAGGAGAATTAAGGGGAGAATAAGAAAACATTACCTAAAATATATTTTAAGAAACTCCCAAACAACCTCTATCAAAGGGTGTCAAAGGGATAATGGGAGATCCAAATTGGGATCTTCGCTTATATTGTTCAAATAGAATGATGGAAGATTGAATGGGTTCGATATAGGGCCCCCTATTAAATTAAAAATGTCCCCTCTATAAAACTGGTAAAATTAATGGTCACATTGTGGACACTATTATCATGCTAGGAAGCACTAACATATGATCTTACTATGTTGTGGTTTGTAGACCATGGTGCATGTAACCTAAAAATGGTATACGATTTTACCCTCTACAAAACTCCATTGTAATTCTTATATTTTATGTTGTGGTTCCGGATTCCGTTTTAAGGGAGTAATTATTATGTATACCCGAGTATATAGTGTAACCAAACCATAAATGTAAAAGGAAATACCCCCATAAAATAGAAAAGCTATAGACCCATAGAGTATCCTTATACCATACTGTCATGATCCCTATCAACTCTATACCACTACATTACAACACCCACCAATGTGTATTTGTCTCTTCTCCTGACCCAATATCACAACTCAAAAACCCCTTTTATGGCATAAAATCTACCAAAAATATATAGTTTCACAAACTAACACTAAATAACTCAATCCAAGTGTTCTTAAACTAGGATAAAACTCTAGAAACATCTTATAAACCACTCAAAAAATTATCCAATCTAATTATTCCTAATCTGAATCCCAAAAATCAAATTCCCGTAGACTATCACCATATCATAATGACATGGTTCATCACATCACCTACTCTATAAATTTATCTTATAACTATTTAATTATAAATTAAATTATTTATGTGAGTAGTTTTGGTCTAGGTTATGTTTTATTGTGTATATATATAAATGAAAATTTCTCCCTTGTAATGTAATTTTATTATGATTGTTTTTCTAGTCTGTTTTTATTAGATATATTCATTATATTGATGATTCAGTTTAATTTATTAGAGTAACTCGGTCACTCATTTATTATATTAATGAAATCATGTAAATCATTCCCTACCAGTTCATCTAAACTCATGATACTACTCTCTATCCTCTACGGATTGAGGAATTCCCTTGGGGTCAACATAAATCCTAGTCTATCTACTGATTTAGTGTCTATCATAGTATTGTTAAAAGTTTTATTAGGGTGGTATTTTGGGATACCTTAGGGTTTAATTTATTTAGATATAAGATAGCTAATTTGGAATTTTGAATTAAAATTTGTGCATGTCTATCCATTATAGATATAATGAAGACATGTCTTATTTGTGAGGGGGATTGGGTATTTAGTCTAAGAACTACTTTTATGGGGAGGCATCATTTAAAGGATCTATAAATGTACTTTTGTAATAATATTGATTGAGGATATAGGTATCAATTTAGAGAAACTCCATTCACATGTTTATGCATTATATAATCTATAAAAACATTGGGATATATTCATTTAACTTATATTATTATCATTAATTTTTAATTCCTGAAATTAATTAAATAACAACTAATAAACTAATAAATTTTTTTCTAAATGATTTATTAGGTGTTATATAAATAATTAATGTCACTCACATATATTCTTACATTAATATATATGATTTACTTTTTATTTATTAATTTATTATATAATTAATTTATATATTAATTGTATTTTATATTTAGTGTTTTACTATCAATAATTTAAATTGATCCTCATTTTCTAATTTCAGTTGATCTTGTAAATTGTGTCTTATTTTGTATAGTACTCTTGATAATTTCACTTTTTATATAACTAGAAATGTATTTTATATCTTTTTTTATATATTAATAATGTTATATTTTTTTAATGACATTTATTTATAAATTCAGGAAAATTTTCATATAAAGATGTAATGTCTCTCAACTTAGTAAAAAAATTATATCTCTATTTTGATATATTAAAATGGATTTCATAAATTAATGAATTTTCTATAATGTTTATCAATTGGTTAAAAAATTTGGGGAATTATTTTATTCAATAGAACTAGAAATATAATATTATTTTAAGGAATTAATACTTTTTTAAAATGGTTACCTTATTATAAATCTAAAACTGAGATGGTGTTGTCTCAATGATTATTTTGGGAATGAAATTATTTTTGACAGTTGAGTGTTTCATAAATAGAATTGATGTTTCATTTTAAAATTTTATTTTATTTCTGTTGTATCCATTTTGATAATTGAATATTTATAAAGAAACCATCTAGTGTTATGATAGGAATAAGTAAATCCTAGATAATACTAACGATAATATGTGGTAAAGAAGTTAGGGTGGTTTAGTTGGTGATATTTATTAGATTTTAGGAATTTTAATTAGCCCATTTGATAACATAATGTTGAGGTATATATTGGTTTTTATTGGTTTTATAAATTTTTCATCAGATCATGGTTAACCTTTTATAATTTTTATTAGGATTTTATGAGTCGTATTATTTTTGGGATTTATAATTTTTTAGAAATTTTTGAATTGTATCAGTTTATAAAGTCATCTAATAGAGGCATGGTTATATTTTGGGAATTTTATTAATGTGTTAGTATTCCCTATGAACATTAAAATTTCATTTCATTGAGTGATTCGAGTTAGATTTGATAGTCATATGTTATGAGTGTAGTATGTGATTTGGAAAATTTATTAGAATGTTTTTTATGAATTGATGATTATATGAGGTAGGGAATTTTTTAATGAATTATCACATTGTATTTTTTTGTATGAGAAGATTTATCATTATGTGGTTTAAAAGAATCATGTTTTTATGGATAAATTTATCATTGGATTAGGTTTTAAGCTTTTGTAACTAATCAATAATAGAATTAGATCATTTTAATATTTGATTTTTTTCCTGAGAGGTCCTTTTTTAATATTTGATCGTGAATTTTAGTGATTAGGGATGAAAACTTTGGTATGCATTGAGGATTTTTTAGGTTTGATAGAAATTTTGGAAGTTTAGGGTTTTCTTGGATAAGGTACAACTTATAGTTTAGAACTTCATGTGGCTCCAGATACCTGGTCAGTGGAATCGGGTGCATATTGGGGGATACCAAGTACTTGATGGAGGTACTAGGTACCCGGTTAACCCAAGTAGATTATAAGTAATTGTGGAGGGACATACATATATATGGTTTCCTTATAATAGGTACCTCATAGTCTCATGTCCTATTTTATTTAAAGGGGTATTTTTACATTTTCTATCAAATAATTTTATCTAATTTTCCTCCCATTCAATGAACTATTATAAAAAATATCTAAAGCACCAAGAGAGGCTCTCATTGGCACTCATATCCCTTTATTCTTTAACTCTTGATCCATGCTTGATCTGAGGGAGTTTCTCTCATCAAAACTAAGGTAAAATCCCATATTATTTCACTTATCTATTTATTCTCCATTATTTTATATTTTATTCACATACGGTTTGGTATTTCCTACTTTTTAGTTCAACATGACATTGTGAAATCACCTCTAATATTAGGACTCCCCCTTACTGTCTAAAAGAATCCCTAGTATTTTGTTCCATTTTATTTATAATTTTTTGATCATAATGATTATGGTATATTTTATTCTATGTGTTTTTGACATAATTAGAGTACAGTTAGGTTCCTTTCGTTTGGTATTAGGATGATAAGATAGTTGATAGATTTAAGGAGTGATTCTCTTAGATTTTCTTTGAGGATTTGTATGTTATGGTTGTGGGGTTTTGGTAATTAGGATTATCTATTTATAGATTCATGGGTTTTAGATTTTAGAAAAATCTCAATGATCATGATTATGTTTAATTCTTTCTAACAATTATATTATATATTTTAAAATATTCAACTTAATTTATGAGTCATGTCGGTGACATGCCCTTATCATGTTTGAATAAATTAATAAAAAAGAATAAAAATTATTTTTGGAAATATGAATTGGTGTTATATATATAATATTTTTATATAAATAGTTAAATTATTCTCTTTGAGTTTTCATTTGAACTATGACATAAAATTTATTACACATCTTCTACTTGGTAAAATTTAATATATGGTTTCAAGTATAAATTTTTTTTCTACAAATTATTAGGTATACATATTGTTGTCAAACTAAAATGAGTGTTTTAAAAAATGAAATTGTTTAATTTCATAGTTTATTTATTTCATAATTTCTAACATTTACATACGTATCTATATACTTGTTTTTATTTATTAATTAGAAAGATCATTCAATGTTTACTTAGTTATAGAATATAATCAACTTGAGGCTAGACCGTGCATCCCTTTAGGTAGTTTTGTCCCATTGATTATGTTTCTAGATGGATGCTACTAAGATTAGAACCAAAACATATTTTATAATCTTTTTGGATACTATTATATTTTATAAAAACATTTTATATTTATCATCTGATAAATTATATAATGTATGATCATCACTTCCTACTATAACATGAATGAATTTCAATTAATGATACTTGCTTAAATTTCAATTATGTTAATGCATCAATATAGAGTAATGGATTGGTTATCTAGGTGGAGGGATATGGTTTTTAATTAAGTATTATTTTATGTTCTTAAATGATAACATAAATCATTATCCACAAATTTAATTCATTTTACAAAAAGAATAGTTTAGTCATAAATAATGCATGGAACTTTACTTTGTAAATGAAAATAGTTTTGAAAAATCATTCCTAAGAAGCTAATTTTTTGTATTTAAAAAGGTTTTTTAAAAAATCTCATATTTATTTTTACAAACATATATAAGGATTGAATAAATTCAATTTAAAATAAATGATTTCTTTAAAAATATTTTACCTCAAATGATTATGTTCATTCATTTAAATAAAACCATCCAATGCATAGACAATTTTCATAAAAATAGATTTAATTCCCAATGATAATTAAAATAAAAACATTGATTTTTTAATCGGGTTTCATAAATTTTTATTAATAAATATTTTATTGATTTTTAAATACATTAAAGCATCCACGGTATGGTTCCCTTTGAATAATACAATAGCTTGTGTTGTTCGCGACTTCGAGTTCAAACGCACCACAACCAATGAAACTAGCCATTATGAACAGTAATACCCACTTTTTAAAATTTTATAAATTTTATCATTAAAAATGGTGTTCATTTTTGGATTCAGAACATTTAAATTTGCATAGAGTGAATTTTTGGTATTTTACTAAAAACTTTCAATTTTTGATAAATAGTGAAAAACACTACGTTGTTGTTTAAAATCGTCTTTTTAATTAAATAATTATTTATTTAATTTAAATTTATTTTAGGTCAAAGTAGATACATAATACCTATATATGTCCAATATAATTTATTGGATTCATTTCATAAAAATATTGGATATATAGAATTTTACTGAACTTTTTACGGTCTTTTACCCACCTCTTAAGAGCATTTGCAAATTTGCATAAAAAATAATTATACCGCTTCGGTCAGTTGAATTTCAAAAATTTTAGAGACATGGTTGATATTATTAAGTAAAATTTGGATCAATAAGAAGAAAATAATTTTTGGTGAATAGTAAATTTTTACTTTTATTTACCACGGTTAAAAGTAAGTAGTGTAATCAAGAGTAAAAATGATATAATTATTACCCTAAAACATGTACTAATTCTATTGGATAAGTGTAATTCGACCAAAAACAACATTAGGAATAAACTATGATCCCTTACATTTACTTTTATTAGATTAGAACATTTATTATTATTTTATTTAAAGAAGAGTTAAAGGAGTTAAATTCAAAGTTTAATAACTAAAATATTTTTAATATAGGGTTATTCATAATATAAATTCAACTATAAATATTAATTATAAATATAAAAATATTTCATACATAATGATATTTTGTTTATAAATTTTAGACATTACATAATTTAATTTATTTAAGACACAATGATGATGTAGTAATTACATTAATAATAAAATATTAAAGTAATTGAAATTATAGATATCCAAACAAATGTAAATTGAGACATTTGATGAGTTCCATGAATTTTATAGGTTAATATGACATTTTAGGATTGAAAAATGAATTTATTTTGAAGTAATAATGTTTTAGGACTTTAAAAAAATCATTTAATAAATGATGATAAAATTGAAATAATTGGGTTTTCAAAACAAATATTTTATTATTAATTGATACAATATTCCTAAAAATCTAAATTTCGTCCAAATTAATTAGATGAGGTTATATATATTAATAATAAACTATATGGGGTTCTCTTGGCATGTTTTAGTATTTTTATTAACCGTATAATATAAAAATACAAAGAGACTTGGTAAATGACAAACTATTTAACTAAGAGTTAAATCTAAAAGATAAGGTCAATATCATGACATAACCAGTATAAAACCTATTGGATGAGATTTTATACACCCATACCCAATGTATACTTTAAATAATTCATTTTTGAGACATTCAAAACCAAAAATTATTTTATAATAAAATAATATTTCAAGCTTATCATAAAGTGACCCTCACCTCTCTTATAAAAGGGAATTTCACCTTCTCTTAATTTCACACCTCCAAAGACTTTTTCATCGGCCCAACCATACCCAAATATCCTCCCAACTTTCATCCCCTAATCATAGAGGCCTTCCATTGGTCTGAAAACAAGCCTAAATAACCCTTTTTATCAAATCAAAAGGAAAAACCCCGAAGAAGTGGTAAATATTTCATCACCCCTTTCAAGTTCTTTTCTTATTACACTTTATATTTCTTTATTTTTTCAATTATTAAATAATAAATCCATTATATTCAATATAATTTGATTTTATTATAAAAATGGAACAACAATATTAATTATTGTATCCATCCTATAAATGACAAAAGTCACCATACGTGTGTACGCACGGATTACCGTCTCCACGTCGTGGTGTAATTTGTTATTCAAACACTCTATCATTTGGATGGGTATAATAATGAGTAAAAATGATGTAAATAATAAATATAACTTTATACTTATTCTGTATATATGATATACCATCCAATGATATATGATTTTAACATCAAAATAATGGTTTTTTCGCTCATGCATACGTATGAATTACCATCTCCATGAACACAATGAGATTCATTCCCCATCGTATCCATTCAAGTTTAATTTTTAATTTATGATTAAAAAAATATTTTCTAATGACTTAATATCATTCTTAATATTATTTAGATACATCCTATACATAAAAACATTACTAATGTAACCAAACATATAAAGGAAAACGAATCAGTTTACACCCGAAACAATGATACTACTAAACTATATTTAACAAAGAAATATTAAAATATAATATATGATATCATATTAATTTATATATTTCTTGTATAATTTAGTATCAATTATATCACCATTATACAGGATGTTAACCTACCCTTGACCAGGGAGATGTACAAGGTAAGGGATAATTTCACAGTCTCTTTATTATCTGAAGTTGTTTTATACCTGAGTATCTACTGGGACCTCATTATCATCCACATCTGTTGCTTCATAAAAATGTATTTCAAAAAGAATTACTACTTACTAGACAATTGGATAATGTCATTTTTACCCTTATTTGACATTATATGTTTTTAAAGTAATTTTCCATCATTTTCCAAACAAGGTACCGTATGACCTTTTCGACAAAATTAATTTAATATTGTTTTTTAAACTTATGAAGTGAGTGCAACTATTTTCCGCCATTATGACATCATCGAAGGTTCCATTACAAACTTATAAGAATATTCTCAAAATAGTTGTATTCTTATAAATATATTACTGTTCAATGATTTTATATAGAAAGATATATTTCTTTAAAAATTATTTTTATTTCAGCTATGTCAACATCCTTTGATGGATTTTAGGCTTATATGAAGTTCATTTTTTATGATACAAAAATTACTTTTTTTATTGAAGGTTTTTTGATATGTTTGATTGTGTATGTATTATTTTTAAACTATTCTTGGTTTATGGATAATGTTTTTACATTTCCTATTCAAGTTTTAATGCAGATATTTATGTTATGTTTAAACCTTTTAAAACGAGGAATGAATTGGACTTAGTAAGTGACGGGTGGAGCCCATTATAGTTCCTTGATGCATATGTAGGTCTCATGAGACAAACTAGTGTCTTGGAACAAGGCTTTGCCAAAAACGTATTTTTAGTCTTTGGACAAGGCCTTGACTATTTGGTTATGAAGTTTGGCATTATGCATTCCATCATTATGAAAGTTGCTATTAATATTTCATGTGATTACTCGACTAGTAGAACATCCATGTGAATAATTAAGTGGCATTATTTGAATTTATCTTTTCCATATTATGCTGAAGTTCAAGTTTAAAAGTTTTTTTTAGTCTTACATTTCCTTAAAAGTTTATGCTTATTTATGAAAGTTTCGGCAGATGTGAAGAAGTATATTATGACTGACCTACAAGGACAACATAAGGTATTTGATTGTTGCCTATGGAGACAATGTTGTTAAAGTTTTTCATTTTATAATGCAACGTAAAACTTATGAATGTATCTAATATTTCCAAGGCTAATAAACTAATCAGTCATTCGAGACATGATCATTTTTTATCATTCCAGTGTTATGTAATAATGCACCAACTCTGGGTAACTAGGGTCAGGGAGTTATAGAATGTTTTATACATTTATAAATATACATTTGTAATAACCTTTTATATATTTTATTATTAACTGGGTTCACCTTTTTTGTGGACTAGTTTTTTTTTCATTACTTTGTTAAATGTTTGGATTGATACAATTATACTAGTTATGTTTTCATAATATATATACATGAAGTTTTTATGTAATATTCCATGATTTATTGAGAACTACAATATGTTATATTGATATAATTGTTAACATTTCCTAATGAATCATGTGTCCTTTTTTTGATTTCAGTATAGAAATTTATATGATATAAATGATACTTGTTCATGGATATAATTGTAATATATTTAAAATGTTTTGTCTTACAGTTTTGAGAATCTAAATTAATATAGATTTTTATTTTATTTTTTATCTGGAATTTTTAAAAATTTATTAAGTTGGTACATTACTTGGGATTTGTTGTAATACCCGTATTATTTATACCCATTCCCCGTTACCATTGGATGGGATAATATTTCCACGAATCAAGTACACATATACCCTTTTCATAAAGGATTGGTTTTATATTCTAACAACCTTGTGATATATTCACCTGGATGTGTACCATTCCTTCCATGAATAAGAAATCTCATCATAGGAGTGATAGGATTGAATTAGGATTATATAAATATGGAACCTCCCAATATAGGGAGGTAATTGTTATAGTCAATATACTTATATATGATTATTTTTTTCTTTTTTTACATGTTATATTTACTAACTAAAATTGTTTGTAATATAATTTTTTATATGTGTAAATGGTTAGATATTTTTTTACATACAACAATCAATTAACTATTTTGTTGAGGCATGTTAGTGGTTTCGTACTAATTATGTTTAGGCCCACGTCCTTCATGGAATAATCAGTTAAAATGTAGCTCCATTTTTATTATCATATGTAGTAAAATAACATATTCTCTTGATATATGCCCAACTATCTAATCTGGCTGTCATGAACCAGTATTTTCTTCCATCTAACCCAACACCTATCCCAGCACATGTAATGTCCTAAATAATATTCTTGATCTCCATGGGTAGGAAACTAGTACCTTGAAAACAAATAACAAATTTGGGAATACAAAAATATGCATATATAAATCTCAAATTTATGTTTAAAATTATAAAATTTTTATAAATATGTGGTTAGGGCCAACAAAAGAAATAGAAACCTCCTCATAGAATTTGGCCTGACACCCTCCATGTCACCACAATAAACACATTCTGAAAGAAAATTCCATAAATCAGAGTACCAATCACCACATACTTATAAGGTGTTGGATTTACTCAAGTTATGAAGTAAAATGTACACATAATCCCAAGGGGTGTATCTAGGTTATGAGATAAAATTTCTAGTACGATCCCACCATTTTTTCCATGACTATAAATTACAATAAAAAAACGCTGCCATTGATGGAATGAAATTAGGGAAATTTTAAAAAAAAATTAACTTTAAAAGAAAGATAAGAGACAAAAAAATAAATGGGTATAGGTAAAAACATTGTACCAGCACCTTCGGATATCCCTATGTAGATAAGGTTCTTGGGGTAACTATGATCCTTGTACTCTTTTTGATGAAACATGTATACAAAGGTTAGTTTTATTATTCAATCCAACCAATCCATATCATCATATTTTAGTTGGGGTTGTAATTTAATTCTTTTATGAAGGGTGGGTTGTACCTAGTGTACATGTCATAGTATACACATCAATATACCTAGGATTACTATGTACATAACCCCATTTCTCAAACCAGGGGGATGCTTTTTTTTTCAAACCAATCCATCACATACCAAAAAATGTCATTACCAACCATAGTCGTAGGGGGGAAAATTCAAGAACCCTACACACACCAACACTTTTTAAGTCAACCATTTATACACAAAACAAAATTTGTGAATATTGTGGAATAATATTAAGTAACATTAAAATCATAAAACAATGGCACAACATAGAACCCTTTACATTTCCCTTAGACATCACTACCAACCGGTTGCAACCCAAAATCCAAGATGAGAGAAAATACTACAAAATAAAAAACATACCAAAAAAATCAAAACACTAGCCAACCAATTTTGATTAAAACACTATTGGTCCCCAAAAACATCAAAAGATAAGGTTACTAAATAAATAATAGAGAAGAGACAAATACGAGAGGAGAGTACATAAACGTAGATTCTTAGAGGAACTATGCTCAAATAACCCAAAAATATATAAAACTTGGAGGCAGAGATGATGTGATAATAACTTAGTGTTGAGAGGTTAAAATAGATTAAAACAAGGGTTTAAAATATGTTAAAATCTAGGATGGGTAATTTTGGAAAACCCATTTTTTTAAAACTCAGTAGTCCACATGGTTTGGCTACATGGTCTACAAGGCTGTGATCCCACATTATATGCACCACTATCCCAAAAGGAGGCAGTTTCATGTTTTGGGTTGCATGGTTTTACAAACAATGTTCTTAACCATGTGGTCACTACAATACCACTTTATGGGTTGCATGGTATTTAGGGGATAGTGCATGACCAGGAACCTAACTGTGGGAGTTCCTTAGTGACTTTGTCAAGACCAACATAGGTTCTAGAAGTTAGAAAATTATTTATCCTTACTATGAACCAATGGGTTTCCATCCATTGTCCCTCTAAAACATCATTTTTTTTTGAAAATCACATATAAATATATGGAATAAAATAAATAAAAAAATGAAATAAATACCTAAAAATAACACTACGGGTGTGATAATTCTCCCTGCCATGACACTTTCCAAATTTAAAAATTCAACTAATAGTATAATGCGAGAATAAGTGATGGTACATATGATATATCCAAAAATTCCATTCACATGTCTTGTGCTCATAATTCCGATGATTCCATTTGACCTAAACTAAAGGATTATATTTCCACTAAATCATATTCAATTAGGAATCCCAAATTCAAATTGCCTTCCTGGCCGCTAGCAGATAGGGTTCCAGCTAATGTTCATTCATAAACAAGACATGATAAGGGTATGAGTTATACATATTAAATTATTATATATGTAAAAAACTATGAATCAACATTAAATGAGAAGGAAACACTAATAGGTGTATGACATTTCCAATTCTACCAATAATCTTAAAGGGTCTGGCATACCTCCATGTGTGTTTCCATTTATTCCCAAGAGTTTGGTGACCCATGAAATGTGTCAATCAAATAAATACCCAGTTAGAAACTAATATTTAAAATTTTTAGAATCATTGATCAGAATTGGACTTATAATTACATTGATATGTCCACAAATGTTGTCCAGTCGTCTTAATCTTGTCAATATTCTCTAACAAATTGATTTGTCCCACTATGGATATTTTCCAACATCAATCCAGAATAAAGGATATAAATATTGTCTACCAAGAGGTTCTTTTAAAATAGAAATCTTTATAAAATAATTGATTGCTTTTTTTCAAGAAAATTAAACTAACCTATCATGGAAATTCCATGAGAAACCAAATTCTGACATGAAGGTGCAAAGCATGTATTTCGGGATCTGGTTCATCCTATCTACCTAAAAATAAATTTGGGAATGGTATATCATGTTGAGCTTAATCTATGACTCCATTTCCATTAGGATGCCATCTAAAAAAATTAGTGGTAAAATGGGCTTCTTTATTAAAAACTGTAGTAGAGTACCCATATTACAATTTTATGACCCCAAGACATAAATTCTAAAAAAACTCTTCCAATTTTGTGGTATCCTTGATCAGGATAAAGTGATTTTAATTGATAAGATGATCTATAACCAACAAAATTATGTTCCCTCCTCAAGGTGTATATGGTAACCTAAAACCTTAATATATGGATACCTCATCACATATCCATGTAAAATTTAGAAGGGTTTTTTTATGCCCGATGGTATTTCGTGGTCTATTTAACCAACTGATAGGTGTAACATTCAGATAAAATTTCATTAATATCATTTATTATACATGGAAATAAGAATCGATGATGAAAGTATTAAAACATATTGGTGGAACTAGGATAAATGGACCACATATACAGGTGGATGAATTTGATAACAACCTTTCATAGAGAAAAGAATGCATCTACACAAACATCATAAGAAGAGAATCCCTTCAAAATACAAGAACCATTCATTTAAAACCTCTCCACAATTTAGAAACTAACTACAACATCTACATGAATCATCATTTGGATTCTCATCTTGAATCAACTCTTGAAGAAAAGGTTTCAGACGAAATCTAGCCCTGAACATACCCCCACTCTATTACATGTCCACCAGGAGCATCCGAGTGAAAATTCCATTTTGTTCCTACACATAATTGGACTTATATAGAGCCTGGGTTGGTAACATACAAAAAAATGATTCTACAGCCACATTTCCATTACTAGGGGAATAGAAGATATCAAAGTCAAAACCCCATAGGTACAAAATTCCTCATCAATACATCATGCTCAAATCCTTTTTGGATAAGATAAAGCTCATGATTTGTTTAATCAATTAGATCACAAATTTTTCCATAAAAAGATAGAGATTCTAGGATTTACGGTCATGCATCACTATTATAAATTTTATGTCATGGGTTGGGTAATTATTTTTGGGTGGTTAGAGTTGGCGAGATCCATAAAACACAACATGGTCACCCTTTACAGGCACAAAAACCAAATATATACCAAAATAATTGAAATATACCACGTAATCTTGTATAACCATTGGTAAGATGAAGATATGGTTGGAATTCAACCGCTTATTAATATACTCAAATGATTCTTGGTAATATTTAATACATGATAACTTCACCGATTTCTAGGTTAGAGTTGATATACTAATATAAAATCAAGAAAAAAATATAATGAACTACCTATAGTACCCTCTTAGACCTTGAAAACACTTAATCTAAAAGAAATTCCTCAAATCTTACCATACCATCACATCATTTACCTTACCTGGGTCAACATAAACCCCATCTTCTGAGATTACATATCCTAGAAATTACGCTTTCTGTATCCATTAACCACACTCTGATAATCTCACATAAAGACTGTGGTCCCAAAACATTCCCAAAACATTCCTCAGATGCTTCCTGTTATCCTCTTTCAATCTTAGATAGGCCAAAATTTCCATAAAAAAACCGAAATGATGGATTCAAGGTATCTATGAAACACCTAGTTCATATGTTCTATTAAAACCATGGTGTTATTTTTCAATTTGAATTACCTTATTGAATAATTTAATGGTCAATCAATCTTTAGAAAGAGGTCTTGGGGACATCCGCTTCTATCACCCTCACATGGTGATACCCTGAATGTAGATTAATCATTGAGAACCACGTTTATCTATTGATATAATAAAATAGATCATAAATACAGGGTAAGGTGTATTTATTTTATATGGTGACTTGATTCAGCTTATGGTAGTAGATACAAATCCAAATTGGCCCATCGACATTCATAAAAAAATCATGGAGCTCCCCAAAGAGAGACACTCAGGTCAATGCACTGTTAAACTTCCAAATCATAAATATGTATCTCTAACTCCCTGAACATGGAAGGGGGCATATGATTACAGGAATAGATATAAGTTGTGACCCCAACACTAGATAGATGGGGATCCCCACATACCTTTTAAGATGTATAAATAAGAAATAAAATAAGAATACCTTTGGAAACATACTCACAATAAGATAGAACCCACTATCTAAGCCTTCCCCTTAAACCTCCCATAATAATGAAGATACCTCTAAATAAATCCTTCCATGATCAGGAGGTGTAAGTCTAGCTCTTCTTAACTATGGGTCCCATTCTTACAGAAGAAGTTCATTTATCCCCTCATGGGATATGAAAGTCACCCACCAATGATAGTAATTAATGGGGTATTTGAAAAGTGCCATCTTGTAAATACCACCGATCATTTCAATGATGTCTTTATATAAGACATGTAAGTTCCATTTAAACTCATCCTTTTATATGGATACAACGTAAGATGGTCATCAAAAACACTACTCCATTGTTATACTAAGAGGAATAACTTGCTACATAACATATTGTATAATCTCATTCAGGTGTTTTCAAAAATCATTAAGGAGAGTATAAATAAATGTGTGAGAATCACTAATATCAAAAAATTACAATAGATTATTAAATAATAATGGTTGGTAAAACTATTATAGTTCATGAATCAGATTACTCTGGTGCATAGTCCATAGTATGTAGGTGATTCATCTTCATTTGTGACTATGTTCAACTATTGACCATTTAATTTTCCTTAAGATGTATCTTTGAAAAACATGATTAAGGTTTATCTTCTAAAATAAAACCCCATGGCTCTGGATTCATCAGAGTAATATATTGATCCCCTAGAAGCTGTAGAGCCTATGCCACTAAGAGAAGGAGGGCCATCCTTAGAAATTATTTGTAGATGGACCATGCATCCACAAAGGTGTCACACCTTAGGTGAAACTAAGAACATCAACCACATGTGATTGAGAATCTTACACAGATGGAACATAACATTACACCACCTTAAACTACTAAAGAAGGCTGTAATGGTGGACAACCAAATATACTACCACCATTCTTCCCTTACTCCTCACTCTTCCTCATCTTTTCAGAAAATCCACTATTGCTCTGGCCTAATGATGGGGGCATCCCAAACAAGACTTGAATACCTTCTTACCCGATATCCATCATCAAATACCAGTTAACCACCTCATAACACATCTTCAAATTTAAATATACGACCTTATTTTGAATGTAAATCCATACATACATTTTTGAAATATTAATCTTTCATCTTATGATTGGTATCTAACTCAATAGAAAAGCATACCGAATCTATGAAATATTTAGTATGATACATAATTTAATTTATCCTTGATGGAGGTATAGGAAATCCTAGAACATTTATAGGGAAAAGCTCTCATGGTTCTTCTACTCATTAAATACTAACAAGAATTCCTTCAATCACATCTAATCATGGTGGCCTACCAGAACCACTAACTCCCACCACCTTTTACTAGGTCAATCCAAAAAATAAATAACCCACCTTACCATAAGAGCATTATGTATCCCATGTAACATAAAATATCTACTCAATATTCTACACCCAGTAATCGAATTCTTGGGTATCAGTTTTTCCCTAGAAAGAAGGATTTTATGCTTCAGAAACATCTGACCTTGATCCTTATTCGAAAATAGTTCATCTTCTCTGGCCCGAACATAGCCATAGGCCACTCCATAATTTTGGGATCAAAAAATGAAAACCCTTTTTTGTAATAATCTTTGATTAACTACTAATGGATTTCTCTCGCAATTATCCCCCATAAATATAAAATAGGTCTTTAGAGAGGAATGGTGTTACAAAAGTCAAATGAGAACAAAGAATAAACCATCATTACATCAACCATTGGAGAATGAAATAATCTTGGTAGAAAAATCATATAAATCATAATAAAATCAAAACAACTCAATAAATAATTTAATCCACTCCATATTATCAAACTTCCCATTCCCAATCTACAACCTGTGTATTACAACTTTTGGAAATGATTAATCAAATCCTAAATATCCCACGGTAGCCTAAGGCCTGTCATAATGAGTGTTGAAAAAAACACACCACACATAACTAGAACCTGAATCCATGATATTCCTAGCACTATTCAATCTATACTTTCATAAAAAACACCCAATGAAAAGGGAAAAGTGTCTCTAATACCTTTTTTACAAAAACTGGTCCTGGTTGTCATCCAACTTGACACCCATCCTAGCTTATGGAATTGCCTAATGATAATTCTAGATTTCCATTGGCTAGAAGCTATTGCAGGGGTATCAAAGAACTAAATCGGGAATGATCTTACCACAATAATAACCAAAAATATCTATACCCAACACAATTCCAACATTTATAGAATGCATTATAACCATCATCCATTATTACTATTAACAAGGTTATATTAAAGTCTCAAATTTATGTTTACAATTATAACCAAAAACAAAATGATAAAAATGAGGTGGGTACACACAAAAGGAACATAAGTTTCCTCATGGAAGAAGTTCCCACACCCAACATTTCTCCACCATTAACAGCCACCAAAAAAATGACAGTAATAAGAGTAACTACAACCACCCTCATGGAAGGAATTTCCTTTACCTGAGTCTAAAAAAACAGGGTCTACATACACCCATGCGGTGGTTGTAGGGTGTGAGATCACTTTACATTTAGGATGTCATCAAGTGTTATATTTATAGTCATTATAGTACAAATAATAATTCTAGTTTTGAATGAAATAAATTATTTTAATTTTAAAACATATAATAACTTTGAAAGAAATATAAGAGTTATAAGAATAAATTGGAAGATATAAAAACATTACATAAGACCCATGGGAAATCCCAAGGTATCTAGGTTTACTGAGGACCTATTATCCTTTTCCTCTCTATGATCAAACATGGAAATTATGGTTTTTTGTCCTACTAGAGAAAACCAATACACATCATCATGTTTTAATTAGTGTTTTAATAGATTCATATTAGGTATGGATGATCATGAATAGAATACTTATCCAATTATATACACCTAGGTACCTAGGATTTCCATTTATTTGACCCCATTTATCAAACTCTGAGAATCCCATTTTTACAAACTAATAAACAACATAAGAAATCATGTTATTATAAACCACAGTCAGATGGGGGAAACAATTTCAACCAACATACACACACAAAATCTATTGAAATCCTCCAGTTTCAGCCACCACGCAATTTTGGGAAAATTTGGTAGTGGAGGAAGGAAAATTTAAATCATTAAATAATGGAACAACATAGAACCACCTATGTTTCCCTTTGACATCTCCAAAAAATGATTCAAAATTGTATGCCTGAATGCAATGAGATATTATAGAAGCAATAACACACCCAAAATAATAGAATACTAGACAACCAATTTGGATTCAACCCACTCCATGTCTCCAAAATAGAGAGAAGGAAACTCAAGAAATAAGGGAGAAGATACTGACATAATAGGATATTGGATACTTATATATATATTCATAGGGGAAACAATTTCAAATCATATAAGAAATGAATCCAAGAGGGTGGTGGAGAATATGGGATAAATTCCTAGGATGAGAGGTTAGATTGGGAGAAATTATGTTGTAAATTGGTTAAAATCAAGGATGGGTAATTTTGTAAAAATATGATTTTTTAAACTAGGTAGTCCACATGTTTTGGATGCATGGTTTTCCCCACTATGCAATAACCAAGCAAGAACCTCAATCCCAATAAGTAGAGGCTGCAGAATTTTGGTCTCATAGTCTCACAAACCATTCACCTAATCATGCTAGCACTTTAGTGATACTATCTAGGATGCATAGTGTTTTGGGGGCTCACAGACAACCATTCACCTAATAGTGAAAGCTACATAGTGCCTTTTTCAATACCCTCATGATTTTTAGAGGTTGGAACATGGTGTCTCCTAACCATTCCCCAACCATGCACCATACGTTTTCCCTCCAAAACAACTATTTTTCATTCTAAACACCCAGGAAAGAAAGAAAATAAAATAAAGGCAAAACATAGATGAAAAGATACCTAAAAATAACAATATGATTGTATCATATGTTATTTTTTAGGATTATTTATTCAAATTCCATTTGGTATTAGATTATGTACCAATATTTGGTGGGAGTATTTTCTGTACCTAACGTACTCTATATAGATATATTGGGTCCATTTATTTATACATTACATTAGTTGTGTCAATAATTTTGGTATATTTTGTATTTTATTTATCGAATAGGTTAATGGAATTGTTTCCATTATATTTTTACTTAGATATGGTATGTTTCCTTGTATATTTTTTAGAGAAATTTAGTGCATAGAAAAGTTAGGCATCTCTATGTGAGGAACTAGGTCACTAAATTATTATACTATTCAAATCATAAAAATGATTCCCCACTAGTAATTGAGACCTACATTTCCATTCATCAACC
Source organism: Viscum album (assembly GCA_963277665.1). NCBI lineage: Eukaryota > Viridiplantae > Streptophyta > Magnoliopsida > Santalales > Viscaceae > Viscum > Viscum album. Next base: position 65,909,435 of record OY728126.1, read on the forward strand.
CTTGGGGATTAGAGAACACCATTGGGGATAGTGGAAATACTGGTTTAACTACTGATTTCAGTATCTAGGTTAGGATTATTATATAACTAAACATAACCTGACTAAATTGATTGAAACCAATCCAATTTCTCATATCATGAACCACATCAAACCAAATTAAAATAAATATAATGATAAAATAGGGTAAAACAGAATGTGTTTGTCCAGATGAATTGGAAATGAACTAGATCATACTAAAAATTATTGAACTAGATTTTATCATAAAAAAAATACTTGATGGAAACTAAAAGAATTGGAATGTATTTTAATTTAATTAAACTAATGTAATTTTAATTAAGACTAATTTAACTTAATTTTCTTGACTCAAATAAAGTAAATATTAAAAAATGAAAAAAGATATCGAATTTTCATTTGTCTATACCGAAGCTTCATAATCCAAAAAAAAATCCTAAACCGAACCAAAAAACAAAATAAATTAAATTGATATTTCCAAAATTGATTCCAAAAAATCCAACTAATAATTAACCAATAAATCCCAAAAAAATTACAACCTAGTAATTCTAAAATAAGATGAACCAAATGAAATCAACCAAAACAGAACTGAACTGAACCAAACCATCCAAATTAGTCTTGATAAAATCATAATCCTAGAAATTAAAACTGAACTCTATCAACTTGAAATCAACCAAAAATAACAATTTGGAATCCAATAAAATATAATCAAATTAAAAATAACTAAATTGAATAAACCAAAATTAACTAAAATAGATTGAATAGTACTGAATTTTCCTAACATAAACTAAGATTCACAAAATGTAACATTACTTAATAAAATATAACTAAACCTAACTAGATGATTTTAATAATTCCAAATTCTAACTTCTCTCCCCATATTATTATATTAAGAAGTATTAGAGGTGTTAATATCCTTAAGTGACATCCCCATGACACCAAAAAATAAAAAAAATATGTGGTCTTATGAAAACATTGCATGAGATTTTCCCTTTATTGATAAAACAACCTATCAACACAAAACAACCAAACATCTAGTCCTCTTATTTGTCTAATGGGTATAAATAAAAAGATACAAGATATATCCAATAGTAAAAAACAATATTATAGTACCAATAAAAACATTTATATTTCCAATAGAAGCTAAATGTTAAAAAACTCCAAGAAAACAAAATGGAATCATCCCAAGCCACTACAACACTAGTTCTAAGCTCCAAATATAGAATCCATTATCATAGTAACAAAGTTAATAGTTAGAGAAATTTGATACCTTCCCTTTACCTATTTCTTGATAGATGAAATATATAAGAAAAAAAAGTTACACAGAAGGGGTGAGTTTAAACTCAGTGTTATTTCCCAAAGGACTCCCAACTCACACCACTAGGAAAAGAAGCAGTTATGGCATTTATATAAATCAGTTTAAATAAAATAGTAAAACATATATATCTAAATCAAAAATAGTTCCCTAAAAAATATTAAATAATAATTTAAACCATTTCTTATCATTTGTAAAATTCATTACCCTCCTTCTATATGCACCCACATGCACATACAAGCCAAGTTGCATTTTCATACTCTCAAGAGGTATCTCATCAATCCACCGCTTCGTCACATGTTAACATATATTGAGGTACCCCAAGGGTACATATCCCTCACTCAGGGTCATATAAAAAAATGAACTAATTGAAACCATGTATGAATAATTCTATACCCATCCATTTCACAATAATTCATTATTTATTAGAAAAAATTCATAAAACACTTTGTTTATATAAAAATCAATACATTTAAAACTATCATTTTCAAATTATAAACAGAGAATGTTTTCTTTAATCTATCCAATGTCTCAAATTTCCAAATCCATTATAAAAAATTGGTTTCATTAAAGAATCACATGTGTTTTACACTAAAATTAAAAAAAAATCAAATATATTCCATAAGGATCTATAATGACAAAGATGATTGAGAATCTACCTACCTCATAGTGGATGGTGAAAGAAAAGATTAGTACTAAGGTCATCCCCAACTAGACTTGTATCTTATTTCTTTAAAATATCAGACAAGCTATCACCATGATCTCCAACAAGTAGTATTGAAATATCCATATAATATTAGATATAATAACTCATATAAGAAAAAATTAGGTGATATAAGGAAAGAGAGATAATTCAATGAATTATAGGAGAATTAAGATCTCCAATTTTATTTTATCTAACATAAGTTGACACCAGATTGAAAGAAATAACCTTGGGGACCTAGAGAGGAAATGGAATTTTAGAACCTAAAAGAATAGGGAATGGATGTGGTTTTTAGGGCTTTAATTTAGATTAAACCAAAAATTTAATGGAATTAATTTCACATTTCATGGTTACGCCACTTAGTTTTTAAAAACATGTGACAACCCTACCCGTGCTTCTAGAAAATACATGTAGCCACATGGTTTGGGCATCACAGTTTGGAAAATTGTCATCCAACCATGTGGTGCTACTTTTTATAGCCCAAAACCTTTCCCATTGGGCTCACATGGTTATATAAACCATGTTTCAACAATTATCCCTCTATATTCCTTCTTATAGATTCCCATTGTTACTAATATAGTGTGGATAAACTATGTGCCAATTGTTTAACCATTCAGCGACCCCTATAGCATGTCTCATGGTTTCCTTTTGGTGGGGCATGGTTTATACTAATCATTCAGAAATCCCCTACCACTTAAAACACCACCATATCATTATAAACTCTCCTTGAACCTACCAAAACATAACATAGGCATTATATAAGCTCAAAATAAAAAAATAAGAGTAAATTACTAGAAATTAGGGGTGTCACATTCTACACACCATTGACCATTCCTTATATTTAATGCAGAAACCCAATGTTATTATAAAAGTGATTGGTCCATTTAGCTTGTATTTTCGTTTCACACTCCCATGTTTCATCCTGAATATGATCATGATTCTATAAAGCCTATAGTAAATAAAATTTCCCTGGTAATATATTCTATTTACTATTAAAAATCTATTTTGGTATATGAATCAACATATCATCTTGTTTAAGATCAATATGGCACCATAAAATCATGGGGTCAATATCATGTTAGTACTTCATTAATTGGGAAACAGAAAACACATTATTCACATAATTGAGCCATGGAAGTATGGGAAACTAATTTAAAACATCTCTAACTCATTCAAGTATCACAAAAAAACTAATTTTACATGGAGAAAACTTTTCTTGATTTCCAAAATTATGATTCCCTAACCTTTGGGAGATTCCCAAGAAGACATGATCAACAAACTCAAATGACAATAGTCATCCACGGTGATCTGCACATGTTTTTTTATTAATATGAGCTACTTCAATTATTTTTATGATCAGATAAATCTTATCCACTATTTCTTAAATAAATCCAGTTCTAATAGGTGAAGTTTCCCAATTTCCACACAAAAAAGTGGATAATGACCTAGGTGTCCATAAAACACTTCAAAAACAGCCATATATATCGAGGCTTGATAATTGTTATTGTATAAAACTATATAAACAATATGTGATTCTCCCATGACCATCCAAATACAATATATATGTTATAATCATTCCTTACAACATTTGGATCATCCATTTAGACTATTCATCCAATTGAGAATGTTAATATATTCTCTTGGTCATTTTTGTTTCAATGGATTTCTGCAATGATTTCAAAAACTGAGAGGTAAACTTGGGGTATTTTTTAGACATAATCGAAACTGGAACCCTATTAATCTTTACCACTTACCGAATATAGATTTTGGAAAAATCATCCACCTCACTGAATTTTTGAATTTGGATGAACTGAGAAGACTATGTGAGTTATTCAATAATCACCCATCTAGAATTGTGTTGCCAAAAACAACTTATGTAGTCTTTTAATGATATCCATCACTATCTTCTCTAATTTCCATATTGTAATTGATAAATAACAGAACATACCCAATGTTCATTGGTGATCTGCCATTTCTTATTAATAGATAAGGAATCTTGAGACATAATCTATCATATTTCTCTTTATTCTATTCCACAAAATTTTTCCTTCAACACCTTATAAATTTTATAAATACCATGATGAATTACCGATCTCAAAAAATGTTATATGGAAATGATTTATTCCTAAAATATTGGTGGAACCAAAATTTGATCATGAAGTTGGAGAACATTTCTCCTATATAGCTTCCACCACTCAATGGTCTCCTCATAATTGAGTTTTGACCTAATGGATAAACATTCATATGTCTAAGAGTCTCTAACATGATCAACTAAATCAGGAATAATAGAAACCATATTGAAAAATAAAATATTAACATGATTTATATAATCTAGATCATTATCATCATTATTTATATATTAAAAATAAAGGGAATATCAATAAATGAGGTCCACATCAAAACGGGGAGGCCTATGGAGGCTTGAAGTAATAAAGGCCAAAACCATATCTTCTAATCAGGTTCGTTCATTATTTATAAAAGGAAATGACTTCCAGTGGAAGAATAAAACGAAGGGATATCAATGCCATTAAGGATAGATGATCGACCAATTTTTTTCCTAGATGGATTTGTTCAGTATTTCTTCTCATTTTCCCAAAACAATCACCAGAAATAAACAACAACATTACCTATGAACATGATAAAACAATCCAACCCTAATCCTGATGAAGCATAAAAGACCACATAGCCCTATAAAGACTCAGTCAATGTGAGGATTGGTGCTGATATGAGGAAAAACTATATTTCATAAATGGATTTATAGTATTAATTGTTATATTAGAAATGTATGATTTTTCTTGTCAATTTTATCATCAGTTAGAAAAGATGTAAAAATTCAAATAATTTATTTTGTAGTATCCTACTAAGCTAAATAAAATGTGTATCTCAAGGAAATTATTGGGTGGTTTACAAGAGATAACAACATAAATCTCTTCAGGATCGACTAAAACAAATTTTTTAAATGACATGAACTATAAGGCCCCATCCTTAAACATTACTTAATATTGAGTTATATCAAGAATTCACATTGAGGATGTTTTCAGGTTTAGAGTTTTATAGAATTAGACCATAAATCAAGCATTTCATTCCACATTTTAACAAGGTTGTTACATCAAAGACAATATTCATTTTTTTCATTTCAAAAGAAACATATTTAAAATAAAACATGGATTCTTTATTGAAACTTCCTCTACACTATCATCACATCATGTAATTTTCCCTTGACCAATGAAAAAGATTTCAAAAACTTGGGATGAGCATAAAAATCTCACTAAGGGATACAAAAATACAGAAAGGAAACATTAGTCCATGTGTACATAAGAATCAATGAAAACAAACATTACTCATAAAACATAAGCAATTAACATACCTCATGAAATCATAATATTTATTAATAACTCATAGAAATCATAGGACATAAAGATAACTTGAGGAATTCATAACATTCTTACGTAGGGAGTAACCCTCATGGTTACGTTTGGAATACCCATCAAAGTATATTCCCAAAATATCTTTGGAGAAACCTTAGCGTTTAAATCCTGCATGTTTCCCAATTCATTGAAGAGCTATCTCGGGCTCACCCACCCTTAGTTTATCATGGAACCACCCATCTTCATAAACAATTCCCAATAACCATAACATGATCGTATCACATAAAACATGCATAAAAGAAACATAAAATTTCCACATTTCAAACAAAAGATATAAATATAACACATTTATATAATCAAAACATTATCAACACCATTTTCAATACCAAAATAAATTAAAAGTATAACATAGTATTTATTTTTCATTTTAAAAAGTTTTGGCTTGTAGAGGAAGCTGAAACTCAAATAATGGTCACGGCGGCGGAGAAGTCGTTATCGCCGCATACGTAAGAAAAAAACATTCCTTTTGTCATTTAGTAAAACGATTCGTATAAAAAGATTCCATTTGAATAAAAGTAAAATTAAAATGGGTTTATAAACCGTATGAAATAATGTTTTGTATAAAACAAATATTCCTCACTGAAATGAGATTGAGACGAAGTCCCTTACAAATACGGTATCCTTAGATTAAGGGTAAATCAATTACATAATTATGTATGAAAAATATAAATACACCCAATATAAGTGGGTATTAAGTGTAAAACAAATAAGAGGTCATCCACACATATTAATATCATGACATAATCAAGAATTATAGTTTTAACACAAAGAATTGAAATTAGGTTAAGAAGTTCTCTTGCAAAAAATCGATAGCCTAACGTCATCACTTTAAAATTCAGAAAATGAGTTCATGAGAGAGAAAATGGTATCTCATCACTTGGACATAAAATTTACATAAATAAGGATATAGAATAACATATCCCAATATAATAAGATGTGAATTAAAATACATAACAAAAGAAGTCTTCTAAAAAGAGGAGGGTGAATGGTTCCCTTGTCGATTTGGGTAACTTTTGAAATGTACACCCCATGAATGGATGGTCATACAATAAAGATGTAAATACCCATAATTTAAAGTATATCACACAAAGAATACAACAATGGGAAGTAAATACACCACACAAAAGTAAATATTGGCAAATGTAGCATGAATCTCATGGGAACACAAGTGAGATACAAACCCCTTACCTCATTGTGATCAATCGGGTCGTATGACCAAAAGATAATAGACACCAAATGAATCACATAACACAATTAATATAAACAGATTCATGATAATATATTTGAAAGGGAAGTACACAATACCACATGAAATAAATTAGTGGTGAACAATATAAATCTCACGGAATTAAAAGTGAGAAAAGAAATCCCTTGCAAAATTTCGGCAGCCTAATGGCGCCACTTAAAACATCCAAAAATGAATTGATGAGATAAAATAGGGTCTCTCGTCATATAAAAATTAAAATTACAGTAAGAGGAATATAAAATAACATCCCCCAACATATGAAAGAGTAGATTAAAAGAAATGACATAAAAGAGAGTACTTAAAAAGAAAGAGAGAGGTAGGATCCCTTACCATGTGTCCGACATGACTCACTCGTATGTTCCTTGTTCTTCCTGAATGATAAACTTTAGTTAATTTATAATTCCTTAAGAATATTTTTCAATTTCATTATTCCTTTTATATCACTTATTACCATGTTATAAATTTTATGTAATCATTTATGTTAACAATGGTCGTTTTGTCGATATTTGGTACTTGAGTCAAAAATAGACTTCTTATAGTTACAAGTTATTCTTGTGGTAAAATATCCATTATATAAAGAATTATATTCATGATTTAGATATCATATATATCATATATATCGAGTATATACATGAATTTAATATATTTCATAACATTAAGAGGTAAGAAATGAAATGCACCTTTCATGGAGACGGTAAGCCGTACGTACGCATGAATGATACTTTCATTTCTATTTCATATTTAATGGAATGAAATCATAATTATATAAAGGTATATTATAATTTCAGTATAATATTATATATAATATCATTAACTCCATCCTTAATACATCACATATATGGCATTAACAATTCCAATAACTTTGAGGGGCCGGTAGTCCGCACTTCCTAAAATGAAATTATGAAATTTACCCATTATGGAAACCATAATGGTTTTGTATAAATGAAAAAAACAGAAGCATAAGTAAATCATAAACATAATATATATCATATATAAATACATTTGTATCCTAATGTCCACCATGAGAGGCGTTTCAAAGAATATTGAACAATCATCGTTTCGTGAGGCAGTAATTCATCACCCACAGAAACAGTATGTTCTTTAACCATAAGACGGAGGTGTGTGTAATTGTAGCTTGTATCCTTATTATAACAACATCATATTATATTAAAGATACTGGGTTTCTTACAAAATAAATGAATAAAAAGAGTTTAGGGGGTTGGAGGAGCAAAATAATATAGAATAACATAAGTGAAGACATTACCTTTAAATCGGGTAACTCCCCTTGGTTTGAACCAAAAGGGTTTATTGAAGTGCATTATTCCTAAGGTAAGGCTTCTAGGATGAATATAGGGATACTTTGAGCATATTTTAGTGATTTTGGAAGAGCCTAATGGCTTTTGAAGTGTGAAAAATGGGTAGGATGTGGGGTCTTTTTATAAGGGAGAGGAGGGGCTCTTTTGGAAATCTGGAAAATATTATTTTATTATATAATTCTTCTCGGTCTTTAAAGGTACAAAAATCATTAAAGTTGAAGATAAGGTGTCCCTTGTTCGAAATAAAATCATCCAATAAGAATTAGACAAATTTTGGATATTAATTTAAACATTATCTTCTTATCTATTTAAATCATTCATTAATGACATAAACACTGCATCATCATTGTGTCATAAATATCATTATTTATTTGATGTCTAAGAATTATAAAAAAATTACCATTATATAGGAAATGTTTTTATTTTTCCAATTAATATTTATTTTAAAAAATAAACCAAATATAACCCTATGTAAAAAATTGTTTTAGTAAAACAATACATGTTTGTGAAATTTTTATTTTTACTTTAAATAAAAAGTATTAATGTCATTATCTTACCCAAGTGGCTCCATGGGGTCCCACAAATTGACCCATGGTTTTTATTGGTCGGACATGACTCATCCAATAAGGTTAGGATATGTGTCCAGATATTTTTATATTTTTATAATATAATTTTTACCTTAAATTCCCATAATTATCTTTAATCGTGGTTAACTAAACTTAAAAGTTACTATTCACCAAAAAATATTTTCATCCCATTGAACCAAATTTTACTTAATAATGACAACCATGTGTGTTGGATTTTTGAAATTCAAATCACAGAAGCAGTAAAATTTCATTTAAACAAAAAATCAATTTGTTTAACTACCACTTAGTTGTTTCACTATTCATCAAAAATTGTAGTTTTTTTAGAAAAATACCAAAAATTCACCCTAATCTATATTTGATATTACAAATTAAAATATTATGTCTATTTTACCAAATTAAAAACATATATGTTGCATTAATTAAATTTATAATTAATTTCCGTTGTCAAAATAGATAGCGTGAATTTAAGAAACAATATCTATCAAAAGATTGACACTTGTTGATGTCCAATTTCATAGTGAAATTAATTAAAAAGACCACCATTGGATTAAATGGTAAAAATATATCATAATTATACTTTAAAACAAATTAAAAAGTTAATCTAATTATTTAAATAAATTATATTAAAAGAAGGTTTTGAATTAAAATACAACATTTTTCACAATTCATTAAAAATTTAACTTTATCAGAAAAATACCAAAATCATAGACAAAGTAAATTTTGATGTCTCGATTATAATGAATAATTTTATTTGGTCCAAATATAACATATTAAATTGAAAAAAAGTAGATTTAAAAAGTGTTCGCCATCAAAAGGCGGTTAATTGACATTTTAAGGAATATTAGAATATTTATACTTAAAATTGGATTTATTCGCATTTTAGGCCTCTATAATTTATTGGGTAATTGTTAAAATATTTAACCAAAATATATAATCATTTTGTATTTAGTTCTGTTCATTCCTGCCATTACAACGGCTAGGCATTATCTACTATTTAAAATAATATTATTATATTATTAATGTGCAATGTAAGATTTAAAAGAAACTCGTTGTTGCGTATTGGGTATGCCATCAAACATAGAATCCCCTTTAAATTAATATTCATATTTTATTCAAAAATATTAATAAATATGAAAATTCCATATTCTTTATTTACATGAGATGTTACATCTTTCCCCCTTTTGGGAATTGCGTCCTCGCAATTTTAAAATTGGGCACAGAAACTTCATTCAAAGCCCCACATCGGAAAAGGAGTCAATAAAACAATCACTTTAAAAGAAATAAAGTGAAGTACAAAGGTCACCCAAGAAAACAATTACTAGGATTCCATGAAAACATAGATATGTAGGAGAAAACAAACCATCAAGTTCTGATGGAGAGTGATAGAAAACTTTTCTAGGAGAAAGTTAACCACCAGAAAATCCCAAGCTTGTGATGGGTTAAATGATATTTGATTCTCCAGTAGGAAAAGTTAACAGAAAACATTTTTGTTTTAAGTTTATTTTCATTGAAGAATTTATTTATGGGATTAACTAAAACATAAGGAGACATACTTAGTTATCATGTAGACTTCATATTTTACTAGATTTCTAACACAAACTCGTATTTTCTCCAAATGATGAGTATTTAGGATGACTTTCTCATATTAAGAGCGCTAAAATCAACTTTGAGAGAATCACATAATCCACACAAGATGAACTATATATTCCCCATTTCATTAGACCCAAACCAAAACCAAAAAAGTTAGTACAAGGTCAGATAATCCTAAAAAAAGATAATCTTTTACAAAAAAAGTAATCTTAATCTCTAATATTTGTCAAACGATACCCAAAGTTCAACAAAGACCATTCAATAAATAGTTGTCCGTAAAATTCTTCAAAGTAAACCAAACTTATATTGAATCCCAAATCTCTGAAGGATTTAATAACATAGTATTTCAAGATAAATCATAATATTTATCTCCAAATAACATCAGTTACTCTTAATTAATTTAATCACATATCCTCCATGATAGGTTAATCATTTACATATATAACCCAAAATCAACTTATTCTTGATTCATAAAATCATCTAACTAAAAAAAAAATTTCATACTAAGCAGGGACTTCACGTAGTCCAGTGGTAGATGATAAATACCATTCACATTTTGGTTGTGGGTTTTATTCCCACATCTTCGTCCGACGCGATGGGTTGCCACACGGTATGTGTGTTATTCTTTTTTAAAAACTATATAATTTAATAACATTCTAAAAAAGAGATAAATTCATACAAAATAACCATAACATAATTTAACCTCAAGTTTATCTCATGCCATTCATTTTCCAACATAAAATATAGTAACCCATAATTACCTCAAAAGTAAGGATCATATAAACCTTAATAATTAACATTATAATTATTACCTGAACATACAAATTGAGTTGGTTCTCTCGTACATGATGCATTAGAGAACTCACGAAAGTTTAAGTGGTTAATCATGACTCCTGATAGTTGGTTTAGGTTAACCATGAGATTTCTCATTGAATCCCCCATTTTTTCTAGTCTCTTAATCAGAGAACCTCCACAGTTTCCTTCAAACTCGTTGTCACATTGGTGCCTACTAGATCCGTCAATTTACTAAAACGAAAAATTCCAGTGTGAGTATAACTGCAAAATCAACATGTACTAATGAGGAATATAAACACTAAGAGATACTTATCCAAGTTATCTCAATCTCATTCCAACTTTCAGAAACATAACAATGACTCTATCTAATATACTAACCATTGTGGTTATACACAACTTTACACTTATTCTTAAAAAAAACTCTAACCTCTAAAGATATCTAAAGCGACCTTTGATACCAACTATAAGGCCACAACCATAAACATTACAGAATCTTGAGTTATATCAATAATTCACATTGAGTATATTTATAGTTTTAGAGTTTTAGATAATTAAATCCTAAATCATGCATTTCATTCCACATTTAAACAAGGTGGTTACATCAAAGACAGTATTCATTTTTTTCATTTCAAAGGAAACGTATTTAAAATAAAACATGGATTATTTCTTGAAACTTCCTCGAAACTATCATCACATCATTTACTTTTCCCTTGACCTGTGAAAAACATTTCAAAAAACATGGGATGAGCATAAAATGCTCAGTATGGGATATAACAATATGGAAAGGAAACATTAGTCCATGTGTACATAAGAATCAATGAAAACATACTTTACTCTTAAAACATAAGAACTTAACATACCTAATGAAATCATAAGATTTATGACTAACTCATAGAAATAATGATACATAAAGGTAACTTGAGGTATTCATAACATTATTACTTTGGGAGTAACCCTCATGGTTACATTTGGAATACCCATCACAGTATATTCCCTAAATATCTTCAGAGAAACATTGGCGTTTAACTCCTTCATGTTACCCAATACATTAGAGATATATCTCGGACTCACCCGCCATTATTTTATCACAGAACCACCCATCTTCGTAAACAATTCCCAAGAACCATAACATGATCCTATCACATAAAACACGCATAAATAAAAAATAGCATTTCCACATTTCAATGACAAGATATAAATATAACACATTGATATAATCAAAACATTATAAACACCATTTTCAATACCAAAATAAATGAAAAGTAATACGTGGAATTTATTTTTCATTTTAAAAGGTTATGGCTTGTAGAGGAATCTGAAACTCAAATAATTGTCACGGTGGTGGAGAAGTCATTGTCACCGCATATGTAAGACAAAAACATTCCTTTTGTCCTTTAGTAAAAAGCATCGTATAAAAATATTACTTTTGAATAAAAGAAAAAGTCAAAGGAGTTTATACAAAATATAAAATAAAGTTGTGTATAAAACAAAATATGCCTCAATGAAAGGATATTGAGATGAAGTCCCTTACAAAGACGATATCCTTAGATTAAGGATAAATCATGTACATAATTATGTGTGACAAATATAAATACACCCAATATAAGTGAATATTATGTATAAAAAAATCAGAAGACATACACACATTTTCATATCACGGCATAATCAAAAAGTTGAGGTTTAACCCAACTAATTGAAATAGGGTTAAGAAGTTCCCTTACAAAAATTCGACAGCCAAACCACGTCACATATAAATTTATAAAATTAGTTGATGAGAGATAAAATGGTATCTCATCACGTTGACAGAAAATTTACCTCAATAAGTATATATAACAACATATCCCAAAACAATAATATGTGAATTAGAAGACATAACAAAATATGTCTTTTAAAGAGTGGAAGGTGAAAGGTTCTCTTACCGATTTGGGTAACTTTCGAAAGGTACACCCTATGAAAGATGGGTCATACAATGAAGATTTAAATACGCATAAATTAAATTATATAACAAAAAGAATACAATCATGGGAAGTACATACACCACACAAAAGGAAATAGTGTAAAATGTACCATGAATCTCACGGGAACACAAAGTGAGAAAAAAACCCCTTACCTCGTTGTGATCAATCGAGTCGTATGACCAAAAGATAATAGTCACCAAATGAATCACATAATAACATGAATATAAATATAATAATGATAATATATATGAAAGTTAATTACACAATACCACATGAAATAAATAAGTGGTGAACAATGGAAATCTCATGGAATTAAAAGTTAGATAAAAAATCCCTTACAAAATTTCGGCAGCCTAACGATGCCACTTAAAACATCCAAAAAATAGATTGATGAGATCAAATAGGGTAAATAATCATATGACCATAAAAATTAAAGTAATAGTAATATAAAATATCATCCCCCAACATATTTAATAGGAGATTAAAAGAAATGACATAAAGGAGAGTACTTAAAAAGAAAGAGAGAGGTAGGATCCCTTACCACGTGTCCGACTTGACTCGCTCGTAGGTTCCTTATTCGTCCTGAATGATAAACATAAGTTAATTTCTACTTGATTAAGAATATTTTTCATGTTATTTATTCCTTTTATATCACATATTACCATGTTATAAATTTTATGTAATCATTTAAGTTAATAATGGTCGTTTTGTCAATATTTGGTAATTGAGTCAAAAATAGACTTCTTATAGTTACAAGTTGTTCTTGTGGTAAAATATCCATTATCTACAAAATTATATTAATTATTTAGATATCATATATATAATATATATCCAGTATATACATGCATTTAATATATTACAAAACATTAAGAGGTAAGAAATGAAATGCATTGTTTATGGAGACGGTAAGTCATACGTATCCATGAACACTACATTCATTTATATTTCATATTTAATGGAATGAAATCCTAATTATATAAAAGTATATTATAATTTCAGTATAATATCATATATAATATAATTAACTTCATCCCTTATACATCCCACATATGGCATTAATGATTCAAATCACTTTGAGGGGGCGGTAGTCCGCACTTCCTAAAATGAAATTATCGCGTTTACCCATTATGGAAACCATAATGGTTTGGAATAAATGAAAAATAAAGAAACATAAGAAAACAATAAACATAATATATATAATATATAAATATAGTGACATCTTAATGGCCACCATGAAAGGCGATTAAAAGAAGATTGAACAATCATTATTTCGTGAGGCAGTAATTCACCACCCAAAGAATCAGTATGTTCTTTAACCATAAGACGGAGGTGTGTGTAAGTGTTGCTCGAATAATTATTATAAAAACACCATAGTATATTAAATATACTTTTTTTTACAAAATAAAGGAATAAAAAGTGTGTTGGGGGTTGGAGAATCAAAATAATTCAAAAGAACATAAGTGAAGACATTACCTTTAAATCAGGTAACTCCCCTTGGATTGATCCAAAAGGGTTTCTTGAAGTGCCTTCTGCCTACGGTAAGGCTTCTAGGATTAAGTGGGGGATAATTGGAGATTATTTTAGAAGATTTTGTACAAGCCAAATGGCATTTTAAGTGTGTAAAATGGGTAGGAAATGGGGTCTTTTTATAAGGGAGAGGAGGGGCTCTTTTGGAAATATTGAAAATATTATTTTATTATATAATTCTTTTTGGTTTCTAAAGACCCAAAAATCATTAAAGTAGAATTTAAGGTGTCCCATGTTGGAAATAAAATCATCTAATAATAGTTGGACAATTTTTGGATATTATTTTAAAATTTATCTTCTTATTTATTTAAATCATTCATTAATGACATAAACACTTCATCATCATTGTGTCATAGATAATTTTATTTATTTGATGTCTAAAAATTATAAGAAAATTACCATGATGTAAGAAATATTTTTATCCTTCCAATAAATATTTATAGTAAAAATTATAACTTATATAACCCTATGTAAAAATTCTTTTGGTAAAACAATACATGTTTGTGATATTTTTATTTTTGCTTTAAATAAAAACAATTAATGTCATTATCCTACCCATGTGGCTCTATGGGGTACCACAAATTGGCCCATGGTTTTTATTGGTCATTCATGACTCATCAAATAATGTTAGGACATGTTTCAAGATATTTTTATGTTTTTATAATATAATTTTTACCTTAAATTACCCTAATTATCTTTAATCGTTGTTAACTAAACTCAAATGTTACTATTCACCAAAAAAATATTTTCATCCCATTGAACCAAATTTTACTTAATAATGACAACCATGTATGTTGTATTTTTGAAATACAAATCACATAAGTGGTAAAATTTCATTTAAACGAAAAATCAGTTTGTTTAACTACCAAATAGTGGTTTCACTATTCATCAAAAATTAATGTTCTTCATGAAAATACCAAAACTTCACCCTAAGATATATTTGATAATCCAATTTCAAAAATGATTTCTATTTTACCAAATTTAAAACATAAATGTTGGATTAATTAATTTTATAATTAATTCACGTTGTCAAAACAAATATCATGTTTTTAAGAATCTATATCTATTAAAAGATTGACACTTGTTGATGTCCAATTTTAAAGTGAAATTAATTAAAATGACCACCATTGGAATAAATGGTAAAAATATATTCTAATTATACTTTAGAACCAATTAAAAATATAATCTAACCATATAAATAAATTATATTAAAAGGAGGTTTTTAATTAAAATTCTTAAATTTTCACTATTCATCAAAAATTTAACTTTATCGGAAAAATACCAAAAACATACACAAATTAAATTTTGATGTCCCGATTGTAAAGAATAATTTTAATTGGCCTAAATATAAAATATAAAATTGACAAAAAGTATATTTAAAAAGGGTTCGCAATCAAAAGGAAGTTAATCGATATTTTAATGAATATTAGAATATTTATTCTTAAAATTGGATTGATTCGCATTTTAAGCCTCTATAATTTATTGGGTAATTGTTAAAATATTTACCAAACATATATAATAATTTTGTAGTATGTTATCTTCTTTCCCGCCCTGACAACTGCAAGGCGTTAACTATTATTTAAAATAATTTTATTATATTATTAGTGTGCAATGTAAGATTTTAAAGAAACTCATCGTTGCGTATTGGGTACGCCATCGAACATAGCATCTCATTTAAAGTAATATTAATATTATATTCAATAATATTACTAAATATGAAAATGTGGTATTCTTTATTTATTTGGGATGTTACATGACCAATGAAATGTACAAATTATATTCAGAAATAAAATTGTAGTACTTTAGAATAAAAGTTATACTATCATATTATTCCAAAAAATACATCCAAGTGTTTCCCATGATCCAATTTTGACCTATAATATTGCTTAATATATTGAAAAACATTACCACAATGGAATCAAGATATCATTGAAATATCTAATTCATCAATGCTATAAATTTGGTAGGTTATTTTGTAATACCAAATGTCATAACCACATATTCATAATATCCATATCAAATTTTGACAGTTTTTATTTGAATATATTCCTCCCAAAATCATAGATAGTGATTCTCTAAGTGTACGAAAATTTTAGAGAACCACTGGGATCCCCTCAAATGGTCAGATATATCATTAATTTTTTGGAAGAAGATATTGATGCATTATTTTAACTTGGTTATGTTTAAGATAATCTAATCAAATTCTAAGTTTTATATTAGACTTATCTATAAAAAGATTTGGTTTTTTCCAAGGGGAAATTGTCATTAAAAAAACCTTTAATTTTGAAATATTTCCATTTGAATTTTATTTCCCTTTAATTTCATTAGTGTTTTCCTATAAGAAAATATATAAAATATGACTACTCTATGGAAGTATATCAGTCTTAAACTTTGCTACTATTTTGGGTTGAAACACTATGAAATTATTTAGAAAAACATCGGGAAACTAGTCAATAATGGTTGGAAAATCCTTATTTGTAATCTTATCAAATAATTCAAAAGTTACCATTTTCAATTGATAATAGTTGGTTCTAGAAATCAGTACTAATGGTCATACTTTTCATTCAACCAAATACGAGATCCTTTAAAAAGATTCTTAAAAATATCGGAAGATACAAAACACACTTTCCATGCATAACACCTGATGTGGGATTTAGATGATGTCAACCATTCCATTAATAAGATCAATAAATTGAAATACATCTCATAAATGTAAAAATTATGAACCAGTTCAAACCTATTAATAGTAACATTCTACACATTTAAAGTATCAACACTCTTGTTTTCCCAGAGTTAGTTGATGTTTCAAAATGGTATGAATCATTTTAATATGTAATCCATATGATAAACAACACTAGTTGAAATAAAAGTGTGGTATACAAACATATCAAAAAATTATTTAATGAGGGTAGAATTAAAAATAATCAATCCTTACACCACCAATGGATCATATTTATCGTCCTTGGTCACTTTCTGAATACCAAATCATTTGTTACTTTATAACCCTTATTCTTTTCATCACTATTGAGATTAAGTCTTCTAATGAAGGGTTGTGTTTTTAGAATTACCTTGACATAATTTGTTATATGGGTGATAATTTTATTAATGAGGATTTCCCTATCAAATTATATGATTTTTGAGAACCATGATATGATTTTACATTACTAGACTTTGGAGACTATTATAATAATTCTGGAGATGCCCCATATGGTTACATGTGTGACACACTCTTGGAGGAATCATAAAATATCACTCGATATATTCAATGGAAGAACATTGGAAACATCCCTACGTAATCTTATGTCATGGTGCAAAGTTAACTATTATGGTGGCCTGATTTTGAGATATACCACCACATTAGATGTAGGTGTACCTATTATTCCTATTCTCAAAATTAGATTTCCCACATGTTAATGTAGGGATAAACATTATATTTCCAACATTATTTTCCACGATAACAGTTTCTACCATACTCTATATATTGATCATCTGAATACATTTCTTAATAAAAAAGGATATCAATCTGTTATCATAGGCTTGATGAAAAAATATGTTCCTTCAAAGATGAATTTGCATCTACTTCAGAGGAAAACCAAACTATGTCTATGAACATAGTTTTATATACCTTAATGCAGAAATTATCTTTCCTTAAGATTAATAAATATGTTTTTCTCAAACTCTGGAATGTGTGAGGATATTTTTTTTAAACAATTCATTGATGTCCTCCCAAATAATTACGTTGTATTATTTATCTAGAATAGTTAAATACTTCCACTAGTGTGTAAGATATTCTAACATGTACATTTTTTAATTGGATTTTATCTCAGTTGGTGTTCCTAAGAAAATGAAATTTTGGTTTATCTAATTGAGCCACAACTCCACACATTCAGGATCCTAATCCCCTAAAAATAAGGGTGGATTCTATTTTTGAAACTGAATTTATTTGTCCACTTATTTAGGCTCATCATTCTGATTTTCTGTATCAATGAATTGCTAAAAAATAAACTATTTTTTGGACCATATTGGTTTACCTATGGATCATGTATAACCACAAATGTTTCATCTTCTTCCTATCAGTTTATATGATTTTTAATGGGTTCCATTATCTATAATCCTAAAATCAATATTTAGTCTCACTCACTAAAAATTGAAGGTGTATGAATTCTAAATTACTTTATCAAAAATTTACACATCCATTAATTTAAATATCCAACAATTTGAATTTTTTTACCTTTTTACATAAAATATAAGAATACATAATAAAGAATAAAATCATAGTATCGAGTGTCATTACTAATATATGATATTATAAACACATCATCTAAACCCATGATGATGGTCAGACCACACCAAGTAGTATGTTAAATAACTTTTCTACTAAAATCACCATGGTAACATTATTTTTATCATAAAAGGATTGATATATATTTTATGATATACATTTTAATTTTTAAAAATTATATATCCTTGCTACTAAACCATCTCGAGTACTGAACAAGAATGATATCATCTTTAACGTTGTTCTCCACCTCATTGGATTGAGAAGTGGTAGAGATTTTACTGACCTAAGGTGACATTTACAAGAAACCAATAGATGGAAATTGATTTCGATGTCTTAGGAACACATTGGGAGATGAGTTTACCGTTAAATATAAAATAAACTTTCTAATTTTAAGTAAAACCATCCAATCATCCTATATGATGTGTGGTATAAAACTAACACAATTTAATAAATAAGAAAAAGTAAACAACATCATCATAGTACGAACAAAAGAATGACATGACCAAGAGGAGCTAAAAGACAACAACACTCAAAGGAAACATAGTGGGAATATCTCAAGGTACTACCAAACTAAATAATACTCAACATCCCATACCCAAGGTATCAATGTGAAATAGTAGAGAACTCTTACGCATTCCATTTGTGTGTGACCTAATATATGGCATCTAAAAACACACCAAAATGACAAATTAGTGGGTTAGTATAAACTCATTATGATTTCCCAAAGTACTTCCCAACTCACACCACTAGAACAAGAACCAGTTAACACATTATATAAAATAGTTTATATAGAATAGTTATGACAGATTAAATTAAAAAATAGTAGCTAATGAAAACAAAAAATAATTATTTAATCCCTTTATAATAATTTAACATTCACATTCCCCTACTTCCACACACACACACACACCCATACACACATATATTCCAAGTGATAGTTCCATACACATGATACGTATCTCATAGATCAAACAATTCATCGCAATGTAACCAATATCTAGGTTACTAATAGAACACCCCCCTTACATTGGTTCACATCTTCAAATGAACTCAAACTAATCATGTATGCCAATTTAAATCACCATACATTTCACAATAATGAATTCATTATTGTAAATATTTTATTAAACAATTTTCTTTCATATAAACAAACCTATTATTTTAAAACTATCATTTTAAAATTATACCAAAGAAGGTTTACCAAAATCTAACCAATTTACAAAAATAAAAAATCTATACCCAAATAATGGGTTTAATTCCATAATTATAGATGGTTTACTCAACAATTTCAAGAAATGTTTTATCAAAACTAATCCTTTATGTTCATGAATAGTTGAGATGAAAGAGAATATTCCTACCTCTCAACAGGTGTTGAAAATAAATTACATTAATATGATCTTCTAGATCTGGCCTTAGAACTTATTTTCTTCCATAGATCTAAAACAATTCCTCAGGCTGATTAACAAGGAATATAAACATATTCATGGAATACTATATCTTATAATCTAGGTTATAGAAAATAAGAGAATCTAATGATAGAGAGAGATATGGAGAACTGTAACGTACTTGTGAATCCAAATCTCCAACACACATTGGCCAGACCAATGTTCTTTATGGATTTAAATAAATAACAATGGGATCATATAGAGGAAAATATATTGAACACCCTAAATGAATTTTGAAAAAATGAGGATTTTGGGGAATTAATATATATATATATTAAAACAAAAATGTTGGGGCATTAATTGTATGTTGAAAGGTTAGACCACATGGATAGTCAAAAAACAAGTCAACCAAAAAAATTCAACTACATCATCAAAGTAGATACATGGATTATGCCACAAAGTTTGGAAAACTATTCAGAAACCATTCAATTATACAATCATAATCCCAAAACCTTATATGGTTGGATCGCAAGGTTAGACAAACCATGGGACAAAAATTTCCCTCTATTTTCCTTTTCATGGTTTCCCATGGTAAATCATAGGGTTTTAACAAACTATGAACAAACCATGCCCTTACCTAATGACCAAAAAGCATGTTACACAGTTTCATGGAGGTGGTACAAGGTTTCTACAAACCATGAAAAAAACATAAACCTCCATAAACACCTCCAAAACATTCCAAAACCTCCCAAAACCTACCAAAACATAACTCATGAATTAAATAATATTAAAAAGGTATGTAATAGGTCAATGTTCCTAAAACCATGGTGTCACACAAATAATATCAAAGCAAACAAAAATTATTGAATCTAAATTCAAATGACTGAAACATAATTGGATAAGTTTAAAAATATAGGGCCCAAAAAAATTGAAAATAAATTGAAAGCAATTAAACCACACAAAATATAACAAAAATTTTTTACTTGAATGAAGCTAAAACAACATGAATGTGACATAACCAAATTAATATGAACTAAACAAAAATGAATATTACATATATATGTAAAACTGAACACAATAAAACTAACACATCTTGAAACAAATAAAATAAAATATTTCTCTCCTAGTTAAAATTATTTAGATTGTGAATAGTCTGTTTAGTTATCTTTATTAGGTTTGAAGTGTCCATGAAATAGTTTCATTTTTTTCAATGGGTCAATATGTTTCTATTGAAGCAATGAGATGATGATTCTTTAGTATTGTTATGGATTCATGAGTTGTAATTGGATTTAAGGATTCACAATGCATCCAATCCCAAAAGGAAATGGGGAAACATAAATAAGATGATTGTTATAATAATATTAAATACAATATAAAATAATTATGGTGATAATTGTTTCTAAAACATTATATTAAATTTGGATGTTCTTAGTAATTTATTAATAAAGGATTGTGGTGTTACAAAAGTTTTTAGGAAGGCCTTGGGTGATTTTAAATAGATTAAAATATCTACATATGGGTAAAAAAAATTTATATACCCTTTTTAATGGTACCATCACATTTAAGGAGGTAGTGTAATATTATTGTGATATCTAAACTACCCATATAAAGATAACATAGATTTTTTACTACAAATTTAAAGGTATGTGAGGATCATTGTTAAAGTAATGAAGTAAATTATAAATCTATATAATGTTAAACTCTAAAATAAATTGAATATGTAAGGTTAATCATGACCATATATAGGCTATATAAAGGATTCTCATTACGTAAGTAAGAGTAATATGAGTTGATACTATATTGTGTAAGGGTCCAATATTTCTTCTATAAGGGTCATTCTGAATATTGGAAGGCTACGTAATGGTACAGAGGAAATTATACGAGTTATGTAAGGATCGGTTTGAACATGTGTTAAGTTTACATAAATATCATACTACCTTAATCTGTATAATAAATACATTAGAATGTTTAGGATTTATGAATTGACAATTGAATTTAATAAGAATATTGAATATGGTGGCATGGTAGGAATATCAACTCTATGAGACCTAATAGGATGAAAAACTGTGCATCTCATGGTATGATGATTGAATTTGTGGTAATTCATGGGAAGACTGACCATATAAAGTGATATAGATCAATAGTGGTCTCTACATGGTCAAATGATCAACCAAATGATTACATATTTATAGTAGAGAAGATGATTTCATGAACATGGATATCAAATAGACGTTATGTGACTCAATAATGAGTATGAGATTTCACATTAAATACAAATGCAGATTCTTTTGACGATTCTAGGTATGATTTTCTCAAGTGAAATAATATTTATCAAGGTTCCTTTCATGATATAGGCAGCTAATTGAAGAATGTAGTAAGCCAAGGTCCTAAGTTTATATGCATGAATTTATGCATGTAAAATGTGTATTATTATCATTGATAGCGAAATTATAAGATGATAGTTTCCCCTAAAAAATAATAATTTCATGACTTGGTCAGAATCTTGTTGGTGTTTTGTTAATTATTGTGTTTCACAATTCATTCATACATGGATGATTGTTTTAATGGCTTTAAAATTTAAAGGATTTGTAGAGATGATGAGTCCATGTTATATAAAATACCACATGATATTATTTCCTGAGAATATAGATCATTAAACATTTGATATAAATGAAATATAATTGACACACCTAGATATTTGATAACCATAAAAGTATAAGAAATACAGACTAAGAGTTATGTGATATTAAAAATTAATTAATCTTCAGAACAAATTATAATAATATTCATGACATTATTGTGAGTATAAAATTTGAGAGATGTAATTGAATAATATGTTTTAGCCTTGATAAGATATTCAGATAGTTCACAAATCACTTTTCAAGGATTCTAATATTTGATAAAATATCAAAATAAAGGACAGAGAATGAATAAGAGGACCCATATTACTCATGATCCCATGAAGAGATTAATGTATAGAAATATTATTGTTGTTTTTGAAGATTTTACATGAGTAAACCTTTTGATATATACTATTTTTAGAGTAATATAAATTCACAATTGATGTATAAGAAATCTAGATCATTTCAAGGTATTTATACCATTGGTTTAATGTAAGAACCCTAGTTTTGAGCCTGTAAGACTTTTAAATTCTCTTGATGTTATTCCAGAGTAGGGCGTTCTGACGGCATGCGATTCCGAGCCCCGGTGTGGCCGGAATTAATTTTGGTGTGCGTCCACACTGGGTGGGATAAATAAATATAATAACTCCTAAACGTTAGCTTGGACAGGAAAACTGAGGGCACCATTGAGTCCATAATGTGCCGGTTATCCTAAGAGGGGTATAATTTTCACGGGCGCATGCCAACTGTGAAAAACTCCCCCAGGGGCATTTTCGTAATTTAGCGGTCTCAGGTATCGAATTTTTATAAATTTTGAATGGTGGCTCGGATTAAAATTTCCAGGACGCCATAACGCTCAGGGTGTGGCGTTTACCCTAAGGGAGGCTTAATCCCGACCCCGATGAAAGTTCAGGTATGGGCCGATGAGCAGGTGGTTAACTGTGTTTTTCTATTTAAACACACAACCCGCCCTCTTCACCCCTACTTGGACATTCTTCCCTGGTGCAAGGGATCTCAACTGAAATACCACCTCTCCTCCACCACTCCAACAAGGCACGGCAGCTCCGGCATCGAAATCATGAA
This sequence comes from Viscum album, assembly GCA_963277665.1. NCBI lineage: Eukaryota > Viridiplantae > Streptophyta > Magnoliopsida > Santalales > Viscaceae > Viscum > Viscum album. Next base: position 65,933,283 of record OY728126.1, read on the forward strand.
GCGTCGGGCAAAGACCCTTGAGGTAGGCTCATGTTTTATCTTTTTCATTCCCGCAATCTTCTTCAATTCAGTTTAGTCACATTGAATTGTTGTCTGATCGGCGATCGAAGCCCCTGGATTCGTAGGGCTCGAGTTTATTTTCACAATGATCCATTCTGATAATATTTTGGAGTCCCGGGGTGCCCGGGGTGGCCCCGGGAAGTTTTTCGGCCAAAATACCCCTTTTTTGGTGGAACCATGGTGGTCCGGCGACACTAGGTGGCGGCGCCGCGTGGGTTCCAGCGGCGGCGGCAAGCTCCGGCAGGGTGGTGCAGGTGGTGGGCTCCGGATCCAAGTGGTGGTGCAGCTCGCATGCGATGGGCTTCGGCTCCAGGCGGTGGTGCGACTTGCAGGCGGCGGCGCGGTGCCTCGAACGGGAAGCAGCGGTCGTCCGGGTAGACCGGGGTCGCGGCGTGACCCCTAGGTGGGGAACCGAGACCCGCTTCCAGCGGGTCTCCTCATAGACCGAAGACCGGCCACAAGGGCCGGTCAGCTGAGGTGTGGACCTCTGGTCCACGGCCGGCCGACGCAGCCGAACCGTCGGCCGGCACTGTGAACCGGGCCTGCCAGCGCGGGCTGACCCAAACCGGGTGGACCGGGCCGGTCCAGCCCAAGGGGCTTGTCCCCTCTGGCTTCGGACACCCGTAACTATCTCTACGGGTGTCCGTTTTACACGACGTCTATGGAAGGGTAATACTCGTCTCAAGGATTATGTTTTGAGGTCATTTCGGAGGTTTTTAATTCCCGAGATGGGAGCTCGGTGGCACGTCACGCGTGTTAAAGTGCTACGCCAGGAATCTTATTTTGGTTGGCACGGACACATCCATTATCTGATTTGAGGGTCGTCGGCTATGATGTGACCCTAGAGTTGAGGCGGATTTTTCCAGTATGGTTTCAGGTGTTGAAGTGGGAGTTGAGATGTGGGCCCTACGGGCTGTCTTTGAGAGGCATGGACCGCCTTTGCGCCTTTTTCACTAGACGTCTGTTCAGGGAATATGAGTAGTCGTTTCTGGCTGTTTTTCTGAGAGCATCGCGATGGCGCAGTTCACCTGATGAGTATCAGAGCTACGGTGCGGTCCCCACACAGTCCGGCTATGGTGAATAGTATTATATTCACCGGTTGTCTGTTTCAGGTGAGTAAGTATCCTATCTCGCGTTTTTTCCTGCGATAACTGCAACGGTGCAACCGGTTTGGGCATGTGGAGCCTCATTTGAGATCATGTTAACGTGGGGTGGAGATCTCCTTTCTATGCACTCCGAACCAATGTAAGGTGGCATTGATAGTGACACCTGATGATGTCAGTAGCAGTGCGGAGCTATCAGGATGATTCAGGGTCTACCCTCTAGCAGGGTTGGTCAGTGGGTCACCTGTTGGCGTGTTATGGGTTTACCCTCCAGCAGGACTGGGCAGTGGGTCACCCTTCGTCTTGTTCCAGGTCTACCCTCTAACAGGGCTGGGTAGTGGGTCGCATGTCGGCGTGTTTTAGGTTTACCCTCCAGCAGGGATGGGCAGTGGGTCACCCTTCATCTTGTTCCAAGTCTACCCTCCAGCAGGGCTCGGTAGTGGGTCACCGGTCAACGTGTTCCAGGTTTACCCTCCAGCAAGACTAGGCAGTGGGTCACCCATTAATTTATTCCAGGTCTACCCTCCAATAGGGCAGGGCAGTGGGTAGCCTGATGATGTACTAGGGTTTACCCTCCAGTAGGGGTTGGCAGTGGGTCACCCTCTGATGTTTTAGACTCATCCCTTCTCATGAGGCTAGTCGGTGACTCTTTCCTCCGTGACTACCGGAGCATGACCTGTTTTTTTGGATCAGTGGTATGACAGTTTTTAATGTTACCTAAGGACCCAAAAATAATAGGGGTACTTTTCCCACTGAGACGTGTCCTTGCGACGTGACCTAAAACCGTGTGGGCGAGTCAGTGCCGCCCAGAGCAGATAGTATTGAAGTGCAGTGATTAATCCCCTCAGACTTGGGTTTCTTGGGGGCATGAGACGAGATGCCAGGCTGTGAGGATGGGTTTACTTGGAACTGATGGTGACTTATCATGGGCTGAGCTTGGAGATAGAGATCCCCTTACACACTCGTTGGGTTTCTTGTTGAGAATATATATATATATATATATATATATATATAATTGGACCTTAATTTCATTCTCACTCTCTAGGGTCTGTGCATACTTGTTTCTCTCGGGTGGAGCATCACTCTCCTTACTAAACTTTTCTACTATTCTTGTTAGTCTACTGCTTACCTTTTTAGTGCCTACATTGTTGCTCCCTCGAGATTTCGGGTCATCCTACTAAGTATCTTTATACTTACCCCTTCTTGGGCTTTTCCCACACTTGGTGTGCCCTAACAGACAACAGACAGGTCGATCATGACTACAGAGGAGCGTAGGGGGCACAGTAGCTGGAGCAGCGTACCGCGGTTGTGCTAGAGTATTCAAGTGGGATTCTATCCAGTTGTCTTCTTTTGTTCACCTGTTTTCTGGTTGTGGCATCTTTTTGGTTGGGCACGTGTTTTCCCTCTTTAATTTTTAGTTTACTTGTCAGTACTTCCAGCACTTTACTTACTCTTTTTAGTTGTTGATGCAAGACTGTGATTATGGTAAAGCTTCCTGTCTTTTGGTTTCCTTTTTTACTCTGCACTACTGCGTCTTGTGGGTTATGTGTGCATGAGTACAGGTACTTAGGAGAAGACCTCCCCGATATTGTTACGCCTTCGGCGCTGGTCTCCAGCCTCTAGCCTATGGAGGAGGGATTGAGGTAGTTGCAGCTCGGGACCGGTAGGATTGGGTCATGACAAAGTGGTATCAGAGGTTGTTCATTCCTTGAGGAATTTTTCAAACATCCCTAAAAAGGAATTGGTTCTGTTTTACGACAATGATGTTGATGTGACTCGAGAGCGGCTCTCAGGCCAGGGAGTTCAGAAATGGTATGGGTGACCGACTTATCCATTCACTAGGACCCCAATAACCTGCTTATCGACTCGGCATGCTGAGACGTGTTGCAGGGAATTTTTAAACATGCATCCCGTAGGAATGAGTCTTTGAACATCCTTGTTTGAGTCATCTCTCTTTGTTATTATTGTTATGTATATATATACTCATTCTATCGTGGTATCCCTTGATAATTTTCAGGATGCCCCCACGACAGCAGCCAGATAGGTTACCCTCTCCAGCTCATGATGACGATCTGGCTAGTTATGAGGTGGCAGTTTAGGGACCCTCATGTGATCCCCTTCCACCCAGTACATCAGTAGTAGCCCCTGCACTTGAGGAGCGCCAGTTAGTACCGACAGATCAGGCCGAGGTTGCGCGCAGACTGAGCGCGCTTCAAGACTTCCAGTGTCAAAGGCCACCATGGTTCCGTGGGGACCCGGATACTTAGGTGGTGGAGGATTGGCTTGAGTCAGTGGCATGACTCATTAGGCTGGTACAGACCCCAGCAGACGAGATAGTGGCCCTAGCCACTGGTCTTTTCCTTGGGACAGCCGGGCGATGGTGGTATCTGGTGATGCAGACCCATGACGAGTCATCCCTCACATGGGATGGCTTACAGCTACTTTTTTTGGTAGGAGTAATCCCCCTCGTGTTTGCACTCCGTTCGGATCCAGGAGATTATAGAGATAACTCGGGGATGGATGTCTGTGTCCCAGTACTCAGCCTGGTTCACTGATCTTACGCGCTACTCACAGGACATGATCCGCGACAGCTACATTCGGGCACAGAAGATCGAGAAGGGTCTTCATAGGGAGACCGAGCTAGTGTGGTGCCCTTGTGCATCCCCACTTATGTCGGGGTGTTGGAGAGGGCTCCATTGACCGAGAGCTTCCTAGCCGAGGGTCTCCAGATAGAAGGACCTAGCAGTGGACTTTTTAGAGCAGAGTCTTCAGCTGGAAGATGACAGAGGGTTGGGCCTCAGCCAAGGAGGCCCTTCCATGAGAAGACCCAGGGCCAGGGTCGCACACCACAGTGGCACCATAGGGCGTCGAGGCAGACAGGAGATATCTGATGCTATGCTTGTGACAGACTGGGTCACCTAGCACGAGATTGCCCGACCAGGCATACAGATTAGCCATAGCAGGCAGCGGGCGTACCGTAGAGGTAGAGGCAGCGCCGTGAATAGGGGTCACATAGGTGAGGACCCTGCGGTCCCCAGGGAGGTGGCATAGGCAGAGCGGCAGGACCAGGTGGTGGGGGATGGCGTTTCGAGATTCCCCCACCGCCACCACCGGGCGGCCCACGCCAGCCTCAGGGAGCTGGTGGTAGGGGCCGAGGGCAGCTTCAGGCCATGGGTGTTCGAGATCCTCTAGAGCATGAGATGGTCTGAGGTATGCTTTGTGTTTACTCCACACTTACATCAGTACTATTAGTCATGGATGCTAACCATTCCTTTATATCACTGTTGTTGGTACGAGAGTTGGGGCTTCTAGTAGAGGCATTGACACCTGTACTTAGCCTTGAGGTTCCTACGGGAAGTGCCTCGTTGGCGACTTTTATCTGCAGATAGTGCGAACTGTCATTCGGGGGAGGGAGTTTTACATGGGACCTGTTCTTCATCACGATGGGACCTTATGATGTCATCCTGTGCATGGATTGGCTTTATAGGGTTCACGTTCAGATCGACTGTCATCACAGATGAGTCAGAGGTGAGTTTTCTGATGGGATGAGGTTCACCATCCTTGGAGAACGAGACCTCGTGGCCGAGTAGATGGGTACTCTGAGTAGGAGACCCCGACCTTTTTCGCACCAGCTGGCGAGCATGGACCTCTGAGCAGCGGATGATAGATGCACCTAGATCACTACCGTGGTAGAGGACTACATGGCCGTCTTTCCCAAGGATGTTTCGGGACTACCTCCAAGGCGAGAGATGGAGTTCTGCAATGACTTGCAACCGGGGACTGCTCTGATATCTTGTGCATCATATCAGATGGCACCCACAGAGCTTCGAGAGATACGACTTCAGTTGGATGACCTTCATGAGATGGGATTCATCAGGCCCAGTGTATCCCCCTGGGCAGCTCCAGTTCTGTTTGTGAAAAAGGCAGATGGTATTCTATGGCTTTGTGTGGATTATCGCCGCCTGAATCAGGCCACGATAAAGAACAAGTACCCTTTGTCGGGGATCGACAACCTATTTGACCAGTTTCGTGGTGCGAAGTTGTTCTAGAAGATCGTTCTTCGATCTGGATACCACCAGTTGCGGGTTCGTGAGGATGATATTCCAAAGCTGGCCTCCCGTTGAAGATATGGGCACTAAAAGTTTTTAATGATGCCCTTTGGTGTGAAAAATACCCCTGCTGTCTTCATGGCTTTGATGAACCAGATTTTCCAGCCATACTTGGACCGGTTTGTGGTTGTCATTATTGACAACATACTCATTTACTAGGCGACAGAGGCGGAGAATGCGGAGCATTTGAGGATGGTCCTAGACTTACTTCGAGAGAACCGGATGTATGGGAAGCTCTCGAAGTGCCGATTCTGGATTCACAAGGTTCACTTTTGTGGCACGTCATTACAGAACATGGTTTGGCTATGGATCCCCCAAATATAGAAGAAGTGCTTTCTTGGGAGGCACCCAAGAATGAGTCTGAGGTACGGAGATTCCTTGGGTTGGTAGGGTACTAAATGTGGTTTGTGGATGACTTCTCCAAGATTGATTCCCCTTTTACCGCATTGACATAGAAGGGGCAACCGTTTAACTGGACTGATCAGTGCCAGAAGGCCTTCGAAGAGTTGCGGCAGAGGCTGACTAGTGCACCAGTGTTGAGGCTGCCAGAGGAGGGTGTTGAGTTCGTCGTATATTGAGATGATTTAGGATATGGGCTCGGGTGCGTGATGATGCAGCAGTGGGTAGTTATTGCATATGGGTCGAGGCAGTTGAGTCCCCATGAGCAGAATTATGCGACTCACGATTTCGAGATGGCAACGGTAGTATTCTCCTTGAGGTTATGGAGACACTACCTTTTGGGTGAGCATTTTTTGGTCTACTCAGATCACCAGAGCCTCAGGTATATCTTCACTTAGAGGTATTTGAACCTGAGTTAGAGGCACTGGCTGGAGTTTCTGCAGGACTATGATTTCAAGATAGTATACACTCTAGGGAAGGGAAACATAGTAGCAGATGTCCATAACAGGAAGTCTCAGGAAAATCTAGTGCGGGAATCTTCAGAGAAGTTGGCTTCCCTTCATCTTAACTTGGTGGAGCAGGAGGGTACAACTTTTATATAGTCGATAGTGTTGGCTCCTTCTCTCCTTGAGCGTGTGAGAGAGTCGCAGTTGGGAGATGTCGATAGCGAGGTACTGCGTGATGAGATATCCGCGGGCAATGCACCCGATGGGAATTCTGAAGGAGGGAATCATGAGATCTTGTTTCAGGGGCGAGCTGTAGTACCGGTGGAGATGCGGGAAAAGGTGATGTGGGAGTTCCACACTTCTCCCTTGGTTGTACATCCTGATGTGGGGAAGATGTACAGAGACCTTTAGCAGTATTTTTGGTGGTCTGGCATGAAGCGGAGCGTAGCCGAGTTCATTTCTCGGTGTCTTACATTTCAGTAGGTGAAGGCAGAGTACCAAGTTCTGGTAGGGTTGTTGCAGCCCCTTGATATCCCAGAGTGGAATTGGGATGGTGTATCTATGGATTTTGTCACAGGGATTCCGCACACAGCAAAGGGCCACAACTCCATTTGGGTGATAGTGGACCGACGCACGAAGTCAGCGCACTTCCTTGCTATCAGGGAGAAGAGCTCGGTGGAGAGTCTGGGATAGTTATCTATTCAGGAGATCGTCCATCTTTATTGAGTACCCTCAAAGATCATCTCCGACTGTGATGTGCAGTTTACATCACGTTTATGGCGAGGCATGTAGGAGGAATTCGGGACTCAGTTACGGATGAGTACATCTTTTCACCCCCAGACTAATGGGAAGACCGAGCGCACAATCCAGATGTTGGAGGATATGCTCAGGGAGTGCGTGTTAGACTTTGGCTGGAGCTGGGAGGATCACCTGCCCTTGGTAGAGTTTTCATATAACAACAGTTACCACTCTACTATTGGCATGGCACCTTCTATGGCCGTCTACTGGAGACCCTGAAGGTCACCCTTATGCTGGACCGAGGTTGGGGAGACCTCCCTCGTGGGCCTAGATTTGGTGCGGGTGACGACGGAGAAGGTGCAGGTCATTCATGAGCAGATGAGGATGGCTCAGAGTAGACACAAGTCCAATGCAGACCAGCGTCTCAGGCCCTTGGAGTTTGAACAGGGAGACCATGTCTTTTTTAGAGTCTCCCCACGGCGTGGAACACAGAGGTTCAGCCAGGGGGGAAAGCTATCCCCGAGGTTTATTGGGCCCTTTGAGATCATGTTCCAGGTTGTTGAGGTCACCTACCGTCTCGCTCTACCCTCGAACCTGGAGAGAGTGCATGACGTCTTCCATGTGTCGCAGCTAAGGAAATACGTGCATGACCCCATGGACGTCATCGAATGGGGAGAGATGGACATTGAGGATGGAGCCACCTTTGCGGAGTACCCAGTGGTGATTGAGGACTGGCAAGAGCGGAATCTGTGCAGATGGGCCATTCCTCTAGTTCACGTGATGTGGCAACACAGGAGGGTGCAGAAGAGAACCTGGGAGTGGGAGAGCCAGATGCAGGCTCAATACCCTGAGCTGTTTTTGTATTTTTGTTTTTCGGGGACGAAAAACATAAAAGAGAGAATGATGTAAGAACCCCGGTTTTGAGATTTTAAGACTTTGAAATTCTCTTGATGTTATTCCATAGCATGTCATTCTGACAGCGTGCGATTCTGAGCCCCGGTGTGGCAAGAATTAATTTTGGCGTGCGTTCACACTGGACGGGATAAATAAATAAGAATAAATCTGGAAAGGTAGCTCGGATGGGAAACCTGAGGGCACCGTTAAGTCTAGAACATGCTGTTTTCCCTAGGAGGGGTATAATTTTCACGGGCGTGAGCCAACTGTGAAAAACGCCCCCAGGGGCATTTTCGTAATTTAGTGGTCTCAGGCGTCAAATTTTTATAACATTTGAATGGAAACTCAGATTAAAATTTCGAAGCTGCCATCGTGCTCAGGGTGTGGCGTTTACCCTATGAGAGGCTTAATCTCAGCCCTGAAAAAAGTTTAGGTACGGGCAGACGAGCGGGTGGTTAAGTGTGTTTTTCTATTTAAACACACCACCCACCCTCTTCACCCCTACTTGGACGTTCCTCACTGGTGAAAGGGCTGTCAACAGGAATCCCAACTCTCTTTCACCACTCCATCAAGGTGCGGCAGCTTCGGCATCCATATCGTGATGTGTCAGGCAAAGCCCCTCGAGGTAGGCTCGTGTTTTATCTTTTTCATTCCCGCAATCTTCTTCAATTCAGTTTAGTCACGCAGAATTTTTGTTCGATCATCGAGAGAAGCCCATGGTTTCGTAGGGACCTATTTTATCTGCACAACGATCCTTTTGGATAAAATTTATAGTCCCGGGGTCCCCGGGGTGGCCCCGGGATGTTTTCCGGCCAAAATACACCTTTTTCTGGTGGAACCAGGGTGGTCCGGCAACACTGGGTGGTGGTGCGGCGTGGGTTCCAGTGGCGGCCGCGAGCTCCGACACGGTGGCGTAGGTGGTGGGCTCTAGTTCCAAGTGGTGGTGCGGCTCACAAGCAGCGGGCTCCGGCTCCAGGATGCGGTGCAGCTTGCAGGCGGTGGCGTGATGCCTCGAACGGGCGGTGGCGGTCGTCCGGGTAGACCGGGGTCGCAACGCGACCCCTTGGTGGGGAACCGAGACTCGCTTCCAGCGGGTCTCCTCGTAGACCGAAGACCTTCCATGAGGGCCGGTCAGTTGAGGCATGGACCATGGGTCCACGGCCGGCCCGCGTAGCTGAACCGCTGGCCCGCGCAGCGAACAGGGCAGGCCGGCCCAAACCGGGCAGACCGGGCGGGCCGGGCCGGTCCAGCCCAACTGGCTTGTCCCCTCTGGCTTCAGACACCCGTAACTATCTCTACGGGTGTCCGTTTTACACGCCGTCTATGGCAGGGAAATCCTATTCTCGCGTAGAATGTTTTGAGGTGGTTTTGGGGATTTTTAATTCCTGGTACGGGAGCTCGGTGGCGTGTCACGCGTGTTAAAGTGATACGCTGAGAATCTTGTTTTGGTTGGCGTAGACACATCTGATGTCCTATTTGAGCACCGTCGGCAACAATGCGACCCTGGTGTTGAGGTGGAGTTTTCTAGTATGGTTTTGGGCATTGAAGTGGGAGTTTAGATGTGGGCCCTATGGGCCGTCATTGAGAGGCGTGCAATGCCTTTGTGCCTTTTTCACCAGACGTCCATTCGGGGCGTATGAGTAGTCGTTTCTGTGTGTTTTTCCAAGAGCATCGCAATGGCACTGTTCGCCCGACGAGTATCAGAGCTAGGGTGTGGGCCCCAAATTGTCCGGCTATGGTGAATAATACCATATTCACCGGTTTTCCGTTTCGGGCATGTTAGTAGCCTATCTCACGATTGTTTTCTAGGATAACTACGACAGTGTTACCCGTTTGGGCATGTGGAGCCTCCTTTGAGATCATGTTAATGTGGGGTGGAGATCTCCTTTCCACACACTCGGAACCAATTCACGGTGGTGTTGATAGTGACACCTAGTGATGTCAATAGCAGTGCAAAGTTATCAAGATGATTCAGGGTCTACCCTCTAGCAGGGATGGGCAGTGGGTTTCTTGTTGACGTGTTCTGGGTTTACCCTCCACCAGGGCTGGGCAGTGAGTCACCTATAAGGTCTACCCTCCAGTAGGGCTTGGTAGTGGGTCGCCTTTCGACGTGTTCCGAGTTTACCCTCCAGCAGGGCTAGGCTGTGGGTCACCCGTTGTCTTGTTCCAGGTCTACCCTCCAGCAGGGCTGGGTAGTGGGTCACCTGTCGACGTGTTTCGGGTTTATCCTCTAGCAGGACTGGGCAGTGGGTCAGCCGTTGATTTATTCTAGGTCTACCCTCCAGCAAGGCTGGGCAATGGGTCGCCTGATGATGTACTAGGGTTTACCCTCCAGCAGGGCTGGGCAATGGGTCACCCGCTGATGTTTCAGAATCAGCCATTATCATGAGGCTAGTCGGTGACTCATTCCTCCATGACTACCGAAGCAGGACCTGTTTTTGCGAATCAGTGGTCTGATAGTTTTTAACGTTACCTAAGGACCCACACGGAAGATGAGTACTTTTTCCCACTGAGACTCGACCTTGTGAGGCGACCTAAAACCGTGCGGGTGAGTCAGTACTGCCCATAGAGGATAGTAATGAAGTGTGGTGACTGAGCCCCTCTGACTTGGGTTTCCTAGGAGGACGAAATGAGATGATGGGCTGTGAGGATGGGTTTACTTGTAATTGATGGCGACTTATCCTGGGCTGTGCTTGGATATGGAGATCCCCTTACACACTCATTGGGTTTCTTGTTGAGCATATATATATATATATATATATAATTGGACCTTACTTTTGTTCCCAATCCCTGGGGTCCATGCCTAATTATTTCTCTCGGGTGGAGATTCACTCTCCTTATTAAACTTTTCTACTGTTCTTGTCAGTCTACTGCTTACATCTTCAGTACCTACTTTGTTGCTACCTCGAGCTTTTGGGGCATCCTACTGAGTATCTTTATTCTCACCCCTGCTTGGGCTTTGCCCACAACTGGTGTTCCCTTGAAGACGACATAAAGGTCTATCGTGACTACGGAGGAGCATAGGCGTCACAGCAGCTGAAGCAACATACCGTGGTTGTGCTAGAGTATTCTGGTGGGATTCTATCCAGTTGTCTTCTTTTATTCACCTGTTGTCAGGTTGTGGAATCTCTTTGGTTGGGTGCATGTTTGCCCTTTTTTCATTTCAGTTTACTTGTCAGTACTTCCAGCACTTTACGTACACTTTTTAGTTGTTTATGCTTGATTTTAAATGGGGTATAGCTGCCTGTCTTTTGGTTTCCTTTTTTACTCTGCACTACTGCGTCTTGTAGATTGTGTTAGCATGAGTACAGGTACTTATATGAAGGCCTGCCCGAGATTGTTATGCCTTCAGCACTGGTCGCTAGCATCTAGCCTATGGAGGCGGGCTTGAGGTAGTTGCGGCTCAAGACCAGTAGGATTAGGTCATGACAATAAAAAATAAAGTATGTTGTAACTGGGGTGTATCACACATTTTTAAAGAATTGTATTGGGATTGAATATACAACTACTACTATTGTGTTATTATGTTGTATAATGAGTTTTAATTATATTCATTTGATGATATAATGGATAATACATGTTTCGGTGTCTAACCAACATGAAAGAGGTTGGATTTTATGCTAAACCATGTAAATATCATGTGTTATTCTCTCTTATGTTATTACTTTATATGAGGTGAGGTTATGAGATATTATAGAGTGGACCAATAAATTTTACAAGTTTAAGAGGATTAATTTAATGATATGGATAATTTGTAAATGTAAACCATAGCCCCCACACCTAAGGATCATCAAGCATGGGGATCTAAAAGTGGAATCAGAGAAAGAACATTCAAAATATCAATGAATAATTATGATTCATGGAAAATCATATCTTTGAATACCAATGAGGTGTTCCAACATTATATGTGAATAATTATCATAGTTATTAGAATATTGTCTTACCAAAATATTTATCACTTCGACTAAAAGTGAGAGATACCACAACATTGGGGTTTCCTCCCATTTCTAAATATTATTATTCCATAACACAAGGAAACAAGATACATGTAGTGTTAGTATGAAAGGTTAACTGTTATATATTTATGAATTTATCAGAGAAGTTCTATATTATGTTCATGGGTCTTGAGACTGTAAAAGAAATATAAGTAAAATTAATAAGCAGTTGTGAAGGTAATATCAAAGTAAAATAAGACAACTTCATGTCTAGAGGATCAAATTAGAAGACATAAAGGTGGATGATGATTAGAGAATTAATTACTACATTACAAGGGCCAATGAGTTTGTGAGTAATATTTAGTGTTTTTGTTAGAATCATTAATGTTTCTATCATTGTAAAGATTTTGTTTGAGTAATTTTCCTAATGGATTGGATTGAATAATATAAAAAATATAATAATGAGATGATTATACAATGGATGAATTACACTACATATTTAATGTCACACCCCGATCGCAGAGGCCAATTTATTTTATTTTATTTTATTTTATTTTATTTTATTCTTTTCTTGGTCCTGCACCTTTTGGACGAGGATTAGTTGGACCCCGGTTTGATATTTTTTATGATTGATGTTTGGTGGCCCTTGGGCCGGTGCGCTGTCTCTGCACCGCTAGCGGTGATCATGCGTTCATTCGTAGAGAATGTGTTGTCGCCCAATCATTTGAATAAATAATAAAATTTGTTGAATAATTTAAATTGACTGAAAAACAAATCTAAATAAAATTTTATAACGATAAAACCTGGTTAATATTTAACCCATAATCAAAATAATATTATTGAACAGATGATAATTTTTATATTATTTAATCTGGTAGAAATACTTTTATTATTAAATTTTTATAAATAAAATTATTAATGAAACTTAATAAAATTATCACCTTAAATAAAATTAAGTTTGTTCTTATTTTCCTTTTGTGGTTAATAACATTATTATGATCATTTTGAAATTAAAATTATTACTATTATTTGTATCATTTATATTATTTTTATTAAGTATATATATATAAGACCCTAGAGATTCCCTTTCACGCACCACCTACTAACCCTAGCCGCCTCCCCTCTTTCTTCTCTACTACACCCCGACTCCCAGCTACCTGGCTTCCGTCGCCTCCCCTCCTTCCCGTTGTAGGACCACCCAACACCCCTCCTATTCTTCTCCCGCATAGCCCCAGCTCTGCACCCTCATCCGCCAGCCGAGTCTGCAGCCCGTTCCAGAACCTCAATGCCTGTGACCCTGCGCCACCATCTGACTCCCCCCTCTAGTCTACCTCTGCATCCCTGCCATCACGCGACCTCCTCTTCCCTAGTCCGGCAAAGTCACACCCTCCCCTTCCTCGGTTTGGTGAATCCACACCCTCGTCCTGTATGGGCCTTCTGCAGCACCGCGCCTCTCTCTACCACCGGCTCTCCCTCAAAAGATAGCTGACAACCCTTCCCTACATGGCCACCTCTCTATCCTCCTGCACCAGCCGAGCCCTCCTGCTCCCCTTGACCAAGCTCCACCACCTGCCTCCCGCGTTGCACCCTTCGCCCCCTACCTCAGCCATCTGTCAGGCCTCTTCCAGCTCTGGATTACACTCAAACACTCCCCTCCCATGCATTCAAAATCTGCACTAACACCTCGCGTCCGACCCCTTATCCTCCAGTCGGTCAGACTTCCAAATCACGGTCAGCTTTCCCTCTTCGGTACGAACCCGTGTTCCCACCAGCCTCATCCCTGGCGTGTGTGGCTCCCCCGAATGACCCTCTCAGTGGCCGTAACTCCCCCGGCCAAATACAATAATGTGTGTGGCTCCTCTGGCATCCACATTTCGTGCCAGTAGTGCCTCACAGGATAGCTTCTTTTCCTTTGATAGTCTTCCCTTGCGTGGGGCACCTCCTTCATGGAATATTTGATCGGGCTTGACTAGGCTGGTTTATTCTTTTTCAACATTTTTCTCCCCTTTGGGTGCACTAAGGGACCATGATGGTTGGTTCGTCTTTTCACTGGAGTTTCGTTGCATTCACATTGGTTATGGTATGTATTTCCAAGCCCTTGCTCCCTTTTTTTCATTTAATCCTTTTAACTTTTGTGTGAATCGGGGTATCCCTTGAATATAAATCATTTTGGTAATGCATGGTTTTGCATTTGGTTTATGTGAGTCTCGGATACCTTTTTGGTTGTGCTTTGTTCCTTCAGCATTAATTTTTTTTGTTGTTTAATTGTTGTAGGGTGTTGCTCTGATGTGGCCACGAATCCCCTCGTTGGGTTCGCAAAGGGTGTCTCAGGTCATGTCGGACCACGCTCCATCTGCCGCTGATGAAGGTGAAGTGATTTAGATTTCTTCGGATTGTTCTCCTTTATTTGCAGGGTACACCTTGTTTTACTGCATGTTTTGGGTTCGTTCTGTTTCATCTCCACCGCTTTCAAGGTGGGTTTTATTCTGTTTATTCATTTGGATTATTTTTAAGAAAATGTTTCTGTCTTTTTAGATTCATTACATTGTTTCAGTGCATTGAATAGATTTTTATATGATATTACGGTTGTCGGCAAGTGGCGCGTGCTTCTGCGCAAGTTGGGACATACCACATCATCGTCATAATCGAGCTGCGGGTCAAGTTATGTCCCCCACTACACTTACCTTTAAATTTAGGATTTATTAAATGCTTGATGTATTATTAATTTTAATAATTGGAAAATAATATAAGATAATAAATTTTTAAATGATTATTTTGTGTAAAAAGAGCCGTTTATTTTATACATGACCCTTGAAAAATTTTCATGATGAGCGGACACTCAGTAGTGAAAGAATTCCAGTTTGTCTTTTAAACATAATTCATGGAATTTCAAATATAGTTATGGTTTTTAAGATAAATGATTTCCCCTAAACAAGTGTTTTGGGTTTTCCTGAGGAATAAGGTTTTTCTTTAAAGTTGGGGAAGGCTCGTTTGGTACTTTAATAAAATATTTTTTTTGGAAAAACTCACATTGGGGTTACTTAGGAGTTATCTTTGGTGTGCTTTGATTGCGTGAGTTGTTTGTGATATTTGTGCCTCATGACTGATTGATTTACATTGTGGACACACCCATTTTTATTACATGTGTTAACATGGTAATCTGGCATATTGAGTGAATCTTCTAGGAGCTATTTCTGTAGTAGTTTAGATTACGCACTGGCTAGTGGATTCATAGAAGGGGAATACTGAGTTATTGCTGATACGGGGATTGGTTCCCTCAGTTAGGTCATGAAGGACTATACCGAGCATTAGGGCGTTATGAATTTATCGAGTTAGAGCATGCTATTAGGATGATTCACATGTATATTACATTCTGGATTTTTCACGATCTTCTAGGTTTGACCCATGTTTCATTTAGTGTTTATTTGTGTGTGGCGCACGAGTGAGAAGTCTAGTTCGGTTGCTGGCTCATGTGTGCCATTTTTCCCATGGCCCTTTGTGTGTGTTGCGTGTTATGTGTAGTTTTCTTTTTTGGCTAATAACTAAAGTTTGGTTATTTAATTGTTTGCAAAAAATGTTTTAAAATGAAATGCACATGTTCCTTTCAAACAAGATTTTTTTTAAATTATAAAGGGCAATGGAATGATACTTGTTTTAGAATTAAAATTGTGTGTGTGTGAAAACCAATATCTTGTATATTTAGTTCAAACCTGTAATTAATAAATTTCTTTATTTAAAGGCAGTGAATTGGTAATAGTTTGTTGGGAACGACTACTGTGTTTTAATACTCAAACCTATAGTTCTTTTCTATTTTTAGTATTTGTGTAGGATACAGCTTGGGTTCATTCGCCTTGGGAGACATTTGGTGATCAATTGGAGAGTGACCCGCAAGGTCACACGGAGATAGTGGTTGTCTCTCTCGATTAGTTTTTTTATTTTATTTTTGTTTAGTTACTTTACTTTGATTATTTATTTTGCGCGAATCTGTTTTATTTCTATTGCATTATTTATTTATTTTAACTGGGTGAAATTGTTCCCACCACCTCTGTTGATGCCATGGCGCTTGTCACCAGCACGGGACGATCAGGAATGCCTCTAGGGCCATGTCACAGACCGACTCGGGTGACCAGTTCAGGGTCAACCCGGGTTAGTTCATGAAAAAATGGTATCAGAGCAGGTCAACTCTTAGTGGACCTCATTTTTCAGAGTGACCTTTATTATTTGGGATGTGTAGTAGAAGGAGATTCAGACTATCAGGGATTATGAGGTATGTTACGGGTCAGTGTCTGATCACCACCGCTTGTGATGAGACCTGGGTTACCAGGGTTAGTTTGGGATTTGAGTCACTTGTTCCTGGTCTTTTTGGATTGAAGAATAACAATGGGGGAGAATCGGTTCACTTTGCGTCCTCACATGGGTTGGTGACCCAGGAGAAGTCCAAGTGTCTGGCTCAAGGTCCTGTTAGTGTTATGCTTCATTTGGGGCATGGCTCACCACGATGTTTCTAGGTCAGACATATGCACTAGTTCCTCATTCCAGTGGGTTATTACTACCGGTGTTCTGTTTTAATCTCAGTGGATTTGAGTGCATTAAAATTGAAAGTGGTTTTGAAATGGAAAAGAGATTTTTCCAAATTGTTTTTTAAATTACTTAAGTGGGTTTCTAAAGAGAAAGTGTATTGGTTTAGAAAAACTTAGTATGTGTTTGAGTATAGTAAGGAAAAGGAGTGTTTCAACCTTGGAACTCCTTATGGAGGGTCACACGTGCCTGGGTATGTGTGGAAGTGATTAGGGGCACTTGTTTGCAGGTGATGTGAGAAGGATTGAATAAATGCACATGTGACGGTTCATAAAGTTCCATAGGTGAATTTTTAAATTTGCAAAGAAAAAATGGTTTTGGAAAAGTGATTTCTCTTTGTGTTTTATATGTTTGTCTTATGGGCCTATTTCCCTTGTCTTGTGTTGTTACCTTGATTGATTTTTTTCTTAATGACGGTTTTGAGGGTGTTTTTCATGTTTTCATGAGTGTGCCACCCAAAAAACCTCCAAAAGTTGTTAATGAGTTATTCCTATTTCACAGTTACTTTTTTTGTGTTTCCTGCTTATCGAGGTAATTGAAGTTTGTTAGAGGCTGTTGTATAGTTTGGGAAGATAGTGTGTGTTCGGGTGGTTTAGAACTCCCAAGGTAGTTAAGGTTCATATCATCCCAAAGTTATTAGAGGGTTTAGTTCTGGACTAGTATAGGTGGGATGTCTCATCACCTTTAGAGTCTCAGGTGTAGTTGGTGGGGGTTGGATCTTGTGAAAATTTCTCGTCTGGCAAGGATCTTTGTATGTACCGACTCCCAGTTTATTAGATCGTTCTCTCGCATGCTGCTAGTCTGGCTGGTTCAGGCATTCTAAGCCTCTTTGTCGCATCTCTCCAAAGCCTTTCTACTGTTTGTATGTTTAGGCCACCGGGTAGAGTTCTGAAAGAAGCGTCTCTCAGGAGGAAGGAGTTAGGGACCAGAGGACAAAAATTCCTGACTGTGAGGCAGGATATGCTTTCGCCATCAGGGCCCCAGCCACAGGTTTAGGGGTGAAGCTTGCGCACAGTCATAAGTTGCCGAGGGTGCGTGGAAACTCGGTCCGGATAATGTTTTCAGCTTTGGAATGGAAATATATGAATTTTCCTTGTTCTATTCTTGTCTTTGTCGTAATTTTATCCTTGTTGTAGGGGCATGGTGAGCGCGTTATCCCACAATCCAAGAGGTCTTATCTGCTCTTGGCATGGTTTTAAAATTGTTCTATCTCTTTAAATGGTGTTGACCAATAATGAGTGGATATATTATGATTTTGTGTTAGTCTCAGCTGTGTTTGTTAGGGGGTGGTTGTTTCGTGAAATTTATGGGACGTGTTGAGTTAATTCTTCATCCTTAAGTAGTAGGCTTGTTTCATAACAAGTTTTCTTAAAAAGGCTCAGGTGTGTTATTTGGTCCATGTTGGGAACGTGAATGAGTTTGGGTTGGGAGTTCCTGCGTTGGCCACCCTAGTGGGGTAGTGTGTTTGAGTTTCAAGGGCTTCCATGTTAGCGAATTCTCATAGTGGGGAGAACCCTCTCATGTTCTCCCCTCAACTTCGGGCAGTGATTGTTCATGAGTTGGTTGGGTGTGACTTGCGTTGGAAATGGTCACCCCGAGCCTATTGATTTCTTCAGGTTCAGATCGATCTTGGACTCTAGTGGTGTCAAATGTTGGTTTGGTAACTTTTTTGGGAAAAAAGTGTCTTTGGTGGGGGGAATTGTCAGACGTCTATCTCAGAAGCCTATTTATTTTATTTTATTTTATTTTATTTTTATTCTTTTCTCGGTCCTGTTCCTTTTGGATGAGGACTAGTTGGATCCCGATCTGATATTTTTGATGTTTGATGTTTGGTGGTCCTTTGGCCGGTGTGCGGTCTCTGCACCGCTAGCGGTGATCGTGCATTCAGTGATAGTGAATACGTTGTCACCCAATCATTTGAATAAATAATAAAATTTGTTGACTAAATTTAATTGACTGAAAAAGAATGCTAAATAAAATTTCATAATGATAAAAAGTCGTTAATATTTAACCTATAATCAAAATAAGATTAATGCGTAGATGATAATTTTTTTTTATTTAATTTGGTAGTAATATTATTATAATTAAATTGTTATAAATATAATTGTTAATGAAACGTAATAAAATTATCACCTTAATTATCATTAAGTTTGTTCTTATTTTCCTTTTGTTGTTATTAATATTATTATGATCATTTTGCAATTAATATTATTACTGTTTTTTGTATCATTAATATTATTGTTGTTATGTATATATATATATTTTTAAGACCCTAGAGATACGCTTTCACGCACCCCCTTATAACCCTATCCACCTCCCCTCTTTCTACTCCGCTACACCCCGACTCCCTATTGCCTTTCTCCCGTCGCATCCCCTCCATGCCGCAGCAGGACCGCCCAACGCCCCTCCTATTCTTCCCTCGCACAGCCCCAGTGTTGCACCCTCATCTGCCAGCCAAGCCTCTAGCCAATTCCACCACATCTAGGCTCCTGACCCCACGCCCCCATCCGCCCCCCCTATGGTCACCCTCCACATCCATGCGACCCTGCGACCTCCTCTTCCCCGGTCCGGCAAAGCCGCTCCCTCCCCTTCCAAGGTCCGGTGAAGCCATGCCCTCCTCCCGTAGGGCCTTCTGCAGTGCCGCGCCTCCCTCTGCCACTGGATCTCCTTCACAAGATAGCCAGAAAGCCTCCCCTACTCGGCCTCCTCTCTGTCCGCCAGCACCATCTGATCTCTCCTTCTCCCCTTGACCCAATGCCACCACCTGCCTCCCGCATTTCACCCATTTCCCCCTACCTTAGCCATCTTCCTGCTATGGTTTACCCTCAAACTCCCCCCTCCCGTGCATTCAATATCCGCACTGACACCTCATGTCTGACCCCTTCTCTTCTCGTTGGTCAGATTTCCATCTCGCGGTCAGCATTCCCTCTTCGGCGTGAACCCGTGTTCCGGCCAACCTCATCCCTGGCATGCATGGCTCCCCCGACTAACCCTCCCAGCGGCCGCAACTCCCCCTTCCAAATACACTCGTGTGCGAGGCTCATCTGGAAGCCACTTTTCTCGCCATTTGTGCCTCATCGGATAGCTTCCTTTCCTCTGGTGGTCTTCCCTTATGTCGGGAACCTCCTTCGTGGACTCTTAGGTTGTGTTCGACCAAGCCAGTTTCCTCTTTTTTCAACAAGCATCTCCATATTGGGTGCATGAAGGGACCATGATGCTGGGTTCATCATTTCACTGGAGCATCTTTGCGTTCACATGGGTTACGGTACATATTGCCATGCCCTTACTCCTTTTTTTTCATTTAATCTTTTTAATGCTTTTGTGAATCGGGGTATCCCTTGGATATAAATCCTTTTGGTAATGATTGGTTTTACATTGGTTTATGTGAGTCCCAGATACATTTTTGGCCGTGTTTTGGTCCTTCCACATTAATTGTTTCTGGGTGTTGTTTAATTGTTGTAGGGTCTTTCTCTGATGTGGCCGTGAATCCCCTCACTGGGTTCGCAAAGGGTGTCTTAGGTCACGTTGGACCGCGCTCCGTCTGCCGCTGCCAAAGTCGAAGTGATTCGGATTGCTTCGTATTTTTAGCCTTTATCTGTGGGGCACACCTTGTTTTACTTCATGTTTTGGGTTCATTCTATTTCGTCTACACCGGTTTCAAGGTGGGTTTTCCTCTGTTCATTCATTTGGATTGTTTTTAAGATATTGTTTCTTTGTTTTTAGATACTTTGCATTGTTTCAGTGCATTGACATGGTTTTTATTTGATTTTACAATCGTCAGAAAGTGGCACGTGCTTGTGCACAAGTTCAGACGTACCACATCATCGTCGTAACCGAGCTACGAGTCGAGGTAGGTCCCCCACTGCACTTACCTTTAAATTTAGGATTTATTAATTTCTTGTTGTTTTATTAATTTTAATAAATGTAAAATAATATAAGATACTTAAATTTAAAATGATTATTTAGTGTGAAAAGAGCCGTTTATTTTATACACGACACTTGAATTATTTTCATGATGAGCGGACACTCAGTAGTGAAAGAATGCCGATTTGGATTTTAAACATAAATCACAGAATTTCAAATATAGTTCTGGTTTTTAAGATAAATGATTTCATCTGAACAAGTGTTTTGGGTTTTCCAAAAGAATGAGGTTTTTATTTAAATTTGGTGAAGGCCTGTATCACACTTTTATAAAATAAATTATTTTGAAAAACTCACATTAGGGTTACTTAGGGGTGATCTTTAGTGTGTGATCATTGCATGAGTTGTGTGTGATATTTGTGCCTTGTGACTGATTGATTTACATTGTGGATGCACCCATTTTTATTGCATGTGTTGGCATGGAAACCTGGTATATTGAATGAATATTCTGAGAACGATTACTGCAATAGTTTAGATTACACACTGGATAGTGTCCCCATAGTAGGGGAATACTGAGTTATTGCTGCTATGGGGATTGGGCCCCATGGTTAGGCCATGAAGGGCTATACTGGGCATTAGGGCGTTATGACATCATCGAGTTAGAGCATGTTTTAAGGATGAGTCACATGTATAGTATATTCTGGATTGCTCACGGTCTCTTAGGTTCGACCCATGTTTCATTTAGTGTTTATTTGTGTGTGGCACATGATTGAGAATTCTAGTTTGGTTTTTGGCTCCTGTGTGTCATTTTTAACATTTCCCTTGGCGTGTGTTGTGCGTTATGTGCATTTTTCCTTTTTAGATAATAACTAATGTTTAGTTTTCTAATTGTTCACAAAAAATGTTTTAAAATGAAATGCACCTGTTCCTTTCAAAAATTAAAAATTGTTTTTAAATTATAATGGGAAATGGACTGATACTTGTTTTAGAAATGGAAGTGTGTGTGTGTGAAAACCAATATCTTGTATATTTAGTTCAAAATTGGAATTAGTAAATTTCTTTTTTAAAGGCAGTGCATTGGGAATATTTTTTTGGGCACATATATTGAGTTTTAATACTCACGCCTATAGTTCTTATATATTTTTAGTGTTTTTACAGGCTACAGCTTGGGTTCCTTTTTCTTGGGCGACATTTGGTCGTGGGTTGGAGAGTAACCCGCAAGGTCACACGGAGATAGTGGTTGTCTCTCTCAGTTAGTTTTATTTTCTTTTGTTCTAGTTCAGTTAATTTACTTTGTTTATTTATTTGGCGCTTTTCTGTTTTATTTCAGCAACTTTATTTATTTATTTTAACTACGAGAAATTGTTCCCGCAGCCTCTGTTGATGCCCTGTCGCTTGTCACCAGCTCAAGAGGATCGGGAATGCCTCTCGGACCATGTCGCGGACCGGCTTGGGTGACCGATTCAGGGTTGAACTGGGTTGGTTCATTACATTTATAAATAATGAGTTTAGGAAAACTACTGTTTTCAAGAAGAAATCCACTGATTATATGGAATTTTAGGTAATGAAAAAATAATAAGATAAAGAATAATATATTTTTAAAACATGAGATTTATAGATTGAAGGTGATAAATGGTTTGAGGAAGTCATTTCTCTTATACAAATATGGTTAAAAAAAAGAAAAGTATAAATAAAATGAAAAAATTACTAAAGTAATATATTTTTCAGGAATTAGAAACTTTTCAAATTATTTTCCAAAGAAAAAATTTATTAAATCTGAATATTAAGAGGAAGGTGAGAAAAATCAAAAATATAAAAATGAAAATAAAAAAAGAAGGATTTTGGTAGTAGAAAATGTAATTTGATGAGGAAAAATGAGAAAAAAATCAAATTAAAGTATCAAATCAAATAATTAGGTTAATTTATATTCTAATGATGAAAAGGGTTTTGATTCATTAAGCAATGATAATATTGGAGAGGAAACAATAGAGATACAATAAAAGTTAATGAATGAATTAAATGTGTGTGTTGAGAAGATTACACAACTAATTAAGAAAATAATAAATTTATAAAGGAGAATATGAATCCTATTAAATAAAAGGAATATTTAATCACAAAATAAGTATCTCATACTGGTGAGATAATAAAATACAATATAAATATGATTGAGGAACAAAATATAGTGTCTAGGCTTGAAGAAAATATGATTTAGATGGAAGAAGAGTTATCCAAGATACAAGTCATATGTGTCATTATTCAACATGAGTTTAATTAGGATAGAGAACATTTCATAAAAAATTAAATGTCATTAATGGTGAATATTCTCATACTAATGAGATTAAGGGTTCCAAAAATCATGTAAAATCTCATTCTTATGAATATTAAGAAAGGACTGCAACAATTGATAGTACCGGTATCAAAAATAAACCAGCATAGGGTGGTACCAAGAAGAATATTGGGAAATATTAGTTCTTATAAAAGGAAGAAAGGAATTCAAGGATACCACTACTTTTCTGGAAAAAGAAATATCAAACTGAATAGAGATGGACCCAAAAACATAGTGGAAGATATAACTATAATAAATTTGCAAGATCAATGTTTCAAGAGTAGTACTAGTGTTATTGAAGGTATGTACATTAATCATATTAATTTTGGTAGAAAATTTCATTTATAAAACTAAATAATATTTAATGGGGGGATTTAATGTATAAGTAAGAATTAATCTTCAAAGAAAAAAATTTGTGGAAATCAAATTAAAAAATAAATCTATAAAAAATGATTTACTTTTTTAAAAAAGATTTATGGAAGATGTGGAATAGAAGTTCAATAATACAAGGTGTGAATGATTATTATTCACCATAAATTTTCTATTAGATTTTTTCAATAGTATTTAGTTTCATATGATTAAATTTTTGGGATTGTTGTTATCAGATAGAGATAATTAAATGGATTAATCTTGTGGTTAGGCATTAGTAAAATCGGATGGCTTTCACTGAACATGGTAAATTAGAAATAGTGCACTAGAAATACATGGATTAGATAGATTTCATCAGATACGGTTTATTGGATAGATTACAT
The DNA here is from genome assembly GCA_963277665.1 of Viscum album. Classification (NCBI taxonomy): domain Eukaryota; kingdom Viridiplantae; phylum Streptophyta; class Magnoliopsida; order Santalales; family Viscaceae; genus Viscum; species Viscum album. Next base: position 65,956,484 of record OY728126.1, read on the forward strand.
TATATGGATTCACATTAGATGGATTCCACTGGACTAACATCTATATACACGTGTTATATGAATGGGTACCAGTGATTGATGGTTTCATTGTATTGTTCACCAACGTGTCGATGGTTTCCTAAGCCAACAAGAGGTTGACTAATAATCTCAATGGTCAAGGAATCATTTTCACTAGATTATGAACTCTATAAATTGATGTGGTAAACAATTATTGATGGTTTGAAAAGATGGTTTGATATTCTAACTTATATATTGGACATTGTAAATATATTGGAAGTTGTTAATAAATTTTTATGATTTTTTATCTCTTTAATGAAAAGGTTTTGTAGTTCTATCCCATGTAGTTAAAATTTTATCTAAACCATGTTATCTTTTTTAGTTTTTGTTTTTTTTTGAAAATTCTATTAGAAGATATTCTATGGTCATTTAGGTGGACTTCTACAAAGTTTCAGTGCACATAATTTTTAAAGGAGTGTAGATAAAATAAATCCTTTTTTATTGTTCCCATTGGTGTATTTAATGTGGTGTTTGGATCATTCTACCTCATAGGTTAAGGTGATTGGATGATCCTTTTCCTAGTGGTTTGATATGATCCTGTTTGGTGTATGAAGTTATTTTCATGTTCATTTGGTTCAATAGACATAAAATTCCATTATATTTCTTTATTGAAACTCTAATGTCTCCCTAAATAAGTATTATCAGAATTTTGGTTCTACTTCAATCATATCATTTAGGTTTTACCATGCCGTAGAATTGAATTTGTTTTAATTTTTTTTTTATACTATTATAGGTATAAATGAGTTTATAGGAAGGAAATGTTCATATTGAAATGTTTCATGGGATAGACATTTCCTTTTAGAGTATGAAACTAAAGGATTTATTAATTCAAAAAGATCGAGATTATTCTTTTTTGATAGATAACCTGATATGATGGACAAGACGTACTAGTATCTGTTGGATAGAGAGGCCTTATCCTTGATAAAGATGTAACTTGTTCAAAAAATTTCTTTCAACTCTAGAGAGGATAAATATATTATGAAAGTTATGAAAAAATTGAATGACATATATGAAAAGACAATGGATCATAAAAAAGTTTTCATTACGTGAAATTTCATCGGCATGAGGTAATATAATATAATACCTATAATACATCACATTATGGACATTAACATTATCTAAAAGCAGATCTAACTTGTGATGGTAACTTTCATAGATGATGTATGTCATTTTTTATTCAATCTTCTCTCTAACAAAAATAGAATTCCATGCTAATAATAATGAGAAACACTTTTAGTAATATAAATCTTTTATTCTTTGACATTTTAAACATGATCTTAAATGAGGATTTGAGGTAGAATTATGTCCATGATCTATATAGTAGTGTTCTATCTTGTACTGGATGTGGATATTAACCTCAATAGAGGTACCATTAAAATATGAAATATTGAGTTGAAAAATATTATAGAAGAAATCAAGAAAAATCCTCTTGTACAAATCCTAATTTTTTTATTTTTTGGAAGAAGGTATATGTCAAGAAAGATTAAAGAAACATGATGGAGAATTATACTTTTAAATAGAAAAACTCTACAAATGAAATAGATGGACACAAAAATATGTTATTGAATATGATAATTCCAAAATATTCATTGTTTATTGAGTCAGGTGAATATTTTCATTCAATTTTTCAGAAAGGATTCTTCGTATATTATGTACTGGGAAGCTTGGATAGATTATATAATGCTAAAGATGAGGCAGTGGATATAGTTGGGAAAGGATATGTTAACATTTAAATTAAAAATGCATGTGTCTTGATAATAAAATATGTTAGTCACATTCCATGAATCCATAAGAACTTCATATTATTATTACTACTATATGATGTTGGTTTGGGATTTAATTTTTTTAATATAGTCTATAAAATCACTAGAGGATATATAGTGATTGTTTAAGGAGTAATGAATAGAAACTTGTACTTGACTGGGTGAAAGATTGAAGTTGTAGTGAAAAGAAGAAATTCATCCACTAGTATATAAATATGAAATTATAGGTTTGGTCTCCACATGGAAAATAACATTAAATTACTTGTGTAAAGTTGAATACTTAAAATCTATAATTTGAACCTTGGAAGGCATAAGAGTTTAATGTTAGGGAAATAGAAAAGTGTTTCCTCTATCATAGATGTTAGAAAGATGAGGACTCTAAAGCTAAAACATGTATATTCCTATATCTGGGGGCCTAAATATGTTATTTCTAAAAGATGAGATATATACTAGTTAATCATTATTGGTAATGCCTCACAAAATTCAAAGGATTATTTCTTGAATAATAAATCAAATTTCATTGAGGAATTTATTCAGTAGAATATTTTTGGCTAAAATAGAGTGTGAACTAATGTTCATGTGTCTTCAAAACAGAGTATTAGGCAGTACACCAGAGGAAACATTCGTATTTTTTTTAAATAATGGAATGAAGCATGAAAATACAGTTCCAAGAACTCCACAAAAAATGGAGTAATATAAAGTGTAAAGCATACATTTCAAGATAAATATCAAATTATGAGGATTCCTATAAGAATTCCTATATGAATTTTGGTAGAGGCCGTTAACAAATCAATGTATTTGGTGAATAGAAGTTTTGTTTTCTATATGGGATAATATTTACTGAATGAAAATTGATCTACTAAGACGTAATAGGTGAACCATAACAATATAATTCTAAGTATCACATATGTTTATATCGATGCTAACTATAAATATAAGATGAATGTAAAATCTAAGGTATTATTTCTCATCTTATTTTGTGATGATAGATTTGGATGTCATTTGTTATTTTATGAAAATAAACCAATCATATAGAGAACATATATTTTTTACAATGACATAATTCTGTGTAATGATTTAAAATTTGAGGAAAATGTTTTTGTGGATAATCATTATCAGACATAGTTTATCATATAGAAATTTAATCTAGAATCATTAGAGGTTATTACTCTAATTTTTTTACCAGATTTATTTTATTTAGAAAACATTTTACCAAATAGAGAGTATTCATATATATGTCTACCAGATGATGAATTTAAGGAAATAAATATACTATACAGAGAGTGTTCAAATATATGGATACCAGATATATAATTTCTAGAAAAAAATTTGTCATTTAGAGAGTGTTCAAACATAATATTATCATATTGATAGATTCTATCCTAGAACCCCTATGTTTTTCTAAGGATATAAACTCAAATTAATAACTAGGTCAGAGTTTTGGGAATGATATAAACTTTATACTTCTAATGGATTAAAGAGAACGATAATGTTTTAAAGAATAATCTACTCTCAAGGAATAAAAATGGTGGGATTAAACCATCAGGGAGGAAATAAATTCAGTAAATATCAATAATACATAAGTGTTGGTTGAATGACTTAAATGAAAAAGAGTTCAAGAAAAAAATAGGTTTTTAAGAGGATGCTAGTGGTTGTAAGAGATAAATGACCAAGTTTGTAGTGAAGGGTTATTAGAAAAAGGAAATGATTGATTATTCTAAAATTTCCCCACCAAAGAGAAAAAACAAAACAATTTGGATAGTTATCAATATTATTTTGTATGATTATCTACACTTTGAGTAGATGTATTTAAAAAAAATATTTTCCATATAGATATTTGGAGGAATAAATTTACAGGGTTCATCCTAATGGTTATAAAATTCATTAGAAGAAGGATCTTGTTTATAATTTTAAATAATGTCTTTATACCTTGATGAAAGATATGTGATAATGTAATTGAAATTTTCTTACACTAATTATTTATTAAAATTTTAGTAAATGTGATTCTAAACATTATTTTTAATTGAAGTAGTGGGATGATAAAAGATATATCATATTTTTGTTGCACATTGATAACATTTTGATTACTAGTTCAGAGATCTATAGGACTAAGGAGCTGAGGTGGAAGTTATCTCAAAATATTGAAAAAAATAACCACAACCACACCAAGAAAATATTAGGGATCAGAATCCATAAGGATAAGAAAACAAACAGATTAGTTTTCTACCAAAAATATATACATCAATAATGACATAAAAATGATTGGAATGAATGGTTTCTAATCTATGATAACACCCATCATTGGAAACATTAAAATTTATAAAACATAGGAACTATCAATGGACAGAGAAGTTCAAGGAATTTAAAAAGGAACTTTTTTCTTTGACTATTGGATGCATGAGGTATACAATGGTTTTCAAATGATAATGAGTTTCTTTTTAAGTTGGATTTATAATCATTTTTATATACAATCCTAGATTGAAACATTAGGAAGCTATGAAATGGATCATTTTATACTTGAATGAGTTAACACATATAACTTTGTGTTTCAAACATGATAATAAATTAAATGTTTTTTAGATTTATATTTTTCAAGCAACATTTATTCATGGAAAATTAAAATAGGCTTTAGGTTTACTTTTACTAGAATAATTGTTTTTGTAAGTCTCGATTTTACATAGCTTCCATATTATCTATGATAGACGAAGAGTATGTTGTGACTAATGAAGTCAAAAAATATTTGATATGGTTTATGAACATATTAATGGAACTTGTAAAATTATTGGAATGTGGAAATTTATTCTGTGAGAGTCATAGTTTCATCCATATTCCCTTTAATACAGTGTTTCATGAAATAATGATACACAATTCCTAAAATATCACTTTATATAATGTATGTTGAAGATAATTATTTAGAGACAAAACATAATGAAAAGAAGAAGATTGTTTTTAATATATATATATATGTTAATATAAAAGAATTTATAAGAAAATCTCGGGCCTCAATTGAACTTAAATGGACATATATAGTAGAGAACCATACTCACATCAAATTAAGAATGAGCTCATGTGGATGTTCGATGAGGGTTGATATTATAAAGAAATTTTGAAATGGGAGATTCTTGGAGTTTATAAGAATTGTCCAGTTTCATAAAAATGAATATTTTTTAAAGAGTTCATCTGATATGGATAACAGGACAAAAGATTCTTATCATGAGGATTCAGTATAATTATATGGGGATCAGTGGATAGGGTCTATCAGATAAACATGAATCAGAGAGAATATATAATAAGAGCTTCTTCATAAAAAGTCTATTAGACAGAGTCCCATAATAAGGATTCTACCAGCTTCAATTCACTATGTGTGGCATATACACATGGGTATGAGTTGTTGATAGTTTCATCAAATAGTTCAACAGTATATTGATGGATTGTATGATCAGGGGTAGGTTTAACATGAATATTAGAGTTTGATACAACATATTCACTAGATAAACACCTCTATAAATAAAGTTTATGTCTTGGTTGTTAGGTATTTCTAGGATTATTTGAGTTTCTAAATTTATAGTATGAGACATTATAAATGCAGAAGAAGTGAGTGATGAGTTTTTTATTCACTTATATCTCCTTAATGAAATTGTTTTCAATATTTTCCCCTGGAATTAGGTCAATTGCTTGAACCATATAATATTTGTTTCGATTTTTTTTATTTTTTTGAATTGAGTTCGTTTAGTTTGTGGGGTGATTATTTGGGATCAGATCATAGTTCTAGTGCACAGACATTGTTAGGGGAAGTGATCATAAAACCCCTCATCTAGTGTATCCACTAGTTTCTATCTGATGATGTTTTACCCTTTTTCTATATAGACTAAGAAAATTGAATAAAATTAAATTAGTTTTTTATAATATTTTTTATAGTGTAAAATTCCCCTACCATTTTTTATGAAACTGCTGGACTTTCTTTACATCTATCCCAAGCTCTAATATCTTCTCTCTCACAAAAGATTCTTCTAATTTTAAAGGTAATGAATCTAAATAGGGAACAAAATAAAAAACATGTATTTAAAAGAATAATAAAAAATCATGTTAGAAACCCATAAAAGTTTAACTCATCAAGTATGAAGGGTTATTAATATGAAACAAACAGTTGGATATGGCCAATAAAATAAATAAACAAGGGAGAAAACAAAAATTAAAAGCGAAAAAATTGATTACACATGAAGAAATCGAAATACATGATAATTATAAAAAATAAGCAATTTATCATTAATGTTGATTTATGAAAAATGTATGAAAAAATTGTGTACAATAAGAAATATTTCCTAATAGTCCAACCAATCTAAAAAAATACCATGGAGATGATAATGTAAGAAAATGATAATGAAATATTCATAACCTCAATTTCAGAGAAAACAATTTCACAGAAAAAATAAAATCAAAATAAATAGATGATACCTATTGAGAAAGATGAAAATAAGATAATTAATAAGATGTGAAATACTATAAAGTCTAGAGTTAGAGGAAATGTTTATCTTGAGTTTTTTAAAAATAAATAAAGTCACCCTTTATTCCAAAAATACTCTTATTTATTTATGCTAAATTTTAAGGAATTTAAGGATTGGTTTAAATCCTCCCATTTTGAATAATAAATAAGGGGTTTTCAAATTATTTCAACTACCATGTGTAATTAGGAAGTTAGTTCATCCATTGAGGGAGATTAATCATTATAATAATCATCCATTTTACTATATTTTAATAAATCTAGAAATTCTAGATTAATTTTCATACTGGAAGTTTTAAGGTATAAAAAATATATGTACAAACCCTATTTTTAATTTATTAAATTAACATATTAAGGGGAGTGTCGATTTGTAATATCACGGGACAAATGGGGAGTTTCATTCATTAAACTTGAACGTTTTAATTTTTTTGATGAGGTATTTTCATGTTTCAAGTGTTTTTTAAAAATATTTTTTTGAAAATCAGTAAAAAAAGTTCTTATCACAGTACCACAAGTGAGTTTATTTATGGATATAATTGATAACCTTGGTTATATAATCTTGTTTCCAAAAGTGCATTTACACATATACATTTATGCTTATATAGTTGTTCCACCTCTTAGGTGGTGCATTTCCAGGTGGAGAGGAAATGGTACTATGAGGATCGTCACCTATCCCTTTTTTATAGGGATGGGTTCTCATCGAGTCTTCCATTTCTTTTGTTTTTACCCATCCTCTTTCATTATCATATAAAGAATGTTGGATTAGCCCTGCGGGAACTGTTTGTCCCAATAGGTGATTGTGTGGGGGTCAAGTACTTGTTCAATCATTCCTCCTCAGATATTACTTCGGTAGATGGTCTCCAATGGGTTTATTCGTGGAACTAGAAACACCCAACAATCCCATTATCCATGATTCATGGACCTACTTTCAAAAGGCAGGTGCTCGTTGGTTGACGATTTGGCCAACGACACATTAGGACTCCATGGTCGAGAGGATACAACTTCAGACTCACTGCACCTATATGGGGAGGATTATTTCACGTTTTGGGACACTATTATAGATTTAATCCATGTTTATATGTTCATTAATCCTTTGTTCATTACCAAAGAGTGTGTCTAAGGACTACCCTTGGTTTGCCGGATCATCGTAGGCATGCATATATTTGATGCTACGGAGGGTATGTTTACTTGAGCCATATAATAAGGAAATATGGAGTACATCATAATCCATGGGGGATTAAAGGTGACTTGGTGTTGGGATCGTGCATGTAAGAAGGTCTTTCTATATATCCTCTAGTGAGGAATCATAACCCACATAGTTAGGGTGTGTGGGGATTATGTGCGGAAGATTCCCATTTATAGAGACATGATTGGTTGGACCCTTTATATGGGGGAACCTTTTTGATCTTAGGACTTCTGTAAGGCTTCCTACATTTCATGGTTTGATCAGGAATCACAGATATTGTAGTTCAAATTTTGTTGTCTTAAACTTGGGAGCATCCCATTTAAGGAGACATGATTGGGTGGACCCTTTATGGGAGGGCACCATTTTGAGCTCGGTCCTTCTTGTAGGAATCTTATATATACTTGTTTGACCAGGAATTAGATTTCTCATAGTTCATATGCATTGGGATTATGAATGGGAGATTCCCATTTATGGAGACATGATTGGGTGGACACTTTATTGGAGGGCACCCTTTTGAGCTCGAGCCTTCTGGTAGGTGTCCAACGTATGCTAGTTTGATCAGGAATCCAAGTTTTCATAGTTCATATTCACATGCATGTTATAACCCATACAAATAAATATTCCTCTGTGAGTCGTGCTCGATGTGAGAAACAAAAGGATGTGAAAGATTTAATAATGCACATGCCTCCTCCCCTGTTGGTGGAGGAGGTAGAGCCCACAAAAGAAGAGGTTGGGGAAACTGTGGGTGAGGGAGAGGTACATAAAACGCTTTAAAGTGAGATGACATTAATGGTAATTCTTCCTAGCCTCAGAAAATTGGGTACTTACCTCAGTGGGAGTGCCCCTAAGCATGTTCTTGGAAGGGGAGGAGTTTCTTCCATTTCAAATGGGGGGAGAAAACATAACCCCTTCGACTGATCATTATTCCTCATTGAATAAAAAAGAAATTAATCACCCTTAATCCCTAGAACCTGGAGGTTTACTTCGGCATCCAAAGGTAGGACTCTAAGTTACCACAGGAATTTAGACCCACATGCATTTCTGAATCCTGAACCATTGTGGCGAGAGCATTCATGACTCTACTTACCATGGGTATATAGAATCAAAGGGGTACATAGATGTGCCCGACGATTCAATCATATGGGTTCAGTGCCTTTGGAGGAGGCTTAGGCCAGATGTTGGAGGACTAGTTACCAGAGGGATCATGGAGCACTAGATGGTAATGGAAGTGTGAGTTTGGAACGAGAGGAAATAATACCTGAAAACACCCTAATCTGCACACTAGTTTCTTATGTAGGAATGGGGAGGCTTTGAATACCGTAGTGGAATCTGAGTGGTGGGGCCATCCACATACCGATACAGTAGGTGGGAATTGGTAAATACCACCACATTCCATAGTGATATATGTCCCATTATTCCTCTTTGGGTTCCATCCATGTACTGATGCGGTATGTCATACTGGTTTCAGTCCGCGTGGCAGTGCACTACGTGGAGCACCATATAAAAGGAGGGTTTGGGGGATTATCATTTGTGAGGAATACATCCCTAAGAAGTACATGGTTCATGTTCAACTAGTTAGGTTTGTAGATCTATTATTATTATTCAATTCCCCAATTTTATGGATCATGGACATCTGTACTGATGGAGGGAGTGGTTCGTTGTTCGGGCTTCACTGATGAATCACGAAGGAAGCCAAAGTCTTCTCCAAAATCTTTATTCCAGCCTCTGAGTCCTCTTTATGCCTTGTTCATCCATCATTTTCCCTTCTACTAACCTCCATTTAATGAGAATTGAGGAAATTTTATCTATTAGGCACGCGAAAATATTTGTAGAGGCCCAAGAAGAGATTTCCTAACCCATGGAAGACTCGGTCAATATGGGGATTACATAGGCTTCGGTTCACGATAAAGGTTTTTGGACCCCTTCCCCTTCACATAGACCGAGAACTGATGGGTTCACAACATTGTACATGGATGGGATTCATGCTCATGAGTCCTTCGGTGACACATTTCGTGGTCTTCCTTGTTATCTGGTCATCGCCCTATAGGCCAGCAGTTCGCGGATCATGCCACAAACCTATTGGTTTGTGATCCAAGCAGTCCGTAAAACTTTCCAAATGATGGTATGTGGGTCACAAGAAATTATTTGAAAACATGAACCTTTCCATGTTTCTTCTGATAATTGAAACTTGGTTTGAGTTCATTCACCTTTAATGACTTGTTGCAGTAGTTTCTTCCATCTAAAAATTGATTATGGGTGTATTTTATTCCATTGGAAGAATTTCCAGGACCCTACAAATTCCCCCCACCAGAATGGTGAACTTTCAGAACAAAAAGAGGAATATTTTGATTTTGAAGAATTCCTAAACTGAAAGGGTTTGTGGTAGAACAGACAGACACTGTGGGAGGGGATCAAACCTATATATAGGGGCCCATTCCATTTTTTCCTTTACCTTTTCTCATGGTGAAATGTTCTCTCGATTTCCCTGGATTCCTCTACTCCCGCATACAATGCTCCTTGTGAAAATCCAATTCATGAAACACTTCATACATACTGCAAACTGATCATCCCTTCATTCCTCTATCCACGTACCATATTATGGATTTTTAAAATGGTATTGCAGATTTTTCAGACTAAAATGAGGATTCTGTGTAGAAGGATGCTACACTGTCTGCGCATTCGATTACAAAACATGGATTGGTGAACCAAAATTTAAGAACCAATAATATAAACATTAATAATTAATATTGAATTTCTGAATATAAACTTAATCAAGGCCAAGGTTCATGGTGTCCACCTTCCACAAACCATTCTGTTCGCTGACCAACGATCTGTGGGCCAACACCTAGCAGATGGTTCACATACCATGACTTTATGAGGCGGAATGTATCTGCACACTGTAGCTATAGGTGGGGTAGCTTCCGCGCATCATGAAATATGCATATTGTTCCTTCCACACACATCATAGTACATAGGATTTGGCTACCATGAAATTTTTATTGAAACAATATGTATACCCTTATGTGGACAAATTTTTATTCCTTTATCCATTTTTTCATATTTTTTTCAAACAAATTTTTTATTGGACTGAATCTTTTTCGGCTTCGGGAACATTTTTTCTAGGCTACAATTGCTAATCCACAGGTTGTTGATGACATCACTGCTTCTTTTGAGGAAACTATTTCTTCCGCTCTTTCTACTATAGATGAAAGACTGAAGGATATGGAGTCTTTGATTGATGACAAAATTCTGGTTGTTCCATTTCACCAATCTTTTTTGAATTTTCTCATAGTTGGTCAACGGGTGTACTCGGTCTCATACAGTCTTCCTTGTTATGGGTTTGGCATTTTTTTCTAAAACAGCAATCCCAGCACCAAACCCAATTGATCGTCCTACCATCTGGACAATTAATACTTCTATTCCAAAGGCTTTAATCTCTTCCATGGGGAGGTACATTCAGAGAGATACTACCTCTAGGTCTTTGCTTCACTACACACCATGAACATTAGAGGGGGTACAACGGAAGTCCTATCAGATGACCACTGTTACTATAACATCACGAGGTAGGCTACAATGAATTATCATCATGGTAAGTTGTCTCAGTGGGACCTTATCCCTAGAGGCTTGTTTGGCTTGGACAGGGGGAGGCCCTTTAGGTTTTCCAGAGTTTCCATGAATTCTGAGCTAAAGTACAGACCATGGGACTGTATGAGGCCACATGGGTTTCTCAGACATACAAACATCATCCCACTTCCCTTATTTCATCACTCTCAAGCAGGTTATCTCCATATAAGAACACTTCTCATTTGACATATAGGAATATTGGCATTAGCCTTTGGGACATCTAGATGATTTCGGGAGTACCTATCATTGGGGGAATGTATGTTGATTATCATCCTCCCTCATCTGTTTGGGATAACAAGGAATGTACCCCCACCACCTTTTTTTAGAAAACTTATTGTCTAAGTGAAGTTACTTTTGATGGAGCGATATACCTACATGAAGTAGGACATTCCGTTTGACGACTGGTTTGGAATATTTGTTAAGTATACTAGTCTCGAGCCCGATCCGCGGAGAACTAGGGATTATACCACCAAATCCTACCGGAGGAATTGGTGTACATACTGGGCCACCATAAAATATGGGGATTTTTAAAAATAAATATGGGGATCAACCCAGACGGTGATCAGTTATTTCGACTGGCAGCTTTCTTGTCCATGTGTCAATGTAGGTGGCTCCTACCAATGTAGGAATCTAGTTGTGTAAGAGCCTCATCTTTTATCATGGACACTCAGTTTTCCACTAAAAAATTAATCCATTTGGATATCCTAGGGTTGTGAAATATATATTGACTACTAAGATGAATCAGATTAGGGATTCACATTACCAGATGACTAGCTCTTTTTAATTCCACTGAGACTGGATGGGATCCCACATATGGGTTTATTCCTTCTCCAATTGCCTTCCTATTCTGCATTACACTCTCCATCCATACCTTCTGAGCACCAGTGGGGTCATGTTAGTGGTTTGGGATTCAAAGTATTAGCAAGAGGAGAAAACTGAAAAGAACGTGCATGACTTAATAAATTGTATCAACATTTACAAATGTTTCTCTTACCACCCTTATGATTCCACCATTGGTACTATTTAAATAATGTATCTGAAGACTTAATCAACCAAGGTTATTTCTTTTCTCTATGAGAAGCCATTCAGGTTTCTCACATCATAGGGGAACTTATTTTCATGGGATATACACTATGAATATTTAGTTAACAATTCAACTGTGTCCAGAATTTTTGTCATGTTGCTCTTAATGGATCACGTCAAGAGAAACATCTGATGATATCACATCAATTATTATTAATGTTTACCCAGTAGGACACCAAAATCTTGGAAAGACATCAAGATTAATGGGATTCTATTCCATTACATACCAAGAACAATGACGAGGCCTAGGTTAAATCATATATCGATAGCCAATTAGCTGACCTAGTGCATATTGTGACAAATTCCAAGGTATCCGAGGTGAAAGGAAAGGGGATGCAAAAGGGATTTTTTTGAACAATATTGACTGGGAAATTTCCTATAAAGGTTGGTTCACTCCCCCTATTTGAAAGTAGTCAAAGATGGGGTTATGACCTCATGGGTGGCTGAACAGTCATCTGGATCTGTTTCCAGGATTCCATCATCCATTCCTTTAGAGGCCAATTATTCAGTAGCCTGGAGGTAATGGGACCTCTTGACAGATCATTCATATACCCACGACTGGTCCCTGTGTAATTTATGGCAGCTTCTCTACACTAGTGATGTGGCCCAAATTAGAATTGGCTATGTGTCAGCACCAACTAAATTTTCGTTTTATGAGGATCCAGATTGGGTGAGTTACTTTCTTAAGGAAATTGAGACCCTCATCCACTTTCAAAGTGGTATCCGTAATTAATTGCAATGGTTACCTGCCGTGATGTGAAAATAAACTATTGATGTCGTTGATGACGTCATTTAATTTCCTATTGCAGCTACCACAAAAAATGTTTCTTACTGTCTCCCATGTTATAATAAATTTTCCTCTTCTTGAGATCCTGAGTTTTCTAGGACACCCGGTAAACATTTTCGGTAGTCGACACTTGCTCAGATCCCCATTATATTCATTCTAGTGCTAGACATCCCAATTACAACCACATTTCCAAATTCTTGGATAGTCTTGGATGAGTTGAAGGAGAGTGCTTTATATGAAGATATATGGATGATTCTACAGAGGGAATACATTGATCTTTTAGGCATTGGGGGATCCATTAATCATACTAGTACATCGTCCGATGGAGATCCTGATGAGGTGGAAGCTTACTTGACTAAAATGGAAAGGTTTCCTCATGCTCCTGCAAATAGGCATTACTAGTCGGACCGCGTGACATTAATATAAGTATTCCCTCAGTTGAAGGGAGATGATGTTGTAGTTGAAACTTCTTGCCTAAATTTTTTTTATTTAAAATGTGCTTAATGATTCCTCCTTTCCTTTTTATTTTGGAGGGGCCTACAGGATCTCATCTAATAACTATTTCCCCCTTTTACTCTAATGGAGGTACTCTAACTGGGGAGTGTTCCCTATCAATGGTAGGGTGTACTGCACAAAGTTCCCTTTGACCCCAAAAACATATAGAAGCGGTTATTGCGGACCCTTCCAGGGCATTTCCTCTTCATGTTCCTCTTGGTGATCTTATTCTTGAGCCATCCCCCTAACATTCATAGAAACACAAGAAAGACTCTCCGTTGTCTAAGATTTTTCAATGGGGGATCACTATTAATTGTCTATTTATCTAGTGATTGATACAAGAACCCTTATCTCATCAACTCACTGATACATATATGTACTTTGATGCAGGGCCTACTAGAGACCAGGAGATGACCGCTCAGGAATCTATAACTCATATCCATTTTAGGGTTGAGGAAGGGTCGTCATCCATCTCCGATGATCGAAACTGCGAAGCAAGGAAATTTGATGAGACCAGGGGTGTTGCTGATTCTGCTCGAACAATATCTATCGTAATAATGGAAGGTCATCTAGATGTGGAGGGCTCATATGGATATGCTGAGATGACTCTCATGCAGAGTGATATGGTGGCCTTTATGGTAGGGGTTGAGTCTAGTGAGGAGCCTGAGGCCATGCTGGATCATGAAGGGTCTTCGAATATGATGGATCCAATTAATTTTGATCGAGTAGATTTCCCCCCTACAGAGGGAGTCAACCTAGAGACCACTATTTTTTCTTCACATGGTGTCTCTATTGAACTCATAATCGGGAAGTCTGATGTTCCATACCATAAAAACATGTATTGGGCTATTGTGCCATTTTTCAGATCTTAGAGGGGTTATTTTCTCACCCCCTAAGATTCCAAGACTAGTATCCTTACCTGGAAAGACCATCCTAGCATGACTTATATTAATTGAAAACCATTTTAGGGCCTCCTTGAGGGCTATGGTTTTGGCCGATCAAGGCCCTGGGTCATCAATATTCTCGGGTATCCACAAAGTGCCACTAATGATTGATGATGCATCACCACCAATTTTAGATAGTGGTACCATTGTGTGGGTGGGATGTATTGGAGCTGTCTCCCTTCCATACTTATAACCACAACCACAAGCATTGGAAAAGAAGACAGATTCCACTAACTTGTCATCTATTACTATTAATAGTGATGAGGATATTTTAGGGTCAATCCATTCTGTAGCTTCTAAATTAAGTCCTTATCTGGTGATGTTCATTCCTAACTACATTTCTTCATCAAGGAGTGATTCCATCACCGATCGAGAAGTCCTTGTGGATCTTCATCGCACTTGACAAAAAGTGTGAAAGAAACATTTTGATATTAATCTCCTAGACACCGTTGGATGAGATGCTAGTAAAATTGAATAATGTACACCTCCAGTTTGTGGTCACAGGATTTGGTGGATTTAATTATCATGGAAGTTATGATATAGTAAGGTCAATGGTTGCTACTCAAGAAGCAATAGGTGAACTTGGATATTAACACTCTGTGATAGAGTCTCAGACTTATCTGGCTGCTACACAATAAATTCTTATTGGAGAGTCTTCCACTCATGATGGAATGGTTGTGAGGATACAAAAGTAACTCATGGTGAAATAGTATTTGATGGAAGAATTTAACTAGGAAGTGGAGGAAAAAAGTTAGAAACTGGAGCGGCTCACACCGGAGCAGGCCCAGGGTGTAGCTACCATTGATGAGGGTTGATGAAAAATATAGGAGGGAGAAAGGACTATTCTATAAGCCATGGGGGAAGCATATACACTACGAGAAATTGTATAGGCTGAGAATGAAAATTTATTGAAGAATATCTAATTTGTCAAGGAGTCGCACCAATTGTTGATGATTATTTGCGACTATGCTAAACGTCTCTTATAAAGGTTATATCATGCTTATAAAAAGAGGTTCCAGGTTGTGGATTCCCAATATATATTTTTATTCAATATGAGGTAATGATTTTCCACTGAACACTTAATATTTTTATTTTCCTGTTATTTAAATTGATTAATGGATCATATAAACATCATCTCAATCTATTATTAATTTTAAAACATGATTTGAAACTGGTAAAATTAAATAATTGAATTGTGCTCTAATTTTTTTCCGGAGTCGCAGGACTCAGTGATCATAGTTCTACTATTCCTGGGGTTTCATGGAAAACTCCACAAAATTTTAATTCATTTTAATTTTTACCCTAATTTTACCCCATGGTTTCTTGGTATAGACTTAGAGTGCATAAATTGACTTTTTCCTAGGATTCCCTCGGTGGATTTATGATCTAACAAGCTTTACACGTTTTCTGATGGCTCAATTATTTTTTAATGAAGCAATTCTCAAATTTTACCAAGAGGTTCCTTCTATAGATTTTCCGTCTATCATGTATGGTGTCTTTTTCACTGGAAGTTATCAGTCCTAACAATGAAGCTTATTACTAATGTTTTAGGTCGAATAGTTTTGACTAAATTTTAATGGGTCATGGACCCCAGTTTGGGACCATCATCCAGGAATGTTCTAATATGAATCATACATGGATTGGGGATTTTTCTTGACCATTAATTTATAGATTCTGGACATGATAGATTCTAAGGATCCATTTTAAGCATACAGAGTTAGGAAAGGAATCTCCTAGAGACTAATTTTCCTTTTATTGCCTTCCATTTTTTGGTGAAATATATGCAGAGCCTCTATAGAATTATGTGAATAGTCAATCAAAGGTGTCTTTAAAACACTATCCTTCCATTTTTGATGGCCTGGTTGGATTTTCAATATTTTGAGTTGATTTTGATGTTGGGGGGCAGAGTGGGTGGCTATCCTGAATAGTTTTTTCTAAAAACATTAAGGAAATTCACATCGACATTGAATGGGTAGAATTATCCCTAACGGTTCATACATGTGTGGGAGAGACATGGTGAAGGATCAGTTCATTTAAAAACCTTTTTTAAGTGAAGGGAATTTAGAAGGAGAAAGGTTTGTAAGTCGTTATCCAAAAATTTTCCAAATCTTGGGGTGTGATAAGACATGAATTGTATTTGAGTATAAGAGAGATATAAATGACTCTCTTGGGGATGGATTTAACTTTGATTGAGGGCCATTTTTGTTGGAAAAAAACGCAGATCCACTGTGGCATGATGTGCATAGTCAATCAAAGGTGTCTGCAAGACACTATCCTTCCTTTATTGATAGACATTGAGGATTATTATGATTGGGAGATTTCTAAATATTGAATATGAACTTCAAAAAGGGGTAAACCTGAACCCAAAAAGGGGAATTTTAACTGAACTTATTCTAGAAATGTGTGGAGGCACTCTTCTTTTATATGCATATCAACATCAAGCAACCCTACAGGGTATCTTTAGAAACCTCAAAAGGGACTAGAGATAGATCATGCCCACATGTTTTGATATATCTGGGATGTGTATTGGGAGTAAAATGTAAACCATGAATTTGAGGGCCCTTGAATCTGGAGTAATGGAATGTGGCTTGGAAGCCATTTAGCATACTGAGATAGGAAAAGACTCTTTTGGGTGTAAATTTTCATTTGATTGATTGCCATTTTGATGGAAATATATATAGATCCACCATGGCATGATGTGCATAGTCAAGAAAAAGTGTCTGTAGGACACATTCCATCCATCGTAGATGGCCATGGAAGGTTATGGGGATTCAAGATCACTCAAAGCATGTCGTTTGGGGTTTTGGAAGAGTGTATCCACACATATTGGGGACATTTGCGCAGAAATTTACTCATTGAATTTGGTGTCCCTTATGTATATTAGACTCTTATGTAGGGTGATTCATTCATTCTATCATTCATATATCTTGTCATTCAACATCACATGGAAAGGATGTGGGGTTCCTCTTGGGGGAGGAAACCGCGACATGCCTTTTAGGGTTGTGCTTCTAGGACCTAATTTTTGGGTTGTTTTTCCAAAATGTCATAGCGTATCTCTCGCTAAGATATCTATTCTCATGTGAGCTATGCAAGGTGTGAGAAACTAGGGATTATGAAGATTACATGTGATTTCCTAAGAAAATAAAAGTCCACACCAATGGAAATTTAGGCATTAATCCATTTCTATTCAGTTTGATGTCGTAAAACAAAGACTATTTTTGCCTTTCAGTTTAACGTCATGTTGTGAGAACATGATACAGTGCAGTATAGAGTCATTCAGTGATGAAAATATGAAATCATGAAGAAATTTAATATTTTTGAGTTAATCGCAATTAGGATGACCTGGCATTCCCCAGACGTGAGTGATGATAGAAGGTGTAAACCATAGTCCACGGGGAAACATGAATCATGAGGGATGACACGGGGCTTGGAATCCATTGGGAAAACTAAGATTGAAGAGGGCTCTCTTAGGGACGAATTTTCCTTTGATTTATGGAAATTTATGTGGGAAACATATGGAGATCCATTGGGGGATGATGTTCATAGTCAAACAAAGGTGTCTGTATGACACTGGCCTTCCCTCTCATATGGCCTTGGGTGATTATGGAGATCGATGTCTTTCTGGGGTATAGAGTTCGAAAAATGGGAATGGTGTGACTAGGAACATAAGGAATATCCTGATCATGATTAACTGTGAACTACTAGGGATTCCACATAGATCTGACACATATATAGAGGGGACGCAAGATCTTTTGACTTATCATGAGTGGGGGAATGTGAGGGATCTCGTAACACTGTGGACTAGGCGACACATAACTATTGATGGATTTTTCAGTTTATTGTCATGCAATTAGGACCATTCATGGGATCTCCATTCAAGTCAGACCTATGTATGGGGGGAAGATAATTTTTTGGTGTCTCGACTGGGGTGTCGAATCTGGGAGTTACTACGTATCCTTCACGGAATGGAATCAAGCCGCATGTAGTTCTAAATGTTCCCAAAAAATGTTTATTGATGTGTAGAGACACATGAGGGTATTGTATTTTATGATGGATGAGCTAGTATGACAAATTTGATCGTCATTATGTATCTTGCAAGGGTAGGAATCAAGCCACATGTAGTCATGAACGTTCCCTGTACCGATTTGGCATGGTCCTTCTGTGAGGACGTGTGAGGGAATTTTTTTTCATTTGATATGGGTTTCAGGCCTACCATATTCCCCTATAATTTTTTGTGTGTAAGATAATCCTTACCAGTGATCCTAATCTCACATGAGTTATACTCGATGTGAGAAATAGGGGCTATACATAGGGTGTCCTTCACATGTGTGGGGAAATAGAGAATATGATGGGGGTATTTGGTGGGGGGGATATCACGAATTGAGGCATCGCTACATATCCTATGTGGGCAGGAATCATGCTTTATGTAGTTCTATATGTTCCTTATACTGATTTACATCAGTCATAGGGGTTGGGACTTCTTGGATCCATCTACAATGGTTGTTCGGTCTACCGCGTTACTCTATAGTTCCCTTTTAGAAGAGAATCCCTACCACTAATCCTAAGCTCGTGCGAGTTATAATCAATGTGAGAAACAAGTATTGATAATGGTTTTCCCTTATAAATATTGGTAGATAGGGGGAATAATGGAGGATTCTTTTTGTGGGGGTTGGGCCATTATCGAGGATCGAGGAATCACTATGTATCCTGTGAGGGGAGGAGTCAAGCCATATGTAGTTCTGTGAGAGATCATTCTGTTCATTGTCATGATATTAGGATGTATTGTGTCATGTAGTTTAACATCTTATGAAATGGACATGAGTTAAATTTTAATGTCATGTTTCAGGGATGAGTTCCTTATAGTTTAGAGTCAGGTGGAAAGGACAACAACTCATAGTTTAAGGACATAAGTATTGGACCATAACATGGGGGTTTTAAATATCATAGTTTTGGGTCATAGATCCTACACTATAAAATGGAGCTTTCCTATGAAAAATATTTCTTCATAAACATTTTGTCTGTAGGAGTTGTGATGAGATGTCTGTCTATTTACATCAGGGTCTATGCTCTATTGGTATAGACCCTATGTATGACGTATAGTCCTTCACACTTTGGTTCAAGCTTTGGGCGATTCTTCCTGATTATCATTGTGGTTCTGAGGGCTAACACATTTCATTTTTCTAGGAAATATTTAATTCATTCCATTCTGTTGATGCTCGTGCGATTAGGTTTAGGTAGATTTCCAAATGGTTGAGAGTGTGAAGCCTTTTCTCATCTAGCTATTCCAACTCATAAAACTATCTCTGGGATTTCTTGTCCATGGATAGTTGATGGTAAATGGCCACACAATGTGATTGCACTTGGATTTTGATAGGAAAAATTGCCTTTTCCCCGTATACTAGTGTGTACAGGGATTCCTGTGGGCGGTGCAGGTCATGGTCTGATAATTCTAAAAAGTATGAAGGAGCTTGTCTTGCCACAATTTCTTATCCTTATCGACTATATTTTGGAGTTTATTGTACAGAGTCTTATAGAATTCCTTTATCTTCCCATTCGATGCCGCATGGTAATGGGATAAAAAATTTGTTTTAATTCCATACTCCTCGTATAACTTTTCAAACTCAACATATGATAAGTTGGTGTCGTTGTTCGTCAGTATTGTATGAGGGACACCAAATATAGTGATGATATTGGCCTTCACAAAGTAAACAATGTTTTTCACCCCAAATTCATTAAGGGGTATGGCTTCAGCCCATTCAGAAAAGAAGTTGGTCATTGTGAGTATGAACTTAAACTGTCTGGCTATAGCAGGAGGATATAGACCCACAACATCCATTCCCCCAAGAATTGAATGGCATAGAGTACATAGCTGTACAAAGTAACTCTGGGGTCCAGTGTATGAAATTGGCTAGAACATGGCTGTAATGACACTTATTGGTGAATATGGCACAATCCTATATCCTAGTGGGACAGTAATAACCAAGCCTTTGGATTTGGTGAGAGAGCATAGTTTCCAGTTGGTGAACTCAACATTCTCTAGTGTGTACTTCTTTCATGACTACATCAGTCTTTTCTCAATCAATGCACCAGATAAGGTCTCTGTCAAGGCCTCGTTTGTGGAGAACCATTTATTACTTTACCCCATTGTACAAGGTAAAGCTGATTTCCGATCATTGGACATTCTCCCTTCTAGACCTATCTAGTGGGAGTTCCCCATTCTGAATATAATTTCTAATGGGTGTCATCCAACTGGTGGTAGGAACAAAAGGCTTAGAAAAAGGGATAATTTCATCAATTTCCTCCATATTTCTTTTGATAAATGGAATGACCATCTGATTGTGGGAAATGAAAATGAGTGTTTCATCTCAGTCTAGATCAGCCAAGGTTGTGGCTACATTTTCAAAAACCTATACTTGAGAATTTTGTAACTGGGGGATATAAGTCCATGATGGTTCCGATGGGAGTTTAGTCATTAGTTCATGAACATGATTCATCAAGGGGTACTATACATATTTCGTGATGGCATAGTCACCATTAACCTGTTTGATGACTGGCTCTGAATCACCCTTTATTTTCATGTGTTTAGCTTCCACATTAAGTTCTAGTTCTAGAACTGCAATAATGGCCTAATATTCTACTTCATTATCTGAACACCCTCCAAAAAGTAGGAAATGGTTTCTCTAGATGTCCTTTTAGGGGGATTTGAGTATAATGACCATCCCCACTTTGTTGAGATTAGGATTTTCTATCTGTTTCAATATCAGGCTTCGGGAAGTACCATTGAATTACATTTCCCATATCTAGGGGTCTTTCGAAATGGAAATGTCATGACCCATCCCTTGGAGTTCGTGCTGTGACATACCTAAAGACTGGATATTAAAGGCAGGGGTTGGATAGTAGTTCCAATGTCATAAACATACAAGTGGAGTGAATTTTCATGGATACATGTACACACATGCACTCACAAACCAAAACCACAGATATGAAAGGTGAACACTATGTAATTATAAAACAATGCACAATATCCAGTAAATCACTAAGTGGTGTAACAGTGACAGTATATAGGGCCAACAAAACAACTGAAAGCAAAAAGTTTCAAAGGTAGAATTGACAACCATCTGCAAAAAATCCCACATTATTGCTGTATTAGTGAAGCTACTGGAAGCCGAAGTAGTATATCATATCTACGTAGTCCTACTGGACCCCTCATACTCCTAGGAAACAAATTACACATTCTTAATGTTAGTCAGTCCTGTATCCTTGAGCTCCCCTATCAAAATTCCAAACATCTACACAAAACAAACACGTGCAGGAGAAGCCCACGTAGGGGTGATTAACTCAGTACTCAGTAGGGGACACCAAGACCCTCGATGGTCTCTATGAAATCAAGAAAGGAAAAAAAATACAACAAAAAATCCACAATGTAAACCACAAATATTATGCATAGATATCTCTCATCATGTATCTTCCATTTCATCTACCAAGACCATATAGATATACTCATATCATCCATAAAGATACATAAGGCCCTGACCTCAAGCCATTTCTAGGATTTCCAAAGAAGGCTCAAAGCATAACTCAAGGATAAAGAGTACACACTCCAGGAACTGGCCATCACTGATGGCACTTATCTGAGAGATGTAATCCATCAGATATATCTCAATAATTCCTAATGGATCATCCAAAAGGACGTGAAGCAACAAGAACTTTATGCAAAACCTGCCTCTAGTGCCTGACACTAGAGGTCTCGTACTCATAGTCTTGCGCCTGAGGCAAGACCAATGGAAACCAAGTGAAGAGGCCCACTCCTCGAAACTATGTTCAGTTGGGGGAGCACTACTCTAGTATAACCCACAATATCTCATTTACTCCAGTATGATGTGGCCCACACCTCAATTCATCAAGGGAGCACTTACATGTACTCCAGGTATCAAGTACATCAAGTGGAGGGGCCTGCTCCTCGTAATTGTGTCCCACAGTCGAGGGAACTCCAACTCCTATAAGGACCAGCTCCCCGTCGCTATAGGAAGATGAGGGAATACTACTCCATATGTGAGAACCCACACCCTAATTGGTAGGGGAGTACAAATATTCTATTTTGTTCACTATAGGGGACCCATGCCCTAATACGTCAGGGGAGTATTGAACCCAAGATGGAGGACCCACACCCTACCCGGTTGGGCAGTACAACTCTTGTAATTTGTACACTATGGGGGACCTACACCCTAGTACGTTAGGGGAGTACCAACCCCAGGCTAGAGGACCAACACCTTGGAAAAACAGGGGAGTACCAAATCTGTTATAGCACTGTATAAGGAGTACCCGCACCCTGGGATGACAAGGGAGTACCTACTCTTAACATAGAGGACCCCAACCCTTCACCGTAGTGGAGTACCTGACTCTATGTGAGTTAACTATAGAGGAACCAAACCCCACACCAATAAGGGAGTACCTGCTCCAAATATATAAAAACCATCTCATAGGAAAACCAACATGCACTCATGATGTGGGGAGTCCCGTCTCTACCAGAGCAGATGAGTAAGGAATACCCACACATTGAGTCATCAAGGGAGTAGCCATCCTAACTCTCACATCATGAAACACCCCGGTTCTTCTCTATAAAAAAATTAGTCATACCAAAACCACCATGAAGTTCCAAAAGGAAGTAACCTTATGATCAGTAATTCCATAAGGGTTCCAATGCAATAGACGGCGCGTCAACCAGACATCCAATCTGAAAGTTATAGGTATTTTAGTGGAGAGGGCCCGGTTGGATTCGGGTACGATCCAACCCGACCAAACTCCAACTTTCTCTGAAATTCATGTGGAGTATCTCAAAAGGACAACCTCATCATGAGGGTCCCAATACTGTAAATGGTTTATCAATCGAATGTACGGTTTTCATGATACATACCTTTTAGTAACCATGGGGCTGGTTGCGACGGGGCTCGGTCTGACTCGGTTGGACCGACCCGACTAGCCAGACCCAGGAGTCCCACATAACCCAGTTCATTAATTCAGACTTGACCCAAGATTGTGTGGGTGAAGGTTGCTCTAGTCCGGCCTGGCCAGTGGGCCAAGCCTGATTTGCCTCGCTAGACATGGCCTGATTTGCTAAGGGTCCAACCCGTCGAGTCGCCGGAGGACCCGACCTTTTCTTCCTCGGACCGAAGAGGGAATGGTTTAGGCCTACCAGAATAGGTCCAGACTGTTGGTCTCTGGTACGGCCTACTCGACAGCAAGTCGGTCCCAACTTGATGAGCTGTGGACCTAGCCTGCTCTGTAGTACTGACCCGTTGGGTGCTTCGCGCCCCACCCGGTCCTCAAGAGGTAGACCATCAAATTTCTTTGGACCCGACTAGGAACTGCATCCCTCCACTACCATCACCCCATGGGTTTTCATGGGGCGCCTCCTCTGTCATGGTCAAGCGACCATGAAACATTGTGTGAGACATGAATTAGTGCCGCATCTGCAGTTCTCCGACACGGTCAACTGACTGCATCTGCCTGCTCGGCCTGTAGCTCCTCCTGCTATGCCACGGTTTAATACGACCATGGCCTTTACTCTTGTGCACCATCGTGGCAAGCTGCATCCCACTTGTAGACCACTGGGTCCGCACCCGTGGTTTGTTCTTTGTGTTGCTTGTTCCTGTGTTATCCAAGGATCATCCTCTCTCCTATGATGGTCTCCAAACATCCTTTCCACTGTTTTGAATGTTTGGCCCTGAATAATACCGATGGAGGAGAGGCTTGAACCTTGTTCGTGTAGGACCAGGCCCCCAACGTTATAATTCTGTAGAAAAAACTAGATCTAGGGACTAGAATTTGTACAAAAAATATAATTAATTCCCAGATAAAGAAACCCACAAAAAAGTCACAATCTCACACAAAAGCACGGTCTGTGGATTAACCTATTCATGGATAAATATGTGTTCGTCATTTCAAAATAAGAAAAGGGAAACTTTAAAATCAAAAGACCCCTACCGCTTGAGGTTTGTTGTCGCATGTTCTTCCTTGAGGGGTTAAGTTGTCGGTGTCACTATTTAGTTTTGATTATCGAAAGGTGTTGAAGAAGAAGAAGTTTCACTGGCATTATTCATTCTTCACTGGTGTGGAAGGCCAGTAGAGGTTCGACAGAGAATTTTCTAGATTTATAATCCATATTTCCCCAGCACGTTAAACTATAAATAGGATAATGTTGCAGCGTTCCCATTATGGTGCGATGCCATGTCATTACACTATTTTATTTAAGAAACATTGTCACTACTACACGCCATTAAAGCATTGTTACGCTGTGAGATAATGAGCCATTGATGAGTCTCATTGATTCACATCATAACTACCTTTTCACTTCCCCACAACATCACCATCTTCCGCTCTATGGTGAGAATGAAAATAAAATAATTTATTTAATTTATTTTATTATTTTTCTCAAGAATTCCAAAAAATAACTTTTATTCTCGGCCCTTTCCGAACAACGATAAGTAATTCATAGGCGAATCTCTGTGTTTGGAATTCAATGATGCCCCTATATTTTTGATCTGAGTGATGGTTCAAAAGATAGAGAAAATTAAGCCTTCCCATTTACTGAATGTGCCTTAAAAAAGTTAAAAAATTATTAGCAGTCACCCTCAAACTATGCTAGTCTAGGTTAGGCTCTTCGTAAGGGTAACACACACTCATGATCTCAATGGTACTCTAGTATTTTCAATCTGAGATACCGTTTAGAAATAGAAAATTTTAAAATACAACAATTATTACATATTATTTTATTTATTTCTAAAAAATAACTTCCACAAGTGGCCTGCATCGGCCAATGTTAGTATCTACATAAGGAAAGCATGCCCTCACAAGTTCAGCGGTGGTATCAGATTTTTAATCAGAGTCACCATTTGTGAGTTATTTTAATTTCAAAAAAAATTAATAATTTCATTTAATTATTGTATTTAAGGTTATTACATTATCAGGTTTTCTCATCAGAGGTGGGCGCCAACTAAAAATAAGTCGTTATTAGGGTAAACATGTCATCTTTAACACATCGATACCCTCATATTTTTGATATGGCCACCCGTTTATGAGTAATTCCACTTTTTCAGGAAAACCACTCACACATGTTATTTAATGATTAATAAATGTTTGATGGGTCATTCCTGGAACTCTAGGCCTTGGAATAATGTGACGTCATATTTTTAGGTCTCAAAATAATTCAACATATAAAAAAATATTTACACAGAAATTCCAAGATGTTACATTCTCCCCACATTTAGCCTTTTCATCCCTGAAAATCCATGTCCCAAACTAATGGAAAGAAGCTGGGCCCAACAATGGTTCATGCACAACTTACAAGCATTCTCTAAGAGAGAATACTAAGATCAACCATCCTTATGTCTAGACCTTTCATGGTAAAAATAGTTCCACAATAGGAACCTGTTTATTTAGCTGAGAGATGTGGAGAAATCACTAACCATCACAATACATAGGAAATGGTTGGGTCTAGCGGCCCACTGCCTAGAACCTCAAGAGGCCTCACCAAAAGACAAAACCAGACATGAACTCTCCCACTTGTGAAATCTCCAATGAGTATGGATGGGTATGAACCATTACGCACTATGAAACCATCTTGGGGTTTATCTTTGCGACCATAGAACGACTCATGTGGGACTCTTTATGAGAGTCCAGACTGTGCCGCCTAGGCTTCACCCCTTTTTTCCAAAGGATATCCCTTATCCACCATGCAAATATACTGCATTTATTTCCCAATATTGTCTTTCTTGGAATGAAAGGTAGTAGTCCATACCAATATTGACGTCATAAGGTCTTGAATAAATGAATATGAGATCCCAACCACAACTCTTGCCTCCAATTTCCAGCTCGTACTATCAGCGGGTCTCCTCCATCAAGAGTCTGTAAGCCTGAGGGTCAAGTCCATAGCCTAAATGGATCCTCAATGTCTCGAACAACACTTTCGGAAAAAGAATAGCCAGTACTTGTGTCTTTTTAAGCAGGAAGAAAAAGAAAAGGCACAATTCATTCCTCGAACGTCTCTTGGAGTTTCTTTGTCATGAGCCACGACTACGTGCAGCTATCCTTGACCATGCCATACAACTCCTTGAGCTTTCCAGGGACCACCCCTTACTAATAGTCTATATCCCATACCCCACCTACCTAGTTGCGTATCTACATGCTCCTAGAGTTGTCTCTGCCAAGGAGGTTAGTCTGTCAGCTCAATCTCAGTAGTACACTCGGTTGGGAAAAATCTATCGAGATGCCCCCATCCATTAAAAGAGTAACATTTCCACTCCTATAGCTAATCTACTCCATGGCACTCTATTATGCCACTGACCCACGTGTCTATGTCTGGGCATGGGTATCTCTCCTATGTAATGATCCCGCCTCCATTTGTCTACTTGAACCTTTAGACACCTCTACTTTTTGACCACTTCCATAGGTCACATCCACCTTATCCTTCACCAGGAATCTCTCAACCACCAAGGATCATTCCAGTACCCCACCATGAATTGGAATGCTGAGATGTATCACTGATTCCATGGTTTCCTAACGCAGTCCCTGCTCGATGGTTCGGGCCCTGAAGAAAGGGTCTCGCACCATATCTGCCGAGTAGAGGGAAAGATTTGTGAATTCCATAGTTAAGCAAGCTTGGCTTGGAGTAGTAATCGGGATTGGTGACCTTCTGGGTAGTTTCCTAGCGTGTGTGTGAGTGAGGACAAAACGCATTGAAAGAACATTTGTTGGCCAGTGGGGACAGTCATTAGTCCGATAAGTGACCCTAGTGAGTAATAGCATATGGTGTGCTGGGAAGGCAACCAAGGTATTACAGGAGACCCATGAGGTCAGACGACAAGGTTAATGGCATGGGGAGGCGGGTTATGACCAATGGAATCAAAGGAGGTTAATGTGTTTGGGTTATATTGCAATTTTGGGTTGAGTCGGGATAGACATGAGATAGGACTATCGGTGCTCTGGGTTTTGTTTGTGAGTAAGGTGCCTGGCCCGCACCTCTCAGGGAAAACTGTGAGTCACCAGGGGATGTTGGAATTTACGGATTGACTTCACTTCCAGGTGAGACGTGTGGGCTGCAGACTGCATGTGGAAATCATGCGGATGTGGAGTAGTTGTTTCTTTTATTACTGAAATGTGTTTTGTTTATTTAAATTTGATGTATTTGATTACAATTATTAGAATTTTGGTATTGACTATTGTTTTGTGACTATTACATTTTTTAGAAACATGCCTCCTCGGAATGCTCCCACGCACCCATATGAGGAAGCTGGAGAGAGTTCTCCCATGCCGATTGATTAGAGACTCGTGAAGGTTGTGGTTTTGGCTATCCAAGCTTTGTGACAAGGACCCTCTCCTGCTCCTATTCCTATTAGGGCAGAAAAGATAGGTCCAAAAAATATAAAGCGTAAGAGTTTCTAAAAAAAATCCTCGTACCTTCCGAGGTAGCTCAGAACCCCAAGAAGTAGAATAATGGCTCGAGAAGATCGAACATATGTTTGAGTTCCTGAAAACACCCAAGGAGCTCAGGGTGAAGTGTGCCTCTTTTCCGTTGGAGGTTCCCAACCATAAGTGGTGGGAGTCAGTGCTTCAGGATGGGAAGAATTAGCAGATGCACTGGGAATATTTCAAGGCTTTATTCAATGAACATTACAGCCCCGAGGTGTTGGATTATGATAATTCTAGAGAGTTCATGGAAATTGTTCAGAAGAATCTATCTATGATAGATAATTCCAACCATTTCACTGAGTTTGTTCGGTATGTTCTAGAAATTGTTTCTAACGAGAAAACGAAGGCCTAAAGGTTTTAGAAAGGAATGTGACCAGATATATACTCTCAGGAGTTCCTATTTAAGGTGAGGACCTATGCTGAGGTCATTGATCAGGCGTGCATGGTGGTGATTGATAGGAAAGTTAGGGCTGGTTTCTATGGTTCAGTATTAGCAGTGGGTAGTGGGAGCTCCTCAAAGAAGAAAAGGAAGTGGGAGGATCATGTGAAGAAAGGAGGGGGCAGTTCATGCCACTCTTCTAGACAGTTTTCTTCTACGGCTTTTGATTTGATATAGGTCGTATGCCACCAATGTTGGATGATCAGGCATATCTGACCAGAATGTCCACTTCCTCCAAAGCCTTCTTACCAGTGTGGAGGTATGGGGCATTTGCAGCACTTCTGCGGTGTTGCACGTTCACTCCCATGTGGGGCAGGGTCAGTGGCTTCAAGAGGAGTGCCAGTACTGTCCGAGCCATCGAGGACTAGGGGATCTCGATTAGGCTTTCATAGTGGTTGGGATGGATCATCTTCTAGGAATAGGCTGTTCAGGGCATAAACACAGACTAGCAGTCGTCCTCAGGTAGATACTAGACATCTCCATGCAGTTGATCAGGCACCAGTAGGATCTGAGGTGGGACTGTCGACAGTTCGAGGTACCATTCTGATCGAATATTCTATAGCTACTGCAATTTTTGATACTGGAACCTTTGTTTCATTTATTTTTGCTCATTTTGTGGACATGCTGAATTTTCCAACTGAGTTGATGTCTTTCGCAATGATGTTGGTGACACCGCTGGGAAAGAAGAATGAGCAGGGACTCCAGTGCCCCTCGTGTGCGCTTTCCATGTCAGTGGTTGAGATGGAGTGGGATCTATTAGTTCTAGATATGGAAATGTTTGACATAATACTTGGCATGGATTTTCTAGTACACTTCCAGGCACACATTGATTGCTATAGACAACATGTGAGTTTCACGACACCTGATGGGAGTCGTCAGGTTTTTCGTAGAGAATGGGATCCTCGGCCAGGTTGCCCAGGATCTCCACTCCCAGAGTTGGGAAGTGTTATCTTCCAGTTATCTTTGATCATGAAAGAGGATGATATTTACCCTGAAGGTGCACTAACTCATGTAGTGAATGAGTTTCCGGAGGTATTCCCGGATGATTTTTCAGGTTTCCCCCCGGAGCGGGATGTGAAGTTTTTGATTGATCTGGCACAGGGAACACAAACGATATCTCATCCCTCTTATCACATGTCCCCCACAAAGCTGAGGGAATTAAATATATAGCTGGATGACTTAGAATCCTAAGGATTCATTCACCCAAGCATCTCTCCTTGGGCTGCTCTTGTGTTGTTGGTGAAAAAGGCTGATGGTCCCTCTGATAGTGCATTGACTACCGGAAGCTGAATAAGGTAACAATTAAAAACAAATAACCATTACCCAGAATAGATGATTTCTTTGATTAGTTGAAGGGGGAAAAGTGGTTCTCAATGATAGACATGCATTCAGGGTATCATCAACTCAGGGTGATGGAGTCAGATATCCCAATGACAGCCTTCCAAAGCAGGTATGACCACTTTGAGTATTTGGTCATGCCCTTCGGATTGACCAATGCTCCAACAGTCTTTATAGAACTTATGAATAGGGTGTTCTATCAGTACCTTGATTTCTTTGTTTTGGTGTTCATGAATGACCTTCTGGTATACTCTGGCTCTGATGAGGAACACAAACAACACTTGAGGATCGTTTTGGGCACTTTACAGGATCACTATTTCTATGCAATGTTGTCAAAGTACACATTATGGATCTGAGAGGTGAAATTTCTTTGGCATGTGATCTTTGAGTAGGGGGTTTCAGTGGACCCTAAGAAGATTTATGTGGTTATGTCATGGGAGCAGCCAAACAATGTATTTGAGATCATGAGTTTCCTTGGCCTTGCTGGTTATTACAGGCGATTCATTCGGGATTTCTCTCGGCTTGCTTCACTGATGACAACGCTCACCCAGAAATGGGTGATGGTTGTATGGGGTCCAGAATGTCAGGCATCATTCGAGGAGCTGAAGAGGTGGTTCAAAACCACCCCCGTACTGATTTTTCCAGAGGCTGGAAAGGGATATGTGGTATATTGTGATGCTGAAGGTATGGGTCTTGGGTGTGTGCTTATAGAGGATGATCACATTGTGGCGTATGGATATCGCCAACTCTGACCACATTAAAATAACTACTCAACCCATGACATGGAGTTGGCAGTGGTGATTCATTCTTTGAAGACATGGTGTCACTACCTCTTTGGAGAGAAGTCTGTGGTCTACTTTGATCACAAAAGCTTGGCCTATATCTTCTCGCAGAAGGATCTCAAATTGAGGCAACATCGTTGGATAGAGTACGTGCAGGGGTTTGACTATGAAATTGTCTATACCCCAGTAAAGGGAAATGTGGTGGCCGACGCGTTGAGTAGAATATTTCCAGTGCAGGCTTTAAGGAATTCCCGTGATGAGTGGACTTTGATGGGGCTCATTTCTCAGATGCATGTCAAGACCAGGGAACACAGTGGAGGGGCATTCTTGGCGAGCGGCTAGTTGACTCCTCTACTGGTGTTGGTTCAGTGGTAATAGCCCTGTGATGAGCTTTTCCAATGGTCAGAGCAGTTTCTTCCTGGTGGGGAGACATTCTCTGATTGGTCGTCATCTCCCGAGGGCATCTTGTGCTTCAACCGCCATTCAGTAGTGCCATTATCTCTACAGAAGGTGGTGATGCAAGATAACCACCAGTCTCAGTGGGTTGTCCATCTGGGTGCCACTAAGATGTATTATGATGTGTGTCAGCAGTTTTAGTGGCCTGGTATGAGATGGGACATAGCCATACTTTGTGTCGAGATGCTACACATGCCAGCAGGTGAAAGTAGAGCACTGACGGCCCTCCGGTTTGCTCCAACCACTACCCATTCGTACTTGAAAGTGGGACGAGGTCGCCATGGACTTCATTATTGGCTTACCTCTTACACCTCAAGGTAAGAATGCCATTTGGGTGGTGATTGATCATCTGAAAAAATAATCCAACTTCATTTTGATAAAAGATACAACTACATTGGATGAGTTGGGCCAATTGTATCTTCAGGAAGTGGTGAGACTACTTAGAGTACCATCAACAGTTGTGTAAGATAGAGTGCCCCACTTCACTTCTCTATTTTTGGAAGGACTTCAGAAGTCATTGGGGTCTAATATTAAGATAACCAAAAAATACCATCCTCAGACTGATGGCCAGACAAAGCGGGCAAATCATATTTTGGAGGACATGCTCCATGCATGTGTCCTAGACTTTGGAGTTTCCTAGCATACCCATTTTGGATTTGTTGAGTTTGATTATAATAATAGTTACCAATCCTTGATTCGAATGGATCCTTTTGAGGCGCTCTATGGTAATCCTTGTCGGTCCCCCCTATGTTAGGATGAGGTAGGTGAGACCTCACTACTAGGGCTGAGTCTGGTGCAGGAGACATTTGAGAAGGTAAAATTAATCAGGAAATGTTTATTGAGAGCTCAGATTTTTCATAAATCATATGATGACTGGAGGCGTCGATGCATAGAGTTTTCTGTGGGTGATAGGGTATTCTTGAAAGTGGCTCCTCGTCTGGGCCATCGTCGATTGGGGAAGCAAGGGAAGTTGACGCCATGATATGTCAGTCCCTTTGAGATCAGAAAGTGTATTGGAAAAGTGGTATACAAGTTGGACTTAAAATCTTAGTTGACGTCCATCCATGATGACTTCCATGTCTTCCTGTTGAAGAAATACAACCTGGATCTGTCCCATGTGTTGAGTTGGGAAGAACTGGAGATAGATCATAACATGTCTATTCTAGAGCAGTCGGGGAAAATAGTTGACTCCCAAGACAAGGTTCTTTGATGGAAGCCCATTCCGCTGGTCTGGGTTTGTTGGCAGCATGGTAGTGATAATCATGAGACATGGGAGCGGAAGTCATGGGTTAAGGAAAAGTACCCATTCTTGTTTTCAAATCAAGCTTTATGTTGACTATCCAGGGCAGAGATTCTTTCATAGTGGGGAGAATTGTCACATAGATAACTTATTTTAAAGGTGAATTTCATTTAATTTCCATTAATTCTTTGTTATAGGGGTTTTCCATACATTTCTTGAGGAAAGGGTGAGTTTTCATGATTTGTTCCAAATCGAAAGCCCATTTCCAGATTTAAAAACCGATTTTGATTGTTTTATAACTATGTCATTTTAAAATATTTTTTACCCATTCCACTTCCAAAATATCCTCCACTGAACTTTTAACACTAAAAATGAAATTTAGACCCCTTAAGAATCCATAAAAATGGGGTATTTGGGTTTTTATTTAATAATTGGGCCAACATGAAATCTCATTTTCCAGTTTTAAATTGTTTCTTTAATTTTTTAATATAACATTCCTTATAATGAATGTTTAGGTGATTTTACATCCCTTTATACCCTAGGAAGCCCATGCACACTCCCATTGTCTTTACCCCCTCCTTGGTGCTCTTTGAAATCACGAATTAGGGTAGAACTTCTTAGGGTGTCTCCAATCGGCCAGAATTGAAGAGGTAACTTCATCCCTTCTTAACTCTCTCAATTATTTCTATTTTCTATCCATTCTAGATCCTAAATGACATAATAAATCTTGTTCTAACACCCCCTAA
This sequence comes from Viscum album, assembly GCA_963277665.1. Lineage (NCBI taxonomy): Eukaryota > Viridiplantae > Streptophyta > Magnoliopsida > Santalales > Viscaceae > Viscum > Viscum album. Next base: position 65,989,392 of record OY728126.1, read on the forward strand.
ATTTTGGTTGTATTCAATATCAGATACTGTTTTGTTTGAGTGATTACTTTAGGATACTTCAAGTAAGTGAGTCCATTTCTTTCCTCTTTCAAATTGCTTAGGGTTTAATCTGTTTTTATTAGGGTTTATTCCTTATTCCTTGAATTCCAAAATGACCAGGGGGTAGGTTTTTGAACCTAAGGTCTAAACTTGGGTTTTTTCTAAATCTTTTGGTTTTAGGTTTTTTCTAGGTCCTAATTGGTGCAGTGGTGGTGTGAATTAATTTTCGCACGGTGATTCAAGGGTTTTCCTTTATTTGGTAGGTGATTCCACTGTGAATGCAATTTTTGTAACTTAGCTTGTTCTGTTTTGGATATTTTCTTTTTTATTTTATTTGAATGTTTCTGCAAAAATTTGTTTTAGTTGCATTTATAAAGCAAATGAATTTTAAGTTCTAATTTTTAGTGAAATTGGGCTGTTTTCATACAAATCATTTATTGGTTCATTTGGGACTGACCAATAATTACTTAGTGGATTTTATTGAACTATATTAGGACTGAAAATCATGTTTTTAATGTTTATTCTTTTTTTGGTTTTGGCGAATGTTTGTTTAAATTGGTTTTGGGGAGGAAATGGGCTTTAAGTGCCATGTTTGTGTGAAAAGTAGGGTTTTTAAAAGATATAACTTCTTGGTTCACATGGGGTTACCCCATAACAGAATTTTTTGGTTTAATTAAAGGTTATTGAACTGCCATTTTGTTTTGGTGACATAAAAGTGTGCACATAGTGTGGAAAGTGTATGTTTCAAAGAGCTTTGGGTGCAAAACAGTGGGATATTTTGAGAGGTTGTTTTATTGAAAATCAAAATGTTTCGCTATGTGTTGTAAATGGAATAAAGTGTGTATAGATAATGTATAGTTTGTTTGTGAAAACTATTAGTGTTTCATATGAGAACAGATGTTTTTTGTTTGTTGAAATTTTTTGAGCTCAAAAAGGGGAATCCTGGGTACTTAGATGGGAAGATATGTACTAGTACGGCTAGTGAAAAAGATGGATTGTGTCCCTATTTCACTGAGGAAATGAATAAATACAACTCTAACTAAACTATGTGGATGATATTTTGGGACCACTTGGTTATGGGTATGTTCCCTACTAGTGGTTCATTCACGAGAAAAGATTGTGACTTGGATACTTTACACCGAGGTATGCGATACATAGGGCCCGAGACTATCTAGTTTCCTAGGGGTGTTCCTGGTTTTGGTGCTAATTGGATTTGTGTTATTTACCCTTGTATTGGGCGTTTTTTCGCTGTACTTACATGATCTCACATGTCTATTTAAATTTGTGAACATTCTAAAATTTTTAGCTTGAAAACTGTTATCAATTGATGGTTGCATTTCCTGGATTTTATCACTGCTTTTCTTTGCGTATTAAAACTGCATGCTTTTTCACAATGTATTGCATTCTATTTGGATTCATTAGGTGGTATCGTTTTGGGCTTAGGCTCACACCCTACTTACACCCCTTGGGTGTAAGTAGACTTGGTTATGTTTGACTCAGGTAATGGAAATGCCATGGGTGATGGCGGTTTTGGGTATTAGTACCCATCACTGGGGTGGAGTTGTGGAGACAGCTTGTGGGTGATGACACCCTTTTCGTGTGGAGTCCTTGGGGATGTCTTGTTGTTGTCATTATTTGTATTTGTACCACATTTAGTGTATTTAAAAAATGTATTCAGATATGGTTTTTTTAAAAATTGTTTAGCCTGAAAATTTCATGTTCTGATAATTGTTCGTTTTTTTTATGTTTTATGCTTTAATACTCAGGTAAATCATTCCCAAACATGATTTTTTTGACACACGGGAACTTGTTCCACCGCGTGGGCATAGGGATCACCCTTCGAGCCTTGGAACGAGCTAGGTTTGGTGCCTGTAATAGTGGCGACCAGATTCAGTTCGTGACAAAATGGTATCAGAGCCAATACCCAGCCGGAAGTGCTTAGGAAATGCCTGGGTTTGAGTCTTTGGGTCCACAATGAGGGTGTTGTGCTTTAAAGGGGTGGATAATGTAACACCCCTAGAAAAGTGAGACTTAAAATGATAAATTTTACTACACATTTCAACAAGGTGCACCTCTCTTTTCAGGAGCCTATCTGATTAGAACTCCATAGGTAAGCATGCTTGGCGTGAAGTAGTAATCATGATGGGTGACCTTCTAGGAAGTTTCCCAGGGTGTTTGTGAGTGAGGAAAAAACACACTAAAAGAATATGTGTTGGCCTATGGGGATAGTCATTAGTCTGGTAAGCGACCCTAGTGAGTAATAGCCTATGGTATGCTGGGAAGGCAACCAAGGTATTACAGGAGACCCATTAGGCAGATGACAAGGTTCATGGCATGGGGATGCAGGTCATGACAGGTTTCCAGTATTGATCATATATGATTTTCACTAATGAAGATCACAAAGTAATAGTCATGAGACTCTTTCATCCATAATGATGACATCATCCACTATGATTCTCATTCATAACGAGAGGTCCCCCAGACACTAATGGATTTCTTGCACCTTAAGCACAAAGATAAATGGTGAACATTGATGGATATAGAGCTTTATATATACCTTATTAGTGTCTCACATCATCAATAGGGGGATCTTATCCCTTTATATTGGATCCCTTTATTCAATTAACTAAGTCAATCCATAAATTTCATCGCATTCTAACTCACAAACATTATGATAATGCATTACCATTGAGGATATGATCATTTGACAACTTTAAAGGATCATTATTTGTTTTTGAATCAATAAAAGAATAAAATTAATAATTAGTAAATAAATGAATCCTATGGGAATATGTGGGAATATTTATTCACATGATATCCTATATCACATGTTTATCATACATTACAATAGAAACCAATCGTAAAGCATGAAAGAAGAATTTGAATTCCCTATCACAAGTTATGATTATGGTTTATTTTATTAAATGATATACATATATGTATTTCATATTAAAAAATATATCAATTTCACAAAACCCCCATAATAAATTTATGAAAAACATTAAATCTCTATGAATCTGTCTAAACTCTTTTGGATATGGTTTGTTAAACTCCATTCATTTTAGAAAATAAACTTCATTTGAAATTTGATCTTTATCCATAGTCCAGATTTTTCACCATATATGACTTGTTATCACTTTAAAATAAATATTAAATTATAATTTTATAAATATATGGAAATGAAATCCTCAATAAAACATCCTTAATACTCAAATTGTTGTGGGGTTGGGTGTGATCTTGATAAAAAATACTCGTTTCTCCATATTAACTTATCCACCATAATATGTATTATAAATATCAAATTTATTCCTATATAATCCATTTTTCTAGACGTTGAGTAAACAATATATATTTAACATGTCAATCTATTATAGAAAGACTCACATATTAATGACCCTCAAAAATAGACTAAATGGTTTGGTTAATACATCACATGTCATTCATCTAGCAGATGAATACGTCACATGACCCTCATCCAAGTAGTTGAGTGCATCACATGTCACACAAATAATCATAGAAATGTATTTATTCAATTAAATACGATCAATTTCATGCATTTATTTAACTCACAAAATCGGTAGAAAAATATTTTATTGGTCATCCCTAGCCGATGACAGGATCAAAAACATATTAGACAACCAACTGATTAGATAAGCCTCAAGGATTACCTTTGAAAGTTATCAAAGTATAACGGTTCATATTCTATGTATCTAAGTAAATTCAGGTAATATGTACTCATTCAAATTATTCACATTTAATTTTATCAATAATTGTATGAAATTCAATGTGATATACTTTGGTGGTTTAGTCTAAATTATAAGTCTTGAATTATTATTTCACGAGTCTATTCTTTGAATCATATATAGAAATAATTTTATCTTGTACAATATTTTACTCACACTACTCTTAAGATGTCATGATAAATCATAATACATATTGATGATCATCGATTAGGAATAATTCATTGTCATAGATTAATGGGACACTATTATTTTACTATACATGTAATATAAATGAATCCCACATTAGTGAATGAAAATTGGGGATTTCCTTTATTATAAAATAATAAAATATATTAAAACCATTACATATAATATATATTTATCCAATACTAATAGATTTTACATGAACCTCATGATTTCATTTCCCTAATATTTTTTAAATGGATCTAATACGTTATAGTTTTTATCCACTCAATAGATTGTTACATCACCCCTTTCAATGTTCTCTTAAATAATAAATTACTTGTGAAGGATTTAGTGTTTTTTTGGTTATATCCAGGTTCCATGGACTGCGCACTAGCTATGTTGTTTTCATAATAAATCTTTATTTGTCCCTTGATGAAAGGGACACTTCAATCTTCAAAAATGATATTACTAATATGAACAGCTTCATTAAAAACATATAGTGTAGTGATTTACTTTGCCACAATTGCTGAGTATGATATAATGGCTTGTTTGGAAATCATTCAACTAATATATCCACCGTTTAGAAAAAACCCTTACTGAGTTCACAAGTGATATTTTTCAATCTATAAATGTTTTTCCATGTAACACCTTACAAAGAGCTCATCTGCTTCTCTAAATACTAATAACATATCCTTATTTATTCCTAAGTACATAGGGATGCTCTTTATAGTAATCCTGAGAGTATCAATATGATTAAATTTGTATCAATTAGTTATTCAAAAATCCAATGAAACATTAGGTTGAGTGCATAATATGGAATACAATAGAAATCATAAAATATCAGTATATCAAAATATTATCAATCCATTATAACACTTTAAAAGGAAGTTTATTATTCCTATGATTTATTCCATGCAACAACAGTAAATCCCCCTTATTGGATTTATCTATAATAACAAATTTTATCAATTTACTAATATATATGTTGAAAACCAATCAAATAACCCACATAGAAACTCTACCATCCCAGCCATTTTTTCCTATGTATAACCCACTTTCACATTTTTTCACTCACCCCATCAGTTGCATCCACCAAGTTAGAATCTGGGTTAGCGTACCTAGATTTCATTTTAAATTTTAGGGTTTTCAGTAATCTCATGGATTTATAAATCCATATCTATTAGGCTCCTAATAAATCCTATCAATCCTTCGTTGTACTTGTGTTTGTTTATTTTAATTTTCTTATATAGAACTATATAGAACCAAATTAACTTCTGTATATAGATCACATCATATTTTGTTTTTGTATTAAACTTATCCATGGTCAAATTTCCTCCAACTAACTCAATTACTCATGCTATCCTTCTCATAGAAAACACAACATCCATCCAGAAGGACGTTGTGGTAAGTAGGATTATAAAAATAATAACACATTTTCTCGTTTGGATCACTAATAAATAATAGTTTATCCGATTTAGGGCTATTATTATTAGAAGAAAAATTTAATTTATATCCTTCCCAAACTAGAACCTTATAAAACTCTTATTTAGACATTTATCAAAATATATATTATGTGGTAACTTTATGACTAAATTATATAGAACACTATTAAGTATCAATGTATCCTTTCCAATAGAATATCGTGAAAATGAAATTCAAATGTCGCACTGCCTCATTATCCATCAAAGAAAGTCAAAAAGGTTATGATTACTCCTCCCAAATACACCATTCCACTATTGTTTTATAGGATGAGTGAATTTTTTATCAATTACAAAATATATATGATGATTAGTTAATACCTTGACAAAGTATTCTCCACCCTGATCTAATCATAGATTCTTAATACCTTTTTTCCATTTTATTTTTTACTCCATCATAAAAATATTTCAATGTTTTAAATGTTTTAGAGTTGTGTCCTAGTATAAAAACATAACTAAACCAACTAAAATCTTTCTTAATGGTTATGAGGTACCTAAAACCACCATATTATTTTATACACATTATTACATATACATTACTTATTTAAGATCCAATAAACAACTATACCTGTCACTTTTTCTACTAAAAGGTTATTGTGGACATTTTACCAAATAAATAACATTAACAATTATCAAATGATTCATGATCAAATGAGTTCAATAATTTATATATAGAGAGTATTTTAATTTCATCCATGGTTATATTCCTAAGGAGACAATTCTAAAGGAATGTGGGTTTATAATCAACCCATGCCTTCTTATTCAAAATTTAATAGATAGGATTATACAAATCTAGAATGTATAAATAGTTCACTATATCATCAATTCCATAAATCACACCATTATTATATATGTTTATAGAGAGTATATAATGTTATTAATAATGAATTGAAATCCCATATTTCCTAAATAAGATAAAAAATAAAATTTCTATTTATAGTTGGGACATGATAAAACTTTTACAATTCCAAATCTAATCCACTATAAAAGAATGGATAATATGTATTGACCTATAATGAATCAACTTTATTCCAATTACAAATACATAAAACTACTTTATGTTTCTTAAATTCTCATATATATTTGACTATATTTTTATTTAAAAATATATATTTTTTCACACCCAGTATCTAATACCACTAATACATAGATGGATAAATTGATCTCTATAACAATCACATCCATATACTCAAAATGTTTCACTTTGAGAACATTTCCCAACCCTAGATATAAATCATGAATTGTTTTATAGGTAATACCTATAAGAGATCCCAAAATGATAATGTTTAGATATGAAATAATATTTAACAAAGATATATCTATGAGTGAGTATCATATTTATATCTATTCATGATGGTATTTTAAATAATATACTCCTAATACAAATTATAACAACATATGTCATATACATTCAGCGAGTCAACACCCAGATTTCATCATGAAATAAACTAGGAAGATAATATAAATAACCCTTGAATATTTTTGGTTTAAAATTATTGTATATAATATCATATATGAATCATGGATAAGTGATAGGATTAATCATTTTCCAAGTTCATTATATCGATTCACTGAATGATATTACTCTTGTATCATAATGGTCAATATTCCCAACCAAGTGAAACCTAAAGTAAAAACTAATAATATAGTATCTAATGGTTATGGTCACTTTATTACTTGATTTTCTTATAAAAACAATCCATGGGTACCTAACAGGTAGGGTCACTAATACAGAATGATAATGGTATTTAAAAGTGATGTATTTTAAAGAATATCACACATAACATTTGAGGAGTTTTTTTCTAAAGTCTCACCAATTTAATATAAATCATATACATATTAAATTAATAATGGTTGTATCATATAAAATCTTTATTATATAATGCTTTATTCTATTATTTATAAATTCTTATAGTCATTTAGTTATGGAAACCTTATTTCATCCACCAAATTAATACATTTAAACCATATTAATGTGTAACACTTTACACAATTCACATTTTTTAAACACCCAAAACAAAATATAAACTCAAGTATCGATAAAAGAATGCATCCTATGCATAAGGTATATGAACATTTCATATCAAGGTTTATATTTATATTAAATTCATAGTCCTCTCATTTATAATTCTAGAGAGAAAAATAGTCAACCCCATCCTTTTTAAAGCACTGAATAAGCCTCCAAGTTAGTAGGAAGTATGACCCCAAATCCCTCCACCAATGAATATTTGTCTCATGAAAGATTCAAATTCAATATAACTCTAATAGCTAATATGTATAAACTATTTTCAATAACTAAATGCAAGATAATAACATTAATTACTAACAATGATCAAGGTAAATGAAAGGTAAATCTTATTTTTTCATTCATTGAATATAATTAATGGAATTAAAATTTTATATGAATAAATTTATCAATTAAATTAAAGTATAAATAATATTTTCAATTGAATGAAAATTTATAAACAAGAATATTAAAAAGTAATAAACAAATAAACAAAATTTTATTTATTTTACAAACAAGGCCCTTTAATATGAGGTTTTCATATTTCATATTGGCCTAAAAATATCTTATATAAAATTCCTAACGTTTATCTTTTTTGAAGAAATTAAAAAATATAATAATTTTTATCCAATGTATTAAATTTATTCATTTTTGAAATAGGTCATATTTTATGACAAATAAGAGGAATTATCGATCCTAAGCCACAACCAGTATCATTGATCAAACTCATGATTCATTTATGAAACAAAGGTGTAACCCATAGATATTTTAGTTTAAAAATAATAGTATGTTGAATTGTATGAACCACAAGTAATACTGATCTTAAAACAAAAAATTACATACTATTAAAAAAAATATTATTTAAATATAAAATTTTTAACCTAGTCGTTGTTTTGGTGAGTTTGAAAAGGAGTGACCACATTATGATATATATATGGAAGTTTTATTAATAAAAATTTATTATTTAATTCCCAGTAAATAATAACTCAATTTAAGAATGATCATATATAACTAAAGGATATATTTTTGATAAAACTATTTTATACACATAATGCAAATTTTATAAATGAAAATTATGTTATTCAGACACATTTAATGATTTTAATTAAAGTTAATGATAATATATTTAATAACATAAATTAACCTTATTCTAATTGTTGTTACTGGATAAGGATTGAGTATAAACTCATTTTATACCTCAAACATTCATTGTCTTAAAAAATGATTTTAATTGTTTTTTGTGCACATATATTATAATTAATTTACATCCCCTTCAATAATTTATTTTATAAAAAAAATTATATAATAATATCAAAATAATCTTTAAAAATTGATTTTTTAATTTTAGAAAATTGATGATTTTGTGGTGAATAGTGAAAATACCAATTTGGCAAGAACTATAATTAATTATCCATTAATCAATAAAATTTCAATTTTATATTTGTTATTTTATTTTTTTAATGTTACATAAGATTAATTTTATTATGTATAATTCAACTTATTCTATAGTAATCAATATTTAACATTATTTTGATATAAAATCATTTTTTATGCTTAAAACCTACATTTTTTAAATATGATTTTTCATTGTGTTTAGTGAACTTATATTCATATATATTTCTATATATTATAGTAATTTAATCTTGAAAATAGATTTAATATTTTATATCATGAGGATTGAATTTATTAATGAATCTAATTTCATTTTTAGTCGTGATGAATAATAACCATGGTAAAATGTTTTCACCACGAATAAGGCTGACACATGTTAATTAAGGATAAATTTTTTCGATAAGGTAAAAAATATCATAATTAATAATATTGGATTATATTATGAAAAAATTATCACCTTATATGTGAAAAGTATTGAATTTCATACCATTTTTTCTTTCATAATGACATTTATATTGTTTTTTGTATAGAATATGTACAAAATGAACTAAAATTATTCTAATATATCACATTTGTTATTATAAAAATATAATTATGTTATGAATATTTGAAAATGATTGTGTGGAATTTAAATGAATTATTTTTAATATATTAATTTATTTATAATTTTTATTGATGATGTAATTACCTTGAATTCTTCCACAATGCTTATGCAGTATCTGTGCAACCTATAGAAAAATAAGATAAATTGTATTAAAACATTAAATGTATATTTTTTTGAATGATTTTTTCTATTCCTTTAATATAATGGATAATTATAATATATATATAATTGTGAAAGAGTTTATATTATAATTACGTTATTTCATTAATAGTTTTGAAGTCAAATTTTGTGAATAGGATTTAAAATGACTTTAAATTATTTAGTGTTTAAAATTTATTTTAAAATATTTTTAATATAAAAAAATAAAATAATAACTAAAATTTATCATTAATTTTAAATCATAACATGATTAGTTCATTTATTTTCAACTTGTAATTAGTAAAATTACTTTCATGGACCTTAAAAATTTAAAAATGTTTTAAAGTGGTTATGGTTAAACATACATAACAAGGGGATTAAATTAAAATATAAGCTTTAAAATGACACATAAACATCTATAAATTTTATTGGTTATATTTATTTATAATTAAGTCTCACCATAATTTAATATATGTCACTTTGGAGACATTTGAAGTTAGTTAGACACACATTATATATTAATATTTCATATATTTACATGATTGTCACCCACTTTAATTATAAAAGGGGACATCATATCCTATCTTCCTCCAACACCTTAATCCTTTTATATTGTATAATCCCAAACCAAGTCCCTTGTCCTGACCCGTCCTCCAGGCCCGTGCCGTGACTACCCCAAGCCGCCTTATATAGGCTAGGGGATAGCGACTAGAACCAAAGGTGTAAATCCCTAAGTTGGGAAGACATTTTCTTTATAAAAAGTAAACAAACACAATCAGAGTGCACAACTAGAAGCCAAAAACTATGTAATACTATATATAGGAGAAGTGATGGAATGTAAAAGGGGCCAGAAATACAACCCCAATAGTAATGTACTTGTACAGGTGAAAGCAAGTACAACTGAAAACAAGTAAAGTAGCTACGTGGTCGTCCTCTGGGGTTCCTATATGAAGGGTTGGTACAGGTGGTCTCCTCGACACTCCACGTCCGTCCGTCTGCTCGGTGCACCGGCACTACGAGTGGTCCACCTCCGAGTACCGACCATTCATGCTACTCTATGCCACATCCAGTGATATCCTTTGTCTACAACCAATACAACGAGGTGTGGGAATAGACCGTGTAGGGGTGAGTATAACGATACACATTTGGGACCTCAATACCCTCATGGTCTCACTAAATCAAACAAGGATAAAGCAAAAAGTATGAAATCAACGGATAACCATTACTTAGGTATTTTCCCATACATATGCCTATGTTATCTAGTAACCCTCTCAATCATGAGGAAAACACAAAAGTCATTGACTCAACTCAAACTAGGATATTAGTGAATTGTAGAAGTTCATATGATTAGCCGCAAAGCTAGATAAACTTATTCTATCAAGAGGCATTGGTTATGAACATACAGAGTCTGACCTACATTGGATCGATAGGTACTAACCCCCGCAATGACCCACACATGATCAGTATGTGTTGACCCACATAGAATCGCTGAGCGCTGACCCACAAAACATTGATATTCAATGACCCACACAGGATCGCAGAGCGCTGACCCACATAGGATTGCTCAGTACTAACCTCCGTATATTATGTCTCCAACTTCCGGCTCACTTCCAGCTACTAAGTCTATGTACTCTATCTACTCACCTCTGGAGGGATCCACTCCATGAGCTACTAGTTTAACTCCAACTATCACAAAGTCTCAAGTAGAAGTATCTCAAAGTAATACCACGTCATGGGGGTCTCAATGCAATATACGACACATTAATCAGATGTCGGGTCTGTTAGTTATTAACCTTTTAGTCCCGAGGGCCCGGTTGGATTCGTGTATGATCCAACCAAACTGTAACTCAACTATACCCCAAATTCCATTAGGGTATACAAAAAGGGCTGTCTCAATCCAAGGTTTCTAGTTCTGCAGATGGTTCGTCATTTCGATACTGTATGACGGAGATATGTCGAATACAAGATCCTGCAATAATAATAATATTATTGGGTGTTTCGTGAACCTGAGCCACGAACCAGATATTAATATTCAACACTAGACTTAAATAGACCGTCTTAATGACCAGATCACATCGCCATAGATGGTAAGTCAATCAGACATCGTAAGAAGAAGTTATGGAGGGTTGAAGATTTAATAATAATATATTATTATTATTTTAGCATTTCAGGTACCTGATCCAAAAACCCTAAAAAGAAAACCAATATTGGACTCGGAATGTCCATCTCAGAGGCAGGGTCGCACTGCCACAGATGGTTTGTCAATCCGAGGTCACACGGAGAAATCGTGGAAAAAAGTTGTTTTATCATCCAGAGTAATAATCATAATATTTTAATAATATTATTAATTATTTATTTAATTTCATCTCCTTATCTCTAAAATAATTCACGACTGGAACCCTTGTTGTGTGCCGAAAATAAACACTCCAGTTTATTATTTTCGTTTTATTATTTTAAAATTATTGAATTTTAGTTTTTTTCCTCTCTCTCCAATCTAACATATACATTCACATTTGCTTCTCCTCTTCAACCATAATGGCCCAACCACCTTGACAATCTCATACCCCACCACCTGCTGCACACCCGAACTTCCGGCTGAAGCCGCCTCAGATACGCCACACACTGCTAGGCGACATTCTTCATGCTGCCTAGCTCTCCCTATGTCACACCGACCACCACAGTATGTCGAACAAATTATATCTCCATGATTCACGCCTATATTAGAATCACTCCTGTAACGCCCCGACCCCAGCTACCCAGAGTCGGTGCATTACTTCGTAACATTGGCATGATCACAAGAAAGATCAAATCCCGAAAGACCGATTAGTTTAGTATCCTTGGAAACACTAGATATAATCATAAAGTTTTACATTACATTTCAAAGTGAAAAACTACTACAACAACAAAGTCTTCATATCCACACTATTAACCCCTCATAATATCCCTGCAAGTCATTCATAATTTACTTCTTCACTACCTGGGAAAAATAAAACATAGAAAAGGGGTGAGCTCAAATGCCCAGTAAGGATAACAATATAGCGGAACATTCATAATAAGAATAAACATTTAAGGCAATGAATTACTAAAACAAAAGCCTTTTAAAATTGAACTTCAACATAGTATGGAAAAAATAAAAATGAAATAATGCCATTTACTTATTCACATGGATATTCTACTAATCGAATAATCACATGCAATATCAATAACCACTTTCATAATGTTGGAATGCATAATGCCAGACTATCATAACCACATAGCCAAGGCCTCGTGCCAAGACTAAAAATAAGATTTTTGTCAAGGCCTTGTGCCAAGACACTAGTTTGTCTCATGAGACCTACCGATGCATCGAGGAGCTATAGCGGGCTCCACCCGTCACTTATTAAGTCCAATGCATTCCCATATGAAAAGGTTTAAACATAACATAAACATTCGTATTAAAACTAGCATACGAAATGTCAATACTTTCACAATAAACTATGAATGGTATAAAAATAGCACATCCACAGTCAAACATATCACAAAACCTTCAATACAATATAGAAGTTTTGTATCATAATAAATCAACTTCAAATAATCTTAAAATCCATCAAAGGATGTTGACATAGATGAAATCAAAATTCTTTTTAAAGAAATATCTCCTTTTATTTTGAAATCATTTAAGATCCATATAAAATAAAACATTTTCTTTGAAAATATTCTTATAAGCTTGTAAGGAAAGCTTTAAAGATTTTATAACGGCGTAAAATAACCGCACCCGCCGTATAAGTTAAAAAAACATTCTTACCTCAATTCCGTCGAAAAGGTTAAAAAGGACCTTGTTTTGAAAACGACGGAAAGATTCCTTTATAAACCTCTTATAAAAAGTCAAACAAGGGTATAAATGACTTTAACCCATATTCTTGTAAATAGTAAAAATGTTTTGAAATACATTTCGAAGAAACATGGATGTGGATGATAACGAGATCCCAGTAGATTATTACGTATAAACAACCTCGGATAAAGAAGAGATTGTGAAATAACCCTTACCTTGTACTTTTCCTTGGTTGGGGTAGGTTAACCTCCTGTATAATGGTGAAATAGTTGTTATTAAATTATACAAGAATCATATATATTAATATGATATCATATATGATCTTTTAACATTTATTTGTTAATAATATCTTAGAATTATCGTCGTTTCGGGTGTTAACTTACTCATTTTCTTTTATATGTTTTGTTACATAAGTCATGTTTTGTTGTATCTTATTCATATCCATAATGATATCAAGTCCTTAAGAATTATTTTTAAATCATTAAATGATAATTATACTTGAATGGATACGATGGAGAATGAATCTCATCGCGTTCGTGGAGACGGTAGTCCGTACGTACGCACGAACGCTACTTCCATTTAATTTTTATTTTAAAAGAATCGAATCCAAATGATACATAGGTATATTACTATTCCAGTATAATATAATATTTTATATATGTTACTTATGTTCATTAACACCATCCTTTATACGTTCCATGTGTGGTATGAACGAGTCATATCATTTTAAGGGGGCGGTAGTCCGCACTTCCTCAAATGAAATTATCGTATGTATATATAACATGAAACGAATAATGGTATGAAATAAAATGGAATTACAGAAGCTTATATATAAAATATATATCATTAATATCATATTTAATTACAGTTCCATCATAATGGCCACCATGAGAGGCGGTAAGATGTATTTGAACAATCATCGTTTCGTGAGGCGTTAGTTTGCCATCCACAGAAACATTATGTTCATCATCCATTAGATGGAGTTGTGTGTATGTGTAGTTCGAATCCTTCTTATAAAAACATCCTAGTATATTGAGGATACTGGTGGTGTTACAAAAGAAAGGAAATAAAAAGAGTTTGGGGGTTGGAGAAGCAAAATAAATGAAAATAATTTAAGAGAAATCGTTACCTTTAATCTAGGTAACTCACTTTGGTTGGAACCAAAGGACTTCTTGAAATGCTTTCTGCCTAAGGGGAAGCTTCAAGGAGGAGGAGAGGGATGTGGGGAGATTAGTTGGGCAGAGTTTGGACGAGCCAAGTGGCTTGAGAGGTGTGAGGAAAAGAGAAGGAGGAGTGCCCTTTTATAAGAGGGGTGAGGGGCACCTTTGGAAAAGCTAGAAATATTAATTTATAATAAATTCATATTCGGTTTCCAAAGGCTCCAAAGTTGACTATTCAAAGTATGAGGTGGGGATAGGTCGAAAACAACTCATCCAATAGAATTTAGACAGCTTTGGGTACTTATATTAACCTTATCTTTAAGTATTAACTCTAAGTTAATTAGTTTCACTTTTACAATGTCTCTTTGTATTTTTATATAATATGGTTAATAAACTTACTATATACATTCAAGCGACCCCCAAGTGGTCCCTTAATGATTAAAATATCATAATATAAGTCTCTTGGCCGAACCTTAGATTTTTAGGAATTTTATATCAATTAATAATATAATATTTGTTTTAAGAACTCTTTTATGTCAATTTTGACACTATTCAATAGTTGATTTTTGTGAAACTCATAACAGATTGATTACTTCGAATAAAGTCAATTAAATCAATCCCAATATATCATATTATCCTAGAAAATTAGTTTACATCATTAAAAGTTTCATATTATAATTATTTGGGTATTTATAAGATCAATTATTTTAATTTTTCACTATTTTAGTAATTACTGCATCATCATTGTGTCATAAATAAAATATATTATTTAATGTCTAAAAATTATAAATAAAATATCATTATGTAGGAAATCTTTTTATCTTTCTAATGAATATTTATAATCTAAAATCCAACATGTATAACCCTATGTAAAAAGTGTTCTTCTAAAAGATGTAAGCTTATGCCATATTTATTTTTATTTTAACTTTATTAATATAATGTGTCATTATCACTTACAAGTGGCTCCAAGGGGTCCCCAAATTGACCCAAGGATGCCCATGGTCGGGTATGTGCACACCAATAAGGTTAGGACACGTTTTAGGGTAATTTTGTATTATTATAATATTATTTTTTTAACCCTTATTTACCGGATTTACCCTTTAACTATGGTAAATAAAATATTTACCGCAGTAATTATTCAAAATGTGTAAAAATAAAAGTTACCTATTTAAATAATTTGGACATCCTGATTCCAAATATGGAATCCATTTTCCTAAATTCAAAACACAGAAGTGGCAGAAATTAATTTAAAATTAATTCCCGCTGTCAAAACAAAAAGCGTGTTTTTAAGAGGTAATAACTATCAAAAGATTGACACTTGTTTATGTTCGGTTTAATTGTGAAATTATGTCCAATGACCAACATTATATTAAATGGTAAAAATATATTCTAAATATACTTTAAAACCACTCAAAATCACAATTTATCACTATTAATTATTTTGATTAAAAAGTTGTTTTTAATTAAAATTTAGTAATTTTCACTATTCATCAAAATATGAAAGTTATCCGAAATGTACCAAAATTTCACCTTAGGATAAATTCGATATTCTGAATCCAAAAATGAAGTCCATTTTAAAATATAATATATATATAATTTCAAAAAGTAGTTATTACTATTCATAACGGCTAGTTTGATTGGTTACGGTGTGTTAGAACTCGGTGTTGCGTACAACACACGCTAGCGTACCGTGGAAGCTTGGGATATTTCATTTTAAATTTTTGATGTCCCCATTTAGTCAAAAAGTTTAAAATATAGTATCTAAAAAGGGTTCACTATTAAAAGTTGATAAAAATGCAATACTGAAAATGAATTTGTTCTTGCATTATATCTAAGAAACTCATAATATGGATTCTAAAATTATAAGGATTATATAAAGTTTAAAATTTAGTTAATACTATTCATGAACTCTTTTAATGGATTTTTTTTTGGTAAGTCATGGTGCAATTGAACTCAGTGTTGCGTGTAGTGCAAGTTATTGAATTATTTTGAAGAAATAACACACTATGAAATCTTGGGGTGTTACATTCTCCCCTCCTTCAATAAATTGCGTCCTCGCAATTTGAAATTGTTCTTCAAAAATAAACGGTTGAAAGTAGAAAATATATTTGTGGGAAAACCCACATCAGAAATTGGGTTACTAAAATTTAGTCTTAATATGAGGAAAAGAGAAATCAAAGGGTCACCACCAAATTATGATCTCGATTAGGAGAACATTGGTGGAAATTAGAGACATATAATCGGAGGAAAAACGTAAATATTTATAGGTAGTGATTGAGGTCATCAATCACAAACAAGTGTATAATTGAGGTCCTTAAATTCATCAATCTATGATGATTTGAAATACCATCGGTTCAACAAAACATAGGGTATTAGGATAACACATTTTTGACATTTCAAAATATCTTAGTTGAAATCCCACATCGAAAAATGAATTAATGAGGCCTCTATTTAAAATAAAGAGTGGAAAGTATGAAGATTACCGAAAATAACACATACTAGGGTTCCATGTAAGAAAATATGGATATGGAAGAAAAATCTAGCCATCAATTATCTGATGGAGAGTGGTAGAGAACATGGCTATGAAAAGGCCAACAATCCCAAAGCCATAAATTAGTGATGATTTAAGGTACCATCTAGGACAACATTTTTGTTCTAAGTTCCTTTTATTAATGATGAGGAATTTATTTATGAGATTGTCTAAGATCATAAGGAGATATACTTAGTTTATAATTAGAGTTTTATTTATTAATAAATTTCTACCAAAACTCATCATTCACTCGTAAAAAAAATTCTATTTATACTATTCATAGAGGGTTCCAAAATAAACGAATTTATAATTCATCTACCAGATCTTTTAAAAAACTACTTTATTTAATCCAGGACATCTCGTGGGATAGTGGTAGGTGATACACCCTTGTCGCCCTTTGGTTGCGGGTTCAAGTCTCGCAGCCTTGCCGGACGCGACGGGTTGCCGCCCGACCTCCGGGTTGTCCTTTTATGGCAATCCAAAATAATCCAAACTAGAACTATCCAAAATACTTCTGTCCAAACTCACAGTCCAACATTCATAAGGAAGGTAAACATAATATAGATCCTTTTTACCCCGTAATAGCATATGAATACCTTCATCATGTATTACCATATTCCTTATTGATTACATTCATGCTCCCTTATTCCATATAGAATGCTGGATATACTTCATTAATCCAAAAATGTTTTAAACCCCAACAATGATGGAATATACAAATCATTAATCAGTTCCAAGGTAGTCAAGAATATCCAATATAATTTATCCAAAACAATCACATATTATTCCAAAATCACTACCTCAGTATCAGAACTATATTATGGTTTATCATTCTCTCAACCATATATTTTCCAAAAATCTATCCTGCTAATGAGTCACTTTTCTTTGTTCCACACAATCTCAAGTCCTTAATGAAATAGTACTGCAGTACAATCATTATATACTCCATAATCATTATAACAAGTACATTGTTGATACAACACTCAATTGACATAATCAACATAAGAACTCTAATCATTCCTCTTCATCTATGGTAGTATCATAACTTGATTATTATCCAATAGCATCATTTGCGGCATAGTCTGATGACTGGGACATAGGTTCGCGTAGTGTCCAAACTCCTTGAAAATGAAGCATTGTATATTTGAAACCACTTTCTTACCCTTGCAGTCACGTACTTTGTGCCCTTTTCCTCCACACTTATAACAAACTCCCATTCCTTTCAGGCAAGTTCCAGGGTGTTTCTTTCCACAGTTACCACATATGGGAAAATTCTTCTTTTCCCTCTTCCCTTTATCCATCTTTTTCTCTTCCATCCTTTTCTTCTCTTGCTTCCCTTCAAAGCCATAGGACTCAGTAAACTCTTTACTTATCTTATCAACACATGATATTATTTCTTCATATGATGATAATACATGGGAGAGTATTTCTCTTATCAATTCTAGCTTAAGACCATGAAAGATATGATCCTTCCTTCTCTTTGGATCATGTGCATTTCTGGAGTTCTCATTCCTTCTACTGGGCGCCATTTCTAAACAATGGCATAAACTAGATCAGTTTATGAATCAAAATACATAATCCCATACTTATAAAACACTTAACATAAATTGAACTATCTATGGATATAATCCATAATCATAAATATGTTTTCTTTGAGGAAGTATATACTCATAAACCCTTCATAATGATTTGTAAAGAAAGTGAGAGTTATCCTAAGCATATCCCCCGGGAGTGTCGTAACCAAGAGTGCAGCAAGGCCCGTTGTCGTGCACCAGTTCCCGTTCGAGTCTAGCTCAAAGCGGTGTTTTCGGGTTTTACCCCTAGGTACATCTGTGCCAGAGCCGCCTCTACCTGCTCGTATCCAGACAGGGATGTATTGCTCGGAAAACTCACAAAGTCTCTATAATACCAAAATTCTAGGAAGTTCTTCTATACTAATCCTCAAAGTTCATCTTAGGTCTATGTGCTCTAATCAGAGTTTATCTAAATCTAGCTTCCAAGGTTTGTACTAAACTTCCTCTGATACCAACTGTAACGCCCCGACCCCAGCTACCCAGAGTCGGTGCATTACTTCGTAACATTGGCATGATCACAAGAAAGATCAAATCCCGAAAGACCGATTAGTTTAGTAGCCTTGGAAACACTAGATATAATCATAAAGTTTTACATTACATTTCAAAGTGAAAAACTACTACAACAACAAAGTCTTCATATCCACACTATTAACCCCTCATAATATCCCTTCAAGTCATTCATAATTTACTTCTTCACTACCTGGGAAAAATAAAACATAGAAAAGGGGTGAGCTCAAATGCCCAGTAAGGATAACAATATAGCGGAACATTCATAATAAGCATAAACATTTAAGGCAATGAATTACTAAAACAAAAGCCTTTTAAAATTGAACTTCAACATAGTATGGCAAAAATAAAAATGAAATAATGCCATTTACTTATTCACATGGATATTCTACTAATCGAATAATCACATGCAATATCAATAACCACTTTCATAATGTTGGAATGCATAATGCCAGACTATCATAACCACATAGCCAAGGCCTCGTGCCAAGACTAAAAATAAGATTTTTGTCAAGGCCTTGTGCCAAGACACTAGTTTGTCTCATGATACCTACCGATGCATCGAGGAGCTATAGCGGGCTCCACCCGTCACTTATTAAGTCCAATGCATTCCCATATGAAAAGGTTTAAACATAACATAAACATTCGTATTAAAACTAGCATACGAAATGTCAATACTTTCACAATAAACTATGAATGGTATAAAAATAGCACATCCACAGTCAAACATATCACAAAACCTTCAATACAATATAGAAGTTTTGTATCATAATAAATCAACTTCAAATAATCTTAAAATCCATCAAAGGATGTTGACATAGATGAAATCAAAATTCTTTTTAAAGAAATATCTCCTTTTATTTTGAAATCATTTAAGATCCATATAAAATAAAACATTTTCTTTGAAAATATTCTTATAAGCTTGTAAGGAAAGCTTTAAAGATTTTATAACGGCGTAAAATAACCGCACCCGCCGTATAAGTTAAAAAAACATTCTTACCTCAATTCCGTCAAAAAGGTTAAAAAGGACCTTGTTTTGAAAACGACGGAAAGATTCCTTTATAAACCTCTTATAAAAAGTCAAACAAGGGTATAAATGACTTTAACCCATATTCTTGTAAATAGTAAAAATGTTTTGAAATACATTTCAAAGAAACATGGATGTGGATGATAACGAGATCCCAGTAGATTATTACGTATAAACAACCTCGGATAAAGAAGAGATTGTGAAATAACCCTTACCTTGTACTTTTCCTTGGTTGGGGTAGGTTAACCTCCTGTATAATGGTGAAATAGTTGTTATTAAATTATACAAGAATCATATATATTAATATGATATCATATATGATCTTTTAACATTTATTTGTTAATAATATCTTAGAATTATCGTCGTTTCGGGTGTTAACTTACTCATTTTCTTTTATATGTTTTGTTACATAAGTCATGTTTTGTTGTATCTTATTCATATCCATAATGATATCAAGTCCTTAAGCATCATTTTTAAATCATTAAATGATAATTATACTTGAATGGATACGATGGAGAATGAATCTCATCGCGTTCGTGGAGACGGTAGTCCGTACGTACGCACGAACGCTACTTCCATTTAATTTTTATTTTAAAAGAATCGAATCCAAATGATACATAGGTATATTACTATTCCAGTATAATATAATATTTTATATATGTTACTTATGTTCATTAACACCATCCTTTATACGTTCCATGTGTGGTATGAACGAGTCATATCATTTTAAGGGGGCGGTAGTCCGCACTTCCTCAAATGAAATTATCGTATGTATGAATAACATGAAACGAATAATGGTATGAAATAAAATGGAATTACAGAAGCTTATATATAAAATATATATCATTAATATCATATTTAATTACAGTGCCATCATAATGGCCACCATGAGAGGCGGTAAGATGTATTTGAACAATCATCGTTTCGTGAGGCGTTAGTTTGCCATCCACAGAAACATTATGTTCATCATCCATTAGATGGAGTTGTGTGTATGTGTAGTTCGAATCCTTCTTATAAAAACATCCTAGTATATTGAGGATACTGGTGTTGTTACAAAAGAAAGGAAATAAAAAGAGTTTGGGGGTTGGAGAAGCAAAATAAATGAAAATAATTTAAGAGAAATCGTTACCTTTAATCTAGGTAACTCACTTTGGTTGGAACCAAAGGACTTCTTGAAATGCTTTCTGCCTAAGGGGAAGCTTCAAGGAGGAGGAGAGGGATGTGGGGAGATTAGTTGGGCAGAGTTTGGACGAGCCAAGTGGCTTGAGAGGTGTGAGGAAAAGAGAAGGAGGAGTGCCCTTTTATAAGAGGGGTGAGGGGCACCTTTGGAAAAGCTAGAAATATTAATTTATAATAAATTCATATTCGGTTTCCAAAGGCTCCAAAGTTGACTATTCAAAGTATGAGGTGGGGATAGGTCGAAAACAACTCATCCAATAGAATTTAGACAGCTTTGGGTACTTATATTAACCTTATCTTTAAGTATTAACTCTAAGTTAATTAGTTTCACTTTTACAATGTCTCTTTGTATTTTTATATAATATGGTTAATAAACTTACTATATACATTCAAGCGACCCCCAAGTGGTCCCTTAATGATTAACCTATCATAATATAAGTCTCTTGGCCGAACCTTAGATTTTTAGGAATTTTATATCAATTAATAATATAATATTTGTTTTAAGAACTCTTTTATGTCAATTTTGACACTATTCAATAGTTGATTTTTGTGAAACTCATAACAGATTGATTACTTCGAATAAAGTCAATTAAATCAATCCCAATATATCATATTATCCTAGAAAATTAGTTTAATTCATTAAAAGTTTCATATTATAATTATTTGGGTATTTATAAGATCAATTATTTTAATTTTTCACTATTTTAGTAATTACTGCATCATCATTGTGTCATAAATAAAATATATTATTTAATGTCTAAAAATTATAAATAAAATATCATTATGTAGGAAATCTTTTTATCTTTCTAATGAATATTTATAATCTAAAATCCAACATGTATAACCCTATGTAAAAAGTGTTCTTCTAAAAGATGTAAGCTTATGCCATATTTATTTTTATTTTAACTTTATTAATATAATGTGTCATTATCACTTACAAGTGGCTCCAAGGGGTCCCCAAATTGACCCAAGGATGCCCATGGTCGGGTATGTGTACACCAATAAGGTTAGGACACGTTTTAGGGTAATTTTGTATTATTATAATATTATTTTTTTAACCCTTATTTACCGGATTTACCCTTTAACTATGGTAAATAAAATATTTACCGCAGTAATTATTCAAAATGTGTAAAAATAAAAGTTACCTATTTAAATAATTTGGAAATCCTGATTCCAAATATGGAATCCATTTTCCTAAATTCAAAACACAGAAGTGGCAGAAATTAATTTAAAATTAATTCCCGCTGTCAAAACAAAAAGCGTGTTTTTAAGAGGTAATAACTATCAAAAGATTGACACTTGTTTATGTTCGGTTTAATTGTGAAATTATGTCCAATGACCAACATTATATTAAATGGTAAAAATATATTCTAAATATACTTTAAAACCACTCAAAATCACAATTTATCACTATTAATTATTTTGATTAAAAAAGTTGTTTTTAATTAAAATTTAGTAATTTTCACTATTCATCAAAATATGAAAGTTATCCGAAATGTACCAAAATTTCACCTTAGGATAAATTCGATATTCTGAATCCAAAAATGAAGTCCATTTTAAAATATAATATATATATAATTTCAAAAAGTAGGTATTACTATTCATAACGGCTAGTTTGATTGGTTACGGTGTGTTAGAACTCGGTGTTGCGTACAACACACGCTAGCGTACCGTGGAAGCTTGGGATATTTCATTTTAAATTTTTGATGTCCCCATTTAGTCAAAAAGTTTAAAATATAGTATCTAAAAAGGGTTCACTATTAAAAGTTGATAAAAATGCAATACTGAAAATGAATTTGTTCTTGCATTATATCTAAGAAACTCATAATATGGATTCTAAAATTATAAGGATTATATAAAGTTTAAAATTTAGTTAATACTATTCATGAACTCTTTTAATGGATTTTTTTTTGGTAAGTCATGGTGCAATTGAACTCAGTGTTGCGTGTAGTGCAAGTTATTGAATTATTTTGAAGAAATAACACACTATGAAATCTTGGGGTGTTACAACTCCACCAAGTCTCCCCCTTCTGTGGGTCGTTTCATCTTCGTTCAAAGCCTGAAAAATAAAATTATTGCATATTCGCGATCCTCAGGTCGAGTGCTCCACATCTATATGTCGCCCTCAATAGAATATTGTGTTTCTGGCATCAATAAATATTTGGCTGCCTCCTTCCGCGAGCCATTGCGGCTTTCTTCCAGGCCCGAAAAATTAAGCGATTGCATAATTTCGATCCTTGCATTGAGGTATTCACGTCCATATGTCGCTCTCATAAAAAACTATGTGTTTCTAGTGCCAATAAATACTACGCGTTGAATAAAGCACGAAGAAAGTGAGAAGAATAATAAGAAAAATGAGCATGATTTATCTGAGGGAAAATGGCCATGTTCATTTGGCCATCGTAATCATGAATTTAGGATATTAAGAATCAATAAAACAAATTCAAACATATATAAAAACCCCTACCTCGATCATCAATGGTGGTGGCGTGAGGAAGAAGACGAAGTCAATGAAGGTGGTGTCATCGGCGTTCGTCACCCCCGCAAGACCCTCCCGATTCGAGCTCGAGCATTGTCCTCGTTCTTCATTCAGAGACATTCTTCATTGGCTGATATTTCTCCAAGGGTTCTCCCAAGCCACCTTTCCTCTTCCAATTCTCTTCCCATGAGAGGTGCGATTCCAAATTAATAATATTGAGTTTATTAACTTAACACATAGATATGGAACATTAATTATGTTGGAGTTAGCATAATTAGTTTAGGAGGAGAGAAACCAATAGTCATATGACTTTCATGAGGGAGTTCAAGGGTTGGGTGGTCCCCACCACCGAAATCCATTGAATAGGTTCCAAAAAATTAAAATAAGAATTGTAGTCTTATTTAATTTTATTTTTATTCTTTTAACTCTCCCATGAAGAGTCAAAAAACTAAAAACCACCCTCGACCTACTAAGGTCGAGGTGAAGGTATCTTTAAGAGAAAATCAGTGTTGTGAGTTCAACGGTGCCCTCAGATTTCAATTCCATGCACCGGTTCAAAAGTTACAAAATGCCGCTCGCGCGTTTACTGAACATGCCTGAAAAAATTTCATAGAAATTGTTATCAGCCTCCCTCGACCCACTGCGGTCAAGGTTAGGCTCTTACTAGGTGAAACATGCCCCAACGAACCCATCTTTACTCTTGGATTATCAATCTGAGTTACCGTTTAGAAGTTATAAATTTTTACAATAAAATAGTCACTTAATTATTTTATTTACAGCCAAAAACTAACTTTCCCTGGTGGCTCGTACCCACCAAATTTAGTATATTGTTAAAGAAACCATACCCTAAAGAGTTCATTAGTTTTCTCATATTTTTAATCTGAGTTACCGTTTTTGATTTATAAGCATTTGAAAAATAAAATAAGTTTATTTAATTATTTTATTTACGGTTATACCATTTTTGGGGTTTTCTCACAGGAGGCCCACGCCGACTAAACATAAGTCACACCTAGGGTAAACCCTCCATCCTGAGCGCAACAATTTCCTTAGATTTCTGATCTGAGTAACCCTTTAAGAGTTATTCAACATTTTTAGGAAAACTGCTTATGCGCATTAATTTAAGATTAACAAAACATCGAAGGATCATTCTACGCACTCTGGGCCTCGGAATCACGCACCGTTAAGTTTTTGGGACACCAAAAATTCATATATAAATAAAAAAATACATGGAAATTCTAGGCCTTTAAATTCTCCACACCTCAAGGCTCTATTTCCCTGTAACCCACAACTCAAAACTAGGTAAACAAGTGGTGGAACTGAGCACGTATCTGAGTCTCCAACTCACATGTGCTCTCCTGGAGGTTCTCGTGCTGCCAGTGAAAACGCAATAGGGGTGTCGACCATCCACGAAAGACCCACTCCTATCGATCTTCAATCTCCACTGCAACCTCTGTAAAAGTTGCCCCATCGTCGACCTCCAGCTTTCCATGTTCGATGTCATGGGAAGGGTCACCACGTATCTCCTCTATTGGGATACGTGGGACATGTCGTGCACCCGGTGCAACTAAGGTGGAAGAGCTAAGCGATAAGCCACCTCTCCCACAGTGGTGGGGACCTGAAAATGTCTGATTAACCTCGGAGATAACGTGCCACCTTGGCCTAATCTCCGTAAACCTCATCGAGGTGACACCCATAGAAAGAGGTGGTCACCATCCTCAAATTATAGTGGTCTCCATCTCCTATCGGCTTACGACTTCTGTCTGCTCTGTGTAGTCTCCATCCGCTCCTGGATTTACCATAATAGGGGATGTGGATCTCCCTCAGCACTTCCTCCGGAAGTGACACTGGTACTATGGTACCTCCTCTGAAGAGGATGACGTGATCCCCACCTTTATAAAATTTTTCAGGAGACCGTCATGAAGATATCTGAGCACGTTGGGCCTCGCAGTCAACGTCTCAAGCTATGACTCCCAAATTCGCTGACGAATCGGGGAAGTGACTATCATAGACTGGAGGTAAGATTATCCATCCTTATCCACGAAGGATATCTGTAATGTAGCCAGTTTCACTATCGCCTCTCCTAACAGCTGTATTCCAGACCTCCTGCTGAGTGCATCTACAATAATGTTTCCCTTCCTAGGAGTATTGACTATCTCAAAGTCATAGTCCTGGAGGAACTCAAGACATCACCATTGTCTTATCTCCTGGAAGATCTTCTAGAATCTCTCCGACCAAACAAAGGGATTCCCCTTCTTTTCCAAGGATGATAGCGGTGCTTCAACTCTGGAGAAGTTCGGAATGAACATCTGGTAGTAACCATCCAAGGAAGACATTCCTACCCCTTTTGGGGGTAATCCTTGAAACATATTTTGAAAAGACCTCCCCATGTTCTGTCACTCCTGTTTGGAACTGAAAACTGAAAACTCCTGCAGCCATGAGGGTAAGGCTAGCAGACTCAAGAGTGATAGGATGCACCCTCCTATACATGATCTTAACCTGTGCTGCATGGGATTCCTTTTTCACTGACTAAGGAAAACTTCATCCCAACATTGTAGTTAAACCACAACATTTTTTCCTAGTATAGTCAATATGTGTATGAACTGTGGTTGCCCAGTCCGTACCCAAACTAACGTCATAAGGCCTCAACGCTACCACCAAGAGGTTTTTACCGAAACTCTCAGCTCAAGGTTCATATCAAAATATCGGTTTATTTGTGACTAACGAGTCTCCTCCCAAAGGTATCTCCAGATGTGAGGGTCAAGTCAATAGTTTAACCAGAAACTCTAGGTCTGGGACAAGATTCATGGAAGGAAATAATGATTGGTACCTATGTCTATTGATACAACAACTAGTAGTAGACACGTACCATACCTCTAATCATTCCTAGATCCCTTGGGTCACACTCTTCGTCTGCATTCATCTACTATCTTACCCTTCCCTCTAGCTCCCTGAGACTGGAGGGAACAATAAATGCAGGTGGTTGTAACATGTCAAAAATGTACACCACCTCATGCGGGTCTCCTAGATTTGCTTCCATGTCTGCTGCCCTGCAGATTCATCTTTCCTCAACACTTCTTCTTCCCAAAACATTTTACACGCTCGTGTCTTTGAGATTGGTGCCAGTTACCTGCTTCCCCACTTCTATAATTGACTGGTTGTATTCACTCATCCAAAGAACATTCAACCAAAATGGTTCTCTCTAGAATCCTAACATAAGTAGGAATAAAAATATGAATAGTGCTGGCTCAAACATTCATTAAACACACCTTGCTAAGAGGTCCAAACTCTGAAGCACTTATCGTATCACATTCATAGATTACCAGGAATGGTTAGTGTGTCTCAATGAATACTCAGCTACCGACATGTCATCTTGACGAAGTTGTAGAATCTCTAGGGAAATCTCATCCACCTCCTCAAGACAGTCCTCAGCCGCCTATGATTCGGGCCCACCTCAGAGCCTAAGGGGTATCTGATGCTAAAACACATGTAAGGCACTAAGAATAAAAGTGTCTTAAACTGGTACTTCCTGTTGTAGCTACTCACCAACGGGTAGTGATATAGCTGACACACTACCTGAAGGTACTATTTCAGGCATTGTTCCATGTAACGAAGCCTCATCACTATGTGGACCATCCTCATGGTCACTCAATGAAAAAGACTAGTAGCTAAGATCACTATATGATCTATTAGTGTCTCAACTAGGTTTAAAAATCTAAAAATCACCTTCATCCAGTCCTCTGCTACCTAGGAGTCTGTCTTTCCTTGAAACCTCGGAGGCCTCTTCTGCTGGGAATCGTGCAATGCGCTCAATCGGAAAGAACCATCCGCTAGTGGGACTAGTAGAATTTACTTCCTAATGGGTGGTGATGCTGCTGGTACACTAGCCAAAGGTGCCCACATAGTAAGAGGGCCATACACCGGAGCATTGTCGCTCGGTGAGCCATCATTGGGTACTTTCTCGGAACTCCAACTAGCTGTCTACATGAAGGCATAATGAACAAATGTGACATGGTCATAACATTATACCTGGTGAGCTGACCTGGTTTAGATGACTTAAGAAAACTTTTGAAAACATGAACACAATCTGTGTTTTCTTGTACTGAGTCGGAAATCAGTAGTCAGGGTCCTGGTGTGTGGATATTTTGGTCACCGCCCAAATACTGAACTCCCTTAACTGAAAACCACACTCAGTACCCTTAACACAATTTCTTCACAAAAAAGAAATATCAGAGTCATAAGTTATGTGGTAGAACCGACTCCTCTAATACCAATTTGTCATGACCCTTCCTTGGGCCCCGTCTCGTGACTACCCCAAGCCTACCTTCCATAGGCTAGGGGCTGGTGAATAGAACCAAAGGCGTAAATCCCTATGTTGGGATGGAATTGCCTTTATAAAATGCAAACACACACAATCAGAGTACACAACTAGAAGTAAAACACTAAGCAATACCGTATACAGGAGAAGTGCTGGAAAGTAAAAGGGGCCAGAAATACCACCCCAATATTAATATACAGGTACAACTGAAAGCAAGTACAACTGAAAAAAAGTAAAGTAGATACTAGGTCGTCCTCTGGGGTTCCTACCTGAAGGGTAGGTACAGATGGCCTCCTTGCCACTCGATGTCTGTCTGTCTGCTTCGTGCACCATCACTCCAAGTGGTCCACCTCCGGGTACCGACCAGTCCTACTACTCTCAGCCTCAGTCAACACTATCCGTCATCTGAAACCAACACAACAAGGTGCGGGCATAGCCCGTGTAGGGGTGAGTATAATGATACATAGTAGGGACCCTGAGACCCTCAAGGTCTCACTAAATTCATTAAGGAAAACCACAAAGTATGAAATCAACAGATATATATTACATAGGTATATGACCAAACATATACCTTTTTAATCTAGTAACCCATATCAATCATGATAAAAACACTAATGTCATTGAATCAGCTCAAAACAGGATTTCAATGAAGTGTAGAAGTACAGATGATTAGTCACGAAGCTATATCATCTTATTTTGTCAAGAGGCACTGCTTATGAACTTATGGAGTCTGACCCACACAAGATCGATAGGTACTAACACCCGCAATGACCCACACAATATCTGACCCACATAGGATCGGTATGCACTAACCCAGAGAGGATCGCTGAGCACTGACCCACATAGGATCTGACCCACATAGGATTGGTCGGTACTAACCTCTGTCTGTTCTGTATCCAACCTCAGCCTCACTGCCAGCTACTAGGTCTCCATACTCTATCCACTCACCTCTAGAAGGATCTGCTCCACGAGCTATTAGTCTAACTCCAAATGTCACGAAGTCTTGAGTACAAGTATCTTAAAGGACTACCATGACATATGGGTCTCAATGCAACAGACGACACGTTAATCGGATGCCCGGTCTATTAGTTATTAACCTTTTAGTCCCGGGGGCCCAGTGGGATTCATGTATGATCCAACCTGACCATAAATCAACTATAATCCGAACTCTAGTGGGGTATACCAAAAGGACTATCTCGATCCACGATTTCTGGTGCTGCAGACGGTTCATCATTTCGACACCGTATGAGGGAGATATGTCGAATACGAGATCCCGCAATAATAATAATAATAATATTGGGTGTTTTCTAAACACGAGCCATGAACCAGATTTTAATATTAAACATTAGATTTAAATCGTCCATCTTAATGACTGGATCATGTCACCACAGATGGTAAGTGAATCGGACATCGCACACAGGAGTTATGAAGGGTCAATGATTTAATAATAATATATTATTATTATTTGAGTGTTTTGGGTACCCGATACAAACACCTGAATAAGACATCAAATATTGGACTCGGAATGTCCGCCTTAGAGTCGGGGTCGCACTACCGTAGACGGTTTGTCAAACTGCGGTCACCCGGAGAAATTGCAGACAAAAAGTTGTTTTATCATCCAAAGTAATAATAACAATATTTTAATATTATTATTAATTACTTATTTAATTGCATCTAATTATCTCCAAAATAAATCAAGCTTGGAGCCCATGATTTGCGCTGAAAATAAACAATCCAATTTCTTAATTTTTTTTTTTTTTTTTAAAATTATTGAATTATAGTTTTTTCCTTCCCTCTCCAATCTAACATATAATTTCATGTTTTCTTCTCCTCCTCAACCATAACGGCCTGCCCACCTCGACAATCTCATACCCCGCCAATTGTTGTGCACCCAGACTACCGGCTGAAGCCACCTCAGACTCACCACACACTGCCAGACAGCCTTCGTCGCCCAGCCTTGCCCTCCATGTGTCGCACCGACCACCACAGTACATCGAACAACCTATCTCTCCTTGAGTCGGGCCTATATCAGAATCACACCACCACATCTCCCCCTTCTGTGGGTCGCTGCATCTTTTTTCAAAGCCCGAAAAATAAAATAATCACATATTCACGATCATCGGGTCGAGAGCTCTGCATCCATATGTCGTGACCAATAGAATATTGTGTTTCCATCGTCAATAAATATTTGGCCGCCTCCTTCCACCAGCCATTGCGGCTTCATTCCAAGCCCAAAAAATAAACGATCACATATTTTCAATCCTTGCGTCGATGGCTTCACATCCATATATCGCGCTAAAAAAACTCTGTGTTTCCAGTGCCAATAAATATTTGGTGTTGAAGAACGCACGAAGAAAGTGTGAAGAATAAAAAGAAATATGAGCATGATTTATGTGTGGGACAATGACCATGTTTGTTTGGCCATCATCATCGTGAATTTAGGATATTAAGAATCAATAAAAAAAATTCAAACATGCATAAACACCCCTACCACAATTGTCGATGGAGGTGGCACGAGGAAGAAGACGAAGTCAATGAAGGTGGTGTTATCGACATTCGTCACCACTGCAAGACGCTCCTGATTCAGGCTCAAGCGTCGTCCTCTTTCATCATTCAGAGTCTTTCTTCATTGGAGGATATTTCTCTAAGGGTTCTCCCAAGCCTCCTCTCCTCTGCCAATTCTCTTCCCGTGAGAGGTGTGGTGCCAATTAATAATATTGAGTGTATTAACATACCAAATAGATTTGGAACATTAATTATGTTGGAGTTGGCATAATTAATTTGGGAGGAGAGAAACCAAGATTCGTATCACATTCATGAGGGAGTTCAAGTTTTGGGTGGTCCCCACCACCAAAATCCCATGAGTAGGTTCCAAATAAAATAAAATTAGAAATGTTGTATTATTTTATTTTATTTTTATTCTTTTAACTCTCCCAGGAAGAGTCCAAAAACTAAAAACCACCCTCATCCTAATACAGTTGAAGTGAAGGTCTCTTTAAGAAAAAATCGGCACTGTGAGTTCAGCAGTGCCCTCAGATTTCAATTCTGAGCACCGGTTCAAAAGTTACAAAATGCCACTCGCATGTTTACTGAACGTAGCCGAAAAAAAGTTCGTAAAAATTATTATCATCCACCCTCAAACCACTACGGTTTAGGTTAGGCTATACCTAATTGAAACATGCCCCAACGAACCCAACAGTACTCTCAGATTTTATATCTAAGTAACCCTTTAGATGTTATTAATTTTTACAATAAAATAGTCACTTAATTATTTTATTTATGGCCAAAAACTAACTTTCTCTGGTGTCCCGCACCTTCCAAAGTTAGTATCGTCCTAAAGAAATCATACCCTCATGAGTTTAGCAGTGGTATTGAATTTTTAATCCGAGTCACCGTTTGTGAGTTATAAGCATTTGAAAAATAAAATAACTTTATTTTATTATTTTATTTTCAGTTATGCCATTTTTTGGGTTTTATCACAGGAGGCAAGCGCCGACTAAACATAAGTCATGCCTAGGGTAAACCCAACATCCTAAGCACAACAATTCTGTCATATTTATGATCTGATTAACCTTTTAAGAGTTATTCCACTTTTTCTGGAAAACTGCATACGCAAATAAATTTAAGCTTAACAAAACTTCGACGGATCATTCCGGGCACTCCAGGCCTCAAAATCGTGCACCGTCAAGTTTCGCAGAATCGTAAAATTCCCATAGAAAAAAATTACATGGAAATTATGGGTCTTCACATCCCATTCCAACCTTACTAGCTATTTCCTAGAGGTTCTGGCCACACTAAAATGATAATCTAGAAGGTGTAAGGTGCATACCGAAGTAGGATTCTCAAAGAAGAGGTATTACTCTTAAATGAGGGATTTAAGGTTTATATATTCTTTATGAACCTCTTATTAATCAATAATAATTATGATATAATAAAACTATTTCATTTTATACATAAAATCTTATTTTTTTTATATAGAAACTATTTTCATCTTCTTTTCCATCCTATAGAAAATAAATATGTCTCTCGTGGGTACGTGTGTACTAAACAGTATGTTTTTTCATCACACACTCTCAAGGATTAATATTATAATGTATTTAATGATTATATGTAATATTTATGACATAATTATTATTCTATAATGATAATATAATACTTAATTTCTTTACATTACATCCATTAGAGAATGATACTATCACTCGTGCGTATATGTGGAATATCACCTCCATGAAGCGGTGTCATTTGTTTTTCTGGTACAAAATTCATCAGTGTTCTTAAATTATTTTCTTTTTATAAAATATATAATTACATAATTATTGATATTAATTATAAGATGTAACCATTTTCCTTTTTTAACAAAAGTAAATTTTGACGTTTAGTCTAAACATTCTCAAAATGCCCATAATGAAATTAACCGTTTAATTAACTGAATATATAATTGAAAAAATCAAATAAATAATATAATTATAATATAATTATCATTAAAAAAGATCTTAATAATGTATAAAAATTATATAATTTTATTATACATGTGTTAATGTTTGTGTGTGGTGAGTCAGACTCGAGGTAAGGGATTTCCCACCTCAATTCCTTTTCTATATAACATATTCCATTTTCATTACATGTTTTATTTTATGTTGTGTATAAATAGAAATATGAATTTATTTTATCATTAATTGATTTAAGTATTTTTTTAAAATATCTATTTCATGTTCCTTTCTTCAACAACAATTTCATTCAAAAATTTCAATAATAGTAATGGGCTTTCTTTAAAAAAAATCATTTTAATGTTTTCCATCAAACTTCTTTTCTTCCATGTCAGGGTTATTTTAATTATTTTTAATATTTTAATTATTTATAATTCAAATCTATATAAAGGTCGCATTTGAATATTTTTTAGTTTAGTTTCAAATTACTGAAAAATAATCTTTTAAGTGTTTTTTAGTTGAGAAATATTTTTACTTTCTTTAATAAAGATTATAGAAAATCCTTATTTTATAGATTATCAAATAAATATTTTTTATTACCAGAATGAAAGTTATTTTCTTTGAAAATTATATTAAATTTTTACATTGTTATTCTCAAAGAAAATATTTTGATAAATATTCTATAATATTTTAGATTTAAAGGGATTTTCAAAGGAAACAAAAATTTCTTCCCATTTTCACGAGACAACAGAATGTGTTATTTCGTATGAGTTTTAATGCTAATTAAAATTATTTTTATTATTAATGTAAATTGTATAAGTGTTTTATATATTATATGGCTCATATAAATATTATATGAATTATTTTGAGTTTGAAATTACATTGATTTTGGGTAAATCTGATATGTATCCCCAATACACTCAGTAAAGTGATGATGATTTTTAGTAATAGTTAAATCCAAGATATTTTGAGAATTTTCTAAGTAGGTGATTCCCTTATAAGGGTTATCTTAATAATTAATTTAATAATAATTTCAAGAGACTCCTACATGACTTTTATATGCGTTCAAAATATTTTTTTTATGGAAACAGTTTTATTTTACAATTTAAGAAAACAAACTTATGTTTTAATAAAGTTTGTGACACTTTAAATGATGAAAGATATGTTTTTAATGAAAAGTATTTTCTTAGTTCTGTATGTTTTCTAAGAAACCATGTTAATTATGATTTTTCATTCATTATTTAATAGAAATGTTTTATGAAAAACTTTGGGAAATAAATTTTATTTCCCAAGTATGTAAATTAATATTTGAAAAAAGGAATATTTTAAAAAAAAGGAAAAATAACTTATGGATTTCATTGTTTTTCAAATATTCTAATGGGTTAATTTTATTTTTTAATCACATAAAAAACTATCTTTTTCTCATATCATGTATTCAAAAAAATATTACAGGGATTAAGGATGTATATGGTTTAAAACAAGGTCAAAGGAAACACGTATGGATAAAAGAAAATGTTTTTTAATAAAACAAGAGTTTAAATATTATAATCCTATTTTTTAGGGAAAATGACATTGGGTAGAAGGATCCACATTATTATGTAATGGTTACTTATGATAGTGTTTCTCCAAATTTTCTAATATTCTAACCCTAAGACTGTATATGTAATATAATTCATAAAATATATGCCATAAATCATGTAATTTAGGGGGAGATTCAGTGTGGATTATTATAAATGTAAAGTTTCATACGTATCCCTTTTATATTAAGTATCCATACATTAAAAAATAATACAAAATCAAAATATTTGTGTATTGAGTAACCCAAACATAAAAAATGTTTACATGAAAATGATATGTCCTTACATATGGTAAATGTATTATGTTTAGGAAATATAATATGTGTTGGTAAATTTATTTTATAAAGGTTTGTCATAGTAAGTGATACATGATATATCTTCATTATGATTTGATACCCTTTTTTCATAATACCCAATTTTAATTCATAATATATGATATCACATATAATAGTTAATGACATAGAACAAAACATGGTATTTTGATGTATCATTCCTTAATATACCACTAAATAAAACTTTGTGATTAAAAAATAGAATTATGATATCTTATATCATAAATAATGTGATCTGGTGGCTGTCATTCAGCAATGTCATATCATATGCTATGATCTGGCCTTAATCATATTATGATATGAATTTTATTTATAAAATAAATAAAATAACCAAGATTATATTTTTGATTACTATTTGTTTGATACCACTTATGGGTTGAGTGGATTATCATATAATATTGGTAGTAGAAGAAACCTATTTAATGGTGTCTGATCTATCATCATGAATCAACATACACTATGAAGAAAATAAAATATTAATAGACATACCAATAATAATGATAGTTCCACCATTATAAATCTCGTATGAGTTTTTTTATAGAGATCATCAAGTCACAACATTTAGAGTCTGTCCTCCACATGGATGATACCAAACAAAAAGATCCTCAATAATAACATAATAACACCCGAACACCCATAGTGTGTAAAAACCTTCTCTATGAAGATAAATTCTAAATTGAGGGAAATATTGTGCCTTAATTTTGGATTATTAGTGTCACACTGTAATTCCCCGACCCCAGTTACTTAGAGTCAGTGCATTATTACATAACATTGACATGATCACAAAATATGAAGTCTCGAAAGACCGATTAGTTTAGTAGCCATGGAAACACTAGATACATTCATAATTCTTACATTCCATAATAAAGTGAAAAACTATAACAACATAGTCTCCATAGTCCATACTCATATCCCCTCAAACTATCCCTGCAGGTCAGTCATAAAATACATCTTTACATCCTAGGAAAAATAAAACATAGAAATAGGTGAGCTCAGATGCTCAGTAAGGATAACAATATAGAAGAAACTTTCATAAGTAAGCATAAACATTTAATGCAATATATAACTAAAACCAACGCCATTTAAACTTGAACATCAGCATAATATGGAAAAAATAAAATGAAATAGTTCCATTTACTTATTCACATGGATATTATACTAGTCGAACAATCACATGGAATATCAATAAACACATTTATAATGATGGAATGCATAATGCCAGACTATCATAACCACATAGTCAAGGCCTTGTGCCAAGACTACAAACAAGATTTAGTCAAGGCCTTGTGACAAGACACAAGTTTGTCTTATGAGACCTACCGATACATCGAGGAGCTGTAGTGGGCTCCACCAATCACTTACTAAGTCCAATGCATTCCCCAGATGAACAGTTTTAAACATAACATAAACATTCGTATTAATACTTGAATATGAAATGTGAATACATTATCCATAAACCATGAATGGTATAAAAATAACACATATATGGTCAAACATATGAAAAAAACTGCAATACAATATAGAAGTTTTGTATCATAATAAATCAACTTCAAATAAGCTTAAAATCCATCAAATGATGTTGACATAGATGAAATCAAATCTATTTAGGAGAAATATCTCTTTTTTTGAAATCATTTAAAAGTAAGATAATTGTAAAAGAAAAAACTTACATTGAAAATATTATTATATTCTTTTAATGGAAGCTTCGACGATTTTATAACTTTGGAAAATAGTCACACCCGCCGTATAAGTTAAAAAAGACATTCTTACCTTAATTTTGTCGAAAAGGATAAAAAATAACATGATTGGAAAACGATAGAAAGATTCCTTTATAAACATATTATAAAAAGACAAACAAGGGTATAAATGACTTTAACCCTTATTATATAAAATATAATGAATGTTTTGAAATACAATTTTAAGAAACATGGGTGTGGATGATAAAGAGGTCCCAGTAGATACTTATGTAAAAACAATCTCGGATAATAAGGAGACTGTGAAATTAACCCTTACCTTGTACTTTTCTTTGGTCGAGGGTAGGTTAACATCCTGTATAATGGTAAAATAATTGTAATTAAATTATAAAAAATAATCATATACATTAATATGATATCATATATGATCTTTTAACATTTTATTGTTCATAATATAATAGTATTATCATCGTTTTTGGTTTTAACGAATTCGTTTTCCATTGAATTTTTTGTTAGGTGAGTAATATTTGTTATGGATGTGATATATCTTATTAATATCCATAATTATATCATCTCTTTAAAAATTATTTTTAATTATCAAATAAAAATTACTCTTGAATGGATACGATGGGGAATGAATCTCATCGCTACGTGGAGACGGTAGTCCATACGTACGCATGAGAGACAATATCATTTTTTATATTAAAATAATATATAATTGAATGGTATTTCATATAGAGAGAATAATTATCATGCAATATTTATCATTTAAATCAATTATACATCATTATTATATCTATCAAAATAATAATGTATTGAATAACAATTACACCACAACGTGGAGACGGTAAGCCGTACCTATGCACGTATGGTGACATGTTATTCAAAGGATGGATATAATAATAAATTTTGTTGTACCATATTTATAATAACATCACAGTTCATAGAAGATACTAGAGTTTTTATTTTATAATGGAAACCACAAATAAAAAGGAAGTGGTATAAGAAAGGAACTTGAAAGAGGTGATGAAATATTTACCTCTTTTTCAGGTTCTTCCTTTTGATTTGATCAAAAGGGCTCCATAGTATGGATTTATAACTAAATTAAGGGATCTAGGATGATGGGAGGATAGTTTAGAGGGTTTTGGGGTAGGGGTTGGCCAATACAAAGGGCATTGAAGGTGTGATTTAGAGAAAAGGCGGAGTTCCCTTTTATGGAGGGGTGAGGGGATCCTTAGGAAAAAATAGAAATATTATTTTATAATAAAATAATTTTTGTCTTATAATGGCTCCAAAATGAATTATTTAAAGTATATGGTGGAGATGGGTCTAAAACCACTCAACCAATAGGTTTTAGACAGGTTTGGGTCACTATATTAACCTTAACATTTAGATTTAACTCTTAGTTAAATAGTTTGACATTTACCATGTCTCTATCTATTTTTATAATATATGGTTAATAAACTTATTATATACCTCCAAAAGAACCACAAGTGGTTCATTAATGATACAAATATCCTTATATAAGCCTTTTGGCTGAACACTAGATTTTTAATAATATTATATAAATTCTTAATATAATATTGTTTAAAAAAATTCCATTATGTCAATCATGGAAATATTTAATAATTGATTTTTTTAAAGTCCTAAAAACTTTATTAATTCTAAATAAATTCATTTAATAAATACTAATATGTAATATTAACCAAGAAAATTTGTGTATGTTATCAAAACATTCAAATTATATTTATTTTAACATTTATAATACCATTTAATTAATTCTTTCATTAATATGGAAAATATTGAATCATCATTGTGTCATAAATAAATATAATTATTCAATGTCTAAAAATTATAAATAAAATACCATTATGTATGAAATATTTTTTTATTTCTAATGAATATTTATAGTCAAAAGGATAACATATAAAACCCTATGTAAATTGTTTTTTTGCAAAAAGATATATGCTTATCTCATTTTTGTATTTACTTTAACTTATTTAAAATAAAGTGTCATTATCAAATACAAGTGACTCCAGGGGGTCCCAAAATCGACCCAAAGATACCCATGGTTATAAATGTATCATACAATAGGGTTAGGACATGTGTTAGGGTAATTTAATATTATTTGTTACCCTTATTTACCAGATTTACCCTTTAACCATGGTAAATAAAATATTTACCGATGTAATTATTCAAAATGTCTAAATATAAAAGTTACATATTTACAAAATTTGGACCCCCTGATTATTAATATGGAATCCATTTTTCTAAATTCAAAACTCATAAGTGGCATAAATTAATTTTAAATTAATTCTCTTTGTCAAAACAAAAAGCGTGTTTTTAAGAAATAATAACTATCAATATATTAACACTTGCTTATGTCCGGTTTATGTGTGAAATTGTGTCTAATGATAAACATTAGATTAAATGGTAAAAAAATATTCAAATTATACATTAAAACCACTCAAATTCTAAATTTATCACTATTAATTATTTCGATTAAAAATGTTGTTTTTAATTAATATTTAGTAATTTTCACTATTCATCAAAATATGAAAGTTATCAGAAAAGTACCAAAAATTCAGTATAAGATTATTTAGATATTCCGAATCCAAAAATGAAGTCCATTTTTAATGATAAAATGTATAAAATTTCAAAAAGTGGATATTACTATTCATAACATCTAGTTTGATTGGTTGTGGTGTGTGTTAGAACTCGAAGTTGCATACAACACACGCTACTGTATTATTAAAAGAGAAGTGTACCATGGAAGCTTGGGGTGTTAAATTCTCCCCTCCTTCAAATAATTTCGTCCTTGAAATTTCAAGAATATTACATCATAAAAATACTCGGGTTTTTTTTCATCATAAGTTCCTCGAGTTCCCACGTTTCCTCTTCCATCTTATGGTTTCTCCATAGAACTTTTACTAGAAATGTCATCCCATTTCTCAACAACTGTTCTATAGTATCAAGAATCCTAATTGGATCTTCGCAACAAGATGGATCAGGTTCCAGTTCTACTCTTTCATATGTGAGTACATTCATTGTGTAAGGCATGTATTTTTTCAACAGTGATATGTGGAACACATTATGAACAAGGGAGAGATTCAGCAGCATTTCCAAATGATAATCTACAACCCCAATTAGTTTTATATTTTTGAAAGGTCCAATGTACCTATGAATCAATTTTCCCTTCTTACCGAATCATATAACTCCCTTCCATGGAGATGCCTTCAGGAAAAAATGATCTTCTACCTGAAATTCCAAATCCTTCCTTCGGTTTTTAGCATAACCCTTCTGCCTACTTTGAGATGATTTGATGTGGTTTTTGATTACCTTCACCTTTTCCATTGTTTCTTCCACAAGTTCTGGGCCTACGAGTTTTCTTTCACCAACATCATTCCAACAGGTTGGTGTGAGACAACTCTTTCCATATAACTCTTCATATAGTACCATCCGAATACTTGAATGGAAGCTATTGTAATAGGAAAATTCAACCCTAGGTAAATATTGATCTCACATACCTTGAAAGTCAAGTGAACATGATCTAAACATGACTTCAAAGGTTTGAATAGTCCGTTCTGATTTTCTATCAGTTTGGGGGTGGTAAGCAGTGCTCAAAAGAAGCTCAGTATCTAGGGCTTTCTGAAGACTTTTCTAGAATCATGATGTAAAACGTGGATCACAATCAGAAACAATCAATAGGGGTACTCCATGAAGTCTCACTACTTCATTAATATATAGTCTTTTTAGACGTTTAAGTGGTAAATCTTCTCTTATAGTATGAAAATGTGTTGACGTGGTAAGACGATCAATAATGAACACTAGTGCAGAAAATGTTTTTTACATCGGTTATTTTTAATTTTTTACGTCGGTTTCTAGCCGACGTTAATACGTGCGACGTTATAAATAAGATTTTTGACGTCGGTTATTTAAAAACCGACGTCAAAAACATAAAATCGCGATGTTTTTCACATCGGTTATTTTAGAACTGACGTGATAAAGGGCCTGGAGAATGGTTTATCACGTCGGTTATTTTAGAACCGACGTGATAAAGGGCCTGGAGAATGGTTTATCACGTCAGTTATATACAACCGACGTGATATACTGGGGTGAGGGCGGTTTATCACGTCGGTTCATATAAAACCAACGTGAAAAACCGGGGGAGGGGGGTTTATCACGTCGGTTATTGTATAAACGCTGTGATAAACTAGAGGGAGGCGGTTTATCACGTCAGTTATTCAATAACCGACGTGATAAACCATTGTCCAGGCCGTTTAGCACGTCAGTTATTCAATAACCGACGTGCTAAACCATTCTCCAGGCACTTTATCACATCGGTTATTAAATAACCGACGTGATAAACCATTCTCCAGGCCTTTTATCACGTCGGTTATTAAATAACCGACGTGATAAACTATTTTCCAGGCATTTTATCACGTCGGTTATTAAATAACCGATGTGATAAACCCAATTTTTTTTAAACAGAATGCAGTGATCTTCTCTCCACCAGAATCAACCAGAAAAAAAATCAAGAAATCGTACCACAAAAACAGAAGTACATCGAAATTAAGCATGTACATAGATAACATATAAAACTTACCCACTAGACAGCATCCACCCTCATTTATACCCCATGGAAATCCCTCCCCCACCCCGTTGGAGCCCTCACCCTCATGTATACCCCCTGGACAGCCCTCCCCCACCCCATTGGAGCTCCCACCCTCATGTATACCCCTTGGACAACCCTCTCCCACCCCATTGGAGCCCCCACCACACTCCTGGACTGCCCCCCGACCCCCGGACACCCCCAAACACCCCTCGACAACCCCCACCCGCCTGAACAACACCTCCTCATCCCCTCACCCAACTTGACAGCCCCCACCACACCCATGGACAACCCCCCCACCCCTATACAGCACTCCCACAGCCCTGGACCGGCTTCCCACACCCCTGGACATCCCTGTCACCCCCCAGGACTGTCCCCCCACCCCACCGGATAGCCCTCCCAGACCGCTGGACACCCCCAACCCCACTGAGCACACCCCCACACCCTTGGAACCCCTCCCCCACAGACCCAAATCCATACCAGAAGAACCGTCAAAAGTAGACCAAAACAAGAAGTAGAGCAAAATTAAACATTCACTTATATAACATTCAAAACTTACACTGTCAACTTCAAAAAAAAACTAAATCAAACCTAAACAACTACCAAATACACAATTAAAACTACAATATTCAAAATTACATTTTACATTACAAACAACTAAAATTCAATCAAACCTGTAAAATAATTTAACCACTCCACTTGTACGTGTTTGATGTCTTCAGCAGTATAGGGTTGAGGGTCATCAAAAAGCTACAAATGAAAAAGAAGATAGTTAACATGTATAATGAATAAATCAAATTGAAATATTATGGCAACGTTTAAGAGGAAATCATACCAGGTCAAAATTCACAACTGTCCCAGTTGTTATTATTTCATACATAAATCTTAACATATAATATCCGCATTCGATGAGGCCTTGTTGTTCATGACAATTCTGTTTTGAATGAGTGTAAATTCAATATATTATTTTTATGTAATAAATCAAAAAGTACAAATTATAAATGGAAATTTACCTTCGCATTTACATATTTGATCTTTGCGTTTCATTTATTTTTGTTTTTTCGAAAGTAGACCCATGCACTGTTAGAAAATAATACGAATGAGGTAAATTTAAAATTCATTATAATATATAAAACTATTGAGAAATTGAAACTTACTTTTCCAATATATTCTTAAAACTTGCCCGCACATCACCATGAACAGAGCATATCCAATAAAGAGCTTTCTCCCTTGGGCAAAAAATCTCTAACATCCAATGATTACTGATAAAAGGAAATTTAATATTAGTGGTTTTTTATG
Organism: Viscum album; assembly: GCA_963277665.1. Lineage (NCBI taxonomy): Eukaryota > Viridiplantae > Streptophyta > Magnoliopsida > Santalales > Viscaceae > Viscum > Viscum album. Next base: position 66,031,479 of record OY728126.1, read on the forward strand.
TTAAATGATAATTAACTCTTTGAGAGAAATGTGTTTCATACCTCTCACAAAAAGGCATCATCCAACATTGTTCTATTATATTCTTTTCAAATCTTTCAGCAATATAAACCATTCTTTGTTCCTCAGTCAATGCACATACTTCAGGGGAAATCAATTGCGGGTCCATGAATCCATATACTTCTGTCAGTTCATTCCTCTCACAAATTTTATAAAGATACCTAACACAAAACATATATAAGTATACATTTTTAATAAATATAATGCAGGGAAAAGGTGTTAAGACTTACATGGAAAAAATTTGCACCACGTTGATGCCCAACTTATCTCCAGTAACAAGTTCCATGATATCAGATTTTGTAATCCCCACACTTATTTCACATCCACAAACATGAGATTCCATTGGAAACTCATAAAAACCCAACAACAAATGTGAATATCTTGACAATCTACCAAGACCACTGGAATCTATATCTGATGTCATAGCCTGTTATCTTTGTTGTTGTCTATACATTATTTCTTTACCTTTGAAGTATTCCTGTGAAATTTTTTTTGACAATTATAGTAGTTTTCAAATGATAAAACAACTTTAATAAAAAAATAAAATAAAAGATATAAGATTCTATGGTAATAAGTTGAAGAAGTCTGGATGGCCAAACTAAAAAATGGCCGATACTCTGTCCAACTGTCGCCACCTCATCTGTAGGTATTGGTACCCTAGCTGATCTATCTATAATATCCTGTATAGTGACCCTCTGATTCTCTACCTCTAATTGTTGATGATGAACTGTATCTCCTATACAATATACCAACCTATATGCTACTATATGATGTTGAGAATCATCAACATACAACTCAAAATATGTAGGAAGCTGCGGCGGAGGCGTAGGATAAAGAATGGGGTCCGCAGGATAAGGTGGGGGAGTGGGAGCTACTGGCGGAGGTGGAGGATAAATAATGGGGTCTGCAGGGGGAGGTGGAGTAGTGGGAGCTGCAGTATGAAATTGTCTTTGCATTTCTGCAAACATAGACTGCACCGAATCTCTAATCTTGTCTTCCATCGTCGCATTAATATTTTGAACTTCAGCCTCCAAGGATTCTATTTTTTTTATAAACACCCTCAATGTTAGAAGTTGAAGAACGTGGAAACACTTTTCTTACCGATACACCTGTCGGATATCCTCTTACACGACCAGGATGTTCGGGCCTTCCCAATGCTGCAAATAAAATATCTTCCCTCCCAGTAGCTGTAAATGTCCCCTCTGAACTTTGCTCCTCAAGAGAGTCCTGTATTAATTAATTGAACATTTCTGTAATGATTGAAACTTATATGAATAAAAAAGTTAACTTAAATAAATTAAATAGATATCTTACAATCCTCTCAGCTACGATTATCGATTCTTCTGAAAGATATTGCCCTTTTTTTCCCTTCCGAGCTCTCTTCCATTTTTCATGTCTAGATGGAGGGGATGGAGGGGCCACCTCTCCAGAGCTTGAAGACTCAGCTCTTAGTTGTTGAAATTTTTCCGCTATCATTTTTTCTTCCAATAATGTATACCCTCCCTGAGATAAACTATGAGGGTATACATTTTTAGATTGGATCTCCTGATGATCTTTCCTTGTTTGCTGTAATTTAAGAATAAGAAATCATTATCAAAACATTAATAAAATCATTTATATAAGAAATTATATAAAAGTTTACATTGCCCTTACCAGAAATGACTCTTTTTTTCTACTTTCAAAAAACTGTCTCCATGTGTCTTCATCTATAAAAGGATATATACGACATGGATTGTCATGACTCCTATGACCATAAATGAAATCAGATGTGAGGGTTGATTTGAAATCCCTCTATCTCCTGGCAGCCAACGATAAGCATTTCTTCCTGACTCCTCCAGTGTCAGGAATATCAAATTTCATCTGATAAAGAAGAGGTTAAACATATTATATATACCAGAAACATTAAAATAATGCTCAAATAATGACAAAAGATCTTACCAAAATCGTCTCCCACAACTGAGAGATAATCTCTTTATCCACACCTCTCCAAACATCATACAGAATGATTACTTTGGTCTTAGCCTGAGTTGCAACAAAACTCTTAAAATCTTTGTCATTCGGACCTCTAGGAATATCATCATCATCAAAATCAACTACTATCCTCTGATCCTGCGTACGGGAAAGTGACAATTTTGGTAAACGTGTGCAACCACGTTTACCAACCTTTGAACTCTTTGTCGTAATAGGAGCATGTGAATGATCATCCCCAGAGGTATGACTAGCAATATGCTCCTCCCCAGAATCATGTGGTTGATCATCTGAATGATCTGTCATTATCCTTCAAATCAAAAAAACAAACGTCAGTTCACAAATATACAAATTCAAATATTTTAATACTACTGTAATCAGAAAATAGAAAAGTGTACTAGGTTACATAATAGTAAACATTGGTAATATGGTAAGCATGTTAAACAATGGTAAAGATGGAAAATATGGTCAATATGGTTAAGATGGTCATGATGGTAAAAAATGGAAAAAATGGTAAACCTGGGTCCTCCGGCTGGCCGGTAGGCAAGAACCGGTTGGCCGGTGCCCATACCGGCTGGCCGGTGCGCTAACACCGGCTGACCGGTGGCTCTGGCAGAAAGCAATGCTTCTTCCAGAGACCACCGGCTGGCCGGTGGTCATCCACCGGTTGGCCGGTGCCCATACCGGCTTGCCGGTGGGCAAGAACCGGTTGGCCGGTGCCCATACCGGCTGGCCGATGGGAATCCACCGGTTGGCCGGTAGACTCAGAGAGTCCACTATCAGCCTTCTTGGGCCAACTCCTGGGTAACCTTTTTCCTAGCATCAAAACACTTGAAAACAAGTTAGAACACGATGAGAGTGATTGTGATCATTAAAATCCAAGAGAGAGGGGTACAACAATAAACATGATAAAGTAAACTAAACAAACATAAAACAAACAATAACATATACTTATTTTATTTTAAAACATGTTTTAATAAATAAAAAACTTACAATATCTAACATTTATGGAAAAAATAAATGTAAACAAGAAACAATCATATGTTACCTGTAATTTTAGGAATGTACAGATGGATTGTTTTCCCAAATTCCTTCGTCGTGATCGTTCCTTATGGCACAAACTATGTCTTCAACATGATCGTCATTATGTTCTGTTAATATTTCCATTGAAGTAGGGATCTCACATAAATCAGCATATTCATCAAGTTCATCCTCACCAACATATTGTTTTTTCCCTTGTAAAACAACAGAACACTGCATATCTGATTGATCTACTACATAAAAAATTTGTTTTGCATGTGTTGCCATTATAAAAGAATCAGCTGTGTCTTCCAATCTATTCAGATTAACAAGTGTCATTCCAAATTCATCATGTCTGACACTGTTGTTACCGTTAAACCATTTACAGTTAAAAACGGGAACTTTAATTTTAAAGTAATCAACCTCCCATATGTCTTCAATCACTCCATAATATGCATTTGATGCATAAATTGGGTTTTTGTCCTTAGCACTCGAAAAATGCATTGCTTCTGCAAACACCAATACACCACTATTCTGAACTGCACTTCTGTTGTCTTGAGCTTTTGTATGAAATGTATAACCATTAATGTCATAACCAGACCATGTTATCACATTTAAACATGGACCACCCACTATCCATTTTAATGTCTCTGATACATCTGATCTACCAAGCAAAGTCTTTTTAATCCATGACAAAAAAGTTTTGTTGTGCTCATTCAAAATCCACATTTCTTTCTTCTTTGGATGACATTGTTTCAACTCATTAATGTGCAATGTGATATATGGTTGAGAATCAGCTATGTTCTTCAAGATGTATGATTCTAACTTCTTCATCTGTTCAGCTGACAATGATTTGAATTTCAATCCGTGAATCCCCTTTCCCTCATTATTAACTCGTTCATGGCAAGATGGAGGCAAACCTATGTGTTGCGCCACAGCCAAGTAGCTCGTACAAAACTCTGCTACCTCCTCAGAAATATACTTTTCAATAATGGAGGCTTCAGGTCGATATATATTTTTAACATACCCCTTTAATATTTTCATATACCTTTCAAAAGGATACATCCAACGAAGATATACAGGTCCACAAAGCTTTAATTCTCGAACCAGATGAATCATTAAATTCACCATTATATCAAAAAAAGTTGGAGGAAAATACATTTCTAATTGACAAAGTATTAAAATTGAATCCTTTTCCAAAATGTTCAAAGCATTCACATCAATCGCCTTGTTACAAATTGAATTGAAAAAATAACACAACTTCATTATAGCCTTTCTGACACGAATGGGCAATATTCCATGCAATTCAACTGGTAGAATTTGTTGCATCATGACGTGACAATCATGTGATTTCATACCTATCAACTTCAAGTCCTTCATTGAGACAAAATTTTTTACATTAGAAGAATAACCTTGAGGCACTTTGGTATCATGAAGACACTGACAGAAGCTAATTTTCTCCCTCTTCGATAATGTATGACAAGCCGGGGGAAGAAATGTTCGTCTTCCTTTATGAGTGGGAGCTAACTCCAAACGTATTCCCATTGATAGTAAGTCTAATATTGCATTCAACCCATCTTTAGTCTTTCCTTTAATGTCTAACAATGTTCCAATCAAAGAATCACAGATATTCTTCTCCACGTGCATGACATCAATATTATGTTTAACTTCATGATACCTCCAATATGGTAGCTCAAAAAATATTGACCTTTTCTTCCAAATATGTTTATCATTACCAGATTTCTGTGTCTTTCCCAATGTCACGTCAAGGTTTTTCACCCTCTCAAAATACAGATCATGGGATAAAGGTTTTGGAGCAGTATCAAATTCTTATGAGCCATTAAATTCCTTTTTTAGTCTTCTATAAGGGTGTTCCATAGGCAAAAACTTTCAATGACCCATGTACACTGTTTTCCTCCCATGATGAAATTGACAATAGGACGTCTATTGTTCGCAAATTGGACATGCTTTATGACCTTTATCACTGTATCCAGACAAATTTCCATACGCTGGGAAGTCATTTATAGTGAACAGAAGCACTAAATGCAGTTGAAAATATTCCATTTTATAAGAATCATACACCCTAATACAATCATCCCATAACAGTTTCAAATCATCAATCAACGGTGACAAGTAAACATCAATATCATTACCGGGTTGCTTTGGACCAGAGAGCATTGTACTCAACATGACATATTTTCGCTTCATACAAACTTCAGGAGAGAGGTTGTAAATTACCAATAAAACAGGCCATGAACTATGTGTGCTACTGAGTGTTCGGTATGGATTCATTCCATCTGTGCACAACCCTAGTATGAGATTTCTTATTTCATTTCCAAATGTAGAATAATGGGCATCAATTTTATTCCATTGTGGACAATCAGCTGGATGACGTATTTTTCCATCCCATACCCACTCTTCAGCATGCCATCTTATCCTTTTTGCATCATGTTAATTAGAAAATAAACGTTTGAAACGATTAATTATAGGAAGATACCAAAATACCTTTTAAGGGAGCTTTGTAATCTCTACATCACCCTGTGATTTTTCTTTCACCTTATACTGTGATGTTCCACATTTTGGACACTCTGACAGAAATTCATATTCCTTCCTATATATAATGCAGTCATTCGGACAAGCATGTATTTTCTTGTATCCCAATCCCATCGGGCATAATATTTTCTTGGGTTTGTAATGTGAATCTGGAAGATCGTTATCTTTTGGAAGAATGTCTTTCATCAATTGTAGCAGCTCTGTAAAAATTCTGTCACTCCATCCATGCTTCTCCTTTAGGTTAATCAATCTTAACACCGCCGACAGAACCGTAAAATCTGTACAACAGGGATATAATGGTTTTTCAGCATCACCATATAGACGTGCAACTGTCGGTTCTATCTCAATTTGTTCTGCTACAATATCGCGAATCATTTCTTCAATTCCATCGGAGTTACCATCTTGCGAATCATCATCATCAGTTACATTCCGTCCAGTTTCACCATGCCAAATCCAAGGGCTGTAACTCGGATTAAAACCATGACATATCAGATGATCTTTTATCTCTCTACTTTTCAACTTCTTCATATTCAAACATTTCAGGCATGGACAGAAAAAAATGTCACTACTTGGAACATTTCGTTTTGCAAATTCCAAAAAGGCATCAACACCTTCCTCAAATTCATTTCTCATTCGATGTGCCGTAATCCAACTTCGACTCATTATTACCTATAACAAATATCAACAAAAAATATATATTTTTAAGATAAGACAAAACATGTTTATATGAAAAAAATCATAATTTTAATGTAAAACAATTTAAAATATAAAACAAATCTTGAAAGTAGTAGTAGTTTTCATAAGTACCCAACACCAAATAGCTATACATCGTAAGTGTCATGTTAAAAATATGAATATAGACCATTTGTTTTATGTTTCTTACTAGACACATCACATAACACATTGGACATGGTATAACCATCTGTATCCCATATTGATCTATGATTTATAATGCATTGTCGAATGCATTAGAAGGATATTATGGACCTAAATGTCACATAATGACTAACCATATATATGGGTGAATCGTGATCATCAAATCATTTATAACACTTTTGTAGATCAATTAACTAACAAAAATGAAATGGGGGTCATAATTTTTTTTACAAAACATAATAATTATTAATACATAAAAATGTGTTTGGATGGTAAGATAAGATAATATACCTAATTCAATATAATTATCATTAAATTATTTCTACATAGATAGAAAATACATTTATAAAAAATATAATTTAACTTGAGAATGAAAAGAAAGTAACCTTTGCCTTTTTTATAATGAAAAATCTGAAAAGGATGATAATAATATTTAGGTATTATAATTTTTTTATGAATTATTAATAATAAAAGAAATCACCTCACTTGGTTTTGTTGAAAATCGGACGTACCACCGTATTCAAGAAATCAGATACACTTTGCATGAAAAGGTCCATCATTTTTAGGAGATGACTGAAAGAAGAAATGTATTATCAGACTCACCATGAGTCCAGAATGAAATATTTGATTGTAATAGGTATGAATTGATATTTTTATGAATGAAGATGAAAATAGATGATGGTTTTCTGATCTAGGAGTTCTAAAAATCATAATTTTTTGAAAAAATATTATGATGTAAGAATATTGAATGAAATTTTAAGGATAGGTATTACCGATTGTACCTGGTCCAATTTCATTCATGAAAATAATTTTCTGGACAATCATATTGGAAATATGATTTTAAGAAAATAAGTACTACCAATCTTCATCCAGAAAGACACATTCCAGCTAAGTAGGAAATAATAATGTTGCTGGAAGAATGGAACGTTACAGTACCACCCATTATTTTTCAGATTTTGCTGAAGCTAATCCACAATGTTTTAATAATAATTTGCGAGTTGAATGTTGCAAGTTGAATGAACATAAAAACCATTTGCAATAAACAAAATTCCACGAGATTCAAAAACGAACGAAAAGAACATCAAGAATCGAAACAAAAACGAACGAAATAAATTCGTTGAAGGCTTACTTGAATGTCGCGAGTTGAGATGATAGATCCGAGAGCAGTGAAGAAGATAAACAATGAAGCCAAAATGAGTGTAATGCAGGCGATCGACGAGCCGATTACGGTTTACCGCGCGAGAGAGAGACGAGCCGACGACTGTCAATCGAAAAAATCATAAATGACAGAACACGGGATTTAATTTTTTTAAATGCTTTATAATGTCGGTTATCTTAAAACCGACGTAAAAAGGCTCCGGCGCTTTGGTTTTTTACGTCGGTTATTTTATAACCGACGTAAAAAACGCGTAGATATCGGGTTTTTTTACGTCGGTTATTTGGAAACCGACGTAAAAAACCCCCCGGGGCTTTGGTTTTTACATCGGTTTCCAAATAACCGACGTAAAAAAACCTGATATCTAAGCATTTTTTACGTCGGTTATAAAATAACCGACGTAGAAAACCCGATATTGACGCGTTTTTTACGTCGGTTATCAAATAACTGATGTAAAAAACCAAAGCCCCCGGGGTCTTTTTTACGTCGGTTATAAAATAACCGACGTAAAACACACCGCGCTTTGGTTTTTTACATCGGTTATTTGATAACCGACCTAAAAAATGCTTCGATATCGGATTTTTTACGTCGGTTACAAAATGACCGACGTAAAAACCCCCCCGCGCATTGGTTTTTTACGTCGTTTATTTGATAACCGACGTAAAAACCCAACAGGCGGGATTTGTAACGTCGGTTATTAAAATAACCGACGTGAAAAATTTACTCGCCGCATTGTTACGTCGGTTATATATAACCGACGTAAAAAATGGTGACGTAAAAAACGATTTCTGCACTAGTGGAACCACATTGCATTGTTTCTTCTATGAGTCTCTGGCAGTCTCATGAAAAATCCCATCGTGATATTAACCCATTTCCACTCACGTTTGAGAAGAGGCTTCATGACTCCTATAGGCGGTTGTCTTCTATCTTTCACTTGTTGTCAAACCATACATCTTGACACCAAATCAGAAAACTGCCTCTTCATATTGTCCCACAAAAATTGTACCTTCAAATCCCTATATTCATTGGTTCTCCCAGGGTGTATAGAGAAATTGGAACTATAGGAATCTACCAAAAATTCAATTTTTATATTAGTTATTTTAAGAACAAAAAGTATCTTCCCAAATTTCAAAATTCTATATTCATATATGAAGTCACTCAATCTCCCATAATTCACATCTTTAATCTTCTTTTGAAACTCTTCATCACTATCCTGAGAAATTTTTATCCTTTCTAGTAATGATGGTTTTGAAACCATTTGAAAAAGCATTAAGGTTTCACCTTCCATGGTTATTCCCATATCCATCACTACTAGATCCATGAAAATAGGATCCCTTTCAACTCTAATGTTGTTCAAAACTCCATGATCCTTTCTACTCAAAGCATCTTCCACCTTATTTTACTTCCCTTGGTGGTAGTGTATCGTACAATAAAATTCCTTGAGTAGTTCAAGCCATCACCTTTGCCTCATGTTGATTTATTTTTGTGAGAAAATATACTTCAAACTCTTGTGATCGGTATATATCTCACATTTTCACCATAGAGATAATGTCTCCATATCTTTAAAGCAAAGATTATAGAAGCTAACTCAAGATAATGGGTATGATAGTTTTTCTCATGAATTTTTAGCTGTTGTGATGCATAGGCAATAACCCTATCATTCCGCATAAGGACACAACCAATTATTTTCTTTGAAGCATCAATATAAATAAAAAACCCATCATTACCCGATGATAGAGTCAATGTAGAAGCATTGAATAATCTTATCTTCAGTTCTTCAAAACATTTTCGCAATCTTTTGTCTAAACAAATTTAACCCATTCACGTGTGAGCTTCGTTAATGGGTTATCCAATCGGGAAAAATTCTACGCGAAACGTCCATAATAACCATCTAAACCAATAAAAATGCATACCTCAATTATACTTATCAGTGCTGGTCATTCTTGGATTCCCTTGGTCTTTTAATGATCAATAGAAATTCCATCCTTAGAGATAATATGGCCATGAAAAAAAATCTCCTAAAGCCAGAATTCCAACTTTCTAAACATCCCATATAATTCATGTCTTCTAAGAGTCTTTAGTAAATGTGCAAGTGAATTTCATGATCTTCGTAGATTTTGGAGTATACCAAGATTTCATCAATAAATACCAATACAAAGACCTCCAGAGGTTCCTTGAAAATTCAGTTACATAGATCCTTGAAAAAAGAAGGTGGATTAGATAGCCCAAAAGGCATTACTATAAACTTATAATGCCCATACCTGGTTCAAAATTCTATTTTGGGAAAGTCAACTTTATTAAAAAACAACTGATGGTATCTAGATCGAAGGTCAATCTTTGAGAAGTATAGATCTCTATATAGTTGGTCAAATAAATCATCAATTTGAGGTATGGGATATTTTTTATTTATTGTTATAGCATTTATCTCCTAATAGTAGATACATAACCTCATAGATCCATCTTTCTTCTTAACAAAAAGGATAGGGGATCCACATGGATAAAAACTAGGGCAAATAAATCATTTATTACTCAATTTCCCTAGTTGTTTAATTAATTCCACTAATTCCACAATTTCCATTCTATAAGGGGACTTCAATATGGGCCTTGAACCAGGAATTAAGTGAATATAAAACTCACTTTCTCATTCTGGAGGATGTCCAGGTAAATATTCTGGAAACACATCAACATATTTTGCCACAATAGGTACATCCTATATTTTAACATTCTTTTCTTCACCATGTTTCCGACACTTTCTACCGGGGCACGCGCGCCATATGTCACGCAGGGGAGGACGCGCAGCTTGTTGCCCCGCATTCCCACTTTCCAAAGTTGGGCGGCATCTGTTCTTTATTCAAGGATGTCTACTCCTTGATCAAAACAGGGATGATGGGATGTCGGTTTTTCCTTCCATGGATTACACCTCAGAGCTCGTCACCTAGTTCGGGTCTCCCTTATTGATTTAAGACGTATTCGTGAATCTCGTTCCCGGTGCCATATCTTCATGGACACCAGTTAATTACACTGCTTCTGTCGAGACTCTCCAAGGGTTCTGGTCGGGGCAGAAACCTTCAGTTAGAAGATTGGTCATGCTGAGTCATCGTTGGCGTTTGTTGATGCTGGAGGATTGACATGTCTGCCTTCTGTCCCTTATTATAGGGCCTCTCGAGGGTGCGGAAGCCTGAGGCATCCCACATCAAACGCGAGGAATTGCATGAAATAAGCATGTATCAGAGTTTTTCCTCAGATTCCCTTGTTTAACACGGGGTATACCAGGAGTTTAACGTCTAGAGGGGACGGATTGGACTGGTCGGAACATTGAGAGTGGATCAGATAAAGGAACCCCCTAAAGGGAACTCCGATGTTGGGGCCATCATGTGGGTGGCCTCTGGAATGCTGCAGAGTAGAGTGAAGTAGCTTGATCCCACTGGGATGTGGCGGCCCGTTTAAGAATCATGATGGTTGATGAAGTCAAGAGGGGCTTGAGCCTCATAGAGGCTTCCTACGTATCCCTGTGGCAGGGAATCAAAGTCCGCGTAGTTCGGGTATACAGTTTAACATATTGCTAGATGGGGAAAATTGGGGCTTACGCTCTGAGGCAGCCCAAGGGGGATATAAGGCTTACGCTTCAAGAGAGCCCACAAAGATAGATATGGGGCTTATGCTATAAGGTAACCCACAATGATGGATATGGGGCTTTCGCTCTGAGGCGGCCCATAGAGTTGGCGAACTGACGCAAAGGGGTCATAATGACTGAGTGGTGGGCTTAACCTCTTGGAGGCTTTCTACGTACCATGCCTTAACATGGATCAAAGTCCACGTAGTTTATGTGGTGTAGTTTAATGACATGCTGGACGGGATCATACAGTTTAATGTCATGCGGGACATCATATAGTTTAACGTCATGCAGGACGGGGGAATCTAGGGATTACACTCTGAGGTGGCCCATGGTGTAGGCGAACCATCATGAAGGGGGGTCAGAATGATCAGGTGGTGGGCTAAAACCTCATGGAGGCTTTCTACGTACAGTTCCTTAGCACGAATCAAAGTCTACATAGTTTTTTGGGATGAGGCTTATGCTATAAGGTGGACCATAAGAGGATGTCATGGTCGATGCTCACTCTAAGCCCACGTGAGTCATACACGGTGTGAGAATCAAGAAGCCGTAGGGACCAGATGATCACATCGTGAAAGGTGCATCTGTGAGAAGTGGAGAAGGGCTTACGCATTGAGCAGCCCATGGTGCCAGGAATTACTCCAGGATAGGGGCCCAAAATGTAACAATATGAAGAGGGAGTGGTATTTAGGATCGAACAAAGGAGATGCCTCATTCCCTATCACGCCCTCCACTGGCGTTGGCAGTGGGGAAGTACGGAGGTGCGTGGGTGCTACCTTCCGTAAGAGAGGCTAGGGGTTACATTCTGATGCAGCCCTTCCCCCATGGACAAATTCCACTCCGAGAGGGTGGATATCATTCCATGTGAGGAATATTCTATTCTCGTGGAGTCGAGCGGTGTAAAGAATGTCCGAGCCGGGGGGACACTGCGTGCGAGGCACGAGGTTGGATCACAAGTTAACATCATGTGTTGAGGACGACGTGCTTGGCAGTTTAACGTTCTATATCTTGGACAATGTGGGTTCGCTCCACACCCCTAGGACATACATAACCAGTACCCTCTACCCCTTGTGAGAGGGAAGGAATTATCAAGGCCGTAGTGAAGGGGGCCACATGGAGAACCATCGAGGGGTCCACGTTAGCGCGACTATGTGAAGAAGAAATATCTGTTAGCATAACTATGCGAAGGAGCATGATGCAAAGCAATGAAATGGGAAACACCACCCAAGGGACCTTGAGGTTACTTCGTACGAGGCTGGAAGGCTGTACGGGAAAATAGCGCATGGCGTGCTTGCCTGGTATGGAGGACATCGGGCGCCTACGCAGGGAGGCACCTAGGGGGCATCAAGGTGAGGGATCCTAAGGGTTTGCACACAAAGGAAGTTAATTGCGCACATGTGGAAAAGGCCTAATTCTAAGGCAACGCCACACCCACCGAAGGAACTACGCGCAATTGGACCTTTCGCGTTCAATGGAAGTAATTTTGTGCAAGGGAGGACCCCCTAAGGAGTTTGTATTTTTATCTAATCTAGTGGGATTGCGTGCAAAGGCGGATCCCAGGGAGAGGTTTCAGTACCTGAAGGCCATCTTGTGCACGTAGAAGTCCTATTTCACGCATGAGAGCCGGTTGAAATTCTGAAACCCCAAAATAGAAGGAGTATCCTTCTATTTATAGGATCTCGGCATCTCGAAATCTAGGCGGCGTGTGAAATGTTGCGCGTTAGGAACATCGGCGCAATAACGGGCACCGCACAGGGCAGGTACACAAAATTGCTCGCAAGATCCGGGGACCTTTCGTGAATTCCAGACTCCTTCTGCGCGGCCAACCTTTTTTCATACAATTCCTCTTTTATTTCGCACGGAACTTCCGGGACCTCCGGACTGAGCCTCTGGGTCCAAATATGACATCGCTTCGTCATTTTGAAACATCATTTAGGAGTTACAAACTTTTTCAGCATCTACAAATGCCCCTCCCCCCCCTCAAAATTGGATCGGCGAGAGGTCACAATGATCAAATTCCAAGGGAAATTCTGAAACATCGAAGTGTTGGATTTCGTGGGTCATTTGCCGACAAAAGCCAATGCGGCGTGTAAAACTCTGATTTGTTGCAGAATTTTCTTTCCACACAGCGCAGATCCTCGAACTCACCTATAAAAAGGGGCGCTGGGTCCCCTAGCTATGTACTCAAACTTTTCCGCGCAATAGGCTCCGAGCTATCGTGCATGAAATTTGCTTTGCGACTGCGCAGAAAATGTGATGTGTTAGCACGGAATTCTTTCCCAGTTTCGACCGCATTTACATGCATCCCAGGATATTTTGCACCGACAGTCCTGATTCCACTCCCAACTCTGGAATTTCATGACACTGTTCTAGATTTCACGCAACTCTCCCCATTTCGTGCAACACATCCGGATTTCGTGCTACTCCCAATGAACTCAAGATGGCTGCGATCCAAGTCGATGAGGGGGGAGCCACCACTCGTAGAGCTGAAATGGCGGCGAATGAAGCGTTTTATGGTGCCAGGGTGGTTGTTTTTAACAACCTTACCATGTTCAACCTAATGACCCCTGCCTAGAATGTGTATACATTGTCCAACAACCTCCTTCTCTAGAACATTGGAATCCAAGAGGTGGTTCCACCATCGGGCTTTGAGGTGGACACACCGCGATCATGGTTGACCCGGGAGGATGACCTTGCCCACCAACAATGGTCATCCTACTAGGGAGACCAGACACATGGATGTGTATGTACTGAACCCGAGAACTAGGACCATTTCTCGGGGTGATCCTGTTGTGGAGAGCTCTCTGGCCCTCTATGCAAGCACGTTCCATCAGAGCATCACAGACGACACTAAGGGATGGCTGTAAGATTGGGACCCGGGGTCCGGAGGCAACTTCACCAGTGAGTGGGCCTGAACGTACTGGGTTCACCATACATGTGACCAATTCGGGGCTGAGTTGTGGCACATTGGTCCATTTGAGGCGGTGTGGACGCCACAGTTCCACTTCTACCGCCAACCTGAACTCGGGCCGGAGCTGTTTACCCGATGGTCCCCTGATATGAACACATTCAATCTTCACCATGGGGAAGTTGGCATCAGCCTCTGGGACGTTCACTGCATCGGAGGTATCCCAATGGAGGGCTACCAATACGATGAGTTCATTCCTCCAATGATCAACTGGGAAGACAGGTCACGGACCCCCATACTGACGTGGAACCTGCTGGATCTCTCCCAAGAGGGGATGAAGGTGAAGGTCTTCCTGAAGGACATCACCTACAAGGACTGGTTCATCTAGTTCCTGGAGAAGGACCCGATAGTCAAGATGCTGGGACGGGAAAAACGGTGCCCAACCGCGGCTCATAAGAGTAAGAATGGATCATACTGGAGGATCCTGGAGGTGAGAAAATACTAATCATGGTGATACCATGTTATCGAGGCCCAGGACCAGAATGTTTGATATACCAGGTTCCTTGCCACATTCCTAAGCAGGTGGCTCCTGCCGGTGTGGGATGCGTGGATGTGAGTCCGTCCGACAACTCTAGTGATGGCATGCACCATGGCCGCTAACAAAATTTTCAATATGGGGTCCCCATCTTGGATAGGTTGTACACCATTTTGGGACGTATCTTCAGAGGGGGGTCGCCTCGGAGGGTGTGTGGCCCCTTCCAGATCTTCCACGGCTGGGTGGTTTCTCATCTTAGTGGACAAACATTCCCAAACACCGTTCTTCCTCCGTGAAATGGCATGAGGCCATCTCTCCTGAACATTGATGAGGTCGCACCGATGGTGCTCAAGGAGGAGGGTGTGAGGATCTGAATTGATAACCACACCAATTTTAAATTCAGCCTGTTCTCCACCCCGGTCGACCAGATGGTGGACAATGGGCAAGGCTCGCTGGAGTAGCAAGAATACCACCAGAGCATCTGAGGAGGGTTTCTTGTGGAACAGATTGACAGGAAGATCATCCGTGAGCCGTACGTGCTGTCGCGATTTTCCAGGCAATTCGGGTGCATCCAGTGAATGCTAAAGAAGGTATTCACAGATATCTGGGAGGAGATGAATCACTACATCCTTCACCCGATGTGGTTAATGTTCACCGCTTATGGCTCTCGTGATGTCATTACCCTTCCTCCCACTTGGGTCAATGCTGGACTATCAACTGAGTATGCCGAGCATTGGGCTATCGCGACCCTGAGGGGGTTTTACGCAAGAGAGTTTGGAAAATCGAGACTACCCGTGTGGAACCCAGGAGGCAAGAGGGCAGGAAAGGTGCTGCTAAAAGGGGGGACCAGGGGCACATCAGGCAGTGAGGCGTGCGCAGGCCGGGACATCAGCAACGAGGACATTTCATGACGTCACTTCGACCTCGTTTCTTAGAGGGGGTCACATGAGGTGGCCAGAGATCGGCCCGGGAAGAAAATAAGATACCTGTTTGAACCTTCACATGATGAAACAATCCCGACATTGTGATCAGACTGGATGATTCTGTGGCAATCAATGATCGTTGAAGCCCATTGGCAGAAGATAATACAGGATTGGATCCAGATGCCCGAAGTCGGGCTCGTTCGGGTTACTACCGGGGTGAATTTTTACCAGCGACATTCTTATCTAATGACCATGGACACATATGCGTGCCAACGGGGTTGGCTTATGGAGCCACCTTTCTTGGTGAAAGTGATGCTCAATCAAGAGCATGATCCGGAAGTGATGCCACTGAGATAAGGTGATAGTGATGACGAGTCGAAGGAGAGGAGGAAACAGGAGAAGACGAAGGTGATAGAGAAGATGAAGGATCTCACAGAGGGTCCTGCCCAGGGATCTTGCAGAAGAGTGGCCAGATCGTTGGCTCTAACATGGAGATAACCGAGCTGCTCAAGGTCCATCTCTATCTTTATTCACCCTCCTTCCTTGTCCATTCTCTTCGGAAATTTCTAATCTATTTCCATATTTCACTCAGGAGCATATAGGCACTGATCAGGTGTCTCCAATAGTGGAAGGAGAAGAGGCGCCTGTGGGGCAGGGTGGGGCTCCGACGCCTATCATTGAACTGACAAGCGCTGAGGGGTATCCTCCCACAATAGCTCCAGTAGCGGCCAGAACACCAGAGGCTGATCCTCTGGGTTACCGTAAGTTCCTTGCCTCACTACTAGTGATTACTGTCAGAGAAACAATTCCTTTTACAGTGATCTCATCATTGGAGGCTCATCGGACTCCTGAGCACGGGCCGCCTGTGATTGAACCAGTGGCGGACGTACCACCTCCTCCCGAACGTACTTCCTAGACTGAGTCGTCCCCAACAATTGGTGATCAGGGGGTGGCGGACATCAGTGTTTCTGTCTTTAGAGTGAGGTTGGAAGCTAACGAAGGCACTACCTCAGACGGGGTGAGAGAGGAAGGTCGCCCAGATGTCGAGTATCCTATTTCTCATGAAGACATCCCCGAGGCAGACCCTGCTGCCGACCTGCTGGCTGTCTTTCCTACATACCGGCCCATGGATCCCGAGGAAATAGATGATTCAGACCTAGAAGCGGCCGAGTAGAGGCAGATGACATGTCACAAAGGGTGGAAGTGTATCCAACGCTTTCTCAGGCAGCCTCAGGTGGATTGGATGAGGCGGACGGGCTCACTCCAGACCTGGCTGTGTTTTCTGTGTGCTGGAGGGGCTGACGCTCAATTAATTCATCTGACGGTCCATGATTACATGGCTAAAAAGATACATGAGGGTAGCTGGCACACCAACGTTGCCCAATGTCGGGAATGATCAGCGAGCACCAGAGCGTTCCTGAGGGCGGAGTAGGAAGTCCGACGCCTCGAAGGGCATACAGTAGTGAAGGAGACCTTCAACACAACATTCTCTGAGCTCGTGGAGCAAATGATGGCCCAGTTTGTTGATGCCCAAGAACAACTGATAGAGGTGAGTCACCAGATGACCATACATCAAATTGAGCGGGTGCAGGAACAAGCTAAGATTGGCGAACTGTGCTCTGTGGCTGCTGATGAAGAAAGAGTCTTCAAGGAGTGATAAGTAGTCCTGGAGGCTACCAGCCAAAGCGTAGCGGCGTTGGAAAGATCAATCCAGCACACTGATCCTTAAGGGATCTATTTTGGCCATCTCAGGAACTTCTTGCTTTTACTGCTTACCATTTCGAACCAATGTATGGATGAATCCATTTATCTATACCCTTTGGTTTAATATGATCAATCAAAATCCAGAAATAAATAACAATTCACCCCTATGCACATGTGGGACATAACCAATGATAGATACAAAGGATGCTTGTGTTATCATTTCGTCCGACTGTGGGGCGTCAACAAAACATCAGGCATCCGAAATCGAACCCGGATTTCTAAGGATGAGAGGGAGGTCCACCCGAAGGGAGGGGACCTCATCCCGATCGATATATTTTCTCCTCAATGTGTTCTCACACAGGAGAAGGGTAATGTGGGGGGAATTGAAATCCATCCAAACATAGGGAGATGGAAAAGGTGAATCACATTACCCACATTCTAAAAACTATGGGGGGCATGACGATGGATGATAACTGTTAACCGTGGTAGAAACGTAGCATCCATATCACATTGGCCTGAAATGTGGACAAAAAATGAGGTCTGACCGCTAACCATGTTCGCAACACGGGGCCTAACTCAAACATCATCGATCAGTCTTCCGGATCGTTGGCCCAGGATAGCAGGCATACCATATGTCAATCATCCATATTGTTACAATAGGCGGACCAAAAGTCTATCATCCATATTATTACAGTAGGCGGACCACCGGTAGAGCATCCATTCTGTTAAGGGGTCCCATCAAACATGAAAGAGGATGAGGATCCAAATAAAGGGGCACTCAAAGCGTGGAACTTGGATTAGTGGTTTGTTCAAATAGAATCCAACACTCCCAAAATTGTTCCACTCTGGTGGAGGTGCATTGGGCAGATGCATTAATCTTGTCACGAATCATCCCAATTTTTAGAGAGGACCTCTCTAGTGAGAGAACTGTCACTTCCAAACTCCACTATGGGGCATCCAGAACTTATTCGAGGAAGATGACACAATTACACAACTCCCCAAAATGCCAGTACAAGGGGCCGACAGTGAGGAGGGACGGGATTTGGAAATCCATGGGGCTAGCCCCAAGATAAAATGTCCAGGAATTCCTACATATCTCATAAGTATGAGAATCAAGCCACACATAGTTCTAGAAAGGGTCTTAGTTTAAAGTCTTAGAACTCAGACCAAAGAGTAAGGGGAGTGGGAGACACATGGTAAAGCGGTTGCGAAACCCAACATGAATGAGGACAAGGTCTTGCTTACCATGTGCTCCTTGGAGAAGTTTTTAGGCCAAGGAACCGAACATGAATGTTAGGTTGGGCCTATAGGGAAGTGCCCAGGCGCTCTTATGTATCTCATAAGGATGAGAATCAAGCCATACGTAGTTCTTGGGGGAACCTTTTAACGTTTTGTAGGACGGGACACAGGCGGACTAATTCTTATAACAGTTCATACGCGGTGTGGCCATTGAAAACCCGAGGTGAATGAGGACGAGGTCATGCTCACCACAACACGTGGTCCTGTGGTCAAGCTCCCAAAGGTGAGACTGGCACGATGAATTTATATACCTCAATATGGACCCCTAGACAAGAGGTTTGGGCATTCTTACATACCCTATAAGAATAGGGATCAAGTTGTACGTAGTTCTTGAAAGGGTGGCATGACAAGACATGGTACCTGTGAAAAGGGTGAAAAAGGTGTGAGGGTATATCCCTCGCACCAAAAGAATAATTATTTGATGAATCTTGTTTGTTCATGAAGGTAGGTGGTTTTTCGTTTGTGGAATGACTGGCCTATGATAGAAATTCCTGGAATCGCCAAAATAATCAAGCCGTATACAGGCATTGAAAAATGGTACAATAATTGACCAATAACTAACGTGATGTCCTCTATAGAGAGGTCATCACAATGCAGTGTTGCTTTATGTCAGGCGGTCAGGACGATATCATCAAAGTTTATGGTCATGTGGTAGGACCAAGCAGCATAGTTTAAGGTTGTATGGATTGGACCTTGGGGAATACACACAATGCGATAAGGCATACCCGATGTATATGAGGACATAATCCCATACCATCATCGCACGTGATTCTAGGAGAGGAGCCTCCGGCCAAGGAGCCGAAGAGGGTCAAACAATCAGGGGGAAGGAGACACTAGCTTCCAACTGAGCTGGGCCTGAGATGCAACGTCTTGGCGACTCCTCGTTTCCCATGGGGATGAGGTTCAAGATGCGCATGGTCCTTAGAGAAAACATAAGAATATAATATTAGCTCTCGGATTGCGGGAGCCCTGAGAGATGCCTTAACGCATCTTTATCTGCCTGACGTGTGGAGGTTCACTGAGGGTTAGTGCAAGGAGTGTCGAGATTCCACCTTGACATGATGGGGTGGAACATAATGTGAATCATGCAACCAAAATTCAGGGCCTTAAGAAGTTGGCGTGATGACGGAGGGTTACTGCGGACCGTGTTCACAATACAACATCCTGTCATGTTAGCCTTGGGGACAAACAAATTAGCATCAACTGCTGACCATATTCACAATGCGGGATTTGTATCAATTTTTTGTCTGAAACCCTCAGGGGCGTTGGCCCGTGACGGTAGGAGACCCCTAAGGCATTGTATCCAAGCCGTTCATGGGGGTCTCTCCAAGTGTGAAAGATAATGGGGGCTTGAATGACAGGGAGAACGAAGCTTGGAAGGTGGACTAAACTTGCCTAAGTTTAATCTGACACTCCAGGTCCTAGACCAGAGTACTCTGAACACATTAGCGGACCACTGGAAAGGGTCAAAGGGCTCAGATTGAGTGCACCCAAAAGATGGCGGATCCCTGGGAGTTGGGGGCATAGCACCAAAAACCATGTACCACACCTATATATCCTCACCATGGGGAGGGAAAGGCCAAGATTCCTAGGTAACCGGGAGATCATGGGATCTCCTAAGATATAGGGTTGTACCTGAAGTCTAGGTGTTCAGGTGGTCCTACGTATCCCACAAGGATGTGAATCAAGCCACACATATTTCTAAAAGCATAGTTTAATGTCATGTAGGACGAGTGTATAGTTTAACATCATGCGTGATGGGGGACACATCTCATCTGGAGATAGGTACAGTGCAGTGAGTAACCCGATGTGAATGAGGACATAATCCCACGCCACACCATACAATCCCACAAGAGAGACTGAGTCATTGAAGGCCAAGGGGCCTGAGGCTGGGCCTCGATCAGGGAGGCCTGGCCAGCTTGTAGTTTAACGTCGTGCAGGACGAGCGTACAATTTAGTGTCATGCAGGACCGTTGGCCAGTTTATGTAAATGGGGGGATCCTAGGGGCCTGAATGTAAGACCAAATGCAGTTTAGGGTATTGTGGGACCGCGATCTAGTTTAAGGTCATGGGGGACCACGGTTGCAGTTTAGGGTCATGCAGGACCCTAGGGGCCCAAATGTAGGACCAAATGCAGTTTAGGGTCTTGCAGGACCGTGCTCTATTTTAAGGTCATGGGGGACCGCGGTTGCAATTTAGGGTCATGCAGGACCCTAGGGACCCAAATGTAGGACCAAATGCAGTTTAGGGTCTTATGGGACCGAGATCCAGTTTAAGGTCATGGGGGACCATAGTTGCAGTTTAGGGTCATACGGGTCCCTAGGGGCCCAAATGTAAGACCAAATTCCATTTAGGATCTTGCAGGACCAAGATCCAGTTTAAGGTCATTGGGGACCGTGGTTGAAGTTTAGGGTCATGCAGGACCCTAGGGGCCCAAATGTAGGACCAAATGTAGTTTAGGGTCTTGCGGGACAATGAACTAGTTTAAGGTCATGGGGGACCGTTGTTGTAGTTTAGGGTAATGCAGGACCTTAGGGGCCCAAATGTAGAACCAAATTCAGTTTAGGGTCTTGACGGTCCGCGATCCAGTTTATGGTCATGGGGGACCACAGTTGCAGTTTACGGTCATGCAGGACCCTAGGGCTCAGGCAAAGTATTTCCTGAGGAACTTGGTGTCTGTGGGAGGAGTTACAGGCTCACCATTCATGGTCACCAAGGAGTTTGCTCCATTGGGGTAAACCTTATGGATAATGTAAGGTACTGCCCATTTGGGATCCATGTTTGGTGGTTTCTTGCTGGGAATCATTGGCGTCCTGAGGTCTAGTACCAAGTTACCTTGCAGGAAGGAGTAGAGGTGAACCTTCTTGTTGAAGGCTTGAGTCATCCTGCTGTGATGCCTTTCCTGGTTGTGTAAAGCATGAAACCTATTCTCATCTAGTGCTTCTAATTCATGTAGACGGATTTCGGAAACTCTATCCAGTGCTTTACGGTCATAGACCACCATGCGCAATGGGGGAAACTGATTCTCAATGGGCAGGACGACCTCAGTTCCATACAACAGGGAATACGGGGTCACCTGGGTGGAATTACAGGTCGTCGTCCGATAAGCCCAGAGGGAGTTGGGGAGCTTGTCAGGCCAACTTTTCTTGTTCTGACCAACCATCTTTTGCAGAATGTTAGAGAGGGTTTTGTTAAACTCCTCGATCTATCCATTTGCCTGCGCATGATAGAAGGAGGTGTAGTTAGAGTGAATGTAGTACCTACCATACTATTTCTTCAGCTCGTCCCCTCGGAAGTTGGTGTCGTTATTAGTGAGGATCATGCGAGGTAATCCAAATCGATAGATGATGTTGGAACTCACGAAGTCCGTGATATAATAGGTTTTGACTTCCTTGAGCGGAATTTCCTCTACCCACATGGAAAATAAGTTTGTAGCGGTCAGAATGAACCAGCATTGGCGGGCCGTTGCCAGTGGGTAAGGTCCTACAACATCCAACCCTTAGACTACAAAGGGCCAAGAATACTTGGTAGTGTGGAGAGGCTCCAGTGGCCGATGCAAAATGATAGCATGAACATGGCACTCATGGAACCTCTTGGTGAAATCGATGCAGTCATGGATCATGGAGGGATAGAAGTATCCTAATCTCCAAATTTGGTGAGACAACTTTGACCCGGCCTAATGGGCGCCGCAGGAACCAGCATGAACCTCTTGCATGACCTGTGGAATCTAGACCCCTTGAATGAAACAGAGGAAAATACCATCAAATCCACATCTGTAAAGGATCTACTCAAGGCTGTGGCCACTCTAAAGGGTAAACTGTAGCACGCGGTGTCAGATTCGCTCGCGCTCAGCACAGTTTGCTAGAAGATTCCCATGTTGGAGGTATTCAACCAAGTGTGTCCTCTAATTAGGAACTACTTCGATCACATTATCTGATGTAACTGGGGCTCCCAACAAAGGGGCACCAGTGGTAAGATGGTTTACCCACAGGCCACGATCATCCTCCGGGGTAACGGGAGTGATGACTCTTTTGTGCGCCAAGAGGATAATTAGGTCTTCCTATTTGGGCTCTGCAAGCGACGCGACCAAGATGGCCAAATAATCTTCTCGACCATTCTGTGACCGGGGAATATGAATGAACTTTGGCCGAGAAGGGAACTGGACCATTATATGGAGGGTGCACTCCAAAAATGGAAGAAGTTCTGGATTTCTGACAACATAGTCACCACTGAACATTTGATGACTAGCTCGGAGTCCCCTTTCACATCCATATGGGGAACTTAGATCATGGGGGCCAGCTTGAGGCCAGTGATGAGGGCATGATACTCTGCCTCATTGTTGGTGCATCCCTCTGACAATAGGAATGCGTATGGAAGGATGGGTTGCTCCGGGGTGATGAAGATGATACCCAGGCCCACCGTATTGAGCCTAAGATCGTTGAGTCTCCTACCGGTGGGGCTTCGGGAGGCACCGTCAATGTGCATCTATCAACATGGGATGACAGGATCGACTGAGAGGATTGCCTCCTCCGGAAAACCTAGGTCCAGCGGTTGATCCGCGGAGGTTGGCTGGGCAGCTAAAAAGTATGCCAATGCCTGTCTTTTGATAGCACTCTGAGGTACGAAACTGATGTCGAACTGCTGGAGGATCACCTCCCACCGCTCTAGTCGGCCAGTCAACATTGGTCAGTTCAGGATGTACATCAACAGGTCTACCTGAGAGACCAACTGTACCTCATGGTGCTGAAAATAGTGACACAATTTCTGTATGGAAAATACAAGCGCCACGCAGCTCTTCTCGATGGGATAATATCTAATTTCCGTATCGAGGAGCATGCGGTTGAGGTAGTAGAGGCTATTCTATGTTCCCTCATTGTTATTATGGGTGAGAAGTGTGCCAAGGGACCATTCCAGGGCGGTTATGTAAAAAACCAGCAGCTTCCCAGAGACGGGTGGCATCAAGACTGGAGGTTGGAGAAGATACTGCTTGATTTCCTCAAAGGAGGTCTGACATTATTCATCCCACTCATAGGTGGAAATTTTTTTCATGACACAAGAAAAGGGCGTACACTTGCCAGCTAGATTCGTAATTAATCAGCGTATGTAGGATAAGTGGCCTTGGAGACCTCGAATCTCCTGAATATTGATCGGGGAAGGCATCTGACAGATGGCATTGATCATCTCTAGGTCGATTTCGATGCCTCGGTATCTGACGACGAAGCCAAGAAACTTGCCGGAGGTGACCCCAAAGGCACACTTCAATGGGTTCATCTTCAGATGGCGGGAACGAAGAAAAAAAAACAATTTATCAAGGTCCTTGAGATGGTCCTAGCACTAGTGAGATTTTTCCACCAGATCATCCATGTAGCATTCCACCAGTGTTCCTAGAATTGGCTTGAATATGCGATGCATGGCCCGTTGATAGGTGGCACCTGCATTCCTCAGGCAAAAGGTCATAACCTTGTAATAGAAAGTACCTTGGGGTGAACTAAAGGCAGTGTACTCCTTGTCCTTGGGGGCCATCCGGATCTGGTTATACCTAGAATTTCCATCCATAATGTAGAGGACTTGGAACCCGACCATGGTATCAATCAACAATTCTTGTACTAGAAGGGGAAAATCATCCTTCAGATAGTGGAGATTGAGGTCACGGAAGTCAATACAGACCCTAGTCTATCTTTTTTCTTCCTAACTGGCACAATATTGGCTAGCCACCTGGGGTACTAGACCTCCTTGATGAAGTTGGATTTGGTGAGATTATCATTGTTGGCCTCAACCATGGCACCGTGAGAAGGGTGCATCCTTCAGAGAGGCTTCTTAAACCCACAATGGTTCATCGGGAGACCAAGGCGGTGGATGGATACCTGGGGATCTTGTCCTGGAATCTCATCATAACTCCAAGAAAACACATCACGGTGCTGTATGAGGAATTCCACGTACCATTTTTCTCCTCGGGGGGCATTGCAGCGTTGACCAATGTGGGTCTGGGGTCCGCCTTGCTACCGAGGTTCACCTGTACCTACTCGTCAATCGTGGTTGAGATTCCCACCTCAAAGGTGGGGGAGCATATTCCATGTTTTCTTCTCCACGTTTGGATGGATAATCCGTGGGGAGAGCTGTTTCTGAGCTATCAAACCCTGATGGGTGGCTGGTGCCGACCTGGGCGGTAGTGGCCATCATATCGGGAGATTTATGCACTGCTGAAACTATAGCAATGAAGGCCGTCGATCCAATCCCATCTGGCCTCCGCCCCAAGGGGCCACGTTTGATGACATCAAAGTAGTAGTGGCATGTTGGCTTGAGCAGGTTAATTTCAACTCAGCAAAATAGACATGTATGACATACTGCCATTTCCAAGATCCTTACATCCCGATACCGTATAGGGGTAGGAGGTTCTAGGATCACCAAATCCTAGTTGGTGTAGGAGTACGAGGTGACTTCCCGATGTCAGTTGGACCTGGGAATATGAATTACTCTTTAACTCGAAGCAACAAAGAATTTCCCCATGTCAGGGGTTGTGGCCTCCAACCGATGGATTGGGAAGACGTAGACATCATCCAAACCTACCCAGCGATCGCTGGTGACAGTGGCAGGCTCAACCTCACATGCCAGAATCTTTTTATCCTTGATTTTGTAATAGTCGGTGTCCAGATAATGGGTTTCACAAGAGGCAAAAGGAGATGCATCTCCCATGGAGCATTCCCACTCGACCATTAAGGGAGTATTTGAGGCACTGGTGATACGATGAGAGGAATGCCGCATGAAGGTCGAGCCATGGCCTACCAATCAACGTGTTTTCGGCGGTGTCCTAGGAGACAACCATGAATTCGGTGCTGGAAATTAGGCCATTGAACTGGGTCTTCAAGCGATTCTTGCCGACTGGGGTTCTCTCGGTCCTATCATACCCCCGAATCCAGAGGTTGGAGGGATTTAAATCATCCTCAGACAACCCCAGCTTCCGCAATGTCTGATTTGGGATTAGGTTAATCCCAGAACCCGTGTCAACAAGACAGTAGTGGACTTCCACGTCATTGAACTCACCAATGATGTACAACGAGCGAATGTTCCCCAATATGGGAGGGTCATCATCTTCACCAGAGAATGAGATAACCACATGGAATTCACCATCCTCAATTGCCTCAGCATGGAAGGCTTCTGAAACCGCTACCTCCATCTCAAACTGGAGGGGGCTCCTTAAGGCCTCGATGAGAGCCTCACGCATTTCAGATGACAGGAAATGAGCCTCAAGGATAGAAAGCTTTGATGGAATGCCGGTCATGTGTTTCAGAACATCATACTTTTGGGCCAAACATGAGATCCTACTTACAGGAGGCCGTACTACGATTGGAGGCATGACGAGCCCTACCGACTGGACTGGTGGCTGAATGGTACTAGGCATATCTCACTTTTCACTAGTCGAAGCATAGAGAGTGGCTACCGGATGAGGACCGGAAGGCTGGGGTCAGCTGGTGATAGGGTGGAGCAGGTCACGGTAGAACAGAGGTGGTTCCACCTAATACAGCAACATAAACAGTGGTAGAGGCGGACTTGTTGCTACCGGATGACCGGGCTGCGTGTGCAGAGCTCTGCACTGTGCCTACTGTCTAGTCTCCACATCGTGCATGGCCTGGCTAGAGGTTCCAACTGTCGTGCTATGGCCATTCATGTAACCACAGATCTGACAATGCTGGCGACGTCTAGGGACATTAGGAAGGTCTACCCAGTGTTCCTCATTGTCAGGAGTCAAAAATGGATTTACCAACTCTACGGTGTTAATCGAAGCATACCCCGAACTGTCACTTGAGAAGTCATTCGCCACTGGGTGGATTCTGGGAGGGATCCCCATTTATGGGGCCATAATTTCTCCAAGAGTGCGGGATGATGATGAAATTGGTAGGGCACATTCTTTCTTCTTGTGCAGCCGCTGCTTTCTCTTCTTGGAAGAGGCTGGTTGAGATGATGACACCTAGGTAGCAACCATAGCTCTTGAGGGATCTGGATGATTCAGGCGTGCACCGATGATGCCATGGGCGCGGGCGACCATTTTGTGGGCCATACAGTCGTTATACGTCTTGGACCCATGGTCAAAAACTTGTTGCCATTCATCCTCATTGCCCATACTACCATCTGATCTCACAAAGACACCTGCCACTTATTCCAGGGCTGGGCCCAACCAGACTACATTATTATCAATTTGGTCTTGGAGCCAGTTCTTGAACACATAGCATTGCTGGATGGTGTTACCTAGGGTCTAGTGATATGGGCAGTAGTTGGGGTGATCAGTGAGATGCGCCTCTTTGGGCTTCCGACACTCATACAGCCGCACAATCCTCTGCTCCAAGGCAATACAAAAATAACTAGGGACCTCAGCCTCGTCAAACGAGTAGGTCTGATTCCTTATATCTAGAAAGGGGGCTCTAGGTGGCTAGCCTCGATGGGGGGCTGGAGGAGCATGCCGAGGAGGCGGAGCCTGATTGTCTCTCCTAGGCGTTGGAGGTGTGTTACGTGTTAGTGTTTGCTGATTTTGAGGTGGCCACTGCTAGATTGGAAGCTGTGCCTAGGGAGGTGGAATCCTATGGGGCTGTTGAGTTAGCCTCACTGGTAGCAACTCTAGCTGCCCAGGGGCCTCAATCTGGGCCATAGCAATGGGCTTGGCTCTAGAATCCCTCCTTGCTGGGATTACAGTAGGCAGCTGGCGTGCCTGACTAGCCTGTTGCAGGGCTTCTTCGAGGCGCTGGGCCTTGTCTAAGAAGTCCCGGAATCCTCCAGGGTAATTCTGAGTGATCAGAGAAGGAACAAGCTCTGCCTTGACATTCCCTACGCACATTGTTAGTAATTTCTCTTGAGTCAGTGGCATGTCATGGGAGTATGTGAGCCCCTTCCACCGGGCGACATAGTCCACAACTCGCTCATCAGGCTTTTGCTTGAACCTGAAGAGGTATGCGATATTCATCTTCCAGGTTGTGGAACTAAACTGGTAGAGGAATTTCCTGGGAAGGTCCTCCCAGCTAGTCACATATCCGATAGGGAGCTAGCTGTACCAGACGAATGATGGCCCTTCCAATGTCTGAATAAAGCAA
Source organism: Viscum album (assembly GCA_963277665.1). Lineage (NCBI taxonomy): Eukaryota > Viridiplantae > Streptophyta > Magnoliopsida > Santalales > Viscaceae > Viscum > Viscum album. The sequence goes on from OY728126.1 coordinate 66,059,171, forward strand.
CAGAGCTTGGCGGCCTCCTACTGCACTGGAGTTCCTAACATAGGTCCGCACCTCGAGTTGAAGTGGGACAAGTGCTGTGGTAGGTCTCATTTCCCATTAAAGGGGGTGAAGGTGGGGTTCCCAAATCCTGGAGGTGCTGGCATATCATCTACCCAGGCTGGGTATGGCTTGTCATCCGGCTGGATTTCCACGTGCCGAGTTTCTAAAGCCTCTATGGGGGCGATGAATTCCACTATCGGATAGTCTGGATGCAGGATCCTATCCTGACGAGGACCCTTAACCACAAGAGCATTGTTGGGATCTTCAATTAGGTAGAAAATCCTAGTAGCTCGTGGATCAGCTAGTGGAGTGACCCTTGGTGCGGCGGGAGGAACCCGAGCGGAGTCTCTTGGGTGATCATGCCGCTCAGGGGGGTTTGGTGAAACATATCGCGCCCTCTTTCCATGAGCTCCGCCCTCTCCTATATTAGTGAACATGGTGTGATCGGGGTTGCCTATGAGAATCTCACTGAGGAGTAGTTGTTCCTACCCCTGCTGTCCTGGCCTAGGATCACCGTAATCAGGCCACCGCTCTGCAATGCGTTCAGCCATGAGCTCATCAACCAACCACTTCTGCTCAGCAAGCTGTTGGCACAGCGTGGCCTTCTTAGGATCTTCTTCTACCTTCTATGATGAGGCAGATGGGTCGGCGAGCATGACATCCCCAACGTGCTCTTTACCTTTGCCGATGTTCCGGCTCAGTTTTAATACCTCAATGGGCGTGGGGAGAACTATGATGTTCCCCTATTGATGAGTTATCCTCCCGGATGGGTCCATTAGTGGATTTTCCTCAGGGGGTGAGTCCCCATTAAGGAGTTCAAGACCATTCCCCTCTCCAGATAGATCATCCATGTTGACCGCCGCTGCCCTTGGGGGCATGTCATCAGATTCGCCCGGTGAGTAAGGTTGTTGGCGAATCGTACTGAAGAGAAGGGCAACATACTTCCCCCATCCACGAACATGTGCGTGGGGTGTGGCCTCCTCGATAACTTTATAGATTACTTGAAAACACTGAAATCATTGCTGTTGGAGGTCCCTATGGTGGAAAAGTGATTCAGGGTGCCGAACCACGGGGAGCGTGGCCAGGTCGACCTGACGATATTGCTTGCCGATATCCTCAAGGCATTCTTGGATATTGGGATAGGTCACTTGCCGAGGGCAAAAACAAGAGTGAGTCACCTGGAGGGTCTGATAGAAACTTTCAACCTCTCTCGGGGTGAGCGAGTCTGGTGTATCAAAATCAAACCCTGAAATCTGCAAAAACTTCTCAGGGAAGTGCCTTGCTGCGAGGATGGTCCAGAAGCTCCATGGATCTGGTTCAGGATCCGGCCCTTGATAGCCTCACCTATCAGCTGGGACTAATTGGGGAACTGGCAGTGGTGCCGAGGTAGGCCACTGGGCTAGTGGGATGGCCAGTAGGGAATACGGCGAACATGATGATTGGCCTTCGAACTCTACGTTTCCCTCTGAGGGTTGCAGTATCCAGGCTGCCGCGTCACGATTGTTGGGACGACGAACGTGACTCCTGTCAAAATTTCGGTGCTAGCTGGGAATGCGCTATGCCGTGGCTCTTTCACCATCGACCCCTAAAAAAGGTCTCTGTTGTCTCTGGCCAAGATGTAAGGCACTTCAAAAGAGGCCGATAGTGACTTCATGTTTGATCCACGGGGGTACGCCAGGTCCTCGTCCTCCTAGATATACATTCGAAAGGAGGTAGAGATCGTATGGATCTCGTATTCGGGGGAGTACGTGGCTGACGCTCCATATCCTTATCCCAGCCCTTGACTCAATGGATGGAGAGGAGGGCTCCATAACCGAGCCGTACTCTGCCTCGGCATCATAGAAACGGACTGGTCTGATTTCCACCAGGCCTTCCCTGGAATTCCTCTTACAGCGACGACGTCTCGCCTTTCTACCCCTAGGTGGCTCTTTGGGGCAGGGCTGATATCCGTCATGGAGTCTTCTGGCCACACTAGTGTAGGAGCCGAGAGAACTGAGGGCCGGGTGTGGGGTGCACTGGGGAAAATGTCAAAAGGGACTTGGGGAGAACCTCCATTCCGGAGAGTGACCAGACATGCAACGACTCCATACTCATGGTCCGCGGTAGGGGAAGTGACCCCATACCCCATGTAGTGGGTGCTGGAGAGAGCCCCGCCTGGAGTGTTCCTTTCATGGGGAAGCCCCTTACCTGCGGCGAAGGTGGTGCTAGGAAGGCCTCCAAGATGAGGTTGGAAGGAGGGAGGGACCACACCTTCCAGAATGGTGGTACGGAGTATGCCTTCACACTGGATGGAACTACCGCAAATTGGTCTGCGACAACCATTGCCTATGCCAATAACTGGGAGAGTCGACCTAACCTGCATGTGGGGCGGTCAGGGCCTTGATCCGGATTGGGAATATAACTACCCCTACTCAACGTGTGCGGGGGTTTGATGATTGGATTCAGTAGTGTCTTGGGCCACAGTGGTTGTCGACACTGATGCCCTGTGGTGATAATCCTCTTCCGCTCGTGCCTGATGTTGGCGTCAGGTCAGATGGGTTGGAGCCGATGGTGCGGTCACAGGGATTGCTTGCTCCTCGGCCCAGGGAGTCGGGTGGCAGCATCGACGCGGCCTGGCAGGGGCCCTTACGATGAACCCTTGAAGCGGGTCTCCGATCGGGCAAACCCGGACAACCCCTAGCTCATCGGCATAGGGAAAGGAGGAGTCGAGGCATTCTGATGATAGAATCCAGAAATGGTTGAACATCGGGGTGGGGAGCGGTGGCTCCTTACAAGGCCCTCGGTGGTGGAGTTGGTGACGAGGCGCATCAGCCTCTAGGTCAAAAAGGGCCATGTACCTAGTGGGGATGACCCCTTCCTCCTCGTACCTACGCACAAGGTCATTGATCACCCTCTGTTGGATAATCTCTGATGGGGAGAGGGGGCGTGAGTGCCCATCAGTCACAGCGGTCGGAGTAAATGTGGAAAAGGAGAAACTACACTGGGTGTCTTCTTCGGTACTGCCCCTATCCCTGTGCTGGTGGGCAGGTGGTGGTCGAGCTCTGGATGCAGCGGTCTGATTCCAGAAGGTAGTTAGATGAACCCATTAACACTAACAGGAAAAGAAATCGACAAACAATATCCCAGCGCCATTTCATCTTTTGTAGTTGGTAAGAGGGATCCACATTGACAACGTTTCATAATGGAGTGATCAACGTCCTAACTGCCCCAACCCATGGTGGGTTTCACGTCCTAGTGCTAGGAACCCGGACCTGGTGACATGCTAATTTTCTAACACCCCAAATACTACCAACCTCCATATTGAGGAGAAGATATTCACTTCAGGTTCACCATTTCTATTTCGGATGCTTTCTGCCGAGGCGCGCACGCATCCATCACAAATGGGAGGATGTGTGGTTTGTTTCCCTGTATTCCCGCTTTCCAAAGGTGGGCGACATCCGTTCCTTATTCCGGGATGTCTACTCCTTGATCGAAACTAGGATGATGGGATGCCGATTCTTCCTTTAGTGGATTCCCCCTTGGAGCTCATCACATAGTCCGGGTCTCACTCATATATTTAATATGTATTCGTGAATCTCGTTCCCGGTTCCATATATTCATGGACACAAGTTAATTACACTACTTCCGTCGAGACACTCCAAGGGGTCTGGTCGGGGCAGCAACCTTCAGTTAGAAGATTGGTCATGCTGAGGCGTCGTTGGAGTGTCTTGACGCTGGAGGATTGGGATGTCTGTCTTTGGTCCCTTATTATAGGACTTCTCGAGGGCGTGGAAGCTTGAGGAATCCCACATCGAACTCAGGGAATTGCATGCCATAAACATGTATCTGAGGTTTTCCTCAACTTCCCATGTTTAACACGGGGTATTCCGCGAGTTTAATGTCCAGCGGGGACGGATCAGACTGATCAGAACACTGAGAGTGGATCAGATAAAAGAACCCCCTGAAGGGAACTCCGATGTGGGGGCCATCACATGGACGGCTTCCCGGATGCTTCGGAGTAGAGTGAAGTGGATTGATCTCACCAGAATGTGGAGGCCCAGGTAAGAAGCAGGACGGGTGATGAAGTGAATTGGGGCTTGAGCCTCATTGAGGCTTCCTACATATCCCCATGATAGGGAATCAGAGTCTGTGTATGTTTGGTATAAAATTTAACATCATGTGGGATGAGGACATTTTTGGCTTACGCTCTGAGGTGGCCCAAGGTCGATATAGGGCTTACACTCCAAGGCAGCCCACAATGATGGATATAGGGCTTATGCTCTGAGGCGGTCCACAATGATGGATATGTGGCTCACGCTCTGAGGCGGCCCACAATGATGGATATGGGGCTTACGCTCTAAGGTGGCCCACAATGATGGATATGGGGCTTACACTCTGAGGCGGCCCACAATGATGGACATGGGGCTTACCCTCTGAGGTGGCCCACAATGATGGATATGGAGCTTAAGCTTCGAGGCATCCCACAATGATGGATATGGAGCTTAAGCTCTGAGGTGGCCCACAATGATGGATATGGGGCTTACGCTCTGAGGCGGCACATAGAGTTGGTGATCCCACGCGAAGGGGTCAGAATGACTGAGTGGTGGGATTGAACCTCGTGGAGGCTTCCTACTTACCGTACCTTAGCATGGATCAAAGTCCATATAGTTCATGTTGTGCAGTTTAATGTCATACTGGACGGGAGCATACAATTTAATGTCATGTGGGACTGCATACAATTTAAAGTCATGCAGGATGGGGGAATCTGGGGCTTACGCTCTGAGGCGGCCCATGGTGCTGGATAACCAACGTGAAGGGGGGTCAGAACGACAGGGTGGTGGGATTGAACCTCATGGAGGCTTCCTAGGTACCGTGACTTAGCACGGATCAAAGTCAACATAGTTCGTTGAGATGGGTCTTACACTCTAAGGTGGCCCATAAGAGGATGTCAAGTTCGATTCTCACTCTAAGACCACATGAGTCATACTAGGTGTGAGAAACAAGAGGCAGTAGGGACCAGATGATCATGTCACAAAAGGTGAATCCGTGAGAAGTGGATAGGGGCTTACGGGTTGAGCAGCCCATGCTGCCAGGACTTACTCGAGGATGGAGGCCCGAAATGCGACAAGGCACAGAGGGAGAGGGATTTTGGATCGAACAAAGGAGATGCATCATTCCCTATCACGCCCTCCACTATCCTTGGCAGTGGGGAAGTACGGAGGTTCATGGGTGATACCTTACACAAGAGACGCTTGGGGCTTACGTTCTGAGGCAGCCCTCCCCCCATGGACAAACGCCACTCTGAGAGGGAGGATATCATTCCATGTGAGGAAGATTCTATTCCTGTGGAGACGAGCGGTGTAAAAAATGTCCAAGCTGGGGGGACCCTGCGTGCGAGGCACGGAGCTGGATCACAGTTTTCAGTCATGTATTGAGGACGAGGTGCTTGGCAGTTTAACGTTATGCAGCTCAAAAGATGTGGGTTCTCTCCACACCCCTAGAGATTACATAACCGGAACCCTCTACTGCTTATGGGAGGGAAGGCATCAGTAGGGCCGTAGTGAAGGGGGGCCGCAAGGAAAACCATCGAGTGGTCCACGTTAGCATGGCTATGCGAAGAAGAAATAGATGTTAGTGTGACTATGCGAAGGAGCATGAGGAAAAGCAACACAACAGAAAACACCACCCAAGGGACCTTGAGGTTACTTCATACGAGCCTGGAAGGCCGTACAAAAAAATAGCGCATGGCGTGCATGCCTGGTATGGAGGACAACAGGAGGCTACATAGGGAGGCACCCAGGGGCATCAAGGTTAGGGATCCTAGGGATTGTGTGCAAAGAAACGGTTTGCATGAAAACCACCGGGATGGTGCGTAATTGGGGATGAGGAATTGAGCACCTCTTTGGGGAATTACACGCAAGGGAAGTGAATTGCGCTCAAGTGGAAAAGGCCAAACCCTAAGGAAAGGCCACACCAACTGAAGGGACTGCGCGAAATTGGTCCTTTTGCGCACAATGGAAGGAATTGAGCACAAGGGAGGACCCCCTGATGAGTTTGGAATTTTATCTAAGCCGGTGGGATTGTGCAGAAAGGTGGGTCCTGGGGTGAGGTTGCGCGAAAAGAGACAGTACCTGAAGGCCATATTGGGCATGCAAAAGTCCTATTTCGTGCACAAGAGCTGGTTGAAATTCTGAAACCCCAAAATGGAAGGGGTCTCCTTCTATTTAAAGGCACCTGGTGTCGCAAAATCTAGGCGGCACGCGAAATGTAGCGTGCCAGGGACGTCGGCGCAAAAACGGGCATCGCACGGGGCAGGTGCACAAAATTGCACGCCAGAGCCGGGGACCTTTCACAAATCCCAGAATCCTTCCATGTGACCAACTGTTTTTCAAACACATCCTCCTTTATTTTGAACGACACTTCGGGCCCTCCGGACCGAGCCTCTGGGTCTGAATATGACTTTACATCGTCATTTCGAAACATCATTTAAGAGTTATGGACTTTTTCGGTGTCTACACACCCATAGTCATGTCATTCTATTCCTCCCCAATAATTGAATTTAGCTGAGATACTGGGGGTGGATCTTGATTAAAATTAGGTGGTGACAATTCTACTCTAAAGTTATGGTGTTCTTTATCATCATCTTCAAAAATTGTAACCTCCTTCTTTTTACAATAAATTATCGCATCATGGTCTAAGAGCCAATTCATACTGAGGATTATATCAAATTCAATCATGGGTATGACTATGAGATAAATAGATAAAGAACATTTATATGCTCTAATTGGAATAGATTTACAAAACATTTTTGCGATGATAATTCCCATTTTAGTTTTAACTGACAACTCTGTTATTAAATCAAATTGGAATTATCTAATTTTCTAAGAAAACTGGGATGATATTGAACAATAAGATGATCCAGAATCAAATAAAGTATTGTCTAAACTTGAGGAAACCATTAAATTACCTACCACCACATCTTTCAGAGCTTCTACCTTAGTAGTAGTGATAGTATAAGATTGGCCTTGATCCCTTTTCCTTTTATGAGGTAAGTTCCCCTGATGCTTAGGACATTCATTTGCATAATGTCCTATATCCCTACAATTGTATCATTGAACATCATTAGCTTTTTTCATCCCCTTGAAAAAACGAGCTTGGTGACCTTTTTCACCACACTTATAACAGACTCCCATTCCCTTCAAGAATGTACTGAGGTTTTTCTTCCCACATTTACTGCAGGATGGATATTCAAATTTTCCCTTCTTTCCCTTATTTCCATTTCTAGAGTGATCAGTAGATCTCTTCTTCTCTCGCTTTTCTTTAACGTCGTAAGAGTAAGAGAATTATTTCTCTGCCTTGATAGCACATGAGACAATATCTTCATATGAAGAGAAGGATTATGAGACTAATGGTGGAAAAAGAAATGGTTTTAACCCATAAAAGAAATGATCAATCTTACATATTTGGTTACATATATAATTTGCAGCATGCCTTGATAACCATGTAATGTTAGACTCATAATTTGAAACATTCTCGTCCTCCTTTCACCTCAGACTTAGAAATTGTCTTTCCATATCCTCTCGAGGGTCATGAGGAAAGTCTTTTTCTATGAAAATATATTTAAAATCCCTATATTCAATATTTTTAATTCATCATCTTCCACTGTGTTTTGAATTAATGGCCACCATTTATCAGCTTCTCCAGTGAGGCGGTAAACTACCATGAAATTGTTTTCCCTTCTGCTACTCCCCAAGGCGTGGAATATTTTTTCTATAAAATTTATCCATTACTCAGCTACTAATGTATTTGAACTCCCATTGAATGCTAGACGTTGTTTAATCATGAAGTGATCTAACATTGATCATCAATGATGCAGATTAGGGTGATTTATATGGGTAAGGTTATTATTCATAACTGGAGTGAGTTGTCCCGGTATGGTGATTAGTTGATTAGCACCAGTTTCATAAACAACTCCACTATAATTATCTTGAGAAGGAGGGAAATCCCTATATGGAGTGTGTGCGTTGATACGGTTTCCATTCATTCCACTAGGTTCCATTTTTAAACAATGGCACACACTATATTTTTTTATGAATCGCAATACATAAATCCAAACATGTAAAACACATAACATAAATTGAATAGTTTATATATATAATCCATAATCCTAAAAATGTCTTCTTTGAGGAAGTATATTATCATAAACCATTCATAATTGTTTGAAAAGAAAATGAGAAATAACTTAATCATATCCTCCGAGAGGGTCATAACCAAGAGTTCAGCAATGCCCATTCTCGTACACTAGTTATCGTTTCTAGTCTAGCTCAAAGCGGTGTTTTCAGGTTTCACCCCTAGGTAATTCTGTGCTATGGCCACCTCTACCTACTCATATCCAGAAAGGGATGTATTTATCAGAAAACGCCGAAAATCTTAACAATACCAAAATTATAGAATGTGTTTCTATACTAATCCTCAAAGTCTATCATAGGGCTATGTGCTCTAATCAGAGTTTATCTAAATCTAACTTCCAAGGTTTGTGATAAACTTCCTTTGATACCAACTGTAATGCCACGACCCCAGTTACCCAGAGTTGGTGCATTATTACATAACATTGGCATGATCACAAAAGATCAAGTCTCAAAATATTGTTTATTTTAGTAGCCTTGGAAACAGTAGATACATTAATAAGTCTTACATTACATCATCAAGTGAAAAACAACAACAACATAGTCTCCATTGTCCACACTCATATCCCCTTAGACTATCACTGTAGGCTAGTCATAAAATACTTCTTCACGTCTTGAGAAAAATAAAACATAGAAAGTGGTGAGCTCAGATGATCTGTAAGGATAACAATATAGCAGAAACTTTCATAAACAAGTATAAACATTTAAGGCAATGCTTAACAAAAACAAAATCCTTTTAAACTTGAAATTCATCATAATATGGAAAAAATAAAATGAAATAATGGCATTTACTTATTCACATGGATATTCTACTAGTCGAATAATCACTTGCAATATCAATAACCACTTTCATAATGATGGAATGCATAATGCCAGACTATCATAACCACATAGTCAAGGCCTTGTGCCAAGACTACAAATAAGATTTTTTCAAGGCCTTATGCCAAGACACTATTTTGTCTCATGTGACCTACCGATGCATTGAGGAGCTGTAGCGGGCTCCACCCATCACATACTAAGTCTAATGCATTCCTCATATAAACAGGTTTAAACATAACACAAACATTCGTATTAAAACTAGCATACGAAATGTTAATACTTTCTCCATAAACCATGAATGGTATAAAAATAACTCATCAACAGTCAAACATATCACAAAGTGTTCAATACCATATGGATGTTTTGTATCATAATAAATCAACTTCAAATAAGCTTAAAATCCATCAATGGATGTTGACATAGATGAAATCAAAACTATTTGAGAGAAATATCTCTTTTTTTGAAGTCATTTAATAGTCACATAATTTTAAAATAAAACCATTACTTTGAAAATTTTCTTATATTCTTGTAAGAGATGCTTCAACCATTTTATAATGGTGGAAAGTAGCTGCCCCCAACCTATAATTTAAAAAATAAATGCTTACCTTAATTTTTTAAATTTTTTTAAAAAGGACCTTGTTTGGAAAACGATAGAAAGATTCCTTTATAAAAATCTTATAAAAAGTCAAACAAGGGTATGAATGACATTAAACCATAGTCTATAAAATATTTATAATGTTTTGAAATACATTTTCAAGAAACATGGATGTGGTTGATAAAGAGGTTCCAGTAGATACTTACGTAAAAACAACCTCAGATAATAAAGAGATTGTGAAATTAACCCTTACCTTGTACGTTTCCTCGGTCGAGGGCTGGTAAAAATCCTGTATAATGGTGAAATATTTTTTATAAAATTATAAACTAATCATAAACATTAATATGATATCATATATGATCTTTTAAAATTGTTTTGTTAATAATATATTAGTATTATTGTCGTTTTGGGTGTTAAAAGATTTGTTTTCCTTTAAATTATTTGTCATGTGAGTCATATTTGTTATGGATGGGACGTATCTTATTCATATATAGAAAGATATCAATTCTTTAAATATTATTTTTAATCATCAAATGATAATTAGTCTTGAATAGATACGATGGGGAATGAATCTCATCGCTATGTGGAGACGGTAATCTGTACGTACGCACGAGCGACAATATAATTTTTTGAATTTAAAATAATATATAAATGGATGTTATATAATATATAAAAAATCATTATTATGTTTTATTTATTATTAATATCAGTTACACATCATTATTATACTCATCCAAATAATAATGTATTGAATAACAATTACACCACGACGTGGAGACGGTATGTCGTTCGTACACACGTATAGTGAAATGTTATTAAAAGGATGGATAGAATAATGAATTTGGTTGTACCATATTTATAATAAAATCAAAGTATATAGAAGATAATGGATTTATTATTTTAGAGTGGAATCAACAATGAAAAAGGAACTGGAAGAAGAAAGGAACTTGAAAGAGGTGATAAAATATTTCCCACTTCTTCGGGTTCTTTATTTTTATTTTATCAAAAAGGCTCCATAGGTTGGATTTCTGACTAAATTAAGGCCTCTATGATTAAGGAAGTATCTTTTATAGGGTATTTGGGCCGATTTTGGCCAAGTAAAATTTCTTTGAATGTGTGAATTAGAGAAAAGGAGGAGTGCCCTTTTATAAGAGGGGTGAGGGGCACCTTAGGAAGAGCTATAAATATTATTTTATAATAAAATAATTTTCAATTTATAATGGCTCCAAAATGGGTCATTCAATGGATAAGGTGGGGATGGATCAAAAAACACTCAAAAAATAGGTTTTGGACAGGTTTGTGTCACTATATTAACCTTAACTTTTAGATTTAACTCTTAGTTAAATTGTTTGACATTTACCATGTTTATTTGTATTTTTATATTATATGGTTAATAAACATACTATATACCTCCCAGAGATATGCAGATGGTTCATTAATTATACATCTATCATTATATAAGTCTTTTGGCTGATCCTTATATTTTTAGGAACATTATATTCAGTAATAATAAAATATTTGTTTTAAAAATTCCTTTATGTCAATTTTGATAGTATTTAATAATTGATTTTTGTTAAAGTCATAAAAAATTATTAATTCTAACTAAATTCATTTAATAAATACTAACATGTCAAATTACCCTATGAAATTCTTGTTGTCATCAAAACATTCAAATTATATTTATTTTAACATTTATAATACCATTAACTTGATTCTTTCATTAATTAGGAAAATACTGTATCATCATTGTGTCATAAATAAATTTAAATATTCAATGTCTAAAAATTATAAATAAAATATCATTATGTAGAAATTGTTTTATCTTTCTAATTAATATTTATAGTCGAAATTATAACACATATAACCCTATGTAATTTTTTTTCAAAAAGATATATGCTTATGTCATTTTTGTATTTACTTTAACTCAATTAATAAAAAGTATTATTTTCACTTACACGTGTCTCCATGAGGTCCCAAAATAGACCTAATGATGCCCATGGTCTAACATGTATCATCCAATAGGGTTAGGAGACATGTTAGGGTAATTTAATATTTTTTACCTGTATTTACCAGATTTACCATTTAACCATGGTAAATAAAATATTTACCGATGTAATTATTCAAAATGTCTAAAAATAAAAGTAACTTATTTACAAAATTTGGAGCTCCTTATTCTAAATATGGAATCCATATTTCTAAATTCAAAACACATTTGTGGCAGAAATTAATTTAAATTTAATTTCCGTTGTCAAAACAAAAAGCACGTTTTTAAGAAATAATAACTATCAAAATATTGACACTTGATTTTGTCTAGTTTAAATGTGAAATTGTGTCCATTGACCATCATTTGATTAAATTATAAAAATATAATATAATTATACTTTTTCCACGCAAATTAATAATTTATCACTATTAATTATTTCGATTAAAAACACTATTTTTAATTATAATTTAGTTATTTTCACTATTCATCAAAATATGGAAGTTATTAGAAAAGTACCAAAAAGTAACCATAATCCAATTTCTATATTATGAATCTAATAATGAAGTCCATTTAGAAAGATAAGATATATAAATTTTTAAAAATTGGGTATTACTATTCATAATGACTAGTTTGATTGGTTGTGGTGTGTGTTAGAACTCAAAGTTGCGTACAACAAACACTACTGTATTATTCAAAGAGAAGCATACTTTGGAAACTAGGGGTGTTACCCACACACCCTCAATATAGAGGTCACATCCCCTTGCATATTAACCCTTTATTAAATAATGGGATTTGGGAAATGGTATCTATTACATGGAAATATTCATGTGTTATTATAACACATGACAATTCGTATCATGATAATTTTCACACATCAAACGAGTATGGTATGTTTTTGAAGAAATAAATGAACCATCATAATGATTAATCACCAGAGGAAACAAATTGGGAGAAGTAGGCAAATGTTTACATATGATATAAGTTATCATATGTCTACCACTCACTGTGAAAAATATAAATCATAAGATATAATAGTAGAATATGCATTCTCTACCAAAGGTTATGATTTTGAGTATATAATAAAATATTATATACACTTTTTTTGTATATTGAATTTCCCATTAGGGTTAGGTAGATGAATTTTTATTGATTTTTTATTTAGTTTAGTTTAGTTTGGAATAAGTTTTTTTTAGTTCAACTCAATTTTTTTGGTATCTGGTGGATTCATTTTGGTTTGGGTTGATTTGATTTGAATCTATATGATTTTATTGGGTAAGGTTCATACCATTTTTGTTTTATTTAGTTCAATTTGAAGAGTTTTGATTTATTTTAATTCTGTTCCCTTTGGTGGGTTCAGTTTTTTTTATTTCGGTTCAGTTTGATATTTTTTCAGTTAAATTAAAATCTATTTTATTATACACAATTTTTTTGTAAATATATTAAATTTGGTTTGAGTCATTTTGGGTTAGTTCAGTTTTTTTTGGGTTTTTTTAGGTCAATTTGATTCTATTATATTTTGGTTAGACTAGTATAGTACAATTATATTTTGAATATAGACTAAGACAATGAGTTGAGGAAAGAGAGGTCAAGGATGGAATCAATATTGATGTATAGTTGATGAGATTCTATATCTCTCAAAAATTTCATTTTTCCTATAAAATAATGGTTATTGAGTGACCTTATAGCACAAAATACCACTACTGTCATTAACAAATGCTGTTCATCCCTCAAATGAACATCCAAGCCAGTCTGTGGATAGGCCTGAAGGGTGTTCCCTATCCTCACAGGCTAGAAAAGGTCATAGGAATCAAGAACTGCCATTAGGAATGATTTTTCAAAAAATAAACAAAAAATTTATATATGTAATATTTAAAATTAATAAAACATGAAAATAAAATGTCTAATAGTGGAAGACAAAATTTAAAAAGAGCTATAGCTTCTAAACCAAGGAATGTAAACCAAACTAGATAAACAAAAGACCACCCTTCTTGATGTGATAAGTAGGTTAACATCCCCCCATTTCACCACAAAACTCCAAAATCTCACTAACATAGATTCTCACTACCACCGTGTGGAAGCTTTCCTTTACCTGCACTAAATAAAACAACATGTACAAACATCCATAGTTATGTATATGGTGTGATTAAAAAAATCATAGTAAGATAGCACTAAGTGTTTCATATGTATTCTTTCTAAAATAAGATAGTTATATCATTTTGAGAAATAAAAGGTATTAAATATATTTTTACATATTTTTCAATAAATCATGGAAATGTAACCCTTTTATAGATGTTTATAAAGCTTGTGAGAGGAAAAATTGGTGGTATACTAAACCCTAATAGGGGGCGAATCAATATTAGGAACTTTTTAAAAAATTAATACATTGATCCCTTTTATAACTTATACCTGTTATGATATTTAATCTATTTACTATTTTATTTATCACATTAACCTATATAAAATTAGGAAAATAAGGCACATGATATTTTTTCATGGTTCACTACTCAATAAGTGTAGACAGTCCATAGCATGTTCTGGAAATAATCAAACCACACAACCACTATAAAATAATACTTTAATCATGGTTAAAATAATAATGGTATAACCATTGACTTCTGTTTCACTATATTCTAATTGTAGTGCATGTTTTAAATCTCTTCGATTGTTCTTTATACTTCCTTTAAATATAGTCTTCACTAGTCAAGGATCACTCTAACAACAGGTATATCTAACACCTGATGAGACTACTGATGGATGTCGAAATGATTATTTTATTCTTCCAATAACATCTTCACTTGTTACATACACAATAGTGAGAAATTTAATAGTCTTCTCATTCATTGAAGAAAACTAAAATGTGTAGAATCCTCTTCCCCTCCCTATGAAATCAGATATTCATAGTAAACTCTTATTCTCTTCTTCTCTCTTTCATCTTCATTGAAAAATAGACTATACTAAAACATTGTCTACATATTTCGAGAATCAACATCCTCATTTTTGATTATATAAACAATGAATGATCCTTTTGGAATCATCACAATTACTTATTCTTCTTCTTCAATAAAATATCAATAATTAATGTAGTATCAGTTCACCATCACTACATATTCCTTTAATATCTTACATAAGAAATATAGAGTATTATTTAGTAGCATATTACCAATCAATCAAGTGCTCAAGAATTTTTTTCATTCTTATAATAAAATGATGATCTAACTTAATTAACATTAAATCCTTATTTCCTATTATTTTAATTTCATTCAATTGTAGCATTGAACTCTCATGAAAACCCATGTACATGTGAGATATTATTCTTAAATATCTTATGTTCTTTTTTTATTGTATATTTGGTGACATCACATGTGAATATTCTTTCATATACATAGTAAATTTAAATATTGACAATATCATATCACTTTTTCATTTACTTTTCTACATGGATGCTAATATGTGTAGACATTGTCTTGAAATATGACCCCTTCACAAGACCCTAAGCGGTGTACTATTTAGATAATAGGAATATAACCATCGTGATGGTATATCACATGACTGCATACTCCTCCATTAAACATAACAATGAACTTTGTTTATCTCTTTACATCACGTGTCAAAAGTGTACATGATCAATTTTCAGTTTAGAAAAAAGATGGAGTATAATACTAAAGAACTTGTTCATAAAACTGTTCTTTATAGAACACTACAATCATGAGTTAACATGGGTTGAGTTTCATCAGCTATTCTTTATGAAATATGTGTGTTAGGATACAGAACATAATAAATGAGGTTCATTGAACTCCACACATTTTTTATCCTTGGAGTCATGTCAATCTCTACTATACATAAAATAAAGATAGGATATACTCTATTTTTTTAGAAAAAATGATATGTAAAATTAATAGTGAACAAAAACATCTTCTTCTATTTATGGTGTTGTTATATTTATAAGAAATGTTACCCTAACATTACACCATAATATAATCTAAGATTTTATACTATGTAAATCAATACATTGAATTCCAGAAGTCTATCCTTGGAAAAATAGAAGACGTGAGTCAAAAATGAGTACCTGATCACTGAATTGGAAATATTTTGATGAAATTATCCAGTCATGGATTGTTCTCTTCTTCTCCTTATAAAGAATGGTGTCCTCATATACCTCCAATCCAATTTCATCATGTTCCAATACTTAGAATTTACACTTCTCTTTAGCTTCCTTCAAATCAAAATTATGGGCCTTGATGGCCCAATACACATTGTGCTTCTACTCTACTGAACTAATGCATGGATTTCCATAGATGAGGTAGAATGTGGACATTCCCAATGGTGTCTTCAAAGCGGTTTGATATGCCCACAAAGCATCATCTAGCTTCATGGACTAGTCCTTCCCTATAGTGTACACCATTTTCTCCAGAATCTGCTTGAGCTCATGGTTGGAGAGCTCGACATGTCCACTGGATTGGGTATGATAGGGCGTCCCCATGTGATGCTTCACTATATACTTCGATAGTACTCATTTAATCAATTTGTTGTCAAATTGGGACCCAGTATCACGAATCAGTACCCAGGGAACATCAAACCTACTAAAAAAGTATTTCTTTAAGAAGTCCATGAAAAACTTGGTCCGGTCCTATGCTGTTGTAGAAATATCTACCCACTTGGAGACTTAGTCTACAAAAACCTTGATGTATGTTTTCTTGAAGGATTGGGGGAATGGACCAATAAAATCGTTGCCCTAGATATCAAATATCGCAACCTCCTGGATAGGGTGCCAGGAAATCTCATCTCTTCACCCCACATTACTGGTTCTTTGGCACCGATCACAATGGGAGACAAAGGCTCAGTTTTCTCTATGAATGGTAGGCCAAAAACCATGATTGAAGGATCTTTTCTATAGTAAGGTCTATCCCTTGATGTCCCCCAACTGAGGAGGTGTGACAAAATTCTAGGACTCCATGAACATCTATTTCTATGATGAAATGTCAGATCACCCCATCCCCACTGAATTAGAATAGTAAAAGATTTTTCCAAAAGTACCACTTGACTTCAGAGAGAAACCACTTCTTCTGCTTCAAAGAGATGTCAGGGTGAATGGGACTTATAACCAAAAAATTAGGAATATCAGCATACAAGGGTCTAGGTGGTTATTTGACTGAAAATAGATGCTCATCAGATAAATCCTTTTTGACCACTTGAACTTCCTCATTCTCTAAATATGAAATCTTGAGGTAGTAGAGATAATAAGAAACAACGTTCTATCTCCACTTCTTGTCTTTGATATCCAAATAAAATTATTGTAGGAACTGTACCCAAAGGATCAGTCATGGATTCATATTTTTCTTGTTCAGTTTGTAATTTAGTGATGCATGGTAAGTACAAAAAATATCTTTAGATGGCACAAAGTAAGAATGAAACCTTTCAAACGCAAACACCACTACCAGCATATCATTTTCTGTGATAGTATAGTTCATCTCTGCCTCCTTGAGTGTCATACTGGCATAATAGATGGGTCAGAAAATTCCGTCAAGCTGCTGACCAAAGAATGCTCCCACTTCGTAGTTGCGGGCATCACACATCACTTCAAATTGCTCCTCCCAGTTGGGAGAAATCTTCACTGGAACTTCCACCAGGTGATACTTCGGGTGCTCAAAATCTATGTGCATGCCACATCGAAATAAAAAGATACATCCTTGGTCAAAAGGTTCATGAGGGGATGATACATATTTGAGAAGTTGTGGACAAACCTCCTGTTGAAACATGCGTGCCCTCGGAAGCTAGGGATAGCTCTGACGGAAGTAGAAAGCAGAAGTTATGAAATGACTCCTATATTTGTCGAGTCCACCTCTATCCCTTTTTCCACAATTATGTGGCCAAGGACTATGCCACTCTACACCATGAAATGAAACTTTTCCCAGTTCAAAACTAGGCTAGTGTTCTCACATCTTTCCTGAACTAACTCGAGATTCCATATGAATGTGGTGAATGGTTTTTTCTAAATGGATAAATAATCCATGAATACCTCTAGGATCTATTCCACCATGTCATGAAAGATATCAATCATGAATTACTGGAAGGTGGTGGGAGCATTGCACATGACAAAGGACATCCTTCGATAAGAAAATGTACCATAAGGTAAAGTAAATGTGTTCTTATCTTGATCCTCCGGAGCCATGGAAATCTGATTGTATTTGGAATAGCTATCGGGGAACTAGTAAATATGTTCCCCACTAGTCTCACTTGCATCTGATCCATGAAGGGTATGGGGGAAATGATCCTTCTTTTTGGCATCATTCAACTTTTTGTAGTCTACATAGACTATCCAACCCGTGATAGTGTGTGTAGGGATGATCTCGTTCATGTCATATGATATCCCAGTGATACCCCCCCTTTTGGTACAACATGTAGGGGACTCACCCACAAACTATCTGAGATTGGGTATATGATTCCTTCATTCAACAACCTCATTAACTCTTTCTTCATAACATCCATCATGGGGGGGGGGGGGTGGAAAGGGGGGGTAGTCATCGCTATGTTTTCCCAAATGACTTTTCTCCTTCTTCGAGCAGTACCCTGTGGGTGAAAATGGTAGGGATGATTCCCTTCAAGACTGAAACTATCCACCCAATATAACATTTCTACCACTTCAAAATCAGTAGAAGTGTATCCTCCTGCTTTTCTGACAGTGGAACACTAAGCATGACTGGAAATGTATGATGGTCTTCCAAATACCAAAACATCATAGAATATGAGAGATGCTTCAGTTCTAGTGCATGATCCTTTCGAATTGAAGGTAAAAGTGGTTGTACCTCTACCCGATCTAGAATCTCAGTAATAAAAAAATGTTTCCAGTAGCAGCCACCATGGTTGTCTCGGAATTTCAGGTACTTTGGTGCTTCATCAACTGAAATGTCTAGAAAAACAAAGTCATCAGAGGTCTAATGACATTCAATATTGTCTCTTTTTCCACTCAAGTGATCATCCACGGTATTCACTGCATAACATCCCTTATTCTCTAATACTGATTCTTTCATGACTGCTTTGATGACATTGTAGGAGACTCTTTCCTCTCCAACCCTAAAAAATATATCCCCTGGGTGTATGTCGATCAAAAACATCCCAGTGGACAAGAAAGGGCTCCAAAGAATGAGATATGTCTCTTAGACATCATCCATATCGAGGATGATGAAATATCTGGGCAGGATTATCCTGCCCACCATTACCAGAACGTCCTCCAGTAGCCCCTTCAAATATTTGATGGATCGGTTGGAAAGATGAAGGGATACTCAGGTGGGAATCAGATCGATGAACCCTAGCTTCTTAAAAACTTCTATGGTAATGAGGTTGATGCTGGAATCTAAGTCATATTGGGGCTTCCCAAACTCACATGGTCCAATAGTTCATGGGACGGTGAAGCTACCTGGATCCCAGAGTTTGGGAGGAATTGAATGTTGTACGACTGCTGAGCACTCCTTGGTCACTGCAATGTTGCCTATATCCACCATTTTTCTTATGTTGAAGAGGGTATCCTTCATGAATTTCACATACATTGGAATCTGTGTCAGTGCCTCTACAAATAGAATGTCATTTTGATACTTCTAAAACACTTACATGAATTGGCTGAACTGGTGATCCAACTTTCTCTGCTTCATCCTCTTCGAGAAGGGTAAGGCAAGTTCGAAGGGTTTGAATACCTCTTTTTCTTTACTCTATGTACCATTTTTTGGTGGGCCTTTGGATGAGGAGGGGTATGAGACGATACATTCTTCATCATCATGGGGTGTAGGTGCACCTGGTTGTGATGGTTCCTTCTTTTGTATCTCCTTTCCCCTCCATAGTGTGACAACAAGGGCCTCCTCCCTCGGGTTCTTCTTAGTGTTACCCAAAAGTGTACCCAGATACCACCCTGGGATTTATTTTTCCAACTTCTAAATTTGGTTCTCCAGGACTCGAATAGAAGCCTCGTGATTAAGGAATGTTGCCTCAGTTGTTGATATAAACAAGTTCATGATATCCTCTAACCCTGAGGAGTTCTGCTACTGAGGAAGCTATGCTGCTGGTGTAGGCGGTGGCTGCCGCGGCTGCTGTGGGAGAGGGTTTTGATACCCTTGCTGCTGGTAAGAACCATTCTGGTGCTGCTATTCAATGGTTACTGGCTCTGACACTGTGGAATAATTTAACCGAGCCGTCACTGGAATGGAGGATTCAACCACTGTTGGCCCTAGCCTGGGTTCAGGTGATCATGACATGTCGGGTTCTGGTACTACATGTGCTGGTTTGGACCTCGTTTTTGAGCAACACAACTCACCCCACTCATCGAAGGGATGACTATAGGTCCCCGGGCATTCTACCATGTTATGGTTGTCAACACATTCAACACATTCTAGATGATTTTCCACATGTAATTCGGATGTTCCATTTAGATTTAGTGTGTTGACCATTTTGGACACATCATCCAACTAGGCAGCAAGCATAGAAGTGGACTTGATATTTTTTTCCTTGTTTCTTAGTGCCCTACTCCGAATGACACTGGAAGATATTGGTAGACATGTCTTCCAGTAGTTCAAAAAGCTCTTCAAGGGACTTCTTCATAAATATACCTCCAACAGCAGCATCCACCCCATAATTTGTGTTCATCGTCAGTCCTCCATAGAAGATTTGGACATGCATCCAGAGTGGGACTCCATGGTGTGGGAATTTTTGAAAAATCTTATTTAAATGCTCCAATTACTCTTTCAATTACTTTGAGTCTTGCTGATGGATGTGGTGTTTTTTGTTCCTCAAGGTTACTACCTTTGAAGGTGGGAAATATTTGTACAAGAATGCCTAGGCTAGCTCATCCCTGGTGAGGATAGATCACTGTGGAAAACCGTTGATCGAGTATTTTTCATTATACCTAAGGGATAAGGGGAAGATATGAAGAAAAATGGTATCAATGGACACTCTATGGTAGCGGAATGTGTCGTAGAACTCCTTGAAATTGAAGAGATGGGTGTTGGGGTCCTCTCTGTGCAGGATGCTGAAATGAATGATGTTTTTAATTAGATGCATGATTACATGGTTGATCTTGAGAAGTTTGTCCTGAATCAGTGGATGAACGATGCTGATGTCAGCTCCTTGAAATGATGAAAAGATGTAATCTGAGATAGTACAACATGGAGGTGGTTGTTGATAGAGTGGAGGCGGAAAATATTGCTAATCCTAAGGGGAAAAGTACAGCCCATGATCGGGCTGGAGGTATGGCATCCACTCTGGTTGGAATTGCTTGAGCTTTTGTGGGCCATATCATGGAGAAAGTGGAGCTTGCTGGTTCTAATTGTCATCTGGTCCAAATTGTTGTCAAGCTCCTTGGACAGTAGCTGGAGCTACCTCTTCATTATGTGCCATGGGATTATTTTGGTTGTGCTTGTCCATGAGAGTACGTCGTCACCTTAAAAGCATCTATTCAACCTCTAGGTAAATTAGGACAAGCTCCAATGAATGAGTGATCTTGGAATGAGTATGGTATCTTCTTATACACCTATTAACCTACACAATAATAAACACACCAACCATAAATGAGGAAGAAGAATGATAAACATTAATGGGGGTAGAAAAGATTTCTTTGGGAATTTTTAGTTTTTAATTTTAGTAAATTTGAGACAAACTTTATTTAAACAAAAAAAATTAAATCTATAGTTCCCCAATAACAATGAAAAAATTTGGTAGTCATTTCAGCCTACGTGTTATTTCTAGCTATCCAAATTGTATTACCGTAAAAAGTATAGTACTAGTAAGGGATCGAACCATGAGGAAAAAGATGTATGTTGAACCACCATAAAATCACATTATTTCACATTTAGTGTAAAATTGAACAACCATAGAAGAATATCATCTCCCATCACGGGGAAAAGCTGAAACCATTAGAAACATGTCATCACACATTAATTTTAAATGTACCCCATCCTAGAAATTTAAAATCTCCAACCATTTGTTCTAGTCAAATTATTTTTTTCTAAAATCTCAACACATTTATCGACTTCTATCTAACTATTTAGGTTTATCTATAATAACCATCTACATATCCCAAATCATTATGTTGAACCCATTGATAATCTCATATCAGTCCCATGAATATCCACTAGGTTCAATCAAAATCATCTAATTCCACACCAATTTCTACAAAGACTCATCCAACTCCCCATTGTTATTTTCATGACCATTAGTAATTATATTTACATATCCTCAAGTGGATAATAAAAACCTCATACAAATTAAACATCACCACTCAGTCTCTCTGAATTGGTTTTATCATGTGACATTTCATATCAAGATCTATATCAATCATATTCCATGTAATAAAATCATTCACTTGGACCTAATAGAGTTATATTCCATATCATCCATTGAGGATAACATTTTGATCACATAGTGAAAACCCTCTAATAACACCTCATCATCGAAAAAGGACAAATCTTAAAAATGAAACTCTCCAATGATCACATTCAATCTCAAGAAAATGGTCCCTATTATTTTTAATAGATAAAACTATCACTCCTATAAAAACAATTCTTAATCATTATAATTTTTTTGACTAGCTCTAAAACTTAATATATGATATATACATATCATCCCAACTATGATACATACCCCGATCATCTTGAAACCAAATGTATTTCCTCTCCCCTTGGAAAAAATATCATTGTTTGATTCCTTTATTATGACCATAACTATAACACCCACCAATAATATGAGATATATAAATCCTCCACATCTACAAGTCACCAGGGCCATCCCTTATAATTAATATAAACTCCTTTTCAGTCTATGTGTCTTTTAAAAAACATATATGGTCAATACATTAACAAAATATGGATGACGGACAATACTAGTGTCAATTATCTAATGTGGCCATTACATGTAATTATTTTATTGGTATCTATATAAAATTATTCAATTTAATTGAATAAAAATAATCCATTAGTGGTGATACCACATATCACATGATAAATAAATAGATGAGTAATCAAAAAGAGATGTTTGGGAAAAAACATTTCAACAACATGATATTCCACTATTTATATTTCTCAAATAAATATTATGTTAATAAAATTCTTCACATTCCAAACAAAAATAAAATGAAATATTGATATATAAATATAATATTTTTCTGTTATAATATATCTATCATATTCTGTTGTTTAAATTAAATTAACCATAGTCCAAAATCAATAACGAAGTATGAAAAAATGGCATCTCAAAGTAGAAGTTTTCTTTATAAAACCAATTATTCCGAGCTTTAAGTAGACGTAGTTTCATTAGGATTTCCCCTAGACTAAACCAATGTCAATATTGAGAAAATATTGATTGATAAAAAAATATTTTAGGAAATTCCATGTGTGTTGATAATTTCAACATGATCAATGCCAACTAAACCTCCACCAAAAATTGAAATCCATATATTATTTAATTCTAGGATGCTGCATATAGATTATAAGAGGTTATATAGGTATTAAATAGGATTATATTAACAAATAATAAAAATATTATATCTATTGATATATTATTAATTCTTATGCTTTTTCAAAAGGTAATGATTTCCAAATTCACATTACACTTAGAAAATGAATGTTACAAAAATTTGATTCTTATTCTATAAAAAATTATATTGATTGAAAAACAACCTGATATGTTGATATTATAAGTTGATATTGTATTAATTAGTAATTTACTAAAAATAATAAATGTCTGTATACCAATAAATTTTTTTCCCATAAAAATAGTTTTCTTAAAATGTGTTAGTTTAAAGGAAATATTTTAATTTTTGGGTGTTAAAATTTACATAACATACTTTATAATTAGATTTATGAGGGATGTATTAACCTAATATTTATTTTTTAAATTTTTCAGAAGAAAGTTTTTTTAATAGTTCAAATACCATTATTAAAAATGTTATTAATTTGATAAATTGTTAATATATTTGAATGAAATTTAAATTCATTTAAAAATTTTATAAGATTAAATAAGTATTTTAAAAGTTAATTATTATATTATAATCATAATTTTAAAATATGAAACCATATTTTACACATTATAAATAGAATTATTTTTTCATTTATTTAATACATTATAAATATTTTATTTTTAAATTAATTAGTTATCAAATTTGGATTTTAATTTAAAATAATCTTTTTGAAATTTGAAAACATTTGTTTAGATCTATACAAAATGGGAAATTTTATTTCACTTAATAAATGAAAATTTATCCATATAACAACTAACTAAAACTATGAAAATGAAATTCATAAAAACGTGTTTCTTAAGTGTTACATTAAAAAATTAGTTAAGAAAATGAATTAATTGAGTTGTTGACATCTGAAAAAACCCTATATATTATATTTTATATTATTTATTTTCATTGGGAACTATTTTCCTTTTTGGTGACATTTAATTATTTAAATTATATATGTATTTACAAAAATGTAACTCGTTTTGAATTATAAAAGGGATCCCCACTACTCGAATATCCTCACCCCAAAGTTCAGCCCAAAATATACCCAAACCTCTAAAAGCATAGAAGGAATATTTTTTTATTCTAAAATGCCTACATTAAAATGTGTAATCCCTTTACAATGGATATTACCCAAGTTGTGAGGTATATATTTCAAACTAATTCAATATATTTTTTCACATATGAGAATTTATTCATTCTCAAATTTAATTTTACACCCTAGTAATGAAACCATTATTATCTATATTGTAGATTAATTTTATTATAATTATGGTATAAGAATTAACCACCCTTCACTTTTTCTCTATGAACAGAGAAAATTCCATTTGTGTGTGTGAACAAACTGCTTCAAAAAATGCCATGTTTCATTTTCCTTAACCACATTTTAAAAATAGTTTAATGTTAAATACAATAAATAATTGTTATATGTATAACATATTTTATATTATAATGTGATAAAAAGCAATATTAGTTTCCCCATTATATAAAAAATTAAATTGTAAACCATAGGTATCTGTGGACTACCACCTCCATGTGGAAATGATTTTTGTTTCTCTTTTCATTTCCATCTTACATTGATATTCCCATGAATATTGTTAATGGATAAATTTTATGATTATGATTTTATTAAGTTTCTTCAATGTTAAATTTTAGAACTAATTAATGATAATATCCACAAGATATAATCATTAATTTATTCATTTTAAAAAGGAGAACTAAGGGGGAATTTTGTGATTTATACTATATAATTACTTCATATAAATTACTTATTGATCATGAAATTTTTTAATATTGATATATCACATTAATATAATCAAAATTTTATTATCATGATATTATAGTAACAATAGAAAAACTAAATCACCTAAAAAATTTAATTAATCATGTTATGTTCATGTTTTGGTATGTTTGACCAACTACTTTAAGAACACTATGAAATTAATTCATGGATGATAATGAAACATTAATTAAAAAAATATGATCTAAATATATATATATGATTATTATATTTTTTATTTGGAAAATTATAATCAATATTGAAATCATGAATTAATAAAATTCTATCTGTAGGTTGAAAATCACTGACAAATGTTCGTTAGCAATTTTATCATCGAGGATAATGACTATTGTATTTATAGAAAGAAATAATTTTTTTAAATAATTATATCTCATCCTTTATTTTTAATTTAATAATCATTTAATGATGAACATTGAAAAAACCATGAATACCAACCATGCAATAATGAAACAACTATAAATTTTCAAAACTATAAACACTAAACATGGAAAAAACGACCAAAAAAATTAATAAATATAAATGTATAAAAGAATTATAAATTAATTTTAAAAATAGTGTTATATAAGAATATTTTATATATATAGTACATTAAGATAGTTATATTTAATCATAAGATTATAGAGGTAATTTTAATAGATTGGAAGAAAGGTAAAGAGTTCATTGTCTTCAATTTACGTTCATGAGTATTAATTCACAATATGCAACATTATAACTTTAATATTGCATGACTATATCCAAATTAATTAATTTTAACATATTATTGGGGTTTTAAAACATGTATACTATGCATTATATTAATTTATATAAATTTAATGGATAAATACATGACTGTTTTTTGAACAAAATGTTACTCAATACTTTAGGATTTCATTACCTATCTTATTACTAAATAAATATTTTTTTAAATGATATTATATCTTGTTATTTTTTATTATTTAAAATATTTTTGATTGGTTAAGTTAAATATTTATGGGGTTCTATATTTCCCCACAATATATTATTTACCCGTGACTCATATTATTCATGAAATGTTTCTTGTAAGTGAAACTGAAGTCATCTCTTCTATTTAGTTGGAAACCACTCTTTTTTCCCAGTCCTTACTAAATAAATACTTTATAAAAAATAAATTTATCTTCCTTGATAATTTATTGAGGTTATTTCATATTAATTTATCGTTGTCATAATGTTTTAAAAAATTATCGTTTTTGTTGTGGGTCATTTTCATCAAATTATAAAAATATTCTTTTTTATAACTTTTTATTTGTGATAACTTATTTCTACCAAAATTTTCATTTTCTATGAAACATAATTTCATTGATTTATTTATTTATAAAATTATATTTTCAAATATTTATAAAATATTTCAATATATTTTTTCCCAAATATATCAAGGATGTTAGTTATTTTCAATTATATTTTTCAAATTTCACCTAAAATTACTTTTCATCTAAATCAAAGTACTTTGATATACATTATATTTTATCACTGATGGTCTTCCAATGCAATAATATACCATATTTCATTGGATAACCTAGGTAATGTCCTTCTCTTTTGGAGGAATGATCCATTACAACCTTTTTAGTTCCAAATCATCCATTATACAAGATCTAAACTTTTCACCCAATTCCATTCCATTGGGTATACCATGTTTTGATTATAACATTGAGTAGTTATGACACGAATGTTATAAATTTAAGGTTTTAAAAAAGAATCCCTTTGAAACAAAAATAGTAGAGGATTGCCTCATCTAGAAGAATTAATCTATACAAACCTTATTTTTTGTTGCATGGAAAAGAGATAAAATCAATGGTCCTTGCTCTTGACATATCCATGTCTGAGATTCAAAATGTTGTGCCTGAATTGAATTGCCTCAAGAAGAAGTGGAAGTTAATAGAGATTACAACGTGAGAAATATTATCTGAGCCACCCCAAGGGTGTTTCACCATCGCACACCATACCCTTAGGTCTTATACAAGTGTTATAAGGGGTTATGTAATAAGGCATTAGTGACTTTTATTATAATACAATATATAAATAAATGTCTTATTCTATACTTTTTTGGGGTAAAATTTTACTTTTTAGAAATCTATAAATTATTATATTAAAAATAGGTTTTATTAATATTATTATTATACTAGATTTATATGAACAATTCTTTTAATTATAGGTAGTTATTATATTCCTTATTGTATTTACTCTATAAATTATTATATATTCAGTTTGATATAATTATATTTTCTGATGAAAAAACTAAAATTGTATTTTTAATTATAGAATTTATATTAACGAGTTAATTAATTTTTAAAAAAATAATATTTTAACAAAAATATATTATTATATAAATTTTATTAAATTTAAATTGTTATATAATTTTTATGAATTCAAATGCGATTTTTATTATCGTTTGAAAACTGTTTTCATCAAAACCCATGAATTTTCAGTAAATGTCAGTTTTTATTTTAAAACTGAAAATTAAAATATTTAGAAAATTATTTATATAAAATGAATATTATTTTTTGAATCTGGGCATCAGAATTATCCAATAGTGAATTTTTCGTAATTTTCTGAGACAATCAGATTTTTGGGTAAAAATTAAATACTGTTGAAATATATAATGAGTTTTCTAACATCATAATGTCTAAATAGTTATGTAAAAAATAAAATAAAAGGGTTATTAGGAAAATATATGTTCATCCTTTAATATAATGTGATTTTATATTTTTTTTATTAATTTTATAATGCCTTAGTAGACCCTTCAAATCTTATGTTAGATTTTAACATTTTAAAATGATCTCCTTGAGAGTGTGACTCATCTCCACATAATCAAGACAAATATTTTAATAAATGTGATCATTGGAACTATAAAATACTTTTTTCAATTCCCATTTGTCAAAAAACATTGGAAAAAATAATATTATGGTATGTGGATTTGAATATTTAATTGTATAGATTCCAAAACCTATGTTTGTGAAATATTAAAGAATTATCCACTCATTCCCAATATAAACCCACCAAATATCCCACTTATATTCACTAAAAATCATTGGATAATGTCACTACAATGTCTTACTCCCTCTATAACCCACCCAAGGCACCCCAAGATCTCAATAATCCCCTCCCCGAGCTTGGATTCCACACACACTTAGGTAAGGGATTTCATCATTTCACATTTTTATCATTGTTTATTTATATTGTTATACAATTAAATATTCGATTAAACATGTTGAGATGATTTAAAACCTCCCTCATACTGAAAAAAATTATTTTTTATTGATGAGATACCTCTTTCACTCTAATTAATCCCTCCCATGTACAACTGTTACCATGCTGAAATCTCATAAGGGTTAATTTATTTTTCATATTTCTTCATGTTTCATTATTCTGTTATGCCTTCTATCTCTATATTGCATGTGTTTGGAATATCATATATATTACCAACATAGTGTACATTTCATGTTCATATTATGATATACCCATTTTTCTCTCATCAAATACTTTTATGATTTTTTATGTACCGTTGTAATGCTACTAAAATTCAACCATGATTTTCCAAGAAAAAATCATTATGTAGTGAATACCAAGCCTATTTATCTATCAAGGGTATTCACCATTATTCAAAAGTAATTATTCATTATATAATTTCATTTATTTATTTCACATTCCTTTATCATGCAACAAATGATAATGTTTAATGATTCCTTGTTATATGATCCATGTGTCACACATATGTAAGAAATGAATTTTTTATAAAGGGTGTGCCCTGATAACAAAAAAATAAATTGGGTAATGATTAGTATCATGATACACCATGTGTAACGAGGGTTTAAAAATTCTAATATATGTGAAATTATGGTTTACTAATAAAAATACAAGTGCAATGAGTGTTTACATATACTAATCCATGTGCAATGAGTGTTGGCTCATGCAAATTTCATGTTGTATGTTGTTGCCACATTTCCATGTTTTGATAATAGTGCTATATTATGTTTTTATGTTCATCTTTCTCTTGTTATTCATTTATATTCCTATTTCCTTTCATGTACTGTATTCTTAATGTTATGCCTTATTTACTCCCTTACTGGGCTTTATAGGTCACCCCATACTTATGCATGTCCCCAGGTTTTCCCATGAAATGCTAAGTATGAATGTTTTTTGTGTTCGTGTAAAATAATTTTTCAATAATGATATTGTATTTTAGATCTTATATTGTAAGGTAATGTTACTAATTTTCTAAGAAACTGGACCACTTGATCCTCATAGATGTATTAAGTGCACATTTATGTAATAAATCATGTATAATTATGTAATAAAGAGAAGGGTTGTAATAGTATTTACCTATAAAAATATTTTTTGTCATTGGATGCCAGTATATATATAATGATGTTTGGAATTATGGGTGGAATTATTTATTTTTTACTATTTTAAATCCATATAAATCCCATATCTATTACATGTTATCATTTTGATTCATTTAATAAAATCCTAAATTCATTCAAAGGGTTATTTAATCAATAAATGAGAAATATAGAAATTTATAATGTTTTAAGAAACACCCAATATTTATATTATATATTTATGATTTCATATGTTGTTGATTTAAATTGGAACTGATATGTTTTTATGATGATTGATTGGGTCTTATATATCCTTCTTGTACATTATTTTAAATATTATATCTATTAATATAAGTTTTCTTGAGTATCATTTAGTTAAATATTAAAATGAAAAGTAATGGTATATATCATGAAATTAATTTTCTAAATAAAAATATATGATCCATGTTTAAAATATTTTTCATAGTTTCCTGTTTATTCCCATGAATAATTTAATCTTTGATGGATCATGTTCATCGACACATGTTTTCACACAATTTTTAATAGTTTCTAATTTAATGATAATACAATACCCATTATTTTTTATCTATGTATTTTTTTATATGAATTATTTTATTTATCTTGATAATACACAGATTCTGAAATTTCCCCCCTATAATAGTTTATTTTTATCACTTCTATTTACCCTTACTAAAAATTAATGATCAACCATTTAGTATGTTTCCATTCCCCTAGATTATAATTATGATTACAAAATATAATATGTATAGGAGGGAGTCTGGTGTGGCTCAATTATAGAGAGATGTTCAAAGGGGTTATAAAAACAAATGATCATTTTTCTAATCATAAATGACTATAAAAATTATGTTCTTGGTATAGTGGGAATATTTATAAGATATAATTTTTACCATATGTAAATGATTTAATATAAAATCATATCTTTATTATTTTATTAATTATTTTATCAGTTTAGGGATTAGTTATTTTTTAGTATTACATGTGATTTTTCTAGTATTAGTGTGATAGAACCATATAAAATCTCTAGAATGGCGTATATGAATAGTTTTGTATCCATATATATTAGAATTTTTTAAAAGATTGTTTTCCTTGAAAACAAATATTTCTGGATAAAAGAATGTGGATGCATTGGTGAACATATGAACATATGGGTAATAACCCTAAAAATTGATGGCTGCAAATTAACTATATCCACACCTAGATGCACTGTTATTGGGGATCATCTGCACATATAGCTAAACTGCCCTGGAAGACATGATTTGGTTGATGAAATTCCCTTAATAAACATCTATTAATGAATCTTTTCCATGTAACATTGAGGGATTACGTTGATAAGTATATGATAACCCAACATAAAGTAAACATAGATAAACTAAGATCTATATAGGTTGTACTAATAGAATTATTTGACAGTGCAACAATATAAAAGAACAAGTAATTTAATTGTTGAAATTTATTTTCTGATTTATATAATTCCGCTATATTATTTTTTATAACACATTTCAACCCTTTCTATTTTATTAATGGATGGAACTAGAAGGAACCACATGTGTGATAGAAACTTATAAGATTACATATAGGAATAACCCATAAAAATTGAATATGAAGTTAGAAACATTATTATTATGAAAATCCATCTAACATAATATATGAATAATAATGTGTACTTTGTTATGTTCCAAATATATTAAAGAAGAGAATGTTTTAGTATAATAAAGGATCAAGTGATGATGACGGTGAATGGAATTTTTGACTTCATATATGTCAAAAATAAGGGAATAATAACTAAGGAAATTACATCAATAGGGAATGAAGATGTTTTACTTATAGAAGAGGGGGTAATCCAGCATCAAGCTTTCAAAGTAAGATAAATAGGATTTTTACATGATGGGAGTATAAAATTCAAATAAAAAAGAATAAATAATTTTCCAATATCTTAAGTGTGGAACATATGGACATTATCTAAGTTAGTGTAATAATCTTGATGATGATAAAGATGACATGACTAAACATTTACCATAATAAATGGAATTTGGTGGATCATGATTTATGAATACTAATGTGATTTATTTTGAAAACTAAATAATCTAATTCAAACATGTTAATATGGGATATTTATTCGATCCACTCTAATATTCCATGATTATTTCCTATATTTACATCAACATTTTTTCATTTTTAAATAAAATATATACTTTTATGAGGGCTTCCTTTAAAAATTTATATTTATGAAAATATAAATCATAATATGAGCCTTTTGGATGATCCATTGAGAATATATGTGTTCAGGAGTCCATGAACCATATATAATTATCTAATCTACTTTCAAAATGTTATCATTTAAAGAACTAGTTAAAAAACCAGGCAGTAAGACAAGTTGTTATCTATTGTGGCTAGAAATTTGGCTATGGAATAATGTGGAGAGAGTGATGAATGATGTAGTGGAGTTCGATGCATTAAAAGGGATAGGATCATATTAATTTGAATTTCATGGATTATTATAAGAAATATATTTAATCATCATCTAGTTCATTATGTAACCACAAATTTAAATAAAAAATTCCATGTGTAAGAAAAAATAGGGGATTAAATATAGGCCTCTTTAGTGTAGCCATTATAAATATAGGGAATCAAATTTCAGCCCTCAATCCAATCTGTGGTAATCTTGCAATGTTGGTAGGAACTTTGACCAGAAAAAAATTTTAAAGTAGGAAAATGAATTATATAGTTATGTAAAAAAAATATTTGGAATATGATTATGATAGGTTGATATATGTGATTTACACATTATTATAAAATAAATACTTTATTAATATTAAAGATACCCTTATCTAACTTCATTATTACATAATAATAAAGATTTTAAGGATGATATTAATTTATATGGGGAGAAAATAATGACTTGATACTTCCACATAAATTATTATTATATAAATATCATATTAATATAATGTTTCCCATGGAAAACCAAAATAAAAAAAATCCTTGATATGGTAAAAAAATAAAATTATAATATAACTTGTAAAAAATATCTTATAAATTGTAATAACATTAAAAAAATACATAACACATTCCAAAAGGGATTCTGAATGTAGAATTCTTTCTTGAGAATCACATTATCTACAGATATGAATGGATAGAGATTTATAACTGATTTATTTTCCCTAATTCCATATTTAACTCAAGAAATTATAGTGTATAAAAAACAATATGTTGTAGAAGTTCTCGCATTTAAAATATTTCTACAATATCATTACTATCTTGACCGCCACCCAAATCTATAACTAGAGCTTATCTGAGTCTTATGTCTTATCTAGAGATAATAAGGGGTTATCTAGGTATAAATATGGATTATATTGACTTGTGATAAAATAATTATTGCTATTCATATATACTGAATTTTTTATCTTTTTTATTGTTCATTTTTTATCTATTCAAAATATTCTAATAAAGATTAATTTTTTGAATTTGGATTTTTATTTCTATGAAGAATTCATTTTAACATTTTATTGTAAAACATATATTTATTGATTATTTTTACACTAAATTAGTCATTAATTTATTGGAAACATAATATTTAATTTTCCAAAAGTCATTATCCAGAAATCATTTTTCCAATATTTATATTTTAAAACAAATATATATTTTTTAAAATCAACAATGAAAATTTGAAACAATTAGCTTCATATTTAGATATATAATTGACATATTTTCTTTTGAATAATTTTTGGATTATTCTAAAATTATATATTTTTAGATGAAAAGTGAATTATTCATTTTTGTAAATAACCAACATTTTATGGTATAATTATTATATACATTAATTGAAATTCACAAATCCCATTCCCAAGAACAAATATGTATTTCATATGTTATATTATACAATCTAAAAAGAGGGTTCAAATTTATAAATACAATATTTAAAATATTATATTTTATGATATATATTTTTATAAAAAAATTAAAAAATTATACATTATGTTATTTAAAATTATTTTTTTATCTATTTTAAAATTTTAATCCAAAATGGATATTAAATTTCAAATTATTAGTTCCAAATTAAATAAGAATTACTATTTTATTCTAGTTATATATGATATATTCCCTAGGTTTAAACAAATAATCGTGGTGATAACCAAATTTGTAAAAATGAGTAACCTAAGTGGTAAATGAAGAAATATGTTAAAAATAAATTTTAACTATATTTTTAGTTGTGGATTTACCTTATATCGTTTAATTTCTATTATTTAATAAAAATTCCCATATTATATGTGATAATCATTCCACAGTTTAACTTCTACGAGTTTTTAAATAATTCAACTACTTTAACCTATAAAAGGGGATCTCCTCTCTTCACTTCCTATTACACAAAACCCCTTTATTTAAGACCAAATTCTACCCAAACATCTGCTCCAAATATTATTAATCATAAATCAAAATATTCCATACTTTGATGATTTATCCCCATTTACAATGGATATAACCCATGTAGTGAGGTGTAGTTTGCAAACCACTTCTTCCACACTTTTCTCAATTTTCCTCTTTATTATTTACATAAACTTGCATCCCAATTTAAAATTTATAAAACAATTATAATTATTTTATTGGTATGTGGTTATAATAATGTAACACTATTTAACAACCCTTTTATTTTCCCTTATAAATGGGGAATCCAAATTTGTGAGTGCTGGACTACAACCTCCACAAAATATCATGTTTATTTATCCTCGATCACCTTATATGGATAGTACTAATTTTTAATTGAATAATTAAATATGATATTATAAATAAATCTTTTAATCTGAAATTATAAAATATAACATTCATTTCTCATGTTTTATGGAAAAAATCATCATCCATGAGGATATGTGGACTACCACCTCCATTGGATAATTTATTTATATTTTTCATTTCATAAATTAATAACAAGGATGGCCATGCGATTATATTTAATGGATAAATTTGATTATCTTGAAATAATTATGGTTCTTCTATTAAAAATTGGAGACAAAAATAATGATAATATCATCAATTATTTTTCTAACCCAGTCATTTAAAACAATCATACTAAGAAGAATATCATTATATCAAATTATATTATATATTTATATCCATCAAGTCTTATTCTGAATCTATTATAATTATGATCTATCATAGTAAAAAATAAATAATTTAATCATTATGTTATTATTTTAATGATATTGTAACTAAATCACATCTTAACCATCAGTAATTATATTATGTTCACATATGGATATGTTTGACCACTAACATGAAAAGTGTTGTGAATCTATTTCATTGGTGATTATAAAGATATAAATAATAGTATAATAAGTCATAGATATTTATATAATGATTTTAGTTTTTATTTTGAAAAATTAAATCAATATCTTACTCATTAGTTACGAAAACACCATTTTTAGGATGAAAATTACCAAAAAAATTGTTTGTTGTAGATTTCATCATCTACAATCAAGAATAAAGTACTCATGAAAAGAAATTAAAAAATAAAAATAATTATAGTTAATATATTTTAATAATAATAATTAAAATGAAAATATTTTTATTTTTATTATTACTAATACTGACCCCAGACTTATGAAACTATTACCCATATTCAAAACCACAAATAGATGATGCTGGAAAACAAGGAAAAAAATTTAATATACAGGTATACAATTATTATAAATGGAAATTTTAAATAGTTTTAGGAATTAATATTTTTATGAAATATTATACTATAGTAGTTATTTTTTATGAGGAGGTTAGATCAATTTCAACTAAGTGGGAATAATTTTAATGGCTATATTACCATACATTTTATTTTAGGAGATATATTTCTTATTATGAATCTTGTTAAATTTAATTTTTTGTAATTATTCTAGAGGATGTTTTTTTGAAATATACATGTTGTTGGAAGAGTCATAACTTGTTTTTTATTTAAATTTTAATTGATTCAATATAATTCTCACATGATAGTGGTTTTGATGAAAATGATTCTTAAAATATATAAGTTTCATTCCCAATAATATTTTTAAATGATATACTATATAGGGAATTGATATTGTTTATTAAACTTATTATCATTTAAATTTTATATTTACGGTGTTTTATATGTCATCTCGATAATTAATTTTATTTTAATTCATATTTTACATGAAGGATTACATGTAAGTGAAATTGATCCTACCTCTTTTTTGGTCAGTAACCTCCCTTTCCGATTTCCTAATTTATTGGATGATTTTTGCATTCTCTACATATTATCCAAAATAATTGACAAATATTATTTTATTTAACATAAATATACTCAAAATGTTTTTTTTGAATGTTTTAAAATTTTTTAGATGGGATTTTTTTTCATCAAAGTGTAAAAAAATTCAATTTTTATATTTTCCATTTGAAATCTTATTTACTCATTTTTTTTATTTTTTCAGATACTTATATCCTTTTTTGGGGTTTGGACAAGTGGAATAATTTTCCCCAAAATATATCATAAATACTAGGATCAAATCTCGGAAGGATAAAGAATTTGGCAATCTTACTGAAGGGGTGGGGGAATGTACAGAATCGAGGTGGGCTGTGGGAAAATAGGTGATGACATAATGGGGGGGGGGGCTCAGATAGTGATGGTCGTCAGTTCATTATGGGAACCAGTGGGGGTTTCGATTATAACGACTCAGTCATTGTAATAATAATTGTTTTCTTAAAATGTCTATAATATTATTTTACACAACAAAACCATACCTCATTAATGGTGAATAATGTATATTTTAATATGACCATCTATTTTCGACTGTTATATGACCGTTGGCAAATTACGACATTTTGTCAATATGATCATTGGAAATAATACTATTAACGTTATTATTATTGTTTATAAATAGTAATGATAATGGTTAATTAATGAAGAATGAAGATTCGGTGGGCTCACCCAGTAGAATCAGGGCGTATGAAGCCCATATTACCAAGCCTGGGATGGAGGTAGGGTCACTAGGCTCCACTTTGGACCAATCCCAAGTCAATCTCCAATATGTGACTGTTGATCTAAATTCTTTACGGATAATTTCATGTTATTGAAGATTACCACTCGGGTGATGTTATTTTAGCTTTCCCAAGAGTTAATCACCATCAAACACGACACCCTTTGATCATATGAGGGGTTTATAAGGGGTTATATGTCAAGGCCTTAGTCATATAAATTTTAATCGCTTTATTTTATTAAAATAGTAATTTTATTATTTTTGTTTTAAAAATATATTTTCTTAATAAAATATATGATTAATTGAGAAAATTTTGACAAATTCATTTTATCGGTAAAACTTTTAATTTTCAGATATTTTTCACACTTATAGAATTATTAGGGTAAAATAAATACCATTTTTGAATTTCAAATATCGAAATTAATCTATGATTAATTTTTATTATTTTTATAATAAGTTTCATATTTTTAATTACAGTGAATAATATATCATTTTAAGTTTAAATAATTTTTAAACATTAAAAAACTAATTCAATGAAATGATTTTTGAAAAAACACATACACAATTGTGATATATAAAATATTTCGAATCTTATAGGATCAATATAATTTTTCTAGTGAATAGTAAATTTTCTATTTGTAAAATTAATGATACCCTTATGAATAGTAATATCACTAGTGGAATATTGACCTCATCTATGAAAGTATAAATATAAATTAAGCATCTTAAATGGAAATGTGATAATATTATACCATAATATTAGTAAATAAATGTTTTAGAATCTATTAGTTACGTATTAGTATTTTTATAAAATAGAAAATTTTACTTACAAATATATAAATAAAATAATTATATTAAAGAAATTTCATTTTCATAAAATGGAGTAAATTTTTGAATTATAAATTTCTAAAAATGGATAAGGTGATTTATATTGATTTTTCTAAAATAGTTGAATTTTCAGTTAACAGTAAAGATATAGTTTTGAGTTTTTAGTATATTTAACGACCTCATAACATTGTCATTATGATGTTATGAGAAATATAAAATTTTATTTGACACTTTTGGATTTTAATAATTTAATGGGTTTCCCAAGTGGCAAATACCATGGGAAAATACCATGGTTTTTCAAATACCACTACTGAGGTGTCTTGGGAAAATAATAACAAATCACCTCACTTTTGCAATAAATACAAACATATTTCATTGTTTTTATCAATTAAAAACTCACCACAACAATGTTATGATATTTTTACTACACAATGTGTCCGAAATCTCCCATTGTCCCGATCAACATGTTTTAGGAGTCACTATTTATGGTAAGTGAAACCTCAACCACTTTTTTTCTATCTTGTTTCCTTTTTATGTGATATGTATTAAATAATTCCATATCATATCCATCTTCCAATATTATTACATTCATTTTCTATTTTTAGATTAATTTTTGAATGGTATGCCTCTATCCCATGTCTTTTTAAAGCTTTCTAAAATAATGTTTCATAGCCATTATGATGCCATATTTTCATCTAAAAATATATTTCTTATTATCATGGAATTTTTTTATTTTATTTTATGAATACCAAAACTCCTTCCTTATGATGGTTATTCACATAGGTTTCAAAATTATCTACTGAATTATTCTGTTAACATATGTTAAACTTAACTTCCTTTTATTTAGACATAAAATGACAACATGATCTTGTTTTAAGAACTTTTGAAAACACCATGATTTAGAAATAAAA
Organism: Viscum album; assembly: GCA_963277665.1. Lineage (NCBI taxonomy): Eukaryota > Viridiplantae > Streptophyta > Magnoliopsida > Santalales > Viscaceae > Viscum > Viscum album. The sequence goes on from OY728126.1 coordinate 66,097,127, forward strand.
CCCATTTATTTTATTCTATAAGAGTTACTTATGAAATGTTTTATTATGATATTTATTTATCAAATTACTTAAAAGATATGAAGTGTTTTACCTAATATCTCTCTAATTTATTGGGTAAAGAATTTAATCACTAGAGTTGAAATTTTTCTGATGCCTTAGTGAATAACCTTGGTAATTTTTAAGATACCTTAGTGATAAACCATAGTGATAGGCTTTTGAAAAAATCAATTTATTTTTTATCCACATTTCCACATTATTAATCATGATGTTTTGATTATTACAAACATATTGTTTCATTTATCATGATATTTTGTAATTAATCATGTTCTTATTGATATTACTCAAGATCAACAATAAACTTTTTCACATTTTCCCCCTTATTAGGCCTTATGAAGACCCTATACATTAATGTGTGTCCCTAGGTTAGGAGATATAGTAAATGAGAATAGAATAAAACTTGAAGAATCCTTTCAAGTGGAATAGAATAATCTTTTATGTTTTCAGGTATTATGCACCTTTTCTTCTAAGACACTAAACATTAAAATATCATCTATTTGTTAAATGTTGTGTATTATTACATATTAAAAAGGTCGGGTCCGATAGTTAATATCAAATTAAGGATTATTTATTTGTTGAAATTTTGATTTTAAATTGTTATGAATAACCCTAGAGAAAATATTAAATATAGTAAAAAATCCTTTTATTATGGTGAAATATTATGTAAGTGGTTTCAGAATAAAGAAATGCATGTCTGGATACAATCAACTTCATATGGTACAGAACATATGTATCTAAGGATAAAACAAAAAAAATCCACCATGAGATATACTTGAATGGGAACTTGTTCATGAGAATGGGCCATGATGCACTCATGGTTTGAAACCCCCAGAGAATATGTTTGGTTAATCAAAATAGTTTTATATACTATTATGAAGGATTTGTAAAAAATGTAATTATTGTTAATGAATAAAAATTTAAGCATGATGTGTTATGAAATATTTTTTTTAGTTTTATAATATTATTTAAATAAACTTTTTTCTCACTAATTTTATATTCTTTTAGAAAATGTGGAGAAATTATAGGAAACTTTTTTATATTGATTGCAATGGTCCATGAATTGACGACCATCCGATGGAAGAAAGAATGGAATCCTTATTGAGAATTATGAATCAACTAACTAAAATTATAGGAAATGGATTTAATCAATCTAACAGACCAATTTCAGCATCAAGCGAGCAATTTTTTATTGAGTCCTTTATGCTTTAATGACCACCATCATTTTAGTAGATCTATTGGACCATTGATTGCAGAATAATGAATATGCTCTATAGATCTAGACCTCATTGTCAACAACAATAGAAAGAAACTCTAGTTGTTTACTATTTTTAGGGAGAAGATTATTAGTGGTGGAGACTAATTAAAAACATGAAACCATGAGGCGACATTGAAGCAATGGGGTGGGAAGAGTTTAGGGGAATCTACTTGAATAACAATTTCCCTGATTCGATGATAATGAAAATTTAAAAGGAATTCATCAAACTGAAGAAAAAGGATAATGAATTCATTAGAATTTATGAGATAAACTTTATAATACATTCTCATTATACCTCAAAATTTTCATGTATCATAATGGGGAGGATGATAGATTATTTAGTGGAGTAATAACTCGTGTTAGAAAGAATTTAGAAAATAGAGATTATGATGAGTATTGAGAAATTGTACGAAATTATATAAAGGTCGAACTAGAGTGTAGTGGGATATAGTGGTCTCACAAATTCCATTAATATAATAGATAATTATACCCAAACATTGGGGGGATGTTTGACCAAGGAAGTGGAGGAGAGGAAGTGAAACCTTCTACATGAATCATCTGTGAGAAAAAGTATTTGGGTAACTACCTTCTCAAGAGAGAGATGTGTTACTAGTGAGGAAGAGAATGCCATATAGCTTAAAACTATCATGGTGATGGGAAGCCACAACATCTCCACACAAATTATAAGGGGAAGTTCATTCATGACCTACCTAAATCCCAACTCTTCTTGTGTGGACATATTTGGAACATTTTCAATCACCTTCCTAATCCAAGGGTAGTAGAAGGGAATCCACATCAACTTCAATATAGGCCATGGGAGTAGGGACATGATTTTTCAATCAAAATTGTCTATGTTGAATCTCTATCTGATGTATTGGAATGTACTCATGTTGTTCTCTCAAATATAGAAAGTACTTTGTTTGATTCAGGTTCTACGCATTCCATTATTTCCTCCTAGTTTTCAGAAAATATAGAATGAATCCCTTAATTGGTAGACTTACAACTATAATTCAATACTTCTGAAGGAATTATCCAAGAATCAAAACATTATAGACACTCTAGTATTTACATTGTTGACCATAATCATATCAAAAATCAAGTTTTCGTTCCCATGATGGAATTGTACCTTATATCAGGGATGGACTGGCTATTAAATTACAATGCTAAAATCAAATACATGAGAAAAGGTATATTAGTAGTCTTCAGTGTAAAACCTACATTTATCTTCAAAGAAGATATATCTCAACCTAAAATTTGTGTACAAGCACCACATGTATCCATCTGTATGGAGTTGATTAGTGGAGATGAAGAAGCAGATGGTAGTATAAGAATATAAAATATTCCCATCATTTAGGAATACATTGAAATATTGGATAAGTTGTTGCCTAGTCCTCCCCTATAATGAGAGGTATATTTATCTATTGAACTCATTCCCGGTTAAAATCCAATAACAATGACCCCTTATAAAATGGATAATGTGGAGCTGGAGGAATCAAAGAAGCATATCCAAGATCTTTTTGAGAAGGGTATTATCTGTCCATGGGTGTCTTATTGAGGATCACATGTTCTCTTTGTGAATAGGACAGATGGATCAATGTGGTTATGCATAGATTATATGGAACCAAATCTGATCACAGTTAAGAAAAAATAGCATCTTCCATTGATTGATTATTTTCTTAACCATCTTAGAGGGGATCTATTCATCTCCAAGTTTAATATTCATTGTGGTTATCATAAATTAAGGTTAAAGAATGAAGTTATTCCAAATAACCCCTTCCAATCGAGATATGTGTATTATGAGTTTGTTGTTATGACTTTATTATTAACTAATTCAATTGTTATTTTTTTGGATTTGATGAATATTTTATTTAAGGATAACCTTGAAAACATTGTTGTATATTTTCTTGATAATATTATGTTATATTCTAAAAGTCTAGAGGAGGTTTATGATAATATGAGGGTGATTCTAAACACATTGAGATTGGGGAGGTTATTTAGAAAGATCAGCATATTTTAATTTTTGTTACATCAAGTATCTTTCTTGGGGCACATTGTAACCAATGAAGGATTCTCAGTTTACCGTTCCAAGAAAAGGGTTGTGGTGGGGTGGGATTAGCCTATTACACAAACTATGATTCATTGTTTCTTTTGTTTAGTAGGATATTATAAGTGGTTTTTATAAAACCTTTCACAACTTTCTAATTCAGTAACCAAGTTAATTCAAAAAGGGATTATGTTCATTTCGACAGTTGAGTGTTGGGAATATTTCCAAGAGATGAAGAAGAGATGTTTACTGTATCCATGTAAAATCTACCCTATATCGGAGATGGATTAGATATTTTAGTAATACAAGTATGAAATTGATTTGGTGGATCCTTAATAAAAATGAAAAGTTTATTGCTTATGCATCTTGATAGTTGATGCCTCATGAGTAGAAATATCAAACACAAGATCTGGAGATAGCTGTTGTTGTTTTTGGTTTTTTGATATAAGGGAACTATCTTTATGTGGATAATTGTGGTAAATAAAAATACCATCAAATTTTAAAGTATATTTTCATGGAAAAATAATTTAACTTGAGACAGATGATATGGTTGAATCTTCTTAAAAACTTTGATGGTTTAATTCATTTTCTCCCTAGAATAGAAATCAATGACATTGCATTATGTAGGAATGGCTATATTGTTCTGGAAATAATATGGATACAAGGATATCCATTTATTAAGGACCTAGTAAAAATTTTGAGGGAATTTAAAGGAAATGGATAGTGTTAACAATATCCCAAATGACTTTTCAACAATCAATACTAAATAACGTCATGAAATATCAAAGAGGTCATACTTTGTTTTAGAAGACGATTGAGGTTATGATGGATGTGATGTTTCCTACATTCAATATTGATAATGAATGTGAACTAAAATTTCATACAAGGTTACGTTTTTAGTTTATTCCAGAAATAATGGAGTTTCTAGATAAATATCGTAGCTCCACTTCTCAATACATCCTGAATTAAATAAAATTTATAGGGTGATTGATGATCTTTTTTTGTAGTATAATATGAATAGGGATATAGATGATTATAAAACAAGGTTCCTAGTGTGTCAACAACTGGAGGTAGAGTGAAAAATTACTAAATGAGTTTGAAAACTACCATATATACCTACATGGATGTTGGATAATATCAATATTTATTTCATCATTGGTGTCCCGAAAACATCCCTATGAAATAATAAGATATGGGTTATAGTGGAATATCTGACCAAGACATCCCATTTTATCAATATTCATTAATATATAGATCTTTTACAACTCACCGTGATATATGTGAAAGAAGTGGTAAGGATGCATGGAGCTAGACTTTTTATTGTATCTGATTGTGATCCTAGATTCACATCAAAATTCTAGAGAAGTATTCAACATACTATTAGAACAGAATTGAATTTTAGTGTGTCCTATCATCCCCAAACTGATGCCAAATATGACAGGACTATTCAGACACTCAATGACATAATGAGATCATGCTAAATTGAATATAATCGTGGATGTGATCAACAAGTCCCATCAGTAGAGTTATCATACAACAAAAGCATTCATTCAAGTATTCAAATTTCACCTTCTGAATCTATATATGGGAAGCTATGTGGAAATCTTACACTTTGTGGTGAAGCTGGGGAGAGAAAGATTCTTGGGAATGGTCTTGTACATGAGATGATAAAAAAAAGATACTCGTTATCCAAAAACACATAATGGATGCTCAGATTTGATAGAAGAGTTTTTCTGTAAAACGTATTTAGGACAAGGAGTTTGATATAGGTTAGTAGCTATCATTTATATTTCACCTTGGAAAAGAGTCATGATGTTTTGGAAGAAAGGTAACCTCATCCCCAAGTAAATTTTCCCATATGAAATACTTGATCACATAGGAGGAGTTGACTATCATCTTTTAGTTCTTCCAAATCAAGCTCATGTTCTTGATGCTTTCTACGCAACTCTCATAGGGATGCACATACATTAACCTTTACATGTACTCAATGTAGAGATAGTACAACTGAAACTTGACATCTCTTATGAGGAGAATCTGGGGGAGATCTTGGGCCATAGAGACGAGGTTCTTAGAAAAATGACTAGCAACCTTTTTAATGTGTTATGGAGGAACCACAAATATAAAGAAGACATATGGGAGAAATAGGAGGTAATGAAGAAAAAGTGACTTCACCTTTTCTCAACATAGTGAACAAGTTGAAATTTTAGGTAAAAATTTCACATGGTGGATGAATGTAACAAACACACCATTTTAAGAACAAATATTTCTAGAAAATGTTTGTTATATTATTTTACACAACAAAACTATATCTCATTAATGATGAAGTAAGTAAATTTTAACACGACCATCAATTTTTGACCATTATATGATCATTGGAAAATTATGACCATTGGTCAATATGATTTTTGGAAACTATACTCTTATTGTTATTATTATTGTTTATAAATAGAAATGATAATGGTTAATTAATGGAGAAATAAGAGTTCAGGGCCTCATTTAGTAGAACAAGGCTGTATGAAGCCCATTTTCCATAGCAAGGGAATGTGGTAGTGTCATTGGGCCTTGCTCTGTACCAAGTCCAATCTGACCTCCAACATGTTAATATTGAACAAAATCTCCTATGGGTGAAGTTCATGTAAGTGGAGATATCCACTCAGGCACTATTATCCGAGCCTCCACTTGATTCTATCACCATCAAACACCATTCCCATTGGTCGTATATGGGTGTTGTAAAGTGTTATTTTTCATGTCCTTAGTCATATAAATTTCAATCCATTTATTAATAAAGTTTTAATTTCTTCATTTAAAATTTATGAATAGTTTTTCAAGATAAAATAGATTTTTAATCGAGAAAATTTTGATAAATAGATTTAAGACAAATAAAATTGGGCTTTTCAAATATGTCTCATAATTATATAATTATTAGGGTAATATAATCATCATTTTTGAATTTAAAATTTCAAAATTAATCTACAGTGAATTTTTAGTATTTTTATTAGAAGTTTTCTATTTTTGAGGAATTGTGAAAAAATACTTCATTTTTTATTAAAATAATTATTGTAAATTAAATAATTGATTCTGTGAAATGGTTTTTGAAAAATTAATATACATAGTTGCAATCACTGTTATATTTAGAATCTGGTAGGATCAACTGATTTATTTTGGTGAATAGGAACATGCCCCTTCAGAACAAAAATTTTACCCTTATGAATAGTAATATGGCTAATGGAATTGATATTTAACCAAATTAAGTAAAAATATAATTTTTGAATATAAAATGGTAATGTGATTCAATTATATCAAAAAAATAATTAAATTAATTTTTTATTAATTATTAATTATGTATTACAAATTTTATAAAACAAATAATTTTATTTAAAAATTTATAATCATTATAATGATCTAAATGAAAATTAATTTTCATAAAATGGAGTTTATTTTTGAATTCTACATATTAAAAAATGGTTAGGTTGTATTTTTGGTCAATTTCTAAAATAGTTGAATTTTTGGTGAATAATACAAATATAGTATTGAGTTTTCAGTAAGTTTAATGAGGTCATAACTATGTAATAATGATGTAATGAGTAATATAAAATGTTTTTAAACTCTTGTGGTTTAAAATAATGTAATTTGTGTACCATGTGGCCAATACCATAGGGAATTGAATGGTTCTAAAAATACAACTACTAAGGTGTCCCCAAAAATTTATAAAAATATTCTATCTCTATTGCAATAAATAACCACCTATTACATCATTTATATTGATTCAAAATTCACCCTCTAGGATGTTAAGATATTTTTTCATCCCAATGTGTCTTCCCATGGTGTTATAAATACCCCAAAGGTCCCTATCATCTAGTTTTAGTAGTCAATCTTCAAGGTAAGGGATCACTTAAGTCATGTTTTCCTTTCAGGTCTCCTTTTTATGTGGTATGTATTTTAAATTTCCATAATATGATATTCTACCATTTTTATTCCATATATTTATTGTATTAATATTTATTTATGAATTGGAGATTCTTATACCATATCTTTTTAATGTTTTTCTAATACCATGATTCTTACCTATTATGCATCTTGATTTTCATCTCAAATTTTCTCACATTTTATCAAAAACATATTTTATTTTATTTTTTGAATACAAAATCATCATTATTCTCCCAAGGTACTCACAAAGATTTCAATATTATCTACTTAATTATAGGATTAATATACATGAAACCCCCCCTTATTTTCTATGTGTTTAAAATGGAAAAAAGATCTTGTTTTCAATCACTTTAAAAAACCATTATTTTGAATTGAATCTCATTTCATTTATTCTCCAATGGTTATTATAGAATATTTTATTATGATATTTCTATCTCAAATTAATTAGTAGATATTAACGGTGTTCACTAATAGTGCTCCAATTCATTGGGTAAAGAATTTAATCTTTAGATATAACATGTTTTACAACGCCTTGGTGAATAACCTCAATAATTTTTATGACACCTCGGTGATAAACCATGGTGATATGCTTATGAATTACTCAATTAAATGTTGTAGGCACATTTCCATGTTAATAATTTTTTTTATATTATGATTTTCCTATTTTTTCATTTTTTATTACTTTATGTAATTCCTAAAGTTCTTATTGATAATCCTCATGGTCATAAGTAAACTGTTCCACCTATTTTTTTACTAGGAATTCTAATCACCCTATAAATTTTTTATCCTCAGGTTAAGAGTTGAAACAAATGTATATAATATGATCCTTGAATAATACTTTCAAGTGGAAAGGAAATTTTTTTATTTCATGTATTATATACTTTATTTTTGAATACACTAAACATTAATATATCATTTGTATGTTAAATGTTATTTAAAGATATGTAATAAAAAGGTGGGATATCATATCACTGGAGGATGGTCATGCGGTATTGGGCGATAGTGATAGAGGGCATATCCATCGACGACGACTATCAATTCCTCATGGGTGGTGTTGTCAAAATCCATTAGTGGTGAGGTGAATGAATGATAATAGGGGTGGGAGTGATCTCAGTTTGAAATGGTCGATGAAGGTCGGCAGTGGGCTTCAGAATCTAGTGATGAGTGACATGGGAGGGATGCATTGGGACAATGAGATAATGTTTTAGCAATTTCATTTCGATGGTAGGATTATTTTAATGATGTATTTAGAAGTTTATTTGGTATAAATAACAATGTACATTACAATATGAGGAAAGATCAAGGATCAAAGACCAACAATGCTATTATGTTAGTATGTATGAGAGGGTATGGATTATACACCAACACCAGGCCCATGAATTCATGGATTGGTATTTGCTTCGATTCAAATTTGTAGGTCAGTAGTTGTTGATAAAAATTAGTATCAAATTTGTGGGGATTATTGATGCTATTTTTTCTTTGGGTCTTGAATGACTTAGTTTTAAGATTTATTACATATGGGTCTAAAGACTATGTAATAAAAGGATACCCATCATCCTTTAAATTGTTATTATCAAAAAATTAATAAAAATATGAAATATTTCTTTTATCCAAGAAGGAATATTCCAACATAATATTTAATATTTTTTTAATAAAAATTGTCTTTATTTATAAAATAATGTTTTATAAATTTTATTCAACTCGATCATTAATATAACATATTTCCAATGTGATATTTCCTAATTATCAAAAAATGTGTTTTATTTATGTCCACATATTTTGACATACAATATGGTGTATCAAGGATATTATTCTTACACAACTATACACCTTATTTCTCTAGGGATCCAATGTATTTTCAATGTCTTTTAGTGTAATGATTCTTCAACACCTTTATATTTCCCAATAACTCACTATGTATAATCCGAAAATTTCAACAAAATCCTTTTCATAGTGAATAATCTATGCTGATTCATCTGACCGAGGGGTTTTAATCGAGACACCACACATTGATTGATTTAATGAAATTATAGATATAACTATATACCCATTAAAAATAAGGTGAAATAGAGTAGTAATTTAAATAATTATTTAATGTTATTTGTGTGAAATGTTACATGATTTCATTTTATAGCAATATTTTTCAATGGTTTTGTCATGTTATAATTATTGATGCAATTATTAATTATTTCATTATGTGACTCCACATAAAACTCATTTTATTTCCTTGGGTACATTATATGGTTTCGAATGAAGCACAATTTATATTCAATGGGTTTTTAAATAAAAGTGAAATATTTTCATTTTAAAAGTTTTATACAACCCATTTTCCATGGATTTTCTATTGTAACACCCTGATATTTTTTTAAATATTGTTTTCAAATTAATTTTGTGTTTTTTATTTTTTTTATTTTATAAAACACCAAAAATATTTTATTTTATATTAAATAAATATGTTTGGCTAACATTACTTACATCACCACTTTAATAATGCACTACACGTAGCATAAATGATTTCTTTACCTAAATGTAACATTGGGGTTATCATCTGTTACACAAAATCATGAATTCCTCAATGTCTTGCATTACAAGAAAGATCATGTTTTTCTTAACAATAATATATTATTAAAATGTTATTATTTAATATAATAATATATAACATAGTTGTTAAATTAGTAGTTATTAATATAAAAAAAATATATGGTTTATAGTTATATAATATGAATTCATATTTGAAAAAATAATAATTTGAAATGTATATAAAACTAAATGAATATAAAGGAAAATATTTGTATTTTGACGATCAAGATGCCTGTTTACACTAATAAATTTAATTAATTACAACTAGTCAGTGATACTAATCTCATATAGATTTTATATATTAAATAATTGTTTTTCTATTCATCCAAAATATTTGATATAAATTAGATAATAAAAAACCCAATTTTATGTATAAAACCTTTATATTGATTAAGGAATTTTATCACCTTTTAATAGTCAACAATTTTTAATTAAAAAATTTCAAAAATTTGTAGATTTAATATGCCAAAATATATTTCATATTTTAAATTATAATATAATAACCATGATATTGTAAATTGTTTCTAATTTTCTATAAACATTCATTTTTAAAATGAATAGTATAAATTAATGAATTTTATTTCAAAACTACTTTTTCATCTAATTTGTTTATAAGGATATATTAAATTTTAAATATGTTTAAAAGCTTAATACAAAAATATATTTATCATTCAACCTAATTTTTTTAATTGGAATCAATATATATTTAAAAATTAATATAAAAACATAGAAAACTTTTGAATGTTTTTACTTTCAAACCCTCCATTATCGATCCGATTGTGGGATTAAATTTAAATTTATTTTTTCACTTATGTAATTATAATTTGGATAATTGGATACCATATTAATAATAATCATAATTAATAACATAAAATAAAGTGAAAAAAGTTATTTCTAAAAAATATTATTGAAAGAAATTAAAATTAATTATATCGATTAATGTATATATTAAGCATAACTAAGGACTAAACCATAAACTTAAGAGGCTAAAAGACCTAAGAAAATTATCCAGAATATATTTTATGGACATATTTATAACATATTATCAATTGGATATAATTTAGAAAAATATTTTAACCACTCTTAATTGAAAAAATGTGGGTGGAATTTCCTTTCCCAAAAATTACAAGAGTCCCACTTCTCCACCTCTATGAAAAGGGGTTCTATCCTCCTACTTCTGAACACCTATTAAGAATCATATTATCGGACATGATATTCCAAAATATCTCATAAAAATCCCTAACCCCATCCTATAATCATACTCATTGAAATTAACAAATCAATAGAAGTTTTTTGGTTAAAATCAAAAGGAGTTACCCGAATAAGATGTAACATTCCTCCTCAGGTTATTTTATATTATTTCAATTATCCACCACCTAAACTCTCATTATTCAATTATTGTATAAAAAATAAGTATAAAAAATAAATTAGTATGTTTTAATGCTATTGGTATATCCTTCACTAACACACACTTCCAAATAATGGGTAACAAACATACTGTTTACCTGTATGGTGAACTACCACCACACGAAATGATGATTGCTAATTTTTAACTTACCGCCTCTTATAGTGTACATTATGATGGAAAATATATTTATATATGATAAATAATATATGAAATATATCTTTATTCTTATGTAATTTTTCATTATATGATACCTTTATACTTTCCATCTTTTGTAATTATAATAATTTTGGATGAGGATGTTGGGAGTATCACCACATGAAGGCGATGCGATTCATTCACACACTAAATTGAATGTATTAAGGATGAATATAGTAAACTTATATAATTAATAAGATTTAATAATTATAGGAGAATAATTAGATATACACATATATACCCATATATTTCATTTACTTTATTTCTTTTAATACGATAAAAAACGGAAACGGCGTTCATGAGTACGTACAACCTACCGTCTCCATCGATGGTGTATTCCATTTCGTACTTATATATTTTGGAATTTATTATAAAAAAATTATAAATTTAAATTATATTTATATCATGGTGTAGATTCATTTAATAATTATATTAATATTAGGACAAAATATATAACAAATTAAGACACATGTGTAGAACACAGTACATATTGCATGAATTGAATCGTTAACATAGAATTGTTAACAATCAGGTAATATAATTCCATAATAAAATAATATATGGTATTTGATATAAGAATATGGTTCTTTTAATGATTTATAATAAATGTATATTTATTACATAGTTTTTTTGTAGGACTATGATGAGATTCAAGAGATAAGGTAAGGGAATTTTATCTTTCTTTTTATATTCACGAGGTACATGTATTATTCACCAAACATTCCATTTTTGGGGCATGAATATAACCCATGGAAATATTCTATGATTAATATACTTAAATTTATGGTTATTTACAAATCCAATCTATTTTCTTGACTTCTTGTGGTTAATTTTTCAAATTCTATCAAATTGGAAAGATAGTTTTGTCACAATTATCCTTCTTTGAGACACATTTTTGATATGCACCTATATTATTTTAAATATATATATATACATTTGAAAAGATAAACCATTTATCTACATCCTTTAATGATATTCTAATCGTCATGTAACTTCATTTTCTAACATGGAGAGTATGATGCCAAGGTACCATGGGATTTGAGTTTATTGAAACAATCTAATCTCTTTTCAACATTGTTTATGTTTATTCGTACTTTTATAAAATTTTATGATAAAAATATTAAGAACTCGACTAATTTTCCCCTCTTTTATTCATGATATTTTAACTTATTGGTAGTATTTACCAATTTTTGGGATAATAAATAGTTAAGAAATTATTTTTAAGAATGTTTGACTTTTCTTCTCGCTTTTACTGTAAATATTTTTTTTCTCAAAAAGAAATGATTTCAAAAAAATCATAAATTATATTTGAAAAAAAAATTATGAAAAAAGTATTTTATTTTATAAATATTTTCAAAAGTCCCATTATAAGTTTTAAAATATATATTTAGAGAAAATTATTTTCAAAAATTATTTATGTTTTTAAAAATTATTTTAAACAATATATTGAGTTGAATATATTTTTGTAAAGTTTTTTCAATGAAATGAATTTCAGAAAAATTTCAGTCATTCATTATATGTTTTCAAAATTATTTCAATGAAATAATTTTCAAAATGCTTTGAAGCTCTCATTATAACTTTTCACAGTAAATTCAATGAAGTGGTTTTCATTATATTTTAAATATTTCATTAAATGTTTTCAATGTATTTTCAAAGAAATTTTTTTAAATGTTTTTCAAGAATTTATTATAATTATAAAAAAGTTTTCAAATAAAAAAGTTTTAAATTATATTATCATAGATCCCTTTATATGTTTTGATGTCTATTTTCATTAAAATTGTTTTCAAAAATTATTATCCTTTAAAAGAATAGTTTACAATTAATAAATCTTATTTTATTCAAGAAAACTTTTTAAAATATGTTTCAAAATTATTTATTATATAATATATCCTCAATTGGTGTCACTTTCGCATTTATTGGTAAATAATTTGTTGTTTACATCCTTATTATTTCTCGGAATGATACTTATGACATGATTTTTATGAAATCTATTATTATTTCATAGTTTATATATTTGTAAAGCCCAATTATTTTTATGGGTTAAGATTTTTATGAAATGATTTTAAAGCCTATATATTTTTCTACAAGATATGATATGATTGCATATTTTTGTTACACATTTCATTTCATGGGTTTTGATATTATATTTAATGATATTGTAGAAGATATATTTATGATTTCACTATGATTTGCGTAGGAACTATGATTCCATTCAATTTAGTGGGTAAAGATTTATATCTCATGAGAAGACTAAGATTTTCTTGGTAGTGAACCTTGACTACAAATATGGACATGGGAGTCAACCGTGACTGCCACGATGGTATGGGGTGTGAACTCATGCTAATAAAATGAACATTGGAGTGAACCATGAGTACCATGATGGTATGGAGAGTGCACCAATACTACAAAGATATAATTTTTAGTAATGATTTGACAACTATTGAAATCACAATATATGTTTATGTTTTCTTTCACAATTCCATGTTTTATTCTATTGGTCAGAGTGGATACTCATTAGGGGGGTGAATTGAGTTCTAATTAAATTTTTTTGTTAAAAATACTTCTATTAAAATCCCCCAATTTAAAAACTATGTTAAACTGTAGTGAATTTGAAAAACTTTGAAGGTTCAGTTAGGTTCTCAAAAGATTGATTTGGTCTCAGTTAATTTAATCAAAAGATCAAATTATCTTTTGAAACAAACCAACATATTTAAAATATTCACAAACACTTGCTATATTAACTATCAAAGTAAATTTAAAACAATTTTATATTTCAAATTAATTTTCAGCGGAATATAAGATATAGTTAAAACCAAAACATATAAGCACAACAGTTTTATCCAAGAGGTTCTGTGTCATGTAGAGACTTAGTCCTCTCAAACAATTTATATAAATTTTTATCCACACCCTTGGTCGGGGTAAACAATAGTAGTAGGGCTCTATAGGTACTAAGACCTCTACCACAGTTATTCATGGGAAATCAAAACAACATCTCACAGGCTATCCAGGTCCTACTTGAACTCAACCACTATCGACAGTGGGATACAAGAGAGTTATAGAAGTTTTGTATGAGGATTTTTAAATCTTCTAGTTCAGCATAGGAGACAGTGTGTGTATAGAATACACAGAGTACACACACTACTCAAAATGTGAATGAATGAATCACAACAGAGCTAAACAAATAAAGATGTGTTTAGAATGGTCAATGTGTTGTGAGTAATGCTATGGAATCCATGGTTTGAAGCAGTTGAAGCTTTGAGTACTTCTCTAGTTTTTGTCAAGAAAAACAGAGTGCTGTAGTTCTGTTCCTTCACTTCTAGTGTAGGTGTTCAGCTTGAGTAGGAGAGTATTCTTTGGAGCACTTAAGATTTTTCATTGAACTTCTTTTGTTGATGAGTATGAGAGTTATTCTAGTTATCCGTGTGTTATTCTTTTCATGTAAGCTTGTTCGTGTCTTCTCATATATCTCTCTACTAGCTTGATATACCCTTTTATTCCTTGAGGTCAGACAATGGGAAATGATTACCTTTGACAGGTATGAGGTACGGTTCTCTGAAATGCCAACAATTATCATTAAATAACATTAATTGCATTAAAACCATCAAATATTACCGTTTCTTAATAAATAAATACAAAAAGTGTTTAAGTAATGGTGACTGGTTAACAGTCATTTTATCAGTAGCTCTCTGTCAGCAGACTTGTAGCAGTGGACTTTGTATAGCGGTGATCTCTTATCGGTAGCTATATCTTCTTGTATCGGTAACTCCTTGTATCGGTAGTAGTTACTTCATGTAACAGTAGCTCAATATACTGGTAACTGCTTCTATCAGTATATTTGGTCTATTGGTAACTTGCTTCTATTGGTAACTAATTATATCGATGACCCTGTCTATCGGTAAACTTTGTATCAGTAGCTCTGTATCAGTAGATCTTTTTATAGTAGTAGGTATGTTTTTTTGTCTGTATCAGTAGCTATGACCATATCAGTGGACATAACAATTATCTGTTCTATTCAAAACACATCCATATTGAGTTAAATCTATTCAAAAGTATGTATAAACATAGAGAAAAACTGATAGACATATTCCAAAGAATATTTTTATATTAATTATATATATATATATAATTATAAGCACATTTCGAGATTATGAAAACATATTAAAGCAAGATTGGGATTATCAAAATAGGTGAGGTCAACAATATCCCCCTTTTTGGTAATCACAACCAATGGTATTATAAACCAATAGATTCATTTATGTATCAGAGGATATAACATTGAATGAAATTGTATCAGAAGAAATAATAGCAAATGCACTAGAGTTACAAAACAAAAGTATCATAGGTAAAATAAAATAGAAAGGTATCAGGGGAAAATACAAAATAAATGTATCAGAGGTAAGATAGAAATGGAAAATACTAAGAGTATATTGCTTCCTTTGTGTACAATAGATGTACCCGTCTATATCAAAGGTTATATTAAGTTCATAGTTCTACCCATTTAGGTCTCCTTATATACCTTATATATACCCTCTCCGCCTTATATACCATTAGATATCATCTCCGACTTTATGATTAAGAAAAGGAAGGGTGAAAGGAATTTATTAGAGGAAATGAGAAATAGGGAAGAAGAACAAGATCATATATAGTACTTGGGGAAAAAGTATAAGTGAAAGATAAAAGTAATACAAATAAAATACAAATGATCCCTTTCAAATGTCTTAGCCATTATTCAATCCACCTCCTGAATGTCTACATGGGATTTTCCATTGGGATATGTGGTAGACTCAGACTGTGTGGATGCATGTAGAGGATTAAGAACACTAGAAATGATCATAGGAGGCTGAGACACTGAATCAGTTCCTGGCCGGTACTGAGTAGCTCTCTGAGTGATCAGAGGGGTAAGGATGAGAATGGATTGGGATGGAGTCATCTGAGATGGAGAAGATGTAAGGGTAGATGTAGGTAAAGCTAGAGGTATAATCACTGGCCTAGTATCAACATGAAAAAATGGAAACAAGAGATTTCTGAAATCCATAATGATTCCTCCTCCTCTTTCCATAGCCGAGAGGAAGTCATCCTTGTTCTCCAAAAAATTATCCAATACTGGAGTCAACTCCCTGAGTTTTCTTACTTGTTCCCTGAAGGCTTGATTGACTTGAGGTAACTTCATATTTTTGAACATAAGTTTGAAATGTTTATTGAGCTGATTCTTGGTGTAAACCCTTTTGAAATAATAATCCACATTGTCCTCGACTTCCTTCTAAGAAGAATTTGCCTCTTTCATGAAATTCTGAATGATTATTTCAATATCCTTTGTGGTAGAAACCACTTGACATAGGGTATATTAGTCCATGGAGCCACTGGTCGAAGCTGAACCAAGCTCCTCCTTCATCAAATCTCTAATTTTATCCAAATATATTGATGGTTTGGATGTAAGAGAACCAGTAGAAAAAGCCATAGTTTCCTTGGAACTCTTAGTTATCCCACTAATAAGTTTTTTCTCTGGAGAATCTTGGGTGGTAACATGATTTTCTTTGGAATGATTAAACTCCTCAAAACCTGAGACCATTTGGATGACTACACTCTCCACATAAGACAAATCCTTGTCTGCATGAGATTTAGAACTCATATAGGATTCCAGAGAGACAATAGATATCTTTAGAACTTCAATATCCTCTACCAAGGTAGAATCCTGATTCTGGAAAGCTGTGATTTCATCCACTATCTCTGCCACAAAGGCTGACACATTACAACCAAGAGATTGTTCAAAATATTTTTCCATATTAGCCATTTCTTCAACAAAGCGACTCTTTAACTCGGCAACAGAAGAACTCAAAAACTCTTTCATCTCATCCCTGAAAGATTCTAAGTCATCACTGGTGACTATATTAGTAGGCACAACAATAATTGCTCTTTCAGAAACAATACTGGCCACTGAGTCGTTCATTAATGATTGAATGGATTACACTAAGGATGATTCCATTTTTCCAATCTATTCCACAAAAGATGTCTTAGGATCGGACTAAAACCAATCCAGATAATCGTTTTTTACCACATTCTTAGGTAATATCTCACACAGAATGTCATAATTTACTATTGGCCTCTGAAGGGATGCCTCATTATCAGAATCAGGGTAATATAATCCACAAACCAAAAAACCTGGGTCTTCTGCCCAGTCCTCAATCTCAACAGCCACTGAAACACTGCCAAATATGGTTGGATGCTCCCCCTCAACTGGTGCATTCTCCTGTACAGAAATAGCACCCTCAGCTGCTCAGACTTCCTCCGAAGAATCTTGCACAACCATATCCATTTCTCCAACAATAGGTGGCTCCTCAGAAATAGGAGACGGAATATGAACATCAACATGAAAACCCTCTAAAGGCACAACATAACTTCCAATTAGAGGACTCAAAATCTAGGTGGTAGAAGAAGATGCTTTAGTTTTAGATTCCCTTTCTTCTTCCGCATTATCTGGGGTAGCCTCTTCCTGGTCTTATCTTTTATGGTCTTCCTCATCCACAGGTGCCTCTTCATTGCTTACACCCAAAATAGTTTCTGTACTAGGTAGGTTCAAAGAACACTTCCCTTTTCCTCTGATACAATTTCAGGAGTTGGTCAAGGAGGTAAGTCTGGATCTCCTCCATCTGCTGTAGAGGAATCCTCCTCTTCTGAATCATAACTATACTGTGGGTCCTCCTCATCAGGTCCTATACCTAGATCCCTCACATACATAGGCCTATAAGGATGATCCATAGGATTAAACTTATCATATAAATTCTTGTCATCAGTAACCCACTCTCCTCTTAATGGGTTCTGGCTTATCTTCATGTACTTATATAGTGTGCTTGTGATACAAAATTTGTTTCTTACCACCACTGTCTCATCCTGAGACTCAGATACTCCCTTTACATTAATCATAACCGAAATCAACATGGAAAAAAATAAAGCATTGTTCTTTTATTTGGGTCTTGTCATATCCTCCATTTGAATCATTAGCAGCTTACACAGATTCACAAACACACCATTTCTCAAGAGATGTAACGGATACATATCTTGATATCTCAAATTTGAAAAGTCCCCTATTCTTGGTCTTAGCACATGTTGCACAAATTTGAAAAAAGTATGTTTTCTTCATCCATTTTAGCCGCCACCACCTTTATCTACTTGCCACTACCAGTGAGATCCTCTAAGGAAGTCTCATAATCCAATATTTAACTTATAGGTGGTAATATATTTGATGAATATCCATAAACACTTTCATGTGGTACTCTTAGGTACTCATCCCACTCAACAGATGAGAAGGATATTTCCTTTACATTTACCGAATAAATCATTATATTTTCCCCATCAAATTTCTCAAAACTCACAAACTCATAGAACTGTTTTACTAGCTTCGGATAGTAGGGTCCATTGTTATTCGAGAAGCATTCTACCCATTTCTGATCTTCCAAATACCTCTAGAACTAATGATTTACTAGTCATCAGCCATTCCACACCCAACTCTTTATCGATTACAATATCTCTATTTTGTAAAAGCGGGTTCACTGGATGCCTCCCCGACATTATTCTAATATCACTACTACTTGCTTCAGGCATTGTCTTCTGATTCTTCGCATTTGGATCATCAATGTCATATTTGACAGTTGGAAGTTTGGTTTTTTCCATCTCTAGATTGAATAAGTTGTGGTTCTCTCGAGATTTGGGGATTCAAGGTGTTGGGTTTGAGAGAAGAGAATTTGGTGATTTGAGAAGTAACAAAGACTTAGTTTTATCATTTAGGAATCATAAAAAAAATAATTAAAATATATTAAGTAAATTATAAATGATACATATTCCAGCAGCTAAATATATATGTTTAAAACAGTGCATACTAATGGCATGGTATACCTATGAAATTCTTAACGGTGAGGTATATAAGTGAGGTTCACTGACAGTGAGGTTTATCATTGAGGTTTCACACCGGTGTGGTATATCAGTGAGGTTTTATACATGTGAGGCATAACAGTGAGGTTTCTAACGCACAGAGTCTATCATTCGCAATTCATGTCTAATGTACCTTAACCTATTCAAACATAAAGTCTTGGTGAAAATGTCAGCTAATTGATGTTAAGTACGTATAAATTGAAGATTAATATCATCTTGATGGAAATGATATCTCAAAAAATGGTGCCTTACATCAATGTGTTTGGTCCTATATTGAGACACAAGATTTTTAGAGATGTTAATTGTACTTGTGTTATCACAATTTGTTGATACATGTTTAAAATCATATCCATAGTCCAACAAAGTATGTTTCATACATAGAATTTGTGCACAACAACTACCAATATATATATACTCTTCTTCAGCAGTAGACAATGCAATAGAATTCTGCTTCTTACAACACCACAATACTAGGGAATTACCTAGAATATGATATGTTCCAGAAGTGCTCTTTCTATCTAACTTGAAACCAGCCAAGTCAGCATCTGAATAACTTATTAAATCAAAAGTTTGTCTTTTTGGATAAAACAAACCTTAATTTGTAGTTGGTTTAAGTTATTTGAAAATTATTTTAACAACAAGAAAATGGTATTATTTTGGATTAGCTTGAAATATTACACGCATACACACACTAAACATAATATTTGGTCGACTAGCAGTAAGGTAAAGTAGACTTCCAATCATACCTTTGTAATTGGTTTGATCAAATCGATTCCCAGATTCAACAATGTCCAACTTGCAAGTGATACTCATGGGTTTATCACTTTCCTTAATACTATCTAAAAGTAAACGTTTTAAGAGATACTTTGTATAATTACTTTGATTTAAAATAATACCATTTTCATTTTGAAAAACTTGAAATCCAAGAAAATAATTGAGTTCTCTCATTATGCTCATTTCAAATTCATTTTTCATACTCTTTGAAAAATCCATACACAAGGTATGTTTAGAAGATCCAAAAATGATATCATCAATATAGATTTGTACAATAAAAACATCATTTGTAATTATTTTGATAAAGAGAGTTGGATCAGCATTACTTTTTGTAAAACCTTTTGAAATAAGAAAATAACTATGTCTATCATACTAAGCTCGTGGAGCTTATTTCAAATCATATAAAGATTTAGATAGATTAAAAATAAGGTTTTGAAAATGAGGATTATTAAATCAAGGTGGTTGTTCTACAAAAACTTCTTCAATTATGAAATCATTTAGAAAAGAACTTTTAACATCTGTTTGATATAACATGAAATTTAAATGAGTAGCATAGGCAAGTAGAATCCTAGTAGCTTCTAATTTAGCTACAGGGGAAAATGTTTCCTCATTGTCTATTCCTTCCTCTGAACTATAGACTTGTGCAACTATCCATGCTTTGTTTCTAACTATATTTCCAGACTCATCAACTGTGTTTCTAAAAACCCATTTAGTGCCTATAGTCAAAGTGTCCTTAGGTCTGTCAAAAAATTCCCAAACCTTGTTTATTTCAAATTGATTTAATTCTTCTTTCATATCCATTACAAAAAATTCATCATTGATTGCATCATTGGAATTTTTATGTTCTAACTGTGAAATAAAATCTTGATGTTCAACCTGGTTTCTTAGTGAAGCTCTAGTCTGTGTACCTCTATCAAGATTACCAACAATAACATGTAAAGGATGATTATTTAGAATGCTAGTAGATCTAGTAAAGGTAGGACTTGAAATTTCAGGTTCTTCTCTAGATTAAGGATCTATATAAATAGGTTCTGGAATGTTTCCATAATAGGATGTCTTTACAACAGGATCGTTGATTTTATCATTAAGGTTCAAAACAGAAAAATCTTCTTCAATATTTTCAATGGATGATTTGGTTTCATGTGGATTAGTTTCATCAATCATGATGTGAACATATTCTTCCACACATTTGGTTATTTTATTAAAAACTATATAATATTTTCTAGTAATTGAATAACCTAGGAAAATTCATTCATCTCACTTGGATGAAAACTTGTCAAGATTACCTTTTGTATTGAGAATAAAGACATTGCAACCAAAAACATTAATGTAATTAACCTTAGGTTTCTTATGGTTCCACAACCCATAAGGGGTATTTTTGATAATAGGTCCAATCAGGACCCTATTAATAATGTAACAAGTTGTATTTTTTGCTTCACCCAAAAGTAAATTGGCAGGTCATACTCATTAAACATAGTTTTTGCAATCTCTTGAAGAGTTATGTTTCTTCTTTCTACTACACCATTCTGTTGAGGTGTTCAAGGGGTAGAGAAATTGTGACTATAGCCATTGTGTGAGAAATAAGATTCAAACTCATGATTTTCAGACTCACGACCATGATCACTTCTCAAAGTATTAATCTTATGTCCACTAAGGTTTTCTACAAACATGAAATATTTTATAAAGTAAGAACAACTTCACTTATGTTAGATAAGAAGTATACAAAAGTGTACCTAGAATATTCAACTACTAAGACATAGACAAAGTGATTCCCATTTAAACTAGAAACATTATAGGGTCCAAACATGTCCATGTGAACCAACTTGAGAGGTTTAGAAGTTGAAACTTATTTCTTTTATTTAAAAGAAACTTTATGTTGCTTTCCCTTTTGACAGGTATTACAAACTTTATCTGCTGGGAATTCAAGATTAGGTAGGTATTTAACTATGTTTTTCCTATTCATTTTTCTATGTAAATGGACATTGCAGTGTACTAATCTTCTGGGCTATATCCAAGACTCTTTATGAAAATCATTCAAGCAAGTAATGTTTTGTTTATCCAAGTAATTCAAATCAACAACATGAACATTTTCATTTCTCAAACAAGAAAATACTAATATAATTTTAGAATTCAAAACATTACAAGAAAAATTTTCACATTTAACATTGAAATCATCATCACACAATTGAGAAATACTTAACAGATTATACATAAGTCCATCAACAAATAAAATATTGGAAATTAAAACTGAATCAGTGTTACCAATCTGGCCTAAGCTAAAGATTTTTCCTTTTGAATTGTCACCAAAGGTGACATGGCCTCCATAAATATTGATTAAACTCTTGAAGAATGAGTAATATCTAGTCATATGACTTGAACATCCACTGTCTAAGTACATAGATTCTTATGGGATCTTTTCAAGCAAGTTTCCTATAAAACAGGTTTAAACAGAAAATGATTTTGGTACCCAAATTTTCTTGGGTCCAGACAGGTTAGTGAGCAAATTTTTTGGTACCCTAATTTGTCTAATGGGTCTCATACAATAAATAGATTCAATAGATTTTGAAAGATAAACTTTATGTGATATATAACCATGTGAATAATTACTTGAAGCATATGTATTTCAAGAACTAGAACTAGCATCATTCTGTCCAGATTTCGGAATAAATATATTTTTAGTAATCTGTCTCTGTCCAGGCTGATAGCCTATTCCAGTGGTATATTTTGGTGCCACTTTTTTTTCATAGAATTTGAGTTTGAGTATTCTTTCCATTTGTGAATTTATCTAAGTCCCTCCTTAATTTCTCATTGGGAAATTTCTGTTCAGTATTTTCCTTAAGTAGTTGATCAATCTTTTCCTTTTCTATATCAACTGCATATTTAATAGAGATGGTCAAAGCATGTTATTTCTTCATGGTCTTATACTTGTCCTTCAATTCATTAGAGGTTTCTTCTAGCATATTACAGTATCCAAACAATTAAACTTTAGACATATTATCATCAATAATTTCATTCCTAGAATAATAATCATCCAGCATAGGGGAAACATGTACCTCAGAGGTATTAGTCATGAAACACATCTTGGAATAATTCTTTTCAGAATCAGAAACTTCAGACCGACTTGTACTACCTTATGAAGCACTCCAGGTTTCCTTCATGGATTTATTATATTTTTTGTCCTTGTAGTCATATTTCTTCTTGAACGTTAACTTCAGGCAGTCTACTTTAATGTGTCCTTTCTGTTTTCATTCATAACATACTATCTCATCATCCTTATCATCTTTCTTCCAATAGTTTTTCCAATGAACTTTGTTGTTATATTTTCCTTTATAATTTGGTTTTCTAAAGAGTTTCTTCTTCCTATAGAACTTCTTGAACTATCTGGCTATCTTAGCCATCTATTCATCACTATCAAAATATGAACCTTCACCTGTTGAGATTTCAGTAAATATGTGAACATTCTCCTTGTCCTTTCCCTTTGAGGAAGTATATTTAAATGCTACAAACTTCCTCTTTGGTTCATCATCTTATTCCTTGATTACTTTTAACTCTTCTTCACATATCCTAAACATACCAATTAATTCTTTAACTGGAAGTGAACTTATATCACACGATTCTCTTATTGAAATAGATGTGCCTCTTTAAATTTCTGGCAGACATCGTAGTATTCTCATAATCTGCTCCTTTGGAGGAACAAATATTCAATGTGAGCTCATAGTGTTGATAATATCATTGAACCAGAGATACATGTCAGAAATAGGTTCATCAGACTTCATTTTAAAATTATCATACATAATAGTATAGGTGTTTAGTCTCATTTCATTAACATTGGTTGATCATTCATGGGAAATATCCAGAGTGTCCCAGATTTCATAAGAATTTTTACAAGAAGATATGCGATTAAATTCTTCATCTCCTAAAGCATAATACATGGAATTCATTGATTTATATTTATTATTGTAAGCAGTTTTAGTAGGTTCATCCCAAGTGGTCCTTTCAGTTTCTAGAATCTTATATTGATTATCTATAGCAGTCCAGATGTCAAACCCATACCTTCCAAATGAATTTTCATTTTATGTTTCCATTGAAAATAATTTGAACCATTAAATAATGGTGGCTTATTGGTAGAATCACCTTATAGTCTATTATCCATAATCATATTTTAGAAAATATATTTAATGTGATAAAATTTAGAACTAACAGAAAATTAAGATCCTTAAGATACAACAAATATCACAGTTGAAAAATATAGTATTTGGAAATCCTTTATAAATAACAAACAACCTTTGATACCAAATGTTGGTCAGAGTGGATACTCAAGAGGGGGGGGGGGGGGGGGTGAATTGAGTTCTAATTAAAAATTTCTGTTAAAAGTATTTCTATTCAAATCCCCCAATTTAAAAATGAAGTTAAACTGTAGTTAATTTGCAAAACTATAGAGGTTCAGTTAGGTTCTCAAAAGATTGATTAGGTATCAGTTAATTTAATCAGAATATCAAATTAGCTTTTGAAACTAACCTAATAATTTCCAATAGTTCAAAACACAAGATAAATTAACTATTAATGTAACTTTAAAACAATTTTATATTTCAATGTAATTATCAGCGGAATATAAGATATAGTTAAAACCAAAACAAATAAGAACAGTAGTTTTAACCAAGAGGTTCAGTCTCATGCAGATACTTAGTCTTCTTATAAAATTTATATAAATTTTTATCCACACCCTAGATCGAGGTAAATAATTGTACTAAGACTATCCAGGTACTAGGACCTCATCCACAATTATTCTCAGGAAACCAAAAACAATAGAATATAAGATTTCAAGTTCCTACTTGACCTCTACCACTATCCACAGTGGGATGCAAGAGAGTTACAGAATTTTTGAATGAGGATTTAGAAATCCTCCTGTTCAGCACATGAGATTGTGTGTGTATAGAATATACATAGTACACACACTCCCCAAAATGTGAATGAATGAAACACAATAGAACTAAACAAATAAAATGAGTTTACAATTCTCTATGTGTTGTGAGTGAAGCTCTGGAATCCTTGGTTTGAATCTGTTAAAGATTTGAGTCCTTCTCTGGTTTTTATCAAGAAAAACAGAGTGTCGTAGTTCTATTCCTTCACTTCCAGTGTAGGTGTTCAGCTTGAGTAGGAGGGTATTATTTTTAGAACTTAAGATTTTTCTTTGAACTTCTGTTCTTGATGAGTATGAGAGTTCTTGTAGTTCTCCATGTGTTCTTCTTTTTATGTACGTCTGTTTATGTCTTCCCATATATCTCTCTAGTAGCTTGATATCCCCTTTTATTTATTGAGGTCAGACAATGGGAATTATTACCATTGAGAGGTATGAGGTACTGTTCTTTGAAATGATAACAACTATCATTAAATAACATTAATTGCATTAAAATCATCAAATATGAATGTTTATTAATAAATAAATACAAAAGGAGTTTAAGGAGAAGTGACTAGTTAACAGTCATCTTATCAGTAGCACTCTGTCAGTATACTTGTATCGGTGGACTTTGTATAGCAGTGAGCCCCTTTCTGTAGCGCTCGGTTCTTGTACCGGCAACTCTTCGTATCGATAGCAGTTACTTTGTGTAACAATATCTTTATATACTGGTAACTCCATTAATCAGTAGCTCTAGTCTATCAGTAATTTTATTGTACCGGTAACTATTTATATCGGTGACTCTGTCTATTGGTGAAGTTTGTATTAGTAGATCTATATTGGTAGCTGCTTCTATAACAGTAGGTCTATTTGTTTGTCTGTATTAGTAGGTATGAGCATATCAGTGGACTTAACACTTATCTGTTCTATGAAAAACACATCCATATTGAGTTAGAACTATTTCAAAGTATGTATAAACCTAGAGAAACATTGATATACATATTCCAAAGAATATTTTTATATTCAGTATATATATATATATAATTATAATCACATATCGAGATTATCAGAACATATTAAAGTATGATTGGGATTATCAAAACAGGTGAGGTAAACATATTCCTATTTTATGATTTCATGGATTATGTTCTTTATTTCCTTATGATTCAGGTCTTATAGACATCAAATCAATACCTCATGATTTATATTTATGATCTTTTATTTTCATGATATTTTTCTCATAATCATATGCTCATGATTATATTTACATACTCCATTATTCATCCTTACTGAGAATCTTAGATCACCCATTTTTATATTTCCTTCACTAGGTTAGGAAGATATATTTGATGTATGATTTTTATAATAGTGTTAATAGTCGTTTAAAACATAGTGGGAGATACTATGGCTCTCTTATATACCTATGTTTATGTTTCTATGTTTCCCTTTGTACTAAACTAATAAGTTCTTTGTGTGACCTTTATGTAATGTTTTATGTATTACATAAAAGCTATGTAATATATATTTATGTTAATATTTGATAAAAATAGATTATATTATATAGAAGGTTTATTTAACCTTTAGAAGCTAGTATGTGAAAAACATAGTAAGAACCTGAAGGACACATCAAAGGACAAGTATAATAATATAGAAAATTATAGGGTAATGTCTATAAATAGTATAAAAGGATAAAATAAGTGGTTTCCAAGAAATACATCCATATATGGGTACTATAAGTTTCTGTGTCTCCTGGAATTGATGTACCTAGGGGAAAAACTTATAACAAGATGTCTCAGGACAAACTTGGGGTAATCCATTACATGGAAACGAGCCTTTCTATACACCAGAATTTATACACCCAGGGTATATTCATTTGGAATTCAAAAACTCTACATGAACTATCCTGAAGGATATAAATAAAAGTATTCTTTGAATAACTTCAGATAAAATTGTGGTTTCATAGTTTAAAAATGTGTCAATATATAGACATCCTCTATATAATTAAATTTTTGGATTACAAGATTTTACATTATGAAAAGTGTTTCTCACACTATTATTTCTTATTTTAATTAATGGTTATAACAAGATGGAACTGAAGTAATGTTGAATGTGCTGGAAAATATTTTCATGAGTAGTAAAATGGGATGGTTAGTGGATTAATGGATGATTTGATCATTCCTAACAATTTTTTTGTTGAATATGATTAACTACATGTACCTTAACCAACTCCCAGACACACTAATGTTGAGAATGAATGGTTTTTCTTTGTTTTCAGGTAATGGAGACCATGTGGGAAAGACTATTAATTTCCCATTGTGCTAGTAATGTGAAAATAATCATCCAAGTTAATGTCCCAGAGGATGAATATAGTTTTTCAACTATGTAAAATTTGGATAGAATTAATGTAACTAAAAAGAAAAAATGAATGTTTTAGTTAATTAAATGGATGTGAAAAATATTCTTCATTTGTCATCACCCAATGGGAAAATGTATTATGTGTGTAGTGAATGGTCATTATGAAAATTTATGTTATAAGTTGAATTCTCTTAAAGATAATGAGAAATGTGGTATGACTAATGGTTATATTGTTGATGATGATGAGAGTATATATGAAATGTGAAGAGTAATATAGGGAGGTATAATTATCTTGGATTATGGATGAAGTGTATTAATTAATGTTTTTATGTTTTTGGATAAAACTTTTATTTTATATAAATCATGTGAATCATAAATATTTTTTTGGTTATGTATTCCACTAAGGATTTAGAAGATTATGTTGAATGTTTCTGATGGTCTGGAACATTTATATAATGAAAAAGTGAAATTTTGACTAAGGTTATGTGATCCTTAATGTTTCCATTATGTATAGAAAATTGTATTTTAGATGTATAATGATATGATGGTTTTTTAGGAATTAAATTGTATAATATTAATGAAAATATAAATTATGAATAATGTTTTGAAAAATTGGTCTTTATAATCATGGAAGACGTTTACAACTTATTGTATTTAAGGAATATTTTAATAATTGTTTTTAATAAGGAATTAAGCATGATTTATAAAACATTTTATGTTAATTAAAGTTAATACAATGTTTTAAGAGGATTTAAGATGAGGGTATTCACATGTTTGGAATGTGAATAAAATTGATATGTTTTGATATATGGGGGATCAATGTTAACCTTATTTTGTGATATTTTTATTTTTTAGGAATTTTCATCTTTGAAAAGATTTATAAGGTTAACCATTTGTGGGATGTATAAGTTAATATTCATATGATGTTTGTGAGATTTCATTATTATCTCAACACAAGGAGATTTATGTATATTTTTAAATATTGTATATTTTTTTTGTTTGTAACTAAAGTGATATATGATGACTTATAATGGATCTCATGATGTGTTAGTACTTCAAGAATGAGAAATTTACCTTTATTTTTAAAGAAATGTGTGAAGTGTAAATTGTTCAAGAGTTGTCCAAATGTTGAGATTTAACTTATGAAAGGGAACAAAATCAAGTAAGTATAACTTATCATGATAATTATTTAACCATATGTAAGGGTTCTTAAAACTAAAAAAGTTATCCTAGTCCCTTTTATTCTGAGGAATCAAATGGCCCCTTAGATTATCTTAAATTTAGGGATTTTTTATTGCTAAATTTCGAAGGACCATGTATTATATCACTATCATCCATATCCTAAATGTTATATTTAATTTTCAATTCCATTTTTCCAGTTTAAAAATATGTTCTCTATTTTGTAAATGTAGATATATGTTACTATGGGTAACCATAATGGTTCCACCTTTCTTTTTTAAAAGATGCTTTAGTGTTTATTTTTACAATGTTTGTTTGTATCTGAGGAAAATAAATTTTTGAAACAATTGATAACCCATAAAATTTTCTAGGGTGAAATTTATTTTAAGGGAGGTAGATTTTAAAAACCAAAGATTTTGGAATTATTTTTCTGAAATTAATTAAACTTTTTTGTCATTTTTCATTTCAAACCACCTTGAAAACAGTTAATTTTAAATTAATGAACTATGATTGGATTGGATTTTATGAAACACCAAGTTAATCTGGATATACATGAAAAATAAATTTTATCTTTATCTATATAGAAAACTTATTTTATATTGTTTTACATGTAGTAAGGAATTTCCTCAATGACTTTCATAATATGAAAAACCATGTTTCACCAAACAATATCATTTTATTAAAATTTTATTATTTAGTATAATAAGATATATCATAGATGTAAAATTAGAGGTTTTGAATTATATTAAATAACTTACGGAAATATAAATTTTTAAAAATATAAGATTAATTTGTTGGTTACCAATAAATTAGAAATGAATTTGAAAACTTCTTGAATATAAAGTAAAATGATTTAATTTTTATGGTCAAAAAGTAGTATTACCCTGATTAATTAAATTAATAACAAATATTAAAGAATATTAATGTAACATATATATTTAATATTCAATTCAACACTTTATATATTGATTCAAAATATTTTAGAGACATAAGATAAGAACAAACACAATTTTATTTCTAATAAACCTATGTTTTTATTAAGGCATTATTACTTCCTTTTAATGGACAACCCATATTAAATCCAATTTTTGGAAATTTTATATGTATAATATTTAAAAATAAATTTTAACTTTTAAATATTAATATAATTACTAGGTTAGGTAAATTTTTCTATATTTATGGGAAGTTTTAAGTTTCAAATAATAGTGAAAATATTGAATTTTTGTTCAAAACTGTGTTTTCATCTAATTTTTTTATAATGATAAATTATATATTAAATTTTTTTAAAAGAATAATTAGATAATATAATTATAATTATCATGATTGTTTCAATCCATTGTTGAATTTTTATATGGAAAAA
Organism: Viscum album; assembly: GCA_963277665.1. NCBI lineage: Eukaryota > Viridiplantae > Streptophyta > Magnoliopsida > Santalales > Viscaceae > Viscum > Viscum album. The sequence goes on from OY728126.1 coordinate 66,127,084, forward strand.
TACTTCTACACGCATCTTATTCATTTAATATGTTATTCTAATTCATATTCCATTATTTCAAATCTATTCTTTTTTTGTCTGAATTTTCTAATATATATTGATTATATACGTGTAATCATTTTATTTTCACTTTTGATATTCTATAATTAAAAATTATTTTGACCCTTACTATGAATTTGATATCACCCCTACTTATATTTCCATTTACCTGTGTTGCAAAGATGAAGATAAATTTTAAGAAGTGTAAGAGGGAGTATTATGTTTATTAATTATGGAAGAAAGTTCACAAGGGTTATAAAATAATTTACTTATATAACTAGTCTCTAAAGTCACTAAAAAATTAATTATTATAATTGTTTTATTATTTATGACATTTAATGATTACCTTACAGAAATTTGTAAGATAAAGGAATTATATGTCTAGGTCACTATAACATACCTTATACAGAATTAATCATTTAAATCAACATCAACTACTATTATTTAAGATCATTAAAGACTCGTACAAACTTTTATAATAACCTCATATTTTAAATCTATTGATTATATAAAAAAAATTTTAATATCTTATTAATAATTATTTAAAAAAAATTCAATATCTTTTAATCACTAATTACTCACCCGTCAGCATATGAACTATGTACACCACTCGCAATGACAAAACAACCCCCCCCTACGGTATGATCTTATCACACACCCAAGATATATTCCTATCCCACAACACCTTATTATACTTTAATATCATCAAATATCTATAAAAAACCTTTAAATTTCATATATAATATTTCCATTAAAAAATATGAGAAAAAAGTGTGTGATCATTCGTTAAGGGAATATTTCATCCATACTATGAAAATGACCAATCCTTCTATCCAAATTTCACCCTGATATCACTGAATAAGAATCAAAACCATATCCCCATTCACTAGAAATATTATAATGGTGAATGGTATAAAGAAAAAAAGTTATATGGGGGAAATCGATTTTAATATGCATTAAAAATTCCTCATGTTACCCCACTAGATGGGGAACTGTGGGTGGTATGAATGGGATACAAGATATAAAAAATTGCATCCAAAGACACCAAACTCTATTAATAAATTAAAAGGGGGATAACCAAAAAATAAAAAGTCTACCCATTTTATAAAAACTTGTGCATAGGTCACCATCTCACCTCATAGTTCACGGTGCAACCCCCCCTAGGGAGAGATCTCAACACTATTTTATATCATTATTTTAGAGTGACTCAAAGGCTCACAGTGCAACACCAGTTTTTTGGGAATGGGCCTCACATTTTCACCATAGAATCCATCTCCTATGTTTCATGGTTCTTTGTGATCATTTCCATGACATCCATTATGTAATCTCATTATAGAGTGACCTATGTGTTTTTTTGCGACTAGATTTTTATATATTAAAAAATAAATAGAAATACATGGGATTTTGAAAATACATATATAAAAAACCATTAAAAATGACACACCCTTTTCAGAGATACCACTTCATAAGATACTGTTTCTTATCCATAAATCCACAGAACACATTGTGGCATAAATACCTTAGTAATGGATCAAGTGAAATTTTCCATTATAAACCAATATATAAGAAACCCTCAAAATTAAAATTAATATTAATGGCCTATTTCATTTTCCAAAATCCATAATAATACCCACCATGGAATGAATCCCTCTACCATGGCTCAACCATAATTATCAAGAATATCTATAGGTTTCTGTGAGGGAATTTTTTTCTATTAAACCTCTGGGTCACATCATGGCCCAGTCCCATATACAAACATTCAGATTCAAAACCACACAAATAATACACCACCATCCATCTAAAAACACGAATCACCATGATTTACGAGATCCATATCTTAAATAATCCCCTATATATGTTCTAATCCAAATAATATAGATTTGAAACTCAATTCATTGAACATTCCCTTTTCTGTAAACAAAAAAAAATGATTTTTTATAATTATTCAAAACCGAAATGCCATGAATTATAACATACTCCCCACTATAACAATTTTTTACCTCAAGGAGTTCTAGGGGAGTATTTTCCTACATTAAATACACTAATCAAAAATTAATATTAGTTATCATCCCTTATTAGGAACAAAAATTTTAACTTCCATCATCTTTAACGATATCCCTAATAAACCAATATTTCCTCAAAACTATATAACATATCCTCATATAATAACTATTATAACAGATAATATTTATCTAGTATTATTTTCACCTCACCATATCCAATACAAAGAAAAATAACACTTGGTCCCCACCTTGTTAACCTCTCCTAAAAACATTTACTTACACTCATTTATGTCTTATCAAACCTTTCTATCATGATGAACAAACATTAAATGAAATCTTGTTGTAATTTAACACCATACCCATTTTTTGAACACAAATATTTATGTAATTATATATATGGACCCATGAATAAAAAATTATATCATCAAACTTTACCATGATCTTTGATGTATCTTTGTTTCAAATCACCCTCCTAACAAATTAAATCTGTCGTGACCTTGATTCCCAAATAATGAATCCATTATATACCACATATGAATATAAATCAAGGTATTACAACAATAACAAGATATTATTATATTCACCTACACACTATATTTCGAGTGCAATCTTGATATTCCGTTAACTAGTCAAATAGAATCCACAAACCTTCTGATATGAGTGTTTAAAATTCAAAATATTTAATATTGTCCCCAATATAAGAGTGTCATTATAATATCCACAATAAATAAAAAATTAAAGATTATATTACACAATTAATACTTTATCTACCATCATAATTGTACGTGGTTATCACTCTTATACAAGTGTTCTAATGAAAAACATCAATCACTAATCCTCCCTAGTTCAATCAGAACATCATCTTCAGAAATATCTAAAATTCATCTAAAATGAGGGACATGGCCACTAATAGATAATGGTTGACTCCCTAGTATATAGACTCCCTTACAATATAGCATAAGTGAATCCTATATTGGTTCCATCACAATATGTTTGGTGACCCTCAAGATATTCTCTCACCCATCCTATCAACACCTATTAAGGTATACGATAATAAAGGTCATACCATGATTTTACACTAAATATTTAATGTCTCCTATCACCAAAGAGGTATATGTTTTATAATTATGAAAACTCTAGTAAAGTATGTACAAATTATTATTATAACAACCATCAACTATCAGCCTATACCCAGTTTCACTCCAATCATCAAGCTGAATGAGAAGCATACATAACTAGTATTCCCTCGCACTAAAAAATAAAGTATTTTATTTAAATTGAATGTCAACCTCACTCTCCACATGCAAGGAATGGTGATTTTATTATAAACCACTTATATATTTGTATCCATTATAATATCAATCACATATCAACATTATGTGTGCATTTCATATACTATACAATCACAAAATCAGATTAAATATATAATGAGACGAATTCCATAAAACCAATTCTTACACACCAAAAAACTAATAATTCTCATCTCGTCTGTATATATCCTTTAGCTAAAAATAATTGTCAATTTTTACTCTCTAGAAAGCCTTCAATCACACTCATCTAAAGGGAAACCTCATCATTACACACTACTCAGGATTCATTCCAAAACTAAAATCATATATCCATGCTCTACCTAACCAAGATCTACCAATATTGGATCAACATCTATAAGACAAGGTATCTAAAAAATGTTTCCCTCACATACAATGATTTGATACCATAAATTTTTGAACATGGATTTATTATTATCCTAAAACCCAAATTCAATCCATATAAAATATTAAACCATAAAAAATATGTATGAAAACTCTGGAAAACTCACATTCTGACACACCCACTCTTGCGTCTTCAAATATACATATTGGGAATCCCAAGATTACTCCATCTACTAGTCTCAAGAACCAGTACCCATTAAAAATATTTATAACGGACTGTCCCATTGAGGAAAATTATTTCATCCAGACGTAAAATTTGAATTCCCCCAATGATGATTATTATTGAGTAAGTTACTACCATATAGTTAAGAAAATTAGAATTCCCCCAATAATATATGATGTAAAATACCATATATATTTTTGAAAATATATTTAACTAATTTATAATAGAATAACAAACAATAGATATATAATCAAGGTATTTAGTGACTTCAAAACCCAAAAAAACTTTAATACACATCGCTTATATGGGTGAAATAATAATATATCATTCGAGAAAATCCCCCCTTATGATATATATGAAATTTCATTCAAAAAAAGTCATTGGTTTATCTATATATAATTCCCAAAACATATTATATTTGAAGAAAATATATATGTTATTATTATTACATTAAATAATTGAACCCTCTCTTATTATTGATACTAATTACAAAAAAACTCCTATCAATTTCTTTTGAGTTCTATCATCCAAATATGATGAATAGATAATGTTATATGGACACTATATGAAATTTAAAAAACCATTGAAACCTAAAATACACATATAATATTGAATGCATTTATTAAATATAACATTGAAAACATAGATTCAGAATACCTTAAAATGAAATACTATAATTCCCACCAGAAAATTATTCATGACTCACCATTTCAAGATACATCACAAGATGATACACATTCATAGTCATTACCTACCATATACCAAATATTAATACAATAAAATATTCATTTTGATACAACTTTGTAATACCCATGGACTATGAAAACTCACTAATATCCCAGTCAGAGTGTTATATTTAATTAGTTGGAAATCACTATAAATTAACGATTAAAACGAGTATTGAGGGTCTACGGTGTTACCATAGAGAAAATATACACTTATATTAGAGTAATTAAAAATCATAAAATAACCACATAACATCCATAATCTCTAATAAATTATACTGATTAAATAAAATTGAATATATTATACTAAATAAAATAATATTATATAAGAAAAATTTCAATAGATTTTTAACTGGGAGAATCATATATACAAAATAAACAGGTGAAATAAACATCATATACAACAATATATAATCATTTAGTGTTATATATGGACTTCTTCAACACTATCCAACTTGATCATATTACACTAGGCCTCTTCCATACCCCACCCAATTAGCAAGAGGTTTTCTTGGGTACAAAAGTGTCAGTCCAATGGAAGATGGTTTGGGTAAAAAAATTAGGCCACCATGAAGGGTTTTCACAAAATATCAAGTATAATAGTAAATTAACATGTGATATGATCAATAGAATAAATAATTTATACATTTGAAAAATATTAATGACCATCAATCCATTGGTTCAAAGGTTACTTCTTAGATCAATTACACTAACTTTGTTCAGTACTTGATGTCTCTGAGAATAAAGAAATCCCATCAAAGAATTTGTAATACCATACTATACCATATTATATATTTATATATACCCAGTCAATAATGGGGGAAATAATTTCCAACATTGATCATCTAACCTGCATGACACATGAAGGAAAGAGTTTTACACCTCAAAAATTTCCTATAATAACTATAGTTAATGTATAGACAAACATGGATCTCATTTAGACAATAATAAAGGGAATTAGTATCACTCTATGAATCATAGATACATAATAATATAAAGGAAGATAATACCACCTCATAATCTTATATCAAACATTCTGAGGGTGTAATGGTCGACCATGGAACTCAGATATACAGCACCAAGGGGAAAAGAAGCCTGTTCAAAATCTCTTATCATTTACTCACTGGGGAGATAATCCACTAACAGAATCTCATGTCTTACACTTGGTAGTAACAATATCCTTTCTCAAACATCATATCATTCAAAAACCGAGAAGATTTAGTTACCCAAGTTCTCAGATAGACAACATTCGAGTGGAAGAGAGATGCCTTCAAGAATCTCAGATCATGCACTCTTTGGGGGTCACTTGCCACACCCAGTTCTCATATCACATCATGAGGAAAGGTAAAACCCCATATAAACATCATATATGTCATTATGGATAGAGTCAAACAACCCTGGGAACCTCCCACAGGACACCATGGGCATGGATTTCTTGCTTAATAACACATTTTCTCACATCCAGAGAAGTGTGCCCCATCCAAGAGATATAACATGTCACATTTCTATGGAAATAACCACTCAAAATAGGAACCACATAAAAAACACCTCAGAAACCATCAAGACACTATGGATAATCTCTTAAGAACATCTCTATTATATAACACATCATGTTGAACCATCAAATATTCTCATTAATATGGCATGGAAATACACTAGGGTCTTTTAGACACATCTTAGTCCCCACTAACGAGTTCCTAGCCATATCCAACACCCTACATGTTCTGATTTTATAGTATAATATATATGATGAATACATATGGAGGCCATTCTAAACCCTTTAAAAATTTCATATCACCACTCAGTCTCACTCAACATGGACTATATTGAGCTATCTCAAACATGGATCATTAGTAATACAATCCAATATCATCAAATTACTTATAAGACCATTAAAATGGTATGATCCATATATCTATATGGATACATATCCAAAATCAAAAAGTGGAAAACCTTTGTCCATACCTTGTTAGCCCCTATGGATTCATCCCACTCGAGGAACATATTAAATCTCCCATATCCTCTTGAGAGTGTATTCCTAGTGATTTATAATTAGTATTACTTTATAACCTATCGTTATATATCGTAAGACTTATTTATATAATGAAATATACCTAAAATTTCATATATTATATACACATATTATCATAGCTCCAAGACATACCGATGCCCTTTAATTACACAATTGTCACTCCCTTTCCTAGATGACATCATTTTTGAGTGATTATCTTCCCAAAACTATAAACAGAGCACCCACTATTGACCATGGAGGCACAACGAAAACCTATAACGATGTCTCACTGGTTATAAATTTTATTAATATCAAACCAATATTGGTTTATGTTTCAGGTAGTTTATATTTATAGTAAATTTCTCAACATTCATTGGAAATGAAACCATAATATATTTAAGGATCAAATATTTCCTTTTTCAATTTGTTCATTTTATTTAATGTTAATAAAAAAATTGATTTTTATATTTATTTCCAAAATCATATTAGTGGATGTAAGTCATATAACATGCTAAATATATAAATATATATTTTTTTTGAGATATTCATTGACTATATACCCCATAAGAGCTTATTCCATTTATCTAAGCACTAGCAACATCATTTAACCTCATCCATGCTTTCCCCAAAATGGTAACATCACTAGAGCTCCAACAACTATTTGTAACATATATAATATTAAATTATAAAAAATTATACATAATTAAAAAGAAATCAATTAAATATGGAAAAATCAAAAAAAATTTAACCAATGAAATAATAGTGTTGTAGATATCACACAAGAAATATCGACCACCAATAGAATTCACTAGGAACTCCCAAAAACCCTATCACACGACACATGATTACACAAACATTTAATCAAACATAATTAAAACCCCATGGAAGTATCCATTGGAATCATACCTCTAATTTAATTGGAAGCAACGATATGTCATCATCCTCTCAGGGAATACTCTATTTATATTGGGTAAAATCCCCATCATCCTCTCATGATTACACCAGGATCCTTGTGAATCACTGTTAGAAAAATTGTCCTATATAATCCCAAATAAAATAAGGAAATAATGAGAATCAATATAAGTTAATGTTTCATAGAAAAACACATAATATTCCATGGTTTAAAATACCAGAAAATCACCTATCTTGATAGGGGAACCAATAGAGGGATGTATGAGGGAGGTGATTGATAAAAATGGACCTCACCATTTTGTTGAATTAAATATAAAGGTAATTTATTTATATACTAGTTTTATAACCATATTAATAAATTTTCTTGGGCATCCCAATTTAGAAAAATAGATAAGTACATAACCAAGAGTGAGACCACTTGGGGCGTGGCATGACCAAACCCTAGGAATAGCGCATAAAGCCTTTCTTACCTCAATTATAGTGTAAGACCATTTTTTCAAGGTGAGGTCCTGGTATTCATTAGGTGACCTAAATATTATCTATAATATAGAACTCTGTCACCATATCCACAACATTCCTTATGGATGGCTATTATAGATCAACTAATGGTTTATGAGAGGACTATATTTTTATCTATAAAAAATTTAAGGCAATACAGTGGATTCCTAAAATCAACATATATGTACTCCTACATTGCATGAAACATGATTATCAAATTTAAAATTTCATAAGATTCATTCAGTTAGAAATATTTTACAATAATAATTATACTACGAATCCCTCATCCAGACTGAGATGGCCACATATTATAATGCTCGTATATTTTACTACATTTTTAATGGAAAATGAAATTTGGTCACCAACTTCTTTCTCATCTAATACCAAAACAAAAACAATTCTCAAACATTATAAAACCATTATAAAATAATTGTTGAATTAGTGGGTAAAATTATGATTACCCAATTATGGAATACATGTAGAAATAAAATATTTTCCATTTTAGTACAGAAGAATTGATTAAATTTAGTTAATTATGAAAAATAACTAACACCACCATTTTATGTAAGAAATACATTTTCTTCAAAAAATATTTTTTATGTTCTATTTTATAAGAAAAAATTGTTATACATAAAATAATATGTTAATATGAATGAAAATTTAAAACTAATATAATTATAATATTAATGGGAATAATAATATGATTATTTGATTTGTTTAATTATTTTGTTCTTATGAAATTAGTTATCATTATATTTTGATGTTTTTATTTAAATGATAGTTTCTAAAATATTATAAATTGAATTTGGAAGAAAAAAATGTTTTTATTTACATAGTTATAATATAAATATTATTATAGGATAATTTTTTTTGGTTTTTTGTAATTATTATTTTTAGGTTACTATTGATAAAATACTGATTTTCTAGGAAACATAAATTTTCAAAATCATCATCTTATAATAATTTTTTAAAGGGGTATTACAAAATTTTAAAATAAATTTAATTTTTATAAATTATATAAAATAATTTAAATATGAAGACATGAATTTATAAAGCATGTTTTTGACATTTTATAAACATAAAAAAATATTTTAAAATAAAAATTGTTTTCATTCACTTATATTTAATATTAATCTTCATCACTTGTAGGAAATAAAAAACTATTCCATATTTTATTTCAAATTTTTCATATTACTTAATATATTTAATTTCATTTGTATGCATAAATATTTTATTCCTGTGAATAATTTTAATACAAATGTTAATGGTGAAATGGTTATTTTCAATGAATTAATTTATTAACATTTTCTAAATTTTTATATAATAGAATAAAATGATAAACTATTTATAAATAATATTATATTATTTTTATAAATATGTTAAAATATATTATCACTCATTTAATTGGTTTTTAATGTGATCAAGAACACTTAATTATTATAACAACTTTTATTATATAATATTTTTTCTATAAATTATATGTTTAATTTTATGAAATTATTTTGACAAATTCAAAAATTATTATTCAGTAAATGAATCAATAAATAATTTTTTGAATAAAAAAATTATAATGGGATATCATTTTTTTAGTAAAATATTATATTAGATAGGTAAAATCTAGTTACAAATGTTAAAACCAAATAAGTAAATGTTAAATTATAATATTAAAAGACTAAAAAATGATAAAAATTTAAAAAATGAATGCTAGAAGTATTTTTTGAAATTAACACATTCTACATAATTTAGGTTCCATTTTTGATCCATTAATCATGGAATAGTGGCAATCCATCATTAAAAATGTAATGGGTATTTATTAAAGTGTCATTTTCTGCTCTTATCAAATGATAGCAGTTCATCCACATTTCTAAAACCATTAAAGAGGATAATCTCAAAAAACTCACTTCTATAGTCTCTCCAAAACTTCCTCCCCATATCCTATAATCAGTATCCCTTCAAAATGGAAAAGTTATATATTATTAAGGTGTTACTAGAGGGATAACATCCAAACTGAGAGGTAATTCTGTCAACCAAAATATCCAAATAATTTCAATTTTTACATACTAAAATACTTATTTGACATTAAATTATGATAAAATATTAATTAATAATATTCCAAAATTTTATTATACTAATTTATATTACATTTCAAACAAAAAAACAATTAGAAAAAATATGATGCCATCATGAGTACGTGAGCACTATCACATCCATCAACGATCCTTATAGTTTTCATAATCCCCTTAAATAGATGGTCTACGATTTTTGTTTAATTAATAATTTAAATATTTAAAACATGATTAATATTATAAAATTAAAAATTTATTTATTTTCTATCTTCCTTATATTCTATGTAAACTATTAGTTTCATTCATGTGCACATGCATATTACTACCTCTACAAAAAGACATATATATTTCTACAATAACTCCTTACACAGATGACATTAAAATGTTATTTAATATATAAAAATGATATTTTTTAAACAACTAATATTACCATAAGTTATTATTATACATTATATAATATATATTATCTAAAAAAATTAATTATAAAATCATCATTTAAAAAAATTAACATGTCAATGAACTATTATTAATTTGATTCATCGTTGGGTAAACCTAATAAAATATATAAATTTTTCTTCAAAAAAATAATAAAATCCATAAAAATAAAACATTATAGTGAATATGAAGGTAATTTACAACCCTTTTATTCAATTTTCAATATATTAAGGAGGATTACATGAGATTTACTAATCCACCTAAATTAACCACATAAGATAAGTGAATTTAATAAATATGGAGAAAATATTTAAAATTAGAAAAAAAATTAATAATATATATATAAGGTTCTATAATTTATTTTATAAATTTAATTTCATGATAATTGAATTCAGGTGCATTTGTAGTTGAAATTAAGATTCAAGGTAAGCTAATTTTCATCTCAATTTTCATTAATTGAGAAATGAAATGTATTCATCAGTTATTCCATTTTTTATTAAAATATTACCCATAAAATTTTGTATTATCATATTATCCTTGATATATATGGTCTTTAAATATAATTATCTTATTATAAATTTAAAGGATTTTGATTTGGAATATGATTAAATCATAAGTTTTTGGCCGACTCAATTTTCATTCAATTTAAGTATTGATATAACATCATCGACTATTCCATTGTAAATTACGTTACACTACCAATTCTGTTTTATAAATGTTAACCATTCATTTTACATTTTAGGAAACAACTTATTTGGATAAAAAATGTTTTTGGGCGATTTATTCTAAAAACTTCATGAAATTGTTAGGATTAATACTCATCCTTTCTAATTGTTTTTTTATATTAATATCATAATTTTCCTTTAAGTTGACATGATAATTTCATATTTTGGAACACAAAAATGTTTTACCAATTATGTTCCCCATATTTTAGCTTACCATTTTTCCAAATAATTTCCTATTATCATTTTAAGGATATGGTTTTCAACAAAGGAATTTCTAAACATAATAAAACAATTTCTAAATCACCACATATACTTTTGGGTGACATTTTATCATTATTTTCCTCCAATTTAATCTATATTATTATCTTATATTTAATTTAATATCTATTTTTGTATTCGATAGATATATAACATGATCCATGAAATTTTTTTATTAGGGACAATACATGTTTTATGTTCCATTCACCATCAAACCTTCTATATAATGAATATTTTAGAGAATTTCCTTATTTTTGATTTCTTTGTTGGTATCACCTATGTAAATTGATATTAATTTTAATATGACCATTATATAAATTATTGAAATCAATTTTTTCATTATTTTATATCATAGTACCATAATTTTAATACATTATTTAATCCATGATATTAATTTATATTATTGAGAAAATATGTTTTTAAGCATACCCAAAAAACACGTGATAAGGAGAAAATTATATTTATAAAACTAGTAAACAAAACAAAAAAAATTATTGAAAATATGTACCCATGTTGAGGACATGGAAATTCAATGGGAGTACTCTTTGGAATTTTAGGTCTTAGATAAATATATTTTTACTGGATCCTTAATAGGGTTAAATTGGACTCTAGGAAAAATAATAATGGTATTTTTTCAATATAAAACCTAGTATTGTTTATTTGAGAAATTGTGATAGACCTATTTTATAAGTGGCGATAATGTATTTACTATAAATATGTCAACATAATATAATGATAAAACTTGTTTATCATTTAATGTAGCTAATAATGAAATATAATTAACTTAGGGTTTACATAAGGTTGAAACTCACTCAATAATTTATCTAAAAATATATTTTTAACTTGTATTGTAGTCCTTTACGACTATAAATTTTACATTTACCTATCTAATTTTTACCATGGTTACCATTTGATACAAATTTAATTTAATTTTATTACCTAAGAAATATTTCAAAATTTAGAAAAACAAATTAAAAATATGGAAAATAAATTTATCAGAAAATAATATATGTGTTAGAATATTGATTTTTTACATTATATCATGTCACATATAAAAATTTTTTTAAAAAAAGTTTATTTTTATGTATCTAATTTATCTATATGTTAAAATTAAATTTTTTTGGTATTGATAAAATTAATTTATTTATTATGAAACAAATTAATTTTTTTCTATTTCACATAATAAAATAACCAATCTTTATAAAAAAAATTATTTAATTAAAAATAATGGAAAAATTATTTAATAGGAAAATAATTTTTTTCATAAAATTATAAACATTGATTTTATAAATTAATAATGGTGTTTAAAAATTCATAGTATTACTCTTCAAATAATGATCTAGTAAACTAAAATTAATTATAAAATTATAGGTCTTTCTTGTAAAATGATACAGTCATAAAATTCAGACATTAGTATAAACTATATTTTTCACATTTCAAAAAAAATTATCTATTTTAGAAAAATACAAAAAATTCATATTAATCTAATATTTTTATATTGACCCTATAAATTAATTTTAGTTTTCTAAAATTATAATTATAATCTTTAAGAGTTTATCTTTTACCTAGTTACAAAAGAATATATTAAAAAATCATTGGAAAATAATAATTTTTGAAATAATATTATCTCTTTTAATTATTTTTTATTATAAGTTAACAAAATTATTATTTATATATTATTCTTATAAAGATTTCTTTGATCAATAATTTATTTTTTTGGATAAATCACAAATACAATGTTTAAAATTTTAAAAGTTTATATTTGAAATCATAAATCAGTATTAGTAGGGATCTGCAATCAAAAATTTTATTTGTCAATGCCATAGAATTGATAATGACATTTATTTATAGATGCATATATATTTCATAAATTCTTTATTAAATTTTTTAACCACCAATTATATAGATATATTTTAATTATTTTAGAGTATCTTATGGTTCCTTTTGGTTTGTTGTGGTATACAATAAAAGCTACCGAACACGCAATGTTCTAAATAAGATTAGAAATTGTTTTTCTTAATATTGGGGTGTTATATTGTCATCCCTAAATAAATTTAGTACTTTTAATTTTAAATTATTTTCAACTATATAAAAAGAATTAGTTTATCAATAACACATACATGATTAAAGGTATAATTTACAATGAGATAACAAATTTACAATTTTAGATACTATGAAACACATGATTCCGTCTAAAGGAATATATTATTAAATCAATATATGTGGGATGTTCATTATTGATATTAATTAATGATAATGTGTTTATTTTGGAAATGTTTTGACATATCCGAGTAAAAAAACTAATACATTCAATTAAGAAATATATTTAATACACTTATAATTCAACATCAATTAAAAAAAACTAAATCCGATAGAAGTAACATCCCAAAAACCATGAAAAATATTTATAAATAATCATACCACAATTTATATTTATTTGTAACTCAATATTAAATATTCATTGAAAAATAAATTTCATATAATTTTGAAAAATAATGAGTGAAAAATTATTATGGTCTTCAATAGTATTATTTGTGCATTCTAATCTACATTCCCATAGTCTTAGAAGTTCTTCGTAACTATTTTCCACACTAGACATTGGATTTTTGTATTTATTTTTGTAGTTAACAATTTTCATACAATTGGAGAAATTAATTTTTATAGATTCACTTATTCCCATGAACATGTTTGCTTGATAACAATTATTATCAAAATGATAGTGAGTTACCATTTTCTTAATGAAATAATTGAGGTGATTCTTCCCAAATTATTTATGCATAGGAATTTAAAACATTTTTCATCCATCATTTTTATCCTTGAAAAAAGCATGAGGATATGCCTTACTATAATTTTGTGAATTTTTTAATTCAACGATGATCTCATTGTAAATCATTATTCATCAAATCTCATTTTCCTAAATATAATAATTCTCACCATTACTCTTATCGCTTTAGGTTACATTTTGGCTCAATCCCCACATTATATAAGGATTAATGATTTAATATAGTTCCTTTTTGATTGATCAATTAATATATCCAATATGAATTAACCATTAGTCATGACCATTATAAGATAATTATTATTTTATAATTACATGTTAAATTTACCTTCAAAATGTATTACTATTCAAAATTTTTATATTAGATTTTTTACTCCAACCAATATTGGTAAAATACTGGATTCTCTATATTTTGTTGTATTATATTCTACAAACGATTTCTTCAAAAAAATTATTCATAATTTATTTTATGGAGAATCTGATTAACAAATGCATATCCCTCTATATAATCTATGAAGGGGTAATGTCATAGGCCTAATAATTTTAAAATATAGTGAAGAATGATTCGATACTAAAACAACCTTTTCTATTGGGAATACCCCTAGGAGAATATATTTCAATGATGCATCCACATTCATATATCAAAAAAATGATTCAAATTCATAGATAACCACAAAATCCATAATTTACTAAAACATTAGCATGTTATCATAAACAAATACTTATCCCATGGAATTATCCATAGTGTTTTCACTAAAGTTATATTATCCTAATATATAGAATACTCAACATTACATAAATTAAATGAATGTTTTTTTACTCTGAAATTATATTCAACCATTACTTTTCAACACATAAATTATCATCAATTAAAATCCCCACCTCTAAAGTTCTTTAAACCCTCCTTTGATAAAAATTGTGTTTCCAAATAATCTCACTACATGAATCAGGTTCAAATGAATACCTTTTTTTACATACATTATTTTAAATAAACTGAAAAGACTCAATTTTAACCATCATTAATTATAATTTCACCCACATATATTTTTTCACAAACATTAAAAGGAAAATTTAGAATGATAGTTTTAATGATTTTGAAAAAAAATTAAATACCAAAGCCAATATATATCTCATAAAATGTATATTTTATAATATATATGAAAATATTTAACCAATAACAGGTCTTAAACCTCTCCAACAATATTATTGACAGCTAATTATAATTTTCTCAATCATCAAATGTTTCAAATACCATCTTTTTTACATTATATAATATGTTTTTAAAAAAACATCAAATTATCCAATTTATTTATTAACGATAAGGTGAATATATGATTTGAATAAGGGTAACTTGTGTGTTTAAAAGGTTAAATAAAGGTATAGAGAAGATTCTATAGTTTTTTCATGGTAATGTAGAGTTTTTAAGAACTATGTAAGGGAAATCCAAAATCCTAAAGGATTTATAAAGTTAACCCTTATAAGATGAAGGGAACATCAACGATTTCATGTGGTTCATTAAATAATCCATTTCCTCAGGTAAATAGATGTTAGTGATCTGATTCATTGTGTAATGGTAGATAACCTTTTCTATCAGTTGCATAAGGGTAGCCCCTTATTTTCTAATTATTTTTAATGGGTAATATATTTGGTTTTTATGGATAAGTTGGAATTTATATACAATATCTAGGGGTGTCCAATAATATTAATATAGGTAGTAAAGAGTATTAAAATTCAATATAAGTGTAATGTTTGAGATGTGTAAGGAAAACCTAAGTGTCCTATAGGATACATAATGCTATGGAGGGGTTATGTAAGGGTAGTTTCTATTCTGTGTAAGGAAACATATAAATTTTAAGTGTTATATAATTATAATGTAGAAATTAGAAAGTGTGTGTAAGGGTAATTAAGTCCCCTCACAAGGTAAATATGATATGTGTAAGGGTAAACCCTTATTTACCTTATGAAACACCCATTTTTGGAAAAATAGTTATAAAAAACGTATTTTCCTTCTTTAAATTACAAAATTAACATAAAACTCATTTTTGTAAGTTTTAAAATAATAAATTCTTCTACATCCATTATATGAATAATTTAATGTCCAGGACTCATAATATTAATGGATTTAAACACTCCAAAATTAAGAAATAATTTATAGAAATATTAATTGTTGAATTTAATTTTTGATTCTTAATATTGTGAATTTATAGGTAGATTCCATTCATTTAATGTATTTTAAAATTATTTTAATTATTTTTGTTGTCCATTTTAATGTTTGGGAAGTCCTTCAAACCATTATACCATGATAAGTGAAGTCCAACTTGATTGAAACTGGACTCTATTCTTATTTCCCATACATGGGTAAACACTCTCTCCCTCTCTCTCCTTTATCCTTAAGAATATATCATCTATTGGGGATATTTTTCTATGAATATTTTATAAGAAGTTCAAACCATCAAATACAGTGATATATTTTGGGGGAAAATTATTTGGAAAACATGATGCTGATATAAAATACCAGTTGTTAGGAAACCCTTTTTCATTAAGGTATCATGTATACACTTGTTTCCATGGATAATTTTTGTGCTATATTAGATTGTATTCTCTAATTTTGGGGATTTATTATTTTAGTGTGTTACTTTTGTTTCAAATATATGATCCTTGATCAATGAATTTTATTAGAGTATATAATATCCATGTAGGATGTGGATTCGCATGATATTTTTGATGCTACAATATTTCTCATGATGCCATGGTTTGTATTTTTATTCCTTTATTTCCTTTATGTGTTTTATATTTACTTTAGAGGATTAGTTCTTGGTATATATGATAGGTGTCCAGTGTGGAATGATTACCATATAGAGATGTGGTGCACATGATATGAGACAATGATGAAAATGGATCACGATATCCTTATAGAAACAAGGAAGATTATTTCATGAGGCTTATGAGAACGTTCCAAAACTTGGTTCCCTATGGATTCCAAGTATCATTGCAACTAAATGTCATTTTGATTTTATGTAGTGTGTCGAAAATATACCTTATAGATTCCGAGTATCATTATAACACCCTTGTGGTAATTTATGATCATTTTTTGACATCTTGATCATCATTACTAAATAGAAAATGATGTAGGAATTGTTTGGGGTTTTGGTGTCTTAGTTGGTGAAAACCCACTCGATATATGATTGTGTACTATTATTATTAACTATAAATTTATTATTATCTTGTAATAAACATCTTAAACATATGTGAACTTTTAAGGATGCATTTTTACGGTCATGTAAGGATTATTACTCACACTGCTCACACACATCTTGATTCCTATAGAGACATCATATATATGGATAAAAGCATGGGTAAGGGGCCTCTATTATACGATAGATCCAAGGAATACAATGGAAGGAGATATACTGGAACATATGATTGATTATTATTATAATTTTATTTATTTATCCCCATATATCCATTTATGATGGTAATTATATCCACTTTTGGACCCCTTCTATTTATTTGTATGACTATAATTAATTCATTAGTTTTATCATGATCAATGGGATTGATTTTAGTTTACTATTTTTTCAGTGATATGATATTTAGTTTATATCCTCTCCATGAATAGACATAGAACCTCACTATTATTTAGTATCATCGTCTGTATGAGGAAGAACGCACGAGGTTATTTGGAACTCCAGTTCAGACCAATAGGTTTGAATTAGAGCATTAACAAATGTTGGAAAAGTGTAGTTTCTTATTTTCATTTTGGACTAAATTTTGACATGATAGAAATTATATAGTTTTATGGGACTCAGGTAGGTGAGTCTACATGTTCTATTACATCTTATATATAATGGATCAATAAGATACTATGGTTTGGATTGAAATTTCCATATAGTTTTTGTTATTTTAGGTCCATTAATGAAGCATGATTAGTCATGTAGGTTCACATACCATTTATATTATTTGGAATAAATGTGGTTTTTAAAACATTAGTTCGAAGATGTGTTTTACCTATTCTTGATATACTTGTATTCTTTATTTTATGATATGTCTACTTCTGTGTTTTAACAATATGTTTTTTTCTATAAATAATAAGTAAGACCTGACTATATTTTTGTGTTGATATATACAAGGAATTCACTAAAATTCAATGATGAGATCCCTGTTAGTGAAATGTTGGATATACCATAGCATGTTGGTAGAATACTCGGAAAAGCCCTTGTGTGATCCCATAGATTAGGTATAAATCTCCTCGTAAATACTAAACATTATTTTCAGGATTCAATATATTCCCACATATAGATATCTTGTGTGATCGTCAGCTGTAAAGGATGTTGCTGAAGAGAATGTTCCAATACCCAGTCCAATAGTTTAGGAGAAAGGACCAAATTATCCATGAGTATTCTACCTTATTCCCATCAACAATGGGAATGTAACTAGGACTATGATCAACAATGGATGAGAAACTCATCTCCATTATTCTATGACATTCTATTACTCTAAAACCCCACTGGATGTTGAGTAATGAATTCAGATTGATAAATTGATTTTTGACTTATTAACGAATCTATAGGATAATATGGTGGGGATTGAAAACATTATGTAATAATGAGCTTATGTAAATTTTTCGGATTTAATTCTATAACATTGAGGTGAGAGGGTCCCACATTGGTGATGTTAAAGGAAATATTCTTCAATGAGATGTTTCTATACATGATGAAGTTGGATGGAGAATAATAATTCAAGGATGCTAATCATGTTGTGCTGACGATGTCTTCTTACAAGGCATGCTTCCCAGAGACTCTTTACATTACTTGCCTCTTATATATAGATAAACCACATAAATATACGGAGTTTATGATTTCACTTCAACTAGATTTGAGATAATATGTAAGGAAATTTGATCTGAAAAATTAGACATAAGTTCTCTACAAGGTCAAAAATATAGATTAGGTTTTAGAAGAGGAATCCAGTAAGTGGTTTACATTCACCATTTGATTCAAAAAATTAGAGACCTTGTGTTGATGTGAAGAGTTATAATTTAATATTTTGAATATGAAATATGTCGATTTGAAGTAGGTTAGTGGCATTCTAGTCGATATGATTTCGGTTTAATCACCACATTAGGTGGATTATCATAGTTCATAAACAGTGTTAATTATAGTTACAACCAAAATTTAAATACAACACCTCAATGAAATTGTTAGTTGTGTGGTAAGTTGGGGAATCTAGAGAAATAAGTCTCTAAGGATTTGATCCCAAGGATCCACATATCTGGTGGATGGAAACGGTCTTCGAATCATGGATATTTTTTTCATAATTAGAAAAAACTCAGGAATAGACATAGATTGGTGATATTTATTATGGATAGATTCATTAACTATAGGCATCTATAATCTAAGGAGTAGACCAGATTCTAGAAGATTGTGGTGAGGTACCATCCACAATTTGAGGTATGGGTAGTGTAATTTTTATTTTAACTATTTTATTGATTAATAAAGGTGATTTCACTTATTTAATATCTATAGAAGTAGTTACTAGATATTACATACTTGTCAATTTATCATATGAGTTGCAGTCCCATGATACATCATTTGTAATGAATTTTTTCTTTATTAATTGATTCCCAATGTGTTTTATATTATTCAATGTCTATATACATTTGTGGGACATCCTGATATTTTAGATAATTAGCTTTTATAAGATTATCTGTACGGAGTTTCAAACTATCTTACATGTTCACAATCATTTGTATTTGATATTGGAATCATTAACTAAAGTAAACGGATAATGGTATGCAGTGAACATAGAATGTAAATTGGAAGGTGGTAGAATTTTTATAGACTTGATTAATATTTATATGATCACGAAAAATGTATTGGGATTGGAACTTCATAAAGTATGCAATACCGCCCCATCAAATTTTCATCTTGTCATAGATATCTTTCACTATTAATTTCTAAATTTAATCATATAAATTTATTACGATATATATATATAGAATTAGAAATTTATCCTCTATTGGGTGTACAAACCATTTCAATACCACCTTATTGTATTGTTCCATTAGATCTAAATAAGCTCATAGTTCTAATTGAGAACATGGAGTAGACGGGAATTTTAGTTTTAGTAATTCAACATTGGGTGAATTAACCTTTCTTCATGAATCCAGAAAATAGTCTTTAACCTAGTAACAATTATTATATTTTTAACTAGGTGATGTTGAAGAATAAATAAACATTTAATTGGAATTATTAATAGTTATATCAGTTATGGGGATTCAAATGGCTCTCAATGATTAATCATCGATCTTACTTTCACCAACTATGGGTTGGATTGAAGGAGATCACAATGATGTTTTCTAGAGGATGTATGAATTATATGAGAACATTTTGATTCATTTTTTATAAGTTAACATTCAAATAGTGTTCATGGATCTCAAGAATATGTTCTTCTAACCTTATTAGGGCACATAAATCCTAGTGGTCATTGATGACTTCATTATCTACATGTCAACACATGTGTATAATACTAATCATCTTGAGAAATTCATGATTATGATTTTAGATGATTAGATTTACACTATCCTATGAAAGTGTAACATTTTAGTCAATTATCTAATTTTTTGGCGGCATGTAGTTTCTAATCAAGTATATCTAAGGTCATAGAGAATGTTGATGTTGAGATGTCCTAGAAATATACTAATAATGTTTTTGAGAGATGGATATTTCTTGGAATAGAAACATATTACCAATGTTTTATCTATGACTTATATTGAATAACATGACCTATGACTATATGTAGGAATAAGGTAGTGAAGTTACAGTTGTCAGACCAATGTAAAGAGGCATTTATTAACTATAAGAGGAGGCTTAATATAGTTACAATACTCATAGATCCTATGTTGGGATTTAGATATATAGTATACTATGATATATCTATCATTGTCTTTAGAGTTAACAAATGAAAATATATTATATAGTAGCTTTGGTGTGAGACCGCATGATTTTAAATGTAAACAATATTCTGTAGGGTATAAAGAATACAAAACATGGAGCATAAATGAAACATGATTTTTTTATTTAAATATGATCATTATAGAAAATCCATTTAATTAAATATCATGGAATTGATTGACTATATTATGAAATATTAAAAAAGTACATATTTATAATATTTTATATATATTAATTTATACAAAATTTCCACACAATCTTCCGAAATGACATTATATTAAAAAAATATGTCTTCTTCAAAATTGTTTCTTATTTCTTTGTATGGTGTAAAATGATAATTAATTTATTGAAAATAAAGTAATTTTTTCTGATGAAAATAATATCATTTTTTAAATAATCATGAAAAAATTATATTCGAGTAATTTTTTTGGATTTTACTAAGAAGATTCATTTTCTATTTAATAGCAAAAAATATTAATTGTTTATTGAAAATTGTACTTTTCTTTCAATAATATAAATTTTTATTTTCTTTTCAAAAAATAATTTCAGATTAAAATTTTTTATATTATATACTGATTATTAAAATTATGTTAATTGTAATAAATTTTATGAAATAATTTGGTATAAAAAAATTATACTTCCATATTCATTTTTTGGAAAAATAATTTTTGTGGGTTTTTCATTTTTTATATGACATTAATTTATGCCACATCTAAAATGGCCATTCGATGGAGATAAGGATCAGAAAAAATCACAACCCACACTTCAACGAAGTGAAATAAATTTTATAGTACTATAGATTAATAATTCCACTCTGGTTTCCATGTGTATTTAATATTAATTTCTTGAATTGTTTAGGTAACCATGAAAAGTGATTCAATTATAATTGGAAAACATATGTTTTAGGGATGCATAAATCTCAAAAGAAACATGATGTTCAGATAATTATATTTTTATAAAGATTTGTTATAACAACCCTATATTTTATCAATTAATTCGATTCTTATAGTTATTCCTTATAATATAATCACAGTAGGAAGATCAATGACATATCCTGTTACTAAATACTAATGGCTCATTAAACCTTAGTTTTCCACTTCTATGTTTTGAATTTGGAAAATTTGACATACATGGTGACGTTAAGGGTGATTTTGGGAGTCTAATATAATAAACACAATTTTTTGTTGAATAGTAACCAACCCTTATTAATAGTAATATTAACCTAATAATATTAAATCATCCAGAAAAATAGTAACCTCACCCATGAATTATTAAATTAAATTTAGGCATCTTACAAGTGGAAATATAACAATAATACAAGTATTGGTATTTTTGTAATCCATAAATAAATAAATAAATAAAATTAATTAATTTAAAAGAAAATTTATATATCTTAAAATGTGGCCATAAATTATTAGTTTTATGTCTTATGGTTTTAAGATAATATCATAAGACATTATACAATATTTGATAGCATTACAAGATCAGTTTTAATTTCAAAATATGTTTTAAGTAAATTTTGATTATAATAAAATTAAAAAAAAATCATATTTAGAAAATTATTTTTGAAAAATAGAGTTCATTTTTGGATTCTATGAATCAAATAATAGTTTGGGAGAAATTTTGTGATTTTTCTGAAATACATGAATTTTTTTAAAATGTAAAATTCCTTAATTTACCGTTTAAATACATAATGATCTATCTCAACTATTCCTGATAATAGAAGTGATTCCATCACCAAAATCTAGAACTCTCATCCCTGAATTACTATTCATCATCATCGAATATTCACTATTACTTATTTAGATGGAAATTAACAAACTAATGATTAAAATATTAAGACAAACCCTCTCCCATCCACTACAAATACAACCCTTCACAACCACATTTCCTTAAACAAATAAAGCTTCATCCATTATCAAAATTATTCCGATGGATCTTACTTATCCCATATCTCATGCCCTTGATCTCTTGGCCTCATCAAGGGACCAAGACTAGGTTCATAAATGAGGATATCTAGAGGAGTATTCAAGAGGTAATTCATCTATCTTTTTTTATTTCATTTCCCCTTCAAAGTTATTTTATTTTTTTTCTATTATACAAAAACTATATTATCAAAAAAATTTGATAAAACTCATATTATTGATATAATGATATTATATCATGGTAATTTATGATTAATCCTTATACTCCACCATCCCTCTCTTTGTTAATAAAATGAAATCGTTGCCTGTATTGTGTTAATTTACCAAAATCATGGGCGATGAACATACATTTTTCTATAAAATCCTTCAAGGAGTTCAATTAAACCATAAAATGGATGAAAAAATATTTTAAATATTATTTTTATTTATTTTATGTTCTAGAACTAACTTCTTTTCATGACATTAAGTTATAAAATAAAATAAGTTCGTTGTGATAAAAAACCACAAAAATTAACCAAAAATGAACATCATAAAATTTTATCTATTGATTCATTCTCATGAAACATAAATAAATTCATTATAAAATAATTTATATCTCATAAATTTAACTAATAATATATTTTAATAATTTTGGATGTTCAACCACATTTCAATTGAATATCCATATATGAATACAAGTGAAACGCTCTTAAAAGCTAAAAATTAAAACTGTCGAACAATGAATTTATGCTCTATAACTCATCCACAGGCCCATAAAAGAACTCAATGAAACGAAATTTATCCAAAATAAAGTATAAAAGGTTCATTAATTTTGAAAAATGTAATATAATGTCATTATATAGGACATTAATTTGAATAAATCATCCAGATACATGGTAAGCGGAAAGTCTCAAACACAACTTTCATTCTTCGGGTTCTCCCACATTCACTATATTTTTGGTATGGTTAACGATTAAAAATCTTATTTGAATAATTATATTACTGTTTTTGGGAAATACACATTATCCACTAGAGTTCATTTCAAACATAATTTTTTCCAAATGAACTCTTCATTGAAAAACACACCTTTTACATCTCACTCGAGGATGATGGTTCTTGTATAAGTAATGTTATTTCCTCTTTCTTTTGAAAACCAATGTTTCTGAATGTTTTATTATGAGATGGAATCCATTTCATTACATAGGTTATTTATGTTCATAATTGGTATATTATATATGTTTCATGCATAATAATGAAAATGTTAGGATGTGATGGGTGCAACTGGAATTATATATCACAGTATGAAAGATTGAAAGTGATGGGTGCACCCAGAATTATACATCACTCCAATGAATTGCATAATGTGATGAATCTCATGAGTTTTATAGAAATTATGTGTGATCATGATGCTATAATTATTGAAAAAAAACGTGACTTAGTTAACCACTAAGACACGAGGTTTCATTGTTTATGCATTACCACATTCCACGTCATCCCATAATGTTTCCTCTCATGATTATGATCATATTACATTTTTTGATGAAAATGACTATTTCCATACCATGTATTCTTCTTTCATGTTCTTATTTATACTCTTACTGGGATTATAACTAATCCCTTTTTGACGTATATCCTAAGGTGACTACATTTACTAAGGATAGGTCATGTTTGAATAAGAAGATAGAAGAGAAGGAATTAAATAAATGTTTATGCATGATGTTGTAAATGTTATATATAGTACAAGTTTACCCTAAAAAATAAACTAATAATGGTGAAATAATATTATTTCTTATATCCTTTTAATTATGTAATTTTAATTCAAGAAAAGGGTGGGTCTTTAGAGTTGGCTTTAGTGTAAAGCTTTAGGTAATTTGGGAATTAGTATTAGTTAACCCTATAGAAACTATATAGTATGAGACTAAGTATTAATATTCACAAAAAATATTTACAAAAAGATCCCAAAATTTATTATTTTAGTGGAAATTATACAAATGAATATATATTTTCTTCATGACTCATTGACTTTTGTTTTGTTCTATCATTTTATATTATAGAAAATGGTGGGAATAAAGAGAAACCAAGCTAACAACTCGTGTGAGGCCAATGCATTGATTTCCCAAACAACATCCCCAATAATTTGGTATGTTGATTTTAAAACATCATTACAATTTTTACCCAACTATTTCAGGTTATGAGCAAGAACTAGAATAATGTGGAATTTCTTCTTTAACCTAAGAGGGAGTATCTATCTATTGAGTGTTATATGCAGTAACGAACACCGAAGATTTTTGGGTCTTCTAATCCCGTTGTTGTGGAAAAGTGGGTCAACTCCATGGAGAAGATATATTTTGTGCTTCACTGTTCTGAGACAGTGAAGGTGACACTATCCATTTATCATCTAGATAGAGATTCCAATAAATATTGGTATTTGATTATGAAAAACAAGCCAAGTGACCAAATTGATGAGATGGAATGTGAAGGCATTACGATCATGTTTCTTAACATTTATTTTCCAATAACACATTGAAAAATTATGGAGATACAATTCATAAAGCTCAAGAAAAAGGAAGGAGAATCTCTCACGACCTACGAAGAATGTTTTATAAGGGATAGAAGGTATGCTTCAGGGTTTTCTATCAACAATGATAGAAAAATTGAAATATTCATTAGTGTATTAAAAAAACCTTAAAAAAGATATGCATTTTTGGACATTGGGAGTTATGATGATGTTGATCATGTTTAACCTCATAGTGGAGATGCAGTTTGGTGAAATATGGCTATGGTGAAAAGAAAAAAAAAGTTTGAGTTTCAATATGGAGTATCTAATGATAATGGTGGGAAGAAAACTCAATGACCCAAATGCCAAAAAACACGGGAAGATGCCTCATGAGAACTGAATCAAAGGGACGGGGAAATGCTTCAATTGTGGGAAAGAAGACCACCATGATCAAGAGTGTCGAACTGACATGAGAAGGATGGAGAAAGTAGTGGAAGAAAGGGGATCCCTTGACATGGTTCAGTGCTATAACTGTAGATAGAAAGGGCACTATGCAATTGTGTTCCCTAAAACACGAGACCTTCAGGGTAATCAGCATTAATATCCACAAATTCCATAGAAAAATGGGAAGGCTTATGCCATCACTACTGTAGATGTGGTTCAAGATAATGAAGTCATAGAAGTTACACTTCTTGTTCACTCATGAATGGGATGAATCTTCCAGTGAATCTCATAATACTTACATTAGTGGAATTAAATGCTATAATGGTAATGGATTGGATCTCATTATATAAATAACATATCAACTTTCAAGAAAAGTAAATATCTTTACATATTCCAAACCATCCCATGGTCCTCTATAAATAAAAGGAAGATCAGGAATCTCCATGGAAAAATCCTTCAATGGTGCGGGTGTTGATTCCTTATGATAAATAATACCTCTCTCAAATAGATGAGTCAAAATAAAGTTCCAAACTTGTTGAAATTCCCATCATGTGAGAATAAGATGATGTATTTCCCAAAGAGTTACTCGGACTTCCTCCAGATCGTGAGGTAGTGTTATTAAAATCACTCATACCTGGATCCACTTCTATCTCAATATGTCCCTATAGGATGGATCATATCAAACTAGAGGAGTTAAAAAAGTAGCTACAACGTCATTTAGACATAGGTTTCATACACCCTAGAGAACATCCTTGGGGTGACCCAATTTTTTGTGTGATGAATATGGATATATAACTGCAGTTGTGTATCGATTTTGGGAACTCAACAAGATCACCATAAAGAACAAGTATCCTCTTCTAAGGACCGATGACTTGTTCGATCAATTAAGAGGATCTCAATACTTCTCAATGGTGGATCTTCATTCTAGATATCTTCAGTTAAAGGTTAACAAGGAACATATTCGTAAGACTACCTTCTGTATAAGGTATTGACACTATGAGATTATGGCAATGATCTTTAGAATTACTAATTACCATGTAATCTTTATTGATTAGATGAATAGAGTATTTAGACATTACCTAGAAATATTTGTGTTAGTGATTATTGAAGATATTATCAGCTAATCCATGAGAAAATAATAACATGAAGAACATAAAATACTTTTGTTGGATACATTAAGAAAGAATAATTTGTATGCCATGTTTAGAAATTGTGACTTTTGGATGAAGCAAGTAACATTATTTGGTCATGTGATCACACTTCAGGGAATTTCTGTAGACCCTTCAAAAAAAGGTGATTGAGGAATGGAACAAACACTATAGTGTCACATAAATCTACAGTTTTCTTGGATTAATAGGGTATTACGTATGTTTTGAGGGAAATTTCTCACGATTGTAAAGCCTGTTAACTAAGTAAACAAAGAATGCGGTAATGTTTGTCTGGATAACAGAATGGGAAGGGCCCTTCAAGGAACTAAAGAAAAGGTTGATCGATACACATTTACTCACGTTACTAGAGAGTAACAAATGTTTTGTGATAATAGAGATTATTAAAAGAGATTATTGGGTTGTTTACTCATGCCGAATGATAATATGATTGCTTATGCCTCACAATAGTTGAAGATTCAGTAGTTGAACTACCAAATTCATGATCTAGAGCAGACATCAATGATTTTTTTCATTGATGATGTTGCAGCACTAAAATTATTTTGAGATGTGTGATATATATACTAATAAGATGAGCGTAAATTATATATTCACACAAAAAGAGGAAACCATGCTTCAATGGATATGGTTAGAAAAACTCAAAGACTATGATTACTCTATTCACTATTATCCTGAAATGGAGAACATGGTAGTTATTTCACTACGAAGAAATGAACATGAAACTCTATCCTTATGGTGGATTGAGATAGAAAATATCTACATGGATTTGAAATGGATGTATTTGGAAATCATAAGGGAAAGGAATATATCCTACCGTTCCAAAATTATTAAGAAACCACAAATCCAATAGATGATTAAGGAGGCTCAAATAGATGAGTTGAACGTACCAATGAAGGTGAATGAAGTAATGAAAGGGGAGTTTCATGAGTTCCATATCGACGATGATGGTTTGATTTAGTTTGAAACATGGCCTTGTGTTCCTTCATCACCATGAATAATGAAGGATCTATATGAAAATTCACATAGCTCAACATTCTCTATCCATCCTGGTAGCACTAAGATGTACTGAGATCTCCAAGAACAACAACAAGAAGATGGATTTTACAAAGTATGTCTCGAGGTGCTTGATATGTTAGCATGTTAATATAGAGAGAGAAAAGTACAATGGGATGATGAAACCATTTCCGATACCTATATTAAAACTAGAGAATGTAAATATGAACTTTGTCACGGGTATCCTGAATATGTCCGAGGAAAACAATTTGATATGGGTGGTCATTGATCGACTCACCAAGATTACCATTTTATCGCTATTCAGGATGATCTCTTGGTTGAACAAAATTAAAATATATTTGTGAAGGATGTTATGAGACTTCTTGGTGTTCATTTATCGATTGTATCTGATCATGATATAATGATAACATTTATATTCTATAGAATTATTCAATATGCTTTAGTGATGAATTAAATTTCAAAATAGCCTATCATGACCGAACTAATGTCCAATCTAAAATAAATATTCAAACTCTTCAAGATATGCTAAGAGCATGATCTCTATAATTAAAAGGGGTATGTGATCTGCATCTTCACTTGGTTGAGTTATCCTAAAAAAATTCTTCCACTTAGGTATTCAAATGGTTCCATATAAATCTATGTATGGAAAGCGATGTAGAACTCCAACCTATTGGGAAGAAGTAGGATAAATAAAGATACATGGACTAGATCTTTTGTAAGAGATGACAGAGAAGGTTCAAGTCATCCAGAAACATATCAAAGCTTCTCAGAGTTAGTAAAAGAGATATGATGACAACCGTCCAAGGGACTTGGACTTCGACATTAGAGATAATGTATTTATTAAAATATCAACAAGAAAGAGATTCAAGTGGTTGGGAAAGAAAAGGAACCCTATACAAAGGTACATTGGACCCTTTGAGATCATTTACTGAATAGGATCTGAGGCCTAAAATCTTGCACTTCAACCAAATATGGATCAATTAATGATGTGTTTTGCATATCACTCTTGAGGAATTACATACAAGATCCCTCCCATGTACTGAACTGGGAGGTGGTACAATTGGGAGATGATCTCTCCTAAGAGGAGCACGCGTAATGGTTCTGAACTAGGGATTTAAGGTTCTATGGAACAAGACAACCCATATTGTTGTAGTGTTGTGGGGAAACCATAAGTTTTATTAATCTTCTTGGGAACCAAAAGAGGCAATGAAGGAGAAGTACCCTCACCTATTTGTGTAAAACCAAATTGCGAGGGAGAAATTTCATGAGGGGGGAAAAATGTAATGACCCAAAGTTTTATCAATGGATTTACCTTCTTATAATTATTCCTTATTGTATAATTAAATTAAGAAGCACATTGAAATATCATGATACTAAATACTATGTGATCATTAAACAAACTTCTTACACTTCTATAATTTGAATTTCAGAAATCTTACATACATGGTTGTATTTAGGGTGATTTTCAGAGTCTAATAGATCAAAAAAAATTCCATTGAATAGTAACCTACCCTTATGAATAGTAAACAACCCTTATAAATATTTATATGACTCTTATGAATAGTAAATCATCCAAAATAATATAAACCTTACCCATGAATGATTAAATTAAATGTTGGCATCATATAAGTGATAATATGACTATAAATAAAGTATTGGTATTTTTGTAAGTCATAAATAATTAATTATAATTAATTTATTAATTTAAAAGAAAATGTTTTTTTCCTAAAATGTGTTCATAAATTATAATTTTTTATCTTATGGGTTTAGGAGATTTTTATATGACATTATGTAATTTTTGAAAGTAGTACAGAATCAGTTTTAATGTCAAATCATGAATTTTTTCAAGAAAATTATAATTTTAAGAAATTAATAAATTAATATTTTTTAGAGAATTATTTTGAAAAATGGAGTTCATTTTTGAATTCTACACATCGAAGAAGGATAAGGGTAAAATTTGAGGATTTTTCTGAAATACACGAATTCTTTTTGGAAAGTAAAATACATTAATTTAACAATAAATACATTATAATTTAAACCCACTATTACTCACACCACATATAAGGACTCGACCTTATTACATACATAATCTTGAATTTATTAAATAAAACACTTCATTTTTCATTGATTATATTTCAATTTTTTGAGCTTTTGAGAATTAGGACAATACATTCATAACATTACACATTATTACAGAGTGGATACCATAAAAACAGTTTCCATTTTTTCAAAATATATAACATTTAAACATAAAACAAAAAAATCCTTCACAATTATGAAACATTATTCATGGATTCCTTCCTTGTCTTACACATCCATTAACATGTGTAAATCATCTAAAAACTTGGGATGTTCACCAAAGCTCAGTAAGGGATGGAAAAGAAAGAAAGATCACATTAGTCCACGAATTCTCATAAAATAGGAAAACATTTTCAAAATACATTCTTGTCACCCATATATACATACATTGTGTAACATGAGATTTACACAATATACACACAAAACACGAGAACATAAATATAATCATAAAGGTGTCTTGGGGAATTACTTACATAATAATGTAACCATTCTTATCTACCTTAAAAATTGTAACCATCACGACTACCATACATTGTGTAACCATTACAGTTACACTTGGAGTAACCATCCGTCCGACCTCCAACACACTCATACCCAATGAATTGGAGGGAAATATAGGTCCCACCCTTCATCATAAATAATTTCCAATAACCAATACATAATCATACAACATGAATAATTCCTTAAAAACATTGCTTTGGAATTTCGTAAAACCGATTTTAAAAAAAGGATTTTTAAAGAAAAGCCCATTATAAATTTCATACAATTAAAGAGAGACATAATAGAGTAGACGGAGTATGTATATATACTATAAATACAAAAAATAATACATAATATAAATAGTACCCATCACATAAAAAACATTGATATCACATAAATATTGAAATAAAAGGTTAACCCAAAGAATGGGAATGAGGTATAGAATTCCCTTACCTCAGGTTGGTCTTAAGAAAAACTTTTTTAAACATACTTTATAATGGTTAAAATATTGTTATTAGTATTTTATAGAAACATGTTCATGTTTATAACATATTATATCATCATTTCATTACATCATTTAACCCTTTAATTGTCAATATATTTCTTGTTGTACTGTTTTTGGGTGAGTTCCATATATTATTTTTGTGATTGGTTTATGGTGGACATTTTGGTCAATTAGAAGTGAAAATTTAGACATGGAATGAAGTATTATTTACATATATCTAGTAATATAAATTATACCATTTATCATTTTTAATTCTTCCATGAGGATGATTCATAAGTTTGAACATTAATGATGTTCTTTTAGATCATTTTTGCGGTTCTTTGATAAAAACAACATCATTTTGTATTATAAATTAGAACCAGGTGTTAAAAAGAATTCCAGAACCATGGATGAACTATAATACATATATTAACACGTGGTTCAACCATAAAAATGGTTTCATGACCATTCTTTAAAGAATTAATGGAAATTGGAATCACATCATTTATAATGTCTGTCATTTGACACATCACAGACAATGCTTTCATTCAATAAATAAGTGGGAGAGGAGAAGAATAATGATGATGAATTTTCCATGAACATGAGAACAGATAGAATATAAATTATTTCTAGATATTTCATGCTTTTTGGGTAAGAATATTTGAAGAATGAATAAGGAAAGAATGGAACTCAAAATAAAATATTAATTGAGAAATCCCTTATAAAAATTCAGGAGCCTAACAACAACGCAACATGGTTTTAGAAAATATTAAAAAGAGAGAGGACAAGGTTCACCCATCTAGAAAATAATCATAATATATATTAGATCGAGAATAATAAGGAAATTAGAACATGGTATTAATCCTTAATGTTATACCAAATAAAAGATAACTTGAATGGAAAATGAAGAAAATTGGGAATTTTCTTACCTTGTAGAGTAACCCTTAGAACATGAATATTGGGACCTTGGGGATTGAGAATACCTTGGGAGGACTTCTATGAAGGTAAAGAGGCCATTTCATCATTGATTAGGAATTTTGGATGATGTTAATGAAGGAATTAGTTGGTAATTATAAGAAAAGTAAGGGAATATTTTAATAATTTTCTAGGGACACCTCATGGGTGATATTTTAAAAACCAGGGGCTTGCCCATGGTTTTTCCCATGGTATAAGCCACATTGGACAGGTCAAATCTTATGTAACTATACACAAGACAACCAGATTTATGAAGTCATAATTATATCATTAATGATGTCAGTAACACACTGAAACTACAAACTGTATTTTTTACTATTCACTAAAAAATCAACTGTTTAGAAAAATTCCCAAAATTCAACCTAACCATTTACCAATTTTTATATTTCAAAAATGAAATCCATTTTTTTAAAATTATTCTTTAAATATTTTTAATTTAATTTTTATATAAAATAATACATAATTCAAAAATTAATTATTTAAAAACTATAACTGATTTTATATCACATTGAAAAATTAATCAAGATGTCATTATCTTAAAGCCATAATAAAATAAAATAATAATACAATTTACTATTCATTAGGGCCATATTACTATTCATAACTGTATGTTACTATTCACTAAAAAAGATGGTTCCAATACGCTCCAAATAAAATAATGAACACAATTATAGATGACCGTTTCATGAAATTCAAAACATAGAAGTGGAAAAGATATGTTTTAAATGCTAGTTATAAATATCTAATTAAAACAAAGTTCCATTAATTTCTATTTATTTCACGAAAAGTATGGGGTGTTACATTGTCCCCTCCTCCAGGAAATTGTGTCCCTGAAATTTTATTTAATTATTAAACAAATGATGGTACTTTTACCTCATAGAATTTTCAGAATCCTATATTGCTTCTTCAACCATGTGGTTTCTCCCCAAATCCATTACATGTTGGATTAACTTATTCTACAATACATGTTCCCTATGATCAAGAATCTGAACTAGTTTCCCTTTATAAGAAAGGTTATCTTCCAGCTGAACTGCTTTTGGACTCAAGGCATGTGATGAATCTCGCATGTACTTTCTCAATATCGAAACATGAAAAATATTGTGTACCTGAAACAAGCTTAAAGGAAAATCTACGAGGTATGCAAATATTACAACATTCTCCAAGATTTCAAAAGGACCGATAAACCATGGACTTAGCTTGAATTTCTTAACGAAACACATCACACATTTCAAAGGAGTTATTTTAAGGAAAACATGGCCACATACCTCAAAAGAGAGGTCATTCCTTCTGTTATCTGCCTAACTTTTCTACCAGATCTATGTTGTCCTCATGTGCTGCTAGATTATCCTCACATTCTTGGCCACTTCTTCTACTAATTCTGGCCCATCAACTTTCTTTCACCGACTTCATCTCAAAATGATATAGTTTGACACTACTACCAATAGAAGGCCTCAAAAGGTGCCATCTTAATACTAGAATGAAAACATTTATTATAAGAAAACTCAACTAATGAAAGATGTTGATCCCAACATCCTTGATAGTCCATTGAACAGGCTCGAAGAAAATCCTCCAATGATTGAATTGTTCGTTCTGACTACCCATATAATTGAGGATGAAAGGCTATACTGAAATTTAACTCTTTACCCAACAAATTATGATTTCCCTTCCAAAAGTTAGAAATGAACATGGGATATCGGTCAGATACAATAGAAAGAGGAACTCCATGTAACCTGACAATCTCCTTGAGGTACAATAGAGAAATCTGATCCCATGTTATCATATTACGAATAGAAAGAAAATTTGCATTCTTTGTAAGCTGATCAATAATAACCCAAATCACATTGTTACCTTGAGAAGTATTTGGTAGTCCCACCACAATGTCCATGGATACATTCTCACATTTCCACTCTGGCACCGACAAAAGTAGAAGCATCCCCTGTAGTAACTACCCCACTTCTTTAACCTATTGACACTTCAAACATTTCTTGGTAAAATCATAAATATCTATTTTCATTCCATCCCACCAATAATACTCCTGATGGTCTCTGTACATCTTAATAATGCAAGGATGAGAAGAAAATGGAGAACTATTAACTTCGAACAACAAATATTTCTTCAACTAAGAATCACTAGGAACTCACAACCTTTTTAAAAATCATAAAACACAATCTTTATCAAGATTAAATTCTGGAAACTTACCCATTTTAACCAATTCATCATTTTTCTATAGCTAGCGGTCTTTTTTCTATGCTTACTTAATTCTGTCTGACAACGAAGACTACACTGAAACCTGTAACAAAATATAGGTATTTATACACCAATAACATCTAATACAAAATTTATCAAATCATTTATCACGGGATCATGCTCCAAACATAGCATGGTTAATGATTCATGATGTTTCTGACTTAAAGAATCTGCCACTTTGTTTGCTTTCCAAGGATTGTAATTGATCATCCAGTCATAATCCTTTTTTAGTTGTATCCATCTTCTCTACCTCATGTTTAATTCCTTTGGAGTGAATATATACTTCAGAATTTTATGGTCAGTATATATTTTACATTTGGTTTTGTATAAATGATACCTCAAAATTTTCAAAGTAAAAACCACGGCCGCCGATTCCAAATCATTTGTGGGATAATTTATCTCATGAGGTTTAAGTTGTCTCGATGTATAGGCAATTACCTGATCATTCTGTATCAAAACACAACCATGTCCCTTCAATAATCTATCATTATAGATGATAAACTTTCCATTCCAGGAAGTTAAGATCAGAACTAGAGCTTTCCCCAATATCTTCATCAGATCATGAAAATAATCATCACATTCTTCTGTCCAAACAAATTTAACCCCTTTTCGAGTAATCTTAGTTATCTGGCTAGACAAAAATGCAATGTTCTTAACAAAATGTCAGTAATAACTAGATAATTCCAGAAAAATATGAATCTCTGTAACATTTTTTGGTCTTTTCCATTCATCAAATACTTTTGTTTTGGCCGGATCAACTGCTATTCAATCCTTATTTACAATGTTCCCAAGAAAATAAATCTATTGCAACCAAAAATCACACTTACTGAACTTTCCATATAGTTTCTTTTCTTTTAAGGTTATAAAAAAACCCTTAGATGTTTTTCATGCTCCTCTATATTTTTAGAAAATAAAATAATGTCATCAAAAATACAACCACAAACTTATCCATGAACTCATGAAATACTCTATTCATAAGATTCATGAATACAAATGGTTCATTAGTTAATCCAAAAAACATAAAATTTTTTTCATAATTCCCATATCTAGTATGAAAGGCTATTTTTAGGATCTCATCCTCCTTCACCTTCAACTGATGGTATCCAGATCTCAAGCCAATCTTGGAAAAGTACTGAGCTCCTTGGAGCTGATCAAACATGTCATCAATATGAGGAAAATGATACTTGTTTTTAATAATGATTTTATTCAAAGAACAATAATCAATGAAGAGTCTCATGGAACCATATTTCTTTTTAACAAACAAAATAATAGCTCCCCATGTTGAGATTCTAAGACGAATGAAGCCATTTTCAAGCAAATCCTGCAACTGATTTTTCAATTCAAGAAGTCCTATTGGATCCATATGATTAGGGGGTTTTGAAATTTGATTAGAATCAAGAACTATGTCAATTGTGAATTTGACATATCGATCTAGTATGACACTAGGTAACTCATTAGGAAAAAATATCATGGTATTCATTTACCACTGGCACATCATTAATTTGAATAGATCCCTTGTATTTAACAATATGAGAAAGATAAATTTCATTTCCATCATTCAATAGTTTCTCAGCTTCCTGATATGTTATCAATTATATGGGTTCAATCTTGTATTCAAACTGAAACTCTTTCTGAAAAAAATTCTCTAGATCTTCTTTCAATCTTAGCATGATAATCAGAAATCCAGTCCATCCGTAGAATAATAAAAAACTTGACTAAGGGTAAAACAACAAGACATGCATGTAAAGTCTTTCTAAAGACCGTGATAGAAATATTATAATAATTCCTCTTTTCTATAACATTCCCCATTGGTGTTTTAATAACATGCTTGGGTCTCATTTGTTGAGGTGATATTTCTGATTTACAAGAAAATTTCTTCGAGATACAGGAATGTGTAGACCTCGTATCAAATAACACTTTAGAAAAATATAAGTGAACAATCAAAGTACCTGATACAACTTCATTGGATGGCCCAACATCTGCTGACGTAGTCTCAAAGTATTTTAGTACACCTTTCTGCTTGTATTGTATCTTCTTTGCAACATTCAGATCTCTCTTTGGACAGAAATTTTCATAATGATCCATTTACCCACATTTAAAACACTTTACAGTCTTAGGATCATTTTCATTGCAATATCGAGCCATATGTCTAAACATACCACATTTAAGTCACTTCCCAGTTTTACTAGGACATTCCCCTGGGTGTTTCTTTCCACACTTTCCTCAAACTAGAAAATAAATTTTCATACCATCAGATTTCTTTGGTTGATTCTTACCCATTTCATTCCAACTAGACCTATTCTTCACTTTTCTTCCAAAATGAATTTGATCATCAGAAAACTCCATCTCTACCATCTTAGCATATCAGACAAGTTTTCATAAATCTTGAATTCCCAGGAGGCCAACACTCTTCGATACCTTCGCATCAGTCATGAGTAAAAGCCGGTGATTTTTCTATCACGATCTAGAATAAGATTTGTAGCATACCTCACTAGTCGGGGGATGTTTTCTTCATACACAGCCAATGAATCTTATTCCTTTGGTTTCAATTGAAGTAATTTCTTCTCCATTCTATGTTTCACAACCTTTGGAAAAAATTTCAAGGAAAATACTTTTAAATTCATCCCACTCTAAGGCATCAGAATCCTCTATACCCCTGATATTCCTTACCATTGACCACGACTGATCAACTTCCCCTTCAAAATGATAAATGGAAATGATTTCATTTTGATTGTCTGAACATCCCATAACATTGAATATCTTTTCAAGGGATTGGATCCATCATTCAGATTCTACTAGGTCATAATATCCATTGAATGCATGAGTATGTTGTCTCATAAAATGTTCCACTACTGCCATGTTCCATTGTGGTACCTCTATTGGTTCACTTGCATGAATTCTACCACCATTTATTGCCTACATAGCTGAGCCAATACTGTCACAAACTACTCGGTTCCAATCCCTACCATTCCGGGATGTAGTTCCAGAATGATGTCATTCTTTCAGTGCCTCTCCTCTTCTGCATCCATGTTCCTTCTGCGGACAATCATTCTGAACAAACATGACTTAGATGAAGCAACATTGTAATCTTTAAATGCTATAACATTTCAAATTAAACCTAGAGAGAAAATAATTTATGGTATTCTATTAAAAACACACTAACCCCTAATGTTATCTAAACAATCCTATAGTACTAACTATAATGACCTGACCTTATTACATACATAATATTGAATTAGGTTACGAAAACACATCCTTTTACATTGAGAATCATTTCAAGATTAGATATTTAGAAAATTTTTATAATACATTCACAACATTACACATTATTATAGAGTGGATACAATAAAAACAATTTCCATTTTATAAAAATATAAAACATTAAAACATAAAACAAGACTGTTGGACAATTCTTCAACATTATTCATGGCTTCCTTCCTTTTCATACACATCCATTATCCTATGTAAATCATTTAAAAACATGGTATGAGCACAAAAGTTATATAATAAATGTAATTGAAGGAAATATCACATTAGTCTATGAATACTCGTAACATATGAAAGCATTTTCAAAAGGCATT
This sequence comes from Viscum album, assembly GCA_963277665.1. Lineage (NCBI taxonomy): Eukaryota > Viridiplantae > Streptophyta > Magnoliopsida > Santalales > Viscaceae > Viscum > Viscum album. The sequence goes on from OY728126.1 coordinate 66,165,234, forward strand.
CTTGTCACCCATATATACGTACGTGTGTGACATGATATTTACATAAGATCCACACAAAACATGAGAACATGAATAAAATAATAATGGTATCTTGGGGAATTAATTACATAATCTTGTAACCATTCTTACCTACCTTAAAATTTGTAACCCTCACAGCTACCTTACTTTGTGTAACCATCACAGTTACACTTGGACTAACCATATAGACGACCTCCAACTTACTCATACCCAATTCATTGGAGGAAAATATAGGTCCCACCCTTCATCATAAATAATTATCAAGACCCAAAACATAATATTAAAACATGAATAATTCCATAAAATCATGGCTTTGTAATTTCGTAAATCCAAATTTAAAAAGAGGACTTCTAAAGAAAAGCCATTTCTAAATAACATAAAATCGAAGAGAGAACTATTAGAGTTGATGGAGTACGTATATATACTGTAAATACACAAAATAAAACATAATATATTCAGAACCCATCACCCAAAAAATTTAGACTGTATATAAATAATGATGTAAAAGGTTAACCCATAGAATAGAAATCGGGTTTAGAATTCTCTTACCTCAAGTTTGTCTTACGACAAACTTGTTTAAACATCTTGTATAATGGTTAAAAGAGTGTAACACCCCGAAATTTTATGAAAAATATTCTTTTTAATTTCATTAATGTATTGTGTTGTACGCTACACAAAAATGAGGTTGCACAACATGCATCCTTGACTTGCCTTGCATTACACGCAATCGCGACCTTCCTCGATAGCGTGTGTAGTATACAATAACGAGTTTCACTAAACAACAAAATGCTATTAAAATATTATTAAAACTAACTGTTATGAATAGTAATAACCACTTATTGACATTTTATAAATTTTATTTTTCAAAATGGACTTCATTTTTGGATTCGGAATATCGAAATTAGCTTAGGGTGAAATTTTGGTACTTTTCGGATAACTTTCACTTTCTGATGAATAGTGAAAATTTCTAAATTTTAATTAAAAACAAATTTTTTTAATTGAAATAATTAAGAGTGATAAATTATTAATTTGAGTGGTTTTAAAGTATATTTAGAATATATTTTTACAATTCAATACAATGTTGGTCATTGGATGTAATTTCACATTTACACCAGACAAAACATATGTTAATCTTTTGATAGTTATTATCTCTTAAAACACGCTATTTGTTGTGACAACGGAAATTAATTATAAAATTAATTAATGCAACTTATATGTTGGGAATTTTGTAAAATAGACATCATTTTTGAATTCAGAATATCAATTATAGCTTAGGGTAAAATTTTGGCATTTTTTCCGAAAAACGTCAATTTTTGATGAATAGTGAAACTACTAAGTGGAAGTTAAAAAAACTAATTTTTTCATAAATCTTAATTTTACTGCTTCTGGGATTGGAATTTCAAAAATCTGAGAGACACGGTTGATGTCAGTAAGTAAAATGTGGTTCAATGAGATGAAAATAATTTTTAGTGAATAGTAACTTTTTACTTTTTTTTACCACGATTAAAAGTAAATAGGGTAATTAAGGGTAAGAATGATATTATTATTACCATAAAACATGTTCTAATAATATTGTATAAGTTTAATTCGACCAAAGACAACCTTAGGAATAAAATATGACCATTTAGGCCCACTTGGATTAGATTTCGACATTTATTGTTAAATTATTTAAAGAAGGGTTAAAATAGTTAAAATCAATGTTTTTAACTAAATAATTTTTAATATAGGTTTATACATAAGATAAATTCGACTATAAATATTAATTATAAATCTAAAAATATTTCCTACATAATGGTATTTTATTTGGAATTTTTAGACATTAAATAAGTTAATTTATTTATGACACAAAGATGATGCAGTAATTATCTTATTAATGAAATATTGACATAATTGATGTTATAAATACCTAAATAAATATAATTTGAGACTTTTTATGAATTACACTAATTTTCTAGGTTAGTATGACATGTGAGTATTTATTTAATTAACTTTTTTTGAACTAATAATTCTGTTATGATTTTCAAAAAATCAATTACCAAATAGTGTCAAAATTGACATAAAATAGTTTTTAAAAAAAATATTATATTATTAATTGTTATTTTATTCCTAAAAATCTAAGGTTCGGCCAAATTACTTAGATAAGATTATATATATTAATAAAACACAACTTTGGGGTCACTTGGATGTATATGGTATGTTTATAAACTATATAATATAAAAATACAAAGTGACATGGTAAATGTCAATCTAATTAACTAAGAGTTAAAACTAAAAGATAAGGTTAGTATAATGACCTAAACTTATCTAAATTCTATTGGATGAGAGGATTTCGACCCATACCCACCTTAGCTTCGAAATAAATCAATTTGGAGCTATTTAAAACTTAACATGACTTTATAATAAAATAATATTTTTTGTTATTCCAAAGGTGCCCCTCTCCTCCCTTATAAAAGGGCACCTCCTCCCTCTCCTCCTCACACCAATTTGAGCCTTCAAGCTCGTCCAACCCCTTCCAAGTTCTCCCCTCCACTTCCCTAGTAACATCCTGGAGGTTCTGGTCTTCTTCAAAGACCAATCATAGTGCGCTAAAAGGAGTTTTCAAAAGGCATGTCGAAAGAAGAGGTAATATCCTTTACCGATTCTTTCATCTTTATTTCTTCTTCCACTTCTTCTTCATTAGTTGTTTCACTATGAAGTAATAACATCAGTATCAATCATATACTTATATGTTATTATAATTATGAAACAACCCTATTTCACCATCTATCCATCCTACAGAAAAAGAAATCACCACGCGTGTGTACGTACGGAATACCGTCTCCACGCCTTGGTGTAATCTATTTTCCACCACCACCTTACATGGATGAGTATAATGGTGTACATAATAACTATATATGATTATTGTAAAGTGATATTTATTCTGAAATTTTATACATATACTCCAATACAATTCCACGATCATGAGAACGATATCATCGCTCGTGCGTACGTACGGACCACCGTCTCCACGACGTGATGAGATTCATTCTCCACATTAACCATTCATGAATGATTATAAAGTATATATAATAAGTAATCATTAAATATATGACATAATAATGATACTGGATTTATGTGTATATGTATGTATGTCGTCTACTTAATTCCATTCAACTCAATAAGAAAACAAGAACAACGTTCATGCGTACGTACGACCTACCGTCTCCATGAATGGTGTATTTCTTTCCATTTTCTTATCTATTATATATATGTATATTCTGAATATATATTATATATAAATCATGTTTTATACTCTGGAATTAAGTAATCATGATCTATGTAATCATATGAATAATTACAAGTCAAAACACGGACGACAAATGAAACGATTTTACCCAAAACGCTCTTTAACATGGAATTTACAAAAGAATGGGTAAAATAAAGTCATAAGTGAACCATATATGATATCATAACAATTATTATGATTCTGTAATAAGTCAATAACATTATTTAAATCATTATACAGGAGGTTCGGACACTTACAATGCAAGTCAGACCTAAGGTAAGGGAAATATCACAATCTCATTTTTATCTGAGATTGTTTATACTTTGCTATTTACTGGGTTGTATTTTATCATCCACATCCATGTTCACTCAATATGTAATATTATTTCCATCCGCCTACAATTTTTTAAATCAAATTTTACCCTCCGGTGAGTTTTTAGTAAAAGATATGAAAGGAATATTTTGTTGTTTTTCGTACAAGGTACTTTTTGACTTTTCCGAAAAAAGTACGAAGAATGTTTTTTTTAACTTATACGGCATGATTGGATTTTTAAAAAAATTATTTCAAGAATATTCCTTTACAAGTTTTCCAGTTTATTTTTAATCAACTTATTTTAGTTTAGAATTGTACGACATGTTAAGAAAGGAAAAGTGTTTTTTTGAAGGAGAAAGGATATTTTCCTCAAGAATAGAGTTCAAGTGTTTTATCAAAATTATTTTCCATATAAGATAATAAAGGGTTATGTTTTTATCCCTATTATTACATTGATTTGATTATGTTGTGATGGAATTATTTTTATTAATTCCTTTATCTTATATGAATTGTTTTATGATGTCACAATGTTTAAGATTCCCATTTTTATTTCATGGGTTATGCTATGATGTATGGTTTATGATTTTGTGGCACACATAAGAATGGTATCATTATGAGATGGGTGGGACCTATATCTCCATCCAATACATTAGGTAAATATTTTATATCTAATGAGATAGACATGGCTGGAATGGTAGGTTATACCGGTTCAGTGAAATAGTACTGAACTGAGGAGTGAACTCGGTTCAGAAAGGGACTTTGTCCACTAAGATAGTCTTGGCAATGAGTCTTGACTAATAAGAAATGATTCTATATTATTATGTGTGTATGCCAAAAAGTTTCATGTTTTATGTTATGATTATTGGGATTACATTTCACTACTATGATTTATCCCATGTTATGAAATTATGATCTCTTTTGCAGGTTAAGATTTCCAAAAGATATGTTCTTATGAATATGACGTGATTGATATTTCTTTTGTTTACCCTTACTGAGCATTTGAGCTCACCCTTTTATGTTTTCTTTTCCCCAGGATATAAAGAAAGGATTTAGGTTAAAAAAAGATGATCTTTATGGGAGATGTTGAAGATCATTCACCGTGATTAGAAGATTATATTCCGAGTTTCAAAAGACACTAAAATATTATGGTCCTTGTGTGTGTGTGTTTTTGTTATGTACTAAGTATTCCGCAAAAGTAATGTATTTTCCATGTACGTCAAGCTTAAGGCCTCTACATTTGGTATCAGAGGAAAGGTTTAGTCAACCTTTGGAATCTAGGATGTGAAAACGTTAGTGAAATCCCTAGAGATATTTCTAAGGTATGTCTAGAGATGTACCTAAGGATAAGTATACATATAGGATATAGTCCTATAACTACGGTAACAATATTAGAATTTAACCTAAGATGTTAGATATTATGGGTGCTCCCCCTTTACTATGTTGTTTTTCCTAGAATGATTTTCCCTCTCACAATATTCTTTTTGGGTTTTAGAAAATGGATGGAAACAAGATGATTCACGATAATGGAGGATATGATGGACAATGGAATGATATTCTTCATGAGCAAACAAATGAAATGGGATTTGGAATTCCAAACATCATTATTATGATGAATCAACAATCTCATAATATGATCAATAAAGTAAAATTTGGTAAGTTTCCAGACTCGACTAATAAGAGAAAGATGGAGTTTCATGATGATCATAGAAGAAAGAATGTTCAATTTCTCCTATGTAAATCATGTGGGAAGAGGCATTAAGGAGAATGTTTCAAAGGAACTGGAAGATGATTTGGGTGTGGAAAATAAGGACACAAAGCAAGTAAGTGCAAAGGAAAAGGTTCAGTTAACACCATGGATGAGGATAATGGTATTGCTACGACATCAAAAATGGTTAAATGTTTTAAATGTGGAATGTACAGGCATTATGCAAACCAATGCCCTAAGGGAAAGTCTCATGAAGAGAATCAGTATGGTCGTATGGGAAATATTTATGTTGATGATGATGAAGAGACTACAAATGATATGTGAGATGAAATAATTGTTGAATCTCGGTCAATGGTTTAAGAAGGTAGTGGAATGATTACATGTTTATCAAGTGTAATGTTGTATAAGTAATCTCATGGTACTATGGAATAAAGAGACATCTAAGGATTGTTACACTATTGTCTTTCCTATGTTTTGAAAGTGTATGATTAATGGTACTAGTAACCATGAAATGTTATTCAGATATTTTTTGGAAAGTAGATGATATGCACATAATGAAGGAATAATAAGAAAATGAGGTGTTTGATTGTATTCATGAGCTCATGACTGATATAAGGACTAAGTGATATCATGGTTTGAGTATAAAGATTATTGAGGATTTTGGTATGTGGAAAGTGTTAACTTTTAACGGCATTCATGTTTTCACTAAGGTTCAATGGGTATTTATTATTTAAGAGAATACATGATTAAGGTATTCACATGTTTGTAATATGACCAACAAGATATATCTTATGATATATTGGGGATAAATGATGGCATTCACATGATTGTTATGTGGCATTTCAAGAAATCATTTTCTTTATACTATGAGCTTGGACTGAAGTATTTTAGATAATCCTAATGATTGGAATGGATTATGTTGGACATAAGTTAGTATTATTTAAGGATAAAACTTTTTTCGATGTTATTGATGGGATGTTATAGTAATGTATTTTTAGAAAAAGGACAACCTGCTGGACGGGCGACAACCCATCGCGTCGGGCAAGCCTGTGGGAATCGAACCCACAACTGAAGTGTAACTGGCCTTTATCGCATACCACTGGCCTACAGGAAGTCTCTGGTTAGTAGAAACTAGTTTTATATTATTACGCGGTATGATATATGAAGTATAAGTTCATTTTTTTTGTAATCTTATACGATTAACCTCACCATAGATGGACTTATGTATATTTGATAACTTTTGCTAACCTTTTGTTTGAAGCAGATGGAATGACCCATCATTCTATCACATGATCTGCTAACACATCGCGAATAACAAATTCAACTTCATTTCTGTAAGGGATGAAGTGTAAATTGTTCAATTCATGAACAACAATCAGATTGTACCAAAATCATGTAAGTATTTCTTTTAATTCATCAACTTTAGCGAAATGATCTTGAAAACCAAAAATGTTGTCCTAGTGCCCTTATATCGGATGAATCAGATGGTAACCTAGATCATCACAAATTTATGGCTTTGTGATTGTTGGATTTTTCATAGCCATGTTCTCTACCACTCTCTATCAGAACATGATGGTTAGATTTCTCTCCCATATCCATATTTTCACCAATGTTATCCTATATGGAAACCCAGTGATGAGTTAATTTGGGTGACCGTTATATTTCATACTTTAGTTTTTAAAGTTCAGTTTTGGTATTTCTTTTTAAGATGTGGGTTTCTATGAATAGTAAACGATTTATAACCCAGGCGAATTTTGAGGGCGAAATTTATTTTAAGGGGGGTAGAATGTAACACCCCGAAATTTTATGAAAAAAATTCTTTTTAATTTCATTAATGTCTTGTGTTGTACGCTACACCAAAAGGAGCTTGCACAACATGCATCCCTGACATGCCTTGCATTACATGCAATCACGACCTTTCTCGATAGCGTGTGTAGTACGCAATAACGAGTTTCACTAAACAACAAAATGTTATTAAAATATTATTAAAACTAGCCGTTATGAATAGTAATAACCACTTTTTAAAAATTTGTCAATTTTATTTTTCAAAATGGACTTCATTTTTGGATTCGGAATATCGAAATTAGCTTAGGGTGAAATTTTGGTACTTTTCGAATAACTATCATTTTCTGATTAATAGTGAAAATTATAAATTTTAATTAAAAACAACTTTTTTTAATCGAAATAATTAATAGTGATAAATTATTAATTTGAGTGGTTTTAAAGTATATTTAGAATATATTTTTACAATTCAATACAATTTTGGTCATTGGATGTAATTTCACATTTACACCAGACATAAACAAGTGTTAATCTTTTGATAGTTATTATCTCTTAAAAACACGCTATTTGTTGTGACAGCGGATATTAATTATAAAATTAATTAATGCAACTTATATGTTGGGAATTTTTTAAAATAGACATCATTTTTGAATTCGGAATATCAATTATAGATTAGGGTGAAATTTTGGCATTTTTCTGAAAAACTTCAATTTTTGATGAATAGTGAAACTACTAAGTGGTAGTTAAAAAAGCTAATTTTTTCATAAATCTTAATTTTACCACTTCTGTGATTGGAATTTCAAAAATCTGAGAGACACGGTTAATTTCAGTAAGTAAAATGTGGTTCAATGAGATGAAAATAATTTTTGGTGAATAGTAACTTTTTACTTTTTTTTACCACGGTTAAAAGTAAATAGGTTAATTAAGGGTAAGATTGATATTATTATTACCCTAGAACATGTACTAATTCTATTTTATAAGTGTAATTCGACCAAAGGCAACCTTAGAAATAAAATATGGCCATTTAGGCCCACTTGGATTAGATTAGGACATTTATTATTAATTTATTTAAAGAAGGGTTAAAATAGTTAAAATCCATGTTTTATAACTAAATCATTTTTAATATAGGTTTATACATAAGATAAATTTGACTATAAATATTCATTAGAAAGATAAAAAGATTAAATACATAATGGTAGTTTATTTGTAATTTTTAGACATTAAATAAGTTAATTTATTTATGACACAAAGATGATGTAGTAATTATGTTATTAATGAAATATTGACATAATTGATGTTATAAATACCTAAATAAATATAATTTGAGACTTTTTATGAATTAAACTAATTTTATAGGATATTATGACATGTTAGTATTGATTTAATTAACTTTTTTCGAACTAATAATTCTTTTATGATTTTCAAAAAAATCAATTACTAAATAGTGTCAAAATTGACATAAGATAGTTTTTAAAACAAATATTATATTATTAATTTTTATTTTGTTCATAAAAATCTATGTTTCGTCCAAATGACTTATATAAGGTTATATATATGAATAATACACAACTTTGGGGTCGCTTGGATGTATATGGTAAGTTTATTAACTATATAATATAAATATACAAAGTGACATGGTAAATGTCAATCTAATTAACTAAGAGTTAAAACTAAAAGATAAGGTCAGTATAATGATCTAAAATTGTTTAAATTCTATTTGATGAGAGGCTTTCGACCCATCCCTACCTTAGCTTCTAAATAAATCAATTCCTAGCTATTTTAAACCGAACATGACTTTATAATAAAATAATATTTTTAGTTATTCAAAAGGTTCCCCTCTCCTCCCTTATAAAAGGGCACCTCCTCCCTCTCATCATCACGCCAATTTGTGCCTTCAATATCGTCCAAACCATGAAAATTTCTCCCCTCCACTTCCCTAGTAACATCCTAGAGGTTATTGTCTTTTCAAAGATAAATAATTGTGCCCTAAAAGGAGGTTTTAAAAGGCGTGTCGAAAGAAGAAGTAATATCCTTTACTGATTCTTTCATCTTTATTTCTTCTTCCACTTCTTCTTCTTTAGTTGTTTCATTATGAAGTAATAAGATCAGTATCACTCATATACTTATATGTTATTATAATTATGAAACAACCCTATTTCACCATCTATCCATCATACGGAAAAATAAATCACCGCGCGTGCGTACGTACGGAATACCGTCTCCACGCCGTGGTGTAATCTATTTTCTACCACCACCTTAATTGGATGAGTATAATGGTGTAAATAATAACTATATATGATTATTTTAAAGTGATATTGATTCTGAAATAATATACATATACTCCAATACAATTCCACGATCATGAGAATGATATCATCGCTCGTGCATACGTATGGACTACCGTCTCCACGACGCGATGAGATTCATTCTCCACATTAACCATTCATGAATGATTATAATTTATATATAATAAGTAATCATGAAATATATGACATAATAATGATATTGTATTTATGTGTATATATATGTATGTCATCTACTATTCCATTATACTCAATAAGGAAACGAAAACAGCGTTCATACATACGTACGACCTACCGTCTCCATGAACGGTGTATTTCTTTCCATTTACTAATCTATTATATATATGTATATTCTGAATATATATTATATATAAATTATGTTTCATACTCGGGAATTAAGTAATCATGATCTAAGTAATCATATGAATAATTACAAGTCAATACACGGACGACAAATGGAATGATTTTACCCAAAACGCTCTTTAACATGGAATTTACAAAAGAACGGGTAAAATAAAGTCATAAGTGAACCATATATGATATCATAACAATTATTATGATTCTTTAATAAGTCAATAACATTATTTAAATCATTATACAGGAGGTTCGGACACTTACAAAGCAAGTCGGACCTAAGGTAAGGGAAATATCACAATCTCATTTTTATCCGAGATTATTTATACTTTGCTATTTACTGGGGTGTATTTTGTCATCCACATCCATGTTTACTCAATATGTAATATTATTTCCATACAACTACAATTGTTTCAATAAAATTTTACCCTTCGGTGAGTTTTTAGTAAAAGACATGAAAGGAATCTTTTGTCGTTTTCCGTACGAGGTACTATTTAAATTTTCCGAAAAAAGTACGAAGAAATTTTTTTAACTTATACGGCATGAATGGATTTTTAAAAAAATTATTTCCAAGAAGATTCCTTTACAATTTTTCAAGTTTATTTTTAATCAACTTATTTTAGTTTAGAATTGTATGACATGTTAAGAAAGGAAAAGTGTTTTTTGAAACAGAAAGGATATTTTTCTCAAAAATGGAGTTCAAGTGTTTTATCAAAATTATTTTCCATCTAAGATAATAAAGGGTTATGTTTTTATCCCTATTATTACATTGATTTGATTATGTTGTGATGGAATTATTTTTATGAATTCCTTTATCTTATATGAACTGTTTTATGATGTCACAATGTTTAAGATTCCCATTTTTATTTCATGGGTTATGCTATGATGTATAGTTTATGATTTTGTGGCACACATAAAAATGGTATCATTATGAGATGGGTGGGACCTATATCTCCCTCCAATACATTGGGTAAAGATTTTATATCTCATGAGATAGACATGTCTGGAACGGTAGGTTATACCGGTTCAGTGAAACAAGACTGAAACGAGGAGTGAACTCGGTTCAGAAAGGGACTTTGTCCACAAAGATAGTCTTGGCAATGAGTCTTGACTAATTAGAAATGATTATCTATGATTATGTGTGTATGCCACCAAGTTTCATGTTTTTTGTTATGATTACTGGGATTACATTTCACTACTATGATTTATCCCATGTTATGAAATTATGATCTCTTTTGCTGGTTAAGATTTCCAAAAGATATGTTCTTATGAATATGACGTGATTGATATTTCTTTTGTTTACCCTTACTGATCATTTGAGCTCACCCTTTTATGTTTTCTTTTCCCCAGGATATAAAGAAAGGATTTAGGTTAAAAAAAGAAGATCTTTATGGGAGATGTTGGAGATCTTTTACCATGATTAGAAGATTATATTCCGAGTTTCCAAAGACACTAAACTATTGCGGTCCTTCTATGTGTGTGTTTTTGTTATGTACTAAGTATTCCGCCAAAGTAATGTAATGTCCATGTACGTCAAGCTTAGGGCCTCTACAAATAGTGTTATTAGTATTTTATAGTAAAATTTTCATGCTTATAAAATCTTGTATTATCATTTCAAAACACAATTTCACCCTTTAATTGTTACTATTTTCTTTCTTACACTATTTTTGGGTGAGTTCCTTATATAATTTTTTTGATTGGTTCATGGTGGAAAATCTGGTCGATTGGAAGTGAAACTCTAGAATTGGAATTGAGTAGTATTTACATATATCCCGCAACAAAAATTATAACATTTAACATTTTGAATTCATTCATGAGGATGGTTCATAAGTTAGAACATTAATGATGTTCAACTAGATCGTTTTAGCAGTTCTTTGATAAAAAAGTCCTCATTTTATATTATAAATTAGAACCATGTGGTAAAAAGAATTCCAAAACCATGGATGAGATATAATACAATTATTATAAATTTATTCAACCATAAAAATGGTTTCAGAACCATACTTGAAAGAATTAATGGAAATTGAAATCACATCGTCCACGATGTCTGTAATTCGACACATCACAAACAATGTTTTTATTCCTCAAATAAGTGGGAGAGGAGAAGAATAATGATATTGAATTTTCCATGAACATGAGAACATAAAGAATATAAATTATATCTAGATATTTCATGCCACTTGGGTATGAATATTTGAATAAAGAATAAGAAAATAATGTAACTCAAAATAAAATAAAAATTTGGAAATCCCTTATAAAAATTTGGCTACCTAACAGTAACGCAACCTGGTTTTAGAAAATATTAAAAAGAGAAGGGACAAGGGTCACGCATCCAGAATTGATTCATAATATAGAGTAGATAAAGAATAATAAGGAATTAAGAACATGTTATGGAAACTTTAATGTTATACCAAATAAAAGATAACATGAATGAAAGAAGAAGAAAATTTTGAATTTTCTTACATCACTAGTGGAAAAAACGTTTAACATGTCGACATTTTTCACATCGGTTCTATATAACTGAATTGAAAATATGTAATGATCGATATATCAGGTCAGTTATTTTATAACTGACGTAATATATCGATCAAGATCCTTATTTTACGTCGGTTATTTTATAACCTACGTAAAATATATTGAGATTAGCCTTTTGATGTTGGTTATTATATAACCGACATGAAAATCGAATCTGGCGCACTTTATCATGTCGGTTCTAAAATTACAGACGTGATAAAGGAAAGCTCTATGCTTTATCATGTTGGTTATTTTATAACTGAAGTGATAAAGGAATACTTGGCGCTTTACCACGTCAGTTATAAAAAAACCGACATGTTAAAGCCAATCTCGACAATTTATCACATCAATTATCAAATAACTGATGTGATAAATAGTTTTCTACATTAGTTATTAAATAACCAACGTTATAAACATTAAAAAAATAGTTTATCATGGAAGTTATTAAATAAATTATGTGATAAATATTTTAAATGATTTATCGCACCCCGTATTCAGTCATTCTGTGTATTCTTCGATCAGCTAGCCTGCGACTCGTCTCTCTCATGCGGAAAACCTAGAATCGATTCATCAAAGTCGTGCCCTCAAGCCTCATTTTTCCAACATAATTCTATATATTTATTATTATCATATATATCAGGTCGACTCACAACACTCAAGTAAGCCTCACATGACTCCTTTTCAATTTGTTTTCTACGCTGCCCTAAACTAATTTGTTGAGATGTTATTTTTCTTTGTTATTGCAATCATGGTTAGTTTCATACTATTCATATATATCATGCTAAATTCTTTTCTATTAAAATAAACCTATAGAAGTGATTTGATGCATGTTAATAATTTTTGTGTTTTCTATCATGTGTGTGTCCGCGTACATGCGATTTCCAAGGGAGTGGGGGCTGTGCAAGTGGGTAGGGGTGTCCAGGGGGTTGGGTGCTATGTCCAGTTGGGTGGGGAGGTCCAGGGTGTCAAAAGAGTTGGGGGGTGGTGTCCGTGGGGGTGTGGGGGTAGTCCAAGAGGTTTGGGGGTGTCCAAGGGGTGTGGGGATGTCAAAGGGGATGGGGGTGGTGTCCTGGGGGTGGGGGGTGTCCAGGGGTATGGGCGGTGTCCAGGGGGTTGGGTGGGTTGTCCAGTTGGGTGGGGGTGTCCAGGGGGTGTCAAAGGGGGTGGGGGTAGTGTCAAGGGTGTGTGGGGCCTGTTCAAGGGGGTTGGGGTGTCCACGAGGGTACAGGGGATGTCAAAGGGGGGTGGGGGTGGGGTCCAAGGGGTAGGGGCTGTCCAGAGGGTTCAGGGTTCTATCCAAAGGGTTGGGGGTGTCCAGGGTGTGTCCAAGGGGGTAAGAGGTGGAGGGTGGTGTCCATGAGGGGTGGAGGTGTCCAAGGGGGTGGGGGCTTGTCTAGTGGTGTGGGGGGGATATCCAGGGGTGGGGGTGTCTAGAGGGGTGGGGGCTGTCCAAGGAGTTGGTTGTGTCCAGGGGTGTCCAAGGGGGTGGGGGTGGTGTCCAAGGGGTTGGGGGATATGTGTCAGTTGGGATTGACTATTTCATCATGGATTGTAGATTATGACATGATGATTGTATCGTTTCATGGATATTAGGCTATAATTTATTAGTGTTGTTTACTCCAATTTTCTATCAACCATTGGTGGGCCCATGGTCTTCTATGATTCCATGGAATTTCCTTAAATAAGTTAATTATTCCATGTTCTTATGCCTTTATTATTTGTTTATTTTTTTCTTATTTGTCCACATATTCTTCTATTTCATTCCTTCTATTATTATTGGTGTTTCGTCATTTTTAAATTGACGGTTTAATATTAATAAATGTGTTCAACAGTTATTAGGAGGGGTTAGGGTGTCCAAGGGGGTGGGTGGGGGGGGGGGGCTTTCTAGAGGGGTGGGGGCTGTTCAGTGGGTGGGGGCTATCGAGGGGGTGGGGGATGTCCAGGGGGTGGAGGCTATCCAGGGGGAGGGGGCTGTCCAGAGGGGTGGGGGGGGGGGGGGGCTATCTAAGGGGGTGGTGGTGTCCAGGGGGTGCCCAACGGGGTGGGGGTGGTGTCTAAGTGGGTGGGGGTGGCTAGGAGGTTAGGGGTGTCCAAAGGGGTAGGGGTGGGGTGGTGTCTAGGAGGGGTGGGAGGTGTCCATGGTGGTGGGGGAGATCTAAAGGGGTGGGGGGATCTCCAGGGGGTGTGGTCTCTCCAGAGGGGGGGCGGATATCCAATGGGGTGGTGGTGTCCAAGGGGTGTCCAAGGGGGTGGGGTGGGGGTGGTGTCCAAGGGGGTGGGGGTGGTGTCCAAGGGGTTGGGGGTGTTGTGCAAGGGGGTAGGGGTGTCCAGGGGGTGGGGTGGTGTCCAATAGGGTGGGGGTGATGTCCAGGGGGTGGGGGTGGTCTTTAGGGGGTGGTGGGATGTCCAGAGGGATGGGGGGCTGTCCAGATGTGTCAAATTGTTAAGATCTGAGTAATTTTCAGCAGTGAATGTATACATATTTTAATATTTATACTTCACATTTCTTTTTTACAGAAGGGTAAATTTGGTATCAGTGCCACCAGGATGTATTCTTTGTGAACCATTAGAAGAAAGGATCCAAGATGAATTTAAAACTGTTATATCGAACTATATTTTCTTTTTAAAATCATATTCAAGAATATTTTTTTTAAATACAAATTGATTTGTTTTATATTTCCAAAATGTTTTACATTCAAATTATGAGGGTTTTCATATAAACATATATTTGTCTTATTTTAAAAAGATGTATAATTTTGATATTTGTTTTAGGTAATAATGAGTCGAAGTTGGAATACGGAACATCGAATGAGAAATGAATATTTGGAAGGTGTTGATGCCTTTTTGGAATTTTCTAAACAAAATGAACCAAGTAGTGACATTTTTTTCTGTCCATGAATGAAATGTTTGAATATGAATAATTTGAAAAGTAGAGAGATAAAAGATCATCTTATTTGTCAGTGTTTCAATCTGAGTTACAGCCCTTGGATTTGGAATGGTGAAACTGGATGGAATGTCACTAATGATAATGATTCACAGGATGGTGACTCTGATGGAATTGAAGAAATGATTCAAAATATTGTAGTAGAACAAATTGAGATAGATCCGACAGTTTCACGTCTATATGGTGATGCTGAAAAACCATTATATCCTGGTTGTACATATTTTAATGTTTTGTCAGTGGTGTTAAGATTGATTAACCCAAAGGTGAAACATGGATGGAGTGACAGAGGTTTTACAGAGCTGCTACAATTGATGAAATATATTTTTCCAAAAGATAAAGATCTTCCAAATTCACATTATAAGGCCAAGAAAATATTATACCTGATGGAATTCTGATACAAGAAAATAAATTCCTATCTGAATGATTGTATGATACATAAGAAAGAATATAAATTCCTATTAGAGTGTCCTAAATGTGGAACATCACGGTATAAGGTGAAAGAAAAATCACAGGCTGATATAGAGGTTAAAAAGATCCCTACAATGGTATTTTGTTAACTTCCTATAATTCATCATTTCAAATGTTTATTTTCAAATTGACATGATGAAAAAATGATAAGATGACATGATAATGAGCGGTTATGTGATGGAAAAATACGTTATCCATCTGATTGTCCACAATGGATGAAAATTGATGAGCATTATCCTATATTTGGAAATGAAATTAGAAATCTCAAACAATGGTTGTGCACATATGGATTGAATCCATACAGAACCCTCTGTAGCACACATATTTCATTGCCAATTTTATTGGTAATTAACAACCTCTCTCCTAAAGATTGTATGAAGTGCAAATATGTCATGTTGAGTATAATTATCTCTGGTCCGATGCAAACCGGCAATGGTATTGATGTTTTCTTGTCACCGTTGATTGATGATTTGAAACTTTTATGGGAGGATGGTATTTGGGTGTATGATTCTTATAAAATGGAATATTTTCACTGCATGCAGTGCTTTTGTTCACTATAAATGGAATCCCATCATATGGAAATTTTTCAGGATACAGTGTTAAATGTCATAAAGAATGCCCAATTTGCGAACAACAGACATCATATTGTCAATTGCATAATGGGAGGAAAACAGTGTACAAGGGTCATCGAAAGTTTTTTCCTATGGATAACTCTTATAAAAGACTAAAAAAGGAATTCAATGGATCACAGGAATGTTATATTTCTCCAAAAACTTTATCCCCTAATCTGTATTTTGCGAGGTGAAAAACCTTGATGTGACATTGGGAAAGACATAGAAATATTGTAATGGTTGACATATTTGGAATAAAAGGCCTATATTTTTAAACTACCATATTAGAGATGTCACGAAGTTAAACATAATATTGATGTCGTTCACATGGAGAAGAATATCTATGATAGCTATATTGGAATATTGTTAGATATTAAAGGAAAGACAAAAGATGGGTTGAATGCAATATTAGACTTACTATCAATGGGAATACATTTGGAGTTAGCTCCCACTACTAAAAGAAGATGAACATTTCTTCCCCCGGCTTGTCATACATTATCAAAGAGGGAGAATATTAGATTTTCTCAATGTCTTCATGTTATCAAGGTGCCTCATGGTTGTTATTCAAATGTAAAAAATTTTCTCTCATTGAAGAACATGAAGTTGGTAGGTATGAAATCTCATGATTTTCACATCATGATGCAAAAAATTCTACCAGTTGCATTGTGTGGAATATTTCCCATCCATGTCAGAAATACTATAATGAGTTGTGTTATTTTTTCAATTCAATTTGTAATAAGGTAATTTATGTGAATTCTTTGAACATTTTGGAAAAGTATGAAAATTGTATACTTTGTCAATTGGAAATGTATTTTCCTCTAATTTTTTTTGATATAATAGAGCCCCTAATGATTTATCTGGTTCGAGAAATTAAGCTTTCTAGACCCGTTTATCTTCGCTTGATGTATCATTTTGAAAGGTATGTGAAAATATTGAAGGGGTATTTTAAAAATCCATATCAACTTGAAGCCTCCATTATTGAAAAGTATATTTCTGAGGAGGTTGTAGAGTTTTGTACAAGCTACTTGGCTGCAATGCAGCACACAGGTTTTCCTCCATCTTGCCATGAATGAGTTATTAATGAGGGAAAGGGGATTCATGGCTTGAAGTCAAATCATTGTCAGCTGAACAAATGAAGAAGTTAGAACCATACATCTTGAAAAAAATAGCTGATACTCAACCATATATGACATTGCATATTAATGAGATGAAACAAGGTCATCCAATAAAGAAGGAAATGTTTATTTTGAATGAGCACAACAAAACATTTTTTTCATGCTTTAAAAAGACCTTTATTGGAAGATCAGATGTATCAGAGACATTAAAATGGATAGTGGGTGGTTCATGTTTAAATGTGATAACATGGTCCGGTTATGACATTAATAGCTATACATTTCATGTGAATGCTCAGGATAACAGAAGTGCAATTCAGAATAGTGGTGTATTGGTGTTTAAAGAAGCAATGCATTTTTTGAGTGCTAAGGACAAAAACCCAATTTCTGAATCAAGTGCATATTATGGAGTGATTGAAGTCATATGGGAGGTGGATTATTTTTTAATTAAAGTTCCTATTTTTTTCTATAAATGGTTTATCGGTAACAACAGTGTCCGACACGATGAATTTGGAATGACAGTTGTTAATCGAAATAGATTGGAAGACACAACTGAGTCTTTTATAATGGAAACACATGAAAAACTAATTTTCTATGTAGTAGATCAATCAGATATGAAGTTGGATGTTGTTTTACAAAGGAAAAAAATATGTTGGGGAGGATGAACTTGATAAAGATCCTGATTTATGTGAGATCCCTACTTCCAAGGAAATATTAACAGAACATAATGATGAGCATGTTAAAGACACAGTTTGTGCCATAATGAACGATCACGACAAAAGAATTTGGGAAAATAATCCATTTGTACCTTCCTAAAATTACATGTATTAGTTTTATTTCTTGTTTACATTTATTATTTTCATAAAATGGTAGATATTGTACGCTTTTTATTTATTAAAACATGAATTAAAACAAAATGAGTATAAGTTTTTGTTTTTTTAATTTTGTTTAGTTTACTTTATCATGCTTACCATTACATTAAATATATATATATTGTTTTTGTTCGGTGACAATTACTTTAACATGTTTACCATGTTTACTAGGTTTACCATCTTTTAATTTTTTTTAATTTATTTTATCATGTTCACCATTACAAAAAACATATATCTATTATTTTTGTTCAGTGACAATTACTTTACAATGTTTACCATGTTTACTAGGTTTACCATGTTTAGCAAGTTTACCATCTTGACCATCTTTAACCTCTTTTCCATTGTTTAACTTTATTACCATATTAAACATGTTTACTATTATGTAACTTAGTATGATTTTATATTTTCTGATTACAATAGTATTAAAATATTTGGATTTTTATATTTTTTAACTAATGTTTGTGTTTTTTATTTAAAGGATAATGACAGATCAATTAATTGATCAACCACATGATTCTAGAGATGATCCTATTAGTCATACCACTAGGGAAGAACATTCACTTGCTCCTCTTGAATTTCCCCAATTTTCCTCATGTGCTCCCATTACTACAAAGAGTTCAAGAGTTGGTAAATGTGGTGCAAATGATTACCAAAATTATCACTTTCCTATACGCAGGATCAGCGGATACTCGTTTAGTTTGATTAGGATGATATTCTTAGAGGTCTAAATGCAAAATATTTTAAGAGTTTTGTATCATCTCAGGGTAAGAGATAAGTAAGAATTTTCTTTGATGACTGGAGAAGTGTGGACAATGCGATAATCTCTCAGTTGTGGGAGATGATTTTGGTATGATCTTTTGCTTCTGTTTGCATATTCTTTAAATGTTTCAAGTATATATAATATGTTTATCCTATTCTTTATCATATGACATTTGATATTCATGATAGTTGAGGAGTTAGTAAAAAAAATTTATTGATGGCTGCCAGGATATGAAGGGATTTCAAATCAACCCTCACATCTGATTTAATTTTTTGTCATAGGAGTCATGATAATCCATGTCATATATATCCTTTCATAGATGAAGACACATGGAGACATTTTGTTGAAAGTAGAAGAAAAGATTCATTTTTGGTAAGGGAATTGTAAATATTTACAAGATTTCTTATATAAATGATCTTATTACTGTTTTATTAATGATTTATTATTATTAATTTACCGAAATCAAGGAAATATCATCATGAGATCCAATCTAAAAATGTATGACCTCATAGTTTATCTCAGGGAGGGTATACATTATTAGAAGAACAAATGATGGTGGAATAATTACAAAAAATAAGAGTTGAGTCTTCATGATCTAGAAAGGTGGCCCCACCATCCCCTCCATATAGACATGAAAAATGGAAGAGAGCTCGGATGGGCAAAAAAGGGGAAATATCTATCAGATGATTCGGGAATCATAGCTGAGAGGATTTTAAGTTATCTATTTTATTTCTTTATGTTTACTATTTTCTTTATATAATTTCAATCATTATAGAAATGTTCAATTATTTTATTCAGAATTTTAATGAGGAGCAGAGCTCACAGGGGGTATTTACAGCTGCTGGGAGGCAAGATATTTTATCTGCTGCATTGGGAATGCCCGAACATCCTTGCCGTGTACAGGGATATCCAGTAGGTGTATCGGCAAGAAAAGTGTTGCCACGTTCTTCAACTACTTATGTTGAGGGTGTTTATAAAAAAATAGAATTCTTTTGAGGCTGAAGTTCATAATATTAATGTGACTATGGAAGAAAATATTAGAGCGTCGATACAGTCTATGTTTGTAGACATGCAAAGACAATTTCATATTATAGCTCCTACTCCTCCACCTCCCTCTATAAACCCCATTATTTATCCTCCAACTCCGCCAGTAGCACCCACACCCCAACACCCCCTGCACACTCCATTATTTATCCTCCACCTTTGCCCGTAGCTCCCACTCGCCCACCTCAGCCAGCAGACCCCGTTGTTTATCCTACACCTCTGCCACAGCTTCCTACTTATTGTGAGTTGTATGTTGATGATGCTCAACATCATATAGTTGAATATGGGTTGGTATATTGTATAGGAGATATAGTTCATCATCAATAATTAGATGTAGAGAATCAGAGGGTCACTGTACATGATATTATAGATAGATCAGCTTGAGTACTATTACTTACAGATGAGCAGACGATAGTTTGACATAGTATCAACAATTTATTAATTTTTCCATCTAGACTTCATCGACTCATTACCATAAAGGTATATATGTTATATCTTCTATTTTTTTTATTAAAGTAGTTTTATCATTTGAAAAATAATATATTTTTCTATTTATTTTTACAGGAATACTTCAAAGGTAATGAAATATTGTATAGACAACGATAAAGACAAATGGCTATGACATTAGATATAGATTGTAGTAGTTTTGATATATTTTCAAGATATTCAAATTTGTTAGTGGATCATTATGAGTTTCCAATGGAAGATCATGTTTTTGAATGTGTGATAACTGTGGGGATTATGAAAGTTGACATCATGGAGCTTGTTACTGGAGATATGTTGGGCATCAATGTGGTGCAATTTTTCTCCATGTATGTCTTAACACCTATTACCTATGTTATATTTATTAAAAATGTATACTTATGTCTGTTTTGTATTAGGTATATTTATAAAATTTGTGAGAAGAATGAGTGGGCAGATGTATATGGGTTCATAGACCTGCATTTTATTTCCCCTAAAGCATGTGCATTGGATGAGGAACAAAGAATGCTTTATATAACTGAAATACTTGAACAAAATATAGTCACACAATGTTGGATGATGGATTTTTGTGAGAGGTATGAAACACATATCTCTCAAATAGTTCATTATCTTTTTACATAAAAATCCACAAACATTAAATTTTCTTTTATCAGTGATCATTGGATGTTAGGGTTTCTTTTCAAGAGAGAAGACACTTTATTAGATATTCTCTATTCATGGTGATGTGCAGGAATGTTTTATGAAAATATATGAAAAGTAAGCTTAAATTTCTTAATAGTTTTATAT
Source organism: Viscum album (assembly GCA_963277665.1). Classification (NCBI taxonomy): domain Eukaryota; kingdom Viridiplantae; phylum Streptophyta; class Magnoliopsida; order Santalales; family Viscaceae; genus Viscum; species Viscum album. Next base: position 66,186,567 of record OY728126.1, read on the forward strand.
ATTATAATGAATTTTAAATTTATCCCAATCCTATTATTTTTTAACAGGGGATGGGTCTACTTTTGAAAAATCACAAAGAAAAGGAGTGAAAAGATAAAATATGTAAATGTAAAGGTAAATATCGATTTATAATTTGTAATTTTTGATTTGTTACATAAAAATAATATATTGAGTTTACACTCATTCAAACAGAATTGTAATGAACAACAAGGCATCATCGAATGCTGATACTATATGTTAAAATTTATGCATGAAATAATAACAACTGGGACAATTGTGAACATTTTCCTCATAATATTTCCTTTTAAACATTGCCATAATATTTATTTTATTTATTCATTATACACGTTAACTACTATCCTTGTAATTTGTAGCTATTTGATGAGCCTAAACCATATAGTGCTCAAGACGTCAAACACTTACAAGTGGAATGGTCAAATTATTTTACAGGTTCGATTGAATTTTAGTTATTTGTAGTGTAAAATGTAATTTTTAATATTTTAATTTTAATTGTTTTTTTAGTAGTCCTTTAGGATGGATTTAGTATTTTTTTATGTTGACATTGTACGTTTGGAATGTTATAAATGTGAATGTTTAATTTTTCTCTACTTCTTGTTTTGGTCTACTAATGATCGTTTTTATGGTACGGATTGTTGTTTGGGGGAGGGGTTCTAGGGTTGTGGAGGTGTTCGATGAGGTGGGGGGGGGGGGTATCAAGGGGCGTGGAAGGGTTGTACGGTGTGGCGGGGGTATCTTGGGAGTCCATGAGAGTGGGGGGCAGTCCAGGGGGTGGGAGCATTTCTAGGAGGGTGGAAGGGCTATCCGGGGGAGTGGGGGGATATCTAGGGGGTGTCCAGGGGTGTGGGAGTGTCCTGCGTGTTAAGGGGGGTTTCGAGGGGTGTGGGAGGGTTTTCCAGTGGGTGGGGGGATATCTAGTTGGGGGGGGGGGGTCGAGGGTATATATGGAGATAGGGTGAGTCCAGGGTTGTGGGAGAGGAGGCGTCTTCTTCCCTCAGGGGTTTGAATGCCGCTGGAAGTTACTCATCACTCCCACATGTTAAAAATTTTGAGAGCTCAAGCTTCGCATGTGGGAGTGATGAGTACATTCCAGCGGTGTGCCCACCCGAGGGATGGTAGCACCTTCTCTTCCAACACCAGTTTTCCAGGGGCTATCCAGGGGGTGGGGGCAGTCCAGGGGTGTGGGGGGGGGGGGGTGTCTAGGGGTGTGGTGGGGTATGTTCAGTGGGGTGGGAGGTTCTGGTCTATTTTTGGTCCGGTTTTGGTCTGGGGGTGTCCAGTGAGGTGGGGGTGTCCATGAGGGTGGGGGTTTTCCAAGGATGTGGGGGGCAGTCCATGGGGTAGGGGGCAGTACAAGGGTGGGGGGGGGGGGGTGTCCAGGAGGGTGGGGGAAGTCCCAAGGGTGGGGGGCAGTCCAGGGGTGTGGGAGAGGAGGGGCCACCATCCCTCGGGGGGCTGAAAGCCGCTAGAAGGTACTCATCACTCCCACATGTGAAACATTTTGAGAGATGAAGCTTCACATGTGGGAGTGATGAGTACCTTACAGTGGCGTGCCCCCATAGGGATGGCGCACCTCCTCTCCTAACACTAGTTGTCCTGGGGCTATCAAGGGTGCGGGGGTAGTCCAGTGGTGTGGGGGAGGGGTTGGTCTGGGGGAGTCCAATGAGGTGGGGGTGTCCAGGGGTGTGGTGGGGGCTGTCCAGTGAGGTGGGAGGCAGTCGAAGAGGGTTGGAGGGATGTCTAGGTTAGTGGGGGGATGTCCAGGGGTGTGTCGGGGGGGGGGGGGGGGTTGTCTCAGGGGTGTGGGGGGCAGTCCAGGGGTGTGGGGATGTCCATAAGAGTGGGGTGTAGTCCAGGGGTGTGGGGGTTGTCCAGGGAGTTTGGGGGGCAGTCCAGGGGTGTGGGGGATGTCCAGGGGGTGTCCAAGAGTGTGGGGGGTAGTCACAGGGGTGGGGGATGGGTAGTCCAGGGGTGTGGGGGGGGGAGTCTAGGGTTGTGGGGGTGTCCAGGAGGGTTGGGGGCAGTCCCGGGGGTGGGGGCAGTGCATGGGTGTGGGAGAGGACGCGCCACCATCCATCGGGGGGGGGGGGGGTGAACACTACTGGAAGGTACTCATCACTCCCATATGTGAAAAATTTTGAGAGATCAAGCATATCATGTGGGAGTGATGATTACCTTCAAGCGGCGTTCCCACCGAGGGATGATGACACCTCCTCTCCCAACACCAGCTTTTGAGGGGTTGTCCTGGGGATGGGGGTCGTCCAGGTGTGTGGGGTGGGGTGGGGTGTCCAGTGGTGTGGTGGGGCCTGTCTAGTGGCGTGTGTGTGTGTGTGGGGGGGGGGGGGGGGTTCTGGTCTGGTTTTGGTCTGGGGGTGTCCAGTGAGGTGGGGGTGTCCAGGGGTATCATGGGAGCTTTCCAGTGAGGTTGGAGGGTGTCTGGGAGGGTGGGAGGAATGTCTAGGCGAGGGGGGGGGGGGTGTCTAGGGGTGTGTGTGTGGGGGGGGGGGGGGGGGGGTTATCCTGGGGGTGGGGTAGTCCAGAGGTGTCTGGGGTGTTCTGGAGGGTGGGGGGTGTCCAGGAGGGTGGGGGTTGTCCAGGGGTGTGGTGGGTTGTCCATGGGGTGGGGGAGTCCAGGGGTGTGGGGGGATGTAATGCGGGTGTCCAGGAGGGTGTGGAAAGTGCTGGGGGTGGGGGGGGGGAGTCTAGGGGTGTGGGGGTTTCAAGGAGGGTGGGGTTGTCCAGGTGTGTGGGGGCTATCTAGGGGGTGGGGGTGGGGAGGGGGGGGGGGATGTCCAGGGGTGGGGGAGGGTGTCCTAGAGGGTAGGAGGCAGTCTTGGGGGTTGGTGTAGTCCAGGGGTGTGGGGGTGTCCTGGAGGGTGGGGAGGTTGTCCAGGGGGGGTTTCCATGGGGTGGGTGGGAATTACAGGGGTGTGGGGATGTCCAGGGGTGTGTGTGTGTGTGGGGGGGGGGGTGTCAATGATCGTGGGGGGAAGTCTCGGAGGTGGGGGGAAGTCTAGGGGTGTGCGGCTTGTCCAGGAGGGTGGGGGTTGTCCAGGGGTGTGGGGGCTGTCCAGGGGGTGGTGGGACTGTCCAGGGGTGTGGGGGTGTCCAGAAGGGTGGGGGTTGTCCATAGGTGTTTGGGGTTATCCATGGGGTTGGGGCAGTCTAGGGGTGTAGGTGTGTCCAGGTGTGTGGTGGGGGATGTCCAATGGGGTGAGAGGGTGTTGGTCTATTTTTGGTAACTTTTTGGTCAATTTTAGGGGTGTGGGAGGACTGTACAGGGGTGTGGGAGTGCTGTCCAAGGGTGGTGGGGATGTCCATGGGTGTGGGGGGTTTTCAAAGGGCTGGGGGCTATCCAGGGGTGGGGGGGGGGGGGGGGGTCCAGGGTGTGGTGTGGGGGGGGGGGGGGTTCTGGTCTGTTCTAGTCTATTATTGGTATGCATTTTCTCTGTTTCAGGTTATTTGGCTGGACATAGCAGTGGTTTGGGTTTTTCTAAAATAAATTGTTTTTTACGTCGGTTATTTCTTAACCGATGTAAAAAACGCATAGGTATTTGTTATAAAGTTGGTTATTTGGAAATAGACGTAATAACATCATGGGAAATGGTTTTTACGTCCGTTATTTCATAACTGACGTAATAAAGTGAAATGGATAGTCTTTTACGTCAGTTATTTTATAATCGACATCATAGATACATTTTTACATCGGTTATTATATAACGGATGTTGAAAACCACTTGGAAGACATGTTTATCACGTCAGTTATTTTTATAACTAACGTGATAAATGCTTTAGAAGAGTGCTTTATGACATCTGTTATATAATAACCGATGTGAAAGGGTTTATATCACATTGTTTATTAAATAAACGACGTACAAAATGCATTGGTATTTGTTATAACATCAGTTATTTGGAAACCGACGTAACAACTTCATGGGAAATGGTTTTTACGTCGGTTATTTCATAACTGACATAATAAATTGAAATATATAGTGTTTTACGTCAGTTATAAAATAACTAACATCATAGATAAGTTTTTATGTCAGTTATTATATAACCAACATTGAAAACTGCTTGGCAGACAGGTTTATCACGTCAGTTATATTTATAACCGATGTGATAAATGCTTCAGAAGTGTGATTTATGACGTCAGTTATATATAGAATTGATGTGCAAGGGTTTATATCACATTGGTTATTAAATAACCGACGTAATAAATCACTACTCCGAAGCATTTTCCACATTGGTTTTTTATCAACCGACATGAAAAATGCATCAGATTTGGGTTTTTTATGTTTGTTATAAAATAACTGACGTAGAAAGCTCTGTTTATAACGTATCCTGTAATAACATCATCCAAAAGACGACTTTAAAAATAAAAAATAACCACTGTAAAAAATATTTCCAACAATATTGCCTGGTAGAGTAACCCTTAGAACATAAATATTGGGACCTTCGGGGCTTGAGGAAACATTGATATGACTACTATGAAGGTAAGGAGGAAAGAGACTCATTGAGGATGAATTGGGGATGATGTTAAAGAAGGAATGTGTTAGTATTTATAGGAAAAGTAAGGGAATATTTTAATAATTTCCAAGGGATTCCTCATGGGTGGTATTTTCAAAACCATGGGCTTTCCCATGATATTTTCCCATGGTATAAGGCACTTGGGACACCTCACATCATATTTTTACTATTCACCAAAATATCAACTATTTCAAAAAAATTCCGAAATTTCACCCTAACTTTTTATCAATTTTTAGTTTTCAAAAATGAACTCCGTTTTTTGAAAATATTTTTTAAATATTTTTAATTCATTTTTTAATAAAATCATATGTAATTCAAAAATTAAAATTTTAAAATATATAAGTGTTTTTATATCACACTGAAAAATTAATCAAGATGCCATTATCTTAAATCCATAAGAAAATAAAATAATAATACAATTTACTATTCATTAATTTCATATTACTATTCATATTACTATTCATATGGTTATTTTACTATTTACCAAAAAAACAAGTTGTTACCAATAAACTCGAAATAACATACTGAACACAATTGGAGAGGATAGTTTCTTGAAATTAAAAACATAGAAGTGGACAAGTTTTGTTTTAATGTCTAGTTATAAATATCTACTTAAAACAAAGTTCCATATATTTCTATTTACTTTTAGAAAAACATGATGTGTTACATCACAAGTGACATAAGAAACCAATTCTCGAACTCAAATTCCCACTTTACTATTCTTGTTTATGGAATCACGACTATTTATTACGTTGCTGGAAATTAATAAACTAATTATTAAAATATTAAAAGAACCCCACTCGCCTATACTAGAAATACCATCCATTACACCCTCATTTCCTCACACCTCTCACGCTGCTATCCAAGTCCAAATTCTTTCCAATGCTCTTCCCTTGATCATCCCCCATGACCAAGATCTCTTGGCCTCATAAAATGACCAATCCTAGGATTATTAAGGAATATCACAAGAGGAGTATTCAAGAGGTAATTTTTCTATCTATTTTCTTTCATTTTCCATTCAAATTTCATTTAAATTTCTTCTTTTATACTCAACATTTCTTATCCATATTTATGGGTAAATCCAATATAATTTATATACTAGAATGATATCATTTTAATAGAGGATTACACATTATAATCCTGTCACACACTACATGTTAATAAAATGAAATTGTTGCCTGTGATATGTTAATTTTACTAAATCATGGGCAATTCACTTCTATTTTCCTTCATCTTCTTCAAGTATGTCAATAAAACCATAAAATGGATGAAAACAGAAGGTAATTTTTTATTTATACGATTTTATTTTTTATAACTAACTAATATACATGAACCTAGGTGATAAAATAAAACATGTTTGTTCTGATAAAAAAAACCCACCAAAAGTAACAAAAAATGACCATCATAAAATTTTATCTACTAATTTATCATCACAGTACATACAGAATTCATTATAAAATCATTTATATATATGTAACATATAAAATAAAATATATTAACAATTATATATGTTCATACACATTTCAAATGAACATCAATTCACAAATACAAATGGAACGTTCATAAAAGCTATAGAAATTAACACTCCCAGACAATGAATTTAAGCTCTATAACTCATGAAATGACCAATAAAAGAACTTAAGGAAACCATAGTAAACCATATTTATGTATAAAATTATTTTTAATTTATATTCAATGAATATAATGTCATTATATAGGACATTAATGTGAAGAAATCATTCATATTCTATGTAAGGGGAAATTCTCGAACCCAACTTGCTTTCTTCATGTTCACACTCTTCCAATCCATTTCTAGTATGGTCACTCATTAAAAATAATTTTTTCATCATTATCCTACACTTTATGGAATATAGATTTTTTCCACTGGAGTTTATGTCAAACAAAATCTTTTCCAAAATAACATTTCCTTCCAAAACACACCTTTTACCTCCCAATCAAGGTAGATGGTTTTGGTATCAAGTATGTCATTGCCTCATTCTTTTGGGAACCCAATTTTTATTAATTTGTTCTTATGAGATGAAATATATTCATTTAAATGGGTTATTTTTGTTCATTATTTATAATTTTTTGATTTGGTATGCTTAATAATTAAAACATTATGATGTGATCGGTGTGCACGAAATTATGTGGCACAATATGAATGTTTATATGTGATGGGTGCAGCTAGAATTATACAGCACTCAAATGCATTGGATATTTGTTGAATCTAATGATTTTAAGGGAAATTATTTGTGAACAATGGTTCTTTCATTGTTCACAACAATGTGTGGTATTTAACCATTAAGACATGATGTGTCATTTTTTTATGTGTTTCCACATTCCAAGCCTTCTCTTAATGTTTCCTCTAATGATTCTGATCTATTCCTATGTTGTGATGATAATTATTATTCCCATACCATGTTATATTGCTTCATGTTCCTATTTATCCACTTAATGGATTTTATCTCACCCATTTTTGACGTATATCCTCTGGTGACAACATGTTCTAAGGAGAGGACTCGTGATAATAAGAAGCTAGAGAAGAAGTAATTAAATAAATATTGATACTTGATGTTGTACATGTTATGTATTTTTCTAGTTTCCCCAAGACACTTAAACGATTTATCCACATGGTGTTATAATATTATGTAATTTATATTTATAATGATGTAATTTAATGTAATAAAGGTTTGGTCATTATATATGTTGGATATGAATAAGTAAATTGGATGATACTTGTTTCTTGGAAAGTGATTATGGATTTATCTTCATTAGATTTATGCTCTTATAGATGATGTATTATAATGTTTGGGACTTTAAAAATATATCTAATAATCTTTATAATAATAAAAAAATGTTTTAAATAAGAATATTTGGTAATTTAGGTTATTAAAATGACTCAAAAAAATACATGATGAATTTGGTCACATGTTAAGAATTTGGCAACCAAGAACTTCATTTTGATACATTGGATATAATTCTTTCTCTGATTTAGTGTAGTTCTTTCTATTTTATGGATTTTTTTTGCATTGGAAAGGATTTAGGGTTATCCATTTAAGGAATTTTTAAGTTAAAATTTAGATATGTTTGAGATATTATGGTATTATCTCACTATATGTATATTTATAAATATTTTATAACTTGTGATAACCATTTTGTTAAACATATATAGAATGATATATATTTCATATCATGATATTATAACACTTCAGGAATGAAAAATTTATTATAATTTATCGGAATAATATATTATGTGGAATTTAATCTTTGATTAACGATGGGTGAAGTTATACAAAATTCATGTATTTATGTCTTCTCTTAAAAATTATCAAACATTATGGAAAGTGATCATGATGTAAAAGGTTATATTTTAATCATCATTTTGATGCTACTAATGAATTATTTCATGTTTTAGGATTTTATGGTTTTGTGATTGCTAATATTATCTTGGTCACCCACTATCTTTTTATCAGTGATATTTATCAGTCATTATTTATGCTTTTCCTACATGCCATAATATTTACCATTGTTCTTTAATATAGAGAATTTGTTATGATTTATTTTGGGTAACTATTATTTTTCAACTTTTCCATTTTAAAATTATTATTTAGAATTCATTTTTTGGATATGGGTTTCTATGAATGAATAATTGAATCATTAAACCATTAATAACTCGGATGAATTTGGGGGGAGAAATTCATTTTATTGGGGGTATAAGGTAACACACCAAAATATTTTGATTTTTTTCAAATTAATTTAATATTTTGATATTTTAACGTCATGTGAAAATAAATATAAATTTTTTATATTACATAATATCATTATGTTTTGGATAATGTTATATTAAACTCCAAGGGAAGATTTCACTACATGCTACACTGACTTGGCTTGTGTTACACACAACACTATGTTTCTATGAATCAACACATTACTATTATAATTTTATAAATAAAATAGTTATACCCTAGCCGTTAAAATCCCAATATTAATAGTAATGGAAACTTTTTAAATATTAGTTATAATGGTTTTTATATTGAAAAATATAATTTCTTGTAATCACATTATATGTTTAAAACCACTATTTTCTCAAATGAACTGTTTCTCATGTTCTTCTACGAAAAGTAATAAAAATAATTGCAAACACTCATAGAAATTTATTTTCAAAAAATTAAAAATATTTTTGAATTTGGAATATGAAAATTATCTTCTGGTGAATTTTTGGAATTTTTCTGAAAAGTATCAATTTTTTATGAAGAGTGAAAAATACTTCACTGTAGTTAAAAACCGACTTTTTCTTTTATATAATTATTTTACATTAAATTTATTTTAATGAGACAATTGATATGTTATATATATATTTATCAAATTTATGTCACTGTAATAACTTTTATAATAGAATTATATATGAATAATTAGTGAATTTTTGAATGTCTCTTTTACCCACTATCTAACCACATTATAGGATTAATATAAATTACAATTTTACCACATCTCTGAATTAAATTACAAAAAAAGGTAATACAAGGCTTTAATTTTTTCGAAAAATATTAACTAATATAATCAAATTAATTTTTTTGAATAGTAAATTTTGATTTTTATTTACTACAATTATAGATAAATAGGGTAATTAAAGGTAAAAATAATATTACAATAATATAAAATTACCCTTACACTTGTCATCATTTTATTGGATACATTTTTTTCATATGAATAGAATATTATGTAAAAAATATGATCCTTTTTAATACACTTGTGTTAGATTAATATATTTTTTATATTTTATTCAAAGAATAATTAAAAGTTTCATATTCAAAATGTAATAACTAAATAATTTCTAATATAGGGTTATATATATATATATATGATAAATTGGACTATAATTATTCATTTCAAATATAATAAATTTCACTTCATCATGATAATTTAATTTTAACTTTTTGAGAATAAATATCTCAGTTAAAGGCCAATATAACAATGAAGTAGTAGTTTATTTAATTAATTGAGATATAAAATATATGATATTAAAAATAATAAAATAAATATAATTTACCTAAATTAATGACATACAAGAATTTTAAAAATAACTTATACTTTTGTGTGACATGTTAAATGTATTATTTTTCAATTTATCAGGGTTTTTTGATTTTTTTAAAAATTATAATATTGAATAGTATCAAAATTGATGAAAATGATAAATTAAAAAAAATATTTATTAAATGTTATAAATTTAAAAAAAATATATAATTAGTCCAAATAAAATTTATAGTTTTAAAGATGTCATAAATGATCTAATTATGGTTCTTTGGTAATTCTATAGTAACTATATTATCCCTATAGTGTAAAAACAAGTTTTGGTGGTAAGGGTTAAATTGTTTAACTAAAGGTTAAAGCCAAATGAAAAAGATCGTTTGGTGACCTAAACATGACCCAAATTCATTAGTAGAGTTTATTTACACCCAATCATCCATCTAACTCTTAATAACTTACTATAGATATATTTGATATCGAAAACTACTTTATATTAAATTAATATTCTTGGAGTTTCCTAACACCCATCCTCCCTCTTATAAAAGGGAACCTCTCCTTATTTTCTATTAACAACTCTAATGAAATTTGGTTCATCAAAACCTTTCCCATTTAACCATAAAACAACCTTCCATTCCTGAAATAATAATTACCTTTGGAAGAATTCAATCCAAGAATTCCTTTTGTCACAATTCAAAAGGACTTACCAGATTAAAAGGTAACAATTTCTCTCAAGCATATTTTGTAATTTTTTCTCTTCCACCCATTAAACTGTCTATATATCATTATTTTATTAATAACATATTATCCTAGGTATACAAGTATGTTTTTATTCTATGGTTTTAAACAACACACTCGCACACATCAAACTAATGGATATCAAACATATTGTTTCTCTGTATGGCAAACTACTGCCTCACGAAACAATGATGGTTAATTTTTCCATTACCACCAATCATGATGGACATTATGATGGAAACTATGTCTACATATGTAAAATATAATATTTATTATTTATTAATATTATTTTTTCCTTTTTATAACGCATACCTCTAAACTATCCATTTGTCTTTAATATGATAATCTCGTTTGAAGTAGTGTGGACTACCACCCTATCAAAGCAATGTGATTCATTCACAAACCACATGTATTGTATTAAAGAAGATTTTAGTGAACATATATGATATATATGATATAATAATTCAACTATAATAATGATATATATATTTATATATATGTTATTTATATACTTTCTTTTAGTACGATAATTAAAACAGAAACAATGTCCATGCATATGTACATCTTACCATCTATATGAATGATGTATTCTATTTCTCACTTCTTTATGATATAGATTATTATAATTTACATATACTATATATAAATTAAATTTATGTCATGATATACATTTTGAAATAATTATATAATTATATGGACCAATGATATAACAAGTTAAGACACATGTGAAAAACAAAGCAAATATTACCCGAAGTGAATCGTTAACAGAGGATCATTAAAAAGTGGTTAATATATGGTCATAATATAAACATATAAATTATTAGATATATGGATATTAAACTATAAAATATGTATAATAATGATATATTTACTATATAGGATGCTTTTTTATGTGTGAAGACAGTTAAGCCACAAGGGAAGGGGATTTTTGTCCCAACATTATTTATGTGTGGCACATGACACAAACACTACTTGTTTATTCTAAATTGTGTATAAACTACACATATATATCATTTATGAGTCTTATCCAGAATATTATGATATTTATATATTCTAATAATTTTTATTTTACATGGGTCATATGATTCTATTTATAATAGTTGGATGAGTGATTATTTCACAATGTATTCCATATTGGAGATTATTTCATTTAAATCTCTATTGGGTAATAATTCTAATCCATGTAAATGATTTATAATTTTTTTATAAAATGATTTGTTGATATCCTATGGATAATAAATGCAATTTTTACTCAATTTTTTCTTTTTTACTACACTGTTTGTAAGGAATATTTATTTCATTTTCCAATCAATTTACATTTTTAATTTTCAAGAAAAAGTATGAGAAGAATGTTTATTTCAATAATTTCTCATGAATACATATTATGTTTTCATGATACCTTATTGAAATGAATATTCCCCTACAGTAATTGAAGGTTATATTCAAATAAAATGTTTTATTTTAAAATCACTCAGTATTTAAAAAAAGGAATCAATTTCACCGAAGAAGGTTTATCTTACTTAAGAACAATTTTAAATGATTTTCATTATTCCATGAAAAATTTTCAAATTATTTTTAAGAAAATGGCTTTTAAAATATTTTATGTTTTAAAAATAATTTTTATGAAAAATTCATGCTCTAAGTGATCTTTCAAAATCCTTCCCACTAATAATGACATAATTTGTTATATTTCAATAACACCATTAATATAGTATATACTAATGGTTTTGGGTTTTGTGAAAGGATTTTCAAGAAACCCCCTTTGTTTCATGAGTTATTCTTTAGATGAAATGATTATGCAAAATTACTCTTTTTCACAGTTAATTATAAAATTACAATTTTATGACACATTTTCCATTTCTTTGGTTAGGATATTATATTTTATGATTTTTGTGGAAAATGAATGTTTCATTTCATTTTAACATGGGTGGAACCTATATCTACCTCTGATTTATTGGGTAAACATGGAAGACCCATGAGGTATATACGTTATGTGTGAACCTTATTTCATGTCCACAATTATATGTGTGGACCTAGTTTTCATGTATAAAACCCAATGTGTGGATATGGTTTTCATTTCCATTATTATATGAGAGTACAAAGTGTTCATGTCCATAATTTTATGCATGGAACTATTTTTCATGACTACATGTTTATGTAAGGGATTGATTTCATATCCATAATGAGTGAACCTATTACCATTTATGCAAGTTTACAAAGTTACATGTTGATGTGTATTCCAAAATTTCATGCCTTATGTCAATTTTATGATCATATGGATAATTTTATTTGATTTAATTATGATTTATGATTACATTTGACAAGTAGGGAATGGTCTTCAAATGTTATTATCATATTCTTGTAAACTTATACTTAGGTTATTATTATGTATCACTTTTGTTTACAATTACTGAGAATTTTCCTTCACCCTGTTCTTATATTTCCATTCCCCTATCTATGAAGAGAGGTTTTAAGAAGATGTACTAAAGATGGATGTCTTTATGATATATGTTAAAGATCATTCACAATAACAGATTATTTTTCCATGTTTTCGTAGAAATTAAACTATTGGGATCCTTGGGAATTTATTATTGTAATGTACTCAATATTCATCTAAGATATTGTAATATTAATGTATGTTAATCATTGGTCTCTATAAGGTATATCATGGAATGAGGTCATATACAAATTCCATTAATTCATAGTCTCGTTTCTAACACCCAAATAGTAAACAATGGAAAAATAATATTTTATGTCACTTTATATCATCATGACCTATAATCCACTTATATGGCCCCCGAAGTCGGTGGGTAACATGGCCTAAATAACATCTCCTAATATTCCAATGGGTGTGGACCAACAACGAGGGTGTGATGGTAGTGTAGTGGAAAGACTATACCCTCATACTATAATGGAAAAACATATATCAACAATAAGTAGAAAATTGTGCAAGGATTATATAAATAGAAACTATAGGCTAGACCTCTAACATACCATATTGGAATCACATTCAACTGGTACAATAAATATGAAGTGTAATATTAGATAACCGATAAACTGAATAATAAAATGAAAATTCACTTTACAGTGACATATAAAATGTTTCGTGGCATTCTGATGACCAAAAATGGTTCATGTGACAAGAATCTAAAAAATTATATATGGAAAGAAAAAATGAAAAAATATGGATCCAATAGAATCTCAAAAAAATTATACTACTTCTTCCCATATTCTTTATCTAAAATTCATTCGTATCCAATATTTATAGTAGTGGGATTTCTATTATCCATTCCTATAGACAACTAATCTTATCGGGTACCAAAAGGAGCCTGAGTAGAGTTTGAGAAAAATATTTTATTGGACACCACCATTGGTGTCTAGAAGTAATAAAAATAGTACTCATATATGAATTTCTATAGTTATAAATTAAAAAATTAACGATGTTGAATAAAAAAGTATCTACCTACTCTGGTTCGAAAAGGAATCCTAGTGGATCTACCTTCTTCAAATCATGGCTGTAATGAGTTTTTATTAGTAACTATATGTATAATAATAGTATATATATATATACACAATATATTAAAATATTGCATCCAACTATATTGACTATGTTCATGTATACAGAAATGTCCATATATCTAGAATATTATGTTCTCGATGGACCAAGTCATCACTCATACACCCATAACTATTCTAAATGGCCTTATAGGCTCAAACAATTGGGTACATTCCCTAATACCCATAAAGTGTGAGGAAAATCATTCTTGACAAAAATGAATGTGGGTGTGTATTCTTTACAATATCCAAAAAAAGGGATGTGGGGTGTCATTCGGACCATCTATATATAGTCAACGGTGTGAGACGTGAGGCTCAACACCCAATGTAAGGGAGCATGAATACAAATTCTGTATATAACCCTTACCATCATTACAAAACTGATATAAGATGTGTAATAATATTTATTATAATAACAATGATAAATTTACTCTCAAGCATCAAATTTTTCATGTCCACTTACAAACATGTAATTACAATACAAATTAAGCATTTGATAATCATGAGAAATTAGCATGTTTAATCAAACATTTACAAGTCATTGCGTTTAATCCAATTAATTCATTTAAGGATTGAAAACCACCATGAATATTCCATTAATTATAATTCAATTCATTTAATTTATAAAAACTAGACAATTCATTTAATAAATCTTTATGAGGCACTAATAAGGTGTTGTTGTTAGTTGGGAAAGTAACTACATGGGAAATTCTTTTTTGAAGTTTTTCCTAGTCCTTAGGAGGTGTCATGGAATAAATGGATAATTATAAATAGAATAAATTCCATTTATAATCCATGTTTAATGGTTATAAATAATTACATGTATTTAATCATTTTGCTATAAAAATTATATTCCTTCAATTACACCAATGGGGTATTCAAGATCATGGTTTTCATCCACAATTTACATAAAAATTATCATCTAATGTAGAATGAGGTACATATAACAAATTATAATTTTGAAATAAATTTTATGTTATCTTTAGACAAATTATAGTGTGTGAAACAATGGAAAATCTATGAAAAAACAATAACATTGATCAAAAATGAAGATACCAATGACCTTATGGTATTTCATTAGTCCTTTTATGCTCGAGGCCTCAGATTCGAAGTAGATTGAGTGAAATCTATGAAATTGTACAATTCCAAAAAAAATAGGGTAATGTAACTATCATCAATGTAGCTCAAATGATATAGAGATAAAATAAGAGAGTAAGAAATAGGAATGGAGAACAAACCTCTAGCAATCTGACACATTAGATGGATGATGATTTAAATTTTGGGCATAAGGCAAATTGAGGAAACTTGGTTGAAGGAGATAGAAGCTAATATAAGGATAAGGGATACTCATCCACTGGAATTGGAATAATAGAATAAGGAAAGTGTTTTAAATATTAATGAATTTAAAAAATGATATTTCACCCTCAATAAAGGTTTGAACGGTTTGGATGAATGATTTGAAAAAAATGAACATAAATTGTGCACCCCTTAATAACCAAGGAAAGACCGTACATGGTTAAAGCACATCATTTACCTAAATATGTAAAAAAATGAAAAAAACTCTATAAAAACCTATAGATGGAACAAACAGGCATGGTCCTTGGGACACATGATTTTAGAAAGATTGTGTGGCCCTACGTCTCCTCTACCATACATTTTAAGGTCAGTAGATACCACATGGTTTGGGAAGCACAATTTCTACTAATTGTGTGACCAAGTCTAATTTCCAAAATTGTAGGTTAATAGGCTCCGAACATTACACAAACACCCACAAAACCACTGTTACTCTATTGGGTAATCACATAAGGTTCATTTAAAGGGACTTAAATAAAAAAGGATCTATTCTATAATGAAAATATGAGCTGTTACAGTTAGATATTACTCATGGAATCGTTCACTAGGATTATCATCGATTGGCTCCCAAAAAATAAGGAAACAACAAAGGGGATATTCCGTACTTGAAAAAAAATCTCCCTCATATCCTATATCATATTCATGCGATTAAGATGAATATTTATAACATGGAATCCATCATAGAAAATTGTTGGAATGAGAATATATTTTGGATAACATGCATACAAAAAGTAAATCTTCAAAGATAACAATTTTGAACAAGAACACATGGCATGAGAAATTTCCATAATAAAATGTATCAATGAAGGGGATAAGAATATTGATTATCTTTATGCATGGTCTAAGGAAATAGGGTCTATCAATAGAATTAATTTTATTTTCAAAAACAACATTTGTAGTGAAGACCAATATGTGGTTGCAGGTATGTTCATTATAAAATTTAAAACACTACATATACGTTCCAAACCCTAATAGAAATGAGATTTCAGGAGAGGTCATGCAGAGATATCTGATTCCATTACCCATGTGGTATATGACCATGAAAAGCATCACTTTTAATATCTAATGGGAGAGAAAAAGACACATGAAACAGTATGGACTCTCTTCCTTGAAATTATTCCAAGTATAAATGTCTTCTGATGGTAATTTTATAGGTCCACTTTGGATATTCTTATGGAATATATGGTTAATTTGTTTCATGACTTCTTCCATGGTGATTTCCTACACCTTGTTGAAAATTACACTATATTTGTTCTTATCCCCAAAACAAAATTCCCATAATCACAACATCAATATAGAGCTATAAGTCTGTGTAACATCCCTTACAAGGTTCTAGTATGTGTTGTTATTAAATGTCTATAAACCAAATTGACTCGATGATTTATGAATAAGAAGATGGATTTATCAATGGGTGGTTGATTCAGGTGATATGGGCTGGTCATAATAAGAGATCAATTATATCCATAAAATGTCCCTTGAATAAAACATTAAAATAATGTAATACATGACAAAATTTTATAATCAAAATGAATGAAATTATATACTCATGGTTCATTCTTAGATTGGATTCTCTTAGTGGGCCAGTAATCCAATGTTTAATTGTTTCATTTCCTCATGGTTAGTGATTTCCATCCTAGGGATGCGTTGAGGCTTCTTGAAAGATGTCTATGGGATTATATAAGGTCACATAATCTTCCCTATCTTGCTCATATAGACTCAATACATGCTTATAAAATTTACAAATTGATAAATTTCATGGTGGTTTATCCTCCAAAATCATTGAAGTCATCATTTTTGTGGAATTAAAAATCACATTTTTACAGAATATTCAATCATTTTATTAAATTCTTTTAAAATATAAATATTTTTCATCAACAAGACTATTAATGAATACTATAAATTGAGATGTCAAATTTTCATCTATGAGAAGTGTAGATTCATTACTTCTATTCTTTTCTTAGTCAAGCAATTCAAAAAAATAGATATTGGAATGAAAATGCATAGAAAAAAATTTCCAATTTACTATATTTGAATCCTGATATCCCTGAATTGACATTAAAAACACCTCTTTAACATGGTTTTCAATATTATTATTTCCTTAATCTTGAATTGGAAAAATCATTTCATATCATTAGGTGGAAGATTTATTTGTTTGAAACATTCCTTTCCTCCATCACCATGAAAACACATTCAGATCTCAATGTTCTAAAAGGTGTTCTATCTTGCATTGATAAAATTATAGAATCCTTCATTTCTGATGCTCACTTATATGGAAATTAGAATAGGGTCTCTTGGGGTAGGATGGATATACCATTTCCAACAGTTGGAATAAATGTCCGAAGTAGTGCCAGAAAAATGAAATGTTTACATGAAATGTTTTCATGGGATATTTTTGAGGGTCAGACTCTCTGGGGAAAATTGATGGTTGAAATTTATGTGAATTATTTGATCAGTATTATGAGTAATCATTATATGTTTATTATTATATTATAACCCCATCACTAGAATCATAAATATCACTCTCATTATATTGTGGGTATATGGGATATTTGTTTTTGGAATCACATTATGTTATAACCCAGATCTGTTTCCTAGGATGTCTATTCATATCTATATATATAATTTAGGAAATAAATAAATAACTTAGTTTTCAAAAATTCCTTTCTTGATTAAAGTCAGAATCCCACCATCAATATGACTTGGAGGAACTATGAGTAAGATAAATGTGTTTACAAAATATTGAGTACAGGGAGCCTTTAAATGAATTAATTTTTTCACAATCACATTTAATTTGATTGATAAAGACATCTTGGGTTTAGTAATTAAAACAAAGATATCCTAGCTAAACATAATATTTATATGTGGAATTTCAGGAATCAATCTCTACTAATAGATGATAACATTAAGCACCTTCGTATCAGCTTGGTTTCTAGGTGCTCATGATATTGGGAACCAATAAAGGCAATCATTTCTCACTTATTATGTGAGAGAAAATGAAAGTGGTTAGTGTATAATTTAATTTAGTTCATTTACTAGTTTAGCTGATCAGGATCCTTTTGGTGTCACATTTTTTAATAACTGGTTCCAAAGAGTGGGTAATGAAGGTCCTGAGAAAAACGAATGAGGTTTAATTTTCTCATGATGTTACCTATGTTTATGGAAGTCCAGGAAAAATGAATTCCACAATATCTGCACTTAGGAAAGATCTGTTGTCATCTTGAGAACCATGACCTTATTGATTTATCTCAGCTAATTCCACAATAAATGGGATGAATCCCCATCCCCTCTATGTATCCATATTTCCATATCTTCTACTCTCCAAGTTCGAATCCCCACTCAGGGTTGATGAATATGTTTTTACCATCATCCAAATGGTCATAAGAATAAAAAATCAATCATGCAACACGAGTTCCATGAGGGTAATCTAGGTTATTCTGAATTTATAGGGGACAATTGTTCTTTCTTTTACCAGTATCTTTTATAGTGGAAACTCTATCCAAGTGGAATATATTGAAATTTATATTGGTATAATTCTATGTAGCCAAAATAAAATACATGTAGTGGTGGATGATAAAGATTCCATTATCATTCATGATTCAATGATTGGTCAAGACACTATTCCCTGGAGTGTATCATATATAATCATTAGGGAAAAAGGGTTAATTAAACAACAAAAGGAACTCCATTAATCATGGATTTAATAATAGATGTTGTGTTTTATATTAAGTTTTTATAAGGGGATATGATGGGTACATGGTAAGTATATTTGGTAAATTTTACATAAGGGTGACTTGGGAAGTTGTAGGGTACTCATATAGACCCCCGATATTGGTTTGACAGGATTGTATATGATACATAACCCGTAATTATATAGGGTATTCAACCAAAGGCCATATAGAGAATTTAAACTTTCCCCAGGTTGGGTACATGAAAATGTATACTGTGTGACATGTACATTATTTATTATAGAGATATTCCATCGACATGGGATGTGCGCACAGTGTTGGGTAGAGTAAGAGGACTAAAAAAAGATGGTTTAGATACATGATCAATACACAAGAATCATGTTTCCATCAACCCATTAATGGTATATCATGTTTTTCTTCTACTGAGAGAAGTAATTGGACATATAGATAGACTATTACATTTGATTTTATATACAAGATGTGATGGTATAAACCATCGAGTAAATTAATTATTTTGTGTGATGTTTTAAATTGTTTGAGGAATAGTATGATGTTTTCTTTGAGATTGTGTTTGATAATCCTACTGAAGGATGAGTTGTGGTGTGAGGAATGGGTATTGTTGATAATTTATTTTTTCACCTTATCATGTTGTTTCATTTTAGGATATATAGGGGTCCATTGGGATAGCTCCAATATGGTGATATATAATAGATTCTTAAATGGGTTTATCTGGTTATCAAATTAAGGTTTACTTCATTTAGATCCTTTGGTATAGTTTGGTGTGTGGGTTTTGAGAACTGTTGAGTACTATTTGGTAGGGGTCAGATAATTCTGAGGGACCTTTGAAGGATCCCATTAGGTGAGAGGTGTTATCAATGTTGGGTTGTGTGTTGGAGTTTCACGACGTGGTTCTATTACCAAATGCATGGAGTGATGGATTTATCGTGGTAGAGGAAAACCTCATAGGGTATTAAAGTGTTTTTTTTCTTCATAGGGCCACTAAAAGTGGATCAAGAATGAATGAAAATTTTAGTGTTAGTATTGGGTTTTTATGAGGGTTTTAGTAATTTTGTTGACAAATATTTCATTATTGATTATTTCTTTTGTGTTAAAGGATCTTATAATTTGGATTTTGTATGTTAGATTATACATTTCGTATATTATTATGGAGGGAATAATGCATGAGATTGATTGTATTATCTCCTCTATTTTTTTGAATGGTGTTATGTGGGACTTCTGAGAAAAAAGATTATTTGGTTGAATGAACCATTGTCCACAAGTATAATATTTCTTATTATCCATGGTTTTCATACCACTAGATGTGGCGAATCACTCGAGATATAATATATATTTTTACAGGAATCTATACTATATTTTCTCTAAGTCAAAAACATTTTCACTGACGGGATCCATATATCTCACTTAGTTATATACTCTACCTAAGAATTTTATAGGATCTTTAGTTATATCAACATATGTTTTCTTGTATATAGATCATACTATACTATAAGAGTCATAATGAATTTTTTTGGTGCATTTTGTTTTCTTGGTTTCCATTGGATATCATAGAGTCATGATTTATTCCCAGTTGTGTTAGATGTCAACAAAATTCCATTAGGACTCGAGGACGCTTCTCTTTTTTTGTGGGTTGATGAGAAGCATTCTCTGAATCTTGTGAATTTAGCAAGATTGGGATAGATAAATATTAGTTGGAACCATAGAACTATAGTTTTCTTATATTTTATTATTCATTTATCCATTTTATTTCAATTTTTATTAAATTAATTTTATTTCAGATAGCATTAGACTAGGATAATCGTATCATGAGTTAAATTAAAATGTTATGATATAATATTTTAAGAAAATCATTGGGTATGTCCTTATATGATTTATTTATCTTCTCTTATATGGGAAATTTGGTCTTCATGTAGTCCTTATTTATATTTTCACGATTTCGATGGATTTCATGTTTCATTGGAAGGTGGACTAGTGTTTCCTTAATGATTAGACCACTAATATTATGTCTATTAACATTGTTGTATGAACTCAATAGATGTTATGAATTAAATTTGAGTAATTACATAGAAATAATTTTATAACCTTGTGTATTGTATTTCATTAATATATTATATATATATTTTCCTACCAAGTGGGTTTATAATTGATGTTTATATATTGATTGTGAGTGTCTGTGAAACATTTTCATTTCATATAACACTATTATATTGTATTTATTTGTATTTAAATTATTATATTTATAGAAAAGTTGAGTTATTTCTACTTTTATTTTACTCTAATCTAGGGGTATAGTCCCTAAATTTTTCTAATTAGATCATCATTTCTAATCAGAGGCCCCTATCAGACAATGAGGCACGCTTAAGGCCTTATAGAAAGATGGATCAGGTGATGGGTTAGGTTAAACAATGATTATTTATGACACAAGAGATTGGAAATGTACCAAATAATATGTAAAACCATTGTTTGTTATTATAATTTTTAATAATGATCTATTATTTATTTAAATAATTACATCCTCTTATTATCTCACCTAATATCACATTGTTTCATTATAAGAAAATTATTGGATTAAAGGTTTTTTATAGTGAATAAATAAAATTGATTATAATATAAAATTTTAATAATATCCTCAAATTACCTATCTAGAAATTTCATTCCACCATAGTAGTTAGATACATTTTTAATTTAGACAGAATCACAAAAACAATGTCATTCTCGGATACATCATCTCCCCGAGAACACTCATTCCATATAAAAAAAAACAAATATATGGAGGATTTATAATAATAAATTAATTTTCAAAATTATAATGAAATGTTTAGTGGATATAATATCAGTGGGTAATAATTATATTTTCTAACTTATTATAATTGTTTCATTCCATTTATTATATATAGATATTTCAGTTAAAAACAAGTCATGTACAAAAAATTGTGATATATGATATCAAAAGTATCTTTAGAATTCCATCATACGTTCTTTATAACTTCATATTAAGGAATTTTCATAAATAATATGAATCTTGAATAAGTAAAAATATAATTAAAATATTTGACTAGAAATTCATTGTTTGGGTTTTTTACTAATTTATATAAGGGATTTGTCTTATAATTTCACCATAAAACATTTGTATATTATAATTATAGGGAGTAAATTTATTTTGTGATAAAATATAAATATTTAAATTTTTATTTAGTGATGGTTTTTTATAATCATTCAAGAAATAATTTATTTTATTTTAAGAAAAAAAAATGTAATTATATAATAAAATGATTTGTTGAAAGTAATGAGATAAAAAGAGGCTAATAAGTGGAAATTACCATGATTTGAAAGTAATAAATTTAACAAATTTTGAAAACTAATAATAATTAATATTGGAATTATTATTTATATTAGTATTACTTAATTAATATTAATTATTATTGATGAATAACTAAAATAAGGTGTAGATCAATCCAAATTTTGAAATCAATAAGAAATTTAAAGGGGGAGAATATAATGTGGTAAAGAAATTATTGAGTCGTTAATACAAACCTTGTTTATAAAATAGAATGAACCATGTGCCTATAAAAGTAGTAGTATGAAATTTTAGATATCATTTTCAATGAAAAAATATTAGGCATGATCATGGAACCATAGGATAGTTGTAGAAGGTTAGGAGACTGACATTATAATAAAAGAATCTGTACATTTTTTGAATGTAATTTTTATGTCAAATATGATAAATGATGTTATTAAATCATTATAAGTTTGACCATACCATAGAAAAAATGGGACCCCTCTACAGTTTAAGGACTGATTAGATATTTATGAAAATATACTAAAATTATGAAGTTTCAAATCATTTTTATTTATCCTTTATAATCAACAGCCTATTATACCAATAAACTACTCCTTTATCATTCTATCGCATTAAAAATTATTTATTAATAAATCACAATTCAAAAATATACCTAAGGGAAAAGCCCCTACTACATGATCAACATAGTGAGAAAAAAAATAAATGGTACATATAAAAAAATTAATACCATAATGTTGATCCATATTCATGCTTGATCAATGAGGTTGATAAGATCTCATAACAAAAATAGAATGAATCATTCATCTCATGGTATCCCCAAACTAAATTATAATATGTTAAATTTGGGGATGAGGGATTTTCACAATTAAATGGAGTGAGAGAACCACTAACACGGTTAATGATGATAAGATAATGTGGTAGATATTTTTATTATTCGAGATTAATATCAAGTAAAAGAAAACGATGCCCATAAAATCCTATAAATAAGATATATTTATTAAAGGATTGATCCACTTTATGTCCATAAAATCCATACATTATAAAATGGATAAATTTTTTATTTATCAATTGTATCAATTAAAATGACTACAATATTCATTAATTGATTGTCAAACTCCTTTAACATAGACGTATTCATTGAAAAAAATAAATTTATGTGACACTAGCAGTAAAAAATGGTGGTCATCATAGTTGAGGATGACAAATGATATATAATTATTAAAAACAACCATTTCATGACACATAATATTTTGTGAAAACATTAACTACAACATTCATTATTCTATACTGTATATAAAAAAAATATCAATATTTTAATATTTATTCCAATAAATTATGATAATTATACCATCTCAATTTTATACAATTAATTTTTTTATATGCATAAAACAGTAGAATTTTTATAAAATATTTGTAACAAGATTATTTTTTGTCCTACTATATGAGCCTATGAGGCATTCTATCCATGAAAATTTAAATGAATTAACTAATTTAGAACCATAAGAATAGTGAAACCTCTGTTAAAATTTCATTTATTCTCAAAATAATATGGTTCAAGCATGATATCAACGAAACAAAATCATATTTAAAAAAAAATTATTTCCACCAACATAAGCTTAAATATTTTGTGTATGTATACTCATATAATCTATTTTTATAATATATCATGAAACCCACTAGACATGAAACACCATAAAATATTATTTTTCAAAATATAAATACCCTACATTCAAAAACATTAAAACAATATAAGAGGAATATATCACATGTTGTCCATCATTTTAGATGAGAACATCACATGTTACTTATAAATAATAGTAATTAATTTTCTCTTAATAATTGAATTGAGGGACCCATATTTATAACTATAATAGAAGATGATAAATCCTATATTGAATAAAAAATTAATATCATGTGCTCATCATTATACCCTTCCACACGTATTAGTAAAATCTCCATATTGGAATAATAATATTATCAATGTTTGATGGTCCATATGTGAGATAATTTTATAAGTAGTTGTAAAATAATTAATATAAAATTAAATCTTAATATATATCATGATTTTATACATATATTTGTAGATTATGATCCTAACAATGTCAGTAATAGAATAAATCCTTTACTTTTTATCCCATTATTTTAATATATATCACATATGAGACTCAACTCGTACTAATAATAACATATTATCAATTTACATATAACTATTAAATGATCATAAATTTGGTATAACTAAAATTCATAATTTTAGGGGTTTTATTATTCAACTATTCATAAAATAAAAAACCTAACATGGGTAAAGGATAAATAAATATTTAATTAATTATAAAATCATAATATATTCATGTGGATATTAAACATTGAAATCAATGTCTGATGAATATAACACCTAAATTTATTATAGGGATCTTTTCTTCTGATATATTAATATTTTTATTAATCAATACACTAACTATCATTTGTATCCAATTAACCAAAAGTAAATCATTCCTCTAATGGATTTATTGGATATGATATATTTTTAAGATATTATTTTCCCATAAAGAAGATATGTCTAATATATCCTATGATGTCCATTTGTTGTTGTTATAATATAGCTTTACATATCTAAATATTAATTGGAACCCCCTAATGTATAACTAAAAACTTATTAAACCAAACAAGTTTCGTTATTATATATAATAAAACAATTTAGAACATTTATTTTTCATATACTATGGGGGATTTTATAGAACTATTACAAATAACATCTCCACCATTATAGATTTACATAGAAAAAATAAAATATTGAATAAAAAATTTCTATTTTGAAGTTATTTTCATTATAACCATTTATAATTTTTATTCTTAACATGAAATGAAAAATAGATATTTCTTACTATCTTTCAAATATTTGAGATCTTATTGTAATTAATATAGTGACTTTAAATAAGATTGAGGTTTGATTATCATATAATTGAAAGAATTTTGTCGAGATGAAAGGATAATATACTTGAAAAAATAATGGTTGCTTTATATATAATACAATACAATAATTTCATTTATTACATGTTAATAGAAAAATAATTCATTATAATATTTACACTATCAAATAGTGTGAAAAAACAATTCTTAGAGTTCTAAATATATTAATTTAATGAAACATTACCAATTAACCATTTATGACTCAACTAAATTAGCCACTCTATTCTATCTCCATGGAACCCATTTTGAGTATATAATTTTTATCCCCTATTTCATTAATTAATATAAATTTCTTAAACCATACCTTTAAAATTATAAATTTGAGATATTATTTATGATGTGTATTATTTCATCCACATACAAAACAAGAAATACTATATCTAATCCTATAAATCAATTGTATACACATGTAACAATCACGATCAATATTAGAATGAACAATTTGATTTCATAATCAGGTCATATGGTCCAATTATGAGGATCTTCTTTCACTCTAAAAATCACACTTTGTAAAAATAATACTATAACATCCCCAACTAGATTCATAATACCATTAGGATATATCATATTAATGAATTTATGAAATTCCCAATATAGAAGTTGGATTTGAAAACTTTTAAATAATAATAATAATAATAATAAACTACTATGAAATGAAATATATAAATGGAATAGGAAACTATAACTAGTAAAATTGTATCTTTATAAATATTAACATCAATTATTTTATACCCCTATTATAGGAAGAAAAATTAATATGTAGACACTTAACCATCAATACTAATTTTGTATAGATGACATACATTCACCCAATGGTTCTCCCCCTTTCGGTGTATCCGGAAAGTTACACACATTACTAATGTATATAGGTTTTATCTAAAATATCATATCCACTATCAAGAAATATTTATTTAAACTTGACCATCCATACTAATTTCATTTAGAAAAAATACTTTCACTCTATGGTTCTCCCCCTTTGGGTGTATCTATAAAGTTACACACATTACTAATGTATATAGGGTTTGTCTAAAATATCATATCCACTAGTTAGTTTTCATAATAAAACACTCAATATCCTATTGATTTGTTTTTTTCTTATCCACTATTATCATTACATCAGAATAATTTAAAATGAGAAATTAATATATCTAAGGATGAAAAACATCCCACCCCAGTTTTTAGGTTCTTGTTTAATATATGTGGGATACATCTCCATAACCTCTTATAAAATTAGATCGGGTTACGTTGGTACATTCAATATTATTGGTCTTATATATGTCCTTATTTTATTTTAGTCCCACAAAATATATGGATAAAATGTATTATATTATTGAATATTTCGAATTATGTCACAATACCTTATAATTCTAATTGATTATAAAAATAATCACAAAAGAAATAAAGTTGAAGAAGTTTTTTATAGAGTAGAATCATTTTAAAATATTACCTAAAATTATGGTGGAGGTTATTAAAACTTCAATTCATTTCATGGTCTCTAGTCATTTTTTTCTGGCTTCATTAACTTCATGAAAGTTTAGTCATCTATCATTTTTTGAGTATTTAGTAGTGGTTTCTTATTTATTCAATGGAAATTATTTTATAATAAATAATATCTAGTACAGATATATATGAATGAAAATGATCAAGCACTGAACATATGAGTAAAAGTTCTCTTTAGCATTAATTAATCCTAATCACATTTAAACAAATTTTATTATATATATTTAGTGGTTGTTTCAAAAAAACCACAGCAAAATACTATTTAAAAAAATTATATATACTGTAAACATAGAAAAATGGACATGAAACAAACTAGGACATGAATATATGATAAACACATAATACATACATCATACATCCACAATAATATAAACAAACATCCACAGTCATCAAAAGATCTGTCTTGGTAAAACTTCTAAAGACCCGGAATATTCCATGTAATTTTTTTATTTATATGGAAATATTAAGAGTCCGAAAAAATTGAAGGCGCATGATTATAAGTCCTGGTGTGCGTGAAATGTATTTTTTAACTTTTTCTAGGTATGTTCAATAAACACATGAGTAGTGTTTTGTAACTTTTTAACCGATGCACAGAATTGAAATCTGATGACACCGTTGAACTCGCTACCCCGATATTCACATAAGGATACCATTACCTCGAATGTAGTAGGTTGAGGGTGGAAGTTAGTTTTTTTGGATATTCATGGGAGAGTTAAAAAAATTATAATTAATATAAAACAATAACTTATATTTTTATTCAAAATCACCTTTTTTAATCATGGTGGTGGGGACCACCTGAACCCCACTTTTAATCGGGGGATACTCTTGGTTTTCCCCTAATTTAATGATCCATCAATAATTGATTATTTAACAAACATAATTTATTATTTTGGCTCCTCACCTTTCTTGAGGTTGGGGGAAATCATTGGCAAAGGATAGATTTGGAGAAATATCCTACCAATAAAGAACCTCTCTAATGAACAACATTATTCAGATTAAGAATGTGGATCCGACCTTGGAGCAAGTTGTGGGAGTTACATGCATCAGTGTCTTCATAATCATCATCTTCATCCTCACGGAACCTCCAATGGACGATCGAGGTAGAAGTATGTTTATGTTGTTATTAATGATGAATCTTTGTTTCAATCTAAGAACTACAAGCTACAAACATAACGTAGAGGGTGAGGGCCGAACGAACATGGCCCAAACCCTCTACAACATTATTGTTGATGCATTCTACCTAGAGTGCCGATAGATGGATTGAGTGGTGATAATTGATCATGATAGATGAGGATGGAGGCTAGCACACCGATAGGCCACATGGAGGTGGGCGGTGCGCATCTGTGATGCAGGTAGATAAAGAGGTCGTGGTGGAGTAGGGTGGCGGCCAACACGTCGGACGACCGCGTGGCGAAGTGGCAGCTTGCGTTCGCGCCGCCGAAGTATGAGGTCGCGACCACTTGGCCGCAGTCGAGGTCAGAGGGTGGCCAACATCCAGCTTCCATAAATCAGAGCAGTGCCATCACGTAGCTGGGAGGAGGACCGACTGATAATCTGGCTGGCTGCATCGCGCCGAGAGGGACCACTCCTATAGGTCCATCGTACTAGTCGGTGGTGCCATGTGGCAATGCCTGGGGTGCCAAAACTGAATGGCCAAAGGGCCGTTTGGGGGACCTGGGTGGTGAAACTCCCCACCTAGATGGCAGCTAGGGTGGACCCTACAACTAGAGGACACCTCGGTCATGGGCAGCACAATGGTCCATGCCCAGCACCGGCCGGGCTTCCCCCTTCGCAGGCCAGTCTGGACCATGGCCCATGCCAATTGGGTCGGCCCCGGGCCTGTCTAGACCTAGATACGCCTTTTCAACAATATCATGAGAACCAGGTGTCCGTTTGACAAACCATCTATAGTTCTAGATTCTTTGGATTGAAACAGTCCTTTCGGTATACTTCACATGATTTTTGGACAATGTTGGAGTATGTTTTGGTTGGATCGATCCAGAATCCAACAGGGCCCTTGAGACTAAAAGGCTAATAACATAAAGACCGAGCGTCCGATTGACACACTGTCTATTGTGTTGGGTTCTCTCTAACATGAAAGACCGTCGTGATACTTCTTCCTGGGACATTGTTGTGGTTGAAGTATCAAACTATGGATTTAGGATAAGAACCTCCCTGAATCAAGCATGCTTAGAGCGAAAACCATGTGGCTAGGTATACTTGAAAAATCGTCAGATCCTATGTGGGTCACTACTTGGAGATCGATTGTAGGTCAGTGCATAACAATCTTGTGTGGGTTGTGCTTAGTGATACTATGTGGTTCAGTGTATACTGGTCCTTTGTGGGTCAACTCTAGATCCTGTGTGGGTCATTGCCATATCTCTTGTGGGTCATCTTCAATCATGTGTGGTTCAATATCAGAGCTTCTTGACGAAGTAAGATGATCTAGCTTATGACTAATTATCTATACATTCGTACATAAGTAATACCTGGTGTGATCTTATTCCTTACCTTTGTGGTATTCAATTATGTTGTGTTACGTTTGAGGTACTTACCATTGTGGTACATATCTATGTGGGGATACCTTTTTGGTATTCTACTCTGTGGCACTAAATTTGTGGTACTTACCTTTGTTGTACACTTTATTTTGGTGATACCTTTGGGGTGTTCTTTAGTGTGGTTTCACCTTTTTGGTACTTATATTTATGGTGATACCTTCATGGTATTCTTTCCTTCATGAAATAGTTATGCTATTGGCTAATGTGTTGGTCTTTGTGTTTTCACAAGAACATGATTGGTATACATGGTAACTTAGGTATATGTATGGGAATGTACCTATGTATGTTTAATTGTTACTTTGTGCTTTTTAATTATGATCTTGTATTGTGGTTTATCATTTATAGATTCTAAATTACCTTCATGGGTCTCAGGGTCCCAATTGAGTATCATTATACTCAGCCCTGCACGGGCTATGCCCACACCTTGTTGTGTCATGTCTAGACGATGGACATCGCTGATCGAGGTTGAGGGTACTAGGACTGGAGGATGCTTGGAGGTGGAAATTAGACGAGAAGATCCATAGAGACGACCGTTCGAGAGCCGTACCTACCCTTTAGGTAGGATCCTCGGCATGTGTTCACAAGATTTTGGTTTCAGTTTTAATTGTACTTTCCAGCTGGGCTTGTATTCTGGCCCCCATAACATACTGTACGCACCATTTTTTACTATATAGTTTACTTTATACTCGTATCTTGTCATGTGATTGGTTATGTGAGTTTATATGTTATAATGGAATTACCTTCCCAGTTTTAGGGATATGCCTTTCTGGTGCTAGTTGCTAACCCATGGCCTATGGATGGCGGGCATGAGGTAGTCACAGTACGAGCCCTGGGGGACGGGTTGTGACAAATTAGTATTAGAAGAGTCAGTTCTACCGAATAAAATAGACTCTGATCATTTAATCAGAAATAGTGTTAAATGTTATGAGTGTGGTTATCAGTTTTGGGAATCCACTATTTCTGTGGTGGCCGACATATCCATACACCTTGAGCTTGACTTCTGATTTCCGACTCAGTGCACAAAAACACTTATTACGTGTGTGTTTCTGAAAAGATTTATTTGTGATCACTTTGAGTCTGCTCACTAGATATAACTTAATTATCGTGGAACACCTTTTTCTTTTCGGGATGACTCCACGTAGACAGCCATCCAGGGTTCCATGTAGAGCATGTGATGACAACCCACTGATCCACATGGCTTTAGTGCTGGTCCCACTTTCAGTAGTTGTACCATCAGGTGGTTTACCAACAGCACCACTGCCCATTAGACAGCCTATACTTCCAACCCTATCAGTAGAAAGTTCATGCTGCTTGAGCACGTTCTACAAGTTTCAGAGCAAGATTTCAAAAGGTTCCAAGGTGAGACAAATCCACAGGCAGTTAGGGATTGGGTGGAGGCTGTGGATAGAGTTTCTCAACTGGTAGGGACACCAACTGATCTCATGGTAATCCTTGCCACTATCCTAACTTAGGAAATAGAAGTTAGATAGAAGAGCTTGATGATCTAGGTTTATGACGTTGTCCCTATCATTTATGTGGAATTGGAGAGACATTTCAGGGAAGAGTTCATCCCAGCGAACTTACACTCAGTACGTATACATGAGCTTCTCCACTTGCATCAGGGAATCATGAATGTTGCTCAATATTCAGCAAGGTTCACCGACCTCTCACGCTACTCCACTAATATGGAGAATGACCCTTTAATTAAGGCCTAGATCTTTGAGACGGGGCTCAGAAGTGATATTAGAGCCTTAATGATTTTCCTCAGAATCCTGACACTTGTGGGGGTGTTAGAGAGAGCACTCTTAGTGGAGGGCTTCCTTGATAATCAGTCACTGGAAGTGATACCCACCACCAGATGTTATTTAGTAGAGTCATCTGCAGTTGGTAGCAGAAAAATGATGGAGAATTAAAAAAAGTTCCAAACTACAAGTGGACGACCCTCAGGACGTAGGGTCAGTTATGCAGGGATCTCGAGACACAACAAGATAGGGAAGGATCAAGTAGTGTTACTCATGTGTCGGGTAGGGTCACATGGCTCATGACTGCCCGACCCACCATATGGATGACTATCATATGGTTGATAGACCACCTTGGTAGAAGAAAATATTCGATCAAGGAGGTTTTCAAGTTGGAGGCGGACATGGTAGAGGAGCTGTACATGCAACAGGCAATGGGTGATGATACGGGGTTCTACCGACACCACCTCATGCTGGTCCACCCTGACTATATGGAGCAGGTGGACATGGACGAGCTCAGCTCTAGGCATCTAAGGCCTAAATCCACGACACTTTGGAGATGATACGAGTAACGATTTGTTTCTACTCCACCACAACTTCAGTACTCATAGATATAGGTTCCAGTCACTCTTTCATTTCTATAACCCTTGTTCAGAGATCGAAGATTCCGGTGGATCCGTTGGGTCGATCATTATGGCTAGATACTTCTATGGGAGAAGATTCGACTATCACATATTGGAACTAGTAGTGTGAGCTTACATTAGGAGGTGATATCTTTCCTGAGATCTTCTAGTAACAGCGTCGAGGCCGTATAATGTCATCATTGGTATGGATTGGTTATCTATAGTCCATGCTCAGATCGACTGTATTAGGTGCAAAGTGCAGTGGGTCTGCACAGATGAGACAAGCTTTTCCTTCACCGGTGAGAAGTGAACCTTTGCAACACAAGATGGACTTACCCAAAGGAGGGTGAAATCGATCACACGTCAGTTGTCTAGCCTTACCCTCGGAGCAGTTGATGATGTGAGTCTGAGCTATCATTTAGTGGTGGACCATTACACTGATGTTTTACATGATGATGTTATAGGTTTCCCTCATCGTAGAGAGGTGAAATTTTATATCTACATGTACCCTGGGAAGAAAAAGATATATACATGAGAAAATCAGATGGCTTCCACAGTGATTTGTGAGCTGTGAGTACTAATGAAGGACTTGTAGAGCAAGGGGTTCATTAGGCCTAGTGTTTCTCCTTTGGTTGCACCCATTTTGTTGCCAAGAATGCGGATGGGATTTTGAGGCTCTACGTGGACTATCAGTGCCTGAATCAGGAGACCGTGAAGAACAAGTACCCACTTTTGAGGATTAAAGATCTATTTGATCATTTGAAGGGATCATGATGGTTTTCAAATATAGAACTAAGATCAATCTATCACCAGCTTAGGGTACAAGATGAGGATGTGCAGAAGACTACCTTTAGATTTCGGTATGGCCACTATGAGTTCTTGGTTTTTCCATTCGGTGTGACCAACACCCCAGAAGTGTTCGTGGGACCCATTAACATGATCTTCCAGCCATACATCAATCGCATTGTGGTATTCTCTAACAACGACATTCTAATATAATCACCTATGGAGGAGGAGCATGTCTATCATCTAAAGATAGTTCTGGACACACTCTGAGAGAAACAGCTTTATGGTAAACCCTATAAGTGCTGGTTCTAGATACGAGAGGTTCACTTACTAGGAAAAATTACCTAGGAGGTTGGAGTTTTAGTGGATCCAGCGATGATTGAGGCTATGATTGCTTGTGATCAACCCAAGAGTGTGATAGATGTGAGGAGTTTCCTTGTTTTGGCTGGTAACTATCGGAGGATTGTGCCTGACTTTTCCAGAGTTGCAGCACCATTATCAGATTTGATGAAGAATAAGAATCCCTTCATGTGGTCAGATACATGCCGATGATGTTTCCAGGAGCTAAGGTAGTGACTGATGAGTTCCCCCATCTTGAGGTTTTTATAGGAGGGTGTTGGGTACGTAGACTACTACAGTGCATCACATACCGGGCTAGGATGTGTTCTAATGGAGGAGTGAGCAGGGATCACGTATGGTTCTAAACAGCTAAGGTAACATGTGTAGAATTACCCTACCCATTACGTGGAGTTATTAGTAGTGGTCTCTGCCTTGATGATGTGGCAACATTACTTGATGGGTGAAAATTTTATAGTCTAATTTGATCACAAGGGTCTTAGGTGTGTCTTCTCATAGAAGGTCCTGAACTTGAGACAACTACGTTGTAATGAGTTCCTCCAAGACTATGACTTTGAGATAGTCTGTACTCCAAGGAAGGGGAACGTAGTAGCTGATGCACTCAGTAGGAGATCTGGTATACAATTTTTGTGTGAGGAGATATATCAGATAGCCTCTTTGTGGATATCCTATGTGGATTGAGATAGAGCATCATATCCTTAGTCTCTAATAGTCACTACTCCACTTCTTCTACGATTTAGAGAGGGAGAGCTTGTGGACACTGACTGTGAGGCACGACATGTTCATATATCCACATGACAAGCATCTGATGGATTTTTTGAATTAGGGGAGTAGTTCATCCTCTATAGAGGACATTCAATGGTACTGTTTGTGCTTATAGAGGATGTGTTGAGGGAGTTCCATACATCCCCTCTAGTAGTACATTAAGGAGTGGTGAAGATGTACCATGACCTTCATCTTCATATGTGGTGAACATGAATGAAGAAAGTTTTAGCAGAGTTTGTCTCTCGACGCCTCAATTGTCAGCAAGTGAAGGCAGAACATAAGCTTCCTTTGAGCTTATTTCAGCCACTAGAGGTGCCAGAGTAGAAGTGGGAAGGAATTTACATGGACTTCAAGATATGACTTCCATGCACATTCAGAGGTCATCATTTTATCTATGTGATAACTGACTAACTCATCCTGTCGGTCCACTTCCTACCTATCAGAGAGTAGGGATCTATAGAGGGCTTGCGATGCCTCTACGTGAATGAGATTGTGCGGCTTCTCTGTGTGCCATATATGATTATCTCCGATATTGATTCACATTTTACATCCTATATATAGAAGGGGTTTTAGGAGGCATTCGGGACACAACTTCAGCTGAGCACCGCCTTTCATCCTCAGATAGATGGTCAGGGATAGAAGAGAATTCAGAACATCAAGGACATTTTGGTGCTTGTGTCCAATATTTCGACTGCAGGTGGGAGGACCACTTTCCTTTGGTGGACTTCATGTACAAAACACAGCTATCACTCTACAATTGGTATGGAACCATTTAAGGCATTCTATGGTCGACCATGTAGATCAACTCTTTGTTGGACTATCTCTGGGGATTCAGCACTCTTGGGACCAGATATGGTACTGGCTACCACGAAGAAGGTGCAGATCATTCAGGAGTGGATGAAGACTGCATAGAGTATGCATAAGTCTTATGCTGATAGGAGACAGAGACCTCTTCAGTTCAAGGATGGTGACCATGTATTTCTGTGGGTCTCACCTTGACGTGGTTTGCGGAGATTTGACTAAGGTGGTATGTTATATCCATGGTTCATTTGACCCTTTCAGGTCCTCCACAGTGTTGGAAAGGTGGCGTACCGCTTATCTCTTCCCACTCAGTTGCACTAGGTGCATGATGTTTTCCACATATCACAGTTGAGGAGATACGTATATGACCCTTCCTAGTTCATTGGCTGGGGAAAACTGGACATCGATGATGGAGCGACATTTTTAGAGGTTCTAGTGGAGATTGAAGATCAACAGGAGAGAGTCCTTTTTGGGTGGTTGATACCTCTGGTGCGCGTTCGTTTGAAGCACGAGATCCTTCAGGAGAGCACATGGTAGCGAGTGTCTTAGATTTGTGCACATTACCCAATTTTTTTCCCTAGTTAGGATGTCGATTTTGGGGAGGCAAATCCCTGAGGTGAGGAGAAATTGTTGGAAAAGTATAAATTTGGAGAAATATTATCCAAATGAAGAACCTCTCACAAAAAGAACATTCTCTGGATCAAGAACATGGAACTAAACATCGATTGAGTTGGCAGAGCAAAGAGCATCAATGTCTTCATCATTATTATCTTTTTACTCTTGACACCTCCAACAGATGCTCAAGGTAGGGGTGTGTTTCTATTTTTCATCATGATGAATCATTGTTTAAAACATTTAAATACCTTCTACTGACATAAAACGAAGGGTAAAGGCCAAAAAAAGACGGCCCAAACACTCCGCAACATTATTGTTGATGTGTTTTACCGGGAGGGTGGATTGATGGGTAGAAGGATTCCGTTGACCGTGATAGAGGAGGACAGCGGCCGACATGCCAGCTGGCCACGTGGAGGTGTGGTGGTACACATTCCCCCCTCATGTCGAGGAGGAGTCGATGACCCGTTAGCTGCAGTAGATCAGGGCGGCGGCTGGCACGACGGCCGACCATGTTGCAAAGTTGCAGTGTGAGTCCACAACGTCGGAGTTGGAGGCTGCAACTACTTGGCTGCGACAGAGGTCGGATATCAGCTGACTTCTGGCTGGCCATGGAGGACAGTGACACTGACGTGCCGCTAGGAGGAGAACTAGATAGAAATCTGGCCAGCCGCATCACGCCGAGCAGGACCCCTTTGGCATGTCACGCCTTCCCGTCGGTGGTGCCATGTGGCGCCTCTAGGTTCTCCAAGACCAAATGACCAAAGGGCCATTCGGGTGACCTGTGGGGTGCGTCTCCCCTCCCTGGTGGTGACTAGGGTGGACCCCACCATAAGGGTTCAACCCATCTGCAAGCTGTGATGGGGTTCACAATGCGGTCCCTGCCTTACAGGAGGGCCGGGCCGAACGAAGGCCCAATGGGCCAGGCCTGCAACGACCCATGCCAATCGGGCTGGACCCAGAAAGGGTCAGGTTGACTCGAACTGATTTGAGTCTGGCCGGGTAGTCCGAATGGGTCGGACCGAACCCGGTCCCATTTAGACCCAGATACTCCTTTTTGGCCATATCTTGAGAATCATGCATTTGTTTGATGAAACATCTGTGGTGTCAAAAGCCTTGTATCAAGATGATCATTATGGAATACTCCAATTGGGTTTTGGATATTGTTGGAGTATGGAAGGGTTGGATCGAACCTGAATTCATTGGGGCCCTCGAGATTAAAGAGCTAATAACTTATTGACTGGGCATCCGATTGATGCGTCGTCTATGGTGTTAGGTCCCCTATGATTTGAAGGACCTTCGAGGTACTTATTCATGAGACTTTGTGACTTTTTATGTATTGAATGATGGCTTGAAGAGTATATCCTCCTGGAATCATGCACGCTTTGAGAAGATAACATGTGGCAAGCTGTACTTGATGAATCTTCAGACCCTGTGGGGGTCAACAATTGGTGATCTTATATAGGTCACCGCATACCAATCCTTTGAGGGTCAGAGCTCAATGATCCTATGTGGTTCAGTGCATAATAATCATGTGTGGGTCATCTCTAGATCATGTGCGGGTCAACTTCAGATCCTATGTGGGTTATCGTCGATCTTGTGTGGGTCAAAAGTGGAGCTTCTTGATGAAGTAAGGTGATCTAGCTTACTACTAATAATATTTACTTTCATACTTATGTTATACCTGGTGTGACCTGAGTCCTTACCATTCTGGTATTCTACTATGTGATGTTACCATTGTGGTACATACCTTTGCAGTACACATCTGTGTGGTGTTACCTTTGTGGTATTCTACTATGTGGTGATAAATGTATGGTAATTACCTCTGTTGTAAACTTCTGTGTGGTGATACTGTTGGTGTATTCTTCTGTGTGGATTTACCTTTGTTGTACTTATCTTTGTGCTGAAACCTTCATAGTATTATTTCCTTCGTTTAATGGTTGTACTTTTGGATAAAGAGTTGGTCCTTGTGTTTCCTCGTGAATGAGATGTGTATATTTAGTATCTTAGGTATATGTATGGGTATATACCTAAGTAGATTTGACTGTTACTTCATGCTTCGTAATTGTGATATTTGTTTTTTGGTTTATACTTTGTGGATTATAAGAGAACTTCATGGATATCAGGGTCCCTACTGAGTATCGTTATACTCACCCCTCCACGGGCTATGCCCGCACCTTGCCGTGTCATGTGCGGATGACAGACATTGCTGATTCACGTGAGGGTACGAGGACTGGAGGGTACTCGGAGGTGGACATTAGACAAGACTATCTAGAGAGACGATCATTTGATAAATGTATATACCCTTCTAGAAGGATCATTGGAGGGTGTTCACAAGAGCTTTTTTCAGTTTTACATGTACTTTCTAGTTGGGCTTATATTCTGGCCCCCATTATGTACTATACACACCCTTTTTACAATATAATTTACTTTGTGCTTATATCTTGCTGTGTGATTGGTTGTGTGAGTTTACAGGATATAAAAGCAATGCCTTCCCAGTTTCAGGGATATGCCATTCTATTGCTAGTCATTAGCCCATGGCCTATGGAATGCATGTTTGGGGTAGTCACAACATGGGACCCAGGGGATGGGCCATGACAAAACTATACATCTGTCAAACAATTACCCAATCATAAATATATATATATGTAAATATAATATTTCAAATAACAACCAATTCCCAATATACATCCACTTCAGGACCTACATTACATCCATTTTCCTCCACATCATCTCATCAATTGAATTTGAATGCATCATCTCATCCACTATGACAAAAAAGAAAACAAAAATTAAAACAAACAATAATAAATCAAAATTATTGTTGAATAATTGATAAATTTTAATCATACCATGGAAACTATGATCCATCACAAATACCTTCTTGAGAAATGCATGGATTGGAATGGTCAAACTCTTTCCAACTGTCAGTATTTTCCTCCTATGATGAATACCATAACATTTAATAAAACCAAGAATAAAGGGAAAATAAATTGAATATATTTAGAATGCTACACATAAAATTTGTTATTTTGTTAATCAAACATAATACATTTTGACATAAAAATTAATTCCAAAAGAAAAAAACATTTCAAAATAAGAAATAAGTATTTAAATTAAAATTCAATAGTTTAAACTAAAAAGGGATAAGTAATTATTCTAATTTATTTTTATACTAAAGTGTGGCATGATGAAATTTACATAATATTTTTTTAAAAAAAATATGATATCATTTCTTGTAATTTTTAAAAAATCACATTTGTGGTTGTCCCAATATTCCATGTCAATATGAGGTCGTTTTCTATGGTTTTTTTCATTCCACTCATGTTTTAGTGCCTGAAAAAACTAAAAAATTGTTTATGGATATCTTGAGAAAATGACCATTCATAATGACAAGTTATCAGTTCATAGATTTATGAATATAATATATGGTTATTGTCCCATAATTTTAGAAAAATACAACATCTTTTCCCTAGTTTTGACCCCCCAACACATGATGTTAATGAATCGTTTGCCTTGATGAAGTTTTTACCATGTAACATTGACGACAATACATGTCAGATTGACATGTAATCTATACATACACAAAAATAATTACCCAGCAATGGTTTTCAAAGGATTTTCTCTCAATTTGATGTAATTTTCAAGAAATTTTACAATTTCATGATCCTTATATTGTATTAAAACACTAAAAATGCATTTTCGACCATTTTTGAAAAACCAAAATTCCAAGTGATGATCTTTTAGTTCAAAAATTCCCAAAATAAATCTATTTGTAATGTCCCCTAATTTTCGGGAAATACAAAATCATTTTCATGGATTTTACCCCTAATACGTTTTTAAGGATTTCATACCAATAAAAAGTGTTTATCGTGTAATTACAACCACCCCATGGGTCATATTGACATGTTTTCAATGAATACATGTTAAAAAAACTCATCTATGGTTGTCCCAAGATTTCTTGTTAATATGAGGTTTTTATCTATTGTGTTGATTATTCCATGTATGTTATAGTGTTTTAAAACATAGAATATTTGTCGATGATATTCCTAGGAAAACCACAATTTGGAAGGACATGTCGTCGATTCCTAAATTTTAAAATTGAATCATCAATCATTGTCTCTTGATTTTACGTAAATTGGACAACTTTTACTTCTTTTAACCCCTAACACTTGTTTTTAAGGGGGTTTTTAACTTTAAAGAGTGTTTACTGAGTAATTTCAATCAAATCACAGATTTTATTGATGTGTTGTCTTTGTGTAAATGTCAAAAATAATTCAATAGCTATGGTCTCATGATACCATTTTAAATAAATGTTATTTTCTATGGTTTTGCCTATTTAACACGTGTTTTAGTACTTTAAATTACAGAAATTTGTTTTTACTAAAATACATTAAGAACCATCATTTGAAATGATGTGTTGTCAGATCCAATATTTATGAATACCATCTATTGTTTTTTCTGTGATTTTAGGGAAATTCGACATATTTTCTCGTTTTGACCCCCTAATACTTCTTTTTAAAAGCTTTTATACCATTACGAATTTTTTAACTTTTAATTCTGACCACATCACACATTAAATTGATGTTTTTTCTGTATGTACCCATAAAAAATAACTGATCATTACTTTCCAATATTCATTAAAAATATAAGGCCTTTTTCTTTGGTCTTTACCACTCTATGATCATTTTTCAATTTTGAAACCATATAAATTCTTTTATGGACATCCTGTGAAAACAATATTTCATAGTCATGTACCGTTATTTCCTACAATTCCAAATTTATCCTACATCTATAGTCCCCAAATTTTATGGTATTTAAATTTCATTTTCCTATTTTTACCTCTAAAACATGAGTTTAATGTGTTTTGTTTATTTATATACTGTTTACTAAGTAATTATTTCCATACTACATGTTGTATTGATGGGTTGTATTCATGTATACATAAAAAGTATAACAATATTGGTGGTCCCAATATTCCCAGTGAATTCAAGGTTGTTTTGTAAGGATTTGAATTTTCCAAGCATGTTTGAGGGTTTTTAAATAATAAAAATGTGTTTAAATCCATCCCAATACAACCAGAATTCAGATTTATGTGTTGTTGATTACTACATTTCACAATTCAATATATTATCATTTTCCCTTGATTTTAGGGACATATGATGGAATTTTCCAGTTTAAACCCCATGGCACTTATTTTTATTGTTTTTTATACCATTAAGAGGTGTTTATCAAGTAATTATAAACACACAAAAAATTGGATTGATGTGTTGTCTATGAATAATTGTTAGAAATTGCTTAGTTGTCTTAGTCTTTTTATTCAATATCCATATGAAGTTGTTTTCGATGGTGTTGACCATTTCAATCACATTTTAGTGTTTTAAAACACAAAAAAAATTATTTCCATTCTGGGAATACCGTTATTTAGATTGATGGTCCTTCAATTCCTTTATTTCAAAATTTAATCGTTGGTAATTTTCTAATTATTTTAGTGAAATAAGACATTTTCCTTAGTTTTGACCCCTAACACTTTTATAAAGGCTTTTGTACATGTACGAAGTTTTTACTGCTAACCACACCTCACATCAGATTGATGTGTTGTCTATGTGTACAAATAAAAAATATCACATTGGTGGTGGTGTCACCATTCCAAGTCAATTTGTTGTCATATGATATGGTATTGAAAATTCCACACCCATTTTGGTGTTTTAAAACACTAAAATAGTTATTACATCCATCCTATGAACGATTTCATTTAGAATGACAAGTCATTAGTTCTAACAGTTTACAATTTAATATAGTATAAATTTCACCTTCTTTTAGGTAAATCCTACAATATTTTCCTCGTTTTGTACAAAACTTATTTTTAAATTTATTTGAAACTAATATGAAGTGTTTATCAAATAATTCACACCACACCACAAGCCAGATTTATGTTTTTTCTATATATACACATAAAAAATTAAATAGTGGTAATGGTATGATTATTTCAAATAAATATGAAGTTGGTTTCTATGATTTTTACAGTTATTTACATGTTTTTGTGTTTTAAAATAATAAACATGTGCTTACAACAATACCAATAAAACCATTATTCTAAATAAACTTGTCATATATTCCTACAATTTAAAATTATATCTATGTTCATTATCCACTAATTTAAATGAAATATATTATTTTGGTGATGACCCCGACTTGTTTCTAAATTCTTTTATACCATTAAGAAGTGTTTGTCAAGTTATACTGATCGCATCACACATCATATTGAAATGTTGTCTATGGATACACATTAAGAATTACTCAGTGATGAGGTTCCCCTTATTTTACAACAATATGTACTCTTTTGATATGGTATTTACCATTCCACTCACATTTTATTGTTTTAAAACACTAAAATCATGTTTACATCCAAAACGATAAAATATTAATTCAGAATGATGTCATTTGGGTTCCTTCATTTCAAAATTCAATCAACGATAATTTCCCAGGATTTTGTTGAAATCCGACAGTGTTTTCCTTGTTTTACCCCCTCCCTAAAACATGTTTTGAAGTATTTTTTATATTTTAGAGGGTTTTTCAAGTAATTACAACCAAAATGCATATCAGATTGATGTTGTTTATATGATCACAAACCAAAAATAACTCATTGGATGTTTTCCCATGGGTTAACAACATTATATTTCCTTTTAAGATGTTTTTTACCATTCCAAAAACATTTTAGTGTTTTAGAACTCTGAAAATTCATTTATGGCCATAACATACATCTCAGGAATTGTTTCAGTCAACTAAGGATGTATGGAAACTAAATCATTCTCCATTTCCAACTACCAATGATCATTTTTTATCATATAATATACATTTTTCTTTCACCTTTTTAATTCAATTTTTCAATTTTCCTTTGTGATTCCCAATCAACAGAACTATTGAAACCCACACTACTTGTCATGGTAACAGATGAAGCTGCCCTAACAAGACAACTAATGGAGTATTCCCACATTCCACCCCATACACATACGTGATTCTATTTCCCAAAAACTATTCCAACATCATTGTTATGGGTAACTGATGATGAATTCAAAGGGTTTATATCTGAAACTTATATAATTTTAACCTTTTTAAAATAATGTTAACAATGATTTTTTAAAATATAAAAACATCATAATATTTTATAATTAATAATTTTTTTCATTACTATTTATTATTATTTCATAACTATAAAAACATAATTATTAAAAATAAATTATAAAAACAAACAAGTAATTACTCCACCAACTATGGTATAGTCATTTACCATATATCCATTGGGTTTCCTATGCATGTTAAACCAAATCTCAATTTAACCAACAATGTGAAATAATTTATTTGACATTAATATATATATATATATATTTATGTCATAAAAATCATTATTTATAATAAAATTATATAAATAATAATTATTTATGTACAAACCCGAATCTATCTTCTTCTTAAAAAAAATATGACCCAAGAAAGCATGGAAAAAATTTATTCTAACACTTTATCGAATTTTTTATAGATAATTTTTAAAAAATAGAAACATAATTAAAAATTATCATTATAATTTTTTATGTCAATAAGGTACATTAAAATATGCGGTTACATCATGAGATGCATCTCTGTTGATATCAACAAACATTTTACATTTATTAGAAGAAAAGGCTTCAAGAATATTTCTATACATATGTTTTGAGCTCAGAGAAGTGTCATTAAACTCATTCCATAATAACCATTTCATAGCTAAATTATTCAATGTACATTGGTGTGATCTGTATTCTGGTACATCAAACTGAAAAACATATATAAATAAAAAACATAACACTTTATAAGTAAATTATAAAATTATAAACGTGTATTTCAAAGTAGTTATCAAGGTATATTAAATTAACATTACCATTTACTTGGGTATTAAAATACCACATGTTTTGCAGCTACAAGTATATTTATCCAATTATTATAATTAATTAGAAATCCTACCATATAAAAATCATGTTTCTTAATAATCTAGCCATATATTCTGGAAGTATCATAGATAGGAATCCCAAACATAACAAATTGAATGACAATATTCATTTCATTCAAGTCACATACATTTTACATGCTCATATTTGTATCCCTTCTATGGTACTATTTCCATTTTTTAATAGTAAAATTAATCAATTAATAAAATATAATGTTTTTTTGAAAAATTAAATATTTACCAGAAATGATAACTCATTAATATCCAATTTAATATGGGGTGATCAAATGCTCTACAACTGTAGGAGAATCTAGTGGTGGGATACTAATAATATATAGGGACATAGCTAGCTCACTAGTTGTATCTAGTAAAATATAATCACTAATATCCACAGAAGATTACAATTGTGGTGGTGTACTTTGGGATTATGATGAGCTAGGATCTCGATTTTTCACTCGTAATTCCTTCATTTGAAATAGATAAGGAATATTAAATGTATAAATAAAGAAAAACTAAAATCTTATTACAAAAATGGAAAACTACAAGAATGTATTTCTAAATAAAATACTTATCATTGAGAAATTGTGATATATTTCCACTACCTCTTGGTAAATTCAATTACATTCATAATCATTATCTTTATTATGAGAATTATATATTTTGTTGATTTCTTCATTGACACAATCTCTTTAATGTTCTATTGTTTCCATATTTTTGATGAAAAAAGTGTTTATTTTTTGGTGCTTGATGAGATTCTATATAAAAAAGAACCAATTTGAATTCATCACCTATATAATATAAGTCTCTATTCCTTATGTGTATAAAAACTCTCTAACCTTCATCCATTTTATAATATCCATAAAAAACCATCTTTCCTTGGGAAGAAAAGTTAATTGGATCATGTAATGCAGACTCAATGTTATTCATAAAAAAGTAAAGTTTATAGAAATAAATACAATGAATCATTCATTATACCCCTATCATTATGGGGCCACTTTTATTTGAATAAGATAACTGAAAATGTTCTATGATAGTTCAATTCAATTATGTAATTCAGGTTCTCATAGAATCCTATCTCTAAAAGTCTAAATAACCCACTTTTTGTGCTTTTCTATTCTTTTTCAGGATAAACTGTATGAAACATGATTCCATGAATATTGTAGGTGTTGAATCTCATTGCCTGACTTAGAGGACCTAAAGACAAAAACATCAAATCATTTGATATTTCATCTCTGTTGTCAATATTTATTATATATACAATGAGAAATATGGTGTTACATTTAAAATAAACAAAAAAATAAACCTAAAACATTATTATAAATGTATATTTATATAATGGAAAATCCATTCAAGAAGATCATTATTATTATTTTTAATTCCATCTCATTTAAATCTCCACCCATTAGTCACCATTTTTTTACAATCTTATTTTTTAGAAAATTTATCTGTAATTACACTATTGAGTAATATATATATATATATATATATATATATTCTTGTATAAACACTATTTCATTATATGTATAATTTTACCCATTTTCAATTGGTATTCCAATAGTTGAAAATATCGATTACTGATTCCTAGAGTGTGAATTGTTGGAGATGTCAGCATCATGTCCAAAATGATTAAATATAGTCTCAACCACATTTAAATACTTGAACTGAAAGTCAATCACTCTTCAGCTATGTAGCATTCAACAATAGAGACTTATAGTTGAGATTTATTCCTCAGATTTGAATTCAAATAACCGAATCACCAAAAGAAATGAAATAATAAAATTATTAAAAATTTAAGCAATGATTTGATTAAATTTAATTAACCAATGAAAATGAAAATAATATCATCGTATTAATCAATTAGATGCATTCATCAATTTTGTACTGAGCCACCATATTCAGCTTATTACACCAAATTAATTATTAAATGA
Organism: Viscum album; assembly: GCA_963277665.1. Lineage (NCBI taxonomy): Eukaryota > Viridiplantae > Streptophyta > Magnoliopsida > Santalales > Viscaceae > Viscum > Viscum album. The sequence continues at coordinate 66,231,402 of OY728126.1, forward strand.
ATTATTATGATGATGAATGGAAGGGAGAAAACCTCTCCAAATGACATAGTGTCAAAACAATTCATTCTTTATGTCTATAATAACTAGTTTAATTTATATTTTCCAATCATAGATATCTAAAAATGATAAAAAACAATTAGAATAATTGTACCTTTTTTAGTTAATGTATTTTGTGAGACAATGGAAGCAACTGATCTATCAAAATAACTGAGTCATGACATTTGAATCTATGAAAATTTGAATGTTTTAAGTCATCACACCTTCATATGTCTGTTGAATATACAACTATAACTTTTATTTTCATTAATGTTCAATGAAATACATCTTTCTCATATTTTTTCATTGTAAAAATAGCTAAAGGATACATTTCATTCTCATTTTCCAACAAACCAATTTTTATATTCAATGACTCTAAATTCTTACATTCATTAAGGTGATCCTTTAATTTACCATTATCAATAAGAAATATAAAAATCACATTGTCAATTATGTTCTTCTCAATATGAATTAAGTCCAGATTATGATATATCAAATTAAACTCTCAATAAATAATTATGGAATATGTACTATATTTATTTCATTATTGTGTTCTGGTTTTTTCTAATACTATACCTCATACTATTTCCCGCATTCTATTAACTAATGTCATATATCAAATTCCTCAGTGAAATTAATTTATTGTACCATGATTTATGAACCATATAACACCTTTAGTGATTGTATCATTTAAATATCATTATATAATTTATTTTTTTAAGACCTAAATTTATAAGAAGAATAAATAAATCGACGATGACACATAAAACACCATATTATGATATGAGAAAATCATTGAGGTTCAAAATGAAAATTACAAACCTGGAAAACTGAATGAGTATTAGTTCACTAACCAGATAAATTTCTTATTCTTGTAATGTCACAAATTTACCACATTAATCATACATTCATTTTGAATAGTTTTCTCCATGAAACATCATATATTTCCACACCATAATCTCATAATTCATGAAATTTGTTGATTATAGGTTGAATGCATACATTGATGCCATTTACAAGGATTTTTACTTCCCAGGATAATCATCAAAATAATGAAATAAGTATTTTTCATACATATCAATGGTGAAAGATTAGAATGGATCAATAAAACTGTCCAAATTGTATAATTAGTACTTAATGTACAATATGGGTTAAAACCATCAGAATCCAATCTCAAACATACATTCCCATGGATCCAAATAAAAATATGGATATAATGAATAAAAAATATGTCATTATGTTGACTAATTTAATTGTATCATTAATCCATTCTTACTATCCTAAGCATGACACTTCATGTGATATGAGGTCTTATAAGACATGAATAATATTTTTAGTCATGGTTTCAGAGTAAAGTAATGAAATACCTCTACAAGAGTTTTGTTCTTATATATCTTCCTCGAGTTGTATTGATTAATAATCAATTTTTTTTTTCATTTTCTTCCATATCCTTGTATGAAATAATGTTCACTCTTCATTATCAAACAATTATATCAATTAAATCATGCAATTATTAATCAATGCATGTATCTTTATATGATCATTTCCATGTATGTTAATGACTTTATTTATCTTTTATAATGAATTAGGGATCCATACTTCACTAAATTAATCATGCAACTAGTTTTAAATAATGGAAATTTTATTTTTATTATTCCTACAGGGTAACTTGATATAATAAAACATAATTATAAAATTCATCTTAGAATTCATTTTCACCCTTCACGTTATTATTGTTGTCCAGGTTTAGTTAATTTAAAGAAATAATTTTTCAGTAAATGAAGTTCGCGGCAAGATTAACCTTATTAGGATAAACAAAATGTTATGTTGATCTACTAAAAACGTTTACATTGAATTATAAAAGCTAAAATTTTTAATTTAAAAAAAATTATCACAAATCTCATCTATTGATTTAGATTTTATTTCATTGAGAGTATTTTAATTTTTTTTGACTTTCCATAACATTTGAATCACCATTCCAAATGAAACATATATATCAACATGGAAAATTTTTCATTATCAAATTCTCATTTACAATATTTCTATTCAACCATCACATGAATTTGAAATAAAGACATAAAAATGTTTTTCTACCTTCCAATTATCAGTTTGCAAATGCATAATCTAGAAATAATTTGAAACCCATGACATTCCAAGGTGTGTTTTGAGGTCAATTAACAATATGTTATCCATAGGTATTTCATTGTATTATCCCAATAAATTTAGATATAAATATTTAAATGTTTAATAAAAAAATTACCATCAAAATGAAATATGACCCAAATTTTTCATTGACTCTTTCATAACTACAATAATGGAAAATGAGATGAAACAAATAATAGAATTTTTTTTACATAACCTCTATTATAAGTATAACAATATATATATTGAGTTATATTGAATAAAAAAAATATATAAATATTATATTATATAAATATATATATATATATTTATTTAAATAAAAATATACATGAAAATATAAATATAATGATAATTAAAATTTAAATATAGATATAAATATAGCTACAAAAATTAAAATAAATGTACATGAAAATAAAAATAAATAAATATATAAATGTAAATGTAAATATAAAAAGAAATATTACCTTAACTATAACTATATATATATATATATTAAAATAAATTTAAATATCAAAATAACATGGGGTAAAATACCTTTTTATATATAAATATAGGTACAAATATAAATTGAAATATATAGTTACATATAAATAACAATATAATTTTAAAAAAAATTTATAATTTCAATATGAATAATAATAATAATATATATAAATATATATAAATATATTTATATATAATTAAATATTTATATATAAGAATGTAAATTCAAATATATATATATATATATATATTCAATTTTTAATAAAAATATTATATAAACACATGTTGGAGTCACACTATTTTATTTATGAAAAATACCTTTGTGTTATATCTATTAATAACCGATTCATTGATAAAATGTAATAATTCATCAAAAATATTTTTTTATCTTCAACATCATTTATAATAAATACCCCTTTGATTTTAGTTATGAAATTAATTATAAATAACCTATTTTAAAATATTATTTCCAACTTTCAATGTTAGTGCTATTAGAGGATTTAAATAATATTTGAAATATTCCTTAAGAAATGTTTATTTTCTCGAATAGAAAAAAAAAGCGTGATAAATGAATAGATGCAGTGGAAACATATAAGTTTTAATTTTATGATTTAAAATTTTAATATATATTGTTTAACACAATATCCTGTTTATATTTTTAATAGTTTTCATTGGTGTCCATTGATTCCTTGGAACTTGAAAACCTCACCCCAAATGATCACTTACATCGTGTTATGGGTGATGAGAACCATGGATGAGTATGCCACCCACTAGGGAAGAGTGTCGTCTCAATAGGTTAATTTCCCATAGTAGGTTCATTTTCTAGAAACACCGATTTGGAAAAATATATTATGTGCATAGCCTAGGCTAAGGATAAGGCAGAAAAAGCTTCTGTGTTGGTGGAAGAATGGGCTCAATGGGAAAACATTGATGTTATGAAACTAATGGGTGTTTTGTGTCTATCACTTCAACTAGAGACCACTATAGATTGTGATTCATATATTTCTATGATTCATATGTTATATAGTGACTTAGGAATTAGTCATAGTGTTGTTCGGGATGAGTATGTTCATGGAGATGTTGATGGAAATGATGACCACGAGGAAGAGGGAAAAGATTATGGCATAGATGAGGGTGGGGATAATAGCGAGGAATAATGTTTCAATGAGGTCATGGACGAGGATGAGAATAAGGCTGAGGATGAAGAAATTTATAAGGAAGAGGATTTTTATGAGGATTAGTATGAGGATGATTATATTGACGTTGATAAGATACATGATGATCTATTATATTTTTTACTGATATTTATGACATTTGTGGTTTGATGATTTGGTGTGAACGAATATATATGATATTTTGTATGTTTTTTTATCATTAGTGGAATTAATAAAATAATTTCATATATTATCATTGTTTATATATTGGATTGTTTCTATTTTAGGATTACTATTTGTTTCATTGCAGGTTCTTTCTAGTGTGGATGTTATGTGGTTTCATTTGAGGAGTTTTATTTTGATTCTTGGTGCAGTGGGTAGTTAGATTCATTATTTCAGGTGTTATTTTTTGATTTTAGGTAGTTGTAAATATAGGTGAAGTGTTATGCTGTATTTATTATTTAATCTGTTCTATGTTAATGTTTTGATTGCTGATGTGTTCTGTTATGAGGTTTTGATTGCATTACAGTTGTGTTAGGTTTTTTTATTACAAGTGTAGTGGGAAGTGGAGGTTCTAATGGCTAGCGAGTTAGGGTGTGGGTCTATCCAAATGATTTCATAACCTTTAACATGTATATTTTCCAATTTTTCATAAATGAACCATCATGAAATTAAAATTATATCCATATAATACCAATGGTTCATAGTGAGCCTTTGTTATAGTCCTTTTCCAATGGTTTTGAATAATTAGGATAGCTCTATCCTAATTATTTGAACCATTGGTAAATCTATTTCCCTATGGTATTTAACTATTGGAATATCTTTATCACAGCAATTTATAATGAATCATTGGTAAAATAAAATTATAACCACCCTATATCAAAGATTCACAGTAAACTATTGGCATAGGTCTTTCCCAAAGGAACTATAACAAACAATTTGGAGAATCCTTGGTATAGGTCCTACCAATAGTTCTCAAACCTATACTGATAGGTTTGAACTATTTCAATATCCTTCCATTATAATAATATCCACCTAAAAATTAACTTTTTTTGAATATTCACAAAATATCACCATAATATAATTTTGATATTTTTTTAAAAAAATGATATAAATTTTAAGAGAATACATTTTTACATATCATATGACATTATCTATAATTAAGTGCTGCAATTTTTTAAAAATACATTATATGAATAATTTATACATAATTATCAAAAAAATTAATTCTTATTAATACCCACCAATCCAATGTCTAAGTGATAATTATAAAATTGAATAATATTATTTTATCACCATATCACAATTCTCTAAAATCTAGGTGTTACATATTAAAAATGAAATATAGAATAATATTATAAATATACGGGTTGTTACATTCTACTCCCTATAGATGTATAATATTAAAACAACACATTATAATAATACATTTTAAATATTTAGAAAAATCGATTTTCAAACCGAGTAAATAGAGGGATAACAATATTTAATTTTAAAAGTGGAAGTTAGAAATATATTATTTTGAAAATAACACATAATCTAGTTCTTATATAAGGATAATATTTGTAAAAAGTTAAAATGTTGAAATATAGGATATAACTAATTTATAAAAACTAATATTGAGTGACTGATTATAAGGCCCAAACCTTAAAAAATTACATAATATTGAATTAAATGAATAATTCACAATGAGGATATTTTCATTTTTAGATTATTAGAGAATTAGGTCATAACTATTACCTTACCTCTAAAAAATTACAAAGTATAAAATTATACACAATTTCCTTTTATCATAAAATAAAATCTCTTGAATAAAAATAGTCTTGTATAGTTCCATGTTTTAGACAACAGGACATTTCCTTTATCCCATCCTTGACCCTATTAATCATTATTTCCTGTGGAAAACATTTCAAAACATGGGATGAGCATAAAAACTAAGTAAGGGTTATAAGATAAATAATGATAACATTAGTCCAAAAATAGATACCAAGAGTAAACTCATATCTCATGAAATCATAAGATTTATGAATAATACATACAAAACATAAATCATAAAGGTAACTTGTGGTATCCATAACATACTTATGTTGTAGCTTTCATAACTACATAGATAGTAACCTTTGGAATACCCATCATAGTATATTCCCTAAATCTATTAGGAGAAACATTTACGTTTACCTCCATCACCTTACCCAATGCATTATAAAGATATTTCAGACTCACCCAACCTAGTTTTATCATGGAACCACCTGTATACGTAATAATTCCCAAGAACCATAACATATTCATTACACATAAAACAATTATAAAAAATAAAAAATTTCCACATTTCAATCAAAATATATCATTTAAATATATCGACATAACAAATCCATTATCAAAACAATTTTCAATAAAAAAATATGTAAAAGATTCTATGGAATTTATTTTCCTTTTTAAAACATTTCAGCTTGTTAAGGAAGCCAATCCTCAAATAATACTCGCGGCGGTGGAAAGATCGTTGTCACCTATTAAATAAAAAAGAAACATTCCTTTTAGTCATTTTTTAAAATGCATCATATAAAAATATTCCATTTTAATTAAATGAAATGTAAAATGTTTTTATACATCATATAAAAGAAAGTCACGTTTAAAACGAAATACGTCTCAATGAAAGGATATTGAGATGAAGTCCCTTACCTCATGTCCGTCTTGACTCAATCATTCTTTAATATCCTGAATGATAAACTAATGTTAATTTCAACCAGATTAAGAACTTTTTAATGTTTATTAACCCTTTTATATCACTTATTACCTTTCTATAATAATTATTAAATTATTTGAGTTCATGTCAGGCATTTTTTCGATGTTTGGAACTTCAGTTAAAAACTAACTTTTTAAAATTATAAATTATCCCTGTTGTCAAAATTCCATTATCTATAGAATTATACTCATTATTTTCATGTCATATATATCATATATATCCCATATATATATTTATTGTAAAATTACATAACATTTGTAGATAATAAATTAAATGAACCGTTCATGGAGACAGTAATCCTTACATATGCCTGAACACTACATTCATTTCTATTTAATATTTAATGGAATAAAAATATAATTAAAACCGGTTATATTATAATTAAAGTATAATATCACATATAATTTCATTAAAAATATCCTTTATATATTCCACTTATGGAATGAATGATTCATATCACATTGAGGGGGTGGTATTTCGCACTTCCTCAAATGAAATTATCGTATACACCCACTATGGAAACCATAAAGTTATTCTATAAATTAAATATACAGAATAAAAAAACAATATAAAAATAATTTATATCACATATAAATAATGTTCCATCATAATTTCCACTATAAGAGGTGGTAGGATAATATTGAATAATCATCGTTTCTTGAGGTAGTAGTTCACCGTCCACAGAAAGAGTATGTTTTTACCCATTATATGGATGTGTGTGTAAGTGTAGTTTGAATAAATAACATAAAAAAACATATTATATTGAGGATATCAAAGTTTCTATAAAATTAATAAATAAAAAGAGTTTAGGGGGTTGTAGATGAATGATAAAACAAAAGAACTTTAAATAAGCTGTTAACTTTATATCGGGTATCTGCCTTTTGGTTGACCCGAATGGATAACTTGAATTTCCTTCTTCCTAGGGGAAGGATTCTAGGAGGAGGAGATGTATGTTTGGAGAATAATTGGGTAAATTATGTATGATCCAAGGGGATTGAGAAGTTTTATCAATGGGTAAGAAGTTAGGGATTTTTATTAGGGGGAGATGGGGCTCTTTCGGAATGTTTAAAAATAATACTTTATTATATAATGATATTCAGCTTCTAAAGGCCAAAAGCTCATTAATGTATTAGATAAGATGACTCGTGTTCTAAATAAAATAATAAAATATTAATTTTATAGGTTTTGGATATTTTTTAATCATTATAATTTAATATATTTAAATATTTCATTAATGAAGTAATTACTACATCATTATTATATCATAAATAATTTTTATATGATGTCGAAAAATCATAAATCAAATACCATGATGTAGAAAATCATTTTAGATTTCAAATTAATATTTATTGTCTAAGATATAACTTATATAACCCCATTTAAAAATTGATTTACTAAAAGATACATATTTATGCCATTTTTCATTACTTTATATTAATTAACATAATGTGTCATTATCACTACCATGTGGATCCATTGGGTCCCAAAATTGACCTAATGTTGACCATGGTAAGAAATTTATTAGACATTCAGATTAGGACACATGTTAGGGTAATTAAATAAATTTATAATATTATTCTTTTACCCTTATTTACCAGATTGACCCGTTTACCATGGTAAATAAAATTTTTACTGAAGTAAATATTCATAATATCTAAAAATAAAAGTTATCTATATTCAAAATTTTGACCTTATTATTCCATATATGGAATCCATTTATCCAAATTAAAAACACAGTAGTGGAATAAATTAACTTAAAATTTATTCCCATTGTAAAAACAAAAATGTGTGTTTTTATAAAATATTAACTATCAAAAGATTGACACTTATTTATGTCCAATTTCGATGTTAAATTATTACAATAACCAAAATTGGATTAAATTGTAAAAAAATAATATAATTACACATTAAATACAATTAAAAAGATAATTGAACAATATAAATAAATTAGATTAAAAGGAATATTTGAATTAAAATACATTAATTTTCACTATACAATAAAAATGATTTTTATCATAAAAATACCTAAAATATACCCAAAGTAAATTTTGATGTCCCTATTCTAAAGAGAAATTTTATTTTTCAAATAGAACACATAAATGTGGCCAAAACTTGATTTAAGGAGGGTTCTCCTATAAATGGCGGTAAATTGACATTTTAATGAATATTAGAGTATTTATGTTTTAAATTAGATTCATTCAAATTTTAAGCCACTAAAATTTATTGGATAAATTTAAAAACTATTAAAAAACATGTATTTTCATATTGTAGTTTGTTCTATCCCTTCTCACCAATACAATGGATATGTGTTAACTAACATTTTAACTATTGTTATACTATAATTTTTCAGTTTGACCCAATGTAGTGTGTGACGTAAGATTTAAATGAAACCCATTATTTCATATCAGTTATGCCATCTAACATAGAATCACCATTAATGTAAAATTAAAATTTAATTCACAATTATTAAAATATATAAAAATGATATATTCTTTCTTTACCTGAGATGTAACATCCTTCCACCATTTTTTGGAATTGCATCCCCACAATTCTATTCATTTATCATATAGGTGGAGATATTTTTCCCTCATAGGATTTTCATATTCCCATGTTGCCTCTTCAACCATATGGTTTCCCCACAAATCCATTACCTGATGAATTACCTTATTCCACAAAACATGCTCTCCTCAGTCAAAAATATGGACTGGTTGTTCCCCATATATGAGATTCTCTTCCAACTGAACTACCTCTTGGTTAAAAAGATGAGATAGATATAGAATATATTTTCTCAACATTGAAACCTGGAAAACATTGTGTTCCTTGGATAAACATGGAGGTAAATACACTATATACCCCACTGATCCAATATTATCTATAATTTCATAAGGTCCAATGAAACTCTGACTCATCTTTCCCTTCTTACCAATACACATCACACTTTTACATGTAGATACTTTGATAAAGACATGATCACATACCAAAAAATAATGATCCTTCCTCCAGTTATCCGGATATCTTTTATGCATGATCTGGCCTGTTCTTATGTGCTTCTAAATCAAATGAACTTTTTTTGCCATCTCTTCTACAAATTATGGTCCCATCAGTTTCCATTCACCAACTTCATCACATAAATATGGAGTTCGAAACTGCTTCCCATATAATTCCTCAAATAGATCCATCTATATACTGGAATGAAACTATTATTTTATGAAAATTCAACCAAAGATAGTTGTTTGTCCAAAATTCCCTGGTAATCCACCGAGAAATCACATATCATTTCTTCAAATGTCAGAATTTTTCATTCTGACTGCCCATCTGATTGAGGATGAAAATCTATACTAAAATTTAATTCAGTATCCAACGACTTCTGAAGGCATTTATAAAAGTTAGAAGTTAACATGGGATCATGAACAGATACAATGGAGAGGAGAACACCGTCAACCCTGAATCTCTCTTTAACATACAACTGCTAAAGTGGATCTAGAGAAAATGTATCACTAATAGGATGTGAATGAGAAGATTTACTCAATAGATCAACATTAACCCAGATTTCATTATTACCTCGTGATGTATTTGGTAATACCACAATAAATTCCCTGGATATATCTTCACATTTCTTCTCTAGCACTGGTAAAGACTAAAGCATCACTTTTGGTAACTGTTTCACTTCTTTAACATGTTGAAAAGTCAAACAAATCATAGTAAAATCAACAGTATCACTTTTCATTCCATCCCACAAGCAATACTCCCGAACAACTCTGTACATATTATTAAATCCTGTATGAAATGAAAATGGAGAACTATGAGCTTTACATAACAACTCACTCTTCAACTATGAATAACTAGGCAAACATAATCACTTCTCAAAACTCAAAATATAATAATTATTGATGTTAAAATTAGGAAACATACCCTTCTAAACCAAATATAACTTTTTTGGCAACTCACTATCTTCTTTCTTCGCATTCTTAATTCTGTATGATACAGTTGATTTCACTAAAACCTAGAACAAAACAGAGTAATTTCCTTCCCCAAAAACTTCGAATCCAAATTTCATCAAATCAAAATCTACAGGATCTCATTCTAAACCTTGTAGGTTTAATGAAGCATTACTTTTTCGACTCAAAGTGTCAGCCACTTTATTTTCTATTCCTGGATGGTAATGGATCGTGCAATCATAATCCTTGATTAATTCCAACTTTCTCCTATATCTCATGTACAATTCATTCTGAGTAAATATATACTTCAAACCATTGTGGTTAGTATATATTTAACATTTTACTCCATACAGATGATTCCCTCAAATTTTTTAAGAAATAAAAATAGAAGCTAAATCCAAATCATGTATAGGGTAATTTAACTCATAAAGTTTCAACTAAAGTGAAGCATAAGAAATTACCTGATCATTCTGCATAACGAAACAACAAATTACTTTCAAAAAAGCATCAATGTAGATAACAAACTCTCCATTTCTGGATGACAGTGCCAAAAATGGAGCATTCACCACTCTTATTTTAAATTCCTGAAAACAATCATCACATTCTTCTTTCCAAATGAACATAACACCTTTTTGAGTTAACTTGGTCAGTGGGATAGATAATAGGGAAACATTTTCATCAAACCTCTGGTAATAAACCAGTAATCCTGAAAAACTACTAATCTCAATTATATTTGTGTGTCTTTTCCATTCTATTGTTTTAGCTGGATCAATAGTTATTTCATTTTTTCAAACAATCTGACCAAGGGATGAATTTTTTTGTAACCAAAACACACACATAATGAATTTCCCAAACAATTTCATTTATTTTAATGTTTAAAGGGAAACCCTTAAAATACTTTCATTTTTCACATTACTTTTGGAATAAACCAAAATATCATCATTGAACACAACCAAAAACATATCCAGGAACTCATAGAAAATTCTATTCATAAGATCCATGAATATAGCAGGTGCATTGGTTAACCCAAAAGGCATTAATAAAAATTCATAATGGCCATATCTAGTACGAGACACGATCTTCAAGATGTCTCTTTCCTTAAATTTCAACTGATGGTACCCTAACCTAATATAAATCTTCGAAAAATAATGAGCTCCCCCAAGGTGATGAATCAAATAATCGATATGAGGCAAAGGATATATGTTCTTTAAGTGATGTTATTCAGTGCTCTATAATCAATGAAAAGTATCATTGAACCAACTTTCTTTAACAAAAAAGGCAGAAACACCCCATGGTGATGTGCAAGGTCGAATGAAACCTGTATCTAATAACTCATGTAATTGATACTTTAACTCTAAAAGTTCAATTTGATCCATTTGATAAGGGGGTTTGGAAATTGTCTTATCATCAGGATCTAAGTCAAAATGTAAATTGAACTTCCTGATCATGTATAATACCATGGAACTCTTTAGGAAAAAAATAAAGATACTCATTTACCATTGGCACATCATAAATCTGAATAGTTCCTTTGTTTTCAACAATATGTTCATGGTAACATTCATTTCAATCTTTTATTAGTTTTTTAGCTTCTTGATATGTTATCAAAATCATGTGATCATTTTTGTACACAAACTGAAAATATCTATTAAAAGAAACCTCCTCAGCTCTATAGTCAATCTTAGCATGATAAACAGAAATCCAATCCCTTCCCAAAATAACATCAAACTCTACTAGAAGAAAAACAATAATGTTGGTGGGTATATTATTCCCACACACAAGGATATGAAGGTTCTTATAATTTATTTTTTTCACAACATTTAATCCAGCCGTTTCTATCATAAATTCATGATTCAAATCTTGAGATGGAATTCCGTATTTATAAGAAAACTTCTCAGAAATAAAAGAGTGTGATGACCCTGAATCAAACAACCCATTGGAATAATATGAACAAAAAAATAGTGTACCTGATACTACTTCATTTAATGGACCAACATCAATTGAAGTAGTTGAAAAGGATTTGACCACCCCTTCTTAGTTTTAGTTTGCATACTTTCCCTATGTTGAGTTCTTTGTTGGACACTCATTTTCATAATGACCCATTTGAACATAAATCATTTTACTGACTATAAATCAGATTTTGTCTTACCATTACCCTGATCTTTTTCAGTGCAATTAATAGACTTATCCAATTTTACCACATCGGTAGCACTTACCATAATTCAAAAGTCACTCCCTAATATTCTTTTTACCATAATTTTCACTAACTGTAAACATAAGTTTCTTACCATCAGACTTTTTTGAAGAGTTCTTCCATTTCCTCTTCCACCTCGACCTATTATTCTGTTTTTTGTCAAATAATACATGATCATCAACAAACTCCATTTCCACCTTATCTGCAAATCGAAAAAAGTTTTAAATCACATTAAAAATGACAAGAATCTATGGTCCATTGATATATTGGCTTTAATACAGAATAAAAAAGGTAGATTTTGTTATCCAGATATCAAATAAAATTTGGATCATACCTTCCATGTTGAGTGAATTTTTCTTTATAAGTAGCCACTGAGTCACCCCCATACATAAATTCTAGGAATTGATTTTTCATATTAAGATGAACCACCTTAATAACATATTAATAAAGAAACGTACCTTTTAATTCATCCTAATTGGGACCATAAATATCTTTACTATCACTGCTATGTTTCACCATCAACCACCACTGATCGGCTTCACCTTCAAACTGGTAAACAATGAGACTAACCTTTTTATTTTTTGAACACCACATGGCAACAAAAAAAATTCTATAATTCTTTAATACATTCTTTAGCTAGCACTATGTCAGGTGATCCTATTAATGAAGAGGGATGATACCTCAGGAAATGCTCTACTATTGACATGTTCTTCTATGATTTTTCTGGAGGATCGCGTGCATGGATACGAACACCATTTATTGCCTGAGTCAATTGTTCCATCACTGCAAAAAACAGTTCAGTTCTGATTCTGACCATCTCCGGGTGCTGATTTAGAAGGTTGTCTTTCTCCTGATGTCATCTAATCATATATACACTATTTCCTCTATAGAAAACCATTATGAACACAGAAATATCTTAGGCAAAGCAACTTGGTAATATTTAAATGCTATATCATTTCAATCAAAACATAAACTAAAAATAATTTATGAATATTAATTTAACAATATCCTAACACATAAAGTTTTCTAATCTTACCTTTGTTACAAACTATAAGGCCCCATCCTTAAAGCTTTACATAGTCATGAATTAAATGAATAATTCACATTGAGGATCTGTTCATGTTCAGAGATTTAAAGAATTAGGCACTAACTATTACATTACATCTCATAAATTACAAAGTAGACAATACTACATAGTTTCTACTTTTTTCATAAAATAAAAAATCTTGAAAAATGAGTCATGCCATGTTCTATGTTTTAACAAGCATGAATTTTCCTTGATCATATCTTTGACCCTATTCATCATTAATTATGGTGAAAAACATTTCAAAACATGGGATGTGCATAAAAAGCTCAGTAACAGTTATATGATAAAAAAAATATTCCATAAATACATATCGAGTATAAGCTCATACCTTATGAAATCATAAGTTTATGAATAACACATAGAAAACATAAATCATGAAGGTGACTAGTGGCATTCATAACATACATACGTTGTAGCTTTCACAGCTACGTAGAGAGTAACATTTTGAATACCCATCACATTATTTTACCTAAATCTCTTAGGAGAAACATTCATGTTTACCTCCGTTTGATTAACCAGTGCATTAGAGAGCTATCTTAGGCTCACCCACTCTAGGTTTATCATGGAACCACATGTATATATAAGAATGTCCATGAACCATAACATATTCATAACATATAAAACAAATATAAAAGAATTATAACATTTACACATTTAAATTAAAATATATAATTTAAATATATTAACATAAAAATTCAATTATCCAAAAAAAATTCAATACTAAAATACATAAAAGAGTATATGGTATTTATTTTCCTTTTAAAAAAATTTCTTCTTCTTGAGGAAAGAAATGATCAAATAATACTCGCAGTGACAGAAAGGCCGTTGTCACTACTTATGTTAAACAGAGACATTCCTTTTTGATTTTCAGAAAACCGCCTTGTAGAAAAAGTTTCATTTTTGATTGAAATTAAAATTAAAATTTTTTTATACACCGTATAAAATAATGTCATGTATAAAACATAATATGCCTCAATGAAATGAGATTGAGATGATGTCCCTTACCTCATTTCCCACTTGACTTTATCGTTATTTAATCTATTGAATAATAAACTAATGATATTATCTACTTTATTAAGATTATTTTTCATATTTATTATCCCTTTTATATCACTTATTACCTTGCTATAACAATTAGTTATTTATTTCAATTCATATCGTACATTGTCGATGTTCGGAACATGAGTTAAAAATGAACATGTTATAATTATAAATTCTAAATGTGGTAAAGATTACATTATATACAGAATTATATTAAAGATTTAGATATCATATATATCATATATATCCAAATAATATATGTATATATATCCAAATAATATATGTATATATAATAGACCATAACATTCGGAGATAATAAATGAAATGCACCGTTCATAGAGACGGTAAGTCGCACGTACACATGAACACTAATTTCATTTATAATTCTTATTTAATGGAATAAAAACATAATGATACATGTATATTATAATCTAGTATAATATCATATATAATTTCATTCAATTCACCCTCTATATGTTACACTTATGGTATGAACGAGTAATATCACTTTGATGGTGAGATAGTCCGCACTTCCTCAAATGCAATTATTGTATTTACCAACTATGGAAACCATAAACAAATTATATAAATGAAAAATAATGAAAAATAGAAAAAATATAAATATAATATATATCACATATAAAATAATGTTTCATCTTAATGGACACCATAAGTGGTTCTAGGAGAATATAGGGCAATCATCATTTCGTGATGCAGTACTTCTCCGTCCATAGAAACAGTATGTTTGTTACCGATTAGATAGAGGTCTGTGAAAGTGTTGTTCGAATCCTTAAAAAAACGACCTAGTATATTGAGGAAATTGTTGTTTCTATAGAATAAAAAAATAAAAAGACTTTATGAGGTTGGGTAAGGAAAATAAAAAAAATAACTTAAGAGAATACATTTCCTTCAAATCATATATCACCATTCATTTTGAACCAATTGGTTTACTTTAATTTTCTTTTTCCTAGGGTAAGGCTTCTAGAATAAGGATAGGGATGTAGGGAGATTAACTAGGCAAAGGATGGATGAGATATGGGGCTAGAGAAGTTTGAGGAATGTGTAATATGTGAAGGATTTTTATACGAGGGAGGAGGGGCTCTTTAGGAATGTTTATGAATATTATTTTATTATATAAGGATTTTCAGTTCAAAAAGGTCCAAAAATCATTAAAGTCTAAGATACGATGACTCATCATCGAAATTAATTCATCCAATAATAATTGGATGGGTTTTGGATATTTTATTTATCATTATAAGTTTATTTATTTAAATCATTCATTAATGAAATAATTACTGCATCATTATTACGTCATAAATAATTTTATTTATTTGGTGACTAAAAAATATAAAACAAATACCATGACATAGGAAAATATTTTTAGCTTTAAAATTAATAATTATAGTTAATTAGATAACTTATATAAACCAATTTAAATATTTATGTACTAAAACATTTATGTTTATGCCATTTTTGTCATTACTTTAAATTAATTAACATAATGTGTCTTTATCACTCCCAAGTAGCTCTTTGGGGTCCCAAAATCGTCCCAAGGATGCCCATGGTCAGAAAGTTATCAATAAATATGACCAGTACAAATTTTAAGTAAACTTAATATTATAATAATACTATTTTTACCCATATATACCAGATTTACCCTTTATCAATGGTAAATAAAATTTTTACTCAAGTAAATATTCATAATGTCTAAAAATAAAAGTTACCTATTTAATCAATTTTGACCTCCTAATTCCGAATATGGAATCCATTTTTAAATTTACAATACATATAATTGTTAGAAATTAATTTAAAATTAAATCCCACTCTCAAAACAAAATGCGTGTTTTAAAGAAATAATAACAATCAAAAGATTGACATTTATTTATGTCCAATTTCAATGTAAAATTACATAAATGACCAAAAGTGGATTAAATAGTAAAAAAAAAATATAATTAAACTTTAAAACCTATTAAAAAGATAACACAACCTTATAAATAAATTACATTTAAAGGTAATTTTGAATAAAAATATAATATTTTTCACTATTCATTAAATAAAATGAATTTTATCAAACAAATACCACAAATTGACCCAAATAAAATTTTGATGTCCCAATTCTAAATAAAAAATTTATTTTGTCAAATAGTATATATAAAAGTGACCAAAACTAGATTTAAAAAGGGTTCTCCACCAAAAGGTCGTAAATCAAGCTGTTAAAGAATATTAGAATATTTATGATCAAAATCAGATTCTTTCTTATTTTAAGCCTTGAAGATTTATTGGATAAATGTAAAAACCATATAAAAAATGAATATTAATATTGTAGTTATTTTTTTCCATTCCACCCATTACAATAACTAGTAATTAATTACCAATTAAAATAATATATTATTATTATTTTTTAGTATGACCCAACGTTGTGGGAAAAGTAAGATTTCAAAGAAACCCATTGTTGCGTATCGGGTAAGCCATCAATCATAGAATCTATTTGAAAGTAAAATTAATTTTTCATTCAAAAATATTAATAAATATGAAATTTTTATGTTTGTTATTTACTTGGTATGTTACAAGGATGATGTGGTTATAAGAAATTTGATGACCACAACACCAAAAATTAAGGATGGGCTAAAATCCATCAATTCATAATATGTGAATCTAAATGTATAAAGAATTTATTTAAATATCCTTTTTTATATTATTTTATGCATCATATAATAATTAATTAAAAAAAACTAAAACAAAATCCTAAAAATAATGATTTTTTAAAATATAATCACATGTATAAGAGCAGTTTTACCACTATGTAATATTTTCACATATTAATTGAAAATGCATGAAAACTATATTCTTACTTAATATCTTGATTCTTAATTAATTAATCAATGTTTATATGGATTACTTTATATTACAAAAAATATATAAAAGACTATGTATATCAAGAATAAAATAAAGGATGAGTTTATGATCAAAATACATATTTTCACAACATATGAGATTTAAAATACAATAATTCTAATTATATAAGATTGACCCAGTTCCCATATCCTTTTATAAGATAAATTTTCTAAATGAACATGTAGTTCATTTGAATAGTACACCATCTCCAGTAATTTTAAACAATATATATTTTAGAAACTTTTTATCCTTACATTAATGTCGCTGAAGGAATTTCCCTCCAAAACAGAATCGAATTCCATTTCTCATCAAGAAAGTACCAATGAGTTTCCTTCCACAATTATCACATATTATATATTCCATACTTAAATTATATTACTTCACTTCAATTATTTTTTTTGTGATCATTCATTTCATCCTTCTATTGATTTACATTTCAAATATATAACATGGAAAATTATTTATCCATCCTAATGGAACATGATAACATTTCATCATATGATGAATATTTCTATGATTCTAATACCATTTAAAGGAATTGCCTAGTCCCATCAGTTAAAAAATCATTATTTGTTTTCGAATTATGCACCTAGTCCATGGAATGACATTATAATATTATAAATTAATCCTCATACCAAGAATCACATTCCTCTTCCTCAATCATTATATTGAGTAATTTACATTCCATATCATTTTATTCCTTATGTGATATATTTTTCTCAAATATTATCTCCTAAAATATACCCCACTCCACTCCATCTCTTACTTCTCATTTATGTTGTCAATCCATTAACACTATTTATTAAGACCATGTTTTAGAAAATATATTTCCATACTAACCTTATCCCTTTAATTAATCATAAACTCGAAAAATATATAATATAGGGGCATGATCCACTATTGAGTTATCAATTTATTTATATAGATGTTAATGGATAGAAATTTATACTTCATAAAGAGGTCCAACATCAATGAATATTATTATGAAGTAATTAGTATTTCCATATGAGAATTTTTATTAGTCATAACATGATTCAATTGTGTAAATATAATCATAATATTCTTTGCACAAATACTATTCATGAAAATTTTCTCATGAGGTAAATCCATACACCGATTACGAGTGTTTACTCATTTTCCATTACATTCAGTAAGCATAATTTCAATGAAATTTAATAAACTATATTAGATCAAAAAATTAGGAAGTAAAAAGTTTAATTTCATAACTAGTGAAAAAATAACATAAATTTACAATTTATGCCTAAATAATCTATAAAAAATTATATTACTTACATTGGAGATATTAAAAAATAATTAAAATTATTTTCAATTATTTCATTATGGGTTGTAATGAAAATTTGTATTAACTCAAGAATATCCCCTTGCGGTCTCAATCTAGTTGAAAATTAATGGACCATTAATCATGTACTTTAATGATGGAAAATATATCAGCAACCAACTCTTTCTAGGGTAATTAACAATATATGTATATGATCTAAAACAACATTTACATGTATTATCAATATATATATTTATTAATTAGATAACATTTTAATATATCCCTTACCAAATATATTATCATATTATCCTATAAATAGAAATATACAAGAAAAATTCAATTAGTTTCTCCCCAAATATAGTTTTACCTAAAACTAGTTGTCATGGTTTCTACTAAATATTCTCTCATAACAAATATAACATCCTAACTCTAGTAGCATTGATCTAGGGGTTATTTTCAAATATTGTACTAATATATAAGTGATTACATCATGAATGGTTTAATATTTTAGAAGTCCTAAAAGGATCAATATATAAATTATTATAAAATTAAAATTGATAATATAAAATACCAAATAATAATTCTTGTGAGAATTTTTTTATTTTTTGACTATATCTCTAAATTAATACTTTGATCCATTCTTGGTATCATAGGGAATAAAAATCCAAAAAATGTGTGACAAAATTTTCAATGTAAAGGAAAGCATAAAACAGAACAGATTATAAAATAAATAAAACATGAATACTATTTTCGATATAAATAATAATAAATTTTAAAATATATTTAATAGCATAAAAGAGAAATAAATAAATGTATAACATAAAAATATAAATACTCATATGTAAAAAAATTTATATTATCATAATGATGAAATAAATAATTCTATAAATTATTATTATAGTGTTAGTTTCATGATCCATGAAAACTTATGTAAATAGGTTAGGGAAATTTCAAATTCCCAAACTAGTTTGTTTAATGAGACCTACCGACGCATTGAAGGTTTATAATGGAAAAAAGAAAATAAGTTACTAAATCCAATGCATTCAATATATTAATTAGGTGAATGAAAATTCAATACATAATTAAAATAAAACCTTTATTTGAAAAAATAAAAAATGCTAATAATTCCCCTAATTAATAAATATTAAATGATAATAATCTAACTCGATTAATATGGTATATGGAATAAAAAATAATTATACCTAGAAAAACATAATATTCACCTATAAATATTGATTTAGACGAAAACAATTTAATTTTTTCACTAAAATATTTCTTGATGAATATACCATTTTCATTTAAAAATCACATATATTAAAATCTATAAATTTATAAAATATTAGAGATAATATTTTCTTTGAAAGTAACCTTAGTATTTTTTAGGAAAACATCAACGTAATATGTATTTATGATAATAAGAAATTTTAATCTTGTGGTTTATGTTAAAATAGTGATTTCATTCACATCCTTAGTGAGATAAATACTCAATCAGATGATGAGAAGAATAATTGTTTTAAAACTTTTTATTTAAAGTTAACATGGGTAAACATGTATTTTGTTAACCAGTAATGAATATATAAAACATTCTCTAAATTATTTACAAAACATATAGACATGGATGAAATATATTCTAGGTCAAATAGAAAACAATAGTTATTTTTTCTTAGAAATATAATTGTTAAATTATTTATCTGAAAATTAAAAAAGAGGAATGTAATTTGAAAACCAAATAAATAAATAGCATCGAGAATTTTTTGGTCAATTATATAAGTATCATACAATTATCATAATGGAAACATAAACAAAAAAAGGTTTACATAATGAAATATAACCTTAAAAAGATTATAAAATTACTATAATAATTAATCAATCAAATTTTTATGTGTAAGAAATATAAACGAATGATTTGAAAAAAATATAATAGAATTAATGGTTATATAATTGATAATTATGTCAGAACATAGTCTATAATTTTAAAGTATAACCCAATAAATGAAAATTGATGTAATAAACCCCTTACCTCACACTTCCACTATATGGAAACTGTTTGAACAATAATTATAATGGTTTTATACTTATTGTTAATTTATTTCATAACCATATTAATACTTATAAAATCATAAATAATCAAATATATAACCTATTGTCACTCATTTATCAACAATTTGACATAATAATCATTGTCTCTGTTATGAGTTGTGTCGTTTTATCACGTCTGGTTCATCTGGAATGCCTAATTTTTTTTTAACATTTTAAATTTTTATTATATAAATAATTTAATATATATTATTATTATTATATTTAATCATTAATTAGATTATTGTTATCATTCATTAATGTCAGAGAGACAAGTTAATTAAACCACTCATGAAAATTGTTGGTCTTACGTATGCAGGAAAATTGTTCTCAATGTGTGATGGATGGAATGAAATATATATAAATTAAAATAAGCCTTTAATATATCATTGGTATATCATATATATTGATTAAATTTATCATTATTTCCATTAATGTAAATTTGGAATTAAAAACGAGTCTCATCACTTCGTGGAGGTGGTAGTCCACACACATGAATGACCGACATTCACGTTTTCCAAAAAATGGGATGGTAAGAAGTATAATGATATATTATATTTCAAAAAACAATATTATTCCATAAATATCATTTATAATCATTATTAATATATTTTTATAAATCTATGTAAATTTTTGGGGAAAAATGGAACACATTATTTTATGGAGAAGGTAAGACATACCCATGGATCATTGATGTTTTCAAATTTTATGAGATGGTTAAGATTTTTAAAATGTTTTTCTCATAAACATAATAAAATATAATTATGTGTATTATAGTGTATTTATTTTTTTAGGTTCAATTCAATTGATTACCATGAGGTAGAAGATGAAATAATCATTGAATATTCAGTAAAGATGATTAACTCTTTTTTATTAAACATCAACTATATCCCTTTCAAAAACCATTTGAATGGTTTTTAATTTAAAATACTAATAATTATTTCCCATTTAATATTATAAGATAATTGTTATGTGATTTATTGGCTAGGATTTTCATAGAAGATTGAATAAGGGAGGGAAGGTGTGTCCATTTATAAGTGATGGGAGTGGAAATTTTAGAAAATCATGAAATATTATAATATAATATGTGTCTTACCCATATGAAATTGTTGAAATATAAATTTATTCTAAAATCAGAAGTATATGTTCTTAATATAGTCATAAAATCCTGTTTATATAGGTTTATATATCATTTTTAACAATATCTTTTTGGTTATCCTCTTGTTTAACAAATTTTAACTTTAACTCTGGTAAAAAATTCAATATTAAATATTACATATAATGAAAGAAATCATTCTTAATTGACTAATGAATGATAGTTTTTTGTAAATTTATCATAGTAATTTTCCACTTTAAATATTATATTATTTTTAAATAATTTTATAAAAAATTTGCTATCATATATGATCATTTCATTCTATTTTGACACAATTATTTTAATTTAACTTTAAAGGCACTTGATAATTATATAGTGATAATATAATCCATTTCACCAATAATAATATACTATTACGCAAAATAATATTTTTTTGAAACCACAACTCATCAAAAATAAATTACTTTTAACGATTTCAATATTATTTACTATAGGTATCCCAGTATATTCATAAGCAAAATCTTAGCATTGAATAAGTGTTATAGGTAATTATATCATGAATAAAAAATAAGAATAATTTAGAATAATCAAAATAAAATATTATGCACAATATAAACACTTCTGCTCATTCAGAAATTATTTTTAACTATTTTTAATATAAAAATGAAATTTAATTTCATGATAATGAAATTTTTTAATTTTCATTGTTGGAAATATTATATAATATATTTTCTCAGAAAATATTCTCATAGACAATTAAATTTCATGAATATTATGATAAGGGTTGAAATACCATCATTAAATAACAATTTATAAGAAAAGTGTTTCTTTATCACTTTGTTTAACTTAGGATAATCATATTTACTCTTTTACCCTGGTGACATAATTTTTCAGTTTTTACAATTGACTATATAAAAAAATAAATTGAAATTTTTAAGAAAATTTATTTATGATTATTACAAATATAGAGTCTTTTTTAAAAAATCGCACTCTATAATTGGTAGAAATTTATTATATAATAATCATGAAAAGTATGAGGAAAAACAATTTTCTAAAAATTTAATTTATAATTGTAAATGTATATTTATACCATGATAGAGAATAAAATTAATCAAAATGGAATACATTGAATTATATTTAAAATAAAGACAATCCATTCTTTTAAAAACTATTCAAAATAGAAATGATTCTATAAAATTGCTAGAAAAGAAAAAAAAATCCTTTTAAAAATAGAGTTTTCACAATTCACCCAAAAATTATCCTTTTTGAAAAATTCATAATAATTCACCATATAGAAATTTTTATATTTTTATTTAAAAAATATTTTCATTCTGAAAAAATTTAGCAAAATAATAGAAATTAATTATAATGTCCCCACACAAAGGGGTATAAAAACCGTTTTTGATGAAAAACAATTTTTTACTTAAAATTGGCATTTTGTAACACTGATTACATACATTTTAGTAATTAATACATTTTATAAAACCTTTAAAAACAATTTTTATAATGTGGTTAGTCTTATTCATACCCACAAACCCAATTTCGTTGTGAAAACATTAACAGTAAATAATAAAATTTTAAACGTATGTCCTGGTTCTTTTAAACATCATAGATTAATATTCAGAAATATATCAATAATAATATTATAAATTTCATAGGAGTTATATATTTTTCCTCTCTCTCACAAACCATGGGAAACTTTCATGGAGGCTACCCATCCTAAAACTATTGTTGTCCATTCTCACATAACAATGCGGTTCAACGATTGTAGAATCATGAAATGAAATGTTCACCATATTGATATGGGTTTCAAATTTTATACTTTGAAGTGAAAATTTTATAGGGGATTAGAATATGCCCCCCCTTATGGAATGTTTCCCTCAATGTTGATCACATACCTCAAAATCATGAAATGAATCTATACTTCAGGTTTGATATGTGCTATAATACAATTACTCATGAACTTAACTTCGCAAACCATGACCAAAGTTGTTTAACCCCATGGTCAACCATAATACCATGGATTCCTACCCATAACCCCAGATTACAATACCAGCAAGGGAAAAATATGAGACTAATGGCTATCAACGCAGTCCTTCACAAATTCATCCAATGTGCTATGTCTTCACATACATAAACAATGGGAAATTTCATAGTTGGTCACCCATAATAAAACCACTCTGGTAAAATCTTGATAAATTGTTATGTTCTAATTAAGTATGCTCTTTAATTGAGAATGAACTTTTTACATGGTTATTAACATTATTTTAGTTTAAATCTCACATTTCCAAGTGTTTTACACTTATGATTTCCAAACTAGTCCTTATAAACATAATACTAAAACTCATTTCAAAAATACTTCCAATGTCTATAAATTATTCACAACAAATTAGATCTTCAAAATTTCAACTATATTACTTATTAATTAATAATGTTTTTTAAAATATCATAAAATTATAAAATTATAACTTTTTGATCATCCTTGAATTTCAATATCATTTGGATGGGTTCTGAATAATTTTTTATAGATTAGTCTCATTTGAAATTAAATTCTTCAATCAACCCTTTATCTAGTTACATCCAAAGTTATTCCACATTATTTTAGATAGTTTATTTTCATCAATCAAAACCTATATTTTATTATCATAATGGAAAACTCTTCAACAATATCATTAAAATGTTTTTTCCTCTAAATTATCTTGTGAGATATTCCTAGTATCTCTAGATAATTCCTTTATATATTTATGTATCAATATACACTCTCTGTTCATTATTTATATATTTGGATCATCTAAATTCCCTAATTTCTATCATATAGTGGATTTATTCATCTTAAAAAAATTAAAAATATTACATTATCGTATTACTATTACTAGGTATCCTCAGTTGCTCTATTTAGATTTGTGGTAAATTACATTTCACTTCATTAAAGTAAATGTTCTTTTCCTAGTAATTGAAAATATTTTAAATGGTATTTTTAATGGAAGGTTATACTTATCTTAAACTGTCTCATCTATTTTTTATCCTAGTTATTCACCACATTACGATTACAATATCAACCTGTTATAATTATTCATAGAATATAAGCATGCTAAATTTCATAGAAATTAGAGATATATTAAAAAATTATATATATATTTTTGGAAAACCTATATTAAAATCATGAGTAAATAACTAAGATAATGAATATGAAAAATAATTTTTTAATCGTGTGGTATCAATTTTAATTTCTCATATCAAGGGATATACAAATATATGTATCATAAAATATATAACATGTAATCATCATTAAAATATATATATATAAAAATAAAAATATTCTAGACATTACGTCTAACATCCATTATCATTAACATTCATCAACACTCCCAAAAAATGATGATTTTTTATATTCACAACAAAAATATGAAATTGTGATGGGAATTGTTCATCTTTTAATTATTTATGGTTTTTGGGTTTTTTAGTTTGTATAGAATAACCCATTTTTGTTATATCTGTCATCATGACAGCTTCCCAATATGATTTTATCTATTATACATATTAACTTCAATGTTAATGAATACAAAAATTGAAATATTTGTAACATCACCATCACTAGTCCGGTCATCATTTATTAGACAAGAGGGTCATTAGACCGTAGTCATGCCACCCCGTACACAAGAGTCTTTCAACACGTGACGAGAGTGTACGGAGATACCATGGGGGAATATTCCTCTCTATCATAATGATAAATAAAAAACTAAAAAAATAAAACATCGATAAAAAATATAGAATTATAAAACATAACTAAGAAGAATGAATTCTTATTAATAATAATAGATGTGAAATCATACAGACACAGATACTCACTATCATTCCCATACATTCCGACTAATCGCCTACAACGTTTTATATTTATAGAGAGTAAATAAAAAAATTAAATTAAAATAGAAGGCCTACTTTCATCTTCAATCAATCTCAAAAATCTGAATCATATCTCATTAAATCTATATCATAAGATCATACACCATGTTTCTACACAACCTGAACCTATGAGTAGTGATTTCTTATCCATTACCCATGTTCCATGGATACCCTTGTAGGGTGATAGTATAACCCAATAAGGAAAAATAAACACCATCCTATGAAAAATAATTAATCTTATATTATATGAATGTGACCCTATTAGAATATAAATAAATAGTTTATAAGTGTAAAAAAGTAAACACCACCATTCCTTGTTTTTTAACAACGACCAAAAATTACTTTACCTAAATTGAGTTGTTTTGTTGTGTCTATTATCATGTCTTGCAACATTGAAAATAAGTAAGTGTCACATTATCATTATATTTTTAGGAATATTCTAAATAAAATATAAGTTTCTAAAAATGAAATTAAAATAATAATATCATTAAATTAAATGTATGCTATATACTTCTAGATAATCAGGGTAGTGAGTAAATCAATATAATAAATGATGATGTGAAATATCAAATATTTCTCCTCAAATTGAAAATACTGAGAAATAACACTCATAAACATCATATATGTTAAGAAATCTCTTTGAATAAAAAATAGATATAGAAATAAAATCCCCATGAATTATATGAAAATGGTAAAATTGACACTTTAAAAAGTAATCACACTACATCAATGATACTATAGTGAATAATAATATTTATGTCTCATGATATTTAATTTAGTCCAAGAACACCATAAATTAATTATTTCTTAGTTAACATGAACTCTAATTTTATATATAAAGAATACTTTATTCTCCTATTTATGAAACCCATTCATATATATTTACATTTATAAGCCAAATTTACTATGTTTAATTGTGAATATATCAGTGGGTTTTTCATTTATTTTATTGTCGAGTGCTAAAAAATCGGATGGATTATTTCATACTAGATTGGTTAGAGAATTTTTTTGTTATAATATATTAAAAATGGATCATACTACAAAATTACCCTAGACAAATATAGTATTTTGTTTAAATGATTTATCAAATACCATTTTCATTTTATGATCGATAAAGGTATGTTTATCAAAAATTAAATTATTAAGAACTAGTTTCTCCTTGTTTGAAAATCAAAAGGTTATATATTAATAAATAAATTACATATAAATAACACCATTAAAAATTAATTAATTAATAATAAATTATTTATTATGATGTTATTATATCATAATAGTATATTCCTTAATAATTCATACTATAAATATTATAGATTTTTTCTTGATTGGGGTAAAACTAACCTAAACTGTAGCATGTTATAATGATTTTTTGAGTAATTATTTTTTTATGAAATAATAAGATACATTTTTTAGAATTTTATATACTAGATAAATATCATATATAATCAAAATATTAATCCATATAACCATTGATAAATGTTTTTGATGATAATGAAATTCACATTCCACATAAGAAGCAATTTTCATTTATGCATGATTAACATTTACATTTCTCAACGAATATTATAAAATAAATAAAATTCTATTTTTTAATTTAATAATCATAACCATCACATATAAAATACATTCATTAAAAATATAAACCATTGTTAACATATTTTTATGGGGGCTATGAAAAATGAACAACAACCCTTTGTGGAGACTATAGTTCACATACATAAATGATGGATGTTGGTTTGTTTTCTCTAGTCGATAGAGATGAATGAATATTTATTAAATAAATTATATATTAAAATTTATGTACATTAATTATACTAATTTCTTATACTTATGGTGTATAGATAAATATTCAGAGTGGAAGGTGAAGAAGAACTCACTCAATAGTAAGAAATACTCATGTAGAGAACATGATATTTATCTTATAATTATCCATAAAAAAGGCCCTAAGAAAAATATTTGAGACTATAGGATTATTAATATTTTATTATATTATATTAGTTTACCAAAAAATATTTTAAATAGGAAATTTTATGTAATTGATCTATCATGACATAATGTTACTGTATCCCTTTTTTAAGTGAATAGCGGTGTCATTTTGGATGTACCGATAACAATTCAATAATGGTGTGTCACGTTTGATGGTTAAAAAGATATAAAAGATGGAAATAATTAATTGTTTTGATAAAATTCAATAAATTCTCTACCATTAATTTTAACACAGGTTCTAATAATGATTCAAGACTTTTACAACTATCTTTTTATTCAATATCTTTTTTGATACTATCTTAGTAACCAGTTTGATCCCAAGTTATTTATATTTTATTAAAAATATATGGTAACCCCAATTACAATATTTTTAGGTTATGAATCAAAATTTAGGATTCATATAATGTAATTAAAATTCTATGTAGGAGAACATTAAATTTTAAAAAAACATTTAATATATACAAATGCTATTTTGTAAAAATTCATTATTTTGACCATATATATTAGTAATTTTATTTTAGATTGACTACTAATAGAATTAGTTTTTATATATTTATAAATATGTTTAAATGTTACATTAGATTCAATTTTTTGAATATATAAATTTATATTTTAATGAAAAATTACATAATGTAAATGAAAATACATTTGGAAAATAAATGTTTGACCATTATCATGGTCTTTATAAATAATCATATTAGTCATAATATTATGCATTAATACTAAATTTACATTATTAAATAATATTATCATGTTGTTCCAAAATATGAGATAAATTTGGGTGGATTTAATTTCAAAAAGTGATGTCAATTATTTCATTAATATATGTAAATAAAAATAATTTTTAGAGTAAACACTTATGTTTTCAAAATGACAAACAAAGGCCTTATAAACTATATATCGTATTTTAAATTATTCACATAACTCTATAAATATATTTATGGATAAAATGAAATTTAAAAAAAATATGTAATAATTTTGTAATAATAATTTTTTAAATATTTTAATGTCAGTAAAAACGGTATTTGTTCAATATTTACCTATGAATAAACTATTTTAGAAAAGGAAAAAAAATTAATCATGAGATATTATTGAAATGTTAAATTGATAAAATTTATTACCATTTTTCAAAATAATATTCTGTAATTTATAATTTATCTTTTATATAAAGAAAATATATATAGAAAACTATTTTCAATGAAAATTAATTTTTTTCATTAAAACTACTCATATTATTAATTACCATAATTTAATGATCAAATTTGTGGGAAAATATTAATAATTTACTTAGTATAATTTATCTATATTATATTTAGTATCTTATATTTATGTACATAAACATAATTTCATAATCAATGTTACATTTTAAAGAACAAATAAATTTTGTCGGTTATTACTTACGCTATTTAATCTTTATCAATGCCTTAGTTTTAATGCTGAAATTTATTATTATTCAGACATATATTTCTTAATTTGGTTAATTTTATTTTTACGGTCCTATTCTATTACTACATTTCAATAATTATATAATATTTTTTGGTTTGTTTTGATATGTTGTTAAATGTATCACTCAATATTTAACATATATGTTCTTAAATGAATATATAATTTAAAATATAAAAATATTACATTGAGTATAATAGCCAGCTATATTTGGTATTTTATGGGGATAAAAATTATCTAGAAAAATCAATAATTTTTTTGATGAAATCCTATGATTTCCATATTCATTAGGTTCGATGACAATCCCTGTGAGTTTTCATTGGTGATCATTAACTATCAAAAATTATAACTGAAACCTATAGGGTAATATTGATAATTACGTAGTGATAAGGCTCATTGTCGATACCTAGTAGGTAATCCTAGGGATCCCTAACCATCAGTAAACAACT
Source organism: Viscum album (assembly GCA_963277665.1). Lineage (NCBI taxonomy): Eukaryota > Viridiplantae > Streptophyta > Magnoliopsida > Santalales > Viscaceae > Viscum > Viscum album. Next base: position 66,261,341 of record OY728126.1, read on the forward strand.
AATTATTCATATGGGATCAACCTGAAAAATATTAGTATCATTCATAAATGTTTACTAGGGTAGAACATCCTTTGAATTCATGTGTATCAACAAATAACACTAAAATCCTATAGATATAAACCTATGTAATCATAGTATGGAGAATAAATATTGAATCCAATTAGTGTTTCCATTTAATACATAAATACTATGCACTATATACCAATTTTTAAGGGGTGACCCTAGATATAAATATTATTTGTTATAACTACAGGATCAAAGGATAATTTCCAAGAGGGCTATACATATATATAAATAATAGTATATTCTTAAGGGGTGACTATATGAGATTTGAATATCTTAATAAATAAATATCAAATCTAAGAAATTACTAATATATATATATATATAACTATGGGGTTTTGTATTTTCCCCTCACAATATCTTATATAACAAATCTCACGATTGATATCAAACTACATAACCTATACTCCCATAATAGAAGAATGCCTCAATTTTTCCCAACCTATCATCATTTCCATTTTCTCATCCACAACCTCACAAGGGTAGATGTAAGACTTGGGTACCCACTTAGCCCCCCTATGTATCTTAAAAAACCATACACCTCTCATGAGACTCTTATTCTTAGTGTCATTACTATGGTCAACACCCCTAATATAGAATGAATAATATCCATCGATTCATTATCATTATTGTATGGACTCAATTCCCTTAAAGGATAAGACCCACTAGTGAAATTCCTGGGAGTATGAATAAATCCCATATCAACACCCATCTTATAATAGGATGGTCCTCACACCAAGCCTATCCATTAATTTAATCTATTCACATCCACCAAATTATCACACTTAGAATTGGTAATATCCCTCAACCCATGATCATCATAATCAAATCAATGCCTCTAAGTCTTTTCAAGGACCACACATGGACTTCTATTCCAAAATCCATTATTACAACACATTCTAGTATTATATAGAATTCATGGAACTTATGTCAAGGAATTCTACAATAACTAGGTCTATTTATGTCGTGTCATATTGCTAGCGAATGTGGAGAGCTACTTTCATGATGTAGATGCTGGGGAGGAGAAGTTTCTTGTAGATAGTTTGGTTGAATTCCCTAAGACCGTCGAGTCATTCAGTATCCTAAGTTGATGGGCCATGTAATCTATGAACCTACGGGCCATGTAAAGGTTCCCCCTCATCCCTTGAAAGGGTGGTTATCAAAAATCCATAAAAATAATGGCCTTCGGCCCATTCGATATTGGTCTAATTATGTGCCACCCCTCATGGATTATATATCCTATGATTGAAAAAATATATTCAATTCCTTGGCCATCGATGAATAGGGCATTCTAGTAAGTGGAAAAGGGTCCATCATGGCCCTTATGACTTTCTTCATCTCATTCAATGTCTTTTCATTAAAAATAAATAATTTATATAATTTAATATCATATATTTCTCTAATTTGAATTATTTTACATGTCACATTCAAACACAATTTTCATAACTATATGTAAATACATATGTTTCACTTAGATAAATTAATAATTTTTCCCATTAAATCATATCTTGGTTCCCATGACCGATGTTATTCCATGATCTAATGTCAACCTTTTACCCACCTGATTATCCCACTCCAATAAATAAATATAGTACTTAATTTTAATATTTATAAATAATTTTCAAATCATGTTCATAAATTTTTAATCAATTTAAATTTTAATTCAATTTGGAATAATTTACAAAAACTCACCTAACCATAAAAATCCATTAAGAACTCATACAAAAGGTCTTGGATGACTCCTAACATTCACTCAAACCAATGATATGAAAAAAACAAATTTAATTACCCAATTTCATGGTACAATTATCCAATATCAGAAAAACCACTTATAGAATTCATTTGGTGATTTAACAACACTAAAAACTATAATTTCATGAATCCAGGGAATGATGACATCCCAAAAATATTCTATATGAAATTACCACCACTTTTGGCTTACTTTAACTTGCTATAGTAATGCATGTGTGAAACCAAAATCCCACAAAGTCAGAAAAGCATTTGAAATAATGTTTAATAATAATGAAATGATGAATTATGTGAATCATAATAAGAAACATTATCAAAAAGAAATCGAAATAATATAAAAGTTGAGGAATAAATAGGGGAAAAATGAATGGAGAGACCAATAAACATGGGATCCTCACAATTCTTATATTCCTAAAAAACCCATCAAAACCATTAAGAGAAATATCGACATTCCCTCTATTTCCGACCCTTTCTCCAGGGCCTACGTGTCCACCTCATTTGAGGGAGATAGGTGCGGTTTCATTACCCCATATTCCCACTTTCCAAAGGCAGGTGGCATCCTTCACTTTTTTAGGGATGTTTTCTCCTTGATCGAAACGAGATGATGGGTTTTCTGTTCCTCCTTCCATGGATTCCTACTCAGAACTCATCGCCTAGTCCGGGACTCCATTATAGATTTAAGACTTTGTCTGTGAAACTCTTCCTAGTTCCATATCTTTATGGAAACTAGTTAATTACATTGCTTCAGTCAGGACATTCCAAGGGGTCGGTTAGGGAAGCAACCTCCAGTCAGAGGAGTAGTCACGTTGGGCATCACTGACGTGTCTGGGCACTGGGATACAGGTGCGTCTGTCTTCTGTCCATTATTATATGACTACTCGAGGGTGCAGAACCCCTAGGAAACCTACATCGAATGTGGGGAATCATATATCATGGACATTTATCTAAGGTTTTCCTCATCTTACCATGCTTAACACAGGGTATGCTGCAAGTTTAACGTCCACCAGATATGGATCATACTGATCAGAACCCTGACTAGAGAGGATCTGATGGCTGTAGCCCCTTGAGGGAACACCGATATAGGTGGGTTGACATGACCTCACCGGGATGTGGTGGCCATGGAAAAAAATCAAGAAGGATGATGTGGTGCTGAGTGAATTGGGTGGCAAATGGGATGTGACCACAGTGAGGGAAATGGTAATGTTGGGTTTGAGTTTCATGGAGATTTCCTATATATCGCCATTGCAGGGAATCAACGTCTACATAGTTCAGTAAGGGCTGTTGAACCAACGTGAATAAGGAATTGGGGTCCAATGGGTGGTGGGATTAAACCTCGTGGAGGTTTACTATGTACCCTGCCTTGTTAAGGTTCAATGTCCTCATAGTTATGGAATAGGTGTGGGGCTTACACTCTAGGCTACCCAATTTTTTGGGGAACTGATGTGAAGATCATCAGAACGATCGTGGTTATGGGCTTGAATCTCGTAGAGGCTTCCTACGCACCTTACCTTTGTAAGGATCAAATATCACATAGTTCCAGATTGATGGGGGTTACACTCTAGGCTGCCCAAGGTGTTGGTGAACTAACGTGAATGATGGTCGAAATGACTGGGGTGGTGGTATTGAAACTTGTAGAGGCTTCCTACAAACCCAACCTTGGAAAGGATCAATGTCCTCATAGTTTAAGTTGCATAGGGCTTACACTCTAGGCTGCCCAAGGCGTTGGTGAAATGACATGATGATGGTTTGAATGACCTGGGTGGTAGGAATGAACCTCGTGAAGGCTTCTTACATACCCTACCTTTTCAATGATCAAAGACCAAGTAGTTCTGGATGGATGGGGATTACACCCTAGTCTGACTAAGGCATATGTCATGGTCGATGATTGCTCTAAGCCCATGTGAGTCATGCTCTTTGTGAGAAACAAGATACAACAATGACCTGATGATCACATCGTGAAAGATGAGTTCATGGGAAATTAAGTGGGGCTACACATGATTACAGTGCAAAGAATAAATAGAGACTTATGTGTGGTTAGCATCCCGAAGTGGTTGGGAATTAATCTAGGATGGAGGCCCAAGGGCGAAAACACCCAGCCGAAGAGGGTTTTGGTACTGAATAAAGGAGGGGTCCGGTGTCCGTTCCCCCTGGTCCTTGGGACTGAAGAAGAAAGGAGGAGCAGGGATGCTGCATCCTGTAAGAAAATCTAGGGGCTTACATTGAGATTGTCACCCTTTCCCCACGTAGGATTCGTGGGGGGAAGTCACAGTTTAATGTCCTGCGCTGAGGACGATGGTGCTTGGTAGTTTAACGTCCTTCAGCTCGGATGAGGTGGGTTCTCTATGCACCCCTAGGACTTATATAATCGGTACCCATTGCACTGTGGTGAAAAGAGGGGACAGGCAACGCCAGGATCAGGGAGTCTTGGAGTGAACCATTGGGGGGTCCACAATAGCGTGGATGTGTAAAGAAGAAATAGCCGTTTTCATGCCTATGCATAGAATCATGAGTAAATGAAACTCAACAGGAAGTGATGTCCACGAGACTTTTAAGTTTCTTCAGGAGAACCTAATAGGTTGCAGGGAGAGGGAGTTTTTGGGCAAAGGGGTTTAAGAGTAGAGACCTCGTAGATCTCTGGTGCTCCATGCAGTGGAAGGGATTTGTGAAGGTGGGGGATTCACAATGTGAAGTGGCCTAGATGAGGCATAGGGAATATGTGCATATGATAAATTCTTCACAATGTTGAAGGGAATTTACAAATAAAGTCCCTATGAAACATGGGTGCCTCACTAAGCAAGGTCCTGTGTAGCACTGTGCTCCGCGTGGAACAGTGACTCGACCTTAGCATTCGAGTCACATGTGCATGGGGGTGCTTCGCAAATCATAAAGGCTCTTCAATGACCTGAGTCCCTGTGAGAATATCCTTCCTTCGCGAAGGACTGTGGGCATCACGAAAGGAATCCTTCTCAATAGAGGGGGGAAAACAAGGAAAAGGATAGGCACATCTCGGAGAAAAAGAACATTGACCAGCTCTTGTTTTGCAGAACAGAAAGTTCATCGCACTTTGAGAGCTGTGTAGTGGAATGGTCAGAAGATTTGCTCTTTGGTCATGGGGGAAGGCTGTTATTTATAGGCCGGAGGCACCGTGGAGTAGCTCTACTTCTCCGTGATACAGGATTCCCCTCCACGGCGGGCTCAAAACCATTAAAGGGGCTCATGGAGCATCCTGCCTCGTGGCTTTGCGGTGGGATCATGAACGCACACGGAGCATTTCGCCTCCTGGCCTTGTAGCGTGCTCACGGGGCCATGACGGTCCATGAAAGGTCTTCACGAGGTAGATTTAGAGCCTTTCTTTTTATCCTTCTCCCTTATAATTTTTGGAGCCTGAAAATTCCTTCCATTAGACTTGGAGTCGAGGAGAAATCAAGGGTCATTGTATGAGGATCAATATCCAAAGTCCCTTGACCATTTTGTGAAGCTGGATCATGAAGAAGGATCTCCAAGTGGGAAAGTGACAGGTCGATTAGGCGCACCGTGAAGCTCTCCTTGTTCGAGACGCGCTACGAAGTGGTGTTGGTTTTCACCTATATTATAGAGGGGATGCCTTCTCTTTCGTCCTTTCTCTCCATTGCAGTTTTGGATTTCAGCACTCTCAATTCGAGAAGCTCCACGTACTCTGTGATTGATCTCCGTGAATAGGGCCTTCAGCTTCATGAAACATATCGAGTCCTTGACATCACATTTTCACGCTTCGAGACTCCACATCCTGAGGCCAAGGATGGGATCTACGAACAAACCCCACAAAAATGCTCTTCAAATGAGCATCACGACCGAATTAATACAATTTCCCAACCTAAAAGGCTGAATGGCTCTTCAAGAACCCAACCAAGGGGCACTTGCAGATGCTACCTACAGGGATTAGATGGCGAACAACATGGGTTTAGGAGAGCTAGTTCAAAGCCACTCTGGCCAGGGTTCTCTGGTGGAGCTACTATCAGAGAGCCATAAGAACTAACTGTAATGAAATAGGTCACCTTTGTATGGATTCGGGCTATGGGATGACGTCTTCATCCCATAAGAGAGTTGGGACGAACCAGATTATTGGTTCACGAGCACGCCATGCCAGCTAATGGTTTAGGGAGGCTGATGGCCATGCCTAGGAATACTTCACACTCGTCATTGCTCTCTACTTGTAAAACCAATTGAATAATGTTTACGGTAAGGAATTTCAGCCAAATACGTCTCCCCACATGCATCAGATGGAATTGATGGTGACTCTGGGGAACCCGGAGATGGGGTGGTTTGAGGAATGGGACCTGTGCCAGGATGGAAACTTCATAGAGGATTGGTCCTGGGTCTACTGGGTAGGCGCCTCATGTGAGGAGTTTGGGGTGGATCTGAGAAGAGTGGTCCTGTATGTGGTAGCTTGGGCCACCTAGTTTTACATCTACCAGCCGAAGCAGTTGATGATAGAGTTATTGAGTAGGTGGTCATCGAGGACCAACACATTCCATTTTCAATGGGGAAGTCAACATCAGCTTGTGGGACGTCCACTAGATCCCAGGGGTCCCGATACTGGGGGCGATGTATGATGAATTCCTCCTAGTCATGAGTGTGTGGGAGGACCCAGAGCAAATGTCGCCGCTGGCGATGGATTTGATGGATCTTTTGCCGGGTAAGGACAAAGAGGCAGTGAGGGACGTCCACATTAAGAAGTGGTTCAAAATGTTCCCGAGTGTCCTAGAAAATGGATAGTTTCTAGTGAGCCCTCAGACCTGCCCGAAGGGGGATAGGAGTAAGGAGAACTCATACTGACGACTCTTGGAGGATATCCAGTGGAAGACATGGTGATTTAGCGTCATCACCTAGCAACAACCTATAGTTATGATAGTAGTGTCCATTGCTGCCAGCTCTCATCTGTGGTTGGATCCTAACAGTAAGGGACACCAACATGGGAGTGTGGCCAAGCACATTCATTATTGCATCCATGTTTGCAATAGGAGGGCGGTACAACCTTGGGATCCTGATGCTCGCCAAGCAGTATAAGATGTTGTGGCACATCAGTGCGGGAAAGAGGCCACAAAGAATATATGGGCCATTCCACCTCTTGTATTGGTGTATAGTATCATATTTCAGTGGGGTTTACGAATACCCAAACCCAATTTATCCTCCAATATCGAACTTCCACCCATCAACCCTGAACACTGCCGGGAGCGTTCCAGCCAAGCTGACAACACCATAGGTTCTGAATTAAGTGTGGAAGGTGGGGGAGTTCAATTTCAACCCATTTTCATTACTGATGGGGGTATTCACTGATGATGGTCATGTACAATAAGAGCATTTTTCCTATCTCATGGCCTTTATAGATGGAGTTTTGGTGGCAAGGGTAGATCGTGAGCCTCTCTTCAAGACGTATACCACCCACCGATTTTCTCAGAAATTCTGGTGCATGCTGTGACTGACCCCACAGGTTTATCTGGGGATTTGCAAGGAATAATAACCATGTTTGATGAGGAAGATGTGACCTATGTTTAAATTGGAAGACATGAATATGAGGAACCAACTGCCCCTGCCTACTGCTGTCATCGGGCTAGTGACGGAATATGCCCAGAGTTGCGAGGCAGCCTACCCTTGGGAAATTATGAAGAGACCAACCATTAGATTTGATGATGGAATGCCTCCCAAACCCTAGGTTCATGTTTGTAAGGTGGAAGGTGCATCTCGCTTTGGAGGGGATGCCATAGTGGAGGGGCCCGCACCAGTTGAGGGAGAGGCGACAGTGGCTACAGACCTGGTGGTCCCAAAAGGGAAGAGCCATCCTAAGTGGATCCACCTAGAGGGTTCCATAGAATATTGACTCAGGATCTGAGGAAGCAGCTGAAACACATTGATTTGCTAGAGTATGGTGTCTTCTCAGAGGCATGTGACATTTCCAAAGTTAACTGGAAATTCATCGACCCATTAGAGAGGTGGAAACATTTTAACCATTTCGGGATGGATTTTCTGGTGATATGCTCTATCAGGGCTGGCTTTGTGGTATCCTAGGCAGAGTTAGAGCAATATATGACAGATATGGAGGACTTCGTTCACTCCCGTGGTACCCCGTGTTCGATGATGGATCGAGTCAAGGTGTTTGTGAATCGCAACACTCTGCTGTAGTTTCCTGATGGTGACATAAAAGAATCATCCCCTCTTTTGAAAGAATCAGATGAATCCTCCTGGGTAGACAAGGCTAGGAGAGGGATCCCATTGGAGGAGGGTTAATTCAGGGATAAAGACTTATATCTTGAAGAGTTTTTCAATGTCCTTGAGGTAAAGATTCCATATCCCTTCTTCAGGGACCACATTCAGTTCCTTATGAACTATTTACTAACATCTAAATTGAGTAGGAGGTCCTTGTGAACAGAGCTCATTCTTTACCTTTGAGAGATGCAAACGTGGGACCTTCAGGGTCCACGCCTACTACCGGGGAGATTAGAATGTCTGGCGGGGCCCGAATATCAGAAGCGGTTCCATAATATTCAGACCTTCCAAAAATATATGGAGGGACATGATTTGGGGTCCCGACGACATCATCCCATGAACAAGACTGAGGATTCGATCTCTGTAAGACTCCCTTATCAAATTAATTTCTTTTATCCATCGTCCATGTTAACTGACGTGCATGATTCATTTTTGGTATGCTCATTCCTCCAAATGGTGTGAGTTTCCTTGGAGAGGTCACTCAATATTCCTTGCAGCACCTTTCCCTGAGGAATGCCAGTGACTATGGAGGTAGAGGTCCAGACTGATCGAGCATTGGCACTTCTGATTACTAGAGGGACCATCAGGGAGGCTCAACCTGATATCATTGAGGTGGGGTCTAACGATTACAATAAGTCAGACATCACAATCCCACTGTGCCCGATCCAACACCAGACGCGGATCCGGCTGATGAGTTCTTAGAGGCATTCCACATATATGAGCCCACTAACTGCACTGACTGGTACATGATGGCCTCTGATGAAGAGGACATCAAAATAGTATGTCGCTGGTCATGGAAGTGGATCAATGGCTTAATTGATGACACCCCCCAAGCACTATGGCTGGATGAGATGGACAGACTCTGCTCACAACTACGGGAACTATGTGCTGGGGGAGTTGATGCTGAATGTCCTCACATGCTCGTCCGAAATATTATGTCAGAGAAGATTCAGAATCATGACCGTGGTCTCAGTTTGGGTTGGAAACAGAGGAAAGCGGTGAACATATAGAGGCTCCATGATGCTGAAGATGACATCCAGCGGCTCCATAATTAGGAGGACGAGCCCTCAGCCTCCATCAACGTGAAATATGAGTTAATATTTCAATTGAAGGCCCAACTGGTGGAGGATGATGAGGGAATGAAGAGAGCCTCTGATGAGATGATCTTTATATGGACCAGCGTGGAGCATGCCAAGATTGCGGTTGATGAATTACGCCCCATAGCTGCCGAGGAGGAGCTGGAACTGAACAGGCAGTAGCACATCCTGGACACCACTAGCCAAAGGGTGGAAGAGCTGTTACGCTCTTTTGATGAGGTCAACCCATCCATGGGAGGTGTCTATCCTAGGATATTGTGATGCCTGTAACCATTGAAGGCACATTCATGCTTTGATTATTTTATGACAGATGCATGCATGAGTTCCGTTTTTTGTGTTGGTTAATTGCATTTCTGTGACATTTGTGGAGCAACCAGCAGTCAATCCATAAGCTCATGTGGGTTGGTCCTAATGCGAGAAACATGGGATGATAACCTTATTGTTATATTCAAATGTATGAGTGAAAACCAGGCATCGGGGAATCTAGGGGTTTTAACAACCAATCTAGATTCCTTATAAGAGAAGGGAGAGACCTGACTGGAAAATGAAGCTCTCAGAATTGCCGAATTACTGTCTTCCCAAGGTGCTCTTGTGCACAAGAGGTGTAATTCAAGGGCGTAGGAATAAACCCAAACATAAATGAATGGAAAGTTTGAATTACAATTCCCCAAATTAGGAACACTGTGGGGATGACACGACAATAAAATAGAAATTTTTTCCAATTTCGAAACACAGAATCTATATTTTGTTAGCCTGAAATGGGGATGACAAACGAGGGCTAACCACTTACCATATTCAAAACATGGGGCCTGACTCATAATATCATCGATTATATTTCAGGAACATTGGACCAAGATAGTAGAAATTCCATAGGCCGATCATCAATACTATTATGGGGTTTCTTTAGACATGACAGGGGAAGAGGGTCCGAATAAAGGGCATGAAAATCTTGGGGTGTGGAGTGTTTGGTTTTTAGATTAGAGTCTAGCACTCTTGAAATTATGCCACCGTGGTGTAAATGCATTACGTGGATACACCGGCCTGATTGGGGATCAAATATTCTTCTGAATAGGACCTCTCTGACGAGGAAACTATTGCCTCCCAATGCTAATCGTGGGGCATCCCAAACTTGTTCAGGGTAAATCCGCAATTTCGTGGCCCCCCCAAAGAGCTCAGGTCATGGGACCAAAAAATAGGGGAAATGGGAATTACAATTGCTGGGGCTGTACCCAGATATAGGATGTCAGGGGGTTCCTATGTATCCCCAGATAATGGGAATAAATCCAAACGTAGTTCTTGGGGAAATGTGTGGTCAGAGACCAACACTGGTAAAGAGAATTCTCTCCAGAGAGGAAACTAATGCATCCCATGGTTAACATAAGGCATCACAGACTTGCTCAAGGTAGAACAACTGTTTAGTGTCATGCATTGAGGACATATGAAGTCATGCAGTTTAACATAATACCATTGGAAGTGGAGTGAAGGGGATGATACCTAGAGGGTAGTATGTCGTGTGGTAGCTATCAACCTCATGTGAATGAGGACTTGGAGTCCAGATCGCACCATGTAGCCCTAGAAGAAACTCTTCTGGTCAAGGGACCAAGACTGAGAATTAGGTTGTTCCATAAGAAATGTGGTCGAGCGTTCCTACATACCCAATGAGGATTGGAGTAAATCCATACGTAGTTCTGGAAGATGTTGTGCAGTTTAATGTCTTTCGGCAAGGACATAGAGTTATCTTAGTTTATGGTCAAATGTTCTCGGACCATGGATGGTTGGAAACATGGGAGACACATAGTGGGGGTAATTATAAAACCCAACATGAATGGGAACCTGGGGTTCTGACCACCATGTGATCCTTGGGGAGGTTTTAGGACAAGGGACTGAAAAAGAATGTTATGCTATGCCTGAGGTAAAGTGTATGGGAGTTCCTACGTACCCCACAAGGATGGGTATCAAGAAATATGTAGTTCTATGGGTTGGAACGGTAACGTACCAGTGTGAGGGATAAAAAGGGGTGTGTGGGTCTATCTCTTTCACCAAAAGAAGGGGCATTTGATATGTCTTGTTTGTCCTTTAAGGTGATTGGAAGTGTTGTTTTTTTGGGAGGTGATGGGACTAGAATAGTGAATCCAAGCATCACAACAAAAATCAAGACAAATGAAGGCATTGAAAAATTGTATGGTGTTTGACTGATACCAAAGATGATGTCCCATAATCAAAGGCACCACAATGCTGGGTTATTTTTCATAATGCGGCCAGGATGGTATTGTCACATTTTAGGGTCATGTAATAGGACCAACCACATACATTAGCATTGTGAGGCACATACGTAGTAGAAACGAGGATAAAGGGGAAACATGCACAGTACAACAAAGCATACATGATTTGAATGAGGATGAGGTCTACACCACACCGTGCTTGATTCGGAGAATGAAACCTCGGGAAAAGGGACCAAAAAGAGGTATGAGGGTGGAATGTAGGAGAGACGGGTTCTCAATTATGCTGGACCCATAGACGAGATGCTCGAGAGTTCCTATGTATCCCATGAGGATGGGAATCAAGCTACACATTGTTCTCTAAGGTGCTTTTTAACATCATGCAAGACAAGTAGGTAAGAGGGACTAGCTCCTATGAGGGGGCGTATGTGGCGTGGCTGTCGCAAACCCGACGTAAATGAGGGAAGAAGACCATACACGCCAGACCATGTGGCCCTATAAGGGTGGGGGCCAAAAAGGAAGATTAATAGTGATAAATTAGAAAAACTGATATAGGCCTAATGATGAGATGTTTGGGCATTCATACTTATCCCATAAGTATGGGAATCAAGTTGTATGTAGTTTTCACAAAGGGGAAATAAGAAAAGATCTTAGTTTTCTTGTCTTAGAACCAAGACTAGAGAAATGAAAGACTATCCCCTATTTAGGAGGACCTTAACTCTATCCCTAAGATAACGTGAGTCGAACTCGGTGTAGGAGACAAGGGAGGGTTAAGTATTTGAAATACATGAAATACATGAAAAGGGGAAAACAGTGGAGCCCCGAATGATTTTCTTATCGCAGATTTTTCCTCTTAATGGGAGGATGCGCACAGAGAAACAATACTAAGAGTCTCGAAGTTCTACTTGGACATGAAAAGTTGGGGAAGGATGTGAATCAAGTAACCAACATTTTGGGCTTAATGGGGGTTGGTGTGACGATGGAAGACAACTGTTGAATGTGTTCGAAACACATCATCCATATAATGTTATCCTAAAATGGTTATAAATAAATGAGCATCGACCACTGACAACATTTTCAACACGAGACTTGTATCGATTTGTTGTTTGAAATCATCAAGGACGTTTGACCGAATTGGATGGAGAGCCCTTAGGCCTAATATCCATCCAATTTGGGGTCCCTTTGTGTGTGAAAGGTGATGGAATCCCTAATTAAGGGGAACACGAAGCCTGAAAAATGGGTGAAAGCATGTCCAGGTAAAATCTGTCACTCCAGTCACTGAACCAGAGTACTCTTGATCACATTGGGAATCATTGAAGATGATCGAGGGGGGCTCAACTTGAGAGTGCCCGATTTGAAAATATTATTATAGAACAAGGGTATAGAGAAATATCAGAAGAAAGAGGTACATGGAGTGGTTGTTACAAACCAGATTTGAATGAGGACCTAATCATACACAACACCATATACTTGTCTCCCTAGTAAATTGCACGCCATGGGGCCAAGTTGAAGGGGATATTTCTAAGATATGGGGTTGGACATAAAGTCTAGTTGTTTGGGCGGTCCTACATATCCCATGAGGATGTGAATCAAGACAAAAGTAGTTCTAAATGGAGGTAATGTGTAGCTTGTCGTCATGCAGTAAGGATAAGGGTGAGATACTCCACATACAGGAGGTGTTTGTTGTGGCGAGTAGCTGGAAGTGGATGGGAACATAATCCCATACCAAAAAATACAACCTTCAGTGAGAACCTGGGCATGGGGCCTGAAAAGGCCAAGGGGCCAAGATGCTAGGCCTCAAATGGAATGTCCCAGCTAGTTTTTAGTTTAACATATTGCAATGAGGACTAGTATAGATAAGGAATCTCATCTGAGGATGTGTACGACACGGAGAGTAACCTGATGTGAATGAGGACATAATCCCAATACCACACCGTATAATCCCGTAAGAGTCAAGACTTGGGTGAAGGGAACAAAGTTGGGCGTGAAAAGCACATCAAGGATTTTTCATGCGGTATAGATGATATATGATAGGAGGGATGCATCAAGGGGATATGTGTGGCATGGCGATATAGACTAATGTGAATGTGGACATAAGACCACTCCACACCACACAACCCAAAATGAGAACTCAGGCCAGGTGTTGAAAAAGGCCCTGGAGCTTGAAGAGGCCAATGGGCCTGAGGCTGGGCATCCCTACCAAAGGTAGCCATACAAACTCTAGTGCGGTTACCACCTCATCACTGCTCTGAAGCCCATGTGACTAGTGATCCATGAGGGAAACAAGGAGCCGGACTCGGCTCTCCCTGTCTTTTAGGGGTCTAATAGCTGGAATTGCCTGAAGGGAGTTCGTCTCTTGGAGATACAATGTGGCAGAATGAACCACAACACTCAATGTTTGGGACATCTTGGGGTGGATCTCATGAAAAAAGGATAGCTGTTGACCACCTTCGAGATATAGAGTCCATATAGTGACCTGGACTGGGAACAACAAATGGGCATCGATCGCTGACCATATTTGTAACGCGTGACTTGAATCGGCTTATATCCCAACATCCTCGAGGGCATTAGCACGAAACAGTAGGTGGGCCCTTAGGCCTAGAATCCATTCTATTTGGGAGCCCTTCTCTATGGGAAATATGATGGTGTCCCAATCAAAGGAGTGGGTGAAGCATATCTGTATCCATCTGTGAAAGAGGCTAACACCTACAGGGAGGGGGACATACTGTAGAATCAATATGAGATCGACGTGAATTGGGGAAAAAGACTACACTACACCATATGTCTTGACCCAAGGGGAGATTCTGGCATATGGAATGGCCCAACAGATGAAATTTCCAAGCATTCCTATGTATCCCAGGAGGATGGGAATCAACCCACACATAGTTCTTCATGGCCATGTAGTTTAGCATAGAACGGTGAGGACATGAGAGGATAAAAGAATAAGTAAAGGGAACATGGTACAACCGTTGTAATCCAGGCATGAGTGGGGATAAGGAACCCTATACCATATCATGAAAGGATCCTCCGAGAGAACTATACCCTAGGGGATAGTCAAAGAGATGAGTTTGGGGATGGGATCAAGACGAAACACTTGAGCATTCCTATGTATCTCATGTGGATGGGAATCCAGCCATATGTAGTTCATAAGATTCAGTTTAACGTCATGAAAGATAATGTAGAGTTTAAATTCATGTAGGAATGAACTGCTTAAGGTCATGATAGACCAATTGGATCGGGAAAATAATTGATTGAGAAACTGGGCATTGGTGGGAGGAGTTATATTCTCCCTATCCACGGTAACTAGGGAGTATGCTCCTTTGTGGTACACCCTATGGACTGTGTATGTTAAATCTCATTTGGGATCCAACATGGGTGGTTTTATACTAGGGATCATTTGTTTCTGGAGGGCCAATACGAAGTCAACCTGCAAGAAGGACCAGAGAAGAATGCTCTTGTTGAACACCCTAGCTATCTTGTTCGATTTTCTTTCCAGATTGTGTTGGCCACAAAGAATGTTTTCATAAAGTGATTCCAATTAAGCTAGATGAATTTTGGCTTCCTTATCTAGCGTCTGTGGGTCATAGACCACTGTGCGTAATGAAGGTAGCTGAATCATGATGGGTAGGACGGCCTCAGCTCCATATATAAGGGAATACGAGGTCAACATGGAAAAATTATGAGTTGTATTCCAATAATACTAGAGGGAATTGGGTAGATTTTATGGCCAATGTTTCTTATTCTCACGAACCATTTTCTGCAAAATGTTATAGAGGGTTTTGCTGAATGCCTCGGTCTGTCCATTTCCCTGCGCGTGATAGCGAGAGGTATGGTTTGAACAGATTTTGTACTTGGTATATAACTTCGTCAACATGGCTGCTCAGAAGTTGGTGCAATTATCAGTGAGGAAAGAGTGAGGGACTCCAAACTGATAGATGATATTGGAGCTGATGAAGTCAATGATAGAATGGAATTTGACCTCCTTGAGTGAAGCTGTCTCTTCTCAAATCGAAAATAAATATGTAGTAGTCGGGATGAACCTTCATTGGCCATATGTCCCCTGTGGATAAGTTCCCATGACATTGAGTCCCCAACCAGCAAATGTCCCAGAGTACTTGGTGGATTGGAGAGTCACTTGCAGGTAATGCATGAAGTTAACATGAATTTGGAATGCGTGACATCTCTTGAAGAACTTGATGTAATCATGGATCTTGGAGAGCCAGAAGTACCCCAGTCTCCAGATATTGTGAGATAGCTTTGGCCCAGCCTAGTGGGCGTCGTAGGAAACGACATGAACCTCTTACATGACCTGAGAAATCTCAACCCCTTGGACACAATGGAGTATAACACCATCGAACTCCCTCTTGTAGAGGGTCTGCTAAAGACATGGACTACTCTGGAGGGAAAACTGTAGCCCGTGACATTGGATTCACCCGCACTCGGCCTGATCCGTCGGGAGGAAACCATTTTGGAGATAATCAACAAAGGGGGCTCTCTAGTCGGGGGTCACTTCAACCAATGCATCTAAGGAACCTGGATGTTCTGAGGTGGAGGCTCGGACGATATTATGGCTTACCCGCTGGCTGTCATCATCATCGAGGGTTATGAGAGCGATGAACCTTGGATGTTCCATGGGGATAATCAGATCATATTTCTTGGGTTCTGCATGTGATGTTGCTAGGCTGGCTAGGGAATTCTCTCGACCTTTCTGAGATTGAGGGACATGAGTAACTTTTGGAATATATTGAAACTAAGACATTAGCTGGAGAGTGCACTCTAATAATATCACACGCTCTAGTTTTTGGATGATGTAGTCAACGTTGATTTGATTGATTACTAGTTTAGAATCCCCTTTCACATGCAAATAGGGCACAATGATCTCGAGTGCCAGCTCAAGGCCAGTGATAATAGCCCGATACTCTACCTCATTGTTGTTGAAACCTCCTGACAAGTAGAATGAGTATGAAAGAATGGATAGCACCAAGGTGATGAAGAAAAGACCCATTCTTGCTCTATTGAGATACGTATTATTGAGGCTCTTACCGGTGGGGCTTCGGAATGCACCATAAAAGTATATATGCCAACACGAGATAACAAGATCTACTGAGAAAATTCCCTCATCATGAAAATCGAGATCCAAGGACTGGTTAGCAAGAGCTGGATGTGTAGCAAGGAAGTCTGCCAATTCTTTCCCTTTAATATATTTCTAAAGGGAAAACCTTATGTCAAACTATTGAAGAATCACTGGCCACTGAGTTAGGTGACCTATAAAAATTGGGTGGTCTAGAATGTACTTCAGTAGTCCTACATGAGACACCAGCTGTACCTCATGGTGCTGTAGGTAATGCCTCAAATTGTTGTACTGCGAATACTAGTGCAAGACAAATCTTTTCAATGGGGGAGTATCTGGTCTCCGCAGTGATTAGCGTACGACTGAGGTAGTGGAGACTGTTCTCAGTCACATCAATGTTATTCTAGATTATAAGGGCTCCAAGAGATTGTTCTAGGGGAGTCACGTACATGATCAATGGTTCTCTGGAGACAGGTGGCATCAAGATAGGAGTCTGAAGCGGAGACTGCTTGATTTCCTCGAATGCGGCCTTGCACTATTTGTCCCATTCACAAGCTGTACCTTTCTCCATAATCCGGGAAACGAGTTTACACTTTCCTACCATAATCACAATGAATAGATGTATATAGGCTAAGTGTCCTTGGAATCCTTGAAGCTCCCAAATATTGCTCAGGGGAGGCATCTGGCTGATGGCCTTTATCTTCTCTAGGCGGATCTCGATACCCAGGTATCTGACAACAAATCCAAGGAACATCCCAGAGGTGACCCCAAAGGCACATTTCAATGGGTTAATCATCCTGTGGTGGGAGTGGGGGAAGCTGAATAGCTTCTCAAGTTCTTTTATATGCTCATTAAACTTGTTATATTTTAACACCAGATCCTCAACATATCATTCCACCAATGTCCCGGGGATTTTCTTGAATATGCGATGCATGGCCAACTGATATGGGTTACCTGCATTTTTTAAGGCAAATGGAAGGACCTGGTAACAAAACATACCTTTTGGTGCCCTGAAATCTGTGGACTACTCATCCTTGGTGGCTATTTAGATATTGTTGTATCTAGAATAACCATCCATGAATGAAAGGGTTTATAACCCAATCATAACATCGATCAAAAATTCTATCACAAGAAGGGGAAAATCATCCTTCGATCAGTGACGGTTGAGATCACAGAAGTTGATGCAGGCTCAGATCTATCCATTCTTCTTCCTTGTTGGCACAATTATGGCTAGCTACATGGGGTACTTGACCACCATGATGAAGTTGGCCCTAATGAGCTTGTCAACATCATCCTCGACCATAGAACTATGAAGAGGGTGCATCTTTCTGGGGGGCTTCTTGAACCCGTGATGATTGGCCAGGAGACCAAGTTGGTGGAAGGCTACCTGAGGATCTATTCTTGGAATCTCATAGTAGTTCCAAGAGAATACATCAAGATGCTATTTTAAAGAAGTCCATATACCGTTTTTTCTCCTGGTGAGGCATGGCTGCACTGATCAAAGTGGGTCTTAGGTCCACCTCACTACTGAGGTTTACCTTAACCAATTCATCAACCATAGAGGAGATACCATCTTTAAAGGTGGGGGAGCAAACTCCAAACCCTATTATTTACTTTCGGAGGAGGGATCCCTAGTGGGAGAATCTTCCTCTGGGATGTTCAATTTTGATGGGAGGCGGGTACATGCTTGGCCAGTAGTGGTCACCGCATCGTGAGATTCTAGTGCTATTGACCGCATAGCAATGAAGGCTGTCAACCCGATCCCATCTAGTCTTTAGACCAAGGGGCCACACATGATAATATCAATGAAATAGTGGCCCGTTGGATTGATCCAGTTAATTCCATCCCAATTAAATAGACACTTATGACGTACTACTATTTCCATGGGGTGGAAATCTCGATAACTTATGGGGGAAGGAGGATCAGGGATCACCTGAGCCTCATTTGTGTAGGAGTATGAGGTGATTTCCCACCATTACTTAGACTTGGGAATATGCTTACCCCATATACCAGATACAACAAAACATTTCCCCATGTCTGGGGTAGTGGCTTCTAGTCGATGGATCGAGAAAATGTAGGCGTCATCCAGACCTACCCAGGGGTCAGTTGCAATCGCGACGGGTTCGACCTCACAATCCTGAATCTGTTTTTCCTTGCTCTTGTAATAGTCAGCATCCAGGTAGTGGGCTTCACAAGAGGCGAATGGAGACAAATTACTTGGAGTACACCTACTAGACCTACGAGGGAGTACTTGAGGCATCCGTAATATGATGAGGGGACCGACACGTGTAGGTCGATCCAAGGTCTTCCCAACAATACATTGTATGCAGTGTCATTCGAGACAACCATAAACACAGTGATGGAATCCAAGACACTGAACTGGGTCTTCAAATGAATCATACTAACTGTGGTCTGCTTGGTCCTGTCATATCCCTGGATTCTTAAATCGGAGGCAGTCATGTCATCTTTGGATTACCCCAGCTTCCAAAGTGTCCATGTCAGGATAAAGTTAATCTGAAAGCCTATGTCAAGAAGACAATGGTGAACCTCCACGCCATTAAATTAGATGGTATTGTACAAGGTAATATGTGCCCATGTATGGGAGGTCCTTCATCTTCTCTAGAAAATGAAATTATGGCCTGACATTTGGAATTATCAATTGCTTTAGCATGAAAGGCTTCTGCAGTTCCTACCTCCGTCTAAAACTGGAGGGGTATTCCTAAAGCCTTAGCGAGGGCCTCTCACATTATTGGTGACAGGAGAGGGGCCTAGAGGATGGAATGTCTCACTGGGATTCCAACAATGTGCTTGATAACATCTAACATCTGTGCGAGGTGCGAGCTTCTACTTGTAGGGGGTCGTTCTGTGACGGGAGGCCTCAAGGGCCCTACAGGCTGGGCTGGTGCGTGACTGGTGCCGATCATATCCTGCTACTCACTAGTAGAAGCCCTTAGAGTTTCTACTAGTTGAGGGATGGATGACTGAGACTAGCCTATAATGGGGTGAGGCTGGTCATGGCATGGTTGAAGTGGCTCTGAGTAATCCAGCAATACAAACGGTAGTATAGACGGACCCGATGACACTAGATGTGGAGGCTGCACGTGCTGAGCTCTGCATTGGGCCTACTGCCTGGTCTCAATGTCATGCATAGATTGGATAGAGGTGCCAACTGATTTTCCTCTACGACCCACATGGTCGCGGCTCCATCGACATTGGAGTTAGCTGGGAATGTTGGGGAGATTTTCCTGGCGCTCCCCGTAATTGGGAGTTACATAAAGATTTTCCAACTCCACGGTATTAACCGAAGTATACACTTGAATATAACAAGAAAATTCATCTACTAATAGGGTGGAATCTCGGAGGTATCCCCACTTATAGATGCATGAAATCACTGAGAGTGCGGGACAACGATGGCATTGGTGGGGGACATTTCTTTCCCTTACGTCACCGATGCTTTCTCTTCTTAGAAGAGTCCGACTTAGAAGATGATGCAAAAGTAGTGGTCGTAGCTTCTGAAGGATCCGACTAGTTCAGGAATGCATTAATGATACCATGGGAACAAGCAACCATTTTTTACGCCATACAGTTGTCATAATTCTGGGACTCGTGGTTAGAAACTTGCTGCCACTCACCCTGATTGTCGCTGCTACTGTCTGGTCTTATGTAGACGCAAGCCACTTCTTCTAATGCCTGGCCCAACCTGACTATGTTGTTATCGACATGGTCATGAAGCTAGTTTTTGAACACATAGCACTAATTTTGGGTGTTCCCAAAGATCCGATGATAGGGGTATTAGTTGAGAAGATCAGTGAGGTTTCCCTCTTCTAGCCTTCTGGACTCTGTAAAATGCACAATCACTTATTCCAATGCACTTAAGAAATAACAAGGGACCTCATTCTTGTTGAACGAGTAGGTCAGGTTTATTTTATACGGAAAGGGGGTCCTTGGAGCATGGCCCTGATGAGGGGATGGAGGAGCCTACCGAGGAGGCGAAGCCTATTTATCCCGGCTTGAGAGTGGTGGAACATTCTGCGGGTGAACCTGCCGATTTTGAGGAAGCCTATGCTACATTTTAGGCTTCTCCTGTGGTCATGGGCCTCTGCGAGGCTGGGGAGGTGGCTCCGCTAGTAATAATTCTAGCTTTTCGGGGTCTACTATTTGGGCTACCTCATTAGGCTTGGCTCTAGAGGCCCTCCTTCCAGGAATTACATGGGGAAATGGGCGTGCCTATCCAACCTGTTACATGGCTTCTTTCAAGCACTAGGCCTTATCGGAGAAGTCTAGAAATCCCCTGGGGATGTTTTGGGTGATCGGAGAGGGAACTTGTTCCGTCTTGACGTTATCTACAAACATCGTTAGTAGTTTCTCCTGAGTCATCACCATGTCAATGGAATATGTAAGTCCTTAGCACTGGGCGATAAAGTCTGTGACACCCTCATTAGGCCTCTGTTTTCACTTGAAGAGGTGTGCGATGCTGGTCTTCTACATGGTGGAGCTGAACTAGTAGAGGAATTGCTTGTGGAGGTCCTCCCAGCTGGTTACGGATCTGACAGGAAGCTGGTTATACCAGACGAGCACATGCCCCTCTAATGTCTGCAAAAAGAATCCATGTTTGGCAACCTCGTACTGTACTGGAGTCCCTAACATTTTCCCAAACCTTGAATTGAAGTGGTCCAGGTGTCGCGGCAGGTCCCCCTCCCGTTATTGGGGGAAAATGTGGGATTACTGAATCCTGGGGGTGCCGACATGTCATCCACCCATGATGGATATGGATTTCCAGCAGGTGAGATCGCCAGCAGTTGTGTTTCCAATTCCTCAAGGTGGGAAATGAGCACTGCCAACAGATCTTCTAGGTAGGGGTCCATGTCTGGATGGGGATCTATAACCACGAGTGCATTGGTTGGTTCTTCAACTTAGTAAACAGGCACAATGGCTTGTGGAGTGGCTGGAGGAATGACCCACAGGGTAGCTGGAGGAGCCTAAGATGGGTCCCTTGGATTGTCTCACCATTTGGGAGGGTTTGGAAAAACATTCCATGCCCTATTGGTATAAGATTAGGCCTCAACCATATCTGTAGGGGAAAGACGACCAGGGTCGCCTGGAGGAAGCTCACTGAGGAGAAGTTGTTCTTACACCTGCTGCCCTGGCTTGAGATCACTGTAGTTCGGCTTCCGCTCTGCAGGGTGTTCAGAAAATTTTTCATCAAACAACTTCTTCTATTTGGAAAATTTTTCATGCAATGTGGTCTTCTTAGAGTCTTCCTCCGGCTTCTACACTGAGGCGGAAGGTTCGTAGTTCTTGGAAGCTTTGAGCTACTCCTTACCCTTACCTGAATTATGGTTGAGTACTAATGCCTCAGTAGGTGTAGGGAGACCTAGTAGGTACCTCTGCTGATTAGTGACCCTCCCCAATGGGTCCAATAGTGGTGGCACGCCCTCTGGGGGTAAGTCTCCATCGAGAATCTGCAGCATGTCCTCCTCCTCCACTATTTCTGCCATGTTGACTGTGACCCTTCCGGGGCACATGTCCTCAATATCGCCTAACAGGTCGGGCTGATACCAGATAGGACTGAAGAGGTGTACATCATACTACACCCAGCCTCAGACATGTACATAGGGGGAAGCCTCCTTGATGATCTATCAGAGTATCTTGAAACATTTAATGCATTGCTCTTGGAGGACCTTAAGGCGAACTCGTGACTCAGGGCACTAGGCCATTGGTAGCACAACATGATTAACTAGACGTCATTCGTTTCGAATATCTTAAACATGTTATTGGATCCTAGGATAAACCACTCACTGATGACTAAGGTGAAAGTGTGTCACCCAAAGGGTTTGGCGGAAACATTCAACCTCCTCTGGGGGGATTCTGATGCGCGAAAATTAGGCACTACCACGGGCCAGAACATCTCCGGGAAGATGTCCACCATGAGGATTTTCCATAATCTCATTGTCTCAGATTTAGGGTCTAGCCATTGATTTTCCAAATCGTCAATTGGAGGTGGCCGAGATACTGGCAGCGGTACTGGGGCAGACTGCTGGGACGACAGGCTGGACGGTGGGGAGTATAGCGAACGGGCTGACTGGCCGCCGAATCTCAGGCTATCCACTGAAGAGTGTAGTGAACTTACCACTACATTGTAATAATATGGGGTGAAATCCATAGTTCCTTGATCAGGGTCTAGGGAAATAGGCGATAGTTCACGCTGCTGGTCACCCTCCATTAGTCCCCAGAATAGTTTTCCGTGATCTCTGATCGAGGTAGATAGCGCTACTGGTGACGGTGGTGGTGATTTAAAGGCCGTAATCTAAGAGGTTGCTATATTTTCATCATAATAAATATACCTGCGGTAGGAGGAGGGAATCCTATAGACCTCTCATTCTGGGAGTACCAGGCTGTTGCGCCCCATCCATGCCCCGACCCTTTACCCGGATGAGTGAGAGGAGGGTTCCCGTGCTGAGTCACACTCCACCTCAATTTCTGAAAAGTGGGATAGTTTGATCTATGTCTTGACCTCCCCAAAATTCTTCTTATGGTGATAGTGACCCGCTTTCCTACCACTGGGTGGCTCCTTAGGTTAGGGCTGATTTCTGACAGAAGATACTTCAGATGCATTAGTGCTGAGACGGAGAGGGTTTCCACCTGTGTAAGCCAGGGTGTGACGAGCACTTGGATAGATGTAAAAGGGGACATTGGTAGGACCTCCATGGGTAGCGTTGGAGCGGGAAAGGCCTATGGTAGAACTAGAGGGTGCATGGGGAGGACCTCCAAGATTGTTCCCCATAGTGGCCTTAGTATGAGGAAGGCCCTTGTACTGGGCTAGCTGAACATGTGTTTGGCCACCATGATAGTTGCAGGTGGAGCAAGGATGACCTTCATCCCTCTGGTTTATGAGGCAAGGAGGACCTTCTCAAGCATCTAAAAGGATGCGGGGAGGATCCCCACATTGGAAAGAGACCGTATATGCAATGTACCTACATCGACTGTCGGTGGCGGGAGGAATGACCCCATACCCAGTGTAATGGGAATGGGAGAGACCCCCAACCTGAGCGTCACTGCCACGAGGAAGACCCCCATTTGGATTGAGGGTGGCATGGGGTAAACCACCATGGTATGCCTCGAAGCGAGGAAGGCTCGTGCATTCCGTTTTGGTGGTATGGGGAGGACCTCCGTACAGAGTGGCATTGCGGCATGTTAGCTCGCAGAGGCCACAGTTTGTGCATACAACTAAGAGAGTTGACCCAGCTTGCACATGGGTTGGTTGGGGCCTTGATCCTAGTTGGGCATATAAGTTCCCATGTTTAATGTATTCAGGTAACTAATGATATGCTTTGACGGTGTCTTGGGAGACAGTAGTTGTTGACGTTGGTGCCCCTTGGCTGGCATTCTCCTCAGGTTGTGCCTGATGCTGGCTTCGGATTGGATGAACCAGAGATGGTGGTGCTAGGACATGTCTTACCTGATCCTCATCCAACAATACTAGGCGGTGACGCTGATGAGGCTAGGTGGGATCCCTTCCTGGGAGCCCTTGGAATGGGACTCTGACTTGGCAGGGCTGAACGTCACCTACCTCATATGCATAAGGCAGGGAGTAATCAAAGAGTTCTAGAGAGAGGCTCCCAAAACGGTTATACATCAGCATGGGGAGCAGTGGCTCCCTGCGTGGCCCTCAGGGGCAGTGTTGTCAACAAGACAAAGATGCCTCTGGATCTAGGCGGGCCATATCATTAGTCGAAATTATGCCCTCCTCCTCGTAACGGTTTACGAGGCCGTTGATTATCCTCTGCTGAATAACCTCAGACAGGGAGATGTGGTGTGAGTGCCCTAGGGATCTGGATGTAGTGGTCTTTGTGGAAGAGGTAGAACTTTTCAGGATTACCATGTTAGTATCGCCCCAGCCCCTGCGTCGGTGTGTAGGCTATGATTGTGTTCCGAGTGCAGCAACATGATTCCTGAAGATCAGAGAGATTAACTCGTCAGTGCTGAAAGAAAAAGGAATTGACAAACAACGCCCCAACGCCATTCCGTCTTCCATGAATGGTAATAAGGATCCACGCCGACAACATCACAAAATAGGATGTCCAACATTCTACAGCCCCAACATCGGGTGAGTTTCACGTTGGGCCTACTATTTTTTTAGCGGGACCCAGCTCTGGTTAACTGGATATGGTGACACATCAATCTATTGATGCCTCAAGCACTACTAATCTCCTTATTTGAGGAGAAGAAATTCACGTCTGGTTCACAATTTATTTTTTCGATGCTTTCACTGAGGCGTGCGCGTCCGCCTCGTTTGAGGGCAAGAGGCATGGTTTTGTTGCCCCGCATTCCCACATTCCAAAGGTGGGCGGCATCTATCACTTTTTTAAGGAAATTTGGTCCTTGATTGAAATGAGATGATGGATTTTCAGTTCCTCCTTCCCTGTATTTCTCTTCAGACTCATCACATAGTCCGGGTTTCCCTTATAGATTTAAGATGTTGTTTGTGAATCTCTTCCTAGTGTCATATCTTCATGGACACAAGTTAATTTGATTGCTTATGGTGGGAAATTCCAAGGGGTCTAGTCAGGGAAACAAACATTAGTTTGGGGAGTAGTCATGTTGGGCATCAATAACATGTCTGGGCATTGGGATACTGGAACATTGGTCTTCTGTCCCATATTATAGGGCTTCTCGAGGGCGTAGAAGCCTGAGGCATCACACATCAAATGAAGGTAATAATATTACATGGGCATGTGTCTATGTTTTTCCTCATCTATACATGTTGAACATAGGGTATGCCGCAAGTTTAACGTCTAGTGGATATAGATCGGACTGATTAGAACACTAACAAGAGTAGATAAAATGGGTGCAACCCCTAGAGGGAACATCATTGTATGTGGGTTGACATGACCTCACCAGGATGAGGCATCCTGAGTAAGAATCAATATGGATGATGCGGTGATGAGTGAAATGGGTGGCGAATGGGATGGGACTTCTGAGAGGGAGACAATATTATTGGGTTTGAGTCTTAGGGAGACTTCCTACGTATCCCCGTGGCCGGGAAGCAATGTCAATGTAGTTCAGGATGGGTTGGTGAACCGATGTGAATAACGACCTGGGGTTCAATGAGTGCTGGGCTTGAACCTCATGGAGGATTCCTACATACCCTACCTTAACAAGGATCAATGTCCACGTAGCTAAGGAATAAGTGTGGGGCTTACACTCTAGGATTCCCGAGATGTTGGTGAACTGATGTGAAGATGGTCGGATCGACCATGGTGGTGGGATAGAACCTCATGGAGGATTCCTATGTACCCTACCTTGGTAAAGATCAAAGACCACATAGTTTTGAATGGATGGGGATTACACTCTAGATTTCCCCGAGGTGTTGTTGAACCAACGTGAATGATGGTCGGAATGACTGAAGTTGTAGAATTGAACCTTGTATAGACTTCCTACATACCCTGCCTTGGAAATGATCAAAGTCCCCGTAGTTCAAATTGCATGGGGCTTACAATCTAGGCTACCCAAGGTGTCGGTGAACCGATGTGAAGATGTTCAGAACAACTGGGCTGGTGGGCTTGAACAACATGGAGGCTTCCTATGTACCCTGCCTTGGTAAGGATCAGAGACCATGTAGTTCCATATGGATGGGTATTAAACACTAGGTGTCCCAAGGTGTATGTCATGGTCGATGCTTCTCTAATCCCATGTGAGTCATTTTCGGTGTGAGAAACAAGAGACATAAAATATCTGACGTTCACGACGCGAAGGGTACGTTCATGGGAAATGGAGTGGGGCTTACACGTGATCACAGCCTATAGAGGAAACCGGGGCTTATTAGTGGTTAGCATCCCTAAAAGGATGGGACTTACTCCAGGATGGAGGCCCAATGGTGAAAAAGCCCAGGGGGAGAGGGATTTGTTACCGAAGAAAGGAGGGGTCTGGTTTCCATTCCCCCTGGTCCTTGATACTGAAGAAGAAAAGAGGATCAGGAATGCTACCTTGTGTAAGAAAATCTAGGGGCTTACACCAATATGGTGGCCCTTTCTCCATATAGGATGCATGAGGGAAGTCACAGTTTAACGTCATGTGATGAGGATGATGGTGCTTGGAAGTTTAACGTCGTGCATGTCAGATGAGGTGGGTTCACTCCACACCACTAAGACTTATAGAACTGGTACACTCTACACCTTGGTGAAGAGAGGTGACATGAAATTCCATGGGTAGGGGGTGGCATGGAGCGAAAAATTGGAGGTGGGGGGTGTCCACGCTATCATGGATATGAGAATAAATACTAGCCGTTAGCATGACTATACAGAGAATCATGAGGTGAAGCAATGCAATAAGACATGACGTCCCGGGGACATTGAAGTTTCTTCATGTGAACCTAGGAGGTTTCACAGGAGAGGGAGTTGCAGAGCAATGGGGTTTATGAGTTGAGACCTTGTAGAGCTCTGGTGCACCATGCAATGGAAGGGATTCGTGAAGGTGCGGGCTTTGTGATGTGAAGTGGCCTAACTGAGGAATAGGGAATAGGTAAATAGGAGCAGTGCTTCGTGAAGTGTAAGGTAATTTGCGAAGAAAATACCTATGAAGTATGGGTGCCTTGTGAAGAAAGGTCTTGTGAAGCATTGTGCTCTATGAGGCACAGTGAATCGCCCTTAGTATTTGATTCACTTGTTCATGGGTGTACTACATGAGGCATAAACACTCTACGATGACCCAAGTCCCTGTGAGGATCTTCTTCATTCGTGAATTCCTATGGGCTTTGTGAAAGGCGTACCTATTGAAAGAGGGGAGGAAAACAAGGAAAAGGAGAGGCACTTCGTGGAGAAAAAGTACATTGAGTATCTCATGATTCGCAGAGTAGAAAGTACATTGCGATTTGAGAGCCGGGAAGAGGAAAGGTCTGAAGATCCATCCTTTGGGCCTTGGGGGGAGGCCGATTTTTATAGGCATGAGGTGCCGCTGAGCAGTGCTCATTCGGCGTGAAGCTGGATTCCCCTCCATGGAGGGCTCGAGAATGTGGACGAGGCTGATGGAATATCCTACCTCCTGGCATCACGGCGGGCTCTCGAACATCAAATGGGCTCACAGAGCATCCTGCCTCCTGTCTTCGTGGAGTGCTCACAAATGTCAAATGGGCTCACAGAGAATCCTGCCTCCTTGCTTCTTAGTGCACTTGAGAATGTCAAATGGGCTCTCAGAGCATCCCACCTCCTGGATTCGCAGCGCCCTCGTGAGGCCATTTCACTCCGTGAAAGGTCTTCATGAGGCAGCTTCAGAGCCTTTCTTATTATCCTTCTCCCTGGGAATATTTGTTGCCAACAGCCTCATAAAAATACCAACCAACATAGAATTAAAAAACTACTTGATAGTGTTCACAAAAGGAATCCCATTTACATACAATACTATTTTCCTAAAGATCCTAATGAATTTTGGTCTTCCCTTAGTTGAACCTCAATCTTAATTTGAACTATGGTTTACATATCAAAATCCATAAGGAAAAATACTACACCATTCCAAGATCCCCATTAATGATGTCAATAGAATTTGAAACTGAAAAGTTTTCTCCTAGGTGACAAAAAATATTCTCTATCACTCACCCAATCACATAAAAGATAAGGTAGACCTCTAACCACATAACAAAATACACGTGAAAATTAGAAATGAAAAGAATCCTGATTGGATACTCAATTATCTAATTGGACCACTCACTAATGTAAAAAAATTAAAATTCCATAAGGAATGCATATGCTAAAATGGAACTATGTTTTTAAACATCACCACCATAGAATGTACCACCACGATAGTTTATATTTTATAAATTCTTATAAAACATAATATTTTAGATAGCTTCTAAAACATGATATTTCAAAATAAAATAATATTATAATACATTAAATTAAAATAAATAAAATTTTACTAGCATAATATATCTGTTAAATTAGAGGGTATAATTTCAAAACCAAAGAAAATATGAAAACTATGTAGAAGGGATAAGAGACAAAATCAAATAGTAAATGTTTTTATTCTATGACCAACCATCCAAGCATGTGAAATACTATTCACGACCATTTGGACCATTGATAGGGGGATTCTTTAACCTATTCGTTTTATGTTCTATTTTTTATTAACAAAATTCACCATTGATTAGAGTGAATTGAATAATTTAAAACCTAGAATAAATTCACACCCCCGCGAATTTAATATATTACAAGCTTCAAAACTGAATAAGAGTATCTAGTTATTGAAATGATCTAGAAACAATCTAATATAACACATCAATGAGAGGAAAAATAAATTTTTACACAATAAATTGTATATCCATCACTTGTGTTTCACTATAGTCCACTAAAAGTGAACATTAATTTTTAATTGATAATATGATGAAATGAATTTTTAAAACTCATAATGAACATTATTCAACATTCTTCAACATGTAATCCTTATAATATTTGAATTATTCACACATTCTTTTATATAAGTTGAATATTATCCTTCTATTTGTTTCCTATCGGTGTGCAATAAAATCTAATCTTTTAATTCCTATTATATTATTATCTCTTTCATAAAACTATACCAGAGATATGATATATAATAACTAAAAATATATATCATGAAACACAAATTAAAATTTAATTTCCATTATATTTAAAATATATTCGACACCACATAAAAAAAATTTAATTTAGATGACCAAAATTTTTGGACCATATCTTCAATATAACTATAATAAGATTCTACTCCCATAACGGATTGTAACTTTAAAAAAAACATGATGATATATAATATCCAATTACCCATTATTTGAACGTATGTTTTCTCTTTATAAAATCCTCATTAATACATTAATTGATATATTTTATGATAATTGGATTTCAATAAATTAATTATTGGAATTATTCAACATAAAAACCATTAAAACTATTCCTCAACCTTTCCATCATTATTTCAAAATCCACAACACATAATTATTATATTTATTCATGATGAATGTTGTGTCACCATTTATTAACATTTAAAGGAGTTCTACATTATTTTATAATCCTTATTAACTCAATAAATCTTAATCATATAAAAAATCTTACTGGAACCATTATTATACGTTGTCCATTAACACAAATAATCAACACTCCATCATAATAAGACTGATTATGTGCATAATAAATTTTCATAAAAAATTGGATATCCATCTCCACAGATTCCCTTATTCATATAAACCCATAAAGTGATATTCATTATTATAGATATCTATTTGGGTAATTATATTCATATTGTTAGAAAATTTATTATGCATTTGTTTCCATGCATAGAGAACATATGAAAATTCACATATGTTGCTCGTCACATCATTATATATCTCATAAAATTTATCTTCTTCACTACTATGAACTAAATTTATGTCTCACTAAACATAAAAAACTATTTCCATGTGTCATGATAAACAATACCAACCTATTTATTACCTTTTAGAAAACATTAATTTCCATCCACTATTTTACCAAAACCTCACGAAATAAAAATAGAATTATGTCTTGAAAATATTATACAATACCTTAATCATTTAAAATTATCCATAAATTGATCAATCACTAAAAACTACCAAAAATAATCGTGTTCCTTGTATTCCACCCATTCAGATAATGTTTTCAACCAAGAAACATAAATATAAAAATTATAAAATTGATGAACTGTATCATTATAAAACAATTATAAGAATACATGATCATGGCATGTGTATTAAATAGGAATGACTCAGTCATATTACCATTATATTTATATGTAAAATAAGATTTACATTAAACTGTTATAAAACAGCTCCTGCACAAACTTTCTATAAAGTATTAAAGTAATTTTCACATAGTCACATCATATTTAACCCCATATAAAAAACTATATATATATATATTCCACTATTATAGGTAAGGTACAAGTAAATATTTTTTTTTTCATATTTCATCCCCCTTTGAAAATAATACTCAAGGGGAAGAAGATATGGGAAAATCCACATACCTTATAATTGAATATGGTGAGTTAGATCACTTATCAACCACATATGGTTCTGGAATACTTCATTAGATGATGGATTGGTGTAAATATTAGTTGTATGATATTTTATTTAAATGAACACAAACATCAATTAATTTTCTCCCACAAGATCCTTTACCAAGACATATTGAATATCACTTTTTTTTCATAAAGAGAGTTGAACACAATTTTTTGAAAATATATTAAAACTATGATTATCATATATTAGAATATTTATTAACGCCACACAAACATTCAAAAATTCCAATTATCCCGTCATATAAATTAATAAAGTAGTATCTTATGTTTTAGTAGCATATTCTATCTTAGTGATTATTCAAGTAAATTAATTTTTATTTTTAGTGTACTAATATAAACACCTTTTTACCAACGAATATAATAACACCTAAAGTGGTTATTATTCCAATAACACTTCTATAAAAATATACTTTAGTATAAAAAAATTGATATGTCTTTGCTATGTTTTAATATTGAAACCCAAAATTAGTTGTGACATTAATATATCTGAAAATCATTTTTCTATCCTCAATATTTAACTTTTTTGGCTCACATTGATACCTATCAAAATTTTCAATAGCATACACTAAATATTAAAATGAATTTTTTTTATATATCATAATTTTAGTTAGCATCCGAAATTCATTAAGATCATTATAATTTTCTTCTATATCTTTTGATAACTTTATTCCCACTAAAATCAGAGTAGAAACCTAATATAAATATTTTAACCCAAAACATAATCATCTCTACCAATATGAAAATTTCAAATAAATATTTCACATTAATTTTTAACATTGCATATATTTATTTATCATTACCTAAAAATATGATGTTCACTACATAAATTTTTTTAATAATTGTGAAATTTTTTTAATGTTTAATGTATATATTTTCTCATACTCATCATTTTATAAAATTATACTTATTTAAAATGGTATCCATCATTGAATACGAAGCTCTAATTTTTTTCAACTAATATAAATGATTCTTTATCCAAATAATTTTTTATCTTTAACAAGTAGAAAACCAAAATTTTTCAAAATATATATGTCATATTATAATACTATATTGATGATAAAATACACGGTATTCACTTAGAATATCATATATTAAAACTTCAATGAAATATAATTTCACATTAAAATAGATTCATTCCCTAAAACTGGGGAAAAGGACACACCAATATCCCCGACTCTAATATAAGAGTAGCCCTTTCAAATAACATTTTTGTTATTTCTTATATCTTCACATTTCTCCTTCAATTTGTTTCAGAAAACCCACATTATCCTAATGATATTCCATTCTATATAATTTTAACTCATTTTTTTTATTCTCCTAAATTTGATCAAATTGTTTATTCGCGGTATTAACCCATTATTAATTATACATTTATTCATAATTATCTTTTGGCTCAAAATACAAAAACAATTATGTCTACAATACAATCCATGATGTCTATCTTATACGAACCGAGTTTCCTTGATCAATAATAATATTTTCAAAGTCACTTTATTTTTTCAACCATGGAAGATATAAAAAAATATTACTCCTCACATGAATTAGAATAATAGAAAATTTCATTCATTACAATTTAAATATCATCAAATGTCATAGAAACATTATTATTTATGTTTTAGAAAAATAATTTCATCATCATTTCCTATTATATATGATTCTATCATAGAAAACAAATAATTATTTTCTAGAACTTTTAGCAAAGGATAATATAAAATTCTTATAGTTTTTTATATTATATATATACACAACCATTTGGCTGTTATCAAAGGAAAATTCAATAATCACCTCATTGGTCAACCTTCTCTAGATTTTCACCTTTGATTTTGATAATGTTGGGGCTGGAAGAAATCTTTAGAACATCCAAGGGGGGGTGGTTCTTATAACACCACTCAAATAGAGTGATTTATGAGTTAGGTATTTAATGTAAGTGATATTGAATATAGATTTTTGTACCAATATCATGTCTCCATTATAACTCAAAAGAATCACTTTCAATCAACAAGGGTTGAGCTAGATCAACCAAGGGTCCATTCAATATTTCAGGAACATTATTTTGTTGTGTATAAAAAACTAAAATCATAATGAATATTATTATTTTTAGTATAACATTGAAGAATTTAATTTTGTAGTTCAGAAAAATTACATATTTAGATAATCTCTATAGAGTTACCATGAAATATTTCATCACTTCTCTTGAAGAAATTGAATATCTTGAGATCCTATTATTTGTATTTGAAAAATATAATACCTGTAATAGGACTAAAATTATCAATTAATCTAATAAAAAACTTTTCTCAATATATTAATATCCTTCGTATAGCCCCAAGTATTTTATAATGAATATTATCTATGGGAAGAGATGTATGTATATCAAACATAGTGTGTGAAGAATTGAAAATATGTCCCTTTCTGGCAGTTGAAAATACACAAATCTAATAATTTTATAAAATATTGAACATGATAAAGACTTCATCTATGTGTTACCTTATTCATGATTCTATAAAACTTATGTCCAATCCTTCATATTAAATAAGTAATTTTAATTCATGAAAGTGAAATAACACGACTTCTAAGGTTCTGCAACATGGAATGATTTCCCATATAAAATTTCACTCATGTCCAAAAACCTTTATATTAAGTATTTTTAACCATAAGAACATTTTTAAAGATAAATTTATTTAATTCACCATTAATGTGTGAAACAATAACTATATTTTGTTAATTTGATAAACAAATAGGGCACTTTTATATTTAATCACTTTCTTTTCAATGACAGTTGATCCAATACCATTGATTCTAAGGGACTGATCATTTACAAAATTCAATATTAATCTTTTGTAGAATCTCACATTCTCCCGTATAATTAAATATCTGGACATGTTTTATGAACAATAACTAACCATGACCAAATGTTGTTCTCCTATTGTAGAAATGAGTTTAGTTTCAACCACTAAATATTTGTATATACATTTCCCTTTATGATCCTAAATATTTTTTATATATTCTTAAACAAAATTCCATAGTAAAATCATTAAACAACATTTTTCAATATTCAAGACAAATCACTCCCACACAGTGAGTTTCAAAAAATAGGAATGTATTAGAAATCAACAAAGTTTATTTTTCATAATGTAATGGAGTTTGTCTTTTGGAAGACTCCATCCTAAAATTCTATCTCCAATATCTCCTGGATCAATTATATTATTTATTACATTACCATAAAATCTTCACTAAATATTTAATTCATCTAAAGAACATGAAATATTCATTCAACTAATATTTTCCTATCATAACATCATGTTTTTTAAAAATATATAACTATATTGCAATATATTTATGACCATCAATATTGTTTCTTTTTTATAGACACATTTTTTTTGAATCTTAACATCAATTTCTTTATATAAGACATTTTCTTGTCCCTAAAAAAGTATATATATATATATATTTAAAAAATATATATAAAATAAATAGAATTTTAGAAACTGCTTGTTTCATTTACAAACATGCCTGTCTTAATATGATTATTTTTGTGAACATATTTAATCAAATAATTTAACTTTTATTATGATCATTATTGATGAAGATAATATTTAAACTGGTTATATATTTCAAAAAAATTCAGAAATCAAATTGGGATGTATGATATTCCTATTTTGGCTTAAACAGGATTCTTTTGTACAAAAGTCAAACTTTTTCTCCTTTTATCCCATCGTTCCTTTCAAGAGTGATGTTGAGATTTCTAAATTTGTCAAATAAATACATTAGGTTTACAATTTACTTAATTTTTATTATTTTTCTTCTTCAAGACTATTTATTAATTGATAACAAGTTGAATTTGTTCTTTTATCTTCTTGTTCTCTCTATCACGATTATAAACATTCAAGACAATTTCTTTAAATTTTCCTTTTAGAAGAAACTGCATAAATCTTTCCTCATATTGATCGTTATATTCTCATGTCTCATCATTAGTAAAACTATCATTTTACCTTTTATATGTGTATCTTTTGAGAAAATTCACCTCTCTAATTATTTACATTTACTTTTTATCCACTATCACTATTTTTATCAATTTTTTTATAATATCTCCATTTTATAAAATTCAGATAAACTATTATTCCTTCCTTAAAAATAAGACTTTAATTTTTCAAATTTATTATTTAATGAACTTCATAGGTTTTCTTATTATTCACCACTAATAACAAATTACATTAAAAATTATCAATTTTCTAGAAATTCACAATTGATCCACATTTAATGTATTTCAATTGTAACATTCATTTATAATTCCCATGGACATACATAGAATTTATAGAAAATATTTAAATGAATTATTCAACAATAATTCAAAAATCATCATCAAAATAATAATTTAAATCCTTTTTAGAAAAAAAATTCTTGACATTCCTTTCTTTGTGGATTAGAAGAATATTTCATGACTATAACTTCCCATTTATTAAATAGAATTCTATTTTATCATATCATATATAATTTATATACTATATATATATTATTATGGGAGATTAGTTTTTTACCTCTATATTCCAATGATGAAAATTTTATATAGAATATATTTTAAAAAATTTGTAATAAATTTTCAATAACTATTGTTTTTTCCAATTATTATATCATGCATCTTATTATCCTTAAAATATCATTATTCCTTATAAGGAACTCAATAATAGAATCAATATCTCCAATTTCAAATAATCACAAATCGGTCAATGAACCTATAACATCACATTCTTCACTTTTTTCTTCCCTTTATAGAGATTCTTTAACTTACACAAGATTACATTATTCATTAAATTTCCAGTAGTCTCTATAAATTCTCTTTCTTAGATTAATGAATCAATTGTATTTTTGGAACATCCATCCTTCACTAGTTTCCTCTAATATATATTTATTAATGGATCAACAATAATGGAAGGAGTTAAACTATATGATTTAACATCAAGAATTTCATATTCCATGGATTAAAGATATTGTGTCACTATATCCTTCTAGATATCATAGTTCATCCCACTGAATACATTGATCTCTTTATTATTAACCGATCTTTGAAAATCCATGTTATTCTTATTGTTAATCAAAATAAAAATAGATGAGATTCAATAATGGATCCTAGCTCTAATACTAATTAAAATGACTAATACCGAATTGTGTGACATTTAAGAGGAGGAGAATATGATGTCTACACTTTTTAGGTCTTCTTTTTTGAAGAAACATTATCCTCTAGTTATATATCATTGAATAATCTAAAAAACACCACATCAAATTCACATTGAACATAGTAATTTACATAGTTCACTACTAAAAAGGATTAAATAGACCATATCATGATCTAGATATAATTAAATACACCATTTCTGGTAGAGAAAAATATTTTCATGTTTAAAACAAATAGGGTATATACATAAATTTCATCTCACAATAGTCTATTTATAGTCCAAGTGATCAATACATAGATATAATGATAAAATAATTTTTTCAATAAGGAAATGATCCTTCTCCAATATGATTCAACATGTCACCATTGTGATACTTAAATTATTTACACTTTCACTTCATCAAGAAAGATCTTATTCTTATTTGATATTTTTCAGTAGAGATAAATATTCTATACAATTCATTTTCCCTTTATTTAATTCTCCCCATCATAAAAAATTACCACAAAATAGATCTGATAAAACATCAAGTATATATATTTTTTAGAAATGGATATATATTTTACATTTTCATTATCCCAATGTTTACATAATCGTATAAATACATTTGAATTTGGATTACATAAATTCATATATATGGGGTCCACAATTACTTAATAATAAACCACTTCTATAACTGATTGTAAAAACATTAAAAAATGAAAAAACACAATATCTTATACATACATCTTTATTCCCATTTTCTTTCATATTAATTCCACACTTATGAAGGGATATATATATTTTATTGTGAAAAGATCATGAAAACTTATATAATTTCATTATATATATAAAAACCATAAAAATCATTATTATTTATTTATAATATATATTTTCAATCAACCGAAAGAAATTATGATATGCATTCATGTAGCTAGATGTGTCACCCATTAGTCATGGTATAATGATTGTCTTGTTATGTGATCTTCACATCCAACTCGGCCAAATAAAATCTATTACATTAACCAATACATGAAATATTACCCTACGTGGTCCGTTCATACACATAATTAGTTTTCATACATGAGATGATTTCCTACATACATACCCAATTTGAAAACATAGAAGTTAACCCATCCACACTATATCTCTTATATTTGATAACCCATATATCGAAAATCACTTATAAAGTAGTCTTCATAGTTCAATATATTCATCAATATTGGAAATCACACATTCATATATTTCTTTACATTGAATACATATAAAAATTGTCATATGTGGTTCTACATATATTAATATAGCTCTTGAACTTTTTTATTTACCTATTATCCATATTTCTGTCAATATCCAATAAACTTTTAGAAAGTAACATGATAAAAAATACCCTAACAATTTATATTTTGAAAAATATTTTAGATTCGATTTACTATGATGAAAATTATTAAAACAACCAAAACTATTTCATTTGATAACAAAAATGAAAATAAAATAATAATTTCCACTACTTAACTGATAGCTTCATCGACAACAATATCTTATAAAACTATTGGAATCAACTGCTTAAAAATTTATATCATATCCCTTGGTTTATCATGAGACCAAAAATAATAAATACTCATGGAATTTTTGTTTGATAAAAATGATTTAAATTAAATGATTGTGATGATTGAAATTTCTATGAGATCCATGCTAGCCGAACAACCACCCATGACTACCATCAAAGGTTATCTTATCCTTTGGACTTACTTAAAGAACATGTGTGGTTATATTAAAAGAAGTTATTATGATATAAATAGTTAAATATAAATGATATAGTATTTATATTACACATACGTTGTACATTTTAAATTTTTATAAATATTATAAATAATAGAGTTACTATCTAACATAAGTATATCATGAAATTTAATTAATAGTTAATAAATATTTATTAAATCATAATAAATTAGGAATCGAGTATTCTATAATTTATTTCTGATTCCTTGTAATCTTATATATATATATATTATATTTCTATATTAGGGAACTAAATTAATAAATATTATTGGATTATTTAAAATTCACAAATTTTAAAATGAATATATAAGAACAATAATCATTTTTCAATAAATTAATAATTATATTAAGAACATTTATGAATTTTAAAAATTGGTTTCATGTAAACAATAAATTTCTTTACCACATAAATCATATATTTTACATATAAATGTTATGTGTCAAACATACAAGAAATTATTTTGCTAAAATTTATTTTCTTTTTTATTTTATCACAATATATATATCATAGGATGATTTGTTGTTATTTTTATTATGTAATTAACTTTTTAAATAATTAAATATATTATTTATTTAAAAAATTGAAAATTTTATAAAACTATTAGCATATAAGTTTTAATTATAATTTTATAAAAAAACATAGAAAATTGTACATATTATTTTCACAATATACATTTCAATACATTTTAAAAAAAGTACAAACCTATATTTTAAATTTTTGAAAATAAGTTATAAATCTCCCTAAAATGTTTTGATGTGTTATAAATTTGTTATTTTATAATTAATTTTCATCACTCCTAGATAATTAATAATATATTTTTTTTTATATTTTAATACAACATATACATGTTATATAATATTTTAAACATTATTACTTGTTATAAATTTTTTTTACCCAATATTTCAAAATTATTACATTAGTAATAGAAAATTATTGTAAAACTTTATTTTGGGGAAAAACAACCAAACAAAATATTCAATATTTCTCTATATTTATGCCTTATGGAAGGATAAACCATACATAATCTTTTATCCAATATTTTTCACATTTAATTCCACATTCCTTGAATTGTACATCACCTATTATAAAACATTTTATCCAATAATATATTAAAATATCTTTTTACTAAACTACTTCTCATCACAAAAAATACCCATTGTTAATAAAATATAAACCATCCATTCCCAAACCTCCAATAGAAATTATACTTTTTTGGTCACCTCAATATTCCATCCCACAAATAATTTATCCACATTTTTATAGAGTTATTACACATTATAATATAATCATTCTTAATTACTCCTCTTTATTCCCATTCTATTAAGAAGTTTTCTTAGACATAAATATATATTATACTACAAAAAATAATAAAATCTATAAAAATTATGAAATGAAATGTTATTAAATTAATGTAACCCTTATTTTATTTCTTCCTCCAATTTCATTTTGAAAAAAATTTATCCACACATATGTATAAAGCACCCCCACTACAGAGTGTTGTGTCTTGTTTTCATAATGGCCTTACTTGATGGGATATTCTGTGTATTTCATAAATTAATATTATATTTATAATATTATTCATGTAATGAGATGTTAAATTCATATCTACCATATTTTCATTCTTTGATAAATGAAAACATCATCCATATGCACAAGGAATGTACCACCACCATTGAGTGAAATTCTTTCAATTTTCATCCTCACACTACAATGATATTTTAAATATATAAACTATGATTATGTAATATATTATTTAGTAATATATTTCATGGATAGGGATCATTAAGGACAAATGAAATTTTAATGATAATTAAAACATAATATGTTAATATATTAAAATTACATGAAACAAGATCATCATGGATTCTATTCTCACAAACTATAGCTATAGTTTCCATTACATGAACTTGGTTATACATATGTAATTGAAAAAAATATTGTAAATAAATTTTATATTAATTTAATAATAAACAAGAAATCAAATATTATATTTTTATTTCATTTTTATAATACACAAATTAAATGACTAAACCAATTGATAATGAAAATGAACATTAAGTAGATAATGAATGTACAAAGAATGATTATAAGGGAATAAATGATACAGTAATAAATTTAAATAAAATTACAAAATATTTTATTAGTATAGATATTTTTTCTCATATAGTGGATTAAAAAACATTCATTGAAGATGAGACCTATGTAAATAGTCTATTTTAACTCAATACCCTTTCATTGTGTTATATTTATTCTTCTTAAAAATCATTATTATGTGTTTCATAAATTATACTACTATATTATATTATGTTTTATTCCTAAATTTTACACAGTACATAAATTTATCATTTATAAAACCACATTTAAAATATTTTTTACTTTAAAAATATGAATTTTTAAGGATTTTTTTCATCTAAATTTCATTTGATGATATATGATTAATATTGATAACTTTTTTTTATATTTTTTCTATATATAATTCCAAATGATAAATTTTTTTATGTAAATTTTAATCAATTAAATGTATTTAATAATATTTATTAATTTTATATATTTCATTATTTTTCAATAATAAATTTGACATAGTTGTAAGAAGATTTCTTGAAGAAAATTATTTTCTTGAGTCATAGTTTTTCTTTAATGACCACGGCTCTTCAAAATTATTTTCAAAAATAAATTTATGATACAATATATATTTTCATAATTATTTTTATATGTAATTACATACGTAAATTATATTAATCTTATTTTATGGGTCTATTTACTCCTAAAACTTGGTATTGTTATGAATAATTATCCTACTCTTCAAGTAAGCTCCTTTTCATCCATCTCCATATTCAAACATCCCCAAATGTTCTTCATTCTTATATCAAAATAAAAACATGTATTTTTCAATTTATATTTAAATTTATCTTTAAAAAATTTTGTATAGAAAATTTGTCACTCATTAATATGATGTCAGTTTCAATAAATTTATATTTAAAATGTTTAAAAGGACTTTTACCCTTATAGAGTTTAGAAGTTATCTTGCACTACAAATTTACATGGGTTAAGACATGTGATGTTTTTCTGGGATTAATTATTATTATATCTTTTTAAAAAATGTTTTAATGTTTTATTAGTTTCTACGAAATGATATTTTAAAAATGGAATCATAATATGTTCACTTTTAGATGATGTTAATCAATATATTAAAAAAAATATTTTTATAACTCATGTAATTATTCTCAATTAAATCTAAATGATATATCTTCTATTAAGTTATGTTGTATGTGTTAAACTTGAAATACCTTTATGGAATCCTCATTTTAGGTGATTGAAATTTTTTCTACCAATCAATCTAATTCTTAATAAAATTTAATTTGATATTGTTTTTTAAAACATATAAGACCCATTTTATTTTCATGGGTAATTTTTTATGTAATGAATTATTATTTTAAAGTGCAAGACATATTTATGATGGAGTTATAATTGGTTTCCTATATCAACCTCATATTCATTCGTTTATGATTTATATATCATATTTTTTTATTCATATACATTATTATGTTTCTTTGAGAGCATGGGTGTGATTTAGTGGATAATGAAAGTGATATTTCTATATGCTTATGATTGTTCCATAGTTCCCTGTTATGTTATTTTTCTATGAATTAATTAATTTTGTTTTTTATTCCATTGATTATTATCCATGAATCTCATATATTATCTCAAACTATTACAACATGGTACATATTTCATAGTTTGATATTATATATCCTTCTATACTCACTTGTGGACTACTCATATTGTTATATTTTCTTTTTATGAAATTATTTCTTCCCTGGTCAAATTTTCTCATATGATTATGATCATACCCTAGATGACATGATGACGTATCTTCAATTAATAAGAATTTGATCTCACCCATTTTTTATGTTTCTATTCCTTAGGTTTTGAAGATAAATATAAAATATTGGATTTTTAGAAGGGAATATTGTGTTCTATGATTATAAATATATTCCATAGGGAATCATAAAATATATTCCTTATGTTACTCATACTCAAATATAGTAAACATTATATTCTTGGGATTGTAAAATTAGTTGAGATATGAAATTATAAATTCATATAAATGATTTTAAATAATGATATGTTTATATATTTTTCCTTTATTGGTATAAATGATAAATCTATATTTTTTTATAGGTGTAGTCTAGTTATTTTTATATATTTGGATTAGGAACATTTTAACACCCCTTGGGATAAGTATTTGTATAAAATAGAATTTGGAAGTTTTGTTAACAAAGAGATTGTGTAGTTTCCATAAAAACATATATTGTTTTACAAAAAACAATTGTTTATAAGAACTTCTATGAAAAAACATAGGGATAAATATCCTTAAAATGTTAGTTGGGTAATTAATTCTTCAGTAGGATTATAATGACTAAGACTAGTTATATATATATATATATATATAGTTTTACACTCCTAGAGGATGTTTTTTTAGGAATATTATTTCCCATTTCAAATATTATGATATAATTAATCTATCCTAGGATGTGACGAGAGCCTAACCAATATACGATTTTCCCTTATTCCTAATGTCTATGGCCACAATGTCAGTCACTCCCCCTCACTGGGAGAGGAAAATCTACCATCCCACACTAAAGATTGCTGTATCCCCTTTGTTCCTTTCTCCAATCTCTATTATCCTCATCCATTCCATCCAATTTTGATCTTCCATAGTGTTCTAGATCTATTAAATAGTTGCACTAATCTTTAGATACATCCTTCATAATTAAATGAGGCCTCATATTTCTTGAATATAACACTAAATTTCTTGTTCAAAAACTTTTATCCTTCAGTGGATACCTTTCACAAACATAACTATAGCTTATAGTGTTAGCATAATCATGCCGTAGTGGGAGTTCATAATAGCATACATATTATGGTTCACATTACTTCCAAGGAAGTCCTCTTATGAGCTAGTTTATATCCCCCCATATTCATGCTATGGCCTTTGATTTTTTATATCCATATTGTCTTACGACTTCCACATGAAACACAATACTCCAACCGTGGTGTTATGGGAATGATTTCATGATATTCTTTTACGAATCCAAAATACTATTATTTTGTGTATGTTAGATAATTTGGTGTGTAGATACCTATACTTAGATAGTAGGGCCAAGTTGGTTTGTCACTCGATTCTTCTGTGAATCTGTGTGGAGGTCGATGATTCAAGAAGCCATGTTGAATTCTTTTCGATTATGTTCAGAGATGAATACTTAAACAAACAAAGTTTTATAATTATTTCATGGTAATAATATTAACTATTATGAAAGAAGGCGGGCCATTCAATGGACTATTGTAGGTTTGGTGTCATGATGTATCCTCAGTAGCCATCTGTAGATGATGGAGGTAGTGCTCAAGGTTCAGACCTATTTCATTCAAGGTTTTGATTAATAATTTGGATGAAACTATAAATTAATGTCAGGGGAAAACTTCTCTTAATTGTTTTTAGTCTTGAAACCCAATGGAGGAAGACATATTCAAACACGGATATCTTGATACCATATAATATAAATTCATTTCAACGATCGTATACAGGGGCGGTGCAACACTGTAGTGGTTTTACCATGGTTGGGAAGGAGAAATTTCTATATAGAGGAGGCATTAGGGGATCCTAGTCCTGGGAGAATCATTGAAAATATTATAGGAGTAGGTGGAGGTTAGGGAGATATCCACTATAAAGCATACCTCATCTTGTTTGAATCTATGAAACAACTTTGACAACATGGGAGAAGATGTTAAGGCTGAGAGCTCAAAGTTAGTGGATGTGTTTGGGGTGTGTTATATACAAGTCTTTGAGGACATTACTAATGAAGTGCATGGTATAGGACGTCACAACACAATAATAAAAAGGGGGTATAGAGGACTTAGAGATCATGCATATTAATTATAAGTAAGATAAATAGATTGAAGGTGCATAATTTTTATTCTTAGTTTCCCTAAACAATAGAGACTAGGTCGACCAAGAAAAATTTGTCCAATACTATTTAGAATGTTTTTTCAAAAAATGTGATGTCGATCGAGAGAATCTTGAGTCTAATAATTACTAATGAAATGGAAATGGTTTTTGGTTTTAAGGGTTATACCATCATGGATTTGATTCCTAGAAATGAATTGAATAAAGATGATTCATCATTGGATCCTTCAGCTAGATCACAGTAGTAAGAAGGTGAGGTGAAAATGGGAAAGTGATAACTTATACATTATTCTGCAAAAGATATATTGGAAAAGGAATTTATTATTTTTTCTTGTGAAAAGGATAACATTAGAATGGGAGGTAGACCAATTCATATGAGTAGAAATCAAGAGTAGAAAAACTAGATAGATAAAAAATATCTAACCATGGTAAGTGGATTTAATGGGAAAATGTTATTGGTGGAATAATTACTACAATCATTGGAAAATTTGGATTATAACATTGATGATATTTTAAAAAATAATCTGGACTAAAAAGAAATTTATTTTTTCTAGAAACATAACAGGGATTAATTCACTAATAGGTTCAATTTTGTTTAATAATTTTTTTATCTCCTATCCTGGTTGATGAATTTTAAGTGCTAAACATGTATAGTTTCTCACATTTTCCTCAAAAGTGTTTATTACAAAAAAAATTTAATTTTCCTTTATCCATTATGATAGAATCATTATGTTACAATAATTATGTTAAAATGTATGATAGATCCCATGTTAAAGAAACCTATACTGAATGGAAAATGATTTTGGTCTAATTGAAACATAAGAAGATTGTTTCGAAGTGTAAAATATTTTCTGACTGATTTTGTATAATATTAT
This sequence comes from Viscum album, assembly GCA_963277665.1. Lineage (NCBI taxonomy): Eukaryota > Viridiplantae > Streptophyta > Magnoliopsida > Santalales > Viscaceae > Viscum > Viscum album. The sequence goes on from OY728126.1 coordinate 66,305,605, forward strand.
TTATGATAAGTCTTTTATGATGTAAATTGTTCATAGCTCATCTCTACTAGAAAATGGGCCTATACCCCTGAACATATACCAATGATTAAAAAAACTCGGAATAAAAGATCTAGGTAATTATAGCTCTATAGTTTCAAAAAATCCCTAGGCAAACCATCCCTCATTTAACATTTCCATCAGGCTCATCCCCACTTTTCACTCACCTGAAAACTCTCCTCTACTCCAACAATCATCATCTCCCCCATAAAACTAATCCCCAAATTATCCATCATGTTAATCCACTATTTGAACCATATCCTCTCCCCGACATACCATATTCCTCCCAATTCCCCTATCATCCATCCTAATCATCACACTCAAATCGAAAACCATTACTAGATGCTTCACTTCCTTCTAATAATACATTTCGATATTTGGCTTCTATCCACCCCATTAATTCTAAAATCATTAGTGGTTTATGGTGTGATCATTGTGGTTCATGGTTTTCTCACTACTGTATGATATCTAATTATTTTTTCTATATTGTATTGCAAGTTTATCCTGTACTATTGTGGTTTAGTCTAACACTAGTTCAAGTGGATGGACTATTTTTTTTGTTTGATTAGAGTTTAGGGTTAATAGAATATTTTTATTGGGTTTTTGTCCATTATCACATGTGATGAATTCTAGCTCATGTGTCATTGATTTAAGGTAGGTTTTCCCATTACATATCTTTTAATTTTAAAATTATTGAGTCCATGGTGGTTTGAAGTAATGTTTTTATTTTTCAATTATAGTTATAACTAATGTTATTGTATTTCCATGGTAAAAAGTTATATTTCACAAATATTTATTTGATGGAGAAAAGTTTTACTATATTAAGAGTTAGTCTAAACCCGATTTCATGTGATTGGTCACACAATGCGTTTAAGAGATTACTCAAATGGTCTTGGAAAATGTAATTTGAAATTTATCAATATGTTTAGGCTTTGAATGTGATTTCTCAATGGTTTCACTATGAATTTAATTTGATACATGAAATTAAATCTATTTTAAATGGATTTCATGAAATGTTTTTGGATGAAATGTATTATTTTCAAATTGTTTGACACAATTTATGTCATGAATTAAATTAAATAGTGATGTTCAAAATCATATTGGATTTCGGAAAAATGTTAATTTCTCAATTTCTATTAGATAATCAGGGTATTTTTGAAATTTATTTCAATATGTTTTGAAAATTTTGTGTTTTAAGAGATTTTTGAAATGAGATTTTAAATGAATTATTGGAATAGATAAAATGCCTAAGAATGGCGATTTTAATGTTTTTAATGGTTTGTTTTTCACTTTAAGTAATTTTATGACGTCTATTAGACCCTCATTAAACACTTGTGACTATTATATATTTTTCTTATTTTTCAAACCATATGAAAATTAATAATTTGAATTTTTTTATTTTTTATTAATTTATAAAATAACATATTTTATTTGATTTGTGATATTCTATTTCATCATAGATTACACAACAATCGATATCTTCTTATTTCACACAGGCTCATTGTCAACATCATCATTGGAATATTTTAATGAATATAAAATATGAAAATAATGTTTTCATAAATACTCTACTCTATTAAAGGATTTCTTTTTTCAATGAATGAATACTTTATCTTACTTTTATGCACTATCATTTAACACTATATATAATTAGGCTCTGTAATTTTTTTATTTTCTAATGTAAAAAAATTCCATTTAATACTATCTAGTGTTATATACTATCATTTTTTAATGCCTACTATTATAAAATTTCATTTAATATTTTCTACTATTATATAATATCATTTAATACTCTCCACGGTTATAAACTACGTATTTAATTCCATGTATTCTATTATACACTAGAATTTATTTAAATACTTTGTTTTATTCATATTAATTAATTTCAATGGAGGATGTATCCATTTATTTTTCTAAATGTTATAGAAAATAAATCATAGACTGTCATTTTTTTGAACTACAATGATTTATTATCAATCCCATATACTGAAATGCATCAGAATAAACAGTAATATCCTCCATCTATTAACTATACTATATACTATTTTATTTTATTAAAATATATAGGAATATAAAAATATTTAGGTATTTACCCATGTAATTGTTCTTAAAAATACATATATCAAATTCAAAAGCCAATTAATCATAATTATTGGTCATTTGGTTTGACTTAATATATCGTTTTTTCCATTAAATGTTTTAGAATTGGAATAATGATATACTTTATATATTTGGAAATAAATTATCTTTAATATAATTTTTAAAATTTATATATTTGTATACTCTAAATTAGAATTCTACGGAACCAACTATTTCATGATTTCATTTTTGGATGTTTGGGTATATTTAATTATATTTTTTCAATTGGATTTTTTATATACATGATTTGGGACACCATGTTATTAGGTGGACATATTTTGTTTCCTGATCATAATATGATCAATATAGTAGTGTTTTCTTTAGAATGTGTTTTTTGTTTGATGGATTGACTTATGCAATTTTTGTGGTTTCCTCTCATCTGTTTATTTAATTTTTGATCACAACAATTGAATATATATACTCACCAGTTAATTAAGTTTTCAATTCCATATCCATTAAATAGGTCCAATCACCATATTATCCAAATCCAATCCATTTTATTTTCCATAGTCATCATTTTTCGGATTATTTAATGATTTTATAGAATCTTCATCCATTTATGTTTATCAGAAGACTCCCAATTTTTTATCAAAATTGGAGGCCCAATCTGAGAATCATTTTTTTGGAAAACTAAATATTCTCCATGGTTTTCATGTTTGTTTTATTATTTTTCATTTTATTTCTTTTTTTAAATTATTAGGTTTGTGGATTTTTAGTATTTTATGATTTTTTGAGTATTCTAGACATCACTAAAGTAGTTTCAGGTTTCTATTTCCAAATGAAACACGCACATGTATGCATAGGTAAAAATATGCTCAACTATATTCCCCCCACATATATATATATTCACTCACGTAGGTATGAATATAAATATTGGGGCTATGTGTTCTTCTGTATATATATGAAAAATGAATACGCGTGTAAGGAAAAAATGCTATATTCTTATATAAGCATATATGTAAGTATCCTCTTGTGCATATTTGGATGAATATAAGTATATAGGGGATATGTGTCCTTATATATATATATATGTGAATCTATATATGTGTTCATGAACTAAATGGAAGATTCGAGTTTCCATCTTCATAATCAGAGAACCATAAGTTTGAGGTAGGTTTACTTATGCTTTGGTCTTTAAATTTAATCAATCATTCATTTCTTGTATTTCACAACATGTTTTTTTACTAAATAATGATATAGATTTCATAAAATAATTTTTTCAAAAGAAATGTGGTTTTTACCAAATTGAATCAGTTTGAATCAACCTAACCTAACAAAAATAAAAACAATCCAAATTAAATGAAACCAAGATGAGCTCATTACATCAAAATTCAATGAAATAGTAAATAATATTCATCGGAACAAAATAATATGAAGTATATTAACCTATTATCATTAAAACTAAATATAGATAAATGAATCTATAATAAATAAAAATTATCTTATACCAAACAAATAAATTAAAACAGACTAGATCTAAATCAAATTTTATCGTGTTGTACTAAATAAAATCATACGTAATAAGTATAATCCAATTAGACCTCTCAGGGGATTTCTCCTTTAGGATTTCATCAAACATAATAATAAAATATGAAACACAAGATACTAAACCAAATATTATTATGAAGTGTAAACAAAAAATTAGTTGAACTAAATAATATGAAACCACAAAAACTCAAAATGGATAAAATTAAACTAAATAAAAACTATAATGATTTTTTTTCAAAAAAACATTAAAAAGATAAACTAACTATAATAGTATAATGGTAAGTCCGATCAAACACAATATATCAAGAATGGTTAATGTAAAAAATATAATTCAAAATGAAAAACAAAATTGAATGAATATATATTAGAAAAAGTCAAACTGATCTAAATTTATCTAATATGATTCAATAAACGATGAATCAAATTGGACCAACTATAAGAATTGAATCCCATATGACCACCATTGAAATGAACAAAAATAAACTATAGTAAACTTATATGAACCAAATGTAATCAAATTTAGACAATTTGGACACAAATGAGGGAAATTTTCAAAGCTAATATAAATAAAAAGAAGACTCATTAAATCTGTTGAAAATTCCCTAAACCAAATTTTATAAAAAGATAAAAAACTAAGCTGAAAAGCAAGTAAAACATATTATATACTATTAATAGGAAGATAAATTTTTAATTAATAAGAATGTACTATTTGATATTATTACTTTGAAACATAATAGTTTTTTAGCCTTCCTTGCAGAAACATGATTTAACTCACTGTGTGTTGTGGTTCGTATATATTGGGTGGTGAATTTTATAGTCACAAGAGATAGGTATGTTATATTTTAGTTTTAATTTTATTTTCTTTATTACATTAGCTGATTAGGAATTTTTCAACTTTCTATGATTGTATGGTAATATTTTGTGAAGGGGGCTAGAAAACAACTATAGGCACCTACGCATTTTTTAGCGGAGGGAGATCATTGTAGTGAAGATATTTATTAGTGTGTTTCCTTTTTGTTAACATTTATTATGCATTTATTTAGTTTATTTTCTTTTCCATTAGCTTGTATGTCTAATGTAATAATGAGTCATGCCTAAATATAATTCATTTTTTACTATTATATTAATTAATTAATTATGGGAGAATTTTTCCCATGTAGTTATTCTACGATTCTCTAAAACCTCTTCCATCCCATGGGAATTTCTCAACAACCTTAATCTATCCTATTCATTCCTATATTAGTTTATAACTAAGACATTACTATATCTGAACTATGGTGGGTCCTAGGAATCATGGAATAACTAGGTATGGTATGAGAACATCTTCACAATTATGTTGATAATCGCCCCAAAATATTTGTGATTTTATAACATCTTTAAGGTATAAAAAATGAAATATCCAAAAGTGAGGATTTAATTGAGAGTTTCATTAAAATAAGAAATGACAAAATGAAGGAAACTTTAATAAATTTCACAAGGATGGATAATGGAAGTTACCAACAGTCCCAAAACTAAAAAAATTTACATAATTTGTTTTAAAGACCAAGTGATGCTTCTTTCATGAACATATAGTGAAAGGGATATAAAATTAATTGCATGGAATGATAAAATCCAGAAATCTTATAATGGCATGGTAATCACATTAAAAAATGTCTATAATATGAGATATTTTTTCATTATATATTCTTCAAATATTTTTAAATTACATGCGAAAAATATATTATTTTGGTTCTGGAGACCTTTATGACTAATATTATTTAGAAAATTTCGTTTTTTGAATTTATGGCATTTAAAATATTCAAATGATCCATCATATATAAGAATTACTATATCGAGATCTACACACCACCTGATATTTTGATGCATTCATAACCAATAAATTTTTCTCAATCATTCGTGTATTTTTATTAAAGTGATCCATTTCTAAAAAAATTCAATTAAATATGTTGCATTTCTACAAATAAATATTCCAACCCCATCTCTCCACTACCATACACATTTTTGTTTTATAATTTTTCATCAATCAACTCCATAATCCCTTTAAATTATTTAACTCATTTACTTATTATGGAATAACCCTCTTCAGTAGTGGTAAGAACATCAAAATATTTTGGATTGACACTTTATTTCAAAACCTTATTAAAATAAAATTGGATGTGGTCCTCTATTACCTAGAAAATAAATCATCATTGATTATCTTTAATGAGTGTTTTCTCTATGGTTACTAATGGGTATCTAATAATTATTAAGACCACTCCCACTTTTTCTATATCTATAATGATAAAATCAATAAGAAATGTGCCAATATGCTTTACTAAAACATATTATAAATACCAATCAAGTACTTAAATAATTATTCTACATGATTGAAATAAACTACAACAATATTAATACTTCTCAACTTGAGATTCTTGAATACATTTATGGGTATAAGATTGAAACTCTCCCCTAGATCATAAATGGACTCCCTAAATATAAATGAACCAATATTTCATGGAATGGGAATGATTACCACATATAGAAACATTAATTTGAGTTCAAAATGAATAATAGTTCACAATTAAATGTTCAAGGAAATCACAACCAATTAATCATCTTTATTATGGTTCGAGAGGAATTTGTTAGGAACAAGACAAAAACCATCTTTTGGAAAATTTAGTTAGTGAGTGGGATGTTAATGTGATGCAACATGATTATATCCAAGAACTTGTTATACTGATCCATCAAATTTTCTTCGAACATAAATGTAACACCCCAGGTAAATAAGGAATATGACATTTTGATATTTATCCATATTTTTGAATAAAATATTAATATTACTTTAAAGGGAATGCTATGCTTGATGGCTTACCCAATATGCAACAGTGAGTTTCATTGAAATCGTACGTTGCACTCTAGAAATAAAATAATATTATTTTAAATGGTAGTTAGCACGTAGCCGTTGTATTGGCGATAATGAATAGAAATAACTAAAATATGATTATATATGTTTGTTAAATGTTTTTACATTTATCCAATAAAGGATGAAGGCTAAAAATATGAAAAGAATTCATTTATAGACATATATATTCTAATATTTTTTAAAAGGTCGATTAAACACCTTTTAATTGCGAACCTCCTTTAAATACACTTTTTGAAAATTTTATGTGTTATATTTGATAAAATAAAATTCTTCTTTAGAATCGGGACATCAAAATTTACATTGTGTAAATTTTTGGTATTTTTCTGAAAAAGTGAAATTTTTAATGAATAGTAAAAAATGTTGTGTTTTAATTGAAAACCACTTTTTAATATAATTTATTTATATGATTAGATTATCCATTGAATTTGTTTTAGAGTTGAATTAGAATATATTTTTACCATTTAATCAAATAGTGGTCATTGGAATTAATTTCACTTTGATATTGGACTTAAACTAGTGTCAATCTTTTGATACTTACTATTTCATAAAAAATGCTATTTGCTCTGACAGCGGGAATTAATAATTAAATTAATTAATGAATATAATATGTTTTTAATTTTGTAAAATAGAAATCATTTTTGAATTCGGAATATCAAATATAGATTAGGGTGATGTTTTGGTATTTTTCTGAAAAACTTCAATTTTTGATGAATAGTGAAACCACTAAGTGGTACTTATAAAAACTGATTTTCCGTTTAAATGAAATTTTTCCATATTTGTGTTTTGAATTTAAAAAATCCGACATATATGGTTATCATTAAGAAGTAAAATGTGGTTCTATGGGATTAAAATATTTTTTTGGGGAATAGTATCTTATTAAGTTTTTAATCGCAATTAGAGGTAATTAATGTAGTTTAAAGTAAGAATAATGTGTTAATAATATGAGATGACCTAGACACATGTCTACCCTCATTGGATGAGTCATGGACGACCATGAAAATCCATGGGTCAACTTGGGGAACCCATGGAGCCACTTTGGTTGGGAAATGACACAAATAACTTTTTACTTAATGTTAAAGTAAAAATGACACAAACATGAGATGTTTTACTAAAACAAATTTTACATGGGGTTATAAAAGTCATATTTTTTACTAAAAATAGTCATTGGAAAGATAATGCGATTTCCTACATCATTGTATTTTTTCTATAATTTTTAGACATTAAATAAATTAAATTATTTATGACATCATGATGAGGCAGTGATGACCTCATTATTTAACGATTTAAATAAAATTGAAAGATAATGTAAAATATAAGACCTACACATGTCCAAAACCTATTTGATGGGTGGATTTAGAACCCTTATCACCTTTTCCTAGAAACACACCAATTTGGGACCATTGAAATCTGAAACTCATTCTAAAATAAAGTAACATTTCCTTACATTCCAAGAGTGCCCCTCCCCTCCTCTTATAAAAGGCCCCCACCTCTACCTCCTTACCCACACTCCCAAAGCCTTTGGCTCGGCCAAACCCTTCCCATTTTGTCTCTACACATCCCTATCTTACTCTTTGAAGCCTCACTTTCGGCAGAATTCTTCCCAAGGAAGCCTTTGAGCTCAAACCAAAGGGAGTTACCCGATCTTAAGGAATATAAAGAAACGAACAAGACCAGTCAGACTTAAGGTAAGGGATCCTACTCCTCTCTTTATTTTTAAGTGCAATATTTTATGTCATTCATTTTAAAGATCATCATTATTGTTATTAGGATGTTCTTTTATATTACTCTTACTGTAATTTTTATGTTCATATGATGAGAAACCCTATTCTCTCTCATAAATCCATTTTGGAAGTTTTGAGTGGTGCTGTTAGGCTGTCGAATTTTTGTAAGAGATCTAACCCCTCTATTTCTTTTTAAGTACTCTCCTTTATGTAACTTATTTTAAGATCTTATGTGTTATGTTTAGGGATGTTCTTTTATATTCCTATTTCTGTAAACTTTATGTTCATATGATGAGAGACCCTATTTGATCTCATCAATCCAGTTTTGTAAGTTTTATGTGGCGCTCTTAGGATGCCGAGTATTTGCAAAGGATTTTTCATCTCACTTTTATTCCTGTGAGATTTATGCTACATTTGAGACAATTTACTTGAGTGGTTTATTTACTGCCCATTATTTTACTCATTATGTAATATACTTTCATTTATGAATATTTACATCAATGTTTTATTGTCCTTCTTTCACGGGGTGTGTGTTTCGAAAGATACCCATGTTGGTAAGGGAACCTTTCACCCTCCTCTTTTTAAAATACTTATTTTGTTATTTATTTTAATTCACATAATATTATGTTGGGATATGTTCTTCTATATCCTTATTGATGTAAATTTTATGACCATGTGATGAGATACCCTTTTTATCTCTCATCAACTCTTTTTCTGAATTTTGAAGTGACGCCGTTAGGTTGTCAAATTTTTGCAAGGGAACTTCTTAACCCAATTTTGAGTCTTTGGGATAAACTTGTACACCTTGAATATTTCATTATATGATTATGTGTGAATGTCCAATGATTGTTTTACACTTAATACCCACTTATATTTCTTGTATTCATTTGTCACACATAATTATGTAACTGATTTATCCTTAATCCAAGGATACCATCTTTGTATTGGAATTCGTCTCAATCTCCTTTCATTGAAGCATATTTTGTTTTATACACAACTTTCTTTTATTCGGTGTATAAACCCCTTTGACTTTTACATTTATTCCAAAGGAATATTTTCTCTACGAAATGTTTACTAAATGACAAAAGGGAATGTTTTTGTTATACGTATGCGGTGACAATGACTTCTCTGCCGCCGTGACCATTATTTGAGTTTCGTCTTTCTCTATAAGCCATAACTTCTTTTTAAAAGAAAAATAAATACCATGGTTTACTTTTCTTTTATTTTGGTATTGAAAATGGTTTTCAAAATGATTTTATATCAATGTGTTGTATTGATATCTTATTATTGAAAGGGGGAAATGTTATGTTTCCTTTATGCATGTTTTATGTGATAAGATTATGTTATGGTTCTTGGGCATTGTTATGAAGATGGGTGGTTCCATGATAAACTAAGGGCGGGTGAGCCTGATATAGCCCTCCAATGCATTGGGTAACGCGAAGGAGTGAAACGTTAAGGATTCTCCGAAGAGATTTAGGGAATATACTATGGTGGGTATTCCAAACGTAACCAAGAGGGTTACTCCCTATGTAAGAATGTTATGAATGCCTCAAGTTACCTTTTATGTCTTATGATTTCTATGATTTATTCATGATTTGATGAGGTATGTTAAAGTGCCTATGTTTTATGGGTAAAGTATGATTTCATTCTTATGTATATATGAACTCATGTTTTCTTTCAATATTTTTATAACCCTTACTGAGCTTTTTATGCTCATCCCAAGTTTTTTTGAAATGTTTTTTACAGGTCAAGGGAAAGGTACATGTTATGATGATAGTGTCAAGGAAGTTCCAAGAAGGAATCCATGCTTTATTTTTAAATATGTTTCTGTTGATGGGAAAAATGAATACTATCTTTATGTAACCACTTTGTTTAAATGTGGAATATAATGCAAGTTTTATGATCTAATTCTCTAAAACTCTAAACCTGAAAAGATCCCCAATGTGTAATCTTGTAATAACTCAAGATTAAGTAAGGTTTAAGGATGGGGCCTTATAGTGGGTATTAGAGGGAGGTTTAGACAACTTTAGGGATTAAGAGTTTTTGTTAGACACATGATTAGTCCCTATATCTATTATTTCAGTTAAATCCTTGTTTTATAACTTTCAACAGGTCATGTAAAGTCGGTTATGAATGGAAGGAGAAGGATCTCAAACGACTTTCCTATCTCTTTCTGATGACATGCTTGCAATAATTATTGCAAAGTCATGTTTAGATGATTGTGAAACTTTTTCTAGCATACAACTCACTTGCAAGCAGTTTTTTGATATATTAAACACCTCTACTATACCTTGTTATCATTGTGGATCATGGGTTGTTTTTAGACAAATACTATTTTCACAATATTCTCATATTTTCAAGAAAGGTAAATATTATAAAGGTATTTTCAACTATTTTACCTTATCAAAAGAATTTGAAGCATATTATGATTTTAAAAATGGTGCTGAGGAATGAGACCATTGTGCAACCTATTTTTATTTTTTTTTAAAATATAGTCTCTCAGCACATACTTATGGTATTTTAAAAGTACCAATAATAGAAAGTTTATACTCAAATTCTTTCTGACTATTTTATAGAAATCATGTTTTATCAGATGTTTTGGAATTATATGCCATACATGATTATTTTCCAAAACTGTTTTTTTTGTGAACACCCATATGACCCATGTTGTACAAGGTGTATTTTGATGGAGGAAGAAAATTATTTTGAAAGATCTCTAAATCATTGTTGTAATGCATGTGACTTCTACATACGTGATCAAGATGATGATGAAACCGAGTGGACGCCATGATCAAGGTATGATGTTATTCATTTTGGGGATCGTTTTATTTTATCTTATGGTGGTGAAATAAGACTTCAAGAATTAAGATGTTGGGATCATAACGAATTTGGATGAAAATGAGAGGTATAAGAAAACTATTGAGGTTAAAACCTGTTAGGGTTATTTTTGTAGTTTTACAAAAAGGACCGCACACAGACCGTGTGACAACCAATCACGTCGGACAAAGCTGCGGGAATAGAACCCACAACCAAAGTGCAACTGATATTTATCGCCTACCACTGGACTACGTGAAGTCCCTTGTTATTTTGACTGATTCATTTTAGTTAGATGATTTTACGAATTAAGAGTAAGTTGATTTTGGGTTATCTATCGAAATTTATTAACCAATCATGAAAGATATGTGATTAGGTTAATTACTTTTCAATACGAGACATTAAGAGAAACTGATGTTGTTTGGAGATAAATGTTACGATTTAACTTGGAAGACTATGTGACTAAATCCTTCAAATATTTGGGTTTCAATCTTAGTTTGGTTTACTTTGAAGAATTTTATGGACAAATTGTTTATCAAATGGTCCTCGTTGAACTTTTAGTTTTGTTGGACAAATTTTGGAGATTAAGAATAGATTTTCTTTTTATAAAGAGTTATCCTTTTCTGGATTATCTGATCTTGTACTAACCTTTTTGGTTTTGGTTTTGGTTAAAGTCTAAAGACATGGGAAGTATATAGTTCTCTTTTGTGGATTAGGTGATTCTCTAGAAGTTGATTATAGTACTCTTAATGTGAACAAGTCTTCCTAAATATTCGTCTCTTGGAAAAAATATGAGTTTGTGTAAGGAATCTAATAAAAGTTGAAAGTCAACATGATAAGTGATTATGTTTCCTTATGAATAAATTCCTCAATAAAAAGTAACTTAAAACAAAAATGTTGTCTATTATGTTTTCCTACTAGGGAATCGAATACCGTTTAACCCATCACAAGTTTGTTATTTTCTTGTGGTTAACTTTCTCCTAAACATGTTTTCTATCACTCTCCATCAGAACATGACCCTATGTTTTCTCCTCCATGTCCATGTTTTCCTACGTGTAATCATAGTATGGGTTAACTCGGGTGAACTCTTTACTTATTTTTATTTATTTTAAAGTGATTGTTTTACCAACTCTTGTTCTGATGTGGGACTTTCAATGATGTTTCCAAGCCCAATTTTAAAATTGCGAGGACGCAATTCCCAAAAGGGGGGAAGGATGTAACACCCCAGGTAAAAAATAAATATGACATTTTCATATTTATCCATATTTTTGAATAAAATATTAATATTACTTTAAAGGGAACTCTATGCTTGATGGCTTTCCCAATACGCAACAACGAGTTTCATTGAAATCGAACGTTGCACTCTAAAAATAAAATAATATTATTTTAAATGGTAGTTAGCACGTATCCGTTGTATTGGAAATAATGAATTGAAATAACTAAAATATGATTATATATGTTTGTTAAATGTATTTACATTTATACAATAAAGGATAAAGGCTCCAAATATGAAAAGAATTCAATTTTACACATATATATTCTAATATTCTTTAAAAGGTCGATTAAACGCCTTTTGATGGAGAACCTCTTTTAAATCAACTTTTTGACAATTTTATGTTTTATATTTGACAAAATATAATTATTCTTTATAATCGGGACATCAAAATTTACTTTGTGTAAATTTTTGGTATTTTTCCAAAAAAGTTCAATTTTTAATGAATAGTGAAAAATGTTGTGTTTTAATTCAAAACCTCATTTTAATTTAATTTATTTATATGATTAGATTATCCTTTGAATTGGTTTTAGAGTGGAATTAGTATATATTTTTACCATTTAATCAAATAGTGCTCATTGGAATTAATTTCACTTTGAAATTGGACTTAAACTAGTGTAAATCTTTTGATACTTATTGTTTCATAAAAACACGGTATTTGCTCTGACAGCGGGAATTAATTATTAAATTAATTAATGAAACTAATATGTTTTGAATTTTTTAAAATAGAAATCATTTTTTAATTCGGAATATCAAATATATCTTAGGGTGATGTTTTGGTATTTTTCTGAAAAACATCAATTTTTTATGAATAGTGAAACCACTAAGTGGTACTTATAAAAACTGATTTTCCGTTTAAATTAAATTTTTCCATATTTGTGTTCTGAATTTCAAAAATCCGACATACATTGTTGTCATTAGGTATTAAAATGTTGTTCAATGGGATTAAAATAATTTTTTGGTGAATAGTAACTTATTAAGTTTTTAATCGCAATTAGAGGTAATTAGTGTAGTTTAAGGTAAGAATAATATTTTAATAATATGAGATGACCTAGACACATATCCTACCCTCATTGTATGAGTCATGGCCGACCTAGAAAATCCATGGGTCAACTTGGGTACCTCATGGAGCCACTTTGGTTGGGAAAGGACATAAATAACTTTTTACTTAATGTTAAAGTAAAAATGGCACAAACATGAGATGTTTTACTAAAGCAAATTTTACATGCGGTTATATAAGTCAGATTTTTGACTATAAATAGTCATTGGAAATTTAAAACGATTTCCTACATCATAGTATTTTTTTATAATTTTTAGACATTATGTTAATTAAATTATTTATGACATCATTATGATGCAGCGATGACCTCATTATTTAACGATTTAAATAAAATGGAAAGATAATGTAAAATCTAAGACCTAAACATGTCCAAAACCTATTGTATGGGTGGATTTAGAACCCTTATCACCTTACCCTCGAAACACACCAATGTGGGACCATTAAAACCCGAAACCCATTCTAAAATAAAGTAACATTTCCTTACTTTCCAAGAGTGCCCCTCCCCTCCTCTTATAAAAGGCCCCCACCTCTACCACCTTACCCACACTCCCAAACCCTTTGGCTCGAATAAACCCTTCCCATTTTGTCTCTCCACATCCCTCTCTTACTCCTTGAAGCATCACTTTGGGAATAAGTCTTCCCAAGGAAGCCTTTGTGCTCAAACCAAAGGGAGTTTCCCGATTTTAAGGAATATAAAGAAATGAACATGACAAGTCGGACTTGAGGTAAGGGATCTTACTCCTCACTTTCTTTTTAATTACACTGTTTTATGTCATTCCTTTTAAAGATCATCGTTTTTGTTTTTAGGATGTTCTTTTATATTACTCTTACTGTAATTTTTATGTTCTTAAGATGAGAAACCCTATTCTCTCTCATCAATCCATTTTGGAAGTTCTGAGTGGCGCCGTTAGGCTGTCGAATTTTCGTAGGAGATATAACCCGTCTCTTTCTTTTTAAGTACTCTCCTTTATGTCACTTCTTTTATGCTCCTCTTTGTTATGTTGGGGGATGTTATTTTATATTCCTCTTCCTGTAAACATTATTTTAATATGATGAGAGACCCTATTTGATCTCATTAATCCATTTTTGTAAGTTTTATGCGGTGCTGTTAGGCTACCGAGTTTTCGTAAGGGATTTTTCATCTCAATTTTATTCCCATGTGATTTATGCTACATTTTCTACAATTTAATTTGAGTGGTTTATGTAATGCCCATTATTTTACTCATTGTGTAATATAATTTCATTTGTGAGTATTTAAATCAATGTTTTATTGTCCTTCTTTCTCGGGGTGTATGTTTCGAAAGATACCCATGTCGGAAAGGGAACCTTTCACCCTCCTCTTTTTAAAAGACTTATTTTGTTATTTATTTTAATTCACATACTATTATGTTGGGATATGTTCTTCTATATCCTTATTGATGTAAATCTTATAACCCTGTGATGAGATACCCTTTTTATCTCTCATCAACTCTTTTTCTTAATTTTGAAGTGACGTCGTTAGGCTGTCAAATTTTTGCAAGGGAACTTCTTAACCCAATTTTGATTCTTTGGGATAAACTTTTACACCTTGAATATGTCATTCTATGATTATGTGTGAATTCCTTATGATTCTTTTACACTTAATACCCACTTATATTTCGTGTATTCGTTTGTTACACATAATTATGTAACTAATTTATCCTTAATCCAAGGATACCGTCTTTGTATGGGACTTCGTCTCAATCTCCTTTCATTGAGGCATATTTTGATTTATGCACAACTTTCTTTTACTTGGTGTATAAACCCCTTTGACTTTTATGTTTATTGAAAAGGAATCTTTTCTCTATGAAACGTTTACTAAACAACAAAAGGGAATATTTTTTTCATATGTATGCGGAGACAACGACTTCTCCGCCGCCGTGACCATTATTTGAGTTTCAGCATTCTCTATAAGCCATACCTTCTTTTTAAAAGAAAAATAAATACCATGTTTTACTTTTCTTTTATTTTAGTATTGAAAATTGTTTTCAAAATGTTTTTATATCAATGTGTTGTATTGATATCTTATTATTGAAAGGTGGAAATGTTATGTTTCCTTTATGCATGTTTTAGGTGATAAGATTATGTTATGGTTCTTGGGCATTGTTATGAAGATGGGTGGTTCTGTAATAAACTAAGGGTGGGTGAGCCCAATATAGCTCTCCACTGTATTGGGTAATGTGAAGGAGTGAAACGTTAAGGTTTCTCCGAAACGATTTAGGGAATACAATGTGGTGGGTATTCCAAACATAACCAAGAGGGTTACTCCCTATGTAAGAATGTTATGAATCCCTCAAGTTACCTTTATGTCTTATGATTTCTATGATTTATTCATGATTTGACGAGGTATGTTAACGTGCTTATATTTTATGGGTAAAGTATGATTTAATTCTTATGTATATATGAACTCATGTTTCCTTTCCATATTTTTATAACCCTTACTGAGCTTTTTATGATCATCCCAAGTTTTTTTGAAATGTTTTTCACAGGTCAAGTGAAAGGTACATGTTATGATGATAGTGTCAAGGAAGTGTCAAGAAGAAATCCATGCTTTATTTTTAAATATGTTTCTATTGATGGGAAAAATTAATACTATCTTTTTGTAACCACTTTGTTTAAATGTTGAATATAATGCAAGTTTTATGATCTATTTTTCTAAAACTCTAAACCTGAAAAGATCCTTAATGCGTAATATTGTAATAACTCAAGATTAAGTATGGTTTAAGGCTGGGGCCTTATAATAAATATCATGAATAGAATATATAGAATGTATAAGTGATTATTTTTTCTCTTCAGTGATTTTCTCATCAGTTTGTTTCATCCACTACTTTGATTTTCTTTCCATACCAGTTGGTTCATTAATGAGTTCTTTGAATGAATCCTTCTCATTATTCTTTCTTTCCTCTTTATTATTCTTTTAAGCAGCTTCCATAGCATTATGGGTTTCTATTTCCCTTATCTATCCTACAATTATCAATGAAATATTATTTTCATTCTCCCTTGGAACCATATTATTAATTTTAATGCCATTGAGTTGTCTATTATACATTATTTAGAATTGAAATCCTAATTGATAATTGATGATTCAAAATTAGCCTATGTGATTTAAAAAGTAGTCTTAATTTTTTAAAATGGTTTTATGAACATGAGAGTTACAATATAAATTATACAAAATGTAATTTAAAATCATTTCCTTTAAATATGGATGCACTTTTTGGTATTAGAGATTAAATTTTTATTATAATTCAATCCTTAAATAATTTTTTCATATCATGATGATTATATTAAATGGTCATAATTTCCTGATTACATTGGTTTTATCCCAAAAAAACATCAATATGATTTGTATTTATGAAATACCCTTTTATAAATCCCCAATTTTGAGCCACCAACCTCACTTTTTTCCCAAACTGATTAAAAAAATAGAATTATTACAAGTTTTATCCAATAAAACAAACCACACCCATCATGTTATCTTATATTCAATCTTAAAAATATTATAAAAGTTTTTTATCAACAAAAATATATTATGAGAGATCTTTTTTATCCAATTTGGTCTCATTAATGTTGAATTTCTAGAAACATATCTATATTAATTGATATTTTATTCCATTTTGAAAACCAATATTGTCATCTCATTTAATTGATGAACTCCTCACTTATGTTGGACTGTTTCTCATTGAAATTGATAAAATTTATCAAAAATATAATCTCATATGTCTTAATATTTTTTTGTTCCTTCCTCATATGTCATAATCCAGCTACATAGTCAACGACTGCCCATGATGTTTTTGAAAAATTATGTATATAGTTTACATATTAAGAAAAAGTGAAACTCTATGCTCTGGTAAACTCTACTAAAATTATTTTCTGTTCCCCTATGACTCATAGGTATACTCACTATATTTTTTTTGATTTTTTGAATATCACCTCTTAGATTTTACATCTTAGTTTATGATTATTTATTCTTTATGATTCTTCATGCATGATCATTATTTGTAGTGACAAAACCTTATAACTAGGGCCTTAAGCATTCATAATGTTCTCTTATAAATGATAAATAAAAGGATCATACTCATCCCTTAATCTGTCAACCAATTTCATTGGTATTTCTCAAAAATATCTAGAATCTTATTGAGGTGGATGTGAGGGTAATCCTTTTTCATACCATTAAACTATCTGATGTTCCAGATCATTTGAAATATTCATAACCTCCATATAAAATTTATTTCCTAGGTGAGCGTACTCATTATACTAGGAGTAGCTATATTGATGGATAAATGTTCTCTATCCCTCAATTTCATCTCATGTAGTGCTTATAATAGGTCCATAAAAGTTGTTTTACAACCCTTACAATAAGGAATTGTGTACTTGTATTTTCCATTTATGTTATCCACTTTTGAAGAATATAGGCCTTAATCATTGAGTAAAATTAAAATGGTTTAGTAGACTCCAAATTAAATGACATAGTATTTAGGGTGTGCTTCATATTTCTTTAACATGTAATTATAAATATATAAATACACCTATGTATCAAATAGATTTAACATTGATTGTTTTGAAGGTAATGTTCTGTGGTTGTTTTGTTTACAGGTTTTGGTAGAGTGGTTTCATCTCTTTAAATGTTTTTTCCAATTTACATATTTTGGAAGAGTGGAAGAGCTACCAGAAGGGTCTTATACTCTTGTAGTCTAGATGAAACTATACCAATGGTTAGTAAAACTATTGGTATATATATCTATAGAAGAATATTACTCACAATTATAGGTACATTGGTATACATTTATACCATCAACATACTTGTACCTACTTGTATTTAATTATTTTGCATAGAACATTATAAAACTATAGAAAACACATTATAATATATATATATATATATATCAATGGTTCAGTTATAATTATTGGTATATGGTAATTTTAGGAATCCAATACCAATGGTTCACTATAAACCATTTCTATATGGCTATATTAATATCTCACATACGAAACGTTCCAGATACTATTGGGATTGACTATCCTAATGGATTTAGGGGACATCCCAATGTTTTGAAATGATTGGGATAGGTTAACTTTTCAATAGTGCAAGTTAACCCAATTTTTTTATTAATGGATGGGTCTATAAGTATTTGATATATTTATGTATTCGATGATATATGTAGACAATATCCCAGTGAAAAATAGATTGAGATAAGAGCTAGATTGATAAATCACATGGTAATGTTGAACCTCCCAATGAAAATTATTATTATCAAATCGAACATGTTTGAAATTCCATACAAACCATAGAATATAAAGGTATAGTCTCGTGAAAATTTCATTAATATAGATCGTAGAGAAACAATGATTCAATTTCATATGTGTTAAGAATTTAGAAATATTCCCCAAATGAAAATTTTCAAAGGAATATTAAGATGTTTTATTTTTGTTAAATGTGGTCACTATGTAACTAATTATGGAGGGTAAACAAGAGGTATGTAAACAAAAATGGAGAGTAATATACATTATCCTTAATTATCATTAATATTGAAATATTTTATTATGGGATGATTAAGGTTAATCCATTTCAATTCCCTAATCCAATATATAATAATGGAATTAGGAATATAAAAATATATAATAATATGGAAAAAAGGAAGGGGATTTTCAATTATAAATAATAAAGTGGGTTTTAAAAATAATGTGACGTAAGTAACATTGATCATCCACTCAATAATTTGTAGTGCAGTGTTTGAATATTTTTTATCACAGTCCTTTTTTAACTAGAATATAAGATTGGGAAATAAATTTTTTTCCTTAATGACTAGATATTAAATTATTATTAAATATTAATCATGGTATAATTATTGTATATCTAATATATAACACTACTTAAAAGCTTTTTATATGAGTATTCAACCTATAAATCCTATAAATCTTTTTATAACAAAATTTGATTTGATATTGGGAATTGATTGGATCCTTCTACCTAGAGGTAATAATAATTTTCATGATTGGGAAATAAAATTTCAAAAACAAAATTAACTTATTATTATATTTCCATACAATTTTGAATATGAAATCACAATAAAAAAATGTACCCAAGAATATATCTTTCAAAACCCACCCATATGGGTCATTTAGCTCAAATGGTTAGAGAAACATTAAACATTAGTGGTATGCCTATTTGTAGAGAAAAAATGAATTCAGTAAACTAACCTAATATAGTGAGGATAAAAAATCATTTGAAATTAAATCCCAAGTCATAGAAATTCATGGAATTATTTACAGATGTGTAAATAAAATTATATGGAATTAATTCATTTATTAGTTTCAAATGTGACATCCTATGATTCCAAATTATATATTTTCAATTAGAACATATTCATGTCAATTGTGTGTGATAAAATAAACATTGAACACAAACAAAAAATTTATAATTTACCTTATATTTATTGATTTTTCCACTTATAATTTAATAATCAGATTAGTAGGTACAACTATAAGTTACCCATGTATGAAAATAAATTACACAGGAGAGAAAATCATATAAAACTATAAGAATATTTTCAATGAAGCTCACATATCCAATCTTGGAAAATTGGTGGGATCAAAATTTTTTACATTAGACTACGAATAATATAAAATGTTTAAATTAAAATTTATATGAAATCATTTCTAGGATAAATTTAATTTTACTAAAAGTTTGTTGAGTTCCATGCTAGTTGTACCCCCATACGTGGATTTACCAAGAACTCATCATATAATTATGTCTTACAAAGATATCTTGACAAGTTGTATATATAGATTCAATAATTACAGTATCATTTAATTATTAAGGTATTAGATTTTATATTATATGTTTTTTATTCATATGTAATTTATATGAAATTTACTTAATAATTTTTTTATTTTACATATATATTTCATGAAAATTTAATTAATTATTATCATACAAATAGTGAATCTAAAATAATTAAGAATAATATCATTTAATATCTGTTTCCTTGAAATGAATTATCATATATATTATATGTTTTTTCTCCAAAAAAATAAGTTAATTACTTTTAAAGGAATATTTAATATTTCTAATTATCTAAATAAAATTTAATTAGAAAATTAATGTTACTAATAAATATAAAAATAATTAAGAATTATTAATAAATTATAATGATCACTTTCTTATAAAACTATATCTTTTCCATATATATTATGTTTTCATTTAAAAGTAAAATTTCTCTTATTTACATAATTAACTTTTTTAAACTGATGAAATTTTTTAATTTAACTTACTAATAACAAATTATGTTATATTTTATGATGTTTTGGAAAAAATTTAACTTTTAGGTGGAGATTGGAAAATTCAATTTAATATTTTAATACCATGAATTTTGTTACACCATAAGGATGTAAGTATTACGTAAAATTTTCTAAAAAATATTTCATAACAAAATATATGTATTATATTTGAAATTAAAAATTTAATTATATAAAATTTAATTTACAAACCTATATTTTATATTGTAGAACATAATTTTTATTTTACAGTAAAATTATTTTAAATGTGTTATAATTTTATTATTTCATAATTAATTTTTACCACACTTTGAAATTTAATATTAATTTTTTGTACATTACAATATCCAAATTATCAAATAAATTAAACAATATATTTAGTAAAATAAATAAGCTGCTAAATTAAAAAAAATGTATCTCCATGATCAAATTAAATTATGGATAATGTTTATTTATGAGAAAAATATCATAAAATACATTTAAAAGTTTATTTAAATTTTAGTATGAGTGTTTTATAGGCCTTAACTATTCCCATATCTATTATTTTAAACATTTTAAAATATTTTTTTGGAATATATTTTATTAAGTTGTAATATATTTCATGAATATCTTTCTTAAAGAAAAAAAACAAAAACTATTTATCATTATAATGTAATATTGTTGAATCAGTAAATTTCGCAATACAAACTCATCAGGGTGTCTATTCATGTGAAAAAATCACATAGATTTATTTGAATGAAAATGGTTATTAATAAACAATTATAACATCATTATTTATGTATAAATGAAATTATTGTAACTATGAAAATGGTATCAATAAATAGAGTTTATCATTTCGATATCAAAACGTATGTGAATTGATCAAAACATACAAAATTGATAAACAAATTATCCTTCTAGGTAACATAAAATGAATGGTAATAATTTACTAGTATAAATTTTACTAAATATTGATAATGTTATGAAATTAGTGGTTATGATTGTTTTGTTAATGATATAGAAGATCAATTCACTTTTGTAGAAGTTGAGAGAAAACATGAAGGTAATTATTATTCATAAACATCATCATTATCTATTGGTAAAATTGTTCCAAATTATTTCATTATTATTTAATCAATATTATTTTAATATTTTTATGTTTCTTTGTATTAAAATTTTGTTCAAATGATACTGACGTCAAAAATATTTTCTTTGAAAGGGTTTCCACAACTCGATATGAATCATTGAAACATGCTTCAAATTCACAACTTATTTTCATTTTGAAGAGTATATATTTATACTGGTTCTAATATTGACATATGTATCAAAAAATTCACCGGATTTAAAATTTGATTTAATAATTTACATTTAATGGCTTATCAATTTTAAAGATAACAAAGTTGTATTGAGTTTTTTGTACTCTAATTATTTTCTTAATTCAAATTCATTAGTATTTAAGTATAGAATTTATGAATTTTTCCCATATCATATGATGATAATATGTGTTGATTCGTCTATTATTATAAATTACTTGATAAAATTCAATACATTTAATTTGAGGAATTTATTTCTCTATAAAACAAGATGTTTTTATGAATAGTTTTCACACATTCTTAATAATCACTTTATCATCCTTGTCCATATTCTATATTCAAACCTATATACTGAAATCATATTTTTAAATTAAATTGTTATTATTTTTTGTGATATCAAAATTTATCCTTACATCTTTTTAGTTGGCAAATTTATCACTCTTTATCAGATATGGGTTTCAGTAATGATATTTTTTAAATGTTGAATGGATTTTTATTTCCTAATTTCATATTTCATCATAAAATATAAATTTCATCTTGATAATATTTTAGTTATTTAGAAGGATCTATTTTTAATATTTATTTCCAAATAATTGATTTCAAAATACTTCAATTCAACTTCTAGTGAAATTATATTTTCAAAAGTGACTTATAATATATTCTATTTTCAATGATGTTAATAAATAATTTATATTTAAAATTTTTCATTTCCCTTCCATATTACTCTTTATACACAGAGATACTTATCTATTATTGAGTTATATTTTATGATTCAGATAAGTAAAAACATTATAAACTAATCTATTTGGGTGATTAAAATTTTTATTATCAACCGATTTGTTTTCGAAGGAAACTTATATTTTACCATTTTTGAAATGTTATGATTTTTTTCTTTTTTATGGGTTCATTATGATATAATTAATGAGTAATTTAACGTGGTTCACATATATATATGTATGGATGATATGTGGGTATTATATCATCCTCAAATACATTATTTTATGGTTTTATATATCATGAGATAATTATTCTTGTAAATGATTACCTTTTTTCTTAATCACGTGTCTGAGTGAGGGGCTCAACAATTATAAATTACCCAATAATTCAGGTTATACCCAAGTTAATTATAATGTTTTTCATTTAATAAATGATTCATTTAATAAAACATGTTTAGGATTATAATCCATTTTCATGTCTATTATCTAACAATTTTATATCATAGTACATATCTTTTCATTAGAGATTACATATATTTTTGTTGTGAAATACTGACAACCCTTATTGTATATAATTTTATGCAATGAGGCAATTTTCCCTAAGAAATGTTTTTCAACATTTACATGATAAAAACTTGTAGGATGATTATTATTTTTCCCATTATTGATAATTTCACCTCACCCATTTTTTTATGTATTAATTATTATGTTATAAAGATGATTATAACAAATGAATATTATTGAAGGGAGTCAACTATGATTAAATTATGATGAATTTTTACCAAGTATCATAAAATATGATACTTTTGTAGTTGATCCTCAAAGACCACAAACCCTATATTCTTCATATTGTTAAATTATTTTCAATATGAAATGTTTAATTTATGAAAATAATATTTATTAATATATATTTATCTTATGGTTCCTCATAGAACATATCATCCTTGAGAATACTCAATGGTCTTCGATATATTTACCTCAAAATATATTTTCTTTTAATTCATTCAAAATTTATTATTTTCTAATCCAAAAAACAGAATGGGATACTATTATGTAACTCCAAATATTAGGTGTACTATATTTCATTACCTAATTAACTACTCTTTGTCACCACTAAAACAAAATGGAGAAGGTTACCTAGTTTCTTTTATCATGAAACAAAACTATTTCTCAACCAATTTCACTACTTGGTATATGGGGGACCCCTTAGTATCCTATGATAACTAGGTATAGTCACTGCAAAAAATCTAAAATTTAGCTATGTGTTTTTAGATACGTTTTAAAAAATTATTCCAATTTACCGATGTTTCATGAAAATGTCTGTAATTTAGAGTAATTTACTCTAGAACATCTATAAATTGGCAAAATTTCCTTGAAAACATTTCGAAATATGTGTGGTTTCATCCAAAATGTACATAAAATAGCGATGTTTCCCCAAAACAACACTACATTAGTGACATTTCTATAAAAATGAAACTAATTTAGCGATATTTCGTTAAAAAAATCTCTATATATAGCCCTTTTTCCCAAATAAAATAAAAAATATATATATATATATATTCATTTATACAAAGAAAGGCATATATATAATCATATATATAAATATAAATATATATTTATATATTTTGACATATATTCATATTTAAACACACAAACATAGACATATATGAGTACATAACTAAATATATATATAAATATATATCTATATAAACACATATATATTTTAAATTTAGTAGATTATTTAAAGCAAATGTGTCTATTTTAGTGTCATTTTTTCCCAGGTTTTAAAATATAGGTATATATATATACATACATACATACATACATACATACATACAAACAAACAAACATACATACATACACACACACACACACACATATATATTTATACACACAAAAACATAGTAAAACAGAGAAACACACGGTAATATATAATATAAACATATAAGAAAACATAATATATAAACATGTGTACATATATATAATATAAAAATAATGTATTAAATAATTTATATGATATACAACATATATATATATTAAATATATATATATATATATTATAAAATATTTGTAAAATATAAACATATATATATATACTTAAACATAAAACCTAAAATATAATATATACATACTTTTTATTTTTAAATCTAAAAATATCTTTATATATATAAAAATATAATATAATTCAATTAAATACTTCGTATATAGTCACATTAAAAAAATATTATTTTAGGGGCATTCTACAAGTGTTTTAAAACATGGCTATATATATATATAATTATATACATGTATACAAACACATATGTATTAATACACACACACATATATAAACATATATATATATAAACATATAATATATACAGAGTATATATATATATATATCTAAACACACACCTATACATAAAAATATAAACACACATATATGTAATATAAAAAAATATAAAAAACGTTAAATATAAATATATGCATATATATATATAGTTTAAAATATAAAAATATATGTAATATATATATATATATATATGTATATAATATAATATAATTATATATATATATATATAATATAATCTAATAAAATCATATATAACATATATAAACATAAATTATATACTATAAAATATAAAAATAAAAAAACTAAAAAAAATATTAAAAATATGAACATAAATATATATTAATAAATATAAGGTTATTTTTTAAAATACAGAAATCTATCTATATATATATATATATATTAGATAATATAGATATTTATCAATATTCAACTTAGATTGGTTTGTTGTGTTCTTCATTTATAAGCATGAGGTCGTTCGATCAACTCATATAGAGGTAAGATTACTTCCTTTACGTGTGATGTAGACTGTAGAGTGTGTATGGGATTGGGGGAGATACTGGTGAGAGGGTAGGCTAGTCGTCAAGTTACTCAGGGAAATTTTGGGGGAGATGTGGGTCGGGGAGTGCCATAGGTGGCAGAGCGTGTAAAGGGGATGGAGTATAGGTGGATGGTATTGGGGTACTATAGAGCCAAGTGAGAGAGTATAAGGTATATGAGGTGGATAGAATTAGAGAATTTATCAACTATTTTAAAAAAAATATCTACAAAAACTGAAAAAATAGGAATCTCAAAAAACCAAAAAAATATGAATTAAAAAAATTATAATCACTGCTACTTTAGGTATGATTTAAATTTTTTTTTAGAAATATTGGTAAACGAAATGTCACTAAATAGCGATGTTTATAAATATCACCAAAAAATTATGTGTACATATTTAAAATCATCGAGATTTCAAAAAATCATGGTTGCTAATTCATATTTTTTTAGTTAATTCTAATCCATTGTGTTCCCCAATACTATAGCCTCATACTAAACCAATTATAAAATAATATAATGACTCACTGAGTATAAGTTCCCTCATGGTGCACACAATTACAAAGGAAAGTTAAAATTTTACTTCCTTTTACAATTTTTTCTAAAAAAGGCTCGACGACACCGACTGAAGTGCTATCAAATTTTGGTAATTCTGATTCCATAACTCCTTAATGAATTCCATGAACATTCAAGAAGTTATTATAATTTTTGACCAAGATATATAGAGCAATTAAATTTTTTTATTACCAACCATAAAAAATAGTTTTCATGCTCTTAACCACAACACTGATACACCATCACACTAATATATAATTGAACAACGTTCATGTCATCCTAATATTAGATCCAACTCATAGAATCTAAAAAATATAAATCATGAGATCTGCATCTGGTGTCCTCTTATGAACTATATAATTTTATATTTATCAAATCATTGGAATCTAAAATATATATTGGATATCAGGAAAGTAGTCACATCAATCACATTATCAACCCAAAAAGGGTCATTCCTCAATAGACCATTCTATATACATTATCCCATATAATATTTGTAAGTAAGAATCATTTTCATACCCAATATTCAAAAAAAAACTAATTATTAATCAAAAATAGTTATTTTCTTATAGGATCTTCATCCTTGGACACAAAAAAATTATAAATTATAATTGGGTAACACCCACAATGGAATGTAGTATTCCTCCCACCAAAGGTCTTCTATTTTAACACTCCTCATGAAAACCCATAATAGGTCCCCATATCACCTGTGTCACTCCTCTCAAGAAGTAGTCACCATGATATAATACAATAGAACTATCAACCACAGATTCACTATGGAAAAAATATTCAATATCACTATCTAACACCTCATACACCATGGATATAAGAAAATCAACATATCAACCAGTCCTTTTCCCACACATCATTATTTTCAGATACGTAATGTAGTTTAATTGTGAATAACCTACACATATAATATTTATATCATCTTGACACATTGGCTATATTCTCTTACATCAAACTATCACAAATCTTCTATCGTGATCCTATGAGATACACAATATATTTTGAGGCTCATATTTCTAAATCACTATCCATGATTCCCTGAATGTCCATCTGAACTAATAATAATAATCCTTGGGGCTCCTATTAAATTTTGATGGATTTCACCCATACCAATATCTATCCTATTCTATCCATCAAATTAGTGTCATCCCAAAACCATAAGATTCCACCTATGATCAACTACTACATCACTAAAAAATGTATCTAAAATAAAAGGTATTAGAAATAAATCCAATAATTCCATTGAAACTAATAATCTAAATAAAACACCAAATAATATGTGCTCTCTTTCTCAGAAGATTAAATAATCTTTATTCCAATTCCTAATATTTGGTAGCAACTTATTTTCACAAATCTTATAATTAAAAAATATATCAATTCTTATCATATATTTTTTTTATTAGACCTTTTAAACCACTATCTTATGTTACCCTTATATATCATAACTCACATCACTAATCACACCAAGTTTACCAAATTCAAAATTCGTGTTCCAATGGCTACAGTCTCTCTCATCTGACCCATCGGACATATGTAACATTAGTTACAACCCATTTGAATCACTTCTATATTCCTATTCCCAACATTAGACGGAAACTCCCCTTAAAAACAACCTGAACTAGGATCTCACAAATATTCAAAATCACATTCCATGTCAGGTTCCTACTCATAGACACCAATTTTCAATGAGCCTGCATATACAGATCTTCCAGCATTTGAATCAAAATATGAAGGAGATATTCATCATACCCTCTCAAATGGGAGCATGATTCTAATAAATAATGATCAAATACATACAAAAACACACACACACACACACACACATATATATAAAATCTCCCCATCATGATCTTTATTGATTACACCTTGATCATGTGGCCCGATTATGTAAAATTCAACTAGGAAGATATATGGGGAAAAATTCATGTTATTTTTAACATATTAAATATTTTAATGTATTTCCTATATGAACCAAAAAATTTCCATAGAATAATGATTTCATATCGACACTCTATGTGTAACTATATATCCCTTATGAGAGGTAATTCATATTTATCACCACCATGAATAATCTCACCATAGATCCACAAGAACTATCCTTAGAAGAAAATATAAGGTTTATAAATTATGTTTAATTCCCTGATAAAGTTATATTAGGAAATTAAAATTTAGTTTTTATTGAAAAATTAAACATCCAAACCCTTAATCTTATATGATATCAGTAAAAAAAAGAAAAATATATTTTATTTGAATCTTAAATTACAAGTTTTTAAAAAAATATTTCATGTTTCCATTGGTCTAATATCCAATCCTATAATAAATTATATATATCAAAACTTATGTGTTTCATTATAAGTGAAGTCCTCCATTTGTAAAATAGGAAACCAATAAAAGAACTCTTTTTTCCTTAGAAACCATAACATTCAACTCGAAAAGTTTTTTGTAATGCACCGGTCCATTATTCATCACAAATTATAACACATTCCTATTTTTTGAATTATATATCAAAAAATATAAGAACAAAATTAAACATTGATACACACATTGATATAATCCATATAAAATCATTGATACCAATTTGATACATACCCAGCATGAGAAAAATAAATATTATCTAGACATGAGGGTGACTAGATCATAGTTGAACCTCCATATATATCAGAGGTTTGAGGCTAGTTATGGGTATATGGGTTGTTATTTTAGTGATATTATACAAACATATTATAGTGATAAATAACATAACATATAAATAATACACCATTCAAAAATAGTATTAATTAGAGTATATTATAAAGACCCAGAATTTCTATGTATTTTTTTAAATATATGGGAATTTTATGAGTTTGTCAAAATTTACGGCGCGTGATTGTAAGGCACGGAGTGCCTGGAAAGAATTTCTGAACTTTTTTTTTCAGTACGTTCAGTAAACGTATGAGTGGGTTTTTGTAACATTTGAACCAGTTATCGAAATTGAAATATGTGGGTATTGTTGTACTCCTAGCACCGATATTGTCTTATTGTGAACTTCAACTCAACTGCAGTATTTTGAGGGCGAAAGATATAGTTTGGGTCTTTCGTGGAAGTAAAAATAAAATAAAATAAACATTAATTTTTTTGTTGGAACCTCCCATGTGGATGGTTTAAAGGTGGGTACATCCTCAAATAAAACCCCCCACATATGTGTTATAGAGGTGGGGACCATTGAGCCTAAACCCCCATTTTTAATTCCTAAAGGTAGGGGCCACCCAAACCCTCATAATGGGAGAAACCTCTCAACACCCCAATTATTCTTCTACTCCGTTAATTTGAGACAATTAAATTGATACAATTAAATATTCCAACACCCCATTATATTGTTAGATCCATCCAACAATTAATAAAATGTGTCATTAGTTTTAATTGTGCCAACAATATTAATCTACTTAATTTAAATTAATATGTTGGCTATTTCCTCATTTTGGTGGAATTGGGGAAACTATTGGAAAAGGGAGAAGCTTGGGGGAATCATGGAATAACTCATCCTCCAATGAGGAACACTCTCTCCAATGAGGAACTTCCTCAACTACGACGAACCGATGAACGAGCTCAGGATCAGAGGTGTGTTGCGGGCATGATGAATGTCTACATCATCGAATTCTTTCTCATGCCAACATCAACGAACCTTCAAAGTAGGGTGGTTGTTGGAATTTATTCCCCTTACATGTTCATGGTAATTCATCATAAAATGAGGAAGAGATTAGAGCCGCTTGCTACCGCTCTTATGCCAAGAGTGCATGCCAAATGAACATGGCTAACTTATCCTCAAGTATTTTGTTTAATTGTTGTGTTCTTCACAATGGAGGATGATGGAAACCAACCTTTGTGGGGAATGATAACGGTGGCCGACACCACTGCTGGCTGTGACAAAGGTGCCGACACCACCCTGCAGCCACCACACTTCCCGCGGCCTCCACCACTGGAGGCCTCCTCTGCCCTGGGGCCTCACTGCAGGACAACCCTCTATGGCCCCTTCGACTTCACAGCCCCGCAGCCTCGCTGCCCTGTGGCCCTCCACCGCTCCCACGACCTTTGTTTCCCCATAGCCCTTTGCGGCCCCATGGCCTCACCACCACGGGGCCCTCCGCGGCCCCCGCAACCTTCACCTCCCAATAGCCTCACCGCCCCGTGGCCCTCCACGGCCCCAGCGGCCTCACCGCCACATGGCCCTCAGTAGCCCCCAAATCCTAGGCCGCATGTGGCCTTCCGTGGCCCCCCACGACTTCTCCTTCCTTGCGGCCTCTGCGTTGCCCTCGTGGACTCTTGCCACTCTGTGGTCCCCAAGCCTCCCTGTGCAGGCCGGGCCAGGCCCGACACGGTGGGGGGGGGGGGGGCAGACCCAGTAGGCTGGGTCTCCCCATACCGGGTCAAGTCGACCCATGCCAGGTCAGGCGGACTGGGCCAGACCCCACCTAGACCAGCTAAGAGCAATTCGCTCCATCAGCCTTAACTTCGGCACCAGGCATCCGTTTGAAAAAACTATCAACAACGTTGTAAAAATTAGAGGGAGATGGTCCCTTTGGTATACCCCAATTTATATTTTGATAAAGTTGGGATATGTTCCTGTTGGATCGAGCATGAATCCAATTGGGATCTCAGAACTAAATGGCTAATAACTCACAGACCGAGCATCCGATTAACCCACCGTCTATTGCTTTGGGATCCATATTACATGGTGGTCCATTGGGATAATGTTTCAGGGTACTTCCTGGAATTTGGAGTATTGACCAGTGGAATGAGAAGAAGACCCTCCCGGACACGAGAAAGCATAGTGCGAGAACCCATTAGCTAGCTGTGACATGATGGATGAATAGTGATCCTATGTGTGTTAGCACCAAGAAATCTTATGTGGGTCAGCTCTGAGAGATCCTATTTAGGATAGCACAGAGTGATCCAACGTGGGTCAACACCGAGTGATCGTGTGTGGGTCAGAACTTAGCGATCCAGTGTGGGTCAGCACCAAGCGGTCATGTGTGGGTCAGCACTGAGAAATCCTTTGTGGGTCAGCACCGAGCGATTCTCTATGGGTCAGAACCGAGCGATCCTCTCTGGGTCATCACAGATCAATCCTATGTGGGTCAGCACTGAGCGATCCGGTGTGAGTCAACACCTAGAGAACTAGTGTGGGCCAGCACCGAGTGATCCTGTGTGGGTCAGCAGTAGAGCCTCTTAATAGAGTAAGATGTTTCAGTAGGTGCATCTAATCATTTTTACTTATGTACCTATAAAATATCAGGTGTGTGCTAAGTCTGTACCTTGTCGTATTTTCTTTCGTGGAAATACATTGGTGGTATTCTTCTATGTGGCATACCTATGTGTAACTTACCTTCATGGTATTTCTTCTTTTGTGGAACAGTTTTGCTTTCAGCTTTGAGGTGGATGCTGTTTTTTCCTCATGATTGAGATGTATATACTTGATAAAATAGGTTTATGTATGGGCATATACCAAAGTAGTGTTGTTAGTTGATTTCATATCTTTTTCTTTTTTCCTTTGTGGATTTTGTGAGACCTTGAGGGTCTCAAGGTCCCATTTGAGTGTCGTAATACACACCCCTACACAGGCTATGCCTGCACCTTGTTGTGTTTGGTGCAAATGACGGACTACACTAATTGAGGATGAGGGTACCAGGGCTAGATGGGGCCAGGAGGTGGACCATACAACGCGACAGTATGAAGAGGAGACATGCAGATGTGGAGTGCTGAGGAGGCGATTTGTATCCACCCTTCATGTAGGAACCTTGAAGGATAACCTAGTAACTGGCTTTCTTTTTCTTCAGTTGAATTTTATTTCAGTTGTACTTGTACTGTTACTATTAGTCTTGTATTCCAGACCCTTTTTACTTTCATCACACATTTTTCTATATAGTTGACTTGTGTTCATATCTTGTTGTTTGTCTGGTTTCATGTGTTTATAGGTTACATAGGCAATTCCTTCCCGATTATAGGGAATACATCTTTAAGTTCTAGTCGCCATCCCCTGGCCTCTGGGAGTCAGGCTTGGGGTAGTCATGACACAGACCCCGGGGTACGGGTCATGAAAAATTGGTATCTGAGGAGTTGGATGTATAGTAGAACCTAGGACTCTGGTCTTTTTAATGGAAATAATGTTATGTGTAGTGAGTGTGGTTATCAGTTAAGGGAAACCATTGTTTGTGTGGTGGCTAACGTATACATACACTAGGACCCTAACATCTAATTTCTTACTTAGTGTACAAAAACCCTGATTGTGTGTGAGTGTTTTCAAGAGTTTTCTTTGGATCTATTTGAGTCAGCTCACCAGGTATAACTTTTTAACCATGGTGCACCATTTATTTTTAGGATGCCTCCACGTAGGTAGCCAGGTGGGGTTCTAAATATAGTATGCACATATAGTCCACCGAGAGACGAGGCCTCAATGTAGGGCCCTTTTCCGGTAGAGGCACCAGTGAGGAACGAACGATACCATTACATATTGGGCCACTGATGTCACCAGCCTCAGTAGTAGAGGGTGAAAGACGCTTGAGTTCGTTGCACGATTTCTAGCACTAAAGGCCACCCATGTTCATGGGAGAGACATACCAACAGGCGGCTGAGGATTGGATGGAGGCCATAGTGAGAGTCTTCCGACTAGAAGGGACACTAGTTGATCTCATGGTGATCCTTGCCGGAAAACTTCTACAGGTAGCAACATGCATATGATGGAGCATGATGCTCTAGATTCACGATGAGGTGGCAGTTATCTGGGTAGACTTCGAGGGCCTATTTCGGGAAGAGGTCATCCCAATGACTCTTCGCGCAGTGCACATACAATAGCTTCTTCATCTAAAGTCGAGCAACATGATTGTGGCTCAGTACTCAGCGAGGTTCAATGACCTCTCACGCTACTGCACTGATATGGTGCAGGACAAATTTTGTTGGGATCAGACCATCGATCCGGGGTTCATGAGAGAGATCAGGGCATTGATGATTTGTCTTAGCATCCTGATGCAGACGGGGGTGTTAGAGAGAGACCTCTTTGTGGGGAAGTTTTATACATTGTAGTCACAAGCAACGAGACCCACCACCAAACTTCATTTAGAGGATTCCTCTGTAGCTGGAAGTAGACATATGTCGTAGAGGTCCAATAGTACCAGACCTATAGGTGGACGACCGCATGATTTAGGGTCGATTGTGTGAGTTACCTGAGATAAATCGAGTCATGCGAGGAACATGCAGTGTTACGCATGCGGCGGGCAGGGTCACATGGCTCGTGACTATACGACCCTCCATACGGATGATTAACAGACGATTGAAGGTCCTCCTAATAGGAGACAGAGGTTCGATCAAGGAGGCCCGCAAGGAGCATGCAGACATGGTAGAGGAGCTGACCGTGAAACTGGAGGTGGGAGACGATTTGAGATGTTACTGCCACCACCACTAGGTGGTCCACCCCGACCACAACGAGCATGTGGATAGGGGAGAGCTCAAATCAAGGTAGTTGATACCTATGAAAACGATGCTACAGAGATGATACGAGGTATAATCTATGCCTACTCCACCTTAGTGATAGTACTTATAAACACAGGTGACAATTATTCTATTATTGTCACTGCCCTCATTTGAAGCTCAGAGATTCGGAGGGAGCTATTGGCTCCATCCATATGGCTTGAGACTTCTATTGGAGAAGATTCGATGATCATGCACTGGTGCCAATTGTGCGAACTTACTGAAGAAGGCAAGAGCTTCGGTTGGGATCTCCTTGTAGCGGCATTGAGGCCTTATGACGTAATCTATGGTACGAACTATTTATCTAAAGTCCATGCCCATATTGACTGTATTAGGCGCAAAGTGCGGTGTTTCTGCACGGATGGGACCAGGTATACCTTCATAGGGAAGAAGGGAGCCTTTGTGTCATAGGATAGAATTATCTTGAGGAGATTGCAACCTATCCCTAACCAGTTGTATGGTCTTACCCTCAGAGCGGTTGATGAGGAGATTCTACGTTATCCTGTAGTGGTGGACCAGTACGCGGATGTGTTCCATGATGATGTTCCGAGTCTTCCTCCATGTAGAGAGGTGGAATTTTTTGTTGACTTGTACCCCAGGATGACACTGATATCCACACCAGTGTATCAGATGGCTCATACAGAGCTTAATGTGCTGCGGGTATAGTTGGAGTACTTACAGAGAAAATGGTTCATTCGGCCTAGTGTTTCTCCTTGGGCAACCGTGATTTTTTTCGCCAAGAAGGCATATGAGAGTTTGAGGATTTGTGTTGATTTTCGGTGCCTGAACCAACTGATTGTGATGAAAAAGTACCCACTCACAAGGATTGAAAACCTCTTTGATCAGCTGAGAGTAGCACAGTGGTTCCCGATGATAGACCTCCAATTAGGCTATCACCAGCTCAGAGTACGTGATAAGGATGTACAGAAGACGAATTTTAGATGTGGATATGGCCATTATGAGTTATTGGTCATGACTTTTGGTGTGAAAAAAGACTTTATAGTGTACATGGGACTCATGAACATGATCTTTCAGCTATTCCATGATCACTTTGCGGTGGTCTTCATCGAAAAATTTATGATCTACTCGGCTTCTGATGAGGAGCATGCCTATCATTTGCAGGTTGCACTAGACAATCTCTGAGAGCACCAAATTTATGGTATGCTCTTGAAGTGCTAGTTTTGGATAAGAGAGGGTCACATTTTAGGACACGTCCCATCAAAGGATGGAGTTGCAGTGTATCTAGTGAAGATTGAGGTGGTAATTGCTTGGTAGCCACCCAAGAGTGTGACGAAGGTACAGAGTTTCTTGGGATTTTCCGTATACTACCAAAAATTTGTTCCAGATTTCTCTAGAGTTATAGCTCCTCTATCAGCGTTGATGAAGAAAGGCAATCCCATTGTGTGGGTGGAGAGATTCCATCATAGTTTTCGTGAGCGGAGGTAGAGGATAACTAGTGCCCCCTTATGGAGGCTTCTAAAGGAGGGCGTGGGGTAAATAGTCTACTATGATACATCAGGGATCGGGCTAGGATTTTTCCTGATGCAGGAGTGGGCAGAGATCACATATGGTTCATGACAGCTTAGAAATCAAGACAAGATCTATGCTACCCATGACTTGGTATTAGTAGCAGTGGTATTCTCCATGAAGATGTGGTGACATTACTTTATGGGTAAGCATTGTATATTCTACTTGTATCATAAGAGTCTAAGGTATATCTTCTCTCAGAAGGATCTGAAACTGATATAGTGACTTTCTCTTGAGTTCCTCATGGATTATGACTTTGACATAGTATATACTCCTGGAAAAGGGAATGTTGTAGAAAATGCACATAGCAGGAGATCTGGTATACAACTGCTAGGTTAGGCGACGGAGCAGTTGGCCGATTTGGAGATATCCTTTGTTGATTGGGATGGACCAAATTTTATTCAGTCTCTTACAGTCACTCCCCCACTTCTTCAGCGAGTCAGGGAGGCATAGTTTTGGGATACTGACAGCGAGGCTCGACGTGATCTGATATCCATAGGACATGCACCTGATGGATTTTCTAATGTTGGGGAGCTTGTCATCCTCTTTAGAGGATGAAATATGGTACCAATATCATTTCAGGAGGAAGTGTTGATGGAGTTCCATGATTCCCCTCTAGTGGTACATCTAGGAGTGGAGAAGATGTACTGAGATCTTCTACGACAAAACAGGTGGTAGGGAATGACGAAAGAAGTAGTAGAGTTTGTCTCTCGGTGCCTCACATGTCAACAAGTGAAGGCGGAGAATCAGGTACTAGCAGGCTTGGTTCAGACTTTGAAGGTCCTAGAGTGGAATTGGGATGGGATATCGATGGAATTTTTTATAGAACTTCCATGTACATCTAAGGATCATGACTCAATTTGAGTGATCATCGACCGACTCACTATGTCAGTGCAATTCGTACCGATCAAAGAGCAGGGTTTAGTAGAGAGTTTGGCACACCATTATGTGTAGGAGATTGTGCGGCTACATGGAGTACCCTCAACAATTGTCTCTGACTAAAATGCATGTTTTACTTCCAGACTATGGAAGGGTTTGCAGGAGGATTTCGGGACACAACCACATTTGTGGACTTCCTTACATCCTCAAATGGATGTTCAGACTGAGCGGACCATTCGGACCATCACGGACATGAAACGTTCTAGCATCCTCAAATTCAATTGCTACAGGGGGGATAAGTTTCCTTTGGTGGAATTTTCATAAAAAAATAGATATCACACCACTATTGGGATGTCACCTTTTGAGACCTTTTATGGGAGGCATTTCATATCACCTTTGTGCTGGACTGGTCTAGGGGTTTCAGCACTTGTGGACCAGAGATGGTATGAGCTACCATAGAGAAGGTACAGGTCATCCAGGAGCGGATGAAGACTACACAGAGTAGGAAGAAGTCTTATGTGGATAAGAGATAAAGACCACTAAGGATCGAGGATGGAGACCACGTCTTTCTACTGGTGTCACCCCGATGAGGTTTTTGAGATTTGGACGAGGCAGCAAGTTATATCTGTTGTTCATCAGACCTTTTCACGTCCTCATCAATGTTGGAGAGGTGGATTACTACTTAGATCTTCCCCCCCAGTTTCACCGGGTGCATGACGTCTCCCACCTATCCTAGCTTAAGAGATACATTCACGACCCATACAACGTCATCCACCATAGAGAGATAGCCATTGATGATGGGGAGATGTTTTTGGAGGATTCATAAGAGATTGAGGATCGACATGAGCAGGTCTTTAATGGGTGGTCGATACCTATGGATCCCATTAGTTGGCACCACAGGAACTTGCAGGAGATCACATGGGAGCATGAACCTCAGCTACATGATTAGTACCCTTACTGGTTTTCCTCGTTTTGTGATGTGGATTATGGGGACGTAAAGCCCTGATGTGGGGAGAATGTAAATACACGGAATTTCCATGAAATTTTATTTAAATATATGGGAATTTTACGAGTCTGTGAAAATTTAGGGCCCATGATTCCCAGTCCCGGAGTTCCTGGAATGAATTTTTGAACTTTTTTTATGTACGTTCAGTAAATGTACAAGTATTTTTTTAACTTTTGAACCAATGCTCAGAATTGAAATCTCAGGGAACCATTGAACTCGCAGTGCCAGTATTCACTTAAGGGGAGCTTCACCACGACTGTAGTAGGTCAAGGGTGAAAGATAGAATTTGGGTTTTTTTTGTGGAAATAGAAATAGAAATAGAAATAAAATAAAATAAAGTTTTATTTTATTTTTCTTTTTATTGAAACCTCGCATTTGGATGGTTTAAAGGTTGGGATCACCTGAACTAAAACCTCCCAAATGTTTTTTATGATGGTGGAGACCACTGATCCTAAAACCCCCATTTTGAATTACTAATTGTGGGGACCATCTGAACACTCATAATGGGTAAAACCTCTCAACTCCCCATTAATTCTTTTCCTCCGTTAATTTGATCCAACTAAATTGATACAATTAAATATGCCAACACCCCTATTTAATTGTTATATCCAACCAGCAATTAATGAATTGTGTTAGAATTTTAAATTGTGCCAACATTATTAATCTAGTTAATTTAAATTAATAAGTTGACTATTTCCTCATTTTGGTGGAATTGGGGAAATTGTTGGCAAATGGAGAAGCTTTGTAGAATCGTAGAGAAACTCATCCTACAATGAATAACGCTCTAGCCAACGACGAACATCTTCAACTATGACGAACTGATGAATGAACCCGAGATTGGTGGTACGTGGTGAGCACGATGAACTTCGACATCATCGAATTCTATCTCACACCAACATTAATGAACCTTCGAGGTAGGGTGGTTGTTTGAATTTATTATCCTTAGCCGTTCTTGATAATTCATCCTAAAATCAGGAAGGGATTATAGCTACTTGCTACTGCACCAATGCAAAGAGTGTGGGAAAAATAGACATGGCATGACCTCACCGCAAATATTGTGTTTAATTTTTATGTTTTTCACGATGGACGAGGATGGAAAACAAACTCGTTGGGGCACCAGAATTGCGAACAACACCCCATCCTGCCACGACGCAGGCAATGGCACCACG
This sequence comes from Viscum album, assembly GCA_963277665.1. Lineage (NCBI taxonomy): Eukaryota > Viridiplantae > Streptophyta > Magnoliopsida > Santalales > Viscaceae > Viscum > Viscum album. The sequence continues at coordinate 66,343,850 of OY728126.1, forward strand.
ACGCCCGCCCACGGTGGTTGTGCCACCCGCTGCCTCCACCACTCCATGGCCTCCCCTCCTCACGGCCCCCGTGTCCTTGCCTCCCATGGGCCTTAGGTGGAAAACTTTCCCTTTTCCACCTCGCGGCACTCCGCGACACCCACGGTCTCGCCGCCCTGCGCCCCCCGCGGCCTTCGCTGCCTTCGCCCCTCTGCGGCACCCACGACCTCACCGCCCCACAACCCTCTACAGCCTTCGCCGCCCCGCGGCCTTCCATGGAACCCATGGAATCACCGCCCATGAGGACACCATGCCGCCATTACAGTCTCCACACCTCTCTCTCAGCCTCTGCGCCGTCCTTGGGGCCTCTACACTGCCCTCACGGTCTCCGTACCGTGCTTGCAGCCTTTGCGCCGCCCTCACGGCATCGCGCCGCACCAAGACCCCCATGCTACCCTCACAGAATCGTGCCACTCTATGGCCCCCGTGCTGACCAATGTGGGCCGGGTCACCCCAGGCCGGGTCAGGCCGGTTCGGTCAGACCGGGTCAGACCAGACCCGGACCAGCTATGTGCTTTTCGCTCTATCAGCCATAACATTGGCACTATGCGTCCGTTTTACAAACAATCAAGGGAGATATTAATCTTGGAGTGAGACAGTACCTTTGGTATACCCCACAATATATATGGATAAATTTGGGATATGATCAGGTTGATCGAGCACGAATCCAACCGGGCCCTCAGGAATAAATGACTAATAACATACAAACCGAGTGTCCGATTGGCGCATCGTCAATTGCATTGAGATCCTAATGATGTGGTGGTCATTTTGGATTTATCTCATGGGACTTTGTGCCAGTTGGTGTGTTAAATAGTGGATTATGGAGCAGACCCACTAGAAGATGAGCAAGATTAGTGCTGGAACCCAGTAGTTAGCTGTGACATGAATGGTAAATTGCGATCATGTGTGGGTTAGCACCGAGTGATCCAACGTGGTTTATCACAGAGAGATCCTGTGTGAGTCAGTACAAAGAGATCCTGTGTGGGTCAATACATAGAGATCCTGTGTCGGTAAGCACAAAGCGATCTTGTGTGGTTTCACACCAAGGGACTGTGTGTGGGTCAGCACCGAGCGATAATGTGTGGGTCAGTACCAAGTGATCCTATGTGGATCAGCACCAAGGGATCCAGTGTTGGTAAGCATCGAGAGATCCTCTATGGGTAAACACCAAGAGATCCAGTGTGGGTCATCACCGAGTGATCTTGATTGGGTTAGCAGCAAGCGATCCTATGTGGGTCAGCATTGAGTGATCCTATGTGGGTCCACAGCAGAGCCTCTTAACAGAGTAAGATAATTTAGTAGTTACATATAATCATTTTTATTTCTGTAACTTAGAAATACCTTGTGTGAGGTGAGTTTTCCCCTTGTGGTACTTTCCATCGTGGTAATACCTTGGTGGTATTCTTCTATGTGGTGTACCAGTGTGGAACTTACCTTTGTGGTATTCCTTCCATTGTGGAACAGTTGAGCTTTGGGCTTTGAGTTGGACTCTTGGTTTTCCTCATGATTGAGATGGGTATACTTGATATCATAGGTATATGTATGGACGTATAACTAAGAAGGGTTGTCAGTTGATTTCATGCCTTGTGGTTTATCCTTGGTGGATTTTGTGAGACTTTGAGGGTCTTGGGGTCCCTACTGAGTATCTTTATACTCCCCACTACACAGGATATGCCCGCACCTTGTTGTGTTTGGGTGCATGTGTTTACAGGTTAAAAATGAAATGCCTTCCCATTTATAGGGTATACACATTTTGGTACAACTCAACAGCTCCTGGATTGTGGAAGGCGGGCTTAGGGTAGTCACGACACGGGCCTAGGGGGATGAGTCGTGACATATATATAAGAAATAAATAATAATCAGTGTCATTAACAATAAACATGGAATATTACAGTACTAAAAACACATTTTCATGAATTTCATAAAAAGTTATCACCAACTCTTCTGAAAAAATTATAGAATAATCGAAGGAAATAAAACATAATACAAATCCTACTACTATTTCTAAGGTTTAGAATATCATGCTCTATAATCTCATTTGAGCTATACTTCTCAATAATTCCCCAGGTCTCAGACTAACCAGAAACATCAACCACTGAAGACTACTATGATACCCATGTTCTACGGCTACCCATTTTTGTCATGATTATAACTCAATAGGGATGCTATAATCTCACACCACACAGAACCAGCAAATGAAGTGTATGTGAATTTTACATGCTCTAAGATTAAATAAAATATCTAATGGTTTTATATAAATAAATTCCCTTGATCCTTAGTTTATAATGACACTTGGTAATGGATATAAAAACTTTAATAGATTATGGTGTGTTTCTGAGAATGTCACATGATCATGTTGACCAATATCATGACCAAAAACCTTGTTTTAAAAGGCATACATATTTAATCCTGGTAAGTTTCATGGTGTATACATAATATTAACCATAAAGAAAAATATTCAAGTAGAATTTACATGGTATCTTACAGTAGAAGGATACAATCTAAAACACATGTGGTGATACTAGATGATCAATTATCATCAGGCTTAATGCAGTTACCTATGAGTTAATCCATAGTGATAAATTTTCATCAAAGATTATTTTTGAACCCCAAGATTTAATCGTATGATTTTATATTCATCAAGAACCAATTGTCTTGCAAGAATATTATACTAGGTTTCAATGACCATCAAGCATCATTACTGAATATTAAGAGTTAATCATGTACATTCTACAAAAAATATATACCCATGATGACTAGTTTGAGGTAATCATAGGTCATCAATAATTTTAATGTTACATTGGTGATCCCTAGGATGAAATCTTAGGAATTGATATAATCATCATGAATCATCATCGGATCTAAGAATTATATACAAGGAATCTTAGATTATTAATACATAATGTTTCATTTCAAGCGTATAGTCATAAAAAATTAGATTTTTAGGCCTATGAAACTGATCTAAGGAGTGAATGAGAATAATCTAGGATTATTAGTAACTAATTATCTATTCCTAAGAGGATGACCCTATGAAATCATATCATCATTTATAAAAATACATATAATGAGTAAGAACAATGTATCTAAGGAAATCATCAAATATGAAATAATTATTATGATGATACCTAAGGAAATCATAGTATTGGGTATAAAAAATATGTTAAAGGAGCATGTATAAAGAATATATATGCATTTGAAAATATTTATAGATTCCTAAATCACGAAACTAAAAAATCTATATATCATAAGACATGCATGAAATAATATAAGAATCTCAATAATCCAGATCACATTATATATAATTTAGAGGTGTTCTACACCCTTTAAAAAAATATCATATTGGTCAACAAATCCAGGTATGACATCCACCAGAACCAATATCACATAACAATGGTCATCATCTTATATTCATACAAATTTACTACTACAAATATCCCATATGCTCCCTTTTTGGGCTAACTATATCATCGGGGAACCCAATAAATACTGCTAGGTCTCATCAAAATCTAGAAAACTCTCAAGTTATCCTCAATATCAGTATCCTATATACTCCCTTTTTGAGGTGTTGTACACCCCTTTATCAATATATCATATAGGTCAACTAATCAGGGTATGACATCAACCAGAACCTATCTCACATAACAATGGTCATCATCTTACATTCCTAAAAAATTACTACTACCAATATCCCATATTCTCCCTTTTGGGGATAAATATATCATCGGGGAACCCAATGATGACCGTTAGGTCTCATAAAAATCTAGAAAACTCTCAAGGTATCCTCAATATCAGTATCATATTATAGGTAAATACCCATAAATACAAGGGAATCATGTCGATATTCTCTTCATAATAATTGCATTTCAAATGTTTTATTAAAGGGCAATCCCACCTTGTGTCACACTAAATAGGTGAAAAACATACATACTCAAAAACCATGTTTCTCGAGGGTTATTACTAACAAAAAACATATCCACTAGTAAATTAAGGTTATATCCACCCATGTAATCATATCAAATATGGGTAGGATAAAATCCCGCATGATAATCTCATCTAGACCAACTACATTAAGGAATATCATGGTTCACACATGGCCTACTTTGGCACACTCTTTTTGACCAATTACAACATCTACTAGAATGAATCTACAAAATCTATGACAAAGGAAACTATATTTTTTTTATTTTTTGTTACAATGTCTATGGTTATTATATCCTAAAGAATAAATATATATTCAATGCCTCATCCTTCATTAACTAAGGGGATTCATCCATTGCATGAGGGTTCATCAAGGACCTTTGTAATTTTTCCAATTCATTCATTGATATTCCATTTTAATCAAACAATTTATTTAATTTAAAAATGTATGTTCCTTAATGTAGTGAAGACACACATTTCACATGCTGTAAATAATTCTGATCACTATAGAGACATGTATAGGGACCACTGGTATCAATGAAAAATTCATTTCCTTTAATACATATACCCTCAAGGCTAACCTTTCTCTTTTATGACTAATTATCCATCATTCATCCACTTGGGATCATAAATATGATCATAAAATCGAAAAATTAATTTTATAAAATCTAATTATTTACCCATGTAACTTTTAATAATTTATAATTAATTAAAACATTAATTAAATTCAGATTATTTTCCAAAAATTCTCTTGAACATAATCTCTTTCTAAAACCTTATGAAATAGAATGTGACCCACTATATACACAAAACTTATCCTAAGATATAAAGACCCAAATTAAATTACCCTATTTAACGGTAAATTTAATTTAATATAATTTAAAAACATGGAAAATTAATTTAGATACATAGCTTCATCAAAATAGGGTGTAATGACATGAAGAAGTCACCTCAAGATAATCTCCAAAAATTTATACAATATCAACATCATTGTTTCTATATTCCACCATGAACCAATGAAATATAAATTATAACCTCAATTTAATCCATAATGAAATTAGTCGGATAGAATGGAAATAATGATATATTTAAACATAAGTGAAAAATAACATTAAATAATCATTAAATCACTCATGGAAACATCCCTAATAGATGGGAATATATAGAGAAAATAGGGGGGATGTGTTGTCTAAATTTCCTCCTCATGTCACCTATCGACCCGAAAACCCTCAAAAACCAATACAAAAAAAATATAGATTTCCCGCATTGAAATGATATTATTATTCACTCTATTAATGACCTATCCAATATTACTCAAGACTTCAATATATTTCACATAGTGCATTCACATCTTGAATGGTCTAATAGAAAGGGGACCCCACTCTACCGATCATCATTCCCCATGGGAACAATGTATCAGACTAGGAAATACCGTTGTAGATGAATTCAATCAATTAATGACACAACTATTATTATAGAACATATGGTTTGCCTATTGAATTCCCCGACTAGTAAAAAATTAATGTCAAGGGCCACACTAACCTTCTTTGATGCAAACCCAGGAACTTGTAACATAAAATTATAATTAAAACACATTAATAAATAATTATCTATGATTTCAAGATACATTGAATCTTGACATGAATATAAATTTTCAAAAATATATTCTCACGAAATATAAAATTCCAAATTGTACATGAATTCAAATCCTATAATTGAATATAGTTTTAAATTTTCTTTCTTATTGTACTATATTTTAAACCCACAGTCATTCAACTATGCCATAAAAAATTAATCTTAATTCCCTGTATGGTTTTGTCATTTTAAAATTATATAAGGGCTAGGGAAGGTGTTCTATAATATTTATTGAGAGAAGTAATTTTGTGATTTTACTCCCAACTAAGGTCTTCCATTCCATTCTTGCATAAAAAAATGAAATATTCATCATTTCATAGGATAGATGGACATATTCATACTTTTCAACTATCAACATGTCTGGGTACTTCTTATCGTTTTCTATGAAATTTCATTCTTAATTATATTCATATTTATTTTTCATTTTATTTTTATGTTTAGAGGGTAGTATTTTTTATAAAATGTCTAATATTTTTTTGGGGCTACTAACATCTCCAATAGAATACCTAATGTGATTTTTATTTATCACTTTCTGATAAACTATTTCTTTTTTGAACATTCATTTCTACCGTTATTATAATCACATCTTGTTCATTATTATAATTTTCGATTTTATTAGAATTAATTTTATGGTGATAGTCATATATTATCATTATACTTATATTTTTATTTAATCCATAATAATATAATGTTTATCTGAGATTTTTTCTCATGAAATCAATAAAATAGTAAAATATTTAGCCACATATCCCATACGAATTATATATAAATTCACATTTCATATATTTGGATAATCATTCTAAATTTTTACATACACAATTACATCTTCAGAGTTTGTTTATTTTTCTCATTATCTTCTCTTTTTCATCCAAAAAATTGTTCACCTTGGTTCATTCAAATTGCTTATATTAGTAATTAATATAATTAATTTTAATATTTATGATTTAATAATCCCAAACATAAAAATATATTATTATTTCATTCTATTAATTATTTTGATTAATCTATTGGTGTAAAAATATCATTATTTATATAAATACAAAACCTTAAAAATTACTTATTTTAGTGTTTTTTAACTATAATTAACATTGTTGGATCTTTTAAGTTTATAGTTTTAGATAATTATGTAACCATTCTTGCAGCACATCCCTTAATTAGACAAGTGGATAATACTAAAATATTATCAATTTTGCCTACTATAAAACATAAAAAATAAAACACGTATTCTATTTCATAACAAATATAAATAAAATCCAACTTTAGTTATTTATTTCTCTTACCCATCATCATACTATATGAAAAATATTTTAAAACATAGGATATGCATACAACTCCAATTAAGGGATATAAAAAGAAGGAAAACTATTAGTTTTGTAGAAACATGTAAACTAAAATAATTTTTACCTTTATCTTACAAGGATATTCTAAATTTGGTTTAAAGAATTATCCCACGAAACCAAATCATACATTTTTCTCAAATAATGTCATTAAAACTGATTGAAAGTAATTTAAAACTTCTATAATAGAGTTAGAGAATCATATTCATAAAACTGTTTCAATTATATTAACATTTAAAAAAAAATCCAATTATGATATTATAGAATTACCCTATAATATCTAGGACACACCATGTTAAGCTATAATAGGATTTCCCACAGCTATTTGTGCCACCCCATTTTATGTTCTAAATATGTTTCTTGATTCAATCTGATCCATCCCATGTTAATATTTGATGGTCTTAACCAATGCAATTTGGGATTTACCATACATAAGTTATATCAGTCTCACACATTTTTTATAATTCTCATGTTCCATAGTAATAATAAAACAATTTTATAACAAAACCCTTTTAAAAATACTTTTAGTCCCATTTCAATACACTTTCAGTAAAAATACATTTTCATTGAAGAACACAATTTCAGTACCAAAAAACCATTTTCATTGAAATACCATTTTGAATAACAATATACAAAAAAATATAAATAAGTTTTTTTATTTAATGAATATTATAATTTTCTATGGATGAAAAGAATAAAATAATTACCATAGTGGGGGAAAATTCTATGTCACTGTATACATAGAGATTTTTTTTTCATTTTTCAAAACATTCCATATATAAAACATATAAATATTACACTTTGAAATAATTTAATGATATTAGAAAAATAAAAAAAATTAGTTTTGTATCCATTTAAATAAACATGTAAAATAATATTAAGAATATTGTCAAGGAAAAAAAGAATTAATAATAAAGTCATTAAAATTCAAGGTTTCCTATACAACAATGAACATTGAAATCAAAATCTACAAGAAAGAATACATTTACCAAAACATTAAATAACATAAGGAATAAAATAATATGGACCTAAAATGAATATTTTTCATTTTATAGACCTTATAAAAGAATAATGATGTGTATCCACAATAACTGTCTCAAGGAATGAAGATTGAGATGAAATCGCATACCATGATTCTGACTCATAACATAAAATAATTACCTTACTGAATAATAAATATTAGATAATTATTTAAATCATTGAGAAAATTTTTAGGGATTATTATTCATTTTGAATCACTCATTATCATTTTATTAAAATTACTTAATTATTTATGTTCATATCAGATGTTTTGATGATATTCGATAATTGAGTCCAAACTGATTTTAGTATGATATAATTTTTACAAGTAGTAATTATAAAATAATCTCATAAATAATATTACTATCATAATAATTAGATTTATATATCAATTATACCATAATATAAAACAATATATGCATTTTAATGAAAAATGAACACTTTTATAATTATGGTGACGGTAAGCTGTACCTAGGCATGAGTAACTATTCAATTTTTCAAAGATCATTATAAAAATAATGTCATTATTATTTATTATTTAACGAGATATATAAATTTCATTAACATAATTTTAATATTTTAATTATAATTATATATAATATCTATTTGATGTGGTCATTAAACATGAATCGCATCACTTCGTGGATGTGATAGTTCACATGAAGGCACATATGACATTATCATTTTTATGTACATGGAATGTAAGAAAATAATTGATATAATATTCACTTAAAATTATAATTATTTCATTAATATCGTATATAATCATTAATTCCGTCATTATAGTAAGTCTTGAGATATGGTTATAGAAAAAAATGTAGTTTTTGGAGGTGGTAATTCACACGTACGCATGAATTATTAATTATATTCCAATTTTATTGAAGTGGAGACGGATTTAGGAGTATATATTCTAAATAAAATCTCAGTATATTTAAGACAATATATTTATTATTGTGTCATGTTTTGGGATTATTTTATGGAAATGGAAGAAGAAATAATATAGAAATACATGTAAAACAATACCTCTTCTTTGGAAGGTCTTCTTTGATTGACACCTTAACAACTCTATTGTGGGTGTTATTCCTGATATAAGGCCTATATAATATGAGTATTGACTCTACTATGGGAGTTTTATAGATATTATATTAACCAAAATGGTTTTCAATTGTTTATATGATATAAGGATGTGTTACCTTTAAAGGATAGGGGAGGGATACAATTTAAAATTTTCCAAATATCAAGTTAAAATAAATTAATTTTCTATTCTAAATAGATAGAAATATATTTATTTAAAATATTTGATGATTTAGTGGGTAGTAAAATTCATTCAATAAATATTAAATATGTTTTAACTATTTTTTAATCCTTATATGTTAGTTTTAACCCCTTTTAAAGTTTACAACGATATCATGCAATACAAATTTTTAGGGTCAATATAATTAATATAAAATTCTTAAAAAATGGGGCATTAATTGATTTTTTATAATTATATAAAATATTTGGAATATTTTAGGGGTTATTACTTCAATTTATTTTATTTATATATTTCCTAAAAATCATAAAAATATTAAACTAATTTATATAAACATTTTATATTTCAAAATACTATTTTCGATTGAAAATATCCCATTTATAACATCATTTTGAAAATATTTTATTTGTTAAAAATATGAGTGTGAGAAAATAAACATTTTATTGATTATAATACTATAAAATGTTTCATATCCTCTATGTGTATACATGTTAAATAAAATAATTCAATGTAAGATTTTTTTTTAAACACATACATCCAATTTAATTTTTAAATGTTTTCTGGTCATTTTATATTAGTTATAACATTATGTTTATAGTTAATTAATTGATTTACCCGTAACCATTATAATAAAACATATTACTATAGTTACTATTCGTAGTTTATATAATCAAAAGGTACCTATTAAAAAAAAATTAACTAAAAATTCAAAAAATATAATCAATTTTTCAAAAAAAAATTAAAATTGGATGAGATTAATTAAAAATCAATAATGTTGATGGAACGAGAAATGTGTTTGTAATGTAAAAAATGTTCAAAAGATCACAGTTCTTTTATATCCAATTTTAATATAAAATTGATTCAAATAACCTAATTATATTAAATTATAAAATTTATCTAATTATTATTTATATCCATTTTAAAATATAATTTATCACTATAAAAAATTTAATGACAATGTAGTTTTCATTGAAGATGCATTAATTTTTTTCACTTTTTATCAAAATGTGAAATTTATAAGATAAATACTTAAAATTAAACCAAAGTGAATTTTAATAATCAATTCTAAATTATGTAGTTTCATTTTTTAAATAAATCATACAATAGATTCAAAAATAATTTGAAAATTGGTGCACCATCAAACAGAAGAAAAACTACATTTTTTGGGAAAATACAATGTTTATGTGTATAATTTTAATTTTTAATATGTCATGTATAAAAAACATAAGAGTAATGCTAATAATTAAATAAAAGATTATATATATATATATATATATTTCATTAATATAATCAAAAAATCGTGGATTATTAATTTATTCGTAAAAAACAATGTTCTGGACATTTTTAATGTTCTTCTGAAAAACAAATTTCTTATAATTTATAAAGGGTTTTAAATTTATTTATAATGAATTTGTAAAAAGTTTATTATATATAAATGTTTATACCATATTTTTATAATTTATTTAATCATGTTCATTCCTGCCATTCTAATAGCTATGTGACAAATATCATGTTGAAAAAATAATATTTAGTTTTTTGTTTATGGCAGCTTAGGTGTGTCATATATGTTGTTTTTCATAGTGTTTCCTTTTAAAAAATCAGGATTTTACTTCCCCCCTAATAAATTTCCTCCCATCAATTATAAATAATGATAAAAAAAATTGGGGTTTTACTTTTCAAAATATCATTATTCAAAATCAATATTGAAAAAATGATCAATGAAGCTTCTACTTTAATATAATGAATGGGAAGTGTGAAGGTCAAGTGAGATAACACTTATCAAGGTTACATATAAAAAAATTGACATGGAAGAGAAAAATAACTATCATGTTCTTATAGAGATTAATGGATACCATGTTCATGAAAATGTTAACAACAAACCCTTAATTTTTTTTGGGTTGTAATATCCCTGATTTCATCACAAGAAAAGTAAGTGGATAATGTATTTAAATAAAAAAACTTAACAGAGTTGGTGAATTATTTTAATAATTAAACTAATAGAATATGAAAGTATTCAAAATTGAGAAGTATAGTTTCATCCATTAGTCAAATTCCACAAAAATTAATCTTTTTCTATAAATGGTGATGATTTATTATGAATTTTTCAAACCTCATGAACAAGTATCATTTTCTTGAGAATAAAATAATTCCAAAAATATTAACTATAATTTTATCATATCATGGAAAATTAATCATAACACAAAATGGGTTTGATATGAAAATATAATTCCCAAAATATAACAATCCATTATATGATTAAAAACTATACTAATCATTAAAAATAAAACATCAATACATGAATTTCATAATATACCATTCATCAAAGAAATATCTTTAAAATTCATCAAAAATATATTTACAATGATTAATAATAAAAAAATTACAGAATATGATCACATATCCATCCAAAATAAATTTAGACAATTATCTTCAAATGAAATCAATTACTCATGAGGTGTCACACTAAAAATATATTTCCCTAGTAATCATGATTATATGCTATCAATTTCTATAAATAACATAGATAAATATCATACCACAATGAAATTATATAATCATCCAAATTACAATTAAAAATTTATTCATCAAATAACATTACATGGTATGATATTTACCTTGAACCCATATGATCCCCTAAATAGATAGGGTCTTCTGAAAAAACCTTAATCATTTAATCCCAAAAATCATTTTTCCAATATGATAATATTTTTATTCCCAAAATCTACTTAACATTATATTATCAACTCTTTTAACTAAAAATAACTATTCATACTCACCTGATACATCACTTAGGGTAGTGGTAGGTGATGCTCCTTTGTCGCTCTTTAGTTGTGGGTTCAAAATTCATGGCCTTTCTAACATTAAAAGTTGTCACCCATGTTATGGGTTTTACTTTATCTAATACTATTTAATTCATATAAAATTTTATAAATTTTATAAATAACTCATAAAATACCACTAACAAGTTTTAACCTCAAAATTTATCCTATACCTTTCTATTTTCATCCCAAAAAGTATTTTCCCCTAATTACCTCAATATTAAATATCATCAAAACTATAATTAATGACCATAAAATTTCATAAATATAATCTTCAGATTGTGTTTTATGAAATTTAACTTATGATCAACCTTTAAATTGTAAACCCATGATGATATACCCTACTATTAATAATACATAACAATCTCCAATGTTTTCTAAACCTTCCATTTGTACAAACTTTTGAACTATAATTCACAATGGATGATCTGTTCAGTTTATAGTTATAGGGAATTGGGTTATCCTTCATACCTAACATCCCTGAATCACACATGTTTATACTACTAAAACAATATTCATATCTTCTAAAATATAAATATTTTAATGTAAAACATGGATTATTTTTCATAAAAAATCATCATAACATCCATCTTGAGTTATATCATTCCATTTCCCATCGTTATAGATATTGAAAAACATTTTAAAAAATGGTATGAGTGCAAAACTAACTGTATGGGATATAAAAAAGAAATAGAACTATTTGTTCAGTAATAATTAGAAAAATTATATAACATTTACCATTAAATTCAATGTTAATTAAACATAATAAATAAAACATTTTCACATGAAAAAACACTCATTTTCTCACATAAAATCACTAAAACTTATAGCAAAAAATTTAAAACACATTCAAGGGACATAGAGAACCATATAAAAAACCATATCTACCCCCTTTTAATTTGAATAACCATTAGGAAAAAATATAATTATTCTATTACAGGCCTACCTAGAGCTATATGGGATACCCGATGTTATGTTATAATGGAAATTCCAAGATTTATCTATGACACCCCATGTTATACTATAATGGGAACTCCTAGTGCAATTTCTCCCACCCCATGTTAAGCTACAACCAGATTACCTGATGTTATATAGGACAACACATGCATATTTTATATTGGGCTCACCCATTTCATCTAATTAACAATTACCATATTTAATTAAACACATTCATCATAAACCCCATTGAAAAATACTTCTAATCCTATATTAAAACACTTTCAGAAAAAAGTACTCTTTTATTTCAAATATTCATTTTCAATACCAAAATACCCAATTCATTGAAAAATCATTTTCAATAACAAAATACATGAAAATATATGTATGGGTTTTAATTTTTAGATACATTATATATTTCAATGTAATACATAAAATTAAATAATTACAAAGGCTATGGAAAATTCTTTATCAGTGTATATGTTAAAAATATGACATTATTTTTGTCCTTTGTCCTAATATTCCACATAAGAAAAATTTAAAAGTGTTGAACATTTTAAAACTATTGAATTAAATTAAAATTATTGTTAAAATATCCTTTGGAAACACATTAATAAATATTAAAAATAATATAAATAATATTTACATGGAGAAAATATTTGATAATTAAATCATTAAAAATTTATATGTCCCATACAACATTGAACATTTAAATCATAATATTCAATAATTTATAAATTTTACAAAAAATTAAATAAAAGTTATATAGATAAAATATGGATATGGAGTTTTATTTTATCTGTATATGCACCTTACAAAAGATTAAAGGTGTATATCCTGAAGAAATGCCTCAATGAAAAGAGATTGAGGTGAAATCCTTTACCTTGAGAATGAATCATAACATTAAATCATTATATTCATGAATAATAAACACAGTTTAATTATTTAATTTATTATGAAAATTATTAATGTTTATTATTCATTATAAATGAGTTACTGTCATTTTATAAGAATGACATAATTATTTCTGTTCATATCGGACGCTTTGATGATATTCAGTACATGAGTCCAAAATGATGTTGGTAGGATGTCAATTTTCAAAGTGGAAATTCTTCCATAATATCAATATTAATATTCATTAGATAATAACTGGTTATAAAAAAATTATAAATTTAAATAAAACCATTTCTGTATGGTTTTGAAAAATGAACAACATTATATCCCTAGAGATGTTAAGCCGTACGTACAGTTGAGTAATCATTCAATATTTCAATGATAGTTAAGGAAAGAATATTAGTATTATTTAATAATTCATGAATTTTAATAATATCATTAGTATAATATTAAAAATTCAAATATACTGATATATATAATATCAAATAGATGTTTTGATTTAAAATGAACCGCATCGCTTTGTGGAGGTGATAGTTCACTCGTACGCATGAACGAAATGGCCATTATTAAAAACATGGAAATAATAATGGAAATGATATATTATACAATTATGATTATAAATATCTCATTAATATAATAAATTAACTTTATTTACATCATTAGAACTAGTCTTGATTGTCGGTGACGGAAAAAAATTATATAGGATCATGGAGGCGATAGTTCAGATCTACGCACGAACAATTAATTAATTTAACATTTTATAGAAGTGAATATTGAATTAAGAGATAATATTAACAGAATAAAATCTAAATATATTTTGGATATTGGAGTTATTATTTCCTGATGGTTGGAGAAGATTTAAAGGAAGTGAGATAAGAAATAAAATTGAAATACTTGATTAAAAAAGTAAATCTTCTTCAGAAAATATTATTTTATTAACAACATAACACCTATAATAAGGGTGTTATACCTAATATATGGAATCTAGAATGTGGTTATGTATTATAGAATCTAAATTTCGATGTGTTGGTTTGAAACAGAAAGTTTTTTATGTTTGGAGAAATGAGAAGAATGAGTTCTCGTTATAGGATAGTGGGGGGGGGGACTCTTGGAGTTTTTCAAAATATTAAAATAATATAAATAAATTTTCAAAAAATGGATTAAAAAAATGGATTTAAAATATACGATGAATTAATCTTGAATAATATTAATTAAATAAAATTGGATATTTTTGGACTATTTTTTAATCTATAAAGCTTTGTTTTGACCCCTTTTAATATTTTTAATATTATTTTTTGATTATCCCATTAATTAATCAATTATGGCATCATCATTGTGTTACCAATCTCATTAAATATATCATTCCTAAAAATTATTACTAAATTAAAATGAATAATGTAAAAGTTTTACCTTTCTGAATACTGTTCATTAAAACAAGTGTCCCCTATATAAACCCATATTAAAAATATTTTACTTTTTAAAAATATGAGTGTGAGAAAAATGACTTTCCATTAAAAATAATAAAATAAAAAGGTTAAATCCTAAAAGTGGATCCAAGTGGATATAAAATCATATAAATAATGATTTAGTCGACACACAATCACACTATGATAATATAAAATGTTTTATGGCAATTTTATATATGTTAAAAAAATGGTTTACCTTCAATTTCATGACTTACCATTAACTATGGTAACAAAAAATATTACTAATGTTATTTTTCATAATGTAAAAAAAATGGAACTACATAAATAATTTTTACCTTGTTATTAAAAATATTGAGTCTAGTTTTCTAAATTCAAAACACATAATTGGATGAAATTAATTAAAATTTAATCCCTTTGACGGAATGAGAACAAAATTTTTTATTGAAAAATAATTCAAAAATTCAATATGTTTTTATATCCAATTTTAATGTAAAATTGATTATTATTGAATAAATTGTATTAATAGATAAAACCATGATCTATTTATTCTTTTAATCCATTTATAAGGGTATCAATATAGAATTTGAAATTAATAAATATATATGTGATAGTGTGCATATCACCCCAAATCAAGCCAATAAGTTAATATAATACACTAATACTTTTAAATATATTTACTATTTTAAATTAATTCAATATATATTATAGTTTAAATAAATTGAATTATATGTTATCATATATTTTATAGAACAATTAGTTTCTTTATTATCTTTAGTTACACTCAAGATCGAGTTTTACAAAACATTATATATTATTAAAATTTTATTATTTATTATAATAAGAATTAATATGGACATTAAATTTGTGAACCTAAAAAGTATTAAATAACTCAAAAAATATATATTTTATAATAATATAATAAGAATTAATTGGATAAACATTTATTAGAAATGAATAAAATAATCAAATGAATATATGGGGAATATTTTTATAGAAAAATATTTTTATTTTCACAAAATTGTTGTATATTAATAAATAAATATAATTAAATTAAAGGATTAATATTAATTTAATATATATATATATATATTATATCAAATATTTTTTTTGATATTTATAATATATATTTTATAGGAATAATATAAGAACAAACCTAATATTACATATAAAATACAATATTTTTATAAAGGTTATTTTGTCATTATTTAATGATGATCCAATTTTGAATACAATTTTTTACCAATTTATAAATTTAATATGTAAAAATAAATTTCTTATTTTCAATAGCTACATAAAATTTATCATAGGGTGAATTTTTTTTATTTTTCTATGTAGTAAAATATTTTTAATGACAAGTGAAACATACTGTAATTTAATTCAAAAATTGTTTTTCATCTAATTTATTTACAAGGATAAATTATATTTTAAATTGAATATAAAGATTAATGAGATAAATGTTTTATCATTAAATCTAATTTATTTCATTGAAATCAATTCATCCTTGGAAATGTTTGTGAAAGCTAAGCAATATTTTGGATGTTTTTACTTTAAAAGCCCACATTTTTCATATTAATGGGATTAAATTTAAACAAATTTCTTCTACTTTTTTGATTGGATTTTGTAAAAATGTATTCTTTATTCTAAAATAGTATATGTTATAATTTATAAAAATTTCATTTTAATTTTTCGAAAAATATATTAGTGAATGAAATTAAAATTAAAGACAATTATTTAGGAAAAATTAATCTTAATAGAGGAAAAACATTATACTTAAGGGCCTAAATGACCTAGAAACCTATACAAGATCCATTGGATGGACATATTTCGATAATATCCTATATTTTATATTATTATGTTTATTATTGGATCCCCTTTTAATGGGAAAGACATGGATGAAATTTTCTTTTCCTGAATTTATAGTAGAGCCACTAATCTTCTACTAAAAAAGCCTTCTCTCCTCCCACACCCTCCCACATCTCATGCCTATTTTTTTTCATGAAGATCTTCACAAAAATATCCCAAGAATTCATCCCATAATACATGAATCCTTCCATTTTGAATAATTAAATACAAAGAATATGTTTGGTACAAAAAAATGATGTTACCCGATAAAGAGTTAACATCTTTCTTCAAGCCCTTTAATCTCATTTCAATTATCCTCCCACTAAAAAAAACTTATTATGTTATTATATAACAAAAATATTATACTTAATATTAAAATAAATTTTTTTTCATAATAGTTATACCTAAAAATAAAAAACATACATCTAATATAAAAAGAACATATTATTTAAAGGTACAACGAACTATCGTCTCACAAAATGATGATTGTCCATGTTTCCATTACCACCTATCATGAAGATAATTATGATATAAAATATGTTTATATATGATATATATATATATGATATTAATTATGTATTTATGATTCCTTAATTATTTTATAGCACAAGACATTATATTTTCCATTTTGTGCAAATACGATAATATCATCATAGATGCGTGGACTACCGCCTCCTCAAAGAGATTTGACTCATTCATTCCATAAATGGAATTTACATTAGATTGTTTTAATAAAACTATGTAAAATATATTAAATATATATAATATTATAATTATAATATACCTATTTATTAATCTGTTTTTATTATTTTAATAAAACAAAGAAATGAACGTGGAATTTATTTGTACGTACGACCTACAATCTCACTGAATAGGGCATTACATTTCATATCTCCAAACATTATATGTTATTCGAAAGAACTATGTAAAAATTTTATATTGTAACAAAATCATGGATATAATTTTTTATATGATTAAATCTTGATCTAATTAATTGGAATAAAAAATCACCAGTCAAAACATAGTTGAGAAAACTCGGAAAATAACTCACAAAATAGTTAAAATAATTGAAGAGTATTGATAAATGAATAATAAAATATTATTACAAGTGAATATATGATATTAAAAACATTATTATGTTTCTATTATAATAATGTAAACTATTTGTAATCACTATAAATGCAGATAAATAAATCAAAAATAAAATAATGTTTAATATAAGGTATTTTATATCAATTTACATTCCATTGTGACGTATTTGAAGATATACACATAGTTTCTTTTATAAGGGGTATATACAACCATTTGACATGTTATATAATGTATTTATTTAATATAATATTATTATATGTTTCATTTAATGTCATATATTACTGGGGATTATGATTTAAATGTTTCTATGTGTTATGGAACACATTGGGATGTTAAAATATTATTCTTCTTTAGAATTTTCTTAATGATTATCCATGAAACATAACTTTTTTTGTGATTATTATATTTATCCTAAAGGGATAACATTATTTTAATAGTTTTTATTTGTAAATTGACTTAAATATTTATATTTTTTAAAAGGTATATTATTTTCACAAACCATATCATATTATACATAAGGTGTCTACATTGAAAATTATTTGATTATTTGGGGAAATATTGGCAATTACTTATTAATTATTAAATATAGATATTTGACAGGGCATATTATTTTACTCCACTACTAAACAAGAATAATATATTGGACATGAAATGATATGTGGGGCCCAAAATTTATATATCCTTTCAATATATCAAGGGATCCTCAAGATTTGAATAAGACAGAAAAACTAAACAGGGTTCTATCGATATTATTAACCTTCTTTTGAAAGTTTATAATGTTATAATTTTTTATGCTCCTCATATATGAAATCCAAAAAATAATAATTTCCATCATTCTGATTCATTTTATTTTCATCGATGATATTTTTCATTTCCATATATATGTATATATTTGATTCAGCGTTTATTGATTTAGTAGAATGTGTTTCAATTTATTAACATTATATATTGGTTTTTCATTATCTATTTACATGTATCGAATGTGGTTTCAGTTAATGACCTTCTCAAGTAGATCTATTCTCAATAATTCAATATTTATTTCACTTTACATATGATAACTGATCATTTTATCTCACCATAATTATTTTTTCATTCCCTAGGTTATGAAGAATAATTCTGAAATAAGAATTCAAGTATATTGATTATTTCATTTTGTTATATATCATGGTTCTATTTTATATTTCCAAATATATTATAGGTATCACATATGTAATATGTATTTACAAGACTGATAATATGACAGTCCCTTCATGATTGTACTTCTTATAATCATGTTAATGTAATAAAATAATGTACTGGATACAAGATTCTGGGGTTGGGGTGTTTTAGTTGATATTAAATGATGTTTAGAAGAAACCATGCATAATAGATTTTGAAAAAAAATATTAAGGAAAATAAATCTAAGATATACAATGAGGATAAGTGTAGTAAAAAATCCTAGAATTATAGAATGTTAGAGTTTATTTGGGTATTCACGGAAATACACCTCTGTGTTGATACTTCATGTGGTCATTGTTCTTGAAAAATTAACCTAGGAGGAAAGACATTGACAAGGTGTGTCAGGCTTTACATGGTGTAACCATGTACATGATAATGATCCTTTTTATGCACAAAGTTGGACTCTCCTAAGGGATACACTTAAAATAGTTGATATTTTCATTACCAACCATTATAATGGATTTAAAAGTAAATATTTCCCTAATGTAACCATAGTTTAAGATTCTAGGATTTACGATGCATAAATTTACACTATTTGATATAAAATGTTCAGAGTTATATAAATTTAATTATTTTATCATATATTCGATTATATGTAATTTTCTCGAAATAGAACTAAGAAGGAATAATTGTTTCAACACTCATGATCAATATACAGTTTTCCCTATTGATAAATTCAATGTAGCTAGTATTATAACTGATAAATTTATGTATATATTAGGGAAGTTTAATTAAGTTATTACACAGTATACTTCCTTGATGGAGAAACCAGTTCCATAAAGAGAATTACCAATGTTGTATCACTTTATGCAATAGAATCCACAATGTTCAATAAGAATACTAATCCAATTATTTTTGAGCAATGGACTACATCTATGGAGAAGATATTTTTATCCTTAATATAAAGTGAAATGGAAAAGGTTACACTTATGATGTATTGTCTCTAAATTGATGTGGGTCAATGATGGTCATTAATACATAATACTATGGAGGAACAAGAAATATATTTCATTTAATGGAGAATATTTATTGATTATTTTTTTGATAAATACATTCCTCATATTAAAAACATAAGATGAATAAAATGTTTATCAATATAAAGAAAAAGGAAGAAGATAGTGTTATAGATTTTGAATCTACCATTACAATTCTACATAGGTATGTTTGGGATTATATAAGCAATATGAAGTTCATAATTGATTATATTTCTTAAGATATTAATCTAAATCTATGATTGTGAACTTATTTATAAAAATTCATCATAAAATGGAGAAATAGATTTATACTCAATCAAGACAGAGAATAAATTTTATAGAATCAATATATTCAAGGTAAACCAAAAAAAATCCAATTCATACATCATGAAAAAAGTAATTAGTCATAGAATATAAATGGAGATAAATATTTTTAAACATGTGATAACTGTTAAAATAATCACCAAGGTAAATTCTTGAATGGATTGAGAGTTTGTTATAAGTTTAAATAAAAGAGTGAATAAGAATATGATTGAAAAAGTAAAGAAGGAAAAAACTATTAGTTAATGTTACAACATCCATGATATTTGTCACTTTGAATACGAAATCCCCATGAATCAAGGGAATATACATTTGAAGAATATAAGGGATCAATGTTAAGAATATTTTATTTACTAAACTGTCGAGGAATGGTTATTGTTCTTCTATATTTGGATATAAGAAATATGTTGTAAATTTATTTTATTTTTGATTTTTTCATCATATAATTTATAAAATATGTATAAATTTAACTACAATACTTTTGAAATAATAATTCAACAATATATATTTAATGGTATAAAAAAAATTATTTAGCCAAATGATAAAATTGTTGAAAAAAAATTATTGAGGAAAATAAAACCCTTAATATTCCAAATGTTGATGTAATGATGAATAAATGATAGATTTTGAGAAGTGTTGACTACCTTGGAATTGTTTAATGACTTGTCGATAAGGGGTATATTCTATCATTTATGGAGTTTTCAAAACTTCTAGATTTAAATAATATATCCAGTAACTTGTTTCTTATATAAGTAATAAGGAAGAATATATTTTAAAAATATGGTTTTCTATTGATTTGAGTAATTACCATACAATAAATGGATACAATATGATGTTATTCACATGTTTGGAATGTGAAAATTTATATATTCTTCATGTTTTTAAAGGATAATGGAATCTTCATTTTTGAAATTTGGTGTCCATATTTCGAAAGTGTTGATCATAAATTTTTTTGAAAAGTGAACTGGTTATCAAATGGTTGATCATTGGATTAGATTATAGAGGTTATTTTATTATATCTCTAAATGATGCATCATGTTCTAAGAGATGAGGTATAAATAGTTCACTGTGAAATAAATGGAAAAGATTATGTTAATATTAATGTATATGTACTTATACTATTAGAGTGTGAAATGATTTCACAACTCTAGGGAAAATGGCCTTGAAATATAAATGTTGTCCTATTATCATCATTTTTTATTATAAAAATATCCTTTATTCAAACATCTTGTTTATGGTTTTTTGGTCAAAAACATTCCTCTAAAAATGTTCTCTTATATTCTCTATCAGAACATGATTATTATATTTTTCTTCCATATCCATGGTTATATTTCCCACCTATGTTATCCTTCAAGGGAACATTGTTATGTGACTATTATACTTTCCATTCCCCCTTTTTAAAAAATATGTCATTAATCCCCTGTTACGACATGTGTCTTTAAATAATTATTTATATTCAATCATTGTATTACTAATATCAAGCTTAAATTTTTTGGATGAAAATTAGTTATGGTGGGGAGAATATAATACCAAAAATTTCTAAATTAATGACCTTATATATTTTATGATTTTAGAAACGTGACACCAAGTCCCTAATGTAATATAATATCCTGATACATTAAAATATATTTACTATTTTTAAAAATTCAATATATATTATATCATGAAATTAACACACCATTGAGTTAGCATACATTTCATGAAAAAAAATTTCTTCAATGTCATAAGTTGCACGCATGTTAAGGTTTTACCAAACAGAATAAAATTATTAAAATATTCGAATTTAATATGATAATACAATACCTAGCTATTAAATTAGCTATCATAAATAGTATTAACTAAACTATGAAAATATACATTTTATAGTGAAATAAAATTAATTGATCGGTTTTAAATTAATTATAAATGTATATAAGAACCTATTGAATATAAATGGAATATTTTTATAAAGAATATTTTTATGCTCACAAAAAATTCTAACAGTAATAAATTAAATTAATTAAATTATAGAGAAATATTCATTTAATATATATTACATAATCAAAAAAATATTTTTTTTACATTCATTAAATATATTTATTAGGCATAAGATAAGAATACACACAATATTATATATTGAACACTCTATTTCTATAAAGTTAGTTTTATCCTCCTTTTGATAGGGAACAAATTTAAATCAAAATTTTACCCATTTATAACATTTGAATATCATTATAAATGTTATATTTGGAATTGAAACATGAAAATTGGATTAGGTTTAATTTTTGCTTCAATTTTGTGAAGTTTCATTTTTTTAATGAATAGTCATAATAAGTAAATTGAATTCAAAACTTATTTTTATTATATAATTTATTTGTAAGTATAAATTAATTTTTAAATAAATATTATTGAATAATTATATCAAATTTTAATCATTTAATCCAATATATGTAATTGGAATCGATTTCACATAGAAATTGGGTAAAAAAATAGAAAACGTTTGTTTTATTACATTAAAAACGACCGTTGTTGTCTCACAGTCGAGATTAAATTTAAATTAATTTCTGTAGTTTATGTGATTGGAATTTATAATCATAGAATAAATATTTTTAATCATCATAACTTATAATTTGTTATAATGCCATCATCTTTTTTGACCAAAAATCATAGTAATGGATAATTTAATTAATAATAACTATTAAGGAAAAATGATCCTTTTTTTAAAGGTTGGGGCCGAAGCCTCAATTTATTATTTGAAAGCAAAGACCTCTTTAGTCTGGATAGAGGGAGATCCATTACATAGCCCAAAGGTCCAAGGCCAAGTGACCTGAATACAAGGCATGAAGGCCCATTTAAATGGCCCAAAGGACCCCTCGGTGAACAGTACTGCTACAGTACCTGTTCTGCTACAGTGCCTCCTACAGTACCACCACCGCTACAAAATCTACTGCAGTCCCTCCACTACTACAATGCTGCCGTTGCTATAGTGCCACCGCTGCAACAGTACCTGCTATAGTACTACTATATTACCTAGAAAATTCACCCTTTCTCGGATTTGATCTTGGGTCATTTGGATGCCAAACAGGAGGCTATACCACTAGGGTACATGCTCGTTGGCAAGGAAAAATAATCCTCCATAAAAGACTAAAATATAATTTTAAGGGACCAAATAACTTATATGCATCTCCATGATCCAATGTATGGCCATATTTAGACCATATAATACCTTTAATGTACGCTTTTACATTATTTGATCCACTATTAATTGAGATATGTGCGTGGAATTATCTTTCTCAGAAATTACAAATGTGGCACTCCTATTCCACTATAAATAGGGCTCATCTCATCCAAAATCATCACACAACTAAAGAAACTTTGGATTGAACTTGATATGAAAATTTATATCCACAACATCCGTACCCTAATACTATAATCCAATCCTTATTTTAAAATACATCCATGGAATAATTTTTGCACAAAACAAAAGATGTTACCCGATTATTAGGTAACATCTTTCCACAATCTCTTTAGTCTCATAACCATTATCCTCCACCTAGATTCTAGATATTCTATGATTATATATAATAAATAATTCCCTGAATGTACTTATATTTTTTTATTATATGGTTTATACTAACACATACACACATATATATCTAATTTGTAAAGAAAGTATAGTTTACGTGTACATCGTACTATTTCCCCAAAAAACAATGATTGATCATTTTTTCTTTTTCATTTCTCATGGTGGGAATTATGATATACACTATGATTAAATATGATATATAAGATATTTATAATGTTTTTATTCATCTTCAATTCTTTAATGATACACACCCTTATACTTTATTGTTCTTATAAATACGATATCATTATTTTTGAAGTGTGGACTAGTGCCTCCTTAGAGCAACGTGACTCATTCACACTATACATAGAATGTATAAAGGATGGTTTTAATAAACCAATGTAACATATATGACATAGTTATATTAATATAATTATAATATACTTATGTATCAATTAATTTTCATTCTTTTAATATGATAAAGAATCTAAATAAGAGTCCATACATATTTAAAGTGCACCGTCTCCATGAATGATGCATTTCATTTCTTATATCCAAAAATTATGGATTAATATAAATATAAGTCTACTGAATATATATTATAATTAACTAATGATTTAATATTTGGATATTATTAAACAACTATACAATTAATATGAAAAAAATCACATGTCAAACATACTTGAGAAAACTAGGAAATGAACACCTGATATTATTTCAATAATGATAGAGTTTTAACAAAGGGATAATTAAACCATCTTTTGAAATTTCATTATGGTATAGATTTCCATGTGTCTTATAGATGACATCCACTAATTAATCATTTTTTTCATTAAGATTCAATTATTTTTTATCCATGATATTTTTCATTAATTTATCTATGGATACATTTTATTTCATGTTTATTTATTAAGTGGCATGTCTTTCTGTTTCATAGCTTTCCATATTGATTTTTCATTATCTAGTTATATGAATGGAATATGTTTCTCATTAATCACCATTCCATGATTATTTATTCTTAGTATTTCATTAATTTTACCACATCACTAACCCTTACTGATCATTTGAGATCACCCATATTATGTTTCCATTCAAAATGATATGATGAAAAATCATTCAATAAACATTAAAGGATGCAGCTTACTTTATTTTATTATGAATCATGTTTCTAATATCTATTTCCCAATGTATTATGGGTATCATTTATATATATGGACTTCCAATACTAATAAATTGATTAGTCCATCAAGATTTTATTCCTTGTGAAATGTAAAAAAATAATTCACCAGCTCTACAATTTAGGGTTTGGGGAATAATAATAAAATTAAATTTAATTCTATATATATATTTGATGAAAAAGTTGTTTTCAATTAAAATATATTATTTTTTATCTTTTAATAAAAACATGAATCTTATCATAAATAAATTAAATGATCATCCAAAGTAAATATTGATACTACTCTTGTATTTATGAAGTTCATTATTTGAAATTGAACTTATAAATGTGTAAGAAACTATAATTAAAACTGGATTTCCATAAAAATTCAGCAAAACCTCCCTCTATTAAAAATACTTCTTCTAGGTGAAAATTTTATTTGTTCTTATATTATATCTTTAAAACAAATAAGATGAATATTAAACATTAAATTAAATGTTATATATATAACTAATATAATCAAAAAACAATAATTAATTTATTTATTGGTATAAATCATAGTTGTCCACATTTTATTTTATTTTCATAAAATCATTTTCTATTATTTTAAAAAGGGGGTTACAATAATTTATGATTAATTGGCCAAATAATTCATTTTATATATATGTGTGTGTAAAATATATTATCATAATTTAGTTGATCATATTGATTCTTGCCATTGAAATCTCTATATGAGAACTACCATTATAAATAATAATATTTAGTTGTTCATTTAAGCTCTATCTGGGGTATAATGCATGCTACTATACATAGAGTTTACTTTTAAAATCATGAGATGCAACATTATATACCTTTTTTATCTTTTATCTTTCATTGGATCGAAGAGACATTATATTCTCTAATAATCGAAAATTATCCTTCATATTAATATGGTATTTTCAAGGTTTTAAACATTCCATTCTTTTCTAGTTCTGGTAGAAGAATTCATATAACAAGATAAAACAATTTTAGATTCACATGAATATTCAAAAAATATTTTTCCTCCTAGTTTATTCTATTTTTCATAACATCATTTAAGTACTCATCTTGGACCTCCAAATCCTTCTTATGGTATAAACTCTTTATATTTAACTTATTATTAGATTTATACTTCATTGGAAAATCCTCATCTCACCTATCTTCTTTTTCATCTATTGTTTGATTAGTATCATTAAAAATATTATTCCTAACAATTATTTTAACCTTGGTAGTCATAAATTTTTAATGGGATAATTTGCCTTGAAATTATTAAAAAAAATCTTCATATGTTCCTTTATGACCTTTATGATTTTTTAAGGCATGGAATAATCTCAATCATCATGATATATTAATTATATCTCACTTATTCTTCCCCACCAATTCATAAAGAGGTTTTTTTATTCTTGAAATAAGATATGATAGATTTATTATTTTAAAAGTATCATTCATTTTCGAACTCCATGAAAATACAGATTCTTCTCTAACCCTACTCCTTATATTTTATGTATATTTTTTTGAATATGGAATTATTTTTTATTATCACCCTAATTGATTTAGATATATATTATTTTCTAAGAACATTTACAACATTATATTTCATCCACTTTGTTATCTTACACATATTCATCACTAATATTCTTTCTTTATTTAATGACAATATTTCTAGAAAATCACTATTTACAATCACCTATTCGATATTTCATTTGTACATGGTTTTTAACTTTTTTAATATAATTGATAGGAGATAAATATTTTACTTATAATATTCAACCTCATCGTCATCTCCATATAAAATTATTTATTTTTTCGACATTCTCAAACGTTCAATTTTATCAATTCTTGGAATCCCATTTCTTACATTTCATTTATTTAACATCATGGATTTCACCATATTCTTATTATAGAGTGTTATATAGGAATAAAAATAATTTTTAATAAATATATGTAATATTTTATAATACCTTAATATAATTTTATGTTACTAAATTTTTTAATTTCTTTTTTTTATGGAATGTAAATATGATAAGGTAGATTACTATGGTTTTAATAAAAAAGAATAAAATCTATTGAAAAAAATTTCACACATAGATTTGATTTTAGAAGATATAAAAAATTGTAGTTGTGTAAGAATAAATTTATTAGATCATTTGAAATAATTGTGGGTTCATCATATTATTATTATGATATATCTTATTTCCCTACAAATAGTCTTGAATATTATAAGACCCATCCATATAATGTTTTATTGTGAAAATTACATTTTTAGGATCTAAATTAAAAAAACATGAATCCATTAAAGAGATTCAATGTAATTTTGAAGAATAAAATTTCATTTTCCATGTTCATTTTTGATTGTTATAGTTTTCATTTTTGATAATATTTCATAGAATTTCTTTATAAGGATCTCATAATAAATACTAATATATTTTAGAAATTAAAATTTCTAAATATGATCATGATGTTTTAAATATTTTAGGGATAGAAACATATATCTTTATTTTATCATATTTATTAATGAATTCTTGAGATGAGGTGATTGATCACCATTTTATGGGCTTCCATGGATTGTAGGTCGTGCCTTATGGTGGGTATAAAATTTGTGAAACCTGATGTGTTATTAAATTTATTCATATTTTACACATCAATTTAATGAATATTTTTTTTGATATATTTAAAATAAAATATGATGATAAATGTTTTATTACCTCTAGTTTTTCTATTGAAATTCAATTCATCTAAAATTTTCATGAGAAAATAATTTTGGTCAATATTTATTTAATGTTATTTGGATTTAATCTTTATAGAATTTTAAAAAATATTTTTATTATCATCATGGTAAAATATTCAATGAGAATAAAAATAAAATATTTAGGTGTTTTTTTTTGTTTTAAATGTTTTATAGTACCATGGATTTAATATAAAATTTCATTTTTTTGGAAGAATTATTTTTCATATTGATATATTTTTTGAAATAAATGTTATAAATATATTTTGGGAACTCTTGGTAAAAAATTAATATAAATACTTTTGTCATGACCATATTACAGTTATCATATTAACGTTAGATGTTTCCCATTACTTGAATTAATGTATCATGTGGGATGTTTTTGAATTTCACATAAGATAAAATATGTTCTAGAAAGAGACATGTTATTTCATTGTGCTCCAAATAAGTAAATTATCATATTATTATTCGGTGTAAATTAATTCAACATTTTCATAAGATAATTTTTGGATACGTGTAAGATAATATCCCAAAATATTCTATTACTCATCGATATAAGATAATATAGACACATTTTAAGACAAATTATTTACATTATAAGAGAGGTCATTTTATGTTTTGGGGTTTTCAAAGTTTAAGTGAAATCTGAAAACTTCTAATACTGATGAATCATGGATATGAGTGTGAGAATAAATTTTATTTAAGAATAAATCAATATGAAAATAATATTTACAGTTCCTGATTTTTTTAACAATACGTAAAAGGACAATGAAATTATTAAAGAACAAAAAATAATTTTAGGTTACGCTCACTATGAATTATAGGGTTTTTATTTTGTTTGATTGAAATTGATAAGAATTGAAAATGAGGATGGATTGAGGTTCTTCATCCCCATTGTTGATGTTAAAGATCATTAATATTAGGAATGAATATAAATAAAAATGTTGAAGCAACATGATATGAATTTATCTTCTATGTGAGATTTTAATTTCAAACTAGTTGGACTATGGCCACCGAAAATTAAATGAGCCTTAATAATATTTCAAATAATGATATGTGATCAAGAAAATGAAATCATTCACACAATGTTAGTATCTAGAAACAATTTATTTTGGGCATGGTGAATTGGAATTACCAAAATCCCATTTCTCCATCATATATTGGAATTTAAAACTTTTCATTCAGTTTTTTTCCTCAATATTTTTTAAACAAGATATTATAATAGTTAACATATAATTACAATATAATGAATTGGAGGGATTATTTTTTCTTTGAGTCTATATAAATTGGTGTGTTAAAATTCTTTAAAAATTCTATAAAAATATTATGAATTGTATGATGTGAGTGAACAATTGGTTGTAGTGGATGAGATTTAATTTGTGTATGGGAATGTTGTTGATTAATTATTTAATATCTTATCACATTTTTATACATCAATCATCCTTTATAGAAATATATTGTCTAGGAAAAAAGATTTTAAAATTATTTGAGAATGAATATCAGGATCTGCTAGTGATGTACTTTATATGTTTAATATATTCGTACTATCCAAACACCAAATAATGAGATTTTAGTGAGGTTATATCCAAGGAAGTGGTTATTCAGAGTTTATAAGAGGGTGAATTAAGAAATTTCTATGTTAGTAGTTAAAAAAAAATTAGATTAATGTATTTATTAATGAGGGTTTGAATAAATATGATTTATCTCTTGACCATTTAATTCTCATATAAAGGTTGGGAGATGTTAGTAATTGATTTTTTATTGCACTAGGCTGTGATGATATAGAAAATGTTTTTTTACTTCCACTTAGCTTTCATAGTTTTGAAGAGGTGGAAATAATTCATTGATTTTTTTGTGGAAAATAAAAAAACCAAGAGAAATAGTAAAAGAGATATCATATAGATAAAAACACATGGATTAGAGGGAGGGAACCAAATTTGAGGGGAAACCCTGAATGTAGTGGCATAATTTATTAGAACTATAATGACTCATAATCCAAAGAGAATGTTCCTTAATAATTTTTCTTTTCATATTTTTATTGTATTTTAGATTCATTTTGATGAATAAATTTTTATTGCCATCATTTTGAACATTTCCACATAATTGTTCTAGGGATGTCTAATAATAGTGCAAAAGAATTCATTAACATCAACACAGTTGTTGTGAGTACAATTTTTTTATTTTTGTTTAGTCCTCTTATATATGTTCTAAATAAGTTCTAATTCAAAAATACTCTACATACCAATGTGATATTGTAATATAAACTATTCCATTGTTCATTAACCATAGTACATAAAAATGAAAAAATTTGATGATAATATTATTTGTTAATAAACTACTCATTTATCGAGTCTTAATAGAAATGATATTACAATATAAAGTTCACTAAGTTGTATAAATCATGTAATGATAATTATGTAATTCAACACACTCTTATTCATGACACTAAAATAATTTTCATATCTTTTATATATATCAAAAAAATATCAAATTAATTCCACATATGATCATTCACAAATTTCATCAATAATATTGTATCCCTTCAATATTGTTTGAACAAAATTCTACATTGCAATCATTATTTCATGTTTTTGTTTTCTTGGTTGCTGAAACTCATTTATCCTTCTCTATTGACACAATACCCTTGTTTTAAACAACAAAGTTATTAACTGTGTCTTATAAATATTAAATATGATCTTATCAATCATTGATATTTCCAAATATTTATCATGGTTTATGGGGATGGTATATGTGACCATTTGAAAATGAAATATGAAAAATAATGGATTATTTTTAGAAAATCTCTCACAAATAAATATATAATATTTCAAAAATAAATTAAAAACATATACTCTTTCTCTTAGAATTATTTTCAATTATGATATTTGGAATCATTTATTTGTAAGAATGTTAGGCAGAAATTAAAAGGCATGCATTGTATCTTTAATTAAAAATATTAAAAAACACTATAGTTTAATTTTAGAAAATAAAAAATAATAACAGACATAGAGAATCAAGAAGTTATTAAAAATTGATATTAAAAAACATGAATTAAACACAACCCACAGTTCCATCAAATATATGCCCAAGTCTTACTGAGATTCATGGGACTTAACAGTCTAGTAATACATTACGTAAAAGAATTTTTCCCCGGTATTCGAACTGTCAAATCAAGAAACCACACAACTCTTTATGTGGTTTGAGAGAGGAGGAGATGTTGTTGCGGGTGTTCCATTTTATCATCTTGGATTGGGATAAGAATTTATTCATGAACCTTGATGATTTTGTTTATGACACCTAGGAATAGTTATTCATTAATTTTATCCCTATATTATGTATGAACAATAACATAATTTAGGTGACTGAAATCATTTTAGTGTTATTCATGATGATGGATATATTTTTCATGCTATATGGGAATGGTTTAAAGATTTAATTAGATCATTTACTAATCTCTAATTATCTCCTCATATTTTTTTGGATATATTCTATAATGATATTAAACCATAAAATCAAAATCTAGTAGATAATTATTCGGGTTGGTATTTTTCAGACCTAAATACCAATGAGGTCAAAATTAAATTTATTATATGAGCTAAAACATTTCAATAAAAAGTGAACAGTGTAGAGAGTAATTTATAGTACTAAATAATATCAAGAAGATAAATTAATTATTTATAACATAAATAGAGTAAAATGAAATCACTATGGTATGTATGTTCACCCTATGTACTATTTTTCATATTTTGGTTTTCACACTCATCCTAATGATATAACCTTTTCTGTGGATTATAGGCCAAAAAATCAAAAAAATAATTATCTTTTTTCATTAAAATAAAATAATATTTATAAAATTTAATATAAATTGACTTTTAGGTATTAAAATGTGGTAAATCAACATGTTTCCCTTATTTTCATTACAAGAAAAATATTTTCAAAATCAATATTGTGATGTGTTGTCAAATTATAATGAGGAGTTGAAGAATTTTTTTGGTTCTTGGGTGATATTAATTCATTTATAAAATGTTATTAATATATAATTTATTTTTTCAATATATCAATGCGCTAAATATATATATATATATATATATATATATATATTAGGTGGATAGATTAGGGAAATTCATCAAACACCTCAAAACCTAATACAAGAGATAATTTCTAGGTTATAACCACCTGATCATGAATAACAAAGCATGATAATTTTAAATAATTTCAAATTTATTGTGACTGATTAATAAATTTAATCTAAAATTGAAATTATATTAAACACCATTTCGTGAAATGTCGATTCCAATGTCCATAATGAATATATTGAAGAATATTTACTTAGAAAATACAGAAGAAAAAAGGAAAATAATGTGGGAAATTATAGAAAAGTAAAATAATATTGTTATATATTGAGGATGAATATAATAAACTAAATATTTTGTTGAATTATATCCCATTCATTAAGTTAACCATAAGTCTTAAAAATAAGGATGATCCAGATTTATTAAACTACCATTTGACATTTTAATTTGGTACTATCAAAAAAAATTTCTATGTTTTTTTTTGAAAAATAAATCCATATATTGAATTTCAGAAAATTTCATAGAAAATAATTGGACTAGGGAATCATTGTATTATAAAATATCACTAGGAATCATGATGTATTACTTTAGGAATAGTTACAAAAAATTTTAAGATTCTTAAACAATTTTCATTTCCTTTTTTATTAAGAGAAATTTATAGAATAAACAATCCTTAGGACATGAGATATATAGTAACTATTATTACATACTCTTGTTTTCTAATGATTATCCTTATAAAATTAAATATACTATAGGCTTCTATAGAATTTTTTATAGATCACTTTCTTATCATTATAAATGATTGTATAAATTTTTCATTATTGTAGAAAAGATAATATTGGGACCTATTTTTCTTGTTGTTGAGATTTTTTGGGTCACTAATGTTCTAAAAAATTTGCTGAGACATTTCATAGCTATTTTATGGGTTTTTAGACATGTTTCAAAGGTTAAATTTTCCATTAATGATGGTTATGATCCAAAATATTTTCGTTGTTTTTAAGAGTCTCCACTTGTTGTGAGTATCATATTAAATAATTATATAGAAGACTTATTTATTGTAATGTTTATGAATGATTTTTTTCACAAATATAACTGAATACTCAAATAATTAATAAAATAATATTTTCTTGTTAATTTCTTTGAATCTAAAACCATTAGAGATCTTGAAATTGTTTATAGGATAGGGAAAAAAATATCATGTTATAGCTAATAACCATGAGATTATTAAAAATAAGAAAATATTTTTCATAGAAATAATCAATTAAGATATCATTTTACTTATACAGTGACCTATTTTTGAAGAAATTATTTCTCTATTTTCTAATATAGAGAAAAATCTACATGTTGTTCTTATAATTTTCTATGAACCTCTATATGAGAGTATATCTAATAACAAAGGCTTATCGATTATTAAGGAAAATAAAATTATTAAATGTGGGGGAGTATTAGGTGTAGGTAAATTTATACCTTATTACCACATTTTTTGGATAATTAATTTTATATTTTTTTAAATTTATTATAATTTAATATGTAATATATGATTACTTCTAGGTATTATATTATTTTTAATTATTTTTATTTTTTTCAATATTATGGGTTTTTCGTTTTTGAATCAATGTATATTATTATTAATTTATATAATATTTTATGATTTATTTTGGTACTTACCAGGGTCAAATATACAATTAAAATCAATATAATTGTTTTAATAGTTTCACTATGGTATTAAGATATTTAATGTACCATGGATTTCATATTATGATATATTTTCATGAGAATAATTATTTTTATCCCTATATATGTCTGCAAATTTATGTTTCCAATCTATTTGGTGGACTCTTTGGTTTCTGTATGTATGATATTTTTGGACATTCCCACTAGAGAATTTTCTTACATGTTTTTGAATATTTCCAATATTAAATTTTATCATAGTGTTGTATGCTTCCAATTTTCGCATAATACAATATTTAGTGTAGAAAGAGAAATGTGAAATTTTTGTTTTGGTCCATGTAAGTAAATTCTGATAATTAGATTTTGTGTAATATAATTTGACAACCATATAAGAAATTTTTTGAATTTATAGATTTCTCTTAAATTGAATGTAGGGAGCCGGTGTAAGATAATTTGGATATCCTCTATGACAATTTTTTATTATTTAAGTTTACTTATTTGATATTTTTTAGTTTGGATATTTGAATGAAATCATGATGCCACCATTATTGTAAATTCTTGGAAAATATATTGATAATAATCTCTATTTAAGAATATCGATGAAATAAAGGCATATTTATGCATCCTAATTTCATACATAAAACTTACTGAGACATCAATATTAATGAAGAATAATAAACAACATCGAGTTTTGTTGACTCATAATCACAATTTTTTTTAATTTCTTTGTAGAAAAAATAAATTATCAAAGATGAGGTAGGATTTAGGTTCATATTCTATAGTACTAAATTTGATTTTTTTTGAGAAAACACAAGTATTGGACAATGTTTTCAGTGCATGTTAAAAAGAAATAATGTTTCAATTTCTATTTTTATGTTAAAATTATTCAAACATTGATGAATGGAAATTAATAGTGACTGAATGCCAGGTCTTATAAATGTTTTTATGTGTTGAAGATTAAGTGTTTGACAGTTTTTTCATTATGGATTTAAGTATTCTATGCATAAATAAATGAACCAAAATTGTCCACATCTATAAATGGATTGAATTTACTATTTTTGTTATATATATTGAAATAATATGCGTTCTCAAAACACAGATGTAGGTTTATTAAGGATATTTTTCTATGTTCAAAAAGTTATTCATCCTAAGTTTATCATTTTTATAATATATGTAGTTTTATGACTAGATAATTTAGATACATATATTGAGTCATGGTTAATAAAAGCCTCTAAAAAGGTTTCAGTGGATGAGTGTTGGATTGGGATAAATCATGATGATGAGGACAAATTTATAACCTTCTCACATTGTCTTTTATTAATTAGTAGAAATGGGTGCTTCTGATATACAAACTCATCATTAATAAACATTAAATAATGAATTTCTACCCATGTTAGTGTAGAAAAACACAACTCAGATTGAGTTGGGTGGTCTAGACTCCAAATACTGAGTTCTATGTGAGGATTCATTAAAGGCATTTATTGTGTTGAATTTAATGGTGGTTTTAATAGGTTAAGTATTTACGTGTAATTTAAAATTCAGAAAATCTATAGCATAAAAATATAATTAATTAGGTATATAACAACTAAGATTCATTAATGGAAAATTTAATATTCCGAATAATGTGAACTGAATATTTTTATTGAGTTTTTAAATCATACTGTAATAAGACATGGGAGAAAAAAATTATTCTTTAACCTGGATTTTATATAGTTGAAGAGTGTGAAATAATAATGTGACTTAAATTGAAATGAATGAAATCGTAGAGAAAATATAACAGAGAGATCATATAGATACATCTATTGGGATAGGAGATCAGGATCCAAAATGGGGAGTTAAATCTCAATGATTTGGCATTAAGAATAAAATCTAGAAGAATTAGTCATTTTCAATAAGGATGCCTTAATTATTATTTATATTTTATTTATAATTTTTTATATTTGAGAATTATTTTGGTGAATATATTTTTCCTTTTTAATTTTCGAATAGGCATGCTTAACTATTTTAGGTGAATTGGATAGTAATATATTTAGATAATTTAAATTTTCTAAACTTTTTGACCCAAATTGTTCAGTGTGATTTTATTAACATTCTCATATATTTTCAAAATTATTACATTTCAAATGTAAATTATGTACTAATGGGTTATGGTAGTGGAATCTAATATTTTTTATCATTTAATATACAAAGAATTGTAAAATATTGAGGATAATTTTCTCCAGAAAATAATGCATCATTCAAATCATTTTATCCATGTTATTACTTAGTGCAGTTCACATATAAGTCACAATAACATTATGAGTGTTATATTTTTATACACACTCTTCTTTATCCCAATAAAAAATTATGATTTTTGGTAGCTTGAAAAAAAATGTCATTATTATGTTCTGTGTGTTACATTTTTATAATATCATTAACTTATTTTTCTACTTATCAATTTTTATTAATTTACTTCTAGATGATATCA
Source organism: Viscum album (assembly GCA_963277665.1). Lineage (NCBI taxonomy): Eukaryota > Viridiplantae > Streptophyta > Magnoliopsida > Santalales > Viscaceae > Viscum > Viscum album. The sequence goes on from OY728126.1 coordinate 66,380,228, forward strand.
ATTAATTGATTTTTTTATACAAAACATCATTTATATTTCCTTCTAAACATGATATCCATATTTAGACTATAATCTTAATTTTTTGGTTGTAAAAATATTAAATTTTACCACATTAATGACCCTGATTATTAATACTTTAGTTCACATTTAATGAAGTACATTACAGAATGGGTAAAAGCATATATTTTATAATAAATTCTATAAGGGTATTTGGAAATAATATGATATTTTGAGTTTTCTATTTTTCCATTATGCATTCTATTTTTATTATTTCATTTTAAAAATCCTACCATTCTTTTTAAAAATTCAATAACCATTATTTTTATATGTTTTTTAAATTTTCCAGTTTTCATTTAATTTATATCATTCTATCCATTTCTCATTTTTTTATATATAATAAGTACACCTATACTTATGATTATTTTACTCTCATAAATTTTGGGTTTATTGGGAGATTATAACCTCTCGCAATATTATATGAAGATGTGGAAGAAAATTATATATTTCATTTAATCCTATATTTCACCCCTATATTGTAGGTTATATATCATTAAAATATTGGATACAAATTTTAATATCTTCCTAACCCTAAAATTATCTATGAATAAGATACTTTTTGGGGACATAAATTTTCAATGATATATCTGAGCCTCCTATATTTTTATTTTTTTATTTTTATTATTCTTATTAAGATATCATATCCCCATTTGCTTACACTAATGTTATAGTGGAGTGATATTTTATTTATTTATAATAGAATTAATATATGTTGAAACATGAACAATCATATTCCATAAATTTTTTATGGAGATCACAGTGAGCATGAAATTGATCATTTAATGAATTTTTCGATTAATACAATATTTAATAACTATCTTATTAAGGATTAAAATTAAAAAAAATAAGAGGTAATGAAATTTATATTTCTTGAGTATAAAATATTTAGTTTCATTCTATCAAAAAATAATGGAATGCATTTTTATATATTCTGAAGATAAATTTATAAAATGATAATATACATGTGAAATGATTAATAAAATTTGGAATAAGTTTATGACTAAGATTTTAGAATAACTAAATTTCACGAGACAAAAAAGGATATGTTATGAAAATTTTTCAAACATTAAATATTATACCTAGAGGTCCAATTAATCATATTCATAATCATTTTAGACATAACTTTAATAGTATTTATTTATTTGATGGGATGGTTCTATCATATTATCATCTGGTTAAAAAATTGATTGATTTAGTTTTAAAGTTATAGGAATCTAAACATAAATATAATGATGATACGAAGTATTTTACTAAGATAAATCTTTTTGAATTTATTGGAACACAATTTTAATATATCGTGTAAATAATATATATATATATATATATATTTATAACATAAAGATGGAAATGGTGTAGTTTTAAGTAATACTTCTATTAATATTATTTTTGATGTTTTAAATCATATAGCTAATCCTAATAAAAATAAAAGATAACATTTACCATATGTTTCAATTTTTTGATTAGTAAGGAATCACATTATCAACTATTATTGGGAAAGAATATTATTATTGGAAATAAGAAGATTAAATATTATAATTTAGAATACATAAAAGAAAACCTGATTCAAAATAATCCACAGATGTTATATATTACTAATTTAGGAAGACTAAGAATATATGAACTAATTAATGAACAGTTAAAAAGATCAAATCTTGATTTAAACACTTATAATTAGTAGAAAAATAATTAATATCCATATATATTTGGATTTCCAGTGTTGATGAAAAAAATATAAATTCATCAAAAAATTTGTAGTGATGATCAAAATATTATTGGGTTCAATGAGAATATCCATATGGATGATAAATATCAATCTTTGAAGGTAACAATTGAATCTATTGCTAATTTATCGTTATATTCTAATATTTATTTTACACATAAATATTTTTATTCAATATCATTATGAATTAAAATACTTTGTTCATTAAAATATAAAAATTAAATTTCATCAGATGATGATGAAGACTAACCTAAATATGGTGAAATTTTACGACTTTTAAACCTTTTGTAATGATAAAATATAATTTTTAAAAAAAATCAATGAAACATTCTAAGGATTATGTTAATAAATATGATAGTATAATATTAAAACTAACTACTACAATTTATAAACATTCATTGGAAGTAATTATTGAATCATTTTTTTGTTAACTTCAGATGATCATAATTTCACCATTAATCATAATTATGATATTATTTAGAATTGAGAGAAATTAATATGAATTTACTTCTAGTGAAGAAATGTTTGAAATTATTTATAAAATACATCAAACATTCTAGTTTCACCAATATAATTTTATATACCCTAGTAACAATTATTTTTAATTCATATTAATTGATACTTAATGTAAGAACCCATATCTTTGTTTCAGGTATGTTTTTCCTTTTCTAGTCATTTTTGAGAAAAAGAGTGTAAAGACCAGTAAAATTCAAGGGAAATTTTTCTTAATTTTCCTTAGGATTTTACAAGAACGCAGTTTCTGACGTCACCTGATTCCAAGGCCCAGTGTGCCTGGAATCATTTTCCGAAGTTTGGCTCGAGTACGTTCAGTGAACGAACTAGCGGGTTTTCCTAACATTTGAACCGGTGCTGGAAATCGAAATCCTAGGGCACCGATGGAATCGTAGCGCCGACAATTGTTTAGGAACACCTATACCAGAGTTTCATTTACACGAGAGGAGTTATTTAAAAATTGTGGAAATTTAAAAAAAATTTAACTACACATTTTATTTTTCTTTCTAAGTGGTAGTCCATTGAGTGGAAGTTGGGAACCACCCAACTTCCCATGAGAGGTTATGAGGGCAGTGGGGCCCACACGAACCCCACCCCTTCATATTCTTTAAACTCCCATAACCCTCTTATTAAATTACACATGAGTGAATTAAGTGATTTAATTCAATTTTTGAATTTCAAACTTGAGTCATGAGTAATAAAATAACTGAAACACTTATTTTATTATTATTGGGCTTGTTGTGTTGAGTCTTTGGGAGAAAAAGGGAAGTCTTGAAGTTCTTCATTCTTCATCGAAGAACGCTAAGAACGCACCTCCACCAACAAAGAATGCCGACTTCCAACGACGGATGACGGCGAGGGATGCCTTCTTCGGAGATCAAACGCCAACGATCATCTCCTTCTACGACGCCTTCTTCCGTGACGATTAATTCTGCGACGAACCCTCACTCAATGAATTATATGAGGTAGGGGATTTTGTTTTTGTTCGTGATTACTTCCATTATCGTTATTCATGAATCTTTACCACTTGCTATCGATTAGCGGGAGGGGGGGCGGCATACCGCACAAACATGGTTGACCATCCTCTTTTATCATTATGTTTTTGCAGTTTGAAGGAAAGCAGCACAGTGCAAGGGCATCGCGCGGGATCATATGGCAAGGGTGCGCGGCGACGTCGCGCCATGCCGTTGATGTCAACCAAAGGCGTGGAACCATCGCGCCGTGCCGGACGTCCAAGGCCACGGCAGAGCAGGGACCAGCAGCGGGTTCTGGGCCACCGGCATCGGAGAAGGGGGACCAGCCCTTGCTGGTCCCATGGCGGCAGCAGCCGGCCAGCCGGAGCATGCCGGTCGGTCAGAGGAGGAGCCAAGGGTTATGACCCCCGACTGGCCGGACAGTAGTGGCCCCCCCACATGGGGGCTGCAGTTACAAACAGGTGGGGGGAAGCCCCCCGCCCCCCCCCCCCCCCACCCAAAAGCTCGGCCGTTTCGGCCGAGCCTCCTGGCCAGCGCTCCAGCGTGCCGGGATGGGCCGCGCCCAGGCCGAGACGAGCCGCGCCCAGGCCGGGACGTGCCATGCCAGCTAGTCCAGGCCGTGCCCAAGTGGGATGGACCTAGACCCGGGTCGGGTTGACCCGATTCGGGCCGACCTAGGGGGGTCTCGGGCCAGGTTGTTCCGGGCCCCAAACCCCCACTTCCGGACCTCCTACGGTCTTTTTCCCATAACATTGGATACAGAACTCTCATCGAAACACCGTCAACTGTGATGTGATCCTTGGATCGAGACAGTTGTTTCGGTATATTACACTCAAGGTTTCAGAGAAATTTGGGTTCGGTCGGGTTGGTTCGTACACGAAACCAGCCGGGCCATCGGAGCGGAAACGCTTATAACATGAGCTCCGGACGTCTGATTGACGTGACGTCAACTTTGTTGGATTTCTCTTAGTGAGCATAATCTTTTGGATTACTCCGCTCGAGGTCTGGACTCAGTTGGAGTATGGTTGGGTTGGTTTGACTTTAAAACCAACTGGGCCCCTAAGACAAAAAAGCCAATAACTCACAGACCAGACTTCTGATTGACGTGCCGTCTGTGACGTTGAGTTCATGTTGACGATATGAGACTTTTGGATACATCAACTCGGGACTTCATGTCAGCTGATGTATCAGCCCCTTGGCTCGTGGAGTGGACCCTCCCGAACGAGCTTGCTGTGTGTGGGAACCCTAGAGCTGGCCGGGACGGTGACGGCGATGACGACTGTACAGAAATCCTCCATTAATTCGACGGAAACGACTACAGCACTCAGAGATCCTATGTGGGTCAGTTCTACCAATCCTGTGTGGGTCAGATCCTGTGTGGGTCAGCGCTCAGCGGTCCTGTGTAGGCCAGCGTATACAGATTATGTGTGGGTCAGATCCTGTGTGGGTCGTTGCGGGGGTTAGTTACCTATTGATCCTTTTTGGGTCATTGTGGGGGGTTAGTACCTATCAATCCTATGTGGGTCCAACAGCATAGATGAATCAGTGGCTACATATGATCATCTCTATCGTCTTACGAATAAGTATACCTGTGTTAGCTGAATCTTGACTTTCAATCATTATCTTCGATATGATTTACTTGCTTTCCTTTGTGGATTGTTTTGTGATATCCTATGTGGATTTGATCGAACTTGGGCTCGAATGATGGAGCTGAACTGGATTTGATGACTTAGGTATATGTTTGGGCATATACCTAAGTAGTGTTGGAGTTACTTCATGATTGAATCTTTCTTTTGTGGTTAATCCTTTTTGGATTCTAAGAGACTTTCGGGGGTCTCAGGGTCTCTACAGAGTAGCTTATATTCACCCCTGCATGGGCTATGCCCGCACTACGTTGTGTTGGTTGCAGACGACAGACAGCGTTGATCGTGGTTGGGGTTTGCGGAGCAGGTCAGTACCTGGAGGTGGACCACTGGACGGGACATACTCGGAGTGGACGGCTGGACCCGAGGAGCTGTGGAGGCTTTCTGTACCCACCCTTCAGGTGGGACTTCCAATGGATGGCTCGACGTTGCGGCTTTACTTTCAGTTGTTGTATTCCCTTTCTAGTTGTACTTTACTTTCAGTTTGGGTTGGTATACTGGCCCACTTACTTTACCGAAATTATTATTGTACCCAGTTATTACTTAGTGTTACTTTGGCTTTCTTACTCTATGTGTGATTGTTTACCTACAAAGGCAATGCCTTCCCTTTCATAGGGAATTACGCCTTGGTTCTAGTCGCCAGCCCCTGGCCTATGGAAGGTGGGCTTGGGGTAGTCACAGCATGGGCCCCGAGGACGGGTCGTGACAAATTGATATCAGAGGAGTTCGGTTCTACCGTAGAACTCAGGACTCTGATCTTTTTCTATGTGAAGGAATACTGTTAAGTGTATTGAGTGTGGTTATCAGTCCAGGGAGTCCAGTGTTGGTGCGGTGACCGATGAACCCGTACACCAGGACCCTGACTTCTGATTTCCGACATAGTGCACGAAAACATTGATGGCATGTGTGTTTCATGTTTTCTTTGTGATTACTTTGTGTCAGCTCACCAGTTATACTGTTTGACCATGGAGTACCTGTTTCTTTTCAGGATAGCCCCACGATGGCAGCCATCTAGGGTTCTGAGTTTTGTACGTGACGACAGACCACCGAGCAATGAGGCCTCAGTACAGGGCCCTTTGATAGCAGAGGCACTGGCGATACCTCTACCCGCCGAGCCACCGATGCTACCAGCCCCAGCCACTGAGAGTGCACATCGCCTTAGTGCATTGAAAAAGTTCCACCATCAGCGACCCCCATGTTCCACGAGGAGACGGTCCCTTAGGCAGCTGAGGATTGGCTTGAGGCAGTTGTACGAGCTTTCCGTTTGGTAGGGACACCAGCAGACCTCACGGTGATCCTTGTAGTGAGTCTCCTGCACGCGACATTAGAAAGATGGTGGAGCTTGATGCCCCAAGTGCATGATGAGGCATCACTCCTTTGGAAGAACTTTGAGAGCCTCTTTCGCTCGGAGTTCGTCCCAGCCACCCTCCATGCGGTGCACATCCAGGAGCTTCTACAGCTGCGGCATGTCAGCTTGACAGTCGCCCAGTACTCGGTGAGATTTACAGACCTCTCGTGCTATTCGACAGACATGGTACGACACCCATTCTTCCAGGCCCGGACCATCAAGCAAGGAATGAGGCATGAGATCCGGGCATCAATGATCTCCCTCAGCATTCCGACACAGGCATAGGTATTGGAGTGACCCCTTCTCATCAAGAGCTTCCTTTCTGAGCCTACGTCAGCAGTGAGACCTACCACAGGACGGCACATAGCAGAGTCTCCTACAGTAGGCAGTTGACAGATGACACATGGATCTAGTCATACCAAACCCTCAGGCAGACGACCTCAAGACACAGGCTTAGAGGTGCGGAGCACTCAGCGCAGAGCCAGTATTTCGAGAGGCAGACAGTGCTACGTATGCGGCGGGCAAGGCCACATGGCTCGTGACTGCCCAATCCACCGTGCAGAGGAGCAGTAGACGGTTGAGGGGCCACCCAGGCAGAGGAAGAGGGTCGACCATGGAGGTCCGCAGGGAGCAGGTGGACGAGGTAGAGGAGCTGGACGAGCAGAAGGTGGTGGGAGACGCTTTGAGGCTCTACCACCACCACCAGGATGTCCACCCCGACCACAGGGAGCTGGAGGGCAGAGACTGGCACAGCTTCAGGCAGTATAGGCCTATGACCATGGTGCACCCATGATGATTTGAGGTACTATATGTGTCTATTAAACCCTTTCTTTAGTTTTTATAGATATAGGAGTGAGTAATTATTTTATTGTAACTACCCTTGTTCGGAGCTCGGATATTCTGACAGAGTCGTTGGCTCGATCCTTACAGCTAGAGACTCCTACGGGAGCAGACTCGATGATTACACACAGGTGCTGGTATTGTGAGCTTACTCTAGGAGGAGAGAGATTCGGCTAGGGTCTTCTTTTAGTGGAGTCGGGGCCTTACGATGTCATCTTGTGCATGGATTAGTTATCTATAGTCTATGCTCATATTGACTGCATTTGGCGCAAGGTGCGGTGTATATGCAACGATGAGAGCAGGTTCACCTTCACCGGTGAGAAGAGAGCCTTTGCAGTGCAGGTTGGACTCACGCAGAGGTGTGGACAGCCCATCACTCATCAGTTGGCTAGCCTCATCCTAAGAGCAGTTGATGTACGGAGTCCGAGCATACCTGCAGTGGTGGATCAGTATGCAGACATTTTTCCTGACGACGTTCCAGGACTACCTCCTTGCAGAGAGGTAGAATTATATATTGAACTATACCCCAGGATAGCCCCAATATCCACTCCAGAATATTGGATGGACCCTACTGAGCTTCGAGAGCTACGGGTATGGTTGGAGGACTTGCAAGGCACGGGATTCATCTGACCCAGTGTTTCACCCAGGGCTTCCCCGATAATGTTCACCAAGAAGGTGGATGGGATCTTGTGACTTTGTGTCGACTATATTTTCCTGAACCAGGTGACCGTGAGGAACAAGTATCTACTACTGAGGACTGATGACCTCTTCTATCAGCTCAAGGGAGCACGGTGGTTCTCAACGATAGACCTTATATTAGGCTATCATCAGCTCAGAGTTCGGGATGAGGACGTGCAGAAGACGTCCTTCATATGTCGGTATTGACACTATGAGTTCTTGGTTATTCCATTCAGTGTAACCAATGCTCCAGCAGTGTTCATGGGACTCATGAACAGGACCTTTCAGCCATACCTCAATCGATTTATAATGGTGTTCATTGACGATATTTTGATACACTCGACCACTGAGGAGGAGCACGCCTATCACTTGCGGGTTGTATGAGACACACTCTGGGAGCACCAGCTTTATGGAAATCTCTCGAAGTGTTAGTTCTGGATATGTGAGGTCCAATTATTGGGACATGTTATCTCTGAGGCGGTAGTTATGTTGTATCCTACGAAGATCGAGGCATTGCTAGCTTGGGAGCCACCCAGGATCGTGGCGGAGGTGCGAAGTTTCTTGGGGCAAGCTAGATACTACCATAGATTTGTGCCAAACTTTTCTAGAGTTGCAACACCACTCTCAGCTTTGATGAAGAAGGGGAAACCCTTTGTTTGGTCAGACAGATGTCAGTAGAGCTTCCAGGAGCTGAGACGGAGATTGACCAGCGCGCCTATCTTGAGGCTACCAGAGGAGGGAGTAGGGTACTTAGTCTACTGCGATGCATTAGGGACCGGACATTGATGTGTCCTGATGCACGATCGGGCTGTGATCGCATATAGATCACGTAAGTTGAGGTATCATGAGCAGAACTACGCTACCCATGACCTGGAGTTAGCAGTAGTGGTATTCGCTATGAAGATGTGGCGACACTACCCGATGGGCGAACGCTTTACAGTCAACTCTAACCACCAGAGTCTCAGGTACATCTTCTCGCAGAAGCACCTGAAACTGAGACAGCGGAGATGTCTCGAGTTCCTCCAGGACTATGACTTTGAGATAGACTATACTACTGGAAAGGGGAACGTAGTATCCGATGCTCTCAGTATGAGGAATAACATTCATCTACTTGGGGAGGTGACAGAGCAGCTGGCCTCTTTGCGGATATCCTTCATGGATAGAGATGTAGCAGCCTTTCTTCAGTTACTCATAGTCACTCCTCCACTAATGCAGCGGGTCAGAGAGGCATATCCTGGGGATGTTGACTATGAGACGCGGTGTGCACAGATATCCTCAGGGCAAGCACCTGATGGATTCTCTGTGGGTGGAGAGCACGTCGTCCTTTTAAGAGGATATACCATGGTACCGGATACTTTACAAGAGGAGGTGCTGAGGGAGTTTCAAACTTCCCCTTTAAGGGTACATCCTGGAGTGGCGAAGATGTTCCAGGATCTCGGATGACAGCACTGGTGGCTGGGTATGAAGAAGGATGTAGCTGAGTTCGTTTCTCGATGCCTCACCTGTCAGCAGGTGAAGGCGGAGCACTAGGTTCCAGCAGGCTTGGTACAACCCTTGGAGGTCCCGGAGTGGAGGTGGGACGGGATATCTATGGATTTCGTGACTGGACTTCCACGTACTTCTAGAGGTCACGACTCCATTTGGGTTACTGTCGACTGACTCACCAAGTCGGCACACTTCTTACCCATCAGAGTGCAGGGCTCAGTAGAGAGCTTGGGATGTCTCTACGTTTAGGAGATTTTATGGCTTCATGGTGTGAAATCATCTATCATCTCCGATCGAGATGCTCGCTTTACTTCCTTGCTTTGGAAGGGGTTTTAGGAGGCGTTCTGGATGAAGCTACGTCTGAGAACCGCCTTTCACCCTCAGACAGATGGTCAGACGGAGAGGACCATTCAGACTCATGAGGACATGCTCCGCACATGTGTCCTTGACTTTGGTTGTAGCTGGGAGGACCACCTACCCTTGGTGGAGTTCACATACAACAATAGCTACCACTCCACCATTGGGATGACACCATACGAGGTATTGTACGGTCGACCTTGCAGATCACCTCTATGCTAGATAGACCCTGTGGAGTCAGCACTTGTGGGACCAGAGATAGTCTATGCCATGATAGAGAAGGTCCAGGTCTTCCAGGAGCGGATGAGGATAGCTCCGAGCCGGCAGAATTCTTATGCTGACAGGAGGCGGAGGCCACTGGAGTTCGAGGATGGCGACCACGTCTTCTTGCGGGTCTCACCTCGACGTGGATTACAGAGATTTGGCCAAGGCAGAAAGCTGTCTCCACGCTTCATCGGACCATTCCACATCCTAAGCAGGATTGGAGAGGTGGCTTATCACCTGGCTCTACCACCTCAGTTGCACCGAGTGCATGACGTCTTCCATGTATCTCAGTTGAGGAGATACGTGCATGACTCGACGCATATCATTGACCATGGGGAGATGGACATTGATGATGGGGTGACTTTTGTAGAGGTCCTAGTGGAGATTGAAGATCAAGAGGAGCGGGTCCTACATGGATGGTCAATTCTTCTAGTGTGCATCAGATGGCAGCATGAGATCCTCTAGGAGAACACTTGGGAGTGGGAGACTTAGATGCGTGTTCAGTACCCACATTTGTTCCCCTAGATTATGATGTATCTTTATGGGGATGTAAAGCCCTGAGGTGGGAGTAATGTAAAGACCCGTAAATTTTAAGGGAAATTTTTTCTTAAATTTCTTTGGGACATTACAAGAACGCAGTTTATGAAGGCACCTGATTCCGAGGCCCGGTGTGCCCAGAATCATTTTCCGAAGTTCAACTCGGGTACGTTCAGTAAACAAATCAGCGGGTTTTCCTAACTTTTGAACATGTGCTCGAAATCGAAATCCAAGGGAACCTATGGAATCACATCGCCGGTAATTGCTCAGGAACACCTATACCAGAGTTTCATTTACACGGGAGGAGTTGTTTAAAAATTGTGGAAGCTAAAAATAAAATTTAACTACAAATTTTATTTTTCATTCTAAGTGGTATTCCTTTAAGTGGAAGTTGGGAACCAGCAAACATCCGATGAGAGGTTATGAGGGAGGTGGGGCCCCCAAGAACCCCACCCCTTTATATTCACTAAACTCCCATAACCCTCCTATTAAATGAAACATGAGTAAAATAAGTGGATTAATTCAATTTCTGAAATTCGAACTTGAGTCATGAGTAATAAAATAAGTGAAACACTTATTTTATTATTGTTGTGCTTGTTGTGTTGAGTCTTTGGGAGAAAAAGGGAAGTATTTATGTTCTTCGTTCTTCATCAAAGAACGTGAAGAACACACCGCCGCCAACAAAAGAACGCCGACCTCCGACGATGGATGACGGAGAGGGACGCCTTCCCCAGAGATCAAATTCCAACGATCCTCACCTTCCGCGATGGTTAATTCCACGACAAAGCCTTTCTCCACGAATTTGACGAGGTAGGGGATTTTGTTCTTGTTCGTGATTACTTTCATTGTCATCCTTTGTGAATATTTTCCACTTGCTATTGATTAACGGGAGGGGTCCGGACCGCACAAACACAGCCGACCCTCTTCCCTTATCTTTGTGTTGTTGCGGTTCGAAGGATAGCAGTGCGGTGCAATGGCACCGCGCGGGACTATATGGCAAGGGTGCGTCGTGCTGTTGCACCACACCATTGAAATCGAACAAAGGAATGACACCCTCGTGCCATGCCGGAGAATCACGAAAATAGTGCGTCCTGAGCGGGGCTGCGGCGGAGGGGCGCGACGCCATCGCGTTGTGCCAGACAGACCAAGGCTGCGGAAGAGCAAGGACTGGCCACCGTTTCCGGGCCGCCAGTGTCGGAGCAGAGGGACCGGCACATGCGGGTCCCGTGGCGGCAGCAGCCGGCCAGCCGGAGTAGGACAGCCGGTCAGAGGAGGAGCCGAGGGTTAAGACCGCCGGCTGGCTGGACTGCAGGGCCCCCCCTCGCATGTGGGCCGTGGTTACAAACAAGAGGAGGGCAGCACAGACGGTCAGAGGAGGAGCTGAGGGTTATGACTGCCGGCTGGCTAGACGGCAGCTCCCCCCCCCCCCCCCCCCGCCCCCCACATGGGGGCCGTGGTTACAAACAGGCGGAGGGCAGCGTGCCCCCCTGCACCCGGAACGCTCGACCGTTTCGGCCGAGACATCTGGACAGTGCGCCAGCACACCTGGCTAGCCTACTCCAGCTGGGCCAGGCCACGTCCAAGCGGGCCGGACCTGGACCCAGTTTGGGTCGACCTGGTTCGGGCCGACCCAGGGGGGGCTTGGGTGGGGTCGGTCTGGGCCCAAAACCCCTACTTTCAAACCTCTTATGGTCTTTTGACGATAACTTCGGATACTAACCTCCAATCGACGAATCTTCAGCTGCGATGCGGTCCTTAGATCAAGACAGTCTTTTCAGTATATTACACGTAAGGTTTCAGAGAACTTTGTGTTTAGCCAGGATGGTTCGTTCACGAAACCAATCGGGCCCTCGGAGTGGAAACGCTTATAACATGAGCTCTGAATGTCTGATTGACGCGTCGTCGAATTTTTTGGATTCCTCTTAGTGAGACTGACCTTTTGGCTTAATCCACTCTAGGTTTAGACGCAGTTGTAGTACGGTCGTGTTGGTTTGACTTAAAAACTAACTGGGCCCCTGGGACGAAAAAGCCAATAACTCACAGACCAAACGTCTGATTGACGTGTCATCTATGATGTTGAGTTCCTATTGACGATACGGATTTTTTGGATTCATCAACTCCAGACATTGTGTCATTTGATTTATCATCCCCTCGGCTCGTGGAGCGGACCCTCCCGAACGATCTTGCTGTGTGCGGGAACCCTAGAGCCGACTGCGACGATGATGACGACTGTACAGAAATCCTCCGTGGATTCGACAGCGATGACTACAACACTCACCAATCCTATGTGGGTTAGTGCTACCGATCCTGTGTGGGTCAGATCCAGTGTGGGTCAGCACTTAGCTGTCCTGTGTGGGCCAGCGTATACCGATCCTGCGTGGGTCAGATCCTGTGTGGGTCATTGCGGGGGTTAGTTACCTATAGATCCTTTGTGGGTCATTGCGGGGGATAGTACCTATCGATCCTGTGTTGGTCCGACGGCTTTGATGAATCAGTGGCTACATCTGATCATCTCTATCATCTTACAAATAAGTATACCTGCGTGAGATGAATCATGACTTTCAATCATTATCTTCGATATGATTGACTCACTTTCCTATGTGGATTGTGTTGTGATATCCTGTGTGGACTTGTTCGAACATGGGCTCAGATGTTGGAGCTGAACTGGAATTGATGACTTTGGTATATGTATGGGATTATACCTAAGTAGTATTGGATGTCTCTTCATGATTGTATAATTCTTTTGCGGATTATCCTTTGTGGATTCTGGGAGACCTTCGGGGGTCTCGGGGTCCCTACTGAGTATCTTATACTCACCCCTACACGGGCTATGCCTGCACTACGTTGTGTTGGTTGCAGACGACAGACAACACTGATCGTGGCTGGGGTTTTCGGAGCAGGTCGGTACTTGGTGGTGGACCACTAGATGGGACGTACTCGGAGTGGATGACTGGACCCGAGGAGCTGTGAAGGCTATCTGTACCCACCCTTCAGGTGGGACTTCCAGTGGACGGCTCGATGTTACAGCTTTACATTCAGTTGCTATTTTCCCTTTCTAGTTGTACTTTACTATCAGTTTGGGTTTGTATACTGGCCCACTTACATTACCGCACATACTATTGTACCCAGTTATTACTTAGTGTTACTTCTGCTTCCTTACTCTGTGTGTGTTTGTTTACTTACAAAGGAAATGCCTTCACTTTCATCGGGAATTACGCCTTTGTGCTAGTCGCTAGGCCCTGGCCTATGGAAGGTGGGCTAGGGGTTGTCACGGCACAGGCCTTGAGGATGGGTCGTGTCAAAGAGGAAAATATTGAAATTTCCTAAGTATAAGCCTTGTACTTTGATGCAGCGCCATGCCGTGTTCTTGCCGTGTCCGAGCCAGACACACGGTGTATATGGGCGATGTGGAGGCAGCTTAAAGTAGAGTATAAAAAGGCAAGTACATGTCATGTACCCCAGAATTACACGTTGTGTAGTTTCTTTTTTCATTAAACGGACCGAGGCCACGCCTGATGGACAGAACTCACTTTTTCTTCAGGTTCTTCATCTAAGAGAACTCGTACAGCTGCAGAACATCTCTGAGCCCCCGAGCCTCCATCCGTTCTCTGAATCTACCACCGTCGATTGTGTTAGAACCGTAGTAGTAAGCCCTTCCTTCTCCTAGAGAATTTTTTTTACAATTCCTCATCTTTCTCATGATATCATGGATGATAATTTTGTGCCTTTTCGTATATCTACGCCATTCTATGGAGAATCAAGCCTCGTGGTTCGAGTATATTGATCTTCTAGGATCGAGGTAGGTGGTTTTTGACTTTCTGTATGACGCCTTTGAATATTTTGTGAAATTACACCAATTCCTATGAATGTGGTATTTCTTGTTTCCTATTTTCCCCTATTTTTTTTCCTACTTCGCTTGATTTCTTGAGTAGAGGTCAATGCTTGAGAATATGGTAATTTTTACTGTGCTCTAGATGTTTTTCCAGGCATGTTTTGTCTGTTAGGCATTTTTCATGTTTCCATGCCTAGTTGTAGGATATTGGAACTATTATAATGTAATGTTTTTGTGCCTTAGAATGATATCCAAGTAGTTCTTGAGGTTTAATTGGGGTGATATGCACGCTATGCATGTTTATTTTACATAGGGCTGTGAGAACCTAGTGTAGTGGATCATAAGGAGAATGGATGTAAGGGCTTCTCCAGTGTGTCTTATTAATTTGATGCAAGAACAAAGGGGTATTGATGATGAGTTCTTCCTTAAAGAGTCTGTACTTCCTCGACGTGGGACACAAGGGGAATGAGACTTTGAGTGCTTCCCCAGAGAGCCTTTAGTACTATACGAGACCACATGGGTAATTGACAGTGAGTGCTTCCTCAGTGAGTCTATTCTTCGGCTAAACCAGACGGGAAGAGACTATGTGTTCCTCCCAGAGGGTTGCTATTAATTGTAGGTTGAACCATAAGGGTTTGGCTATGAGAACCACCGAAGGGGGTTACCTTTTGTTCTACTTGTTGATTAGGTGTTACTTGTGTACTTTATATGCTAGACACTGTGGATTGTAACTGTTGTGTGCTTTACTATTTTCTGATTCCTGTACTTTTACTTTCCATGTATTCACTGACTGTTAGGCACTGATATTTTGGTGTTTGACTACAGGGACGTTGTCACACACCCTATTTGGGCCATGATTTTGGGCCCAAATAGACTATATTGTTGCAGGTACAGATAAGGGAAAGCACCCTTCTACATCAGGTACTTGACTTGTGATGGAGCTAGAGAGCATGGGACCAAGCTATGGCTTGCGATGCTGAGGAGTTTACCTATTTTCTTTTGCACTTTGGTTTAGTATTGTATTTGGAATTGTGTTTTTTTGGCTGCATTCCTAGACATATGTATCATGCATCATTTTATATATCTGTGTGTGTGGTCCAGTTGTTTACTGTTAGTTTTCTGCTGTTTATCATTTACTCTTTTATGGATGGTTACAGTTTTTGTTGTTGTCTATTTTTTTCCTCCACTGTGAACTCTACTAACGAGGGCATAGTTTCCCCACAATCACACGCAAGGCCCGCGCTACTAGTCGCCAGCCTCTGGATTTTGGGGAAATACGCTTGAGGCCATGTGACCAACTGGGTACGGGGCGCCTCTAGGTGGGTTCCAGAACTGAGACATTACAAAGTGGTATCAGAGGGAGTTTAATTTCTCTTGATTTACTGTTTGGATTCTTTATCTAGGGAGGTGAAGGATTTGGTACATGGAATTAATTTTTTCTTGGGAGGAGATAACCCGTGTATAGGGAAAAGCTAATCTACCTCACTTATTACAGTTTTCTGATATTGCTTTGTTAAAGTGATTCTGATTTCGCCTAGTGAGATTCACATGCTTTGTGTTATTATTGTTGTTGATATTGTAGTTCTATTTCTCCAGCATCCTGATGAGGTGGGGGTATGCCATCTCATGAATCATATAGGCACTTGTTAGAAATCACATGCCATGCAATCTTGTCATGCCATCAAGGGAGCATTAGAAATTGAATGTTGTTGTGATAGACGTTGTGTAGATTATGCATGATTTTGTGGTAGGTGATTTGATAGAATCCATTCAGTTTGATAGAGAGGTTGTGTGTATTGTACCTTTCTTAAAGGAACAAAAAATTTTGGTTCTTAACGTGTTATGAGACCTCAAGAATCGGAACATGGTGGATCATTGACTTCCTTCCCTTATATATGATATGTAGGTGGTGCCATGCTTTGATTCACCGAGATTATGGGCCCTCACTGATTATAATTTTCCACCTTCAGGCTTGTTTTTAGTGTTTTTGGGGCTTTGGTGCAGTTTCAGAGCTGCTGCCCAGAAAAAACCCGAATACACGGCGTGTACTTTATATATACATGCCGTGTAGTTTTTAAACTATGTCACTGACTGTGTGAGTAGAAACATGGGTTGTAAAAAATCTCTAGGAACATGCCGTGTACTGTAGGTACACGTCGTGTAGTAGTGATCCATGTACCCGGCCGTGTCACTAACAACAAGGGTCGGTGAAGCTCATGTAATACATGTCATGTTTTGTATGAACACGCTGTGTAGCCTTGTTCTAGGTACCCGGTCGTGTCACGAACAACATAGGATAGTGTAATCTCCTCTTATACATAACGTATTTTTCTAGAACATGCCGTGTAAGGGTCAGCCGTGTAACCGGCCGTGTCTCCAACAGAACAGGTTGGGAAAAATCTTCAAGTACATGCCATGTTTGTTCGGAACACTCCGTGTAGCCTCAACCGTGTAACCTGCCATGTAACTAAAAACACGGGTCATTGAAATCATGTCTACCCCACGCCGTGTCCATAGGGAACATGCCGTGTAGTCTCAGTTTAAAAAGACTGTTTGGGTTAGCTGTGCAAGGAGACTCTGGTAGGGTAATAGAGTTATATACATGCCATGTTGATTTTATACATGTCATGTTGTCATGTTTTGTAAAACTTGAGTGTTTTTTTCTCATGTTTCTGTTTTTTACTACCTTGTTCTATGTCCTTGATATTACTGATCTATGGTCTACTTTTGAATATTCAGAGTTATGCCTCTGAGACGTCCTCCGGTTGTACGTCAGTTGCATGATAGTGATCAGACGCTAGATATAGATGATCAAGGACTTCCTGCCGATCCTCCAGTCGTGTCAACCTTGGCACTGGATGTTGTACCATTTTTAGGCGCTGATGCGCAGTTTAGTGAAGTATTTATGAGGATGATTCGGACTTTTCAGGGAGCATCGCCTCCTACCACGACTATCGAAAACTTGACGTGTGTTTTCCAACAGCAGCATCCTCCTACTTTCTCTCACTAAGGAGGACCACATGTTGTAGATTCATGGATGGAATCCATGCTGACTATTATTGAGCATATGGAAATTCCTCTAGGGAGGTGGGTCAAGCTCGCTACCTATATGCTATGAGACTCTGCCATGATGTGGTGGGACATGATATCACAGGCGGGTCATCAGCAGGTTATGGCTTGGGAGGAGTTCCAGCGCTTGTTTTACGACTAATTCAACCCGGAGACCCTGAGGTCCGATCGTGTCAATGATTTCATGAGTCTAGAGTAGGGTAATCTTACTGTTATGGAGTATTCCTCTCGTTTCATAGAGCTACAACATTTCAAACACCTACAGGGTGGAGATGTGATGTTCTTATCAAGGAAGTTTGAGGATGGTCTTAGGCGGGAGATCTATTCGCAGGTGTATATCTTTCAGTTGACTGCCATCACTTCTATCATCAACCAGACACTGATTGCAGAGCACAATCTAAGAGACTCCGGAGCTGCGAGCCAGGCCGGTTCTACTTCAAGAGCTAGTATTCCTCTAGTTGAAAGCAGGAAGTGACGTAGAGAGTCTACTCACGGTGATCCGAGGAGGCGAGATACATATTTAGGTAGCCAGGTAGTATGATAACATTATTTAATGGTAGGGCACATGAGGCCGAAGTGCCAGAGATACCCAGTGGAGTTTCGATCTTGTGGAAAGATGTGTCACCTTCAGTGTATCTACCAGGTTTTCTCACTAACAGCTGGTGACGAGGGTTCTTCCATGACTCCTCGTTCAGGAGCATCACCACCAGTTTCCCACCAGTCAGGGAACTGGAGTTCTTCCATCCATTTGAGCCTAGGTGGAGGTCGAGGCCCTGGCATCCATTCACCAGTCCTTCAGCCTCAACAGGGAGGATCAGCTCAGAGTGGTCAGGCCGGGTCACAGGGCCACAGGGAAGGCCGGACTTTTCCGGTAGAGCAGACCTATCAGGAGCAGGATCTCAGACCTTCTACAGTTCGAGGTACGATCTTAATAGCCTCAGTTTTATCTTCATCTCTTTTCGATATTGGTGTTACACATAGCTTTATCTCTGTTGCTATTGTGGAGAGCCTTGGGCTCTGTATCTTTTCTTCTACTAACTTGTTTACACTAGAAACACCTTTGGGGATGAGGACATCTAGTGTAATTTGGTGGAGAGAGTGCCCTCATGAGGTTTCATGGTATAGTTTCTTATGGGATCTCTATGTCCTAGAGATGACATGGTATGATTTCATTATCAGGATGGACTGGTTGGTTCTCATCCAGCTAGTCGTGGACTGTTATCACCGCAGGGTGAGTTTAATTTCACCAGAGGGATAACCTTTTCTTCATAGATGAGAATGGGATGTTTAGGCGAGTCGAGTAGGACTCGAGCATCATGGGATATGAATGGTTACAGACCAGATTTCTAGTCTTTATCTAAATGATCAGGGGACTTCACAGTTGGACTTTCCTCTAGTGGTGGATCATTTCAGATATGTCTTTCTAGAGGGTTTTTCAAGTTTGCCTCTGAAGCGTCAGGTAGACTTCTCTATTGAGCTCATGCCTGGAGCGACACTACTGTCCATTCCTCCCTATAAGATGGCTACACCTGAGCTGTAGGAGCTCAAGAAGTAGTTGGAGGAGTTGCAGGAAAAGGGTTTCATATGACCCAGTACTTCTACTTGGGGTTTTCCTGTCTTGTTTGTGAAGAAGGCAGACGATACCCTTTGGATTTGTGTGGATTATTGGAAGCTGAACCAGTTAACTGTCAAGAACTGATATCCCTTACTGAGGATTGATGATCTTTTCGATCATCTTATAAGATCCTGTGTGTTCTCAAAGATCAATTGAAGGTCCGATTATCATCAGTTGGATGTTAGACCATTAGATATACCTCTGACATCCTTCAGGAGCAGGTATGGTCTCTACAAGTATATAGTTATGTCGTTCGGTCTCACGAATGCGCTAGCAGTTTTCATGGCACTGATGAACCGAGTGTTCCATCCTTACATGGATTCATGCATCGTGGTCATTGTGGACGATATCATGGTGTAATCTCACACACGACACGAACAGGCTACCCATCTTGAGATCATTTTGAGTACACTAAGAGAGCATCAGAATTATGCTAAACTCTCGAAGTGCCACTTTTGGATGGATCAGATTCACTTCTTGGGTCACGTTATCTCAGAGGCAGAAGTATCTGGGGACCCAGAGAAGGTGAGAGCTATAGTTTCCTTGGAGAAGCTGAAGAAATTATTTGAGTTAAGGAGTTTCTTAGGGCTGGATGGATACTACAAACGCTTTATTAAGGACTTTTCATGCTCTGAAGCACCATTGATAGGTCTCACCAAGAAGGGGGTGAAGTTATTATTGTCAGATTCTTGTAAGTCAGCCTTTTAGGAGCTGAAGGGAAGGTTGACATGAGCACCTATACTAGTCTTACCAGAGCTAGGAAAGAACAATACTGTTTTTTTGTGATGCTTCAGGCGTCGGGTTGGGCGATGTGCTTATGCAGGGAGATGGAGTCGTTGCGTATGGGTCTCGGCAGTTGAGGCCACATGAGAGGAACTGCCCGATGCATGATCTGGATTTGGCAGCTATTGTTCATGCCATGCGTTGTTGAATACATTACCTTCTGGGAGAGTACTTTGTGGATTTCACCGACCACAAGTGTCTCAAGTAAATCTTTACTCAGTGTGATCTGAATCTGAGACAATGTAGGTGGGTTGAGTATCTTTAGTCTTTTGATTTCGAGCTTGCCTATATACCGGGAATGGGAAACATAGTGGCAAATGGTTTGAGTAGGAGAACTCAGATTCAGACAATTCAGGAGGCCAGCAGTGTGTGAAAGATTGTGTCTCTGTTCTTTGAGATGCATTTGGAGGTGCACGACTAACAGGGGAAGACTTTCCTATCTTCTGTAGCTGTTACCTCTACCCTTCTTTATCAGGTGCGGATGAGGCAGCTATTAGACTCAGAATGCCTAGTCCCGTGGGAGATTTTGTCAAGAGAGGATCCTCTTCCTGGATGGATAGTGGGTGAGGATGAGATCTTTGGTTTCCAATGATATGTATGGGTTCCAGAAGACATATGCGAGGAGATGATGCAGGATTATCATTCCTCAGTTTGGACAGTTCATCCCGGCGTCACCAAGATGTATCGTGATCATCATCCCTAGTACTAGTGGGCAGGTATGAAGAGAGATGTTGCTAGTTTCGTCTTGAGATGTTCTACTTGTCAACAGGTAAAAGCGGACCATCATTGACCAGCATGGCTTTCATAGTAGTTACCCATTCCAGAGTGGAAGTGGAATGATGTCGTGATGGACTTCGTGACCGGATTGTTTAGGTTTCCTCGAGGGAACGATGATGTTTGTGTTTTCATCTAAAGGTTTATGAAGGTTTCTCACTTCTTACCCATCAAGGAGACCATCAGTGTTGATGATCTAGGAGGACTATACATTCGATAGATTGTACGTCTGAATGGAGTTCCGCACATTATTGTTTTAGATAGGGATGCGCGCTTTACTTCTCGGTTATGGCAGGGGCTTCACAGGGCTTTGGGAACACATGTAAGTTTGAGTACGACATATAATCCCTAGACAGAGGGCCAGTCCGAGAATATGATCCAGGTGCTTGAGGATATGCTCCGAGCTTTCATTCTAGACATTGACGGTTCTTGGGAGAAACATATCCCTCTTGTGGAGTTCTCCTACAACAGCAGTTTTCAAACAACTATTCTGATGGAACAGTATAAGGCTTTGTACGATAGGCCATGTCGATCACCTTTATGTTAGATAGAGGTAGGAGAGGCATATTTACGATGACCTAGTCATGTTCAGGAGACCTTAGAGTAGATAGAATTGGTTCGGAAGAGGATGGATACAACACAGTCTGGACAGAAGTCTTATGCTGATCAGCGGAGACGACCTATGGAGTTCGAGTTCAGGGATCAGGTTTTACTGCCTATCACACAGTGGTTGGGACACAAGAGGATATAGAGATAGGGTAAGCTTTCACTGCGTTACGTCAGGCCGTTTGAGGTATTGTAGATATTTTGTCTGGTTGCCTATCGCTTGCAGTTACATCAGTGGTACAGGGATATGAACAATGTCTTCCTCGTTTCTCAGCTCCGACATTACTTTTCAGACCCATTTCATGTCTTTAAACCCAAGGAGGTTGAGATTGAAGCAGATGCATCATTTGAGGAGCATCCTATCCAGATTATCGATCGCAGTATGAAGGTTCTACATGGGCGGTCTGTTCTTTTATTATGGGTGCTATGGCAGCACGGGTGAGTATAGGACGTGACCTGGGAGAGGGAGGTCGATGTACGATCGAAATGGACAAAGTGGTTCAGCATTTCTTCTTATATGCATTGATAGTGAAATTTAGGGACGAATTTATTTAAGGAGGGATGTTTTTATGAATCCAGATCTTCGTTTCTTGTTTGTTTTTCCTTTTCTGCTCGTTTTTTAGAAAAATAGGAAAATCTAGAAATTTCCTAGGTACACGCTGTATACTTTATAAGTACACACCGTGTACTTTGATGCAGCGCCAGGCGGTGTGCTGGCCATGTCTGGGCCACACACACAGTGTGTAGGGATGATGTGGAGGCTGCTTAAAGTTGAGTACGGAAAGGCCAAGTACACACTGTGTACCACAAAAGTGAACGCTGTGTACTTTATTTTTATTCATTAAACATATTGGGGTCATCCCTGAAGGATAGAAATCTCTTCTTCTTTAGTTTCTTCATCTGAGAGAACCTATATGGCCACTAAACTTCTCTGATCCCCCGATCCTCCATCCATTCTCTGAATCGACCACCGTCAATTGTGTTGGAACAGCAGCGGTAAGCCCTTCCTTCTCCAAGAGATTTGTTTTCCAATTCCTCCTCATTCTCAAGATATCTTGTGTTGAGCATTTTGTGAGTTTTCGTAGATCTACGCCATTCTATAAAGTATCATGCCTCGTGGTTCATGTATATCGATATCCTAGGATCGAGGTAGGTGGTTTGTGCCTTTATGTTGGATGTATTTGAATATTTTGTGAAATTCCACCAATTCCCTTGAACGGGGTATTGTGTGTTTCCTATTTGTTCCCCTATTGTTCTCCTGCTTTTTCTTGATTGCATGAGTAGTGGTCAATGCTTTTGAATAGGGTAATATTTATTGTGTTCTGGATGTTTTTCCATGCATGTTTTGCCTCTTATGAATTTTTCTAGTTTCCATGACTAGTTGTAGTATAGTGGAATTGTTGTACTGTTATGCTGTTGTCTCTTAGAATGATAGCCACGTAGTTCTTGATGTTTACTTGGGGAGATACATGCACTATGCATGTTTGTTTTATTCATGGCTGTGAGAACCTAGTGTAGTGGACCATATAAAGAATGTACATAAGGTCTTATCTAGAGTGTGTTATTAATTTGATGTGAAACCAAAGAGGAAATTGATGATGACTTCTTTCCCATAGAGTCTGTAGTTCCTCGACATAGGCCACATGGGGAATGAGACGTTGAGTGCTTCCCTAGAGAGTCTTTAGTACAATACAAGACCACAGGGGGAATTGATGGTGATTTTTTCCTCAGAGAGTCTATTCTTTAGCTAAACCAGATGGGCAAGACTGTGTGTGCCTCCCAGAGGGTTGCTAGTACTTGTAAGTTGAACCTTAAGGGTTAGGCTATGAGAACTGCCCAGGGGGTTACCTAGTGTTGAAATTGTTGATTGGCTATTACTTGAGTACTTTATATGCTAGACACTGTGGATTGTAGCTGTTGTGTGCTTTCCTGTTTACTGCTTCCTGTACATTTACTTTCCATGTATTCACTGATTGTTAGGCATTGATCTTTGGGTGGATGCCTACTGGGACCTTGTATCATACCCTGTTTAGGCCCTGCTTTTGGGCCCAAACTGAATATATTTTTATAAGTACAGATAAGGGCAAGCGCCCTTCTACATTAGGTACTTGACTTGCCATTGAGTTTGAGAGAATGGGACCAAGCTATGGCTTGCGATGCTGAGGAATTTACCTATTTTATTTTTCACTTTGGTTTAGTATTGTGTTCATCATTGTGACTTGTTTTGATACTTTCCTATACATATGTATCATGAATCATTATATATATGTGTGTGTGCTCCAGTGGTTTACTATTAGTTTTTCGCTATTTATCATTCACTCTTGTATGGATGGTGATGGTTTCTGCTGTTGTCTATTTTTTTTTCTTCTATTGGGTACTTTGCCAATGAGGGCATTGTTTCTCCACTATCACTCCCAAGTCCCTCGCTGCTTGTCGATAGCCTCTGGTGTTTGGGTAAATGCTCTTGAGGCCATGTGACCAACTGGGTACGGGGCACCTCTAGGTGGCTTCCAGAATGGGGGTGTTACACTTAAAATCACACCCTTTATAAAAAATGTAAATGTGGATGTAAATAGAGATGTTTTTTCTCAATAATTTTTTTGAATGGTTTATAAGTAATACATATGTGGGTTTGTAAAATATTTTTTTCTTGCATTAATGTACCCATGGAAGATTGGATTGTAATAACAATGTTATAAAATTTTTATGAGAGGATTATATTTACTAATTGTCTGTATAAGTGGTGTTTGGATTTGGGGAACATTCATAAAATTATAGGATATAGGTAAAAAATTAAGATCATGAGATGTTTGAGTTATAGAATATTCATTCAAGGAGATAACACTTAGGGTGGAATCATTATAATTTTTTTGATTATATTTTTTAGAAAAATATTTATTTTGAAATATTTTATATGTTTTCGGACAGAAGTTTATCCTTGTTATCATAAGAAATCTATTTCATGAGCAATTCTACATGAATTTTAAAAATGTGAAATGCCATATCCAATTTCGAAATGTTTTTTTATTCTCTCTACTTTTATGGATGAAAATGTATGCACTATTTGTTTAAAGACCTAAAATTAATATTTTCATTACTTAAATATTGATGAATATTTGTAAAATATTTGGAGTAAATGTTATATTACTATAATATTCATAAATTAGATAATATTTATATGAAAAATATTTTCAAGGATCTTCCAAAACTCAATTATAACTAAACTAGATTTTATGATACTTACCTTTATAAATAAAAAACAAGTCCAATTTTAAATATGATAGTTAATTATCCTATTTTTAATATTTTTTCTCTTCAATCAAAATAATATATTTTGTCCTACAAAAATTCAGAGTAATGGGGGGGGGGGGGAACACATTGTGTGATTCATTGTTGTTGAATTTAATAGATATAGACAATCTAAATTTATCACAACAATATCCAAGTAATTATTTAATTTTAAATAATTTGACTCTTCCACAAACAATGAGAAAAAATAAATTTGATTACTATATAAGGTAACCACCGCGTTGAATTGAAAATATAAAAATTTTAAGACTTTTTTAATAAGAATGTCAAAAAATGCAACTTATCGTAACTGAGACCATTTAAAAAATGGGGTAGTTGAATATGGAAATAGAGTTCTATAGGATCTGATTAAAACATGTAACATCTTGATTCAGGGAGCCTCCAAGAGGCGCCCCGTAATCATTTGGTCATAAGGCCTCATGTGCATTTCCCCGAATGCCAGAGGCTGCCGACAAGCTGTGAGGACCTTTGGTGTGATAGTGGGGAAACTAAGCACGCATTGGTAGAGCACACAGTGGAAGTAATAAATAGATATACAATAGAGGAAGTAGTGAACCCACCATACAACAATAAATATTGGAAGAATGAATGTGAGAAGCAACATGAGCATATATATATATATATTTAATGATGCATGATACATATTTTTAAGAAAACATATAAACAAACCACAATGCAAGAATAAAAGCAATACTAAACTAATGTACAAAAGAAAAACTAATAATAGCTCTACAAAATCACAAGCCTCAGCTTTGTCCCATGCTCCCCAACTTCATAGCACTCAAATACCTGATGTAGAAGGGTGCTATCCCTTATCTATACCAGCAGCAATATAATCCATTTTGGGCCCAAAAGAATGTCAGAAACCGGTTGTGAGACTAAATCCCAGTAGGAAACCACCACAAGATTTGTGCCTAACAGTCAGTGAATATATGGTAGGTAATAAACTAAAGAAGGCAGTAACCAAGGAAGTACTTAGCAGCAACCAATCCTATAGTTTCAAAGCATTCTGTTTAATATATATCAAGAAAAAAAATAAAGTTGGGAAAACACTAACAGGTAACTCTCTGGGAAGTACTCACGACATATCCCCTCTAGTCCTTCCAAGCAACACAACCAACCCTCTGGGAATCACATACAGTCTACCCCTTTGGTTCAATTAAAAGGATAACAAAGACTGTCTGAGGAAGCTCCCTTAGTCAATTCCCCCTATAGTGTAAATCATTAAATGTGAGATAGTATGTGAGTATGATAAACTCTATAATACCAAATGTAAGATCAAATATATAAAAATGAGATTCTAAAATACAAGAGGGGGTGAACTGTATACATTAAAAATCTGTAAGGAAATTTTGTGTAAACAAATATCACAAATGTTCTATTATCATGCTTGATTCCAGAAAAGTGATTCCAGAAATGAAACTTAACAAAAGTTTACACCAACTAATATTCTAATTTAAAGCCCATAGAGTCCCATAAAATATGAGTACAAGTTTAAGGAACTATATGAAATTTATACTTTCCTCAACAACTAAAATATACAGCAGAAAACAAAATGCTACAAGTAACAAGTAGTAACTATTTTAACCCAAAGAGAAGGCTATTCAACAATCCTTGATAAAAGGTCATGTGATTTATACTTTCAAGAATGTTTGTCTTACACAAACCCAGATAAACCCTCAATATGAAGATCGACATCTGTCTTGATATCCCTGTAATCCCTCGATTTTTAAGAAAATCAAAACCTCTGACTTCACAACCCGAAGTCTCTTATTTCAAGGAAATCGAAGCTCTGCACTATGAAAATGTGCACGAACCAAAGTTTGAACAAGCAGTTCAAAACCTTCAACACAAATCCTGAGAGTTTATAAGAGACCCTCTCTCTATAAATCACTTATGAATGTATTTAGCATTAAAAAAACCAAAATTCACAAGCTCATTCAAATGAGCTTCTATTTATAGGCATGATTCCAACAGTCGGCTACCTCCTCTAATGGTCAAAATTTTCCATGAATTTTGGAGGGACCTATACATGTGTCACTCAAACATCATTTAGTTGATAACTGAAAGAACGTCATCATTTTATAACAAAAAAAGTTTCAGCATAGCAAGAATCTGATATATGGACTTAAGGAAATTAATGTTTGGAGTCTATCAAAAATTAATTTCAGAGTCTATAATACAAGGATATTCAGATTCTATTTTATAGGAATTTAGAACCTTAATTAATTAGAAATACAAAGTCTAATTTCTAAGGAAATTTTGAATCTGGATTCATAAGAATTCGGAACCTGAACAAAAAATGTTCAGAGTCTGTGTTCATGAGAATTTGGAGTCAGAACTCATAAGAGTTCGGAGTCTGAATTCAGAGAACTCAGAGTCAGAAATTAGAGAAGTTTGTATCCAGAAATCGTATTTAAAATTCTAAGTCAGAACTCAGATGAATTCGTAACCAGAATTCTGATTCGGAATTCAGAGTTAGAACTCAGAAGAGTTCGTAACCAAAATTTTTATTTAGTATTCGATGTCTGTACTTAGAAGTGTTCGTAACCAGAATTCTGAGAATTTGGATTCTAAAATAGAATGCTTCATATCTACGTAATTATAAGATTTTGAGCTTTTTATTACAAACTGAATTTTATACTTAGGAAAAAATATTGATATGAGCAATGAAATCAAGGTAGGGGTAAATTTCCTTGGGGAAGAAAAGTTTCCTTATAGAAGTAAAACAAGGAATAAAATGAGTTTTTCCTAAAATAAGGTGATTGTGATTTCAAAACAAGAAAGAATGGTAAATTCATAAGGATACCGTATTGACATAACAATATTACCCAATTATGAAGTAATGGGAGACTCATAAGGAAAACCTTATTGACTGAACATTAAAGACACTATGAGGAATCTCACATGGTCAATTCACATTTTAGTGAAATGTTATAAAGAGTCTTTGACAAAGCTCACCCGATCAATTCCCAAAATTGTCAAAACTGTTCAAAGATTCTCTGAGGATGCTCACATGGTAAATTCCCTTTATAGTCTACTACACCTGGTTCTGACGGCCTTGTGTAATTCAAATAAGAAGAGCAATGCAATATAACCAAAGTAAACCTCGAGAGCTACTTAGCTAACAGTCTACAACATATCAACAATGTCATATAAGAATATCCACTCAAACGTATAGTACTAGGAATGAAAAAAAACATCAACAAATACCAACAGGAAAATAAGACCAAACGGTCATAAATAAAACATTCATGGGAAAACTCTTGAAAATCATAGCAATCAACCCTATTCGCATCCAATTAACATCAACTAAAACATACCAGCATAGCAAGAAATTAACAGGGTTAAAACGGTAAACACGCAACACCCCGTTCAAGGGTATTGCACAAAATTGCACATATAACACAATGAATTTCAACAGAAAGGCACAAACCACCAACCTCGGTGTTGGGAGATCTCTATACATGACCCTCATGCCTTAAATTTCCCATGAACACGATAGATCTAGAAAACACTCCCAATGTTAAACTGAGGATTACATGAGAAAGAGGAGGAATCCTGAAACGAAGCTCTAGAAGAAGGAAGAGCTCACCAATGTGATCCCAACACAATCGACGGTAGTTGAATCAGAGATTGGCTGCTCACTCAGGCGCTTAGTAGAAGATCGCATCTATAAACTCACTCTACGACAAACCAAAACTAGAAGGAGGGTTTTCTATCCATTAGACGCGACCCTGGTGTATTTAATAAAAAAAAAGTAAATATATGGCATGTACTTTAGAAGTACATGGAGTGTACTTTACCTTACCGAATCCCGCTTTAGGCAGCCTCTAGGTCACTACACATGGTCATGTGAAAGGCCGCTACATGGGTAGCACACAACTACCCATGGTAACCGAGTACACCATGTGTACTCATATAGTACACGACGTGTAATTCAAAAAATTCTAGAAATTATTATTTTTCTAAAAAACAACTGGAAAAAGAAATTATACCTGAAAAAAGATCTGGGTTCTTACCAAACATTATTTATTGAATATTTCAACACTAAGAAAATTGTAATTATGTTGTAAGAACATTTTTTTATACTCAAAATATAGTTATTCTCTATAAGATCTTAATAGATATCCTTTTGAGATATGGAAGAGAATAACACAAATACTTTTATATATCAGAGGATTTGGGTATAATGTATTAATCTTGAATAATTAATATCAACTTCACAAATTTGATCCTAAATTTGAGAACAAAATTTTCCTTATTTCTCTTTAACTATAAAACCACATAGATTTCATAATAAATGATCTAATAACGGTGTGAAAATTCATCATACAATGTTTTATTGTTATAATCCTTACAATTTTAAAGACTATCGAAACATATTAATAATAATTATTATTTTTTGAAATGCTTCATTTAGACTATCCAATTATGTAACACAACCATAGTTTTTGGATCCTTCATTTTTTATTTAAATAGATTTTCCATATTAAGATAATATTTATATAGATGATACATAAGAGGTAATTGACGAAAAACATAACTTTTTACCTAATAACTTGTCATCCATATAATACCATCCAATCGATAATATCATTGGATATGTAACTCAATTAATTAGGATTCATAATTTATTTGAAAATAACTGGGAGAATATTGAATTTCTATAATATGGAAAAAATAAAATTGTAGAGGAAGCATTTGGTGATGAAATTTACATAGATTATACTTATGATCAACTAGATCGATTAGAATGTAATCAGTTATTGACTTTAGTTGAAATAATTAATTAACTTGTATTTATTATGGAAAAATAGATTCCCATAAACAATGATCAGAATAAAATAATATTCATATTGAATTAATCAATATTTGTTGGTAAATGATACTATAAAAAAAGTTACAATCTATGGTTAGATTTTTGAACAATTATCTAGGCTCAATTATTTCCAAAACATAGAAGTGTTAAAAAATATATATTATACATTATTTCAAATTGATGTGAAATGCAACAATATTAAAAGTTATGTTTAATATGAAGAATTTATTGAACATCATTCAAATTTTGATGTTAAATTTTTCCTAAAACATGTTTTTAAATAGTCCAAATCTCTTTATGTGCATAAACAAGACTTTAGAGCTTGTTATAATAGACTAAATAGTTTTTAACATCAAAATATTTTTTGTTGTAATTATTTACAAATATAATTTTTTATAAAAGATGTTTCTATAGATATCATCATCATTTATATTTATTTTGAATTACTTATTTTTTGTGTCCATACAAAAATTACATTGCAATGACATTTTGGACCATATGAATAGTTATATGGAAATAATCATAATTGTTGAACTCAATTTTCCATTGGATTTATAATTTTCTATAATCATGAAAAGGTCATTAAAAATCAATATTAACATAGTAGATATTTTCAAACAAATTTCAATTTTGTTTCTACTCCTAATCTATTAATAGTCTAATAGTAACCTCATTAAAAAATTATCTTGATGAATATGGGAATCTATTAGATATGAAACACTATAGATGAATGATTATAAGTTTCTAATATTTAATGGCGACTCAAAAAGATATAATATTTCTATAATATTTATGTATAATATATCATAAAACTGCTAAGTAATCACATTTAAGAGAGGTAAAATGTATTTCTCATTTCCAGAATGCTTTATCCAAAAGTTCTTAATTTTACTCCCCCAAAAATAAATTTACACTAAAATGTTATTATGATGACAAATCTTATGGATATATATTGGTAAAAATTATTACATTCACAACATTATATTTCCATGTAGAAGTATTATTTTTATTGTTTAGTAATAATATACATTATATTACACAATCCATTACTGAAACATAATTTATAGTAAATAAAAGTGGTTGGAAAATAATGTGTTGGATATGACACACAATAAGAGATATTATTTTGAAATTAAACCATACTGTAAAAATTTGTGATAATACAATTATGATTTCCCTCTCCATAAACCCAACACATCACTCATGTACTAATCACATAGAAACAATACAATTCTTTCTTATTGATTCTACCCAAAAATAATATATATTTCTTAACATTATCAGAATTTAAATTTTACATGATGATATTTTTATGAAAACACTAAATTCTTGTTGATTTAAATTTATTAATCCTATGATAGTAATGGTCAATTTAATGTTATATTTAATTGAAATGTTATTTATGTTTTCTCATGACATTGAAAAATTATAAAAAACGTGGGTGCTCATTTCGTTTAAAATATTATTTATCTTTTTCTTATAAATATTCTCTTATTTGAGGTTTGACTTGATGAGAATTATATCTAACAAAACTCATTAATAAATAATGTTATACATTTAATTTATCTCATCTAAAATGTTTATCATAATTATAATTATAAAATCCTTATTTATACGTTTTTTTAATTTTTAAAATGTTTAACAAGGTGTTATCTTATAATGATAGTCCATTACATTCATTGAATGAAAAATCCTGGAGATTAAAAAACCACTTCTAATGTCATAAAAATCATATAAAATTTCTAAATATTAAATTTATATACTAAATAAGATCTAGTAAAATGTATTAATTTTATAAAATCTATACAAACATAAAACATTTATATATTTTTATGAAATGGAATTATTTTTATAATTTCAATCAAAGCATTAACCCAATAGAGGTAAATTTTATAAAATTTATTAAAAGATTTTTATTATTTCTCATTATATTTATTTAATAATCGTTAGATAATATTTTGAATAATTAAAAAGGGGAGAAATATATGAAAAAGTATGTTTTTTTAAAGGGTGAAATATTAGAAAGGGATATAAATAAAACTAAATATCAATCATATAGTTTATTTGAATGGAATTGAATGTTTCCATTAACCAAACTTTTAATTTTTTATTAGAAAAATTTTTTTATAGTATTCTCATACTCACGGTATCTAATGTGTTTTATTTTGGTGAATTTTTGTATATGTAATGATATTGCCTTTATGAAAATAAAATTTAAGTTCCTCTATTATTTTTATTTTAACATATCAACTCTTCTTGTGTGTCATGATCTTTACCAAAGGTCGGATATTTTTGGTTCAAATAATCTTGTGCTTCCATTATTTATAAAATGTCAATATAGTTAATAAAAAAAATTTAATATCATTATTTTTTAGTTAAATTATCATTTTACTAATCTAGAAAAAAATCTAAAGGTTTTATTCAGAATGTTGAAAATTTAAATAGCTTAATTTCATGCACATATTTGAATTCACCATATGTCGAAGAGCTATAGTGATGTAGGGATAACTTCAGTAGACGATATGATTTAATACTAAAGGATTATGAATATAATTAGTATGGTGTTACAACATACCCCAATAGTCATGTGATTCAATTATTAAAATTTTATATTAAAAGAAAATTCTTTAAGGATAAAGTAATTAAAAAATTTTAAAAATAGAAGTATTTTTAAATTTCTTTTTAATCATTCATAATATTTTTTTCTTGTATATTTTTGGTAATTTTATTTTTCAGTTTTGGAAGTTTTAATTGGTGCATCTAGGTATAAGATGTTGGATCTTGATTTGATCTTGTTGACTGAGGTCTTATAATGTTAGGAAGATATAGTTGGAAAATATCTTGTTGATAGAGTCATTCTAAGGAAAGGGAGACAGATAACATCAAAATGAATTTATATCAAGGAAATCAATGTATTAGAGTACAAAACCTCGGATAGGTTTAAAGTTAGTGATATCATAGTTCATGTTTAATAAATATAAATTCAGATAGGGTAAACATACACTTTTTAAAATAACTTCCTTGTATATTTAAATTGTAATTTGATACTCTATGTTTTTATTTTCTCTTATGAAATCATTTTTTATTATTATGATTTTTTCATATTATTGACCATCCACCTAACTCAATTTTCACTATGTTTAATTTTTTTTTACATTTTCACATCTCTATTACATTTATATAATTTTTTGATTTCAATGTTTCCATAATGTTTTTTAGTATATTTCTCCAAATGTTGATTATATTTGAATAATAATTTGGTTGACAGGATGATTATTACATCTGGGAGTTTTAGAACCTAAATTTATAGAATATTATAAATTAAATTAAAAAAACACCTTAAAGATTATCATCCAACAATATATATGACAATATGTTATACAATAAATATTGATATTGGAAAATTATTTCATCTATAGAAAATTTAATTTTATTGAATCTAGTAGGGAAAATCCTAAAAATCATTTTCACAATAGCTGATTCATCTAATGTATCACAAGATCCTTTTATATGGAAAATACTATCATTTCACCTATAAAATTAGTCATATATAGTTTTATAATTATCCTTCCACATTTCCCCAAACATGGATCATAAAATTTAATGTTCTTCTCCCTTAATCATCACATTTCTTTCATATAAATCATCCAGTTTCTCTAAAATGTACTTGGTAAATTTTAATCCCAAAACTATATATAATGATTTATTAAAAATGAGGATATAATAGAATAACCCACATTTATATCAACCATTATATTTCTCATAACATCATATTTCATGATAGAATCACTTTTAAATTACATAAATCTAACTATTAAATTTTAATAAATTCTATACAGTATGGTAGGATAGATTTGATCAAATTATTCTCCAAGACCTGAATACTATAATCATTGAAGACAAGACCACCTTTATTTGTCACTAAATTTAATATTTATATCACTACTCTTTAGATTAAGTTGGATCTTCCATAGGTAATATTTTTTTGTTAGTTTCCACTTAGAGTTACCAGTTCCAACAATATAATTGAGTGGGGTAGGGGTGAACTAATAATATATTTATTTTATGTTTATTTTTATCATTAATTAAACACTGTATTTAGATATGATCTCAATCCTATCAATATGATTCTCCTTATTATATTATAATATTACCAAAATTAAATCATACAATAAAAAATAGATTAACAAGTTTCCACCCCATCTTGAAAAGCCAACACTATATTATGATTGGTTATTTCCACTAGTCTTATATTAACCACTGTAAACTTATATTATTACTATGTGTAATAATTTTCATTGAACCAGAAATAAAATAAAATTAATAATACTCCTTTATTATTACAATGAATATAATCATATGTCCTAGTATCACACTACATGATCATTTTATTATTTATCATAGTCTTCATTCCTCGAGACTTATATAACCTCTGATTACATTATGATTTCCTCACATTAAATTTTAATAGATCCTTCCAATGAACATGTGATTATGACATGAAATTCATAAAAAACGATTATATAGAATAACATTGACCTTTCCCTTATTTATGGAATGCTTCTTTATATTTATCAGCCCTGAAACAACATTATTCATGTTGTTATATTTATCCTTAACTTCCTTGATGATTAGGATTTTTCTATATATAGTCAAATCCTTCCAAAAATATATATATGATATTCTATATTATAGGTTTAGTATCACTTTATACCTTCTGTATTTACTCATTACATTATTAATATCATTTTATATTTTAAATATATCATTTATATTATTATAATTTTTTAATTATAGAAATCCATGACTCTCTATAGTAGTAGATAACCCATTAAAATCTAATAGTTACTTTCAGTTTGAATTCATATATAAATTTCAAGACAATATTTTTTTAAATATTAATTATATAAAAACTTATTTCTTCATATGATATCCAAACATCAATAATTTCTATTCTTATAAAAATAAATAACTTAATTAAATATATTTCTTGTTTTCATGTTCGTTGAGTATTATGATTTGGTGTTTCACTGTAAAGTGTGGCATTACAATTTTTCCACACACAACAATGTAGTGGCATCCCAGATGTGAAGGATTAATTTTATTTTATTTCATTAATATTAATATATTATAATGGATTTTATATTAATTCAATGAATAAAATCATTTAGCTCCATCTGAATTAAATATAGTTTTTTGTTTCCCATTTTTTAGATTTTCAAAAAGTATAGTATCTCACAGGGAAAAAATATTTATATACTAGAGATTATCCGAATGTAAAAAATTATCACAGTGTGTCCAAATACGTTATAAATTTCAGGAATAATATAAGTTCTAAATATATTACATGTTTGGTTTAATATCACATGAATTAATAAGTATTTAAAAAAATCCATCAATATATTATTAAATCGTAAATATATTAAGAAACTCATGACTTTGATATATTTTTTATTTGAAACAATTTATCAATGTATTAAATATATTATGATATAACGTTATCCTTATAAACATTTCATGACTTTACAAATTTCCCAATATTATCAATTAAAAAAGTTTAAATTCTCCATATTATATTCAATTTTATTTCACTACCTTCCTCAATTTTCTAGAAACATTAATTTTGTATGGATAAATGATACATACATAGTATGATGTTATCCTTTTGAAAATATTTTAATATTTAAATAATCATCGTAATAATTAATTAAAATTTATTATCCATCTCTTATAATTAGGATATTACCCCTAAAAATTTATAATCAATCCTTCCAATATCTACATTAATCCTTATTAACTTTATACTAAGACAAATTTCAGGAAAAAATGTCAAGTTCTATAACTTTGATATCAATTCATAAAATTAATAATTCATATTTGGTTCTTCTTAAAAAAATAAAATTTAATTAAAACATTATCCAATAATAAATTTATAAATGATTACAGCATCCTACCATCTCAGTAACGTTTTTTGGGCGCTCAATAATTATAGCTATCTTTTTCCTCTTATAATTTCATGTCTTAATACTTTTCTTTTATAAATATACATCCAAAAATACTATAAATATTGGATATATTGCTTCTAATTAAGTGAAACTTATCTTATGTTTTCATGTATATCATATCCATATCAATTAAAGGATTTCATTTCAAGAAAATATTAATCTAGAATTTTTATGTAATATGGGTGATTTCATTTTCCAATTGTTTTATAGAAATTAACACACCATTAATTATTCATATATTTTGATAATCCACATTACCCAATTTCCACCAATCCTTTAGATATTCCCCCATGGTAAATTAATAGAAAATAAAATATTTATATTCAGTATTTAATTTGAAACATAACTTAAGATTCTATAAAAGAAACATTATAAATACCTTGATTTTATAATTAAAATAATACATTAAACTTGACATGAAAAATATTATTTCTGGTTTTTTTATAACTGTATAAGATTAATCTCTTAACACATATATGTATATGGGATTGAGTATATATGTTTTAAATTTTTTCTAGTTAATACATAAAGAGATAAATAGTGAGGAATGATTAACATATTCTAGATGTGGACATCCTTTTAATAATTGCAATTCAATAGAAGATAAAATATTGAATATTTATAATTCTAAAATATTAATCTAACATATTTCATGATATATATTATACTACTTTTTTTCAAAGAAAATTAAAATCAATATCCCCATGAATTAAAACAGGTTTGATAATGAAAATAATTATTTTTTTCTTATAATATTTATATATCATGATAATTCTATTGATTAATTCTATATTCAAGCTAATAATTTTGGAATTGTTATGTGAATAAGAGTTTCATTCAAAGATTTGAATCATTACACCACAATATTTTTTTTCATGTGATCATGAAGTCAGCAATAAAAATAAACTAGGAATTATATAGAATATAAAATAATATGAATCCAAAATTCAATGGATAATTAAAAATTAATAATGATAAGGTATTCACATGATAATTATGGAGTTTAAAATTTGAG
The DNA here is from genome assembly GCA_963277665.1 of Viscum album. Classification (NCBI taxonomy): domain Eukaryota; kingdom Viridiplantae; phylum Streptophyta; class Magnoliopsida; order Santalales; family Viscaceae; genus Viscum; species Viscum album. The sequence goes on from OY728126.1 coordinate 66,416,474, forward strand.
TATTTTAAACACACCATTTTAGATTGAAGATGAGGTCATTTTATAAATAATGTATGACCATTTCTAAATTAGAATATTGTTTTCCCAAATATCAGGGAATCTCAATATTAAAAAAGGAATTTAATATATATATTAATATATTGAGTTTATAAAGACAAAATAAATAATAAAAATATAAAATGTAGTGTAAATATTATACTACAATATAGTCTATTATCATCAAGGAAGAGAAATGGAGATCAGTTGAAAGATATAGGGAATATTTGGATCCATTTTTATTATAAATCACAATTATTAATAAATTAAAAATAAAGGAAAAAGGAAATATACCAGAAAGCTCAGCCAGGGGATAACCCCCTGACCATTTATTAAATAAAATGAAAAGTGCTGTATACAAGCATCAAAAGGAAAAAAGAAAAGAACATACATGTCACACAACCCATACCCATATCCATAATCCTCCTCCACTGTGGCTGTTTCCCATTCTGAACTTTCGTAATTCCTCAGAACCATAGCATATTTCCTTCACAGATTCATCCACTCCAAGGATAAGATCTCTTCATTACCACCAGAGGACCTAGTGACTAACAGCTTTGGCAAATAGGAGTAATCTTTCTTTGACCTACGTCGTAGAGGGGCAGTCAAGACTTCTTGATCCCCGCTCACCTTCGCCTTACCGCCTTGGACCACATCACTAAAATAAGTCTTGATCGTAACTCCATAATTTTCTTGATCACTCTCATAGCAATCCCCCCACTTTCCATGGATAAGAACCTGATGAAAATTATCATTCCCTCTACGACGCTGCTGGAATTGACCGTTGGTGTCAATCGCAGCAAGGCACTGTGGCTGTTCCGGGGACTCCGAATGAACTAAAGTCCCCTATAACACTTAAATTGACCCATTGCCTCCCTCCTGTGAAGGAGCCTCATGCTGCATCTCAATCATGGAAGTTCCCTCCTCTACCAGCTCCTTTTCCAACTCCTAGAACTGATTGGAAGTAGCAACTGTGAATCCCACCTCCCCATCAATCACAGCCCTACCTTGCACCCCATTCCTACCATCGAAAACCTTCATCATATCACAGCCTCTGCCAACATCATCCTGCACTCCATTTACAATAGTCACTACTTCCTTGCACCAATTTCTCGCCATTTCAGTTGGTGTAGACACAAACACCTCATGCTGCAACTCCTTCACTACAATGTTTACACCTGTAGTTCACCCCTTAACCAGAACCAAAAGCCTCCTTGGTATTCGCATGAATCACCCCATCACCCAACTTCAGATCATATCAAAGCCTGCTGAACACAGTATATACATTAGGATTTGAAGGGGCCTCTACACAGCTCCTCAAAGGCACTGAATATCGATTCTCCTCTATATTTCCAGGCGCCACACCCCCAGCAGACACCAATCTCAGCCTGGAGGAATCATCCACTCTCCCCTTCCGGTTATATGACCTTCTGTTCAGCACCTCAAAGTGACAGTTCAATGCCATATGCCCCAGACGACAGTAGGTGTTACAATATCCTACCCAAGATTCAAAAATCACGGGATGTCTCTATCTGAATTCCTCACTAACAGTGATCCATGCCCAATTGACCGCGGGCCTTGCAATGTCCACCTACACACAGAGTCGAGGATACACCGGATGACTTACAGTGGACCTACGAACATCAGAACAGAGAAAGAGCCCCACCATATTACCAATCATGCGAATAATTTCAGGATTTTGAAATTTTAGAGGGAGCTGTGAAAGACTAACCCATGCCGCAGTGGTTGACGGATAACAATTCATGTATAAATCAAACAACCAACGAAGGAGGAAGAACCGGAATCCGTTGCATCTATGAGGGGCACTGGACCAGGCGCGAAAAAAATCATCCTCCGAGGAAAAGCGAATCATGAATTGGAGACTATCGAGAAGCCCAACAACAGTGCGCTCTTGCAAATCCCTCTTTCCGAAGATGAAATGGTCAAAGTCATCGACCGAGGGCCTTCTCCGATCAAATCGTGCTACCAGCGTTAAATCCAAGTGACTCGAAGCTTCAAAGAACTCGGATGAAGAGATCAATAGTGGGGATTACCCAGATGAAGATCAGGAACCTTTGAGCATAAATAAATTTACGAGAAATCCAGATGGTAGTTAGGGTTTGAGAAAGTAATGAAAGGCTTATGCGGTGTTGGAGGCTGTGAGACCCGGTCCTTCGCCTCCCTCCCATCTCCTGGAAGGGAAAAATGATATATATATAACAAAAAATCTACTAAATATTTTATTTGTTGATACTAAAAATAAATGAGGTGTTTCTTTTGTTTAAAATTATTTCAATATTCAAGGATGTTAATGGATGAAGAATAGGATATCAGATATTTTCTAATTCACATGATTACATTAATCTTTTTCAATGTTAAGAAGAATGGGTAAACCTTCATAGAGCCGCATTCAAACATTTCCAAGCATCCTAGGACCATAGTCTAGGGATGAATACCAATTAATTATATTTGAGGACATCATATGGTGTAAAGAAGTCAATTTTTATAGATCATATACTTGAGTAAAGTGAAAAAAATATTGGAATTATGTATAATTAATATATTAGGTAGTAAGTATTTTTTTAATTATGTTTAAGTGTTGAAAATTTTATCTACCACATGCAACCATTCTTTATGATAATATTGAAGATCCTATGTCTCAGTGTCAATTAAAAATCAATAACGTTGTATTCACCTAAATTATTTTAAAACCATGTAAAAATATCATGTTATATTATCTCTTTATTCTATTACTTTTATATGGTGTATTTTAATTTCCTGATTTTTAAATGATCTAATCAATCTAATATCCTCACAAGAGAAAATTTGTAATGAAAAAAATAATTAGTCCAAAACACTGCCCACATCGATACATCCCAAATTAGTGATAGAGTATGAGAACATTGGTCATTTAAATTGGCATAATAGTGACATATGGTATATCTGATCTATATGAAACATCATATGTGATTGGGAGATAAGCATTATATATCCTCTGATGTATATCATTATTGGATGAAAAAATTGATTTTATATTATACCTGCTCAATGGTCCCCATAGAGAATTAGATATTGAACATACTCTCTGATTTATTCTATACTGATGAGAAATGCATGATAGTGTTAACTAAAATGTATTAATTGAATCCTCTAAATGATACTAAATTAATATTAGGGGTATATTTTTAATAACTGATTATATATATTTATCCCCATTCTCATTATTAGTTATATCTATATTATATATTTTATGACTCTTGTAGGTTTTATATTAATGAAAATTTGGATGTAACATATAATTTGGAATTGATAAAATTGAATAAAATGTAATCTAATAAGATGAGAAATATCCAATCTAGGAAGAAATAAAAATATTATTTTTTACAAGTTGATGGAAATATAAATTAAATTTTGTATCATATTTTTTGGTATCTAACCTCATATGGAATTTAAATAAAAATGTTTATATAATGTTATTAATAAAAAAATTCTTATTTTATTTCAAAATTAATTATCATTTTAAAAATATAATCTTTGAAATTTTCACATTCAACTATGAGTTATTTAAATGTTCAACACCCTTGGATTTTTTAATATTATTCCACGTAATAAATAAGTTAATTGGATAACATATAATGAAATTATCCATGAAATTATGTTAATAATTATTATAAATTATAAAATTAAATAATTAATATATTATTTAAGTGAAATATAATTATAAAATGTAATTTCTAAATCCTAATTAACATTATTGATAAAATAGTACTATATTAAAGTATTTTAATTATTATAATTATTTTTCCATTTATGTTTTCCTTAAAAATTTGATTTATTTTAATATACATAAGAACCATTAATTTTGTAAAATTTTATAAAATTATTTTATAAGTTATGAATTGGATATAAATAAATATAATATCATTTGAAGGAAGAAATATTGGTTTTATGGTAAATTAATTTTGGGGTTGAAATGGGGTTTTTATCATCATTAATTAAATTAATAACTATTTATGAAAGATTCCAATAAAATGATATATAATATATTTGAATATATATTTTAACATTCATTTAATTGTTTATTAGGAATGTAATGAGAATAAATTCATTGTAATGCTTAATTATGATTTTTTATGAAAATAATTATAATTATTTTCAAGATAATTTTCTACCCAACTATGATAAATTATATGAATTGAATATTATATAATCGTTTTCATTTTTTAAATAGTTATTTAAATTTTTTTAGTAGGTTACCTACATTTTTTTTCAAGATAAATAATAACTGAGGTAAAAAATACATTACTACGACAATGGAAAGATTTATATTAATCTATAGAGAGAAGGATTAAAACACGAAAAAAAATTATCTAAATCCAATTGGTTTAGTTTTTTTCCACATAAATATATATTATAGTTGATTTTTTTATTTTCCATATTACATAGAATATTAATTTATTATATTTTAATGCCTTATGTATTTACATGTTTTCCATAAACCTACTTTATTAAAGTTAACAAACTATCTTAAATTATACACAAAAAATAATCACTTTTTCTCATCCAGTAGATACAAATAATATTTTACAACAGCTTTCCCCATATTGAAGAACTTTTTTTATTCCAAACAAATCCATAATGGTATAAGGTTTGATCAAAAAGATGTTTTTCAAAGAAGTTGTAATTGACTATAAAAATAAAATTTGATTTTAATTTTTCATTAAAACCCCTAAATATTGAATAAAAATATTTATTATGTCAACATCACTACTATAATTTTTTTTTGTTTTTTTGTTTTACGTCCATTTTATAATGTTTTACATCATACCGGAAATGATCACATTTTTCATTCATACATGGGTGATACTACCTCTGTGATGGAATGCGATTTTATCTTTATTTCCACCATAAATTTATGTTAATATATATGAATTTGATAAATATATAAAATATTTGTTACATTATTATTATTTAATAATTCTATATTATAATTTACCATTGTTTATTTCAATTAATAAAGGAATGAAAAAATATCTCATGCGTACGTGAGGACTACCAACTCCGCAAAGTGATGTAATTATTTTTTTATATCATTATATAGATGAGAATAAAATGTTATATAATTGTTAAATATTCTAATTTTAACAGGTTTAATATACTATATATGATGAAACTGTGAACAAGGTTCGTGAACTAGAAAATTAAAACATAAATCTGAATGGGAAACAAACCATTTACACTCAAATGTTGATTTTGAGGAAGAATTATCAGTAAACGGGAAATCCAAAAATTATAGTACAAATATATATTGTATAATAAATATTAATATTATTTTATTATAGTTTCATAATATTTCTAAATTCATTATAAAGGTGGTATGGAGTGCATAATAAGAATATCAGGACATGGTGTAAGGATTTATATAGCAATATCAATTTTAATCGGTTTTGTTTATGCTTGATCTCTTTTTGGGATGTTATACGATTTTTAAATACTAAAATGCACATATATTCTTCCCTTATATATGTCTTTGTGGTGGTATTTTTTGATATTAATTCTCCTCTCTTTCATTTGTAAAATGATAGGGAATGTTTTTTTAAAGAAGATCCAATATTATTTCCTCCTTGGCCAACAATATTTTACATCCAAATCCATGTTAATAATTATTTTTCTTGAATTTTATTTAATATAAACTTATAATTAGTTAATGTATTATTTTTCCAATTTTCAATTTATTTCATTTCATTTAAAATGAAATTTTACAATGTTTTATAAATATTTTATTTCTGATTTTAAACAAATATTTTAACCGGATTTTTGTTTCAATGTTTACCGCATGAACTAATTCTACCAATGTCATAACCATTGTTTGAATTGAATATTAAGTTGAAAGATTACATGTTTATTTTTAAAAAATATATTTCTAAAAATATGATGGAACTTTTTATTTAATGTTTTATTTAAATAAAATGATATTTGTCTCATATTATTAAGGAAGGGTTCAAATTTTCATTCAAATGGTATTTTTAAAATATTTCAACTCCATTTTATGTTTCTTATTCACAAATGGGAAATTCTATTATGATGTGAGACAATTTATTTCGTTATATTTTTTATGACGATATTTTAATGATGATTCCAAAATACCAATTACATTTTCAAGAGTTAATTAGTCTGTGATACAATGATAAAAGTGTATATGATCTTGAGGAATATAAATGTATGGTTTTCATTATGTGATGTGTAATACAATAATTATATCACTCTCCAAAGATCTATATAAATATTAACATCTCATGAAATAATAAAAGTACGATATGAATTAAAATAATTCAAAAAAATAAAACATTTTAGGGATTGAATGCAATCGATTATGGGTCATTGTACACTATATGATTATGGACATGGAAGAGAGTCTCGATAAATAGAATGATTTTACATTAAAATTATTTTACCACTTTCTATTTTAAATGGTAATATTATTATAATATTTTCTAATTTATCATTTTTTATTAATGGGTTCTCCTGACTCATAAAACTCATGTCTTTTAAAATTATATTATCTTATTCCATGTCTCATTATTTATGACATGTTATTGATTATGATTGATATTCATAATTTTTTATTATTCTCTCACACCCTCACTTTTTACATATTATTTCATATGATCATCAATTAAAAGATCCCAAATATACCTTTAATGATAATCTAGATTACACATTCTTATTTTTCCAATTCTGTTGGTTATAATGAAATAATAATTGAAGAATATGTCTAGTAATTTAACATTGAGAGAATAATATTCTGATTATTATTAGATATATTTCATGAAATAATTTGATTATGTATCATAATATCTAATGATACTAAACCATTAGATTTATAGAGAAATTATTATTATTAAATTTATTGAATACATATTTATAATGATGAAATATTTATATATTTTATTATTGGGTTACTTCCAATGGTATATAAAATTTGAAAACCAAAATTGGGTTGCATGTTGAGGTAGTGGAAATTGAATTTGCATGAATGTTGTAAAAGTGCAACAACATTATCAAACATCTTGAAGACAAATAAATGAATTAGTTGTTATATAAGGGAAAATTACACATGATTAAATAAATATTAAAAATATGTAATTGATGGAAAATGTGGGCAGAATAATTTCATTGAAGAGAAGACCCATGTGTTATATAAAATGATTTTACGGAATAATTAAAAATTAGATAATAAATAGAAACAAATACTGGATCATGAAAATTTAACACTAGAAGAAACTAACATGCATGAATATATATCTACAAAGGTGAAAAAGGAATGTGTCATTTGAATGATATATAATTTTAATAAGGATACCACACTAAATCTAAAATTCATTTATATAGATTCAAATTTAAAAAATATTTTAGTGACCTATGATTAGTCATCCCATAAGTTTGCGAAAAGGTTTTTCTATCAAAAATTATATATGAGATTAATATTTATACAAGAAGAAATATTTTTATAAATAATCAATTGAAATAAACAGTAGATAAGTCAAGTAGAATCTCAAAGAAAAATGTTAAACCTTATCCGAGAAAAACATATTTTTATTAAGGTTATTTATATCCAAATTCCATGTTATAGTATAAATTTTGGACATATATTTATGGATAAATGTTAATAAAAATAAACTAATACATCAAGTGTTTAATTTTGTAAGAGAATAAATTTTACTTACCCAAAAGTATTTCAAAATGTGGGGGATTTAGATCCAAATATTATAGAGATAATGTTGAACATACTACTTCATAAAGGATAAAAATAATAATTAATGGATTTTTTTTATTCTAATAATGTTTATTGAAGATGGCCATTGATTTTTGGTATAAAATATAAATCCATAATATAAAATGATACAATTTATTAATTTTGAGTATATGTAATATAAAGATAATAAATAAACTAAAATGATTATAACTATCCAAATATATTAATAAACATCCCCACTAAATGAACGGTTAAAATAAGTTAGAATTTTAATGGGATTTATACTAAAAATGGTAACGATTAAGATGAATAAAGGTTCATTACAACAAATCATTATTAAATTAATATTACATAAATAATAAAATATCTGATTCAAATGGAAAAAAATAGATGCGAATAAGAGTTTTCCTTAAGGTTTACACAAATAAAAAACATTAAAAATGTACCTGAGAAGAATAAGATGGATACTGCATCAAATAATATATGATTATACCATAGGATAAAATGATATATCACTTAAAACTGGAGTAAAAACATAATACATAGTGACTAATGAATAATATTAAAGAAAAAAATGAAAACAATCCATAAAATGATCTAAATTTTAGGATTTGTAGAATAAAAATATGAAGAAGATATTGGAATTTATATGATGTTTCAAACCAACAGTGACTAGAAGTATTAATAGAAATAATGAATTAAGATCTAAAAACCTATTTATATTTCCATGGAGTGTGATTATTTTTCCATCCAATCTTTTGAAATAATTAATGATGAACCGGGCACTAGAGATATTTTGTGCCTTTTTATGTGATGTGAAACTAAGCATTATAACTATGAAGAATATCAAGAAAACATAATGGCTAGTCTACTCAAGGACATAAATTTATATGTCTTTAATTTAGGACAAATTAATGATTCTCTCCAATAAATTTCAATATTGATATGAATATATTTTTTTGAATAAAATCCTTGCTTTTTAGCACCATGTTAAAATGAAAGGAAGAATGAAAATTATTCTCATATCATTGTTTTTTTGAATTATGTTTTGGTGATCCAAAATAGAGGGGTAGGATTGATAATATATTGATTTTTTACAAAATTTTATATTTATATCATGGATTTATTTAATTGGTATCATTAATACATTTTTTAATATTTCAATTGGTTTCACAATGATCTTTGATATAATTAAAACCTTCAGACGTGATGAAGATTTGTTAAATTTAATATATTTTTGTGAATAAGATTTTATTATATACCATTTATCAATATTAAATCTTAATTTATAATTACTAATTTTCTATAATTTACCGTAATTATAGTATCCTTATCAAATATTTCTAATCATTTTTCGATTGAATCTACTCTAATTTTAAGGGGGGTTGTCTGTTATGGTTTATAGAAATAAATATAATATGAAATTGGGAAACATTATTTTATTTAATTTTTTAATATTTTTATTATGTTTAGTTTAGAATATATCATCAAAGGTTTCTTCAATATATCCTTATGAAATAATTATTTTTTATCAAATGTTAGATTTTTTATAGTCAACAATGTTGTCCTAGTAAATCTCTCATGTTTTCATAATTGATCTAGCTCATGTAGATATATATTTAATTAATTTATGGATAACTAATTATATAATGTATTAAACTACCTCTAATGAAAATATCACTATATTTATTTTCAACATAGGAGAGATAAAAGGGAAGATCCCAAGAGAATATATTGACATAGTTTTAATTAAGAGTATTGAAAATAAATCCAAAGAGGAAGATTAAATATATCAATATATTATTATGATTATATTATTCATTTTATTAATAAATAATATTTTCCATATGTGTTGGGTGATAATAGAAATCCCAATTCATTATGTGTTAAAATAATATGAGTTGTTCTGATTGATTGAAAATGAATATAAAGTGTTTTTATATATAATGGTTCAGAATATAATAATGTAAAGAATAAAAATTTATGGGATGAATATGTAGTTAATATTAATATTAAAAAACTTAATCTAAAAATAAAAATAAAAATAACTCTCTTATATAAGATATTATTGAGTTTGAGAAGGATGGTTACATAATTCAGGTTGAATTTATTCGTAAAATAATATTGTTGGATATCAAATAAAGTTATTTTTTATCTGTAGGCTATAAATAAAAAATATATTAAATTAAATAAAAACTACATCATATGATGTTTGAAATAATATAAGGATACAAAAGTGTATGTTTTTAAATTTTTTAGGGATTATTTTCATAACTATTATAAATTCTATTTGAAACTGAAATTTCATTGGTGTAACAAAAAATAATGAAATAGTCACGATGAGTTACGATCAACTAAAGATGATTTGAAAATAAATTTAATGAAGATTATGTGTTTTAATGTAATTTTACAAATTTAACATTATGTATTTTTAGAAGAATTGACGTTGATAAAGTAATCTAGTGATGATTTTAGAATCCAGTACAGGAGTTTGATGAGTTTTATTGTATTATTTTTTGTTGTATTTAATAAATTACATTTTTTGTAAGATTGAAATTTAATTGTATCTGGGTAATTAATATTATATTATATATTCAAAAGGATTTGTAAAATTCAATTGTTGATATGAAATATTATTTAATGATATATAAGAACAACTCATAATCTTCAACATGTCTTGACTATTATCATTCACATTAAAAGGATTTAATTTAGTTCTCTCTGAGATGAGTAATATAACAGCCTATAAAATTAGAGATGCATTTGAATAGATTTAAAATCCCAAACGATATTTTAGATTAATCTTAGATGATATAAACAACTATATAAATTTTTTTCTCATAAGATCCCTAGGTTGAAATAATACTGAAGATACAAAATATAAAATGTAGAATAAATAAAAATGTGAACGATTTATATAATATATTTCAGGAAACATATAACACTAATTTGTGTCATATAATATTAATATAGTCTTCTATGTGAGTCATAATATTTCTAAATATGAAAATGTTGTCATTCTTCTTAAATTATTTAAATTTCACAATGATTTCTATTTCTAAACAATTATTCAAGCCTATGATTATGATTTTTAGAGATAAAAAAAGATCCTCATATTTGAAGAAACATTGTGTTTTTCGGGATTACAACTTTTTATAATAAAATCATGGATCTCTTATTAGCTTATAAAGTAATTTTTTTAATAATCTTAAATATTGTTTATGTGTTTCTAATCAATGATTTTTATGAATGTTAAATAATTTTTGTGAAATATTTAAATTTTAAACATTCTAATAGAGACTATAATGCATTTAAATCAAGACTAATGTATGTGAGTCTAAATGAGTGAAATTTCATTATGTTCTTGAGTGAATATAATGGGAATCCAATCAACAACATGAATATGTTATATTAAAAATATGAATTAATCTGAATAGACTATATTTTCAAAAGTATTAGAGTGAACTAACAAAAAATGAATTGAATATTTTTTAATCTCATCGACCATAAAGGAAATACCAAAAATTTATCAATTTACCAAAAGATAAATCATAGATATTGTTGGTCAGAGTAGATTACTCAAGAGGGCAGGTGTGAATTGAGTATCAATAAAAATATCTGTAAAAATGATTATTTAAAAAATAAAACCCCCTTATAAAAATAAACAAAAATTCAGTTTGTAGTGAATTTATAAAATTCATTAAGGATCAATTTGATTCTCAGAAGATTTATTAATTCTTAGTTTTACTAATCTATTGATTAAAAAAGCATTCCAATAAAACCTACTAATCCAAAATAGAAATAAAAACTTGCTAAACTAACTATCAAAGTTCATGTAATCTAAATGCGAAAAATACATATCACATAAGAAATATGAGAAAATAAACACCACAGATAAATCAAGAGGTTCAAACTCAAGTAGAGACATAGTTCTATCCACTTGGTGATCAACTACCACCATGATGTTAATATAAATAATCTTTTCATCCATACCCTGGATCAGGGTTCACAACAACACTCAATACTATCCAGGCCACACTGGGACTTCTTCCACAGTTCTTCATGAGTACAAACTATCAGTCCACACATAGTCTTCTTCCACATTTATCAGTGGGTATACACAATAGTAAAAAAATGGTTGAGTAAGGATATATTGTATCCTTTAGTTTAATTCATGATACAGAGTGTGTTATTTTACATATATTAACTATGCTAGAAAGTTAATATATGGTACACAATAGAGAAAAGAATGATAATAGAGTTAAAAATTCCTTGTGTGTTGTGAAGTAATGCTCTGGACTCAATAGATGATGAGAAAATTGTATTTGTGTCCTCTTTTGAAAGATATATTCATAACAGAGTATCACAGTTTCTAAAATCCATCTTCGAGGCATGAAAAGGTTCACCTCTTCAAGGTCTCGATGTACACTGGGCTTTTTGGATGAATGTTGATTGCTATAATCTTCTTGAAATATCAAGCATTTAGTTCCTCTCTTTTCATTTATGCACAGTCTATGTCTCATCATGTAATACTTTGTGTGCCTCTCTTCTTTAAAGTAAAAGATGAGGTCCTTTAATACTCGAGGATTCTCTTGGTAGGAAGATCATCGCACTTTCATGTACCTCGTACTGTCTAATTATTGTCCTACATAAAACATTAAAAAATTGTTAGAAACATTATTTTGTCCAAATATGATCATTAGAAATAAACTTGAATTTATAAACTCGAAACCGTTATTTATAACAATAGGTGAGTCATCTTTGGTGTATTGTCTTTAGTTTGTTAACATCGGTCTATTATCTTCGGTGTGTCAACTTTAGTGTGTCGAATGTGGTGATTCATACTTCGGTCTGTCAAACATCATTGTGTCGACTACGGTGTGTCAAACATCAGTCTATCGAACTTCAGTGTGTCTAATTCGTTGTGTCATACTTCGGTCTGTCAAACTTCGGTGTGTCGACTTAGGTGTGTCAAACTTCGGTCTGTCGAACATTGTTGTGTCAACTTCAGTGTGTCAAAATTCAGTCTATTGATCTTCAGTGTGTCGAATTCAGTGTGTCATACTTCGGTGTGTCGACCTAACCATCAATGCCAGGGAATCTATAAAGATTGAGAAGGGTCTGTCTTACCAGAATAAGTGTTATGAAAAATTTTATGTATAAAAAAATTTTAAACATATTTATTCATGAATATAATAGATTGACTTATTAAATTATATGTTGTTGTATGACATATTTGATTTACTGAGAGATATTGAACTGGTAGGAAAAATTAGAATTAGTATGTTGACATTATTTGTGATTATGAGAACTACAATATCATGGAGGGTCCAAAAATCTCCCACTTTTTGACAATAAAAAATTATGGAATACATGAAAATATATAGAAAAAAAATATCTAAACATAGCTAAATGTAATTTTCTATTATAACTAATGTTTGGAATTGCTAGAATTTTGTTAAAACAAATCTCCCCTCAATATATGCCCATATTTGCTCCCCTTTTGGGATTAACAAAAACAGAAAAGTAGGAAGGATAAAGTATATAAAAGAAAAGACATCACAATAATTTTTATTAAAATGCATAAGAGTTCAGGACAAATAGAATGATGAAATCCCCATCAATAGATAAATGCTATCATGAAGGGTTTGGATACAGAGGAGATATTCCTTTGTCTGAAGGATCAAATGGATATGGAGAGGGTTTGGTAGTGGTAGAGGAAGGAGGTCTGAGGATAACAACATGTAGGGAAACACCAGTAGGCATAGTAACAATATGGCTAGGCCTTCTCTTTGACAACATAGTACTTGGAGAGTTCTTATTAATTATTGGTTAAATTTGAGTAAGATCTTGGGAGACATTCAATGGAGTTGGAGGCTGAGAGGCAGTACCAATTGAAGTAGCTGGAGGGACAACAATAGCCTCAGTCTGAACATGCAGATAAGGTTTGAGCAAGTTGATGAAGTCATTTATGATTTCACCACCATATTGTAAACTCTTTCAATTGAAGAACCTGATTTTTGAAGGCTTCTATGACTGGAAGAATTCAAATATTTTATGCCTGAAACTTGAAAATGTTGATGAGGTCATGCTTGGGGTATATCATAGTGAAATACTTTTTCAGGTGTTTCTTTATCTGAAACAATAATGAGTTTTTTAATTTACTCTATCATCACAACCTTAAGAGACTCCAAATCAGTAACAACACTTCTCCCACTCCTGCAACTGGATGGGCTAGTCATCATTTTTTCAAGCTCTTCGTTAAAGTTTTTCAGATAAACACTGAGGAGATAAGTTACTAAGATACAATGAACTTCCAAAAAACCACTAAAGAAGTCTTGATGTCATATGGTAGGGAATTCAACTCATTATTAAACTTTCATACTTCTTCTCTCAGCAAGGTGTTGTGTCTAATAATGGTTTCTACAATTGTAATAAGATTCAGTTGAATCTCTTGAATCACAATTCATGCAATTTTTGCTACATCAGCATCTGAGATACTTATGGAAGTGGAGGCTTTATTTCTGGATCCCATAGAAGCTATCACAGACTCACACATCGCACTCTTAAATGTTTTTAAATCAGCTTTAGTGACATATTCATTGGGCACTGTATGAGCTACAGGTTCTTAAGGTGGAGTTTCAGCTATTGGAATAGGCGAAATGTGTTCTGGGTCAGCATGGACTTGTGGAAGAGGAGGAGGTGGTATCCTTTCATCATCTGGGTCATAATTTAAACTAAAACGAAAGTAGCCTGGATCACTATTCCATATCTAGTACAGGTCCATTATCTTGGCTCAACAGTGTCAATTCATACCCTCATTTCCTGGGGATCATGAATAACATCAATATCATCAAGTACTTCATTTGGGTGTTTGTCCATAACAACTTGTCTATGAACAATAACCAATGAACATTATTATCTACCTGTACTCTAGAAACATCAGCTTCACAAGGTACTTCCTCAAATTGAGGCACTAGAACTACATATTCTTACTCTTGGACAGAAATCATAAAATCATTCAATTCCTGAATGAATTCTTGTTTTTCAGCATTAGGATGGAGTATTCTATCATCATGTTTAGCATCTCTATGATTAATATCCTGTTGATCAGCATGCTCAATTTCATCACCATCTCCATGAACAGATTCTTCATTGGATCTGTCAACCACGTGTTATCCCACTTTTAGAGAGTCACATACATGTTCAACACTTCCTCTATCATCAATAACATCACCACCAACACCACCATTATCATCATCAGATCCCTCATCTGATTAGCTAAGATAATCTTCAGCTCCAGCAACTTCTGTTTCTTCCTCTTATTCATCAATTAGAATAGTTTCTATGGAAGGAAATTCCATAGGTGGAATTGTAGGTATATAAGACATATTATTGGGACTCTCAGAAATATCAGGACCACTCCAATCATCAAAAGGAGATCCTTCTTCCCTTGGAACACCCCATTCAGTATCCTCATCAAAATAAACTAGACTGATCAGTTTCACAATTATCAGTTTTATAAAGATTGGTTTTAGAATGATCAGTTTCACAAAGATCAGGTTTATAAAGATTAGTTTTATACAGATCAATTTTAAAGAGATCTCCTACTGATTTATCATTCCTAGTTCAATTCTGATGTAATTCATTCCCTCTGAATTAAAGGGTATAGTAAAAATATTAGTAATCTAATGTTCAGTCCCCAGAAACTCAAAAGTTATATCACATTTTTGATAATGATCTATCAAAAAGTGATGTCATAAATCAATATGTTTTGTTATAGAATGATAAATTGGATTCTTATAAATATTAATATCACTTCTGTTGTGACAATTTATGGGGATATTTCTGAATTGAAATCTGTAGTCTAGTAAGGTGTGTTTTATCGACAAAATTTGTGCAAAAAAACTACCAGTAGCAATGTATTCTTCTTCACCAGTTGTTAATGCAACTGAATTTTTCATTTTACTAATCCATCATATTAGTGACATTCCCAAAATGTGAAATTTTTTAGAGGTACTCTTTTAATTTAATTTAAATCCACAGAAATCAGCATCTGAATAGCTAACTAAATCAATAGTTTGTCTTTTAGGATAGAACAATCCTAAATTTGTTGTATACTTAAGGTATTTGAAAATTATTTTAACACTATTTAGGTGTGACTCTTTTGGATTTGCATGAAATCTCACACACATGAACACACTAAACATAATATTCAGCCTACTAGCAGTTAGGTAGATCACACTCCCAATCATTATTCAATAGTAGTTTGATCAACTGGATTTCTATTTTCATCAAGACTTAAGTTACATGTAAAACACATAGGAGTTTCACTACTCTTAATGATATAAAAGCCATATCTCTTTAAAAAAACGTTTTTATACTTACTTTGATTTAATATAATACCTTTTTTATTTTGAAATATTTGAAATCCACAAAAAGATTTAATTTCCCCAATTAATCTCATTTCAATTTCACTTTGCATTACATTTGAAAAGTAATTAAATAAAGAATTTTTAGAAGATCCAAAAATAATATCATCAACATATATTTGTGATATTAAAACATCTTTTTAAATTCATTTTATAAATAAATAAGGTTATTAAAGTCTTTTTGTAAAACCTTCCAAAATAAGATAGTTACTCAACATTTCATACCATGCTCTTGGAGCTTCTTTCAAACCATATAATGCTTTTGATAATTTGAACACATGATTTGGAAAATGTGGATTTGAAAAACCTAGGGAGTGTTCAAAAAAAACATATTCAATTATATAATCATTTAGGAATTCAATTTTGACATCCATTTGATAATGTTCAAAATCTAGGTGTGCTGCATAGGCTAGTATAATCTTAATTTCCTCAAGTCTAACTACTCATGCAAATGTCTCTTCATAATCAATTACTTATTCTTGATTATATCATTGTGAAACTAGTCTATAATTGTTTATAACTATATATCTATCATCATATACCTTATTTCTAAAAAAAATTTGGTTTCTATAGCCAAGTATCCTTAGGTATGTCAACAAGTTTGCAAACTTTATTTCTTTCAAAATGATTATGTTTTCATTCAGGGAAATTACCCAAAATTCATCATTAATAGCATGACTGATATTTTTTGGTTCAATCTATGACTAGAAGTCTTGATGTTCAACCTGGTTTCTCAAGGAATCTCTGGTCTATGTTCCTTTGTCTAAATATCCTACAATAAGATCTATGGGATGATTCTTAAGGGTCCTAGTTGGTCTTGAGAAAGTAGGACATTATAATTCATGTTGTTCAGGTTGATCGGGTTCACCGTGGTTAAGGTGGGGAGAAATTTCAAAACTGTATGTTTTCACAGAATCCTTCTGTTGATGATTTTACAATTTTATCATTAATGTCCATGTTCGACATGTCCTCTTCAATATTTTCTTATGGGGTCTTGGGCTCATGTGGATCTGCTTCATCAAACATGATGTGTAAAAATTCTTACACATAGTTGGTATCCTTATTAAAGACTTTACAGGCATTACTTGAGGTAAAATATCCAAGAAATATTCATTCATCAATTTTCAAATTAAAATTATCTATATTATTAATAGTACTTAGGATATAAACATTACATCAAAACACATTAAAATAACCTACATTGGGTTACCTATTATTCAAGAACTTGTAGGGAGTATTCTTACAAATGGGTCTAATTAAGACTATGTTTATTATGTAGCAAGCTGTATTAATAGATTCAGCCCAAAAATATATGGGTAGATCATATTCATTGAGAATAGTCTGGGAAATTTCTTGTAAGGTTATATTCCTTCTTTCTATTAAGCCATTTTGTTGAGGGGTTCTAGGTGCATAGAAGTAATGATTATATCCATTTTTTGACCAGAAGGATTCTAAATCCTGATTCTCAAACTCACGAACTTGATCAATTCTTAAGGATTTAATCTTACGTCCACTACAATTTTCTACATTCCTTACATACTTGTTTATGTGAGAAGAGTCTTCAGTTTTATGACCTAGGAAAAAGGTCCTGGTATACCAAGAGAAATCATTTCCAACAACATAAACATAGTGCTTCCCATTTAAACATGAAACTATAGATGGTCTAAACAAGTCCATGTGAACCAACTCGAGTGGTTGAGAAGTAGTTACCTTTTTCATTGGTTTGAAAGAGATTTTATGTTGCTTTCCTTTTTGACAAAGATTACACACTTTATTATCTGGAAACTCTAATTTGGGTAAGTCTCTAACCAAGCCTTTTCTAGTTAACATCCTAAGATAGTTTATATTACAATGTCATAGTATTCTATTCTAGAGCCTATACTCCTAGTGAAAGGCATTCATAAAAGAGAAATTCTATGAGGCTAGTGTGTCAAAATTTATAGCACATATATTATAATTTCTAAGAGCAGTAAACACAAGATTATTTTTGGCATAAAAAACATGGAATGAATCAATTTTAAACATAACATTATATCCATCATCACACAATTGGGCTATGCTGAGCATGTTATACTTCAGTTCATCAACATATAATACTTTTGAAATTTAAATATAATTAGGGTTACCAATTTGGCATAGGCCGATGATTTTTTCTTTACCATTGTCATCGAATGTGACATGTCCTCCATTGATCTTGATAAGACATTTAAATCTTGAAAAACACCCTGTTATGTGCCTTGAACACCCCCTGTCCAAATACCACAACTTTTTACAAGAACTCTTTAGGAAGTTTACCTACAAAACAGTTTAACCAAGAAATGATTTTGGTAACCATATTTGTCTGGATCCACAAACCTTAGTAATAAAGAATTAGGAGCCACAGTATTCTTATGGGTTTCCCATATGAAGAATATAGAGTATTTGAAAAATACACTTTAATTGGTCATGTGAAATTGGGTACAATAAAATAATTTTAAGGACTATAATTTGTAGTATAATTCTATTTTTTGAAAAAAGTAGTAGATTTTCCAAATTTGGATATGAAATGCGATTTAGAAAAATTCATTTGACCTGGTTGATAACCTATCCCAGAATTAAATTTTGAGGAAATCTATTTTCCTAGAAACTATGACAAGGTATCTCCACCAACAACAAACTTATCAAGATCTTTCATTAATTGGTAATTTTATAATTTGAGTTCAATCTTTTCTTTTAACATCTCAGCACATATTTCCTTCTCAATATATAGATTATATTTTCAATTAGCATTTAGAGCATGATTTATATTTAATAATTTATATTTGTCCTTACTCTCACTAAAAGTATACTCAAGCATTTCACAGTATTCAAATAATTCATCTTTAGACATATCTTCATCATTATGTGACACAATCTTATTCCCAAAATAATAGGCATTATGTATAAGACAGTTAAGTGTTACCTTAGATATATCTGTCATGAAACATAAGTTGGAATGACTATTCTGTTCACTATCAGACGAATCAAATTCACTGGAGATGTCTTCTAGAGCACTCTATATAGCTTTCATTTCCTTTTTATAACCCTTTCCTTTATCTTCATATTCATTCTTAAATTTCAGTTTGGGGAAGTCTTCCTTTACATGACCTTTTCATTTGCACTCATAGTAGATTATTTTATTTGATTTGTCATTGCATATTATTTCTTTCTTCCATTTTACTTTACTATCATAATTTCCCTTGTAGTTTGACTTCATAAATAATTTATTCTTTTGGTATAAATTTCTTAACCTTCTAAGAAGATGATCAATTTCCTCATCACTGTTTGAATCTGACTCGTCACTAGTGGAACTGTCTACAATCAAATGAATCCTTTATTTATATTTTCCCTATGAAGTTGAAGTCATGAATGCTGCTAATATCTTCCTTGGAACCTCATCTACTTCATGATTTACTATAAGTTATTCTTTATACATCACAAGCTTTATAATTAGTTAATTCACTAGATTTTTGCCTATGTAACATGATTCTCAGATAGAAATAGAAGTTCCTCTCCATTTGTCAGGTAGTCATCGAAGTAGTCTCAGGATTTGTTCCTTGTTGTCCACTGGTTTCCCAAGCAGACTCACGGTGTTCACTATTTTATGGAACCTGAGAAACATTTCAAAGATAGTTTCATTAGCCTTTATTTTAAAATTATTATAATTAATAGTGTATGTATGTAAAATCATTTCTTTGACATTAGTTGTTACCTTAGGATATATATCTTAAGTATCACAAATTTCATATATAGTTTTACAGGAAGAAATATGATTAAATTATTCATCCCCTTGGGTACAGTATACAACATTCATTGCTTTACAATTATTGTTATAGGTAGATTTGGTAGGTTCGTCCCAAGTGCTTCTAGCAGTTTCAGTTATTTTATATTTACTTGCAATAGTAGTCCAAATTTCAAAGCCCATAATTTCTAGATGTATCTTCATTAAAAGTTTCCACAGACCATAGTTAGTTCCATTAAAGAAAGGTGGTCTATTTTCAGTAGCCCCTTCTAGTCTATTTTCTATGATAAAGGTTGTAACTGATTGTCAATGAGATAGAAATTTATAAATGAATGAAATTTTTATGATCTTTCAAACACAACTATATTAATATTTGACACAATTTCAGAAACTATTAGTAACTTTCAAAATCCTCTGATACCAATTGTTGGTGGGATTATATGACTCAAGAGGGTGTGAATTGAGTATCTATAATAATTTTTGTAAAAAGGATTATTTACAAAATAAAATCCCCCCATAAAAATAAATAGAAAGTTAGTTTGTATAGAATTTAAAAAAGTCATGAAGGTTCATTTAGACTCTCAAAAGATTGATTAATTGTCAGTTTTACAAACCTATTGATTAACAAGACATTTGACTCAAACCTACTGAATCAAAATAGATGTAAACACTTGATAAACTAACTATCAAAGTGAAGGTTATCTTAATGCGAGAAATACATATCTCATAATAAATATAATATAATCAACACAGCAGATAAATCAAGAGGTTCAGTCTCAAGCAGAGACTTAGTCCTCTCCACTTAGTTATCACCTACCACCAAGATTTTAATATTAATAAACCTTTGATCCACACCCTGGATCAGGGTTCACAACATCACTCAGTACTATCCAGGCCACACAGGTACCTCTTCCATAGTTCTTTGTCAGTAAAAACAACCAGGACACACAAGGACCTCTTCCACACTTATTAGTGGGTATACATGAGAGTTATAGAATGGTTGAGTAAGGATATCTTATATCCTTCAGTCTAATGAAGGAAACAGAGTGTATTATTTTATAGATATTCACTCTGCTCAAAAGTTAATAAAAGGTAAACAATAGAGGAAAGAAAGACAATAGAGATAATAATTATCTGTGTATTGTGATGTAATGTTGCGGACTCAATGGATGTTGAGAAAATGGAATTTGAGTCCTCTTCTTGAAGTTGTCTTCAGATCAGAGTATTGTAGTTTCTGTAATTCAACTTCAAGGAATAAAAAATTTTAGCTCTTCATGGTCTCGATGTACAATGAGCTTTTTGGAAGAAATTTTCTTGCTATAATCCTCTTATAATCTGAATTGCTTAGTTCGTCTCTTTTCATATATGCACAGCTTGTGTCTCAGCGTGTAATAATTTGTGTACTTCTTTTTTTTAAATTGAAAGACGATGTGATTTTAAAATCGAGTAATATCTATGCCTGAAGATCTTCACAGATGCATGTACCTATTATTGTTTATGGATTTTCTTACAGAAAACATTAAACAAATGTCAAAAACATTAATTTGTCCAAATATGACCGTTTGAAATAAAAATGAATTTATAAACTCGAAACAGTTATTTATAACAATCTGTGAGTCATCTTGGGTCTATTTCCTTTAGTTTGATAACATCGGTCTGTTATCTTTGGTGTGACAACTTTGGTGTGTCGACTTTGGTGTGTCATACTTCGGTCTGTCGAACTTCGATGTGTCAACTTTTGTGTGTCAAGCTTCGGTTTGTCGAACATCGGTGTGCCGACTTCAGTGTGTCATACTTCTGTCTATCATAATTCAGTGTGTTGACTTCGGTGTCTCAAACTTCAGTCTATCGAAATTCAGTGTGTCGACTTCAGTGTTTCATTCTTTGGTCTGTCGAACTTCGGTGTGTGGACATCGGCGTGTCATACATCAGTCTGTCGAACTAATCATCAGTGCTAGGTAATCTTGATAGATTTTGAAGTGTCTGGCTTACCAAACTATGTGTTATGAAAATGATTATGTATAAATACATTTGTAAATATATTTATTCTATAATATAAGCCATTGCCTTATTAATGTATATATTGATGTATGACAAAATAGATTTTCTGAGAGATATTGAACAAGCATGAATGATTAGAATATGTATATTGACATTATTTGTGAATCTGAAAACTAAAATATCTTGGAGGGTCATAATGATACTATATGTTATATCTCCAAATGACCAAAAATGTATCATATTTTAAATAGGTATATTTAACCATGAAAAAATAGGATTGACCACATGCCTATTTGACTAAATGTAATGGATCTCTATCCAATTACTCAATTGAGTGTTTGGGAATCCATGTAACCATGAGGCCAACATGATGTAACATCTTTGTTTGTTTATTTAATTGGAATATCACTAAATATTATAGTAACCACACATTTATGTTCGATCATCCACATGATAAAGACAAGGGGGTCGTGAAAATTTTCATCTTTTTACTAACTATTAGAGATACCATGCTACATAAAGATAAAAAATATTTAAGTGACGTGACCAAAAGAGTGATTTGTATTGTTGATATATAAGGATGATTTTACATGGTCATTTGAAATGAATTTGTTAAGTAGTTTGACATTTTAATGTGATGGACCACTGCATTTTCAAAGACAATGACTATATATCGATCTTGTAGTTCCATCAATATTTTATCTTAGTGATGAAGCTATCATCAATAAACTCACATGGCACTCTCCATATGTCAATGACTTAAAAAGTATTTATCTAATACTATAATTTATTTTAATAACATTCTACACAAAATTAAATGTTAACTTTGATATATTTATGACTTCTAGTTTTCATGTTTTGGAAGAGTATTGTTAATGATGGGTTTACAAAATATATTTTCAAATATAAATTTCATCTTATAGAAGACTAATGTTATAGAGAGTAAGATTAGATTTACTGAATAATTAACATGATCTTTGAAAACATGAAATGACATTATTCACCACGATCATACAGATTCAAGATAACATGGACCCATTTTCTAGGAGAATTATAATGTATTTGAATCTTGTCAGTAAACTAAAATTACATATCATGAAGATATGAAGACATATATAAATCAAGAAAACCTCAATCATTTTTTAATTTTTTTCTATATCTCATTACTCTGATTACATTCAATTAATGGCTAAATTATCATTGATATTAACATCCATATAAGCCTTTTCTATTGTTCATATCTATACTTAATCTAGATTGTGGATCATTTTTTATTTTTCATACTTTTTCATACTATAAAGAAATCCCCTTGTAGAGACAACTAAATATCATAATGAGACTGAACAACATTTTTATATTTCATTTCATGTTTCGATTCTTTTCAATATCCATTTTAATTTTTCTTAAAATATATTTTGTGAAACTACTTCTATATCTAACTTTTCCAAATTTTATTTATTCTTTTTGATAAAATTTTCATGATATAAAAATATTTGAATAATAATAAGATTATTATAAATGGGATTTTATCAAATATATAAGAGATTAATCAAAAGAATGTTATTATATATACCTACTATATTAATTTAAAGGGTGAATTTCAAACTATGGGATTTAGTGTCATAAAATTATCCAATAGAGACCTTTTTTGGACACAGTATTCACACCCATCTTATGTACTCCACTCTATCAAACATTTTTTATAAATGGATATTTTAAATTTATTATTATATAAAATTAGATATTATCAATTTTTACCCAAAATATACAACTTTCTCAAATAACAATTTTTTAACTTTATGCGTAATAATACACATGAAGAGACTGATACTAATAAATAAATTATTTTAATGGTATTAATTATTATCGATACAATATAGAAATGAAAATACATCTTGAAATCATGTTATTTGACATATATACTACAATACAAGTTAAACAAGAAAAATATAATTCTTCTAGAGTTGATTGGAGTTATTACACTAATGCTTCTAATGATTTCAATTATAATGATTCAAATTACTTAAAATATTCTTTCAAAATAGATGTTTTAATAGAATTTATATATGTGAATTTAATTTCAAAATAAATGATACCGGTGTATTCACTAATGAAAAAATATAAATTGTCAAAAAAATATTCCTAAATAAGTTTACTATTAAGTATGATATATTAAAAATGAAGTATGATAAATCAATTACTAAAATGTTTCACGATTTCAATGAAATATATAATCAGATACATGAACTGGGAAAGAAAACATATGATAAATATAAAATGATGGTAATTCATTTATACTTAACCAATCGAAATATAAAAACATATATCTCTACTATAGTTTCATGAAATATAATAAAAATTTCAATGAAGGGATTTTTTAATAAAATAATGATGTTTAATGAAGAGTTTAAAGAGAATTAAGAAGATGAAATACCAAAAAAAAGAAAATTATCTTTCAAAAAATCATACCTAAAGATGAAATATGAAAGAAAGGATGATGGTTCATGTGAAGATGAGTTATCATTATATAGTGATATAGATATAACTCATCTAGCTAAGATATTTAAGATGATAGATATAAATAAAATATTATTCGATAAATCAAAAATCAATATAATTTATGATAAATATGAGACTATAAAAAGGATAGTTATTTTGATGATACCTATTATGAGTATAAGATAAAGTTACATTTCAATGTTGAATATCAAAAATTAATTTATAAGAATGTTTTTGAAGACATAGGAAAAGTCACAAGAGGGATATGAAGGAATCACAGAGTGTCTATGGGGACAGTTCTGGAGAATCTTGATCAAGGAGGGAAGATAATAATGAAAGAGCTAGTATGTGTTCTATGAAACAAAAAGAACTGAGGTGACACATGATATTGACAAAACATTTCTCTATTTTTTTATCTTTAAAAAAATCTAGATGAAAATGAAATGTAGGATGAAAATATATTTTAGTAATGAATTATTATATCAGATATCATTTGTGATCAGAAAGATATATATAAGAATTTAAATAAACAAAATTCTTTATCTTCTTATGTTAAATATAATGTTGTTTTAGAAACAGAAAAGAATGAAATTTTTTTTAATGATAACAATGAACTATAAATTTTATTTAATAAAACTAAAAATGATTTTGATCATATTTAAAATTGAGGAAAAATCATAACTAGAATTATTTTTTAGAAGACTAAAATGAAGTACACAACTAGGATTGGGTACCAAACTAGTCAAATAAGAATCTGTACTATTATGTTTATTCCTATATCAAACTATTTTAGTTCTATAAGTAGTTCAAATTATTATTAATATTATAAGTTGTTTATTTTTTAAAACAATAAATATATTTTTATTAAAGTATTAAATAACATTGAATTCTAAAATATCTTGTTGGTAACATCTATAGATAGACGAAAGTGGGGGTACAAAAATCATATATTTTTTATTAAAAAGCTAAAAACATAATTTAAGAGTATCATCGAAATTTTTTGGTATTTGGATAGTGTATGTTCTTGTCAAATTACTTGACACTACACAAAATTTTAGATCCTACTAAATATTGATGGTCGATATGTTAAATTTTTTGAAAATGTCAAAGGAATAATAATTGTACTTACTAAAATCAATAAATATATTTCATATTTAATTTACAAATTATTATTTGTTTTTTAAATGTATCATTATCTGATCATCTCAATGAAATTATATGCAGGTTTTATGAAATTATTTAATATAAATCATTAAAATTATATTTTCTTAAGAACCCTTTAGTTATTACTACTTTATTCAATGATAATGATTCAAAAGATAATTATTATTCATTATTTTTTCAAAAAATTTCTTGGTTATATTACATCAATAAAGAATCTTGATATCGAATATGAGACTTCGACACTGGATCCTTTAATCACTTGGAAAGATAACTCGGAAAGGTATAGTTAATGGACTTCTTAAAATATAATTCCCAAAGGAAAAAATACAATTTAACAATATATGAAAGGTAAAAAAAATAAAAGGATTTTTATTAATCCAAAGAATTTTGTTTCAACTTCTCAACCGCAATAGTTGTTCCGAAATGATTTTTTAGTCCTTCTAGTTTTTTAGACATAGTAGAAGTTATTATACCTAGGATATTATAGATAACCTTTCACGATTTAGTTTTTTATTTTTCTATGTTATAAAACTAAATATTTTCCAAATATTGAAAATATAAGAAGTATGTATAAAATCTTATTAGACATACTATTATGACTATATTGACTGATCATGGATGCATGTTTGAAAATAAGGGCTATAAGATTTTATGTTCAGAAAAATCCAATAATAAAAATGTTGTTACTCCTAAGAATCCGTAGAAAAATGGATTATTTCAAAGAATTCATATGAATCATCATGATATTTAATTGATCACGCTCAATGAATAGGAATTTATTGTCTTTTTTTGGGTAGAATGAGTTAATAAAAATCAATATATCATTTATTGGGTTCTCATTATAAACCATTTAAAGAGGGACCCTATGAGTAAGATATTGTAATTGAACCAATTATTAATAACTATAAACTCTTCTGGTCTCATAGTCTTTATTCTCAATAGAAAACTATATTAAGATAATTTTTGATTCATATGTGATCAACGAATTTTCCTTAGTTGCTCAACCTCTAGTAAATTGTAGCGTAACATATATCCCCACACCCATTTGCTTGGGAAGAGGCGGTGCATTTTTCGAGGACTTAAGATACATCCCTTAGATAGAAAAGGCTAGAAATAAATACCTAGGGCCTTATAAACATTTGTGGGATGATATTTCCCATAAAAGAGAAAACAATCAAACTAAGATAACCTCAAAAACCACTATATTGTGAATTATTAAAAAAATATAAGTAAAAATAAAAAAAAATACCAATATTGGAATTCAATTTGATTTACAATTACTTAAACAAAGGACTAAATGGAAGAAAAAATCCCCAACACATCAATGATATCAAACCAGAAACTACAGACTTTATTCATGCTCTATCACAGAAATCACCTCCGACCGAATCAAGAGAAGTCATTAATAAACTGAGATGATATGCCTTTATCTGTGTCATGATAGATAACATTTTTATATGAACAATAATTACTATGTATGGGTTGTGTATAAAATCCTTACTATTTCCCCTACAACATACAAACTCAATGCACTTCAAAAAAACATTATAGAACATTTATATAAAATCGTTTTAACAATTAAAAATTGTTTCTATGAAATATAAAATTGTTTTAAATGGAAATCCATCAAGAAAAACTTTTAAAAAAGACATCAAATCCGAGTTTCAATACCTATTCCACTCATCCAATCCTCCTCACATACATGGCCAAGTGACAGTTCCATACTGATGAGTGGTCTCCTACAAATCTATTATGTTTTAAAAATATTACCAATATTGAGTTCTATAACAATACCAAGAACAGTGTCATATTTCAATGAGGCCATATAAAATTAAATAACAACACAACCCAAATTGTTTGTCGTACCCTAGGGAGAACCATTTATAATAATTTCACTATTCAAATAAAATATTTAAAAAAAAACATTACATGACTCAAAAGTATCTATAATATTAAAATATTTTTTAAAAAATTATAATCAATGTGGATTTTCAAGAAAACCATCCAAAATACACTATTTTACAAGAACTATAACCAGATATGTTTCCAATAGAAATACTCAATAAATAGAATCATTAATTCAAGAGAAAAACTTATTTCAATATAATTATTCATTTTCTAATTAGGATGAATCAAGATATAAGACACCTACCTCACAAACATTAGTTAAAAAGAATAAGGTAAAAATTAATCTCTATAAATGAACATTAAACACCATCCCTTCCCTAAACCAAAACATAAAACATTGTAATCCATATTATAAAACAAGGATATATCCACAGTGAGTAGGATATACAGTTTTTTAATAAAGATAGAGAAGTTACCTAATAATTAATATCAATAATGTGCACTTATTGATATATATAGACCCCCAATACACTTTTCATCACCTCCATATTTCTTCACTACCAAGGGAAAATTTATCGCACATCATGGGAGAAGTAGGTGTTGGTGTAATGAAATAATTAGGGTATAATGATGTGTTATAGAAATTTAATTGTATCATATTAAGAAATTTCCAAGGGATAACTTTCCAATGTAATGTTACGCCAATTGGTTTGTCAACCTATACTCCAATAATGTATTTACTACTATCTCAAGATAACATCTGTCATAGTAGGCCTGCATGGTTAGATAAATCTTAAGCCAACCATGCTTGGTCTACTATATTTGGTGAAAGTAGGGTATCATGGTTTCTCATGATCACCTACATAGTTTGGAAAAACCATTCTCCAATGTGCATTTTCAACTACCCATTGTTTCCTTTTGAAGAGTTTCTAGGATGTGTTGCATAGTTTCTACTGACCATTCTATAATCATGAACCTCTATAAAATCTTAATAAAAATTAAAAAATTCCTCTGATCCTTGTAAAAAATTACCTTATCATTCAATATACTATCAATAAAATACTAATGGTCAGTGTACCAAAAACTGATGGTTCTGAAATATCCCCACCACTATTCTTTCCACCCATGGAACGTTGAGATCTAGAATAGTCAATGATGATTTTAGGCCAATTCCTCATCACTTATTTTTCCTAATCCTATGTTTCTTATTAAATATGAACAAGATCCCATATGACCCCCAAAAGACTCATTCTATTCCCATTAAATACATTGTTTTTATTATCCACAATCTATATAGGGGCATGAACCAAAGATTCATAAAAGTCAAGGTTGATGTAATTCCATCTAATCAGATGGTCAGAATAAGGTTGATACGTCTCTATTTGAGACACATGGAAACCATTTTTCAGTAATCTAAATCTTGGTAGAGAATCTTACTGATATTCACCCTCTGCAACAGTTTCAAGTATCTTGAAAGGTTATTCAAATAATTCCCCCAAAATATAAAGTATATTCATTTTAGTTGATATTGTGTATGACACGCAACTCCAACAGTTTAAGGGAATATAATATAATAAGACTATAAATATATTTTATTTTTATTAAATTAATTCCTTGATAAATATTTTAGTGGAAAGGAAATTTAGTTAGCTTGTGTCACATGAAACAATTAGTTTCTTTTATGACTTCCATTATATTCAAGGCATAATTTTACAAAACAACAATATATTAACAAAATATTATTATTTAATATAATAATATATAACCTAGATATAAAATTGGTAGATATAAATAGTATTAAATATTTAATGAAAATATGAATTTCACACAAATATATATTGAATTCATTGGTTTCAAATTAATTATGAAATAATATTAGAAATGATTTTATTTATCAAATGTCATTATAAAAAAATATTTTTTTGATAATAAAGAAGTTTCATCCTTATAAATTAAATTAATTATAATAAGTTAGTGATATTAACATAATATATATATATATACACTACATATTCAATAAATAGTTTTATATTAATCTAATATATATGATAGGCATAAGATAAAAACAAACATAAAATTTACCATAAAAATTAAATTTTTATGTTGTCACCTTTACTGTATTTTAATAGAGAACCAATTTTAAAGATATTTGATTTAATTTTATATATATTATATGCCATAAAACCATAATATTTTTAATATAAATATAAATATTTGGTTTTGTAAATTTTTTTATTTTTCTGTGATGTTTCATTTTTAATGAATATTAAAAAATACTAATTTTTTTAAAAAAAATAGGATTTCATATAAATTATTAACAAGGATAAATAATATTTTAAATTTATTTTTATATTAATTTGATATATTTTTTATAAAGTATTCTAATTTATGTAATTTAAAACAATTTTACTTCGAACTTGAATATAACAATATAACAATGTTTTGAAATGTTTTTCTTTTAAAACCTATATTGTCATCCTATCTACATGATTAAATTTAAATTATTTTATTCAACTTAAGTAATTTGGATTTATAAAAATAGACTCAATATTTTGAATCATAATTATTTATAATTTCCAATAATATCATTTTAGTTTTTTTACCGAAATTCATTATTAGGGTAGTAAAAATTAATTATAGTGATGAAGGTGAAATTAATCTTGACAAGGGACTAAACCATTATCTAATAAGCCAAAATGACCTTGAAATTTATCCCAATGGCATTTTATTACAATAGTTATAATGTATTTTCCCATGGATTAAATTTTTAACAATATTTGATCCACATGACATGGGAAAATCTGGGATGAAATTCCCATTCCAAAAATTTACAAGAGTGTGACTCCTCTACTATGAAATGAAATTCTCTCCTCCCACATCCTCATTCCTATAAAAACACATTGGATAGAAAAATTTCTTCAGAAATAGATCCTAAAAAAATCTATACTAATCCTAGAATTTTTACCTTGGAAATTAATATATCCATTGAATCCCATTCTCATAAACAAAAAACGGGTTTCCTGACTAAGAGGCAGAATCTTCCCTCGAGCACTTTTATTTTACTTTTATTCTACTACCCCTCAAATATAATTATTAAATTATTATATAATAATAAAAGTATACTAAATATACTGATAAATTTTTTCATTATGGTTTATATCTAATGTAACACACACTTCCTTCTAATAGGTAATGAACATTCTTTTATGTGTATAGAAAACGACCGCTTCAAGAATCGATGATTGTTAATTTTCGTTTACCGCCATTCATGGTTTGAAATTATGATGGAAACTTTATTTATCAATTTTATATATGATATTTATAATTTCTTTGTACATAATTAATTCTTTTATAACACACACCATTATTCTTTCCATTTTGTGTAAATACGATAACATCAATTGTGGATGTGTGGACTACCACCACCTTATGGTGAGGTGACTCATTCACACAATACATTGAATATATGAAGGGTGGGTTTTAATTATCCTATGTAACATATAAGACCATTATATTATAATACAATTATAATATATATAAAATTGTTTCATTCTTTTAATATAGAAAATAAATGAAAGTAGTGTCCATGTGTACCTACACCCTAATGTCTCTATGAACATTGAATTTCATTTATTATCTCAAAAGATAATATATTATTATAAATAAATTTATAAATAATATATAAGATAATTAATTTTTTTTCAAATTATGTAAATGAGGAAACCATGATCGAAATAATAGGAATAGTAAATAACAAGTCATAACATACTCAACAAACTAGGTAATTAACTAGTGAAATGAAGAAAATAATGAATGATTTTTAGAGAACATGTAATAAGATATTATTATAATTTATTATATGATATAATAAATATGATTATTGTTCCGTTATAATTTCTTAACATGTTTATACCCCTTTTAGAGCATGAATGTATTATAAATTGAGGATAAAGTGGTATATTTTGGGTCATTAATAAATTTATACTTAAAAATACTTACAGATACATTCTATTTATTCGAAAAATGGATTATTTGAATGTGACCTGGATTTACAAAAAAAATTGTAGCCTCGGACTGTGGTTTATTGAGAAAGCTAAAACCAATTCGTTTTATTAATATATATTCATTGATACAAGTGGTATATGTAAAGATAAAATGAAAAAAATATTATCTACATTAACTATTGGTAATCATAGAATTTAATTTTTTTGATAAATTCAGACAAATATATTTATATTTCTATCGCATGGTTAAATCATAATTCTTTAGAACGTTTCATTGAAATGAGACATATCTAATAGAAGTTGTTGGAAATTTTTTTTATTTAATATCAGTATTAAATATGGCCACTCTAATAGGGTAATTTAATAATATATTCATATCCCACTAAAATGATGATTAAAATGGAAAATGAAGTCGAATGCGGTAGAAAAATGGAAAAAAAGATGAAAAAGTCAATGTCACACTTAAATTGATCCCTGGAAAAGGATTTCAATTATGATTTGTAGTATTTAAATGATAGATAAACGTAATCAATGATTTATAGAAGATGAAAGTTGATAATATCTCTATCACGCATTTTATACACTCAAAACCCTTTCATATTTCATCCTCATTGGTTTTCGTTTACTACCATCCACGTATGAATGTCCATTTGGAATCAAATTATTATCTAGAAGATAATCATGCATTAATCCCCATTTTCAATGATCGAAATATCCTTTAATGGATGAACTCATCCAATGAGGTTGACCCATCTATGCTCAACCTCTCTCAAAAATGGAATCCACTTTTGATTTCCCCTTGGGATGTTGATCCACCTATATAAAGTTCAGCCATTTATTATATGATATTCAAAAACTAATATTTAAAAAAAGTAATAATTATTAAATTTCATAACTAAAATAATTTTATTAATTTTGATTCTTATGTATTTTATAATAAATTATAGTACTTTTAATGTGAATATATTAAAAAATTATATTTTTTACCTATAATTTAGAATTAGATACATAAAAGAATATATGTATTATAAAGAATTATCATTTTCATAAGTAATATATGAAAAATAATTATGAAATTCTAATTACAAATAAATATAGTTATTGTATTATTTTCTAACTCACTTTTTAAAATTAATTTTTTTATTTAAAATCATTTTTATAGGTTCATTAATTTCCTTAATGATAGAATATTATGGGTAAATATTCTTTTATTATTATTAAAATTATAATTACTCTACACTGTAATGACCCTTTCTTTATAAATCTCTATAAATTATTATTACAAGTAAAAATTATTAACTCACTTGCTAAAAATAATTTTATTCCTGTGATAATTTTATCAGAAGGGATATTTTTGTATATTTAATAATAATTTTAATTTTATATAGTCATAATTGTTTTATTTAATTGATTGTATTTATGATAACCTATCTGTGTTATTATAATAATGTTTTAAAACAAAAAAAATTATATACATGCATTGAAAACCGACAAATATTTTTCAATAAAAATCATATTCATTAAAATATAAATTTTTTCAATGTATAATTTTTAATTATTTAACTGAACTTATAATAAAAATTTATTTTCATTAAATATAATTATTTATATTGATAAATTAAATTTAATATATATTTTATTTAATGTATTAATAAATACATTTTAAAAAAACATGATAATATTATAATTTTTTGGTATGATACATTCTTTCACAAATAAATGAATTGTACCCTCACAATTCATTCATCACACCAAAAAACTTTTAAATCCATATATCATATTGATAAAACTATAATTTTTAAAAAAAAATTACAAATGTGAATTTAATTACTTAGAAGTAAAAAAAATCTAACTCTTATATTTTTTATCAAATGAAGACACCTAATATCTAATGTTCTCTAAACTATTTCTGTGATACTATAATTTCATCCCAAACCAAAACATCTAAATCCAGTACTAAAAATATCTAATTTATTATTCTATATATAATATATTACTAAAAAATCATAGTATAATATACATCCAAGTATATATTCCAAAATATTAATTGGGTAATTAGAAAAATGATTAATGTTTTTCAATGTTGTATAAAATATATACAATTAACTTTTACTCTTAACATGCACAACCACCTTATACAAAATAATAATTATTGGTGTTTCTACTAAACATATAAACAATATTTTAAAAACTATTGTGGGGATAAAATTTCATAGTAAGGGGTCTTTAAACTAGTGAAAAATAATTTTTGATTAAATACATTAAATTTATTTCTTTTTTTCAAAATAAAATATCTATAAATAAAATACCTTTCCAAAATAATTTCATAAAAATTTAAATCGTTATCTCAAAATTCATTAAATGTATTCATGTCTTGGAAAAAAAGTAATATAAAAATAAATAATTTTTTTAAATAATCAATGTTTTTATCCTTTTAAAATATATAAACGTAAGAAATTTTATGGTTTAATTATGATACATGTAAAACATTAAGAAATCATTATTATCACTAGAAGAATCATTTGGAAGAAAACTTCCCCTTTAAGGTCATGGGTTTACTCCCCATATTATATCATCTCATTCAATACCATCTTCCCAAATTTACTAAATATTCTTTTTCTGGTTCATCATTTATTATTCATAAACCATTAATAAAATTTTAAAATTATTACATAAATTATTTTTATGGTGGAAAATAAATTCGTAACATATAATATTGATATAAGTAAAATGTTCCTAAAAAATAATTATAATTTGGATAAATCCATCTATTAATTGGAAATATTGAAACATAAAATACTTTAATAGTAATGAATTAAAAAAAATAAAACAACTTCTTGTATAAAAGTTAATTAAATTTCAAAAACATTCATAAAATTATGCCATATCTATTTTAATGAGATTAATTGCTAAACTATATCAATATTCACAATGAAAAATATCTTATATCTTTATAAATGTTGACATATATGTTTTTATAAAATTAAATGAAGATTAAAATAAAAATAAAATAATAATGAAAATAATGTTTTCTAATTATTTTACATCATTTATACAAATATTATTTTTTGATATAATCATTGAATTTCTAATTATATATAGACAATAATTGAATAATTTTATATTAAATTAACTCTATTGAGTTGGGTTTTCTAAAAGAAATATTTTCGAAAGAAAATTATGGAACACAACTAGAAAAATAAAAATCATATAGTAAGTAAATTAGTTTTTTTGAAAACATAAATAAAAAATTCATATGATAATTTTGATGGTATGACATGAAAAACAATGAAATACCTTACCTAAAATTAAATAAAACATCCTTCTTTGAAAACATGAGCATACTAAAAAGATGTGGACAGAATGATAGTTATTGGGTAATAGAGTGTTTTCTTCTTAAAACTCCTAATAGAAACTTTCTATTTATAGAAATAAATGAATATTGAAGAGTTCTCTTGATTTCTTAATAATATATCGTCTTCTTTTAAGGATTATTGAAAAAGATAAAATAAGAAGGTTATATTATTATATATTCATCACTGTAACAAGTATATTTAAAGACAAAATAAAAATTGAAAGATGTTCATTGAATTGTAGGTAATAATACATTTAAATTTTATTAATTTGTTCATTCATATATATTTATAATGATTAATATTTTTTTCATATGATGTTATCTTATGAGAAATGATACCAGTATTGGGGTAATCTGTTTAAGGTTGATCATATGTTCAAATTCATATACTCCCCATTTTTTGTTCTATATGATGAAATTTTAATTTTCTTAATTACATTTTTTTAGATTTTTTACATGGCGGATTTATAATTAACCCATTGATGTATAACGTGGTTCAACACAGATGATTAAATAGTAAAAATGCAATTACATTTTTTAATATGTATGTTGAAAGGTATGAGATATCATTTGAGGTTAAATCAATCCATAATACTAAGTTTTTTGGGTTTTGTTTTTATATATGGTTTATTTATTGAATGATTTATGTTTAACATTTTATATTATTGTTGAATTTTGGATATTAATATATTATTAATTCTTATAAAGGTTTATAATTATTTTATATTGTCTTACATAAAACATACGGTGTAAATAAAAATTCATAGTAAGGGGTTATCATTACTAATTTATTTATATAACTCTACTGTAATTTTAAATGAAAATTATTTCACAATGTTTTTTGAATTTTTAGTTGTTAAGTGTTTTTTCCAATATAAAGGATATTTTCATTATGAATTATTTTAATGATATTTTAATGGTATTTCTAATCATCACTACCAAAAACCCAGGCTGTAAATTATTTATCATTGGAAATATGTTTTAATGATGGTATTATTATTATTTCGCTTGATGTATTTTTACTGATTAATATATATTCTTCTTTAACCCATTTTTTTCTATTGGTAAATGAAGCTACGAAGGTACAATAGTTATTCTTGTGAATAAAAGTGGGAAACCGTGAATTTTTTATTCAAGATATGTATGTGGAGACTATTGGTTATGATTAGTGAGTCCAATATGTATTTGAAAAATGGGTAATCTTCATATTTATTATAATAATGGGTGATCCCAATATTACTTATTGGAATGGGAGATCCCAAAATATATCCCTAATGCAATTGGTAATAATGATGGAGTTCACTGAATATAAGTTAATCCTAAGGGATTATGGTTTGAACTAGTTATTAGGATACAAAAAAGATATTATGGGAATTATTTAGTTATTTTTATTCCATATGTAATGGTATTTTATGTATTCTAGAATGACAATGTTCCAGGATAAAATTAAAATTTTTATGCTTTCAATGTTTTTTTAATGTTTCCTTTGATCAAAATTTACATCACATAGATCATATTTATTGAATCTAATGACTCTTTCCATCATCAATTATTTATTCATGGTCTTATGAATTATGTTCCATGTATTTATGCATAGGAATTTTCTTTTTTTATGCTCATTTACATAGATTATACCAACATAGACTTATTCTCATCTTATAATGACTTATGAAATTAAATGATTATTTATTATGTTTACCCTTAATACATTTTGGAACACACCGTTATTATGTTTTGTTTTCATTATCTTTTGATGAAATTTTTTATGTATATTGTTCCTAATATAGCTATTAGATTTGATGAACCTGGTGGGAGATGATGCATATTTTCGAAAACTAGGTGTTTATGTTTGATTTTTTTATATTAGGTTTTTTACAATTTATATAAAACACTAAAACAAAAAGGCCCTTTTGTATGTGAGAGAGATAATATTTTTTCATTGATGTATTATGTTTTTTTATGGTTAAAATAGTGACATTTTTATCAGTATCATTGATATAAATTTTAATATTACCCCTTTACACCAAATCAGGGAGTGCCACACTATAAAAAAATTGACTTTTACTAATATATATTTATTCACTAATAACATATATTTTTGAAAATTTGAGAAATTTAAATATATATTATGTTTTACAGATATTAATTTTAAGCATTGATACATATTTTTACTAAAGGTTATATCTGTTGATATTGACTAATTGAAAACGACAAATCTTTAATAATAATTAGATCTATTACTTGAGCATACAAAAAATTAATAAACAAACAAATATATGAATATGTTATTAATACTAACTATTACTAAAAAATCATTTTCCATTAACAAAAAATTATTATGATAATCCATTTAATAACATAAAAAATTAATCAATAAAAAACTAAGAGAACCCAAGTTTTTATAGAAATTATACTTTTCTCCTCCAAATGGGGTTTTATTAAAAAATATAATTGATTCATTTTCAATTTAAATTTCTAAAAAATATCAATAATGTTTCTATTTTTTTTATTTTATCCATTTAATAAACATTCATATAATTCTTATGAAAAAATATTTTGACTCATTAATATATTTCATATAATTGTATATATGTTTACTTTTTTCATCCCCACCAGCCTAGCTTACCTTCCCTTGTATTATAACTCAAATCCCACCTGTGATCCCTCTCCCAAATACTTGATTCAACCTTAAATACCACTACCAATTTCCACTGATAATCCATTCGGAACGATATATCTAGAGACATTCTCAATTTTAATACACATACGAATGGTGTGTTTTTTCAATCCACTACCCCCATCCCCCTGTGTGGCAGATCCCTTGTCATTCTCTTGTGGAATTGTGCCTCATATATTATACATTCAACAATTTTCAAAGTTTATTCAGTGCATAAAATTTCTATTTTGTCTATAGGAAACCCTTAATTCAACTTACCGAAATTCTAATCCACCTCACAGGCCTCATCCAGTATGTGAATCTAATGCAATATAATTTACATCATTGTCATCTCCTTTATTCAAGTTTTACACCCCCAATCCTAGATGAAAATTATCTTCTATTTGTATTTTAATCACTAATATTTCATATTATAGTAATCATATCTGTATTAATATAGTAATTTTTTTTTCTATTATAGTATGTTTAGGGAGTTTTCTAGGTTTATTCTTTTTTATTTTTGATTCCTTATTTTAATGAGAACCCCATTATTGTTGAAGTACGATTTTATAGCATCTTACTTGATTATTTGAATTGGATGTATATATTTTTTGCATGAGCATTTCATATATATATATATATATATAAAGTTTTTTGATGATTCAATTTTATTTAATTAAAAAGATTTTTAATAATCATTGAATTTGATGGTTTAAACTCTAAATATCACCACTTGTTATATTCCATGAATTCAGATGTTCATTCCACTTTAATATAATGTTCATAATGGTTTGTTAAATATAACTCATTAATTAAGCTCCAAATATTTTTACCAAGTTATTATCTATGATAGTATTTCTGAAAGTTGTTTACAATAAACATCAAAATATTGATTTATACTTTTCCACTACTATGTTAACCTAACTATTGTATTCTTATGTGCATGTTGAATATAAAATGAATTTAATGTCTTCAAGGGCCTATACGATACTGATTATTAAAAATAATTAGAGAACATAACACTGAGATTAACAACTTGTGAACATACTTGTAAGAAAGTTCTATCCACATATATTAATTTCAAATAACTACCACTAACAATATCTACCAATAACTAATAACTACTTACCAGTTCTTATAAATACTTATGAAAAAGTTAGTAAACCGATTAAAATTTCTTGATAACTTATGATTTTTTGATCTCCATGTTTTGTATCCATTATTGTTATTTTTTCGACCATCACATCCAAATGTACATAATATATTTACCAATATCTTAGGGAACTTATCTCTAATAATGAATACATATTTATCATGTGCATTATTTAACATGTATTTTTATTATTTTTAATTATCAATGAAGATTCACATAAGATATCATTTTTGTAGATGGAAATATATAGTGATGAAGTTATGGGTGTAATATCTGGAAAATGGGTAATTACTTCCTTGTTTTTTAATTATGTAAAATTATTTTTCATTTTGATATTTGTTTTACACAAGAAAAGAAAATATTTTCCATCATTATTGAATTAAATAATAACATATGTATGAAACATTCCATGTGTTTCATAACATAAAAATGTCTTATCGCAAATGTAAATTAGGGATAGTAAAAACAAAAGTTGATACAAACAAGTAATTCTGACATAAATAATTTATAATTGATGCTAATTATAATTAGAAAAAAAATTACAAAAAAATTATTTTATCACTAATAACTATATAATAATAACAAATCTTTTACTTACAATAAGATTTGTTAATTTTTGGTTCTTATAGAAAATAATTTATTACAATTTTTTTATATTCACCCATGTAGCTTTTTATTTTTCAAAATATTATATTTTTAATAATCATTAAAATATAAAATTTAACTTAATAGATATCAAATAAATATTAAAAAAACTGTCTCCCTTAACCTTAAACCCCAAAAATTTTCTACAGAAGAAACCACGTACCAGTTTTTTGGGTTCAACTGGTGTCCTATGATTATTCAGGTCATCGTTCATCACCCTTCATTTCATCTCCCATAATTATTTAACCACTGATTTGATATTCCACCACTCATTACCTTGTAAGTTTCCCTTCACCAGCCACCAATTCGGTTAGATGTATTCATTTCTCCTATATCTTTTTTTATGTCATTATAGTTAGTGGGAAATCTTTATTGTTATTATCATTTTCTTCAAATATAATACAAATATTTATGAAACAATGTCAAATATTAATTTCAGGTAAAAATTAAATAAACTATGTTGTGAAGATATCATTGAAGGAAAAAATGAAATTTTTATTAATTTTCTCTAATTTTTGGCTTTGAATAATGATTTAATACATATATTATATATTTCATCTTTCATACATTGAATAAATATCTAAATTATCAAAGAAGTTATGAAACATTCTAAAATGATGTCACCAAGGAGTTAATATAATCCAGTTATCGCTAATACACAGGTTAAATTAAATTTAACAAAATTCTTTACACTTAATTGTTACTTGTTACACTTTTACTTTGATTTGAGATGAGGGTAGGGATCCCATGATGAAAAAAGGGAAATTTTTCTTTAAATACAGATTACCCAAATCTCCTTTTAGTTCTCATTTTTGGTAAAAGTTTCATTTTAAATGAACAAAAAAGTTTTTATTTAATGGATTACAGTTAAATATATATTCCACAAAAATATTTTACACCTTAAATTAATGAAGATTGAAATTTTAACATATGAATGCACCCCAAATTCTATACAATCCTTGTTCATCATTTCACATTACTGAAGTAATGATCACATATCATTTCAAAAATCTATGGACTATATAGAACTATATATCGTGTCTTGTACAGAACTATACAGTACTATACATCTTGGGCTATATATAACTATACATCAAGGAATATAATAAACTATACATGGATTGTTTCTAATCCATGGAATTCACATTAATATCTTGGATTTCCACAAATAAAGATTTGAGTAGTCTCATATCATGGATTTTCACTAGGAATTTTCAGTTCATGGATTGTCACTACTCCAATTCTATAAAAGAAAATTTTGTACAATCCAAGTTCATCGTGTAAAAACTATCAAGGATTGTCACTAAGAAATGTACACCATGTTGAAAAATACAATGGCTTGTAGCTAATAATGTTTTACACAAGCCATGTACATCATGTATAGAACTGTCAAGTCTTATCCTTAATCCACACACTTTATAGAATAATCATTGCTTTTCACTAAGCAATGGCTTGTCACCAAGACATGACTTGTTAGGAACTATGCATCAAGGTTTGTCATAAGTTATGTACATAATACCATATTACTCATGGCTATGTATTTAATTCTCTACAGTCCATGTGTTCATGTAATAATTGATTGAACACATGACCTATAATATTCCATACAATTCTGAAGATGCTAATACTTCATGTCTTGTAGTCACTGTGAGTTCAATCCCAATGTAAAATTTTTCAGTAAACTGTGTTTCATAGTACTAATCATCAAATTTTACTAGAACTAATTTACTCATAAAAAATATACTATTTTTTCAATGCATTGGTCATTTTTATGGATGAATAATTCAAACAAAATGTCTCTGATTTTAGTCACTAAAATATTGCTCCATCTTGGGATAAGACCCATGTTTCTACAATTATGATGGGGACCTATGTTTATTTTTTTCCTGAGTATGCATGGGTTCGGTAGTTTCCTTCCAAATATGATTAAACATATTTCATTTCATGTTCTTATATATGATTGATGTAAAGAAGGTTATTGATACTTTTAAATCCCACATACTTACTGTTCTAATATAATATGTACTTTATACAAATTATTATTTAAATCCTAATTCTTTTCCTACAATTTTTTATAAATAAATATATCATTGAATTTTTATTTCCATATTGTAAAGGAACTACCATTATTGAATGATAAAAGAAAATCACCTATGACTTCTTCAAATAGAGAAGGTGGTTCAGTATAATGGTCAATCTATTTCATGAAAAAATGTATCCATTGAATAGTCGCTACTAGTATAATACTATTTTATTGAAGGTTCTAAATTAATGAATCTATATAACGGAAGATATTCCTTAGTTTACAAATTTTTCAAGAAGTAGCATGTTATGAAATATAAAGTGATTATATTGATTGAACTAGTTATATTTTTTTAGATCCAAAGTCCCTGAATGAGAGTGTACATGTTAGAGTAATTTTTGAGATATACAGGAAGATATATGGGATGTAGGAGGTATTTAAATACCTTATCACTTAGGCCCAACTCAACATCTCTTTATTCCATTATTAATAATGTTTTGTTTTTTCAATAATTAATATATTTATTTATTTCCTACACTTTAGTCAGACATATGTTGAGTGATTTTGTATATGATACTTCATTATTTCATTTAGGGTGTTTTTTTCATGTGTATATATTTTTTATAATTTGGGTTTTTATTTTGGTAGTGGTTGATAAAATGAACTATAAAAAACACCATATGCACAAATTGAAATCTTTTATTTTGATTAATTTAAAATAAGTTGATGAAAAAATATCTACATTATTAAAAAGAAAATGAAATATTAATATAAACCTTGGGTGACACATAATTTTTCATCCTTTGTTCTTCCCAAGTTCTTTGAAAAACATCAAATTAGAAAATATTACTTATCATGTTAGGAGTCATTAATGTGAATTCATAGATGTTTAGGTATTGAACTCCCACATTTCACATTCTTACAATGATTTTGATTAAGGTAAATTTGGTCATTACCTAACAAATGTATATTTAAAAGGGAATTTTTTATTCAACTATGTTCTACTATCCAATGTTATATTCAAAATTAACACATTGATAGAGTGTTACCATTTATAGGGATTTGTTCTTTTCTTCTTTACATAACTCACTATCATGGATGGGCTAGCATGGATGGGCTACTTTCAAGCATTGATGGATCACCATTCTTCATTGACATAGATGGGTTGGTGTTGGATATGACTCAATTGCATGGATTGCTTATAGTAAAGGATGAGATTTTACTATGATATCATGTAACAGACGAGTCAGTGGGGGTTCTATTTTTCCTCTAGTTTGGGAGCTGGTTCACTAGCATGGATGGGTTTGGGGGTTGTTTGAGCATTCTGTGGGTGTGGTGTGATGAATCTTATTGTATTAAATTTCATTATTAAATTAATTAGTTTTTTTATGAAAGACATGTGTTAAAAATATGTTTCAGGTTCATAATTCAACTATGTTTTATTATATATGATAAATTAATGAATAAGTATAATATAAAATTTTTCAACTAATAAAATTTTATAATTTTTATTGAAATGTAATTAATAAACATATATTATATGTTGTTATTAGTATTGTTATTAGAAAAATTTTTCATAAGAACCTATAGAATAATAGATTCACAAACATATTTATCATTGGTCAGTATTATTATAATATCAATTTAACAATTTTGTCAATCATAAAAACTTTTAGTGATATAGTTTTTACTGAAAATTTTGTGATAGGTCCATATATATTGGAAAAACATTTTAGCAATAAAAATGTACTCTTACAAATTGATATTCCCACATTGGAAAATATAAAATATTTTTTAGTGCCGGTTTGGGGATATAAGAGTTGGCATCACAAAAATGAATTAGAAAAATCTAGAGATTAATATTTTTTCATTAGAATATTTCTTAAGAGTTATGATACAAATATTTGGGTCATATATTTTAGGGTGATCATATGTTCAAATTCACATTGACCCCTTTTTTGTTTTTAAATTAATGAATTTTAATGTGCTTAATGATATATTTGGTAAATTTTTTCAGGGCTAATTTACAATTAATCCATTGTTGTATAATGTGGTTCAATAAGAAAGATTACATGGTAAAAATGATTTTACATTTTTGGGTATGCATGTTGAAAGGTATGAGATATCTTTTCAGGTTAAAACATTCCATAATACTTAGTTTTTTTGGGTAATTTTTTATATATGGATTATTTTTTCAATGATTTATGTTTAATATTTTATATAATTATAGAATTTTGGATATTAATTTATTATTAATTCACATATTTTTTAATAATTATTCTATATTATCTTACATTGTGAAAAAA
The DNA here is from genome assembly GCA_963277665.1 of Viscum album. Taxonomy (NCBI): domain Eukaryota; kingdom Viridiplantae; phylum Streptophyta; class Magnoliopsida; order Santalales; family Viscaceae; genus Viscum; species Viscum album. The sequence goes on from OY728126.1 coordinate 66,460,112, forward strand.
AAAATTTATTTATTAATATCTAGACACTAGGGGAATAACTTGTTATACTTTTTTGTGTAATGTTATCTAACAGAAGTTAATATTAGTTCATTTAGCATAAAAATTCACACTGAATACTCATCAGTTTGGGAAAATATGATAATGTTTTGGATATTTATTAAAGGCTAAAATTATAAATTTAAATTAAGTATATTTTTTTATATTCATATTATAGATGTTAAACTATTTCCTCAACACTAGGAAAATTATATTGAAAAAAAAATAGTTCCCTATTACCTTCATTCAAATGAATCAATTACCTTTCAAACAAAATATTTTTTATGGCTTCTGGCCATTAATATTATCGTGATCCATACCATTATTTAAATCAATGTTCTTTATCAGTATTCATCATTATCTAGACAATATATTTTTCCTATATAGTCATATTATCACTTTCTACTAATGTTCCCCTATTTGAAACCATAATATCTGATATTCAAGATTAATTACTTATTAATCTTTCCCAATTTCAACAGGATGGTTTAAAAACACTTTTTATGCTGTGGGTTTTCAAAAATTTAATTTTAAAATTATAAACCCTTGATTACTAAAAAAAATCAAATTAAGAGGATGAAATTTATTAATGGGTGGGAGACTATAATATCCCAATCTTTTTAAATAATATTATATTTAATTTCATATACAACACAAAACATCTAGCTTAAATGAACAATAAAACATTATTATTTTAATTTTATAGTCATAAACAATATGTTAAATTAGTCGTTTTGAAATGTATTATCAAAATTATTAAATATATATTATATTACAATTGAATAATAATTTATTGATTAATTATTAATAATTAAAAACAAAATTTTTTAATAATGACATTTTTTATTCAAAATATATTTCCTTCCCAAAAACGTTTTCATTTATTTTTATGAGTGAATAATAAAAATAATTTATAAAAATTATAGACATTTAATTTGATAAAAAGGTATTCATTTTTCTCTCCATCATGTAAAACTTAAATTATTATAAATGTTTTATTATTTTATAAATAGGTTTATTTTTCAATTAAAAGTGATAAAATCTATATTTTATTGAAATTTTTCTTTTCTTTTGACGTACATATAAAGTAAGATTAATTTTCTTATTATTTTCATAATATCATTATTTATCTTTTATTAATTTAAATAGAATAAAATTTATTATAATGTATGTGAAACATTAATTTGGAAGAAAAAATTGTTTATACATAATAAGGTATTTTTCATGAAAAATAAATTTCATAACCTTCTACAAATTGTATTTTAAATTAATTACATCATATACTAGGAATTTAATATTAGGTAATTGATATATTATTTTTTATTAGAATGATAATTTTTTAAATATAAACGCATTATATTTTTTATTAATAATAATATAAACCTTAATAAATGTTTTTCCACACTATAGGTAAAATGGTTTATTTATGGTCAACACTACTATGATAGGGATTTGAATACAACAAATCACATTTCCATATTTCATTAGATGATTCTATGTCATGCGTAATACTAAAGTCATTAAAAATATCACCTTTTCCCATTTTGGATTTTATTTTGATCTATATAATTTTAATGTAAAATATAATGTCATTAAAGACACAATATTTCGTTTAGTACATGTAATATTTTATGATGGAGATGAAAACAAATTAATTTCAGTTAAAAATTCATATTTTATAAATGAATAAATTTTTTATTATAAAAATTTATCTTTACATTTTAGTAATAAAATAATAACTTTAAATGCTTATGCAACAACTACGACCTGTCTCTGAAATCTGTAAAAAATTAATTTATATTTTGTTAAAACACTAAAAGTAATTTTTTTACTATTTAATGTGTCCTATAAATTGTAAGGATGATTTTAAATACTATAGATGTTAAAATGGTTTATATTTTAATTTCAATGATGTAGCATTTCATTCAAATTCAATTTTGATAATAGTTCAAAAATTATAATTAATATTATTTTTGGTCAAATATATTTATTAAATTATTAAAAAATAAAATAAAAATTTAAAGAAATCTTTAAGGATGACTAATAATAAATAATCTCATCCAATTACCATTTTTGGGGAAATTTTATCCTTAAAAGTAAAATTTTAACCATTTAATATTAAAAAAGTCATTACTATGGTTATTTTAATATTGGTTAACCCAGGAGTAATAAAAATGATTAGATTTAAAATGATATATAAAACAATAAATTTTTTTGGATGATTATATTAAGACAATATATTCTTTATATTTAAATATATGTTATTTTGGAATTATTTTACATTATTTATAAAAAATATTTTATTATAATATTTCATGTATTTGCATAAATGAAATTAATGATGTTTTATTATACAAAATTGTTTATTAAATGATTTAAAATCCATAAAAATAATATATTCTTCTAAATTAATTTGATAATGATGAATATATGAAGAAAATTCAATTTACTATTCAAATTTCTATTTACGGTAACATTCGTGACCCTTAATGTTTAAAAACATTGATATCACAGTAATTTTCAAAATAGTGGATGGGGGTTAAAACAAAGAGATATGTCTATGAACTTAATACAAAATTTCCCAAATATTCACTGATGGTAGTATTTCAGCCCATCCCCATACTATATTTTATTTATATAAATTTGTCCACATTAATAATAAAAAACTATATTAATTTAATTTTTTAATAAATTCTATTAACACACCTCCAATCAATGATAAAAGGAAAATGCTCTCCATGATTACTCGAACAATTTTTGTCATCTATCTCATCCATTCCCTTATAATATTTCTTCATAAAATCCCTCTCCATTTTATATTGGGATTATAATGCTTGTAAAATAAACCATATAGGGTATAACGTGTTTGGAAAAGGAGGACATCTGAGTAAATGGAGTTAAACGACATACATTGAATGTTTAGACTCTAATTATAGGATCCAAACACAATTTTACTTCATGGAGGAATATTTTAATGTTATGTACCTAATATATTTTTTGGTATGTATATAATTCAATTTTAAATGTTATATCATGATTCATTCATAATTGATGTAATTTGAAATTGCAATTATATTTTTTCCTTCTAATTGGATTTGAATTAAAAATTTCCTAGCGGTAATTGATTACATAATTCAATTTCCATTCATTAGTTTATATGGCATATTAACTGATTATATTATATCTATATTTTTTATGAAATCGAATTTATTTTAATTTAGTTGTATTTAGAAAAATGTTTTAGTGATTCACAATTGATACACATAATTTATCCATTGATTAATAATTAAATCAATGATATGAACACTATAAGGTTATTAATATCTCATTATCTTTCATTGGAACATACATTCATGTTATAAATAAAACATTTTTTATGAGTATAATATTCTTCCCATTGACATATTAAATAGCGGATACCCTAATATTCCTTGGACCTAATGTTTATTTTGATGATATTTTTTTCATAGACGTATGATTCCAAAGTTACATAAAGGATAATTATTTTTATGATACAATATTATATTATATCATAATTTTATATGTTAAAATTAGATTTCTTGGGGAATTATATGATCTTATTTTCTTATACCAAATATCTTTTATTGTCATCTACTTTTGAATATGGAATACAAAATTAATTTTTATTTCCTCCATTATTGATTAATGAAATGTTAGAAAATATGTTTATAGATAATATAAATATTTTATCCTCTGTTAAATCAGTAATCTATTTCTCACATGTGTATTTTTTCTAAAATTTCTTCAAAAATATATATATATTTCAAAATAATTTATTTTACCAAATTATTATTAATATTCTTTGATCATATTTTAAATGGTTTTAAAATAGAAATATTTTAGTTTTTTCTTTATTTTTAAATTTTGATTCTCTTTAATATATGTTTGAAAAAAATGTAAATTTAAAACATTTTCAACATGATTATAATTTCTATCCATTTTTAGTAAAATAATATTTGAATATCTTTTTATCTGTTTCAAAATTAATTTTCCTAAAAAATCATTTATAATTATTTTTTATTTTTATTTATTTTTTCTATCATAGTGTGTAATTTTCACTTTCTTTAAGAGTGTTTTTAATGGTAAATTTATAATATATATACCCATAAATGAACAAAACCATTTTTCATTGATCTATTCATCTGTCGATATATTGTAATGATACCATCCTTATTGTTTCACTATATTGATTTTGATTGTTTCAATTAAAATTTCATGGAACCAATTTCCTTTCAATGGGTAAACCAAGCTATAAATGAACAAGGGTTATTATTATATAGAGAATTGAAAGCCTATAAATGAATTTTTTTCATGAATTTTACAAGGTAATAATTGATGATGAAGGGTGACCAAAATAAATCATATACTACTGGGTGATATTTATAAATATTATATTCATGGTTGATTCTAATACATTTTATATGAATGGGTGATCTTGATATAACTTATGCAAATGGGTGAGATAAATATAGTCCCCCAACAGATCAGGCAATGAATATTGGGATGATTTAATATATGTGAATCTTTAGAGATCATTTTATAAACCAATTAATTGGTAAAATACTGGAGAGTATGGGTATTAATAATTAATTTTATTCAATATACAATGGTTTTAAAGATTAAATGAAGATAATGTTCCAATATACCAACACATTTTCATTACAATTTCTATACATTTTAATTATTTATTGATTATTATTGTCATCACATGGATCATGGTTATTCATTAATGTGAATAATTTTTAGATAATTATGTCTTGTTTCAGGATTGATTATCCATGTATTGATGGGTAGCCCTTTGTTAGGTTATTTTCAAGAACATTGAATATTTCATCATACAATTCTACTCAAAATTTAATATGGGATGAAATTAAATTATTAATTCTTATGTTTACCCTTACTAAAAATTTGATAACATCCTTGTTATCTATAATTTCCCACCATTTTGTCATGAATGGTTTCAAGTATATTAGATCTAATAAGTTTACTAAATTTTAATAACTGATTAGATTATGATGTAATTTTTATGAACCATTTTTTACATATCCAAGTTATTATGAAATATCTTGTCCCAATAATCTAAAACTATTAACATAAAATGACCATTGGTATTCATGTGATCTGATACATGTTTTTTGGGTTTTCAGGTTTTGGACTGTAAATATTTCGTCATGTTTATAAGTGTTAAATCTATAAATGAAAATAATATGTTTTGTAATCAGAAATGGGAGTATGGTTTTAGTGATCATACACAATCATTCATCTCAATGGGGGTTTACACAAAAGGTGAAAAGTGTATGTCTAACCATTAGATTCAAATAGATAATAATAAATCATCTTACGGATATTAAGGTTTTCCAATATATTATTTGACAATCTATTAAATTTATAATTCCCAATGATAAAATAAAACTGTATAAATAACCTAACTATAATCTCAATAGTTTTTTTATGATATGAATTTTATCATATTCCATATTATTTATTATATATTACACTAAAAATATTCAATACTACTGATTTAACATTATGAAAGTACAATATGATCATAGATATATTATTTAATCATGAAGAAACATGATTGATAAGACACTTATTTCTAATAGATACATACCCATTATTATGAATTTCAATTAAATAATAGTGCACTAAAATTTATAAAATACCTCCCAAAATGGAAAGTATATATTATACTATTTAAATATGATAATTATTTCATGTATAACATTTTATAATTACGTTATCAAAAAACATACTTTGTTTAAATATATATTATTCATACAATACAACCAATATTACTAATACTAATATTAAATATAGTATCCATTAGTGTCATCCCATGATATATTTTATTAGATCTCTAAACATATTTAACAAATTAATTGTATCCTTAAAATGATACTAATTTCAAATAATTTAATCATATACAATAATAAAATGCTACCCTCCGTTTCTAAAAACTAACAAATGAAAATGTAATTCCTTAAAATGATACCTCCTAAATTTTTCCTAACATAATTATAAATTATTATGAATCGAAGAAGAAAAAATAAATAATTCATTTCAATTTAAAAATTAAGATTCAATCATAAAAAATACCTATAAATATATTTGATAATTAATATAATTACATTTTTGAATACTAAAATATGTATTTTATTTCATTCAATGTATCATAAATTTTACTTGATATGCTATAAATTATAATTTTTTTGAAATCAATGTGTTGTAAACTATTTCTAACACATATGATTTAAAAACATGTATAATTTTTCAAATATTTAATATTTTATGAATACTTTATTTCAATTTATCAATAATTAATTTTAAAAATATATAATAATCATTTTATAAGTAATGATATGATAATAATTTATTAGATTTTTGACATGCCAAAATCATATAATATGTAGAAATTAGAAATTAATGGATGATAAACATATAGGCCCTTACCTCAGATACCTCTTAAACAATTCTCATCCTTTAGAATTAAAAATAAATCATATAGAAATTTTGAGACTATACTAATAAAATTGAAAATGAATTTTTCATATTAAATAATTTCCAAATAATTATATCCCTCATGAATCCAAACCCAATGTAAAAACTAATAGTGGAAAAATGATTGGAGGGAATGGGGAGATAACACACAAACTAAAACCTACATACTGAAGAAGAAAAAACTCAATAAGAAAATTATCACATCAATCATATTAGAAGGTAACATATTATAAAAAAATATAACATCACAACGTATACATGAAGTCATAAAATTGCGATAGGATACAATAGAGAAAAATAAAAATGAACTGAAACCAAAAATAATAGAAAGTATATAATTACATTGTGAGAGTAATATAATCCACTAGAATATAACTACATATTTTATCTTTAACTAACCATAATATTCCATTATTAACTAATTTCGCCACAAAATATCATATCAAATGAACCAAAGGATATCATTCCCATATTCATAATACATGATCCGTATTAATTTCTCCATTAACATATTTCCATTATTTATATATTATAAAATTATAGATATATAAATTATGTAGTAAATTTATATCTTGATCGAAATATCATAAATAAAAGTTAACATAGCATATAACAAATCATCTTTAACATTTAATATTTGAAGTCATTTTTTATGTAATAATCATTTAATATACAACACAACCCTTATTAATTTAAATAATGTACCATGAGTTCCATTTAAATTTTATTTCAATTACACATAGGTTTAAATAATTAATTAAGCCATACATATTATACATTAGTAATTAATATCATCAACATGGTTTTAATTAACACAACATTTTCTTTTAACATGTAGCTTTGTATAAGAAATGAAAATGAGCTCATAAAATAACCTATTAAAAAAATAAACATCAAAATAAAAAACATATCATTTTATTTTTAAAATTTTTTTACGCAATTATGAATTAATCATCAGGGTCATATTTAATTAAGAATGTTCTAGAGAGATTAATCTGGGAAAATATAATCCTTTAGAAAAGATATATATAAAATTAAAATTTATTAACTTACCACAGATACTAATTTAGAGAGAAGATATTAACCTTTCTATATTTATTTAAACATATACTAATTAATAATATTTAACCATGCTAATTTAAAATTTATTTTCCATGTTATGAAAATCAAGCATCATATCAAGTTTTAAACTATAAACATATATATTTTAGTTGACATGAGTTAAGTAATTAAAAATTATCACAATATATTTATAAAGAAAATATTATATTAATATTCATTCAATAGTATATAAAAACACATGAAATAAACAAAAAATTAAAATCTTAACATAAATAAAACATAATACAATGATGCATGCACAATCATAAAACATCCTACTTGAAAAGCAGTTCATTTTTCTACATAAACATGATTAGATGAATATCATAATCATCACATCCGATCATAGGAGTCTATGATTCTTGGATTCTAGTCGTCACACAGAAATTAAGAGTTACAACATAGTATAGAAGGGACATTAAATATATGTGCTCCGATAAGTCCCCACCATTCATCACATTTTAGGGTAACTAACACTAGTTATTATCAACCCCAAGAAATCCTCATCTGTTTCTAGATCAAAAAATTCTATTATCTATCAAACAAAAAAATTTATACCCTTTTATTAAAACCTTCCATCATTCGAATACACTCGAGTTGGAAGTGATGATATAGGTGATCCTCAAAACCAGAATCCAATATGCTACCACATCGCCACTATTTTTATGGGAACTTATTATTGATATTAGTGGAATTACCCTCATAAATTCCCATAAAGATAAATTGAACCACTAATACACTCTTTATACATATAAACTAAAAAGGTATAAACCCTATATCCATAACATCATAATATAATAATGAGTATAATAAAACAATAAAAATGTATGGAGACATCCTTGGCTTTGCTCTGCCGGTTCCAAAAGAAACAAACCCGATCTCTATCAGTTTTTCCTAAAAAAATATAATTTAAACTATATAGGGTGTAAAAATTGGGGGGGGGGGTACATAGTAGGATCATATTTCTAAGAGGTCATTATCCCTGTGAAATACAGGTGCTAGGATACACATGTGATAATCCAATTTATTAATGTAAATATATAATTATAAATAATGTGAAGAGAAAAATATTTTCCAATATATATATAATACCATAGTTTAACCACACCTTAATAAATATGGAATATATGAAATTCCACTCTAAACCAATACCAACCATCCATATATCAAAATTATGTCAAATCTCTAAACATGTGTTGACCATTAGAACATTATCAAGAAATCAAATATCATAACCTTTGTAAACCATCCCAATATCCACCATATCACAACTGCATCACCTTTATGAATCATGCTATAAGTTCAAGACATTGCAAAAAAACATTCTATTACTAGTAGCCATTATAGTCTTTAAAACTGAGAACATGTTATACTTAAAGACATTAAATCCCATGAATAGTAACCCATGTTATAGGATTAAGCTATTAATTCCCATAGCAATAATATAAAACAAACAAAAACATGAAAAAAGATAAATAATAAATTATATAATTGGAAAAATATGAAAATACATATAATTAAATAAAAAATCCCATGTAATAACTCAATAAAAAAGAAAACCCACTGTTTTTAATTATTGAAATATTATAAGAAATAACTCATATTTCATTAATAATATAATTTACCATATTTTTTGATTATCGAATAAACATCAACTGAGTGAGGAATAAATAAATTACTGATATTACTACAATGTACATGAAAATAACATTCTCATCATTCTAGTTTCACCTATTTTCAATTAAATTAATATAATTAATTTTTTGTATTTATTTACTATTTTATGATATCATCATGTTGTTATGTAATAGTATATTCACATATAAAACAATATAATATCATCTAATCATAGTATTATATTATATATTCTGAATATTTATAATAACATGTCATAATTTTAATAATATAACATCGATGATATTTTAATCAATAAAAATGCATCTAAAAGTTTAAAAAATGTTATAATGTAAGTATAAAATAAAATAAAAATAGATTGAGGAAAAAATACCATTACTTGATATATATTAGAAATAAGTAAATAATCATGTATCAGATTGATATACTGAATTAGGTCATGATAGCTTAATGGAAGCACAACATTTATTAGATGATTTTAACTCAATTATTCATCCAATAATGATTAACATACATATGTAATTCTTGTATTTCTTTCTATTGGATTCAATTTAAAAGAAATAATTTCAGTTATGTTACAAAAATATATTTATAACATTACCTAGAACAATTATAAATTATTTATTCAAGATGATAAAAGAATAGTTTATGATTACCCAACCTATAATCATGCCAGTTCATTGCGATATTCCATTCATTGCAATTATATGCATGATTTTATAAGATATTTCCTCAATGTTCCACTAAAAAATCACCTCTATACACAAATAATAGGGTTGGAGATATATATTTGAAGCATCAATAAAATTGTTTACTAAGTCATCTATTTATAATTTAAATCTGACCCCACCATAAATTGTAATTACAAAAAGTATTGAAATTTTTTATAAAGTACCTCCTAAAATAAGAATAATATATTCATTATTTAAAAAAGAGTATTAATTTCCATGTTTAAAAAAATTATTTTCATAAAACATATTAAATATATTTATTTATCCCTTTATGTATTATATAAATATATATAACATATTATTAATTTAATATTTTTTATGTTTCATTTCTCTCTCACACGCTCTCTCTATCCCTCTCTAGTGAATTTTAATTTGTATCATTTATTTTCATTCTATCTTCTTCTAATATTTTCTTATTCCCTTTACATATATTCATTTAAAAAATTTTAATTTTTTTTAATATTTTTTAAAACATTAGTATAAATCATATACCAATTATTTCATTAATAGGATATATATTTTTATTGTCATATCATTATGTAAAATAATAAAATTAAATATATATATTTCTTTTTCATGAATTTTTTAGATCATTAAAAAAATTACCATTCCACTTATTTAATATTAATAAAATCCATAAATTCATATAAATAAATTTTCATACTTTTTCCATAAATAAATTAAATCTAGAAAATATTTATTATTACTATTTATGTTATAACACATGATAATAATTTGCAGACAAAAAAAATAATTTAATAAATAATTTCTTTAAATAATACATGTAATAATTTTATTAACAAAACAAGAAATTATTAAAACATAAATGGGAAGTGTGAAATATATAATTTCAAAACCACTTCAATAAATTCTCAAAAAACCATTTAGAATATGTTTGATAAGTAATATATTTTTATTTATAGAATCATTTGTATATAAAATATTTTTATCGATGCATAAGAAATTACAACTCTTGCATAAGAAATTATGAAACACAATATTTTAAAAATCAATTCATAATAATCTTCTTACAATAAATAATATTTTCAAATATTTTTTTTCCAAAACATAAAACTATATGTGTAATATAATTATGATTATCATTCAACAAATCATTCAAATATTTTATAGATAATTGATATGTAATAAAAAATTAATCATTTATTTTATTATTGATTTCCAATAATACATCACAATATATTATTGATAATGATGAGAATCTATAAATTTGATCCCTTAAATTAGATACAACTCAATAAATTATAATTTTTAATAATCAAAAATAAAACCAAAATGAATATGGTGAGAAACCCTAGAAAATTTAAATTGAGACCTTTAAAAACATGAAGTATCCCTAGAATTTTTGTTAACTTATTTTCATTCAGAATGTAGGTCTTCCAGATGCTTTTCACATTTTGGAATAATTTAACCATGTGAGTGTGATAACATGATATATAGTGGAAATTTCACGATTCTCTTTTATTTATCATGTCCTTTAATAAAATTTATGTGTTCATGGTTTTCATGCCACAAATAATTATGTTCTTATTTATAAAAAAAATATTTCTTCCTCAACACTAGTGAGGTATGGGCCCCACATTAGGCCATTACCTTTCATGGGAAGCCAGTAATCCATTCTTTTGATAATGAATGATTTATTATTAAAATGAATTACATCTACTGAGTAATATAATTTAATTAATTATAAATATTTTGGATAAATTCCTTTAAATGACAATATAGTAATGTGAATTGACTATTTTCTTCATATTTTTTCATTTTGGGAGCTAGTAATAATTCCCCATTCACTATTGAAAAATATAAAGAAACTATATTATTTATTATTTATAACATTGAAAATAATATTTCTCCCTATCAAATGGGAAATAATACCACTATAAAAAAGAAAGATTCTATCTTGATATGTTTCTTTGTAGGAAATTACAATGACATTTTATATCTTATATTTCTTATTTTTAATCCATTTTCACTACTACACATCATTTGGTAGGGAATAAGGTTGTTCCACCACTGAATATATTGAATCATCTTCATCATGCGTGGATATAATATTTTTCTGAGTATACAACCCACATTACGAATATTATGGTTTGTGTTCTCTATCTTTTGTGTCTCCCTTGGCTCATTTCAGTCAATTTTTGATGAGGTATTATCATTTTTTTCATATTATTCAAATCAATCAATTGATATTAAAAACATACCATGTATTTATTATTCAAATAATCCTTTTTCATAGATATAGTTATAAAAATTACATTTTGGATATTAAACACACAAATTAAGTGTTCCCTATCAAAAATTCCATTTGAATTGATTGAGGTGTTTTCTTTTTTTTCAATCATGGATTCAATGTGATGATTCTTATCATGATATTCCAAAAAAAAGCCTGTGTTGGTGGATGAAATAAAATATTATGGAAACTTTGATATATATGTTTAGATATATAATAATTCCTAAAGGTATATTGAATAGGTTCCATGTTAATTAGATTTTTGTCTATAATTTTATAGATATCTATAGATAATTTCAGTAAAAATTTAATATTCATGTAGATTATTTTTGATTTTGACTAAAATTTGGGATATCAAATAATTTTTTTAATGTATCTATTTCAGGTATTTAAACAATTCACCTAGATTATTTCTGCAATGTATAGTAATTATGGACACCTTATCATTTTTTTCTCGTTGATCCAAATACATGTAATCATTTTGGGTTGATGTATGAGGATGGTATGATGTATGAAATGTCAACCATTTTACTTATTTGAACCATATTGTTTATTATTGTGTTGTAGATGATGTGAACCACCTAACTTATTATTATGGCATATATGAGATTAACTATATAGTAAATTTCAGACAACCAATTAAATTCATTCTACAAAGAAATTTTTAGGTATATAAAGACTAAAATTATATATTGTTTTGGAATTCAAATATTCTTGTGGGGAAAATAAATTATAAAATTTTATGTCATGATATTTGTGGAATAAAAATTATTATTGATAATTTCATCATTATTCAAGCTAAAACCAATAGAAATATACATCTTATAATTAGAAGGATCTTGTTTAAATGGTTAATATAGTTAAGAATTCAATATTTATTAATGAGTAATAAGAAAACTGTACTTCTCGTATTTTCAGTTTTTGATATTATAAAAACATATAATGAAATAAAACTCGAGTATTTCATGAATTTAATGAAGGAGATTTGTATACAAGTACATGTATATCTTGTAAAAATTTGAATGGATCTTAAGCATCCTGATTCTCTTAATGTTTTAATAAATACATAAATATGAATAAAAATGTGATTGAATGAATTTTAAAATGGAATAAACTTCTATAAATTTATGTAGTTTCTATATATCATTTTAAATATATTATTTCAGTGGTTTATGAGAATTTTTTATTATTTTTTCTTATATATTATGGTAATAAAGAAATATATGGTGAGGAATATCAACATTAACCACATATGTGTTTTTTAGAATGTTGGGTAAGGATGATCTAAATATTGTTCATAAGGAGGCTTGATATTGAGAGAGGTATATGACCAGTTTGTGTATGCAAGCAATCATTATCATATAGTTCATTATCAATTAGTTAGGTGATGTTCAATCATCCATATTGTTATTCCTATTATTATAGATATCAAATATATTATAAAAAAAGGTCTATATTTTTTTAAATAATCATTAATATTAGTGTAGATTTGATTTTTATGAAAGATAATGGAAAATAATGGAAGAATAGATGGTTCCTATATAAAAACACAAATATCTCCATAAATATAACTTTATATTTCATTCATAATTATTTTAAACCAATTTCATTAATGATTAATTTCTATAATTTTATTGTGATATGAAATCATATGTACTTATAAATTGTGAAACCTCATAAGGGGTAGGATCTTAAATCATGGTTAAACCATGTAAAATTTATGGTTCCCTTCTTATCATTCATATTGATTCCATAAAATTGAGTAATATTTTTTTATTAGAAAAATCAAAACATTAAACTATAAAAATGTTTTGATTCTTAATGAAAAATATGTTAATTAAAACATGAAAAATTTATTCAACATACCCCCTCTTAGTAGAAACATGAGTGATCAGTGCTCTAAGAGTGGTTTCAGAGGATTCCTATTAGAGTACTCTATTTTTATTCTTCTATGGAAAACATATTAATATAAAATATTATAGGTTTTCCATTTATTGAGGGAAAAGATATTCATTATTTAATTAATTGAATTATACATTTTTTTAGGATTGGGACTTCAGGAGAGTGATTATATCACTATGGGCTAACAAAATATTCAATGTATAATTCTATAAAGTTTTCAAATAAGTTAAATATGGAAATAAATGGGAATCATCAAATTTAATGATTTCATAATTGCTCAAAATATTCTATAATAATGTTATGGGACTCAATTTTATAATAGAAATATTGGATAATTTAAAAATCATAAATGTAAGGAATAAACAAAATAAAAAAATGTAACACTAAAATAATGGATAGAATAATTTGAATATATAATACTAGATAAAGTGGGTAATATTTATTACTGTACAATAATCAAAAAAATTTATTCATTATACTCATTCCAGAATAAGTATAAATATTGAAAATATTTATAAGATATTTTGAAAGTGAGCATGGGGTAATCAATAAGAATCCTAGATGATAGTTGTAAAGAATACAATGATAATTAATTTGAATAAAAAAATTTATTGTACAGGATTTAACATCAATACATCACCCATAAAATTTCTATATAATAGGATTTTTTATAGAATGATTAGTAATATTTGGGATATTGGGGGAACAATTATTTCTAAATTTGAATGATCGATGATATTTTGATGGGAAAAAATATTCATAGATTACAAATTCAAAATCAATGTTTCTTGGGGGAAGATAATTTTTAACCATAATTGAGATTTCATACGAAATGAATTATACATAGAGTATTTATATTCTATGGTTTCCCTTTACTCATCAAAATAAAAGGTATAAAGAAAAAAAAAATTGATAAAATAATTTATAAGGGTAATTTCATGGGTTTCTATTGAGTGTAAAATAGTTTAATTTCTAGAACAAAAACTCTTTTAAAATAGTTTATATATTTGATGTAAAATATATTGAAAATCAACCAATGATGAATGAATTCATTATAGTATCTCATGAATAAGATAATGAAAGAAACATGAATATTTTAGGATAGATCTGGAAACTATATCTGGAAGTAGAAACCATATTGGTAGGTGTTGACTCTTATCATAAGGACGATCAAGAGGTTGCTGAGAATGTTATGTAGAAATATCGAAAAAAGATGATATATATATAGGTAGAGAATATTATTGGGAGTTAATACCAAAAAGTCTGAAAAATAATAATGGTTCATATAAAATGTCAAAAAAATCTAATCTCTCATGTTCAGCCACATTCTATATATTACACCTTTTATAAAAAATAATTGATTGAAGTTATGGAAAATAAGATAAATAAGATTAAGATAAATTCATCTATGGAGATTTACCTAAGTCCTATTGAAAAATATATCATTATAACCAAGTGGATACTTATAAATATGTTGGAAAATCATAAATATGTTATTTGGAACACATATAGAATTATTTGAGAAGGGTATTATCATATACAAGAAGATTATTTTGATGATACATTTGATACAGATATATTAGTGGAGTCCATATGGATATTCATGGATGTTACATCCTAAAAATGATTTAAAATTTATCAAATGAATGTGAAATCTATACATTTATTAGATATCTCGATTTTGAAGATTATTTGGGGAAGCTATATGGATTTTCAATATAAAAATTTGGAACATGAGTGTGAAAACAAAATAAATATTTTTATAACTTAGAATTGGCCCTATGGGACTGGTATTCAAGGTTATAATAATTTTTTATGGAATTAAAATTCATCATGAAAAAAGATAATATTAATCTATATATAAATGAAATTAATATAGGTACCCCTATTTTTTATTTCTATATTGATTTTTGTATTTTTACATGTGATCATTAGAGTGGAATTCATGATTTTTCTACTAGAATTAAACAATAGTTTGTGATGTACATGCTTGGTGTGTTGAGGAATTTCTTGGGTTAAAAGTGACAAAACATGAAAAAATACATTTTTATCTCAACCAAAATACAATATAGAAAAATTACAAATGATTGAAATGGAGGATTTGATGACTATATTTACACCCATTCAAGTGGGACTAAAAAAACTTTCCACATAGTGTGAGTGTTGATTTTTTGTCAAGTATTAGTTATAAGTATTATTTTTGGTATAGCCTCTATTGAAAATGTTGTTCATGTTGTATGTTCATTTCTATATTATTATATAGATAATAATGAATCAAAATATATGGCTGATCAAAGTGTTGTAAAATATGTTAAAAGGTCCATCGCATTTCATCTTCTTTACAAGAGGATATATAATATCAATATATTTATGGTTATAGGTCCTTACTAGTAAATTTATTATGACATGTTGTGACCCAATTTCAATGTATAGTTATAATTAAAATATAATACAGTGGTTTGTAAATCTAAGAATTATAATTCACTCAAATTGAGCACTATAGAAGTTGAATACATTATTACTAATAGTTTCTTTAATAAAAAAAATTTGATGAAGGATCAAATCAATGTTTTAAAGTTGAAATTTTTTTAACCCCTCAGAATATATTATCACAATTATAGTGGTATAAATTTTTTAAAAGATCCTATATAATAATCATGTTCCATGATTAGTGATATTAGATAAAATTTTATTAAATGGAATGTGGACAAAGGAGACATTGTGTTTGAATTTATTCCCACTCATGATAGGAAAACAGATATGTTCACTATGTTTTGACCATGAAATGGACTTTTTCACAGGAGGATGGACTTGGGTGCTCATTCCCTCAAAAATAAGGAAGATTAATTTGGTGGGATCCTCATATGGCCATGAATAATGATTTAAATTGGTGAGAAAAGGCAGCACAAAAGTTTTGAAGAAATGTGTATATTCTCTCTATATTTTATTTCTAGAGGATTTTTTGTTTCTTAAAGGGGTGATAATTGTAGGAGTTAGTTCCTATGTTATGGGGGAGATCATTCTAAGAGATATAATATTTTTACTTTTCAATATTTTTTCTATTCACTAACTTATGGATTTCTTGTTAAAATAAAACAATAACCTTTAGTTTAGATTGATGATTTATTTCTTTTAAAAACAAAGTTTATTTGGAATCAGTTTAATGAGGTTTTAAGGATGATTTTCATGGTTTTAAAAAACTCAAATAGGTGATTTTGAAATTTCCATTGAATTGTTGAAAGAGTTTCCCTTATTATCAACATTAGATTAAATGTTATTACTGATATGCTAATCTATAATGGAATAAATGGAATATGTTATATGATGAAGGTTAAATATCTAAAGCATCTAAAATAAGTGTTGAGATGTATGAAATATCTTGGATGTTTTCTGAAGAGGTTCTTAGTTAATTAAAGTAATGTATTTAATTTTACAGATCTGTGTACTTGATTTCATTAATGTACAAAAATTCACATAAATGATTCATGAAACATTTGGAAATTTTTATTTTTAGATATCCAAATTATTAATCTATATATTTCAAAATTTTAAATGATATTTGTAAAAAATTGCATCTATATATGTAAACTATGGTTGATATTTATGATTTTTCTCACAGATCCAAATTAATGTATGTGGTTTGGGATGAATTAGGAGGATGATACAACATATCCAATGTGAACCACATATACAATTATGACAACATATAATTTTTTTACATAGAAAAGGAGAACTATAAAACCCTGAAATATTAAAATAAGAACATTATGATCAATAGTATATATGAATCGTAATACCGAGATTCAACGAATGATGAAACATTAGTATTTAAATTCAATAGTTATAACATAGTATATAAATTATTGAGTACTAGTGGGATAAAACAAATTAATATATTTATATATGTATAGATAAATTATTTAGAATTGTGCATTAATGTTTTTTAGCATTGTCAGCCTTTTCTTCAAAAATTCATTTTCCTCAAAAGTGATTTTTATTCTTTTTATGAGAAAATGTTATAATGAATTTATCAAAATTTTTGGAAGATTATTGGATAAAATAAATTTTTTTTGAAATTATAATATGAAAATTATCTTAGGTTTATATTTTTGGATTTATCTAAAGATAATAATTTTTAACTAAATAATGAAAATGTAATTTTATACCATTTGGAAACAATCATTTATTTTCTTTTAAATGTAAAATTATGGTTTTAATATGAAAAAAAATTAAAATAATACATATTTAGAAATAAATAATTAAATTAATTACATAAGAATTATAATTATTTTTTAGTTTGTTATAAGTTCATTTTTTGGCATAAAAATACATTTTTTCTAAAAAAATATATTCATTGTGTTTTACACATTTATATTTAATGTAATTTATATCACTTATAGTAATTTAATTTTATGAAATTGAATTTATATTATGATTCCAAAAGAAGAATATATCTTAGGATGAATTCTTGATGATTTTTGAACAATAATTATTTTTATTGAATAATAATAAATAACTATTTTAATGAAATACAATATCTTTTATGATATAGCCAAGAATGAAACAAAAAATTAAAATTTATGAAACATATTTAATGAATCATGAATTATAATATTAAAATAATATCATTAATAAATAATTTAAACAAAAAGTTTATAATTTCTGCACACCATAATACAAATATCATTTTTATTGTTGACATTGTGCCTGCACATCACTATAAAAATAAAATTATGTTTCTTAAATAAAAAATTTTATATTTATTAATTCCCTTATAAAAATTGATATTATATTTTATGTATAATTTATTATTTTTATCTTTATATAAATATTTCGGACTTATATAACAAGAAGCTTATTCAAATGCTTGTGCAATGCTTGAATAAGGCCGAAAAGTCCAAGTAGAATATTATATAATTTTTCCAGACATATTTGTGTTTAAAAAAAATATTGGACCAATATTAAATAATTTATTTTACTTGATTTATAAAATATTAGGAAGATAATTTTTAAAAAATTTAATTATAAAATAATCACCTTATGTATATGACAAAACATTATATTCAAATTAAACATTTTATGGAATTATTTATTATAAAATAAAATGAACAGTGATAAACATGTCATTATTAATATATTATGATAATAGTATTTGGTTAAATTATTTAAAATATCCTTAAAAGCATTAGATAATACAAGGTGGATAATATATAAATGAAAATTTCACCCCTTTTACATTTATTATATAATTTTATCCTTATAATTGGAATTATAATCCTTTATTAGTTAAAAAATGGTACTATATTTGATATTAAAATATGTCAACAATGCTATTAAACTAAAAGATAAGTATTAAAAAACACCTGAAATGAATATGAATTTATATATGATATTTCTACACCATCAAAAATTATTTTTTAATACGTACATATTTTTAAGAATTTCTATATAAAATTATTTTATTATATTCTAATCTTTTATGAAAACTTTAGAGTCCCCCTCCACTAAATTATAAAATTGTTCCGTAAATTTTTTTTTCATCACAAAACATTTTTCATTATATATTACGAAAATCATACAAAATTATAATCCCAAATAAAATAGAAATATTATATAGTGGTTTTACTACAAAAATTCCATCCCCATGGCCCTTAAGTGGGGACATAAAGTAGTTGTTTTAGTTAAGCTGGAATTCCATTAACCGATCACTAAATTTTTTATTATAATTTATCATCTTAGAAATTTATAATATAATTCATAAAATAATAAAATATCTATAATTATTATTTGAAAATGTTATTATTATTATGGTACCACGTTTATTCACACTCTTTCCATCAAATGGAAAGTTAATGTATCGCTCATGCATATGTATGTCTTATTCTCTCCATGTAGAGAAACCATTCATTTTCTATAATCATCTCAAATATATGGTTGTTATGTTGGGTTTAATGATTGTGTGTTATATTTATGAAATAATTATACTTCCTACATGGTAATATTATTTACAAATTTTTACCTACCAATCCGCTAGAAAAGGAAAATGCCACTCATGTGTATGTGTGGAGTATAACATGCACGAAGCGATGTAATTAATAATTAATTTATAATATAAATTTAATATTATAAGGATGGATTTGATGAATATATATGAATTATAAACATTTAATTATTGTTACCAACACCTTTTTTCTATCCATCGAAAATTTTAAACTGTTTCTTGTCTGTATGTATTACCAAATGCCTCTATAAACAGTGTAATTCATTTTTCAATCCATATATTTTATTTATTACAATATATATATAATATGATATTAATATCATATTTAATTTTATTAATGTGTTTTAATGATGTTAATTGTATAAATATGAAGAATACCAACTCAAAACTTGCATAAAATATGTAATAATTATTACCTTGAATATTGCTTTTTGTAAATAATACGTAACAATTGGATTCTAAGATTTTATTTTAAAATCATGTATGGTATGAAATATTAGATTATTTTTCAATAATAATTTATAATAAATTTATATTTTTATAAATTAATTCCAATCATGAATGATGAAATCCAAGATTTTGGGTAAAGGTTTATCTTCTCAAATCGTATTCTTTGGGACATATGTTATTTTAACCCACAATATTTTTCAAATTGAATTTATACACGAGATTATATTTTTTATATCACGAAATTATTTTTATTAATTTTATTTATTTCATTATATTGTTTTTCTTCTTTTTTGGGGTTTATGATTCAAAATATACAAAAGTGGTGATGGATTTACGTTTCGATCCCATCTTTACCATGATTATTTATTGTCGAATTTATATTAGAGGAAATAATATGATCCTCAAATGATTAATTCCTTTCATTCTGGTTATCCATAATTTTTTTCTATAGAATAACTTTTTTCATTATTTTCCTCTCATTGAATACTCTGTAGACTGAATATACATTTTGAGGAAAAATTGACTCTGAATTACTATTTGGTCAGCAATCTTATTCTTCCATATATAGGTTTTTCTAAAAGTTATTTTCAATAATTTTTTTATATTATAATATTATTGTTTCAATTAATTATTACACATGATTTATATTTATTAATTGCTCAAAAAAATTTAGTCTCATATCATTTTCCAAAAGAGGATATTATTAACATTCCAATATACTATGTAATGAGTTTTTGTCCTTCAACTATGCAACATAAATGGAATTTCCCACCATAAGATCATCTAAATTTAATGAATCTTATTTTCATGTATCCCTAGTAATTTTTATTAAATGATTATTCCAAATTAATATGGAAATTTTTATATTTTAATGAATTATTTTTCAGAATGAAAAGTTTATTTTCTGAAAAAAATTCTTCTGTTCATTAAATGAAACACTTATTTGATGATAACATCCATTGATGTAAATTTAGATTTATTTGAGATATGATCCCATTATTCCATACATATTAATTCTATGGGGTTTTTATTATCATTAATATGATATTTTTAAAAACCCAATTTATTCTTAATGGGTTATGTATTGATATTATAATGAATGACTTATTGTCTTTTAGAATTCATATATATGGATTATGATTATATGATGGTTGGTTCTACTAAATACCACCGATTGATTTGGTAAAAATGGATAATTCAAAGTGTAAATATATAATTCAAGATCTATATTTTATGTTAACAACTTCATTAATGGATTTGGTTTTCATGTCCACAAGGTTATGTATGGACCTAGCTTTCGTGTTTGTATGACTACATGTACATATCACTTTCTCGTCCATAAGTTTATCATTGGTCCAATATGTTATTTAATTAACATTGTATGTAGATTTTTTCCATGTCTATATATTTATGTGAGGTATTGATTTCATGTCTTTAACCAAATTAGTTAACTAGTTTTCATTTAATCACGTTCATAATATTATAAGCTTATAATGTTATAAAATCATGTGTCTATTTTATGCCCGCATTGATCATGTTCAAAAATTTATTGTATGATTAATGTATTAGTAATAATTATATTTTATTCCACGATATAGGATTGGGATCAATGCTATGTAGTTTATTATTTTTCAAAGTGATCATTGATACTTCCCCTGTTTACCCATACTATGAATCTAATATTGCCCTTAATTATGTTTTATTTACCCATGTTATAAAGATGTGTTTACATTTGGTATTTTTAAGAATATTACTATGCGAGAACATCTTAATGAGAGATATTAAGGATCAGTCATGGAAAGAAACTATTTTGTATCTAGTATAAAAAATACCCAAATCCATTATGGTATTTTTCAATTTATTTTTGAAAACCATTAAGTATTCTCAAAATATATATATTATTTTTTTATGAAAATCATGGATCTCAATATCTTATATCATAACAATTATTTAGTAAATAATTATTGAATATGGTTAGAGGAATTTGATGTAAACCCTATGGATAAATATAAGAATATGATAATATCATAATGTATCCTAAGGATGTGATTATGTAGTTTTCAAATCTATAAACCCAATTATAGACAATAATAATTGGCATGATTTTAGAATAGATATTTATATATATATAAAACTTAACATTTTATGCTTGAGTATATATTAATGATAATTCTAGTGCATAGTGACTGTTCCCTTATTGTGCACTAGGTTTGACAATAATTTGTGATATGATTTATTAAATTAACAAGTTATATATGAACAATTATTATTTATTTTAATATATTATGTCCGTAAATGAACTTGGTGTCATTATTTGTGGAATTATTGTAATTATATTCATTAATATATGATTGTTCAATATATTTTTTATATCATGATACTTAATCAGTGTTTTTTGTTTTAGTTAGTAGATTAAAAATGAAGGAATAATTTGAAAATGAATTTGATAGCCCATGAAATTACCATAGTCATGACAAACCAAATTCCTTAGAGGTTGGTATTGAATATTTTCTCACTATGCTCACTAAAATCTCTGAAGATAAAATTGATTTCATTGGACAAGATGATCTTATAAATTTTCAATGGAGGGAAAAATATCCGGTTTTTATGGACAATTTTCAGCCTCATTTAATGTTACAAACATTCCATTTTTTTGTGAGAAATATATAAACATGATGGAATAGTTATTTTCCGTTATTCAATTCTTAGACAATGTCATTTTATCCTCACCATTTATTAGTATTATAGTGATGAATATCAATAGAGGAATCATGTTAATATTATCCTGCAAGAATATAAAACTGATTCCATGGAATGTGTTTAGTTTAAGAGGATGATATTGGTTATTTTAATGCCTCATATTTTACTTATAGAAATAGACAAGGAATACAATAATGTTAACAAAAATGATAATTAATCCATTTGTGCATATGAAATAAATTTTACAAGACTTGCACAGTATGCTTCATGATTAATAATCATCCCTAAAATAAAAATAGATTGATTATTTAGTGTTTTGAAAAAAATTAATTGATTAGAATTAGTTAAAAGAGAATAATAAATCTAAAAAAAATAATTTTATGTGATCTAAATGTGGAAATTTAAACTAGAAACCCTCTTGGTTTTGGTGGTAATAAATGAAAGATGGAGTTTCATGGAAGCACCTGTTGAATATTTCAAGGAGGAATGCAAATTTTTTGACCCTCTATTTGTTAAAAATGTATGGAGGAATTATTAGGTGAATTTCAGAATAGAGAAAAGAAGATATTTCATGTTACGAAAACAATACCATTGATATAACTTCTAGAAACTATGATTATACCAATAATTATAAACTATTGTAATAGAACTTAAAATAATTGATGTATTTTATACTAATGGATTCAATAACCGTTAGGTGTAATGGAATTTGTATAGCCCTTTACCAATGGTTATAACTCAACTGTTGGTATATACCACATTGAATTTATCTACAAAAATGATTTATCGAGAAACGTTGCAATAAATATAGGCTAACTGGTTTTCAAACGTTGGTGTAGATCGTATGCCTGAAAAATCTACCAATGGTTTCCTAATAACTGCTGGTATAAATTCCCCTTAAAACTATAACAACAGTTTAGGAACCACGGGTATTGAGTACCTCCAAGATGCAAAGTAGGAACCCCCACTATTTTACAGAGTAACTGTAATATTTAGTCAATTATTAGCCCCCTCTATTTTGCCCTGACCAGCTCCAACACATTATAGAGTTGCTAAGAATTTAGTTGGGCATCATCCCCCACTATTTTTCCCAGAGAATCATCAACACAATATACAGTTCAGGAAAAATTCATTACAATAGACCCACTTTTTTCTGAGAGCAATTGCAACATTGAATACAGTAGAAAATATTATCTCCAATATTCCATAAAATAAACAATACAATACAAAGCCACATTTAAAATAGTACAATACAAAATATAGAATATAAAACACAAATACAACACATGAAAATGGTACTATACCATACACAAAGCACAAACATTAATTACAGATAATTCCATCACGGCAGAATTCATATAAATAAAATTTTTTCCAAACACAATGATCAAAGCACAAGATTCAACTTTTTTCCATTATCATCTATTTCCCACAGAATACACAAAATTCCATTGTTCCCACAGAATGCACAAAACTCCCTGACTATTTTCCACTATTTCTTCACTCCATTGGACATTACAACACCTGGAAATAAACTACAATACAACATACGTAATTCAAAAAACATATTCTTGTAACATACTAAATATTGTAGGATTAATTCATATGTTTAGAAGTTATTCATATCCAACTATTCATGGTATCATTATCAAAAAAACACCACATTGGAAATCAAAATACTCTAGTTGAGCAAAACTTTTATACCTATCAATGAAAGATACAACATTTTTGACACAAATATATTTTATGAATTGTGATTACATTATACATTGTTTAATATTTGATTATTCTCCACTGGGAAATATATTTATTTTTTCAAAAAATGTTATTTTAAAATCATAATCATAATGTAATGAAAAATAATAGAAGACAACATGAAGTTTACTTCAAATATGACTATATATGATAGTTATTCTCCCATTTGAAACTATATTAAATATGTGGTCTTGAACTATGCTAAATAAAATGAATGGACAATCCCAATTGTAATCATGCGTATCATTTCATGGGATTTGACTCTATGTAAGAAGATTTGGACTCTTAATGAGTCAGCACCTAGAGGAATGAGTTTGTGAAAAATATAACAATTTCCTTCATTTCACAAAGGATGAGGTTCCCTAGAATATTATCTTGCTAAGTACCTCAAACATTACAAAAATTTGTGATTTTGGATAGCGTCTATTTGTGATGATAGAATAACTAACAACCCATAGTTTTGTAACCATATGATAATTAATGTATATGTTTACATGTCCAACATGCTTATGGAAGAATTGGTATTAACCCAAAGGGATGAAATCATTAATTTCTTCATTGAATATGAAAGGAATCCAGGGTTCATCATTAATTGCATGTTTTTCTAGTCATTTTTACTCAAAATGTAATAGGGACAAGGATTGTTTCATCTTACACATGAAAGGACATGAATATTCTAATTAATGAAGGAGGAATGGAAATGAGAATATTCTAGTCCTTTGTATAAAGAGATAGGACATTGCTACCCCATTATATGTTGATAAGATAGGGGAATTATCTGTGGGAAATTAATGCAATATTGGGAAGACCACCCCCTATACTAATGACATACATAAATCATTACAAGATCATCGTATCACATTATATTGATAAATCTCATGGGGTGACTCTCAGGGTCAATTTACTGACACCCATCCTACTTATGACATCAATAATTTGTGTAAGGGGATGCAGGATGCACAACTGATCTAGAAATTTGGTCAGGTTTGAACCCTCCAAGTAGATGATGGTCATCATAGTGAAAACCCCATTCCTTGTAAACTACATTATGGGGATAAGAATGGAATTGAAAATGGTTAGGTGAAAATTGGATTTTAATCCACTGACCTCATTAATGTTGATATTTCTTTGTTGATTACACCATCCTAAAAGTCACATAGGCTTCTGGATATTGTTCCACTGATTGGGACCTCCACTATTATATATGGTGTTCATGAGCCCCCTCTTATCAGATATTTCAGTATGAAACTAATGTCAAATTAAGTGGTGATGAATATTTAGATTGACCTGTATAGCTATCACAACTAGTGCGTTATTGGAGTTTGGATGTTTGGGATAGATATGGAAAGTATGGGTCATATATAATTCAGTGGAAATACTAAATTACAAGGTTGAATAAGGAATATGATTTTTTGATGAAAAAAATCATTATCATATTTATTTATATAACCTAGAGACCTAAAAAGATTTTTTTGGTTTTTTTATAATAATGGGTCTAGATTGGTTGTGGTGTATTATTATTTTGGAATATAGGGATGAAAACATTATCAGAAGTGATTCCAACAGATCTGTAATGAACAAAACATCCTAGATGTGCGTAACCAGGCTAGATCTTGAGATCTCTTACATTTTAATGGGGGAAATTGTTAGGGATTGGATTTGAATCATTATTCATTAATCTTTTAATTATATGTCAAATCATATAATTAATATAAGGCTTAATGTATGAAGATTTGTGATGAGTCTATGACTAATTATGTGATCATGAACCAGTCTTCTGATTTTCCCACCTATTTATTTATGGTTAATATGAATCCTTTGGATTATATATATTTTACATGAACATGGAAGATGAGTTCTTTACTTCCTCATTCAGGTGGAGGGAATACTAGAGTTTTTAGTTCAAAAATTAAACATAAGCACCTCTATGGGATATTGATTGAGGTTTCATTTTATGATTCTAATGGATGAGGATCACTATAGATAATTTATTATAGGAATCTCGGACACCCAAATATATTTTTTCCAAAATCCAACATGTACATTTCCAAGATAAGGGAATAATGGATATCATAGGAAATATTGTGAGCATTTAACATGCCTAAGAAATATTGGTGCATCTAACAAAGTGATGGAATAGAAATTTAATAGTAGTGTACTGAGATTTGATGAGTTAAGGTCTCCAGGTTGACGATTAAGACATTGTTAGAAAGATATTTTGTACAAGTCAAACAATTATTCTCAAATTTTATACCCAATCTATAGTTTTATTGGTTTGGATGATATAAACTATGAAAAATTAATGTATATCATAGTATAAAATGAAAAACCCATTATAAAAACAATTCAATGTTAAAAAATTAAACTGAACTAAACAGAAAGTGAAATTTGAAAAAATAATAATGTTAAAATAGTGAATGGAGACTATGATAAAAGCATGAAATGTCAAGAAATGGATATTATGACATACTAGTTCTAATTCATAAGAATTATCTCCTATTACATATGTGTAGTAGAAGTATTAGTAACTGGATCCAATTTATAAAAGCTCAAAAAAGGAAACCTAATTGATATCAATGATATGAAGAAACATGTTTCAAACCAAGAGCCTCCTCAATAATAAATAAATAATACAAATCCATATCCCTCAGATTTTATTAAATATGTATGATTGATGAAAAATTTATAACCAATCATTTTCAAACTACACAGTTTGAATGAAATAGACTCCACAGCTATAATCATTGTGATCACTAAGATAAAGAATAAATAATTATATATAGAAAAAAACAACATTTTACAAATATTACTCACTAAATAGAAGTTGTTAGTAATCAAGTTGAAAAATAATATAATAGTATGACCTTTAAGAAAAAATATTATTTATATCTTCACAATTAAATATATATCATATCATTTCTATGTATCATCCATTACTCAATGCTTGCTGAGATTGATTGATGATGTTTTCATACTGTTAAAATTTTAGTGTCTAATAACATCATGTTCAGTTATTAATGAATACAAATAAATTAATATTTCTCTGTTGGATGTTTCTTAATGACACCATAATTTATTGGAAATTATATGTATCGTTCTATTCACAAAAACATTTAATATTTTGTTAAAAACATATAGATAGAAATTATAAAATCTTCATGTTAATATAACATTCAAATAATGTATAATATGATTTTAAAAAATGATAAGAAATAGCTCATTATATTCATATATCTCAACTTTTTATCATTCAATGGACAAAAAATAAAAACGATAGAAAATATAAGTATAATGAAAATTAAAAGTGAACAATCCATATACCATTAAATGATTTTTAACTTAATCATATCATTTGAATAAAATATAATTGTAAATTATTCCTCTTATATATACAACTTAATAAACCATTAGTATAATTTATTTTCTACTTGATGAAATGAAAATATACCTAATTCTCCAAAGTAACCCTCACATCTCTCATAGACATGCAAAATTCAGGAATTATCTATAAGTATAACACATAATTCAGAATGTGATTACAGTTGACAACATGGAGGAAGTGCGCTCTGGAATTACGGTTGAAATCTTCGTGATATATGTTTGGGAGAATGTGTCTCATGAATCTGTAGGGAAATAAGGTTCGAGGAGATCTCTGTTGGAGGAGGAGGAGAGATATTCTCAATAATTGGTTGGTAATTAGGTTTCGAGGAGATCTCGATTGGAGAAGGATGATAGATCATCTTGCAAATTGGTCAAGAAGTAGGTATTAAGGAGATCTTTGACAGAGGAGGGGATATCTGTGTAACACCCCAGGTAAATAAAGAATATGAAATTTTTATATTTATATGTATTTGTGAATAAAATATTAATATTACTTTAAAGGGGATTCTATGCTCGATGGCGTACCCAATACGCAACAAAGAGTTTCTTGGGAATCTTACGTTGCACTCTAATAATAAAATAATATTATTTTAAATGGTAGTTAACGCCTAGCCATTGTGATGGAGGGAATGAACAGAACTAACTACAAAATGATTATATATGTTTGTCAAATATTTTTACTCTTTACAATAAATGTTAGAGGATTAAAAATGAGAATTAATCCAATTTTAAGTCTAGACATTCTAATATTCATTAAAAGGTCGATTAACCGCCTTTTGATGGAGAACCTCTTTTAAATCCACTTTTTGACAATTTTAGGTGTTATATTTGAAAAAATAAAATTCTTCTTTAGAATCAGGACATCAAAATAGACTTTTTGTAAATTTTTGGTATTTTTCCGAAAAAGTTCTATTTTTAATGAATAGTGAAAAATGTTGTGTTTTAATTCAAAACCTCTTTTTAATCTAATCATTATTTAATGATTTAAATAAAATGGAAAGATAATGTAATATCTAAGACCTACACATGGCCAAAACCTATTTTATGGCTATATTTCGAACCCTTATCACCTTACCCTCGAAACACATCAATGTAGGACCATTAAAATCCGAAACACATTCTAAAATAAAGTAACATTTCTTTACTTTCCAAAGTGCCCCTCCCCTCCTCTTATAAAAGGCCCCCACCTCTACCTCCTTACCCACACTCCCAAAGCCTTTGGATCAGCCAACCCCTGCCCATTTTGTCTCTCAACATCCCTCTATTACTCCTTGAATCCTCAATTTTGGCATAATTCTTCCCAAGTAATCCTTTGAGCTCATACCAAATGGAGTTACCCGATTTTAAGGTAATGTTTTCACTTGAGTCCTTTTGTTTTATTTTGCTTCTTCAACCCCCTAAACTATTTTTATTCATTTCATTTGTAAATAATCCAGTATCTTAAATATACTAGTATGTTGTTATAATAAGGATTCGAGCTACACTTACACACACCTTCGTCTAATGGTTAAAGAACATACTCTTTCTGTGGTTGGTGATTTTCTGCCTCACGAAACGATGATTGTTCAATATTCGTTTAACACCTTTAATGGTGGCCATTATGATGTCACTGTATTTTATATATGATATGTATGGTATTTATGTTTACTATATGCTTCTGTATTTTATATTTAAAACATATCTTTTTTTTCATGTTGTGTAAATGCGATAATTTCATATGAGGAAGTACGGACTAACGTCCCCTCAAGTGATGTGACTCGTACATGCAATACATGTAATTTATAAAGAATGAAATTAATGAACATATGAGACCTATATAACATATATATTATAATGTAATGATAATATATATATATATATCATTTATTTCTAATTCCACTAATATGACAAAAAAAATGAAAGTAGCGTTCATGCGTACGTACGGCCTACTGTTTCCATGAACGGTGCTTTTCATTTTCTATCTCCAAATGATATGGAATAGTATAAAATGAATATGTACTGTATATATATGATATTTTAATCATTAATACTATTCTGGAAATTATTTACTTATAACTACATGGGCAATCATTTTTCAAACAAGTTCATTTTTGACTCATGTACCAAACATCAGCAAAAACGTATGATATGAACTAACATTATTAAACAATTATAATAACATTATAATATGTGATATGAACTGAATAATAATTTTTAAAGGATGTCCTTAGGCAATTATAAATTTATCAAAGTTTACTATTCAGGAATATAAAGAAACGAACAAGACAAGTCGGACATCAGGTAAGGGATCTTACTCCTCTATTTCTTTTTAAGTACACTCTTTTATGTCATTCCTTTTAAAGATCATGTTTCTTGTTATTGGGATGTTATTTTATATTACACTTACTTTAATTTTTATGTTCATATGATGAGAGACCCTGTTCTCTCTCATCAATCCATTTTGAATGTTTTGAGTGGCGCCGTTAGGCTGTCCAATTTTTGTAAGAGATCTAACCTCTCTCTTTCTTTTTATGTACTATCCTTTATGTCACATCTTTTAAGTTCCTCTTTGTTATGTTGGGGGATGTTATTTTATATTCCTCTTTCTGTAAAATTTATGTTAATATGATGAGAGACCCTATTTGATCTCATCAATCCATTGTTGTATGTTTTAAGAGGAGCCGTTAGGCTGCCGACTTTTCGTAGGGGAATTTCCATCTCACTTATATTCCCGTGAGATTTATGCTACATATTCCAAAATTTCCTTTGAGTGGAGTATGTAATTCCCATTATTTTACTCATTGTGTAATATAATTTAATTTATGAGTATTTACATCAATGTTGTATTGTCCTTCTTTCACAGGGTGTATGTTTTGAAAGATACCCATGTCGGTAAGGGAACCTTTCACCCTCCGCTTTTTAAAATACTTCTTTTGTTATGTCTTTTAATTCACATACTATTATGTTGGGATATGTTCTTCTATATCCTTTTTGATTTAAATTTTATGTCCATGTGATGAGATACCATTTTTATCTCTCATCAACTAATTCTCTGAATTTTGTAGTGACACCGTTAGGCTGTCAAATTTTGGCAAGGGAACTTCTTAACCCAAATTTGATTCTTTGGGATAAACTTATACTCCTTGAATATTCCGTTCTATGAATATGTTTGAATATCCTCTGATTGTTTTATTCTTAATATCCACTTATATTTGGTTTATTCATTTGTCACACATAATTATGTAATTGATTTATCCTTAAGCCAAAGATACCGTCTTTGTAAGGGACTTCGTCTCAATCTCCATTCATTGAGGCATATTGTGTTTTATACACAACCTTATTTAATACGGTGTACAAATCCCTTTTAATTTTACATTTATTCAAAAAGGAATATTTTTTTAAATGAAGCGTTTTACTAAATGAAAAAAGGGAATGTTTTTGTCGTACGTATACGGCAACAACAACTTCTTCGCCGTCGTGACCATTATTTAAGTTTTGGCTTCCTCTACAAGCCATACCTTCTTTTTAAAAGAAAAATAAATACCATGTTTTACATTTATTTTATTTTGGTATTGAAAATGGTTTTCATAATGTTTTTATATCAATGTGTTGTATTGATATCTTGTTATTGAAAGGTGGAAATGTTATGTTTCCTTTACGCATGTTTTATGTGATAAGATTATGTTATGGTTCTTGGGCATTGTTATGATGAATGGGTGGTTACGTGATAAACTAAGGGAGGGTGAGCCCGATATATCTCTCCAATGCATTGGGTAACGCGAAGGAGTGAAACATTGAGGTTTATCCGAAGAGATTTAGGGAATATACTGTGGTGGGTATTCCAAACGTAACCAAGAGGGTTACTCCCTACGTAAGAATTTTATGAATTCCTCAAGGTACCTTTTATGTCTTATTATTTCTATGATTTATTCATGATTTGATGAGGTATGTTAAAGTGCCTATGTTTTATGGGTAAATTATGATTTCATTCTTATGTATATATGAACTCATGTTTCCTTTCCATATTTTTATAACCCTTACTGAGCTTTTTATGCTCATCCGATGTTTTTTTAAATGTTTTTCACAAGTCAAGGAAAAGGTAAATGCTATGATGATAGTGTCAAGGAAGTGTGAAGAAGGAATCCATGCTTTATTTTTAAATATGTTTCTGTTGATGGGAAAAACGAATACTATCTTTAAGTAACCACTTTGTTTAAATGTGGAATATAATGCAAGTTTTATGATCTAATTCTCTAAAACTCTGAACCTGAAAAGATCGTCAATGTGTAATATTGTAATAACTCATGATTAAGTAAGGTTTAAGGCTGGGGCCTTATAGTTGGTATCAGAGTTCGGTTTAGACAACTTTAGGGACTAAGAGTTTTTGTTAGACACATGATTAGTCCCTATATCTATTATTTTAGTTAAATCCTTGTTTTATAACATTTTTTCAGGTCATGTAAAGTCGGTTATGAATGGAAGGAGAAGGATCTCAAACGACATTCTTATCTCTTCCTTATTACATGCTTGCAATAATTATTGCAAAGTCATGTTCGGATGATTGTGAAACTTTTTCTAGCATACAACTCACTTGAAAGAAGTTATTTGAGATATCAAACACCCCCACTATACCTCATTATCATCATGGATCATGGATTGTTTTTAGAAACATTCTATTTTCACAATATTCTCATATTTTCAAGAAAGGTAAATATTATCAAGGCATTTTCAAATATTTTACCTTATCACAAGAATTTGAAGAATATTAGGATTTTAAAAAAATGTTGCTGAGGAAGGATACCCTTGCACAACCTATTTATATTTTATTTTAATATATAGTCTCTCAGCACATAATTATGGTATTTTAAAAGGACCAATAATAGAAAGTTTCAACTCAAATTCTATCTGAATATTTTATAGAAATCATGTTTTATCAGATGTTTTGGAATTATATGTCATACATGATTATTTTCCAAAACTGTTTTTCTGTGAACACCTATATGACCCATGTTGTACAAGGTGTATTTGGATAGAGGAAGAAAATGATTTTGAAAGATCTCTAAATCATTGTTTTAATGCATGGGACTTCTACCTACGTGAGCAAAATGACAATGGAACCGAGTGGAAGCCATGATCAAGGTATGATGTTATTCATTTTTTGAATAATTTTATTTTATCTTATGGTGGTGAAATAAGACTTCAGGAATTAAGATGTTGAGATCGTAATGAATTTGGATGAAAATGAGAGGTATAAAGAAACTATTGAGGTTAAAACATGTTAGGGTTATTTTTGGAGTTTTATAAAAAGGACAACACGCAGACCGTGTGACAACTCGTCACGTCGGACAAAGCTACAGGAATCGAACCCACAACCAAAGTGCAACTTGTATTTATCACCTACCACTGGACCACGTGAAGTCCCTGGTTAGTTTGACTGATTCTTTTTAGTTAGATGATTTTATGGATTAAGAGTAAGTTTATTTGTAGTTATCTATGGAAATTTACTTACCTATCATGTAGGATATGTGATTAGGTTAATTACTTTTCAGTACGAGACATTAAGATCAACTGAGGTTGTTTGGAGATAAATGTTACGATTTAACATGGAAGACTATGTGACTAAATCCTTCAAATATTTGGGTTTCAATATTTGTTTGGTTTACTTTGAAGAATTTTATTGACAAATTTTTTATCGAATAGTCCTCGTTGAACTTTGGGTTTTGTTGGAAAAATTTTGGAGATTAAGAATAGATTTTCTTTTTATAAAGGGTTATCCTTTTCTGGATTATTTGATCTTTTACTATCCATTTTGGTTTTGGTTTTGGTTAAAGTCTAAAGACATTGGAAGTATATAGTTCCCTTTTGTAGATTAGGTGATTCTATAGAAGTTGATTATAGTACTCTTAATGTGCACAAGTCTTCCGAAATACTCCTCCCTTGGAGAAAATATGAGTTTTTGTAAGGAATCTAATAAAAGTAGAAAGTCAGCATGATAAGTGATTATGTTTCCTTATGAATAAATTCATCAATAAAAATTAACTTAAAACAAAAGTGTTGTCTATTAACTTTTCATAATGGGGGATCGAATACCATTTAACCCATCACATGTTTGTGATTTTCTTGTGGTTAACTTTCTCCTAAACATGTTTTCAATCACTGTCCATCAGAATATGACCCTATGTTTTCTCCACCATGTCCATGTTTTCCTACATTGAATCTTAGTTTGGTTTAACTCGGGTGACCTCTGTACTTATCTTTCTTTATTTTAAAGTGATTGGTTTACCGACTCTTGTTCTGATGTGGGACTTTCAAGGATGTTTCCGAGGCCAATTCTAAAATTGTGTGGAAGCAATTCCCAAAAGGGTGGAAGGATGTAACACACCAGGTAAATAAAGAATATGAAATTTTTATATTTATATGTATTTTTGAATAAAATATTAATATTACTTTAAAGGGGATTCTATTCTCGACGGCGTACCAAATACGCAACAACGAGTTTCTTGGGAATCTTAGGTTGCACTCTAATAATAAAATAATATTATTTTAAATTGTTGTTAATGCCTAGCTGTTATGATGGCGGGAATGAACATAACTAAGTACAAAATGATTATATATGTTTGTCAAATATTTTTACTCTTTACAATAAATGTTAGAGGATTAAAAATGAGAATGAATCCAATTTTAAGGGTAGACATTCTAATATTCTTTAAAAGGTCGATTAACCGCCTTTTGATGGCAATCCTCTTTTAAATCCACTTTTTGAAAATTTTATGTGTTATATTTGACAAAATAAAATTCTTCTTTAGAATCTGGACATCAAAATTTACTTTGTGTAAATTTTTGGTATTTTTCCGAAAAAGTTCACTTTTTAATGAATAGTGAAAAATGTTGTGTTTTAATTCAAAACCTCTTTTTAATCTAATTTATTTATATTATTAGATTATCTTATTAATTGTTATTAAAGTGAAATTATAATATATATTTACCATTTAATCAAATAGTGGTCGTTGGAATTAATTTCACCTTGCAATTGGACTTAAACTAATGACAATCTTTTGATACTTATTGTTTCATAAAAAGACACTATTTGCTCTGACAGCGTGAATTAATTATTAAATTATTTAATGCAACTAATATGTTTTGAATATTGTAAAATAGACATCATTTTTTAATTCAGAATATCAAATATAGCTTAGGGTGAAGTATTGGAATTTTTCTGAAAAACATCAATTTTTGATGAATAGTGAATCCACTATGTGGTACTTATAAAAACTGATTTTCCGTTTAAATGAACATTTTCCATCTTTGGGTTTCAAATTTCAAAAATCTGACATACATGGTTGTCATTAAGATGTAAAATGTGGTTTAATGGGATTAAAATAATTTTTTTGTGAATAGTAACTTATTAAAATTTTAATCGCGATTAGAGGTAATTAGTGTAGTTTAATGTAAGAATAATGATTTAATAATATGAGATGGCCTAGAAAGATGTCATACCCTAATTTGATGAGTAATGGCCGACCAAGGAAATCCATGGGTCAAATTTGGGACCCCATGGAGCCACTTTTGTTGTAAAATGACATAAATACCTTTTTATTTAATGCTAAAGTAAAAATGACACAAACATGAGCTGTTTTACTAAAACAATTTTTACATGGGTTTATACAAGTTATATTTTTTATTATAACTATTCATTGGAAATCTAAAACTATTTCATATATCATAGCATTTTTTATAATTTTTAGACATTAAATAAATTAAATTATTTATGACATCTTGATGATGCAGCGATGACCTCATTATTTAATGATTTAAATAAAATGGAAAGATAATGTAATATCTAAGACCTACACATGTCCAAAACCTATTTTATGGCTATATTTCGAACCCTTATCACCTTAAACTAGAACCACATCAATGCGAACCATTAAAATCCGAAACACATTCTAAAATAATGTAACATTTATTTACTTTCAAAGAGTGCCCCTCCCCTCCTCTTATAAAAGGCCCCCACCTCTACCTCCTTACCCAAACTCCCAAAGCCTTTAGCTCGGTCAACCCCTGACCATTTTGTCTCTACACATCCCTATATTACTACTTGAATCCTCACTTTGGGCAGATGTCTTCCCAAGGAAGCCTTTGAGCTCAAACCAAAGGGAGTTACCTGATTTTAAGGTAATGTCTTCACTTGAGTCCTTTTGTTTAATTTTGATTCTCCAACCCCCTAAACTCTTTATATTCATTTCTTTTGTAACAAATCCAGTATATTAAATATACTAGGATGTTTTTATAAGAAGTATTCGAGCTACAGTTACACACACCTTCGTCTAATGGTTAAAGAACATACTGTTTCTATGGATGGCGATTTTCTGCCTCACGAAACGATGATTGTTCAATATTTTATTAACACCTTTAAAGGTGGCCATTATGATGTCACTGTATTTTATATATGATATTTATGATATTTATGTTTACTATATTCTTCTTTATTTTATATTTAAAACATACCTTTATTCTTTTCATGTTGTGTAAAGGCGATAATTTTATATGAGGAAGTGTGGACTACCGCCCCCTCAAGTGATGTGACTCATAAATGCAATACATGGAATGTATAAAGAATAAAATTAATGAACATATGATACCTATATAAAATATATATTATACTGGAATGATAATATATATATATATCATTTATTTTTAATTCCATTAATATGACAAAAAAAATCAAAGTAGCGTTCATGCATACGTACGGCCTACCGTCTCTATGAACGGTGCTTTTCGTTTTTTATCTCCAAATGATATGAAATAGTATAAAATGAATATTTACAGTATATATGTTATATTTTAATCATTAATACTATTCTGGAAATTATTTACTTATAACTAAATGGGCAATCATTTTTCAAACAAGTTCATTTTTGACTCATGTACCAAACATCGACAAAAACGTCTGATATTAACTGACATTATTAAACAATTATAATAACATTATAATATGTGATATGAACTGAATAAAAATATTTATAGGAAGTCCTTAGACAATTATAAATTGACCAAAGTTTATTATTCAGGAATATAAAGAAATGAACAAGACAAGTCGGACATGAGGTAAGGGATCCAACTCCTCTCTTTCTTTTTAAGTACACTCTTTTATGTAATTCTTTTTAAAGCTCATATTTCATGTTATTGGGATGTTATTTTATATTAATATTACTGTAATTTTTTTTTTCATATGATGAGAGAACCTATTCTCTCTCATCAAACCATTTTGGATGTTTTGAGTGGCGCCGTTAGGCTGCCGAATTTTCGTAAGAGATCTAACCTCTCTCTTTCTTTTTAAGTACTCTTCTTCATGTCAATTCGTTTAAGATCCTCTTTGTTATGTTGGGGGATGTTATTTTATATTCCTAATTCTGTAAAATTTATGTTAATATGATGAGATACCCTATTTGATCTCATCAATCCATTTTTGTAAGTGTTAAGAGTCATCGTTAGGCTGTCGAGTTTTCGTAAGGCATTTTCCATCTCACTTTTATTCCCGTGAGATTTATGCTACATTTCCCACAATTTCTTTTGAGTGGAGTATGTACTGCCCATTATTTTACTCATTGTGTAATATACTTTCATTTATGAGTATTTACATCAATTTTGTATTGTCCTTCTTTCACGGGGTGTATGTTTCGAAAGATACCCATGTCGGTAAGGGAACCTTTCACCCTCCTCTTTTTAAAAGACTTCTTTTGTTATGTCTTTTAATTCATATACTATTATGTTGGGATATGATATTCTATATCCTTATTGATTTAAATTTTATGTCCATGTGATGAGATAACCTTTTTATCTATCATAAACTCATGCTCTGAATTTTGTAGTGATGCCGTTAGGCTGTCAAATTTCTGCAAGGGAATCTCATAACTCAAATTTGATTCTTTGGGATAAACATGTACTCCTTGAATATGTCACTCTATGAATATGTGTGAATAACCTCTGATTGCTTAACACTTAATATCCACCTATATTTGGTGTATTCATTTGTCACACATAATTATGTAGTTGATTTATCCTTAAGCCAAGGATACCGTCTTTGTAAGGGACTTCATATAAATCTCCATTCATTTAGGAATGTTTTGTTTTATACACAACCTTCTTCAATACGGTGTATAAAACCCTTTGACTTTTACGTTTATCCAAAAAGGAATCTTTTTTTATACAAAGCCTTTTGCTAAACGACAAAAGGGAATGTTTTTGTAGTACGTATGCGATGACAATGACTTCTTCACCGCCGTGACCATTATTTGAGTTTCGGCTTCCTCTACAAGCCATACCTAATTTTTAAAAGAAAAATAAATACCATGTTGTACATTTCTTTTATTTTGGTATTGACAATGTTTTTCATAATGTTTTTATATCAATGTGTTATATTGATATCTTGTTATTGAGAGGTGGAAATGTTATGATTCTTTTATGCATGTTTTATGTGATAGGATTATGTTATGGTTCTTTGAAATTGTTATGAAGAACGGGTGGTTCCATGATAAAAAAAGGGCGGGTGAGCCCGATATAGCTCTCTAATGCATTGGGTAATTCGAAGAAGTGAAACGTTATGGTTTCTCCAAAAAGATTTAGGGAATATACTGTAGTGGGTATTCCAAACATAACCAAGAGGGTTACTAACTATGTAAGAATGTTATGAATGCCTCAAGTTACCTTTTATGTCTTATGATTTCTATTATTTATTCACGATTTGATGAGGTATGTTAATGTTCCTATGTTTTATGGGTAATGTATGATTTTGTTCTTATGTATATATGAACTCATGTTTCCTTTCCATATTTTTATAACCCTTACTGAGCTTTTTATGCTCATCCCAAGTTTTTTGAAATGTTTTTAACATGTCAAGGAAAAGGAACATGTTATGATGAAAGTGTCAAGGAAGTTTCAAGAAGGAATCCATGCTTTATTTTTAAATATGTTTCTGTTGATGGGAAAAATGAATACTATCTTTATGTAACCACTTTGTATAAATGTGGAATACAATGCATGTTTTATGATCTAATTATCTAAAACTCTAAACCTGAAAAGATCCTCAATGTGTAATCTTGTAATAACTCAATATTAATTAAGGTTTAAGGCTTGGGCCTTATAATCTACTTGAGAATCGATCAGGATGTAGGGTTCTATTTTAGGAGGAGAGTTCTGCTGTTGAATTGATCAAGGATAATTGGGGTATTTTTCCAATGGTTAGAAAATATTGTAGGTAATGGTTTTTATTCCATCAATTTCCAAAATCGTAGTAATATATCCATTTTATATAAACATTCCCAATGGTTTTGTCAAACAATTCTGAAATTATATACCATTTACAACAAATTTCTTAAACCATTTAAAAAACCCACATTATATTCGATATTCCCACGGTTTATTAAAACCATTTGTATAGTTTATTACTGCCAATGGGGTTTTCCAACCGTCGGAAAAAGTTTTGATTTAGACTAGATTCCCACATGTATAAAAATACTATCAAATTAAGGTGAAAAAGATAGAGAAAAAAAGGGATGAAGAGAGGGATCCCCAAAATATACCACACAAACATCAGTGTTTTAGATTAATATAGATTTGACATTATATGAGACAATTCCATAATCCGAGCGATAATGAATTTATTGAACAAAAAAACATTAAATAGAATGGAAAATATGAAATATCATGAACATAAAATAGATGAAGTGAATCATTATAATTATTGAGAACTTATTCTGCACTCTATTTTTTGGAATTAGATATTGGATTTTATATGAATGATCTCGCTAAATATTTTATTTTTCATCATTTAGTGAAATTTCATGTTGTTTTGAGCCTTTATTGGCAATCTGAACATATATTCTATAATAATGAAATCATATTTGATATTTTGAATCATATTATGATCATTAATCGGTTCAAGGATGAACTAATAAATCAAATTTAAGTTTTTGGATAAGACAGGAGTATACATAATTAATAAAATATAAATTATAGTTTGGAAGAATATATTTTTTTTGGCGACATTGTGTTTTTAAAAATAATTGTTTATAATCATTTTCATATGATAATATATTATTTTTTAGCTGATAATGTAATGATACTAGATCAAATCATTCCAATCCATGGGATTCATTTTTGGTTAGATATATTTTTGTGGATCCTAATGGTTAATTATTTCAGGAATGGATTAAGTGAAACAATAAATATTATTTGATAACATTTTCTAACAATTATGGTTTTGGTAAATGTTTAGAGGATGATACAATTACTTATGGTTATATGATCCGTTAAAAGTTTATTTTAGGGCCTCATGGATAAAACCTCCCCTAGAATATATATTTTCATGAGTTAGAGTTGAGATAGAAGTATAATTGATCAATCCACATAAAAATGATGTTATTTTTATTATAAAATGAAATGAAATTAATTATGTATAAAACATTTATTACTTTATCATCATATTTAATTCATATATAAAATTTAGGAAAAGTACTTTAACATAATTACATTATATTCATTCTTTCATATTTGAGGAATCAATGGTCTTAAAACCCATCACATATTTCTGATATTTTGGAGGTTAAATTTCTCATGAACATGTTATATATCACTAATTACTAATCATTGAAAATTAGTATCCTCTTCTTGGTCTATATTTTCAATTCCCACTAATGTAATCTTATTTCGAAATCTAATTTTTTCTTTATCTATGATGACCATCATATAATAATTTCCATCTTTTAATATGTATATTTCATTAACCCTTTATATGATTTTGGTCTTATAAATATGATTTTCAAATGTAAACACAATGATTACCAATAAGAAGATAAAATTTTAAGGAATAAATTAATTAAATGGGGTCAAATGTAACACCCTAATATTTTAAAGGAAGAAAATTATGATCGATATAGTATATGACAAGTAACACAAAATTTAATAACCATGAAATATTATTATCTGAATGTTATAGTTACAATATAGTCAATAAATTAGTTATTATGAATTGGATTTACAATATTCTGATTTTTATATATAGAGAGGATGCAATAAATTGTTATGAAATAATCACACAATTGTTTTTAGTAAATTTAATATATTCTTCTAAAATATAATTTATTCAATAATGGATTTAATTACTTTGTGTGAGAAACATTTATAAATATTATATGTAAATTTTTTAAAATTAATTTCATAAAATTAAATTTATTTTTAAAATTATAATATCAAATTAAGATTTGTGTGAAATCTTTGGGATCTTTCTAAAAAGACTGACATTTTAATAAATAGTGAAATACTAGTTTTCTGTATTTCTATAAAACAATCATTTAATATAATTTAAATGTATTGTTATTAATAAAATTTTATATAATATTAAAATAGTTTCCTTTAATATATATATATATATATATTCTACATAATTTTATATAAACATTTGTTTTAACTTATTTTGGAATAAGGCCAAATTGGGTCTTATGAATGCATTTTATTTTCCAAAAATAGTTTTTCATTGCATTTTATGCATTCATATTAAAAATATATTATATAATTTTTTTTGAATATTTTATAATTAACTTATATTTATTTTTTGATTCAACATGTCAAATTTATCAGTGGAATAATTCTTTATATTTTCCTGAAGAATTCAATTTTTTTTAATAGTAAAAAAATACCAATTTTATTAAATACGTTATCTTATATGACATCTTGATTTCTGAAACATAATATATAAAATTTATAAATCTTATGTAATGATTAAAATATTATAAAACAATACAAATATCACAAAAAGTAAATCAGAAACTGTAAATTATTATTTACTCCCTAATAAATAAGAAACACATTTTTCAATCTTATTGTAGTGCAAGTGTAACACCTGTAAATTTAAATTTCTTATAATAAGGATAATATTTTACATTTATGTAGAAATTTATATATATATTTTTATGAAATTATCTGTATTATTTATGTTTTTAAAAATTACATATGAATATTGGGGTAATATAAAAATATGTTTTATCCAACTGCTTGTGCAGTTCTTGTAAAAGGACAAAAAATTAAAAATATACTATTACATATGTATTAATGTAATACATGAGAGTAAAAATACCAATTTATTTAATATATAATATAATATTTAACTTCATTGATTTTTAATGAAGGTTTTTTTAAATTTTATAAATGTAATAATTATATTAAATGATTACAAAATTGTAATGTTGGTATTGTGAATGTAGATGAAAATTTAATAAATTATTATTAAAATACAGTAAAAATAGACTTTTATAGTCGAAATGATGTGTACCAATAATGTTTTAGATAAATGATACATATTATTGATATTTAAAAGGTTTATATTCAAATAAATATCTTTCATGGGCCTTAAAGGTAAAATTTTATAAATAGTTTCAAAATTGACATTTATAATATTATATAACAGTGGTATTATGTTAAATTATTTAAAAATGATAAAAATAATTAAATATTAATACGTGGTTAATATAGAGTTTAATATTCAATAATTTTTTTATTTACGAGAAATGTTTTTTATAAATAAAATTATAAGCGTTTAAAATTGAAATAATTATTAATGCTGTTAATGTTAACCTATGTTAACTGAGTTGTTAAAACAAAGTGTATGGATTAAAAAACAACATAAAACAATCCAAAATTTATTTTTATTGTATTTAAATCTCATATAACCATATATTTAATCCCTAAATATTTAAATTATTTCTCTATATAATATATTTTTATATTTTTAATGTTTTATGAAATCCCATGAGGCTGCACCCCACAAATATAAAAGGGAACCCCTCATTTCTATTATTCACACCACTTTGAGCAAACTATATAGACAAAATACTATGAAATTAAATTATAAAATCCACTGTCCACATTATATATGTTCATTTATTCTCATAATATCTACCATATGTCCTTTACTAGGAGATTTAATGTTGTTTCTTCAAAGAATATGTAATACTATTAACTGATCACTTCCTATTTAATTGTAATTTTATCTCTTATAAAATATAATATTATTCAAAATATAATAAATTCAATATCCCAAATATAAAAAAAATGTTATTACGGTTATGAAAAACGCTTTATTCACCCTATTTTAATCATATGGGAGGGGAATGTATCTCCCCCTATGTACGTACAACTTAACATCTCGACATTGCGATAAGATTTATTTTACATTACCACCTTTTAGAGATAGTAATTATAATGGGATTAAAGTTTACAGATTATATTTTTTAATTTATAATACATATTTAATTATTTAATAATATCTATCTTATATCCATCAATTCTGTTGGAAAATAATGGTGTTACTCGTGTGGGCATGTGGACAACAACCTCCATGAAGGGATACGATTCATTTTTCAGTAATGATTTATATTCATGG
This sequence comes from Viscum album, assembly GCA_963277665.1. Taxonomy (NCBI): domain Eukaryota; kingdom Viridiplantae; phylum Streptophyta; class Magnoliopsida; order Santalales; family Viscaceae; genus Viscum; species Viscum album. The sequence continues at coordinate 66,503,995 of OY728126.1, forward strand.
TAATAAGGACGGATTTGATAAATATATTTTAATTATATTATAAAATAATGATTATGGATAGGTCAATTATTAGTTTCCATTCATTGTATCAATCCGTTAAAAAGTGTAAAAAGTGACTTTTCGTACATATGTCATACTGTCTCTATGAATGGTGTAATTAATTATCAATTTATAAATTTTGTGGGTTTCTTTGTATATATAATTAATATATATAATATTAATATTATGTTTAAAATTATGTATAAAATGAACCCATGATCAATGTATTAGTTATGAGGCATTCGAACCAAAACAATCCTAAAAATGAATTAGTTATCAATCAAAAAAGTGTTTTTTTCAAATAATTTTCAAAAAATAAGTGATAATATGTTATAAGAAATCAATATATTATATGATATATATTATTATTAATTTAATAACACATTTATAAGAAATTTATATTTATTACACATAAATTTCGTACATTTATGAATAGAGATTAGAAATGATATAAGGGTTTATTGTCTCAAATTATTTTTTTTGGAAATATGTTTTGTTATTCCCCTATATTATTTTTTTGGTTTTTATTAATTCCATTTAACAAGTATTGTAATTAATTTATTTATATTCATGATATTTAAAGATTTATTTTATTTTATTTCTTAAATGGGTAAATTTATTCGAATGTTAACAAGCCAGTAATGGATTTTTATTTCGTCCCATTTTTAATAATTATTGTCTGCTGTTGAATTTTCATTAGAGGAAATTATATAATGATTATCTATATAATACCATTATATTTTTTATCCTATAGTAATTTTTTTAATGATAATTTTTCCCTAATTTTTTCTCATGAAGTACACTAGAGGTTGAATGATGATTTTTGAGGAACACCCAATTATCTTTTACTATTCAGTCATGGATATTTTTCATTCATATCCATGTTTTTTTTAAACTGTTTCAATTTTTTACTATTATCATATCAATGTTTAATGTTATTTTAACCCATTTATTAAATCTTTTTAAATAAATATACATACCCTCTAACAACTGGGTGTATTTTTGATTTATTACAACATTACGAAAGTGATATTTCCCATTTAAATTATACGGAATTAAGAAAATTTCACCCCATTATAATTGATCAATTCATTGAATCTTTTCTTTTCATTAATATAATATTTTTTCAATGAAAATAATTTTAATAATTTTTTTATTTTTAGATTTTAAATAAATTATTTCAAAGTTTAAAGGGTATTTTACTCATAAAATATTCTATTTCTAAATTAATGATATGTTTCATTATATTATCCTATGATTATAATTATAATTAACTAGGTATATGATCCAATGATACAATAATAATTATTTGTATAAGTAATTTTTTATTATAATGATGAGATGTTTACAAAACCCACTTTCTCCCATGGGTTATGTTATGATTTTATAATAATTGATTTATGATTCTGTGGAATTTTTATGTATGGAATATGATTATATGATAGTTGGTTCCATTATATAACTCAATAATTAATTAAGTATGGATAACTCAGGACATAAATATATTATATTTGTGACTAATTTTGTGTTCAATACTTCAGGTATAGACCTGTTTTTCTTATTTATAATATTAATAGTGAACTTGGATTTTATGTTTATATGACTAAACATATACCTTTATTACATATACATAAGTTAATTTGCGTACCTACACTTCATATACAAAATATTATGTGTCATCGTAGTATTCACTTCTATAGTTTTATAGAATGGACTTATATCATGGCCTTAACTGAATTATTCACCCTGTTCCATTTATAGATGTTCACAATTTCTTAATCATATGTTTTTCTACAGTAATATTTTTATGTTCTACTCTTATGGAAAATTTTCATTTATTTCATTTTTGATTCATATCTAATGAGCAACCATGATTTCTGGAATGAATCAATATTATAATAAATGTCATCTAGGGTGTTGTTTAAAAATGTTGTGCTTGTTTTATCACATCCTTATACTCATGTTATGCCTAAGTGATCATTGATGTCACCCTTTTTTACACTTAACGAGAATGTGGTTTCATTATTTCTTTTGTTTCATTTCCTTAGATTATAATGAATGTTGTAATTAAGGTATGTCAATGTGTAGTACAGTGTGAGAAAATAGTTTTTCGAAATATGTAAGATCTGTCATTAAATGATATTATTGTGTAACTTGTTCTCGTATATATTGAACCATTATCATCATCAGGTGTGTATTCGTGAAATGTATTTATTATTTGACTAAAAAATGTAATCTTTTTTCCTTAAAATATTTGGTATCTATAGTTAGTATCAAAAAATTGTATTAGATAATCTATAGAGTTTATTGTTAGAAAACATTAGAGAAAACATTGGGGATAATTCTAGAAATATGATAACATCATAAATCGTTGGTAATGAAGAGATTATAAGAATTTATGTGAAGTACATACCATTATTTATACTACTATTGGAAGTGGTTTTCAAATATATCCATCTATTCTGAATATCCCCAAAAGTGTTGCATGAGTATATCTCTTATATCATGATAATGTATAGTGATTGTGCCTTTACTACACACCAGTTATTACACTATAGGGGGATATGATTGGGTTAATTCAGATTTTTTTCTGGGAAATTTTGATGTATTTGAATATATTATACCCATAAAAGGCCATGGTTTCATAATTTAAGTCACATCAAGATTTGTTTTTAGGAATATGTGATTGACGAATCTAATTCTAATAACATCATCTTAACACTATGTTTTTTAGTCAATGGTAGGAAGCCAAAGGAATCACATGAAAAATGAATTTTATTACCAATACAATGACCATCCATATGAAAATAAATTTTTATTATAATATGGAATGAAATATTATGTCATTGTGTACACAATATGTAATCATGCTAAAACATGACACAATAGAAACATAAAAAATCTAAATTTTTTGTGGAGGGAGTAACATTTTATTGAATAATTTGTAGAAAATCATCCAACATCATTCTATGAAATTTATAACCCAATATTTTATAATAAATGGATTCATGTAACGGAAAACATATTTTTCATAATTTAGTGATTGGACCATAAAGGTTTTCATAACAATTTATCATTAGGATGTTGTAGACGATCAAGGGTGTAATATTATTTTGATTACAAGGAAAAATAATGAAACTAAATCCATGTTATGGATGATTTTAAGAGGATATTTTTTAGAAATCACATCCCTATTATTTTAAATAAAAAATAAATAAGGAATACATTGAGTATAAGAAATGATGATGAATCCATTGGATACTTTGAAGAAGTTTTTACAAGAATTTAATGGTACAATTTTGGTTTATTCATTATCCCTGAGATAAAAGTGGTCAATTTATTTGATGATTCAAACTATGTATTCAAAATAAATTATCCAGAAAGGCCATTCGGTGTTATAAATAAATTAATATATTTTCACTAAAAGATGAAATGGAATCTAGAACCTCTCACGGTTCATGTTATAAGAAAAAAATGATTGTGTTCTATAGAAGCTGTCATGGAATTTCAAAAAAATGGAAGAAAACATTTCAACCTTATTCAATCCAAAAACCATGTAAGGAACTCAATGGTTAATTTCTAAAAGGAACAATAAGTTGTTTCATGTGTGACAAACCTAGACAATGAGAAAAATACAACTGAGGATATGTAATGAATACAATCAAACCCAGGAATAAAGAGAGGATTCATATAACTACACCTCCCAGATATCAATTACATAGATACATAGTGTTTGGGATATTTAAAAATAAGTCCCCAAATCCATGGTCTACTATGGATAATAAGACACTAAAACCATAAAAGATAAATCAAAAAGGTTATTCTTATCCAATAAGAAATTTCCAAGTGAATCATGATAATTAGGTCACACTTATCCTCATATCTAGTGTTTTTAATTTCATTGGAGTCTTTAAAAATGTTCCCCATGAAAATAATATTCATCTAATTTAGTGAAATTCATTAAGATTATGAGCATTGATTAGCTCTATATACAATGATTATAGAATAAATAAATCACAATTTATATTTTAAATCAACATATTATTATAAATTGGTGAATTTGTGGACCCAAAAATACAATGGATGTGTTTATTGGAAGAGATTGGTGTTTATTTAATAAATAAAATTTATGTTATATTTTTGAAGTATATATTGTTTTATTGTGAAATTATATTTTAAAATTATTAGGTCATATAAATTTCTGTATGACACATTATTATTGTTATGCTGATCATGGAAGGATGTGAGATCAAATAATTCCAAACATATAGTTTTAATTTTGGTTAGGAAAATTATGGGAGAGAGATAAGTTTATCTGTTTATAGAAATATTTTAGTTAAAAATTATATGTGATTGGATTTTGTATGGAAATAAGTTTAGTTTTGGTATAAATTTTAACATTGGAGGAATTAATTATGGGACGTATGATTCGATGAAAGATTGTTTTTTTGATTTTGGAATAAAAAATTCATATTGAATGTTAATTTCTTTTTGTAAGAGATATGATATAAGTAAAATTGATTAAAGAATAACTAAATGATAGAATTGTTACAATAAAATGTAAATGAATCAATTAATAATGTCTTATTTAATAATTTATAATGATTTTAAAATAATCCAATAATGTTTTAAAAATATCTATAAATAAAAGCATTATTTGTTTAATTTCATTTATGATCAATGAATTATCTATTAACCCATCAAGGATTTAATGATCAGTTGAATTTAAATTTATCATTTCCAAGATCAATATAATTCTCTATTTATCCTTATTTATTTTTATTCCCCTCAAGTTTTATATTATAACATCCTACTAATTTTTTAATATTTAGAGACATAATTCTTGGTTTGTTATATGACCTTGATATTTTATTTTTCCCATTTTCAAGAATATATTTTATTGGCCCATTCTTATGTGGTTTTTACACAATTTTTTTAAATTAATAACCCTTTATTCCTAAGAATATGATCAAATGGAAAGGATTCAATTTATTAAAGTGGAAGAATGTAACAACTGAATATTTCATAAGAATTGATATTGTATAATACATACATTGTGGAGCTTTATAAACCACAAAATATTATTATTTAAATATTATTATTATAAAGTAGCCACTAAATTGGTGGGTATGAATTGGATAAACCACAATATTAAATAAATATGTATATTACTGTTGATAAATTCAAAGGAAAAAAGAACGCATTATTTTAGTTAAATAAATGTTTTTATCAAAAATATGTTTTCTTGAATAATTTTTTTTATTTTTTTTATAGAGAAATTATTATAATTATTTTCTAGAAATATTTTAAATGATACGTGATAAATTTCATTTCAATTTTTAAATCATAATATAAATTTTTTGTGTGAAATTTTGGTTTTTCTCAAAATAGTAGTTTCTTAATTAATATTGAAAATACCATTTTGTGTATTTTTCTAGAAAACTGACATTTATTTGGATTTAAATAACCTATAATGCATTTATTTATATTATATTAATATAGGTATACATTAGATTGAATTATTATAATTAATTACATAAGAAGATTAATTGTGCTTTATTTTGGTATATGTTATTTTTTATGAATAAAAATTCATTGTTTCAAAACAATATTTGTAATTTCATCTTACACATTAATATTAAAATTAATTTTTTTGATGTCCTAGACCCATGTTGACTATATTTAGTGTTAACATTATTAAATTCTAATAATATATGAGGAATCACATCCTGATGAACATAATATTACAATATTCTTGGTAAAATAGTTACATACATGAATATAATATTTCAAATGAAAATAAAAATTACAATATAGAATTTTATTTGGGTACAAAATTATTCAGGTTAGTATATCAATCCATAAATAATATAAAAAATGTCTTGAAAAATAAAGGAAAGGAAACATGAGAAAGTGTGTTCTATAATGCATGGTAAGGGTTAACATAAAGTGGAAACTATCATGATTAAATAAGGAATAATCAGTATTCAACGTTATATTAGTGAAACAAGTGCCATTATGTCAATAACATATGCATAATATCAAAGAATAAATAGTGGTAAAATAATTCCATATTAATAATCACATGAGCTTAAAAATTAACCATGGATATACTTAATAATTGAATAATCACATGTAATATAAAAAACTAATCACATAACAAAGTAATTGTAAATTCTTTCATTCATAACCACGTAATAAATGCATCATTCCAACACATCATACAAAATAGGTATGGCCTCAACCAAGTACCTAAGATAGTGGTTCTCATAAGAATGATTGTTGAATCTATGTGATATAAGATTCCTCACCTTAGACTAAATAATAAACATGAATTCCTCATATGAAAGGGATGAAACACAATAAACATGATTATTTTTATTGAAATCCTTGCATATGAAATTTTAGTTCTTTCCCAACAAATAATTAAAATCATAAACCATTCAGAGTAGTATATATAATTGTATCGAAATAGATGATCCCTAGTCAAACTGATCATAATAAATCAATAGAAGTATTATGGATGGTATCATTACAACATATCCCTGTTGTTGAATAAGTTAAATTATTACATTCATCATTTATTAATAGAAATGATTTAATAATTACATTAAAAAATTTAGAGGAAAATATTCATTTAACATTGAAAAATACTTCCTAAACTAATAATAGATCAAATATTAAAGAACGTTATTCATTTAAAATGTCATTGTAAACATGTAATAAGAGTTTCAATGTTACTATTGGTTATATGGATGGGTAATTTTTTACACACTGTATATGTTAAGAAATATTCCATTCACACTATTGTAAAAAATCCCAAAACGTTCTTCATTTGAAAAATTATACGAATATTACTTTGAATCTATTTTATAAAAAGTAAAAAATCAGCCAAAACATCATTATAAATCATTAGTATAATGTTAAAACAACACCTAAAAGTAAATTAGAAGACAATTATAAGGAATCAAAAGCATTTTTGATTAAAGAGTGAAATAACGTTAGTTTTTTTTAATATTATCTTTGACTCATTTGTTATTAAAGAGATAAAAATGAGAGGTAAATATGTATTCTCCTGAAAAAAGCTTGTGAAAAAAACTAATGAAGTTATTCTAATATATATCTGATTATTTTATACCCAAAAACATAATAATGACTCATCCTAATAAATATTCAAAGTGTAACATAAACCGTTATTACATTAGTAACATATTAATTAATAATCCCCATGAAAGAGATAACCTAAAATGAATAGTTAAATAAAATGACGATAAATGGATTCTTTATATATCACATAAATTGGTTATTATATACAATATATATAAGAACTATATGGTGGATATTATATACGTCTCAGGGACATAAGAGTGAGGTGATAAACACATACCCCGTATTTGATTTCATTTGTATGTGTCTATAACTCATATATAATTTATATATATTTATTAAAAATATATTAAAAAATAATTTATTTAATAACATATATTAATTATATGTATAGTACATTTTTACCTGTTTATTAATAGTTATTTGTTAAAATAATTGTTTTTATTGTAATTGCTCTGATTGTTTGGTTTGTTTTTTTTCTAGATTTTATATTTGTATATTAATAGTGGAAAAAATATTTGTAATATTAAAAATGACTTAAATAACATATAAAGCCATTATTGATGTATTTATAATATTACTTTATAGTTATAAATGGGAAAATGAGTAACATCATTTATAAAGATAGTCTGTCATATGTATGCGTGAATGATGTTTTTATTTTTTCAACAGAACGAATGAAAAAAAAAAGATAAATAATGTTCCACCATTCATGATAAATTATATTATAATATATTATATACATGTTTAGTTAAAATATATTTATTTTTAATAGTGTAAAAATTAAATGAAAATATGTTCACATCACTATGTGGAGGTCATGGTTGAACCATACAAACAAGTTCATTTTGGTTTTCCAAAGGATTGGAAGGTATGAAGGAATATTAGAGATTATAATTGAGAAATTATTTTCATTTCATAAATATCAAATAAAAATGTCAAATTGATCATTATATTCATCTTTCAAAGTTTTTGATGGAAAACGAATTACATTGGTTCGTGAGGAAGTAGTCCACTATACACACGATCGATAATTTTGTTCCATAATTTATGGAACATGATATAGATATATGACATTAAATTTATATAATAACTTATCATAATATAATAGATACTAATAATGTTATTTTATCATATTTTCAAATGATTTAATTGATTTATAAGACTAATTAAAATTAAAATCATGGGAATGAACTTTGTGTCTTCTCTGGTCAAACTCATTAGTTTTATAACTAATGCTATCCTATATAAGATTTTTGTTAAAAATAGGGCTTCTAGGATATTGGTATATACATATATGGTAACTATTTTTTAATTATTTTCCAAAAAATTGGTGTTTTAGTGTGATGATAATAGAAGAGGGGGTTTTGTTTTATAAGTATAGGAGACAACACATTTGAAATTGTATAAATAAATTATGATGATGACATTATTAACTTCCCACAAGGCTCAAAAATGGATCATTATTTTACCATGTTTTATATGAGGTGTATATATTTCAATAAAATATAAATTTAATAGTTTTATAGGTCATTTTAACAAATATCAATTTATTTTAATGCCCCTGAAAACCCCATTTTAACCTTATCCTTGATAATTAATTTTTACTATTATTAATGATTATTATGACCAGAAATCTAGTTAACCTTACCATATAATATTATTTATTATGTTTCAAAAAATAAAATAAATTTTTACAAATTCTATTTATATAAGTGGAATATTTAAATTTAAAACTAAACCCATAGAGAGTATAAAAAGGTTATTTTCCAAATGGAAAAATCTCATCAGTGTACAATATTTTAATATAAAAATTTAAAATTAATTTTATTCTAATGGTGTAAATTTTATTTATTATAATATAATTAAAAAAATTACATTAAAATTAATTTCAAATAAAAATAAAAAGATTTAATTATTTCAGCGAATATATAGTTATCAATAAAAACTCATAATTTTCACTATTCATAACTAATATATCATTTTAGAAAAGTAAAAATAGATTACACTAAGATTATTTTTAAATTAAAATTTCAAAAATTAAATCCATTAAAATTTCTCTATGTTTAATATATTAATATTAAATGATGTCCAAAAAGAACGATGAAACTATCTTTAAGAATATAATTTTTTTACAAAAAATATTTCTTTTCCGTTTAAATTATTATTATATTATATCTAATCAATATATCAGAATTGAGGTTATTTTATACATTTGTAAAATCTATAATTATCCTAATTTTTTTTATTAAATTTGTATAGAACAATTTTACCATTGAGTTATAATATTATAGTATTTTTTATCGATTTAGACTCATGGTTTTTGTATCTCATGTTATCAATGAGATTAATTTTAAAGAATTATAGTTCACTAGTATTTTAAGCTCACTACTATGTACTATAGACAATATTGAGAAATATTTTCACCTATTAAAATTTAGTGGTGTTACATTCTACCCCCTTAAATAATTATCATCCCATAGATTCGATGTTTCTAGTCATAGTTCTAACCATTGTCTAAAACACACTTCTTAAAAAGGTTTCATTAAACATGATCATAATAATATATAAATAGAAGTGTAAAGATAATATTTCATAACATTGAACTAAGATTCCAATCATGAAAACATTATTGGAATTTCAAAGCATGGTCATGGGGGGGATGTTTAATTCCTTATACAGAGTGATAGTGATCATTAATAATAAAAGGATTGAATGATAGAACAAAAACCCATAAAACTAAAATGAAATTAAAGGTAAAAGGATAAAATTTTCAAGATGAGATCATTTTCCATGATTTGATTTATTTGATTATAATCTTTGGGCATAACATCGACAAATAACTTTAATACATTTTTATTCCATAAAAACAATTTCATCCTTTGATTTCCCTTCTAACAACATTAACTTCATTTATTACTCTATATAAATAATAATAAAGATGAATTTTTATGAGTTATGAACTAAAATTTAAATTAAAAAAATCATTATATGTTATTTTCAAGTCTTTATTTGTGTCCATAAACATCTACCAAAACCAAAATGGTAATCATTAGTTATCCAAAACTATATACTAATTTATAAAACTCAAGAGTAACACCCAAAATTGAACTTAATACATTATATAGGTATATAACAAAAAAATATTTTAATTAAAATAATATCATAATAACTATTAAATCATATAGGCCAATGACAGGTGTTTCCCCTTACTTCCCTTTGATTGTGGGTTCAAGCACCACATATATTCCAAATCCGATGGGTTGTCACCCAACATGAATATTGTCATTTTTATAAAACCATTCTTATATATTTAGTATAATTATACCAATAATATGATTAGTCTCTTACATTTTTTCAACAAATCATTTTTTTACCTGAATTGTTTTCCTATAAATTTTATTTTTTCCATGAATTAATAGAATCATATATTAATATTATTACCTTAACTTAAATGATCATATTTAACCAAATGGTTATTGATTCCATTAATCTTGTTCCCATAACATCTACAGTCATTATCCTTCAAATAAACATTTCACGAGAAAATATACTACCCCCAATGGTTTTTATTTCCATAGAAAACAATCAAAATATCCTTAATTTTGAAAAACTCACGTCACAAAAAATCTCGAAAAGATGTTTTTTTAATTAAAAATATGATCAACATTAAACTCATCAATCCTTGATGTTATCCATAATTCTTAAGATAATAATACATGAAGTAATATAAGATGCTAAAATTAACCCAACCCTTTTTTTCTTCATGATTCATATAAACAAAACACTATTGGTAAATTACTTCTACAAAAAATTTCTTGAAACCAAATCTAAAAGAAAATTAATCAGTCCAATTTTTCAATATTAATAGTTTATATTAGCCATTATCCCTTAGATTCTACTAATATATTTTCTATTGATTATTTTAGAAGTTGTTTTCATAATACCATATATAATTATAGTAGAGAAACTGAACATTAGAGGATTATTCCTCAACTATACTTTTAGGAGCCTGATGGAAATTCTTTATACACGGGACAAAAAATCCCATTTCTATTATGAATCCACCATAGTGTTTCTTTACAAAGTTATCACATGTGGGAAAATCATTTTTTCCTTATTCGTATAATTAATTTTTTCTCATACTTCCTCTTCTAATTTTAATTTACTTTGAATCTTTAATACATGGATAATTCTTCCTCCATCATGATATCAGAATATACCATGTCATAATATTCTGAGAATGTTTTGGATACTAGTTCCCATTTGAAGTACTTTAATGATAATATAAAATAAATAATAACTGTTTCTTTTTGTATTATTTACATAATTCTCATAATCCCTCTTTAACATTGTTATGTTAGTTTAATACATAGAACCATTTTCTTCTCCCCACTTTCTTAGACTCAACAATTGTGTATCCATATTTTTCCATTATTCATAAAGATAATACTTCTCCAATAACAGTAACTTAAAATCCTTAAACATAATTTTTTATTTATTTTTCATTCGTTGTGTTTTGAATCATTAAAACAAATTCACCCATATCCATTAAGAGATTATAATTACACATGAAAACATTCTCTGTTTCATTACATCCAAACGTGAGAAATATGTTTTTTGATGAATAGATTCATTACTCATCTAAAACTGGATCTGTTTTCCAATAAATGATAATGGTTATTGACTTATTAGGAGGTTTAACATTTTTAAACTCTAGTTTATCAGTATTATTATCCATACTGGCATGGTTATAACTCATTTCATGGTTATCAACCCAAAATCATGTTTTATTTTTTTCTATTCCAGTCATATTTCCATCTCATGCTTAAGTATCATTCCTATGACAAAAATCCCAACATGGAGTATGTTAATTGATAAAATTAACAATCCTTATTCTAGGGTAAACATCTAAATAATGTTATACCATAAGTTTAGGTCATAAAAATTTGAAACATAATATAAATAACATAAACTAGTGAAATACATAACATGAATTGAAACATTTAGGCATATATAATCCCTTAATTGTAAAAATTGTTTCTGGGGGAATTTTCTAATAACGTGTATTTTTTTTTAAATCCTAAATAATGAGTTTTAAGGAATGTGTGAATTAACCTATTCATAATTCCTAAGAGATTAAAATATGGTGTGAAGTTAGAACAACTGTTATTCACTAAGAGACAATTTAGTCAGATCCAAATACCCCTATTTTAGAGTTATTAATTCTAGAATTAACTATTAGAGAACCAAATACACTTGTATTATCCATACATATATTCCTTTCTAGGAATATACCATATAATGTATTCCTCACCAAAAATTTAGATTTTTTTCTATACATATATTCAAATTATATTATAGGGTTATGTTCCCAAATATGTGCTTTACTAAATCTAGTTTCCATGTTTTCTACTAAACCTCTTATGATAAAAACTATAAATAATATGAACCTAGTACCCCCAAATTGGTGGTTACCATTTTTAAATGGTAATAATATACAATTTTTCACAGCCAAAATGAAAAAATAGTTTAAAAGTTTTGGTAGAATAGATTTGTACATGATTATCATATTAGAATTTAAAACAAATAAAACATCATTGTATTTTCATGGATTAAAACATTATATCATTTATTATATCACAATATATTAATTAATAACCCCTACTGGAATATTGGGAAAAGGAATCACACAAAATGGGAGTTCTCCAATTCATAGTATGTATAACGCCTTAACCTTAAACATTACATAATATTTAATTAAGATAATAACTCACAATGGGGAACTTTTCAGTTTTAGATATTTATAAAACTGGATCAAAACTTCTTCATAACAACATGAATATTACAAGTATACACTTCTACTCTCTATCCATTTTTTTATAAAACAAAGAATGTAAAAAAGGAACATGGTTTAGTTTCATGATTTAACATTACAACATCTATGTGATCCCATCCTTGAATATATTAACATTAAATCATGTGAAAACATTTCAAAACATGGGATGAGAATAAAAGGCCCATTAAGGGATACACCAAGAAAGAAAATAGTTTGTTTTTTGAAAAAATATGTAAACCATGAATACGTTATCATAAGTAATACATTACACATTTATGAAGTAGTAAATAGTCTTCACTAAATAAAGGCTCGTTTATTAAACTTTTGTATCAAAAATAATTACCATAAAACCCATCGAAATAAAATATAACATATAAACGTAAAAATTAGGACATAATCAAATATATATGGAATAACATTATGTTTAACTTCCAAAAATCATTCTTACAAATAGAAATACCATGTGGCCAACTTCCTTACACATTGCATTGAAGGTTATAACATTCCAACACATCCTTGGGTTATTACAGAATCACTCTTCATTTGGTTTATCATGTAACCACATGTCAAATTTCCAAGTACCATTATATAATCATCACACATAAAAGACTGAAAATATCAATATTTCAATCATAAAATTTCATTTTAAATCACAATAAATAATTTCAAGATATTAAAATGGTAAATACAAATTTAAAAACATTTTCAATACCAAAATAACCAAAATAGGGAATAAGGGGTTCCTTTTTATTTTTTAAATACATTATGACATATATAATAAGCCAAATATCATATAACAGTTACGGCGACAGAAAAGTCGTTGTCACTACAATACATTAAAAGCATTCCTTTTGTCATTTAGTAAAACGATTAATTGAAAAAGATTACTTTTTTATAAAAATAATACTAAAAAGTTTTTATTATACACCATTTTAAAAATGGTTGTGTATATTATCAAAATATCCCTCAATGAATAGACATTGAGATATATTCTCTTACCTCATGCCGTACGTAAGCAAGAACGCTAATTTCATTTCTTATTTATATTTAATTAAATGAAAAATAAATTATACATATGTATATTATAATTCAATTATAATATCTATGTTATATATGTTACATAATTTAATTAATTTTATCCTATATGTGTTCTATGTATAGCATTAATGAGTCATATCCCTTTGAGGGGGTGGATGTCTGCACTTCCTCAATTGAAACTATCATATTTATACCACATAAAAAGCATAAAAGTATATTCTAAATGAAAATCAAAGTATAATAGACATAAAATAAATATCACATATATAATATATAATTACAGTTCCTTCATAATGTCCACAATAATGGGTGGTAGGAGAAGATTGACCAATCGTCGTTTCGTGAGGTAGTAGTTCACCGTCTATTGATATAGTATGTTCTATACCAATTAGACATAGGTGTTTGTGAGTTTAGTTCAAATAAATATATAAAAACAACCTAAATTATTTATGATACTATTTTTGTTATATAAACAAATTATATGAAGAGAATTGGGAGAGGAAAAGTACAAAATAATGGAAATGATCTTGAGAGAAGATATTACCTCAAATCGGGTAACTTCATTTGATTTGAGCCAAAGGTCCTTCTTGAATTGACTTATTCCTTGGGTAAGTATTATATGAGTAAATGAAGGATGTTCTGAGCTTATTTTGGAAGATTTTAGCTGAGAAAAGGAGGATAGAGATTTTTTAGTAATGGTTAGAGGTGGTGTCCTTTTATAAGACGGAGGAGGGGCACTTCAGGAAATTTTGGAAGTATTGTTTTATTATTAATTGAAATTTTAATTATAATAACCTCAAAGTGTTATATTTCTACGATATGATGAGGATGGGTATAAATATTTTCATCCAATGGGTTTTAGATAATTTTAGGTCATAAAATTAACCTTATCTTTTAGCTTCATCCCTTGGTAATATTATGTAACTATTACCACGTCTTCTATTATATTAATAATATATGGTTACCATAGATAATATTAAATTCCTAGAGACCCAAAAATAGATAAGTAATGAAAATTTTTAAATCAGATATGTCAGTTGGCCAAATCATAATTTTTATGACTATTATATCATTTTATTAAATATTAATTATTTTAAAAACTCATTTATGTTAGTTTCGGTACTATTCATATCTTAACATTATAAAATTACATAACAACATGATTAATTCAAAAAAATTATTGATTAAAATATAAAAATTCATACTAATCCATAAAATTATTGTATCAAATAAAAAGGTTCAATATAATTGTTCTTTATAATCTCATTTATTTGAAACATTCATTAACAATGTAATCACTACAACACCATTATGTCTTAAATAAATTTATTTATATGATTTAGATAACTTACAAAAAAATTACCATGATGTGGGAAATATTTTTAGCTTTCTAATTACTATTTATAGTCGAAGAGATCACTTATATAACCCCATATAAATATTGTTTTACTAAAAGGTACATTTTTAGGTTATGGTTTCCTTAACATTAAATTAAAAGTAATTAAATGTCATTTTCCCACTCAAGTTGCTCAATAAGTTCCAATAATTATCCCAAGGATGCCCATGGTTAGCCATATCTCATCCAATATTGTTATTACAAGTGTTTGGGTGTTTTAATATTTAAATAATATTATTAATTACCCTTATTTGCTATATTTTCCTTTTAACCATAGTAAATAAAATATTAACTGAAGTTAATATTCATAATGTTAAAAAATAAAATTTTCCTATTTACTCAATATATACCCTTATATTTCAAATATATAATCCAATTTTACAAAATGAAAACACATAGGTTGTAGAAATTAATTTGAAATTAATTCCCGTTGTCAAAACCAAAAAGTGTGTTTTTAAAATGTAAAAACTACAAAACTTTTGACATGTGATTATTTTCTATTTCAGTGTGAAATTACATAAAATGACCAAAATTGGACTAAATGAAAAAAATATAATCTATTTAGACTTTATAACCAATTAAAAGGACAATCTAATCATATAAATAAACTCGATGAAAAGACAGTTGTTTCTTAAAATATAGTATCTTTTACTATTTATTAAAAAAAGAATTTTATCTAAAAAAACTAAAAACCTTCCCAATGTAAATTTTTTTGTCCCTATTCTAAATAATAAGAATATTTTGTCAAATAGAATATATAAATTAGACAAAAAATATATTTTAAATGAGTTTTCTTTCAAAAGGTTGTTAAAATGCCTTCAAAAAATATTATATTATTTATGATTACAATGGGATTCATTCTCATTTTAATCCTATAAATTTTATTGGATAAATGTATATAAATTTAACATGTACGTATAATCATAATACAGTTCGTTTTGTTCGTTCCTGTTATACAACGACAATGTGTTCTCTACCATTTAAGATAATATTATATTATTATTTTTCAGTATGACTCAGCCTTGTGTGCAATATTTTTTTTAGAGAAACCCATTATTTCATGGTTGGTACACAATCGAGCATAGAATCCCCATTAAAGTAGTGTTTATATTTAATTCACAAATATAAAAATGTCATATTCGTTATTTACCTGGGATGTTACATCCTTCCCCCTTTTGGAAATTTCATCCTCACAATTTTATTCAATTATCAAATAAGTTGGGGTATGTAAAGACCCAGAAATTCAATGGAATTTTTTTTTCTTAAATTAATGGGTATTCTACGAGTCCACAGTTTCTGATGGTGCTTGATTCCTTGGCCCGGTGTGCCCGGAATCAATTTCTGATGTTTTGTTCGGGTACGTTCTATAAATGTGCGTGCGGGATTTTAAATCTTTTAAACTGGTGCTCAAAAATGGAACCAGAGGGCACCGTTGAACTCATAGAATCTGTGAATCCTTAGTGAGAGAATCACCGCTGTTGCATTTTAATGATAATGGATGATATTTTATGGGTTTTTTAATTAAATTAAATAAAAATAAAAGTGTTACTTTATTTTTATTTTGGTGGTTGAAACCTCCAAGTGGAGTTTGGAGGTGGGGGCCCCCACACCCGAACCTCCCATGGAAGGTTATTGTGGTGGGGACCACCAGCGCCTAAAATGCTTTGGGAGGAGATTATTAATGTGGGGCCCACAAGAGTATCTTACCCCGATTAAGTCCACATTATTAATTGGTACTCCTAAAATCTTTTAATTTGAATTTGAACCATTCATTAGCATTAATTAAATGTGTTGCCTCATTTAATTAAACACAATGTTGTGTTGTTGTGCCAATTAAATAATATAGATCATCGTTTATTTTTTCTGGGGGATGGAAGAATATTTTGGAAAATATTGAGAGAGGAGAGATACATCCTTCTAGGGAAGAACCATCGAAAAACAACGAACTTCTCCTTCGATATTTGACCAAGCCTAAAGAGAAGGAGCCACCCATAAGGAGCACCGACGACGCATCATCCTCAAATGATTCTCGATGTCAACGAATCAACGTCCGAATTTTTTTCGGCGACTTCATCAACATTCATCGAGTCAAGGTTGGGGTGTGAGTTTTACTCTCAATTATTCATTGTTAAAATTTTTGACTGAGAACTGCCATGTGTTATCATCATAACATGCAGGGTGAGGGCCGGACGAACACGGCCAGACCCCCCTCCTTTTATCTTCTCTTGATGGTGACGGAGGTGGTGCAACATCGCACCATAGAATTGGGTCGTGGCCAACGGGCTGCGGTGATACGCAGGGCGACTGCCATGAGCTGGCCACAAGAAGAACTGGCAGTGTAAGGGCCACCGGGTTGCCGGAGAAGTGCGGTGCCATAGTATCGCGTGGAATATCGGGCTGCATCCAAGCAGGCTACGGCGGTGTCGGAGGGCCGTGACGCCATCTCACCACACTGAATGAAGAAGTTGCGACCCCGAAGGTCGCGGCGGTCGGACAATATGGGAGCGACACCGTCGTGTCGCACTGGGGAGGAGCCGCGGTAGATGGAGGTGGTCGGCCATCTTAGCCATCCACTGGCGGCGCTTCACATAGTGGGACCCTTTCGGTCCCACTGAACTCTGAACCTACGCCTAGTGCTGGTTCCTTCTTAAGCCGGGGGGCGGAACCCCCCTGCAGCATGGCCCGCCTAGCCATGCAGGTCGGCCCACCAGGCCATGCGGACCGCCCATGCAGGTTGGGCCACCATTGGGCCGGGCCTATCCATCAAGCCTGGTTGGACCCGCATACTGGGCTGGAACTGCGTACCGGGTCCGACCCGCAGACTAGCTCGGACCGTTGCCCGGATCTGTTTAACCCGAAATCACTTTTCCACCCTATCATGGGCTTCGAGTGTCCGATTTACGAATTGTCTACGGAGACGGAAAGAATAGTTCAAGATGGTTACTTTGACATAACCCACTAGAGTTTTGGATGCAGTTAGTGTACATCCGAGTTGGTTTGATCCTAAAAACCAATAGGGCCCCAGGAATGGAAATGCCAATAACTCAAATACCATCCGTCTGATTGACACATCGTCTGTCACGTAGAGTTCGTTATGATGAGATGGAATTATGGGATACATCAACACAATAATTCTTGGTAGTTGATATATCAACACTTGGATGGAGGAGCGGACCCTCCCGGAATCGAGCGTAATGTGTGCAGAAACCCTATGTCTCACTACAACTGAGATGATAGGATCCTTCATGGGTTCCAGAGTGAAGATACTATACCAGGATCCTCTGTGGGTTTGACAGCGATGGTACTGGACTAGGATTCACTATGGTTATGACAGTGATGACTTCTGTACCAGGATCCTACATGGGTTCGACAGCACTGATACAATTCTAGGATCTTACATGGGTTCGACAGAGGATATGATTCAGTCGCTACAAATAATCATCTCAACCCCTCTACATGAGTTGTGTACTTAGGTGATATGAGTCTTTCCTTTTACTTGTTCTCATATAGATGATTGACTTTACTTACTTTTTGGAATGGGTTGTGCTTGGGCTCGAATGTTAGAGTCGGGCTGTGATTGGTAACTTAGGTATATGTATGGGCATATACCTAAGTAGGGATGGGTGATTCTTCCTGATTTTATCTTACTATTGTGGTTTATCGTTAGTGGATATTGGGATACCTTTGAGGGTCTCGGTTTCCCCTACTTAGTATTGTTATACTCACTCTTGCATGTGCTTTGCTCGCACCTTATTGTGTTCTCTACAGACGACAGTCAGTAGTGATTGCAGTAGAGGGTGATGGACGTGAGGCTGGTTGGAGCTGGACTAGAAGGGACGTACCATGGGGATGAGTTGTTAGAGATCTGTACCAAACCATAAGGTAGTATTCCTTTTTGGATGATCCAGGAGTTGTTCTTCCCTTTCTACTTGTGCTTGTACTTTTTGTTCAGTTGGGTTTGTGTACTAGTCCACTTACTTTCTACACACCATTCTTTTCTATATTAGTATTTTTGCTTATTCTGCATGTGTTCAAAATGTTTGTGTTATAGGTTTAAAGTCAAATCCTTCCCTTTTTGTGGGTATTCTCCTTTAGTGATAGTCTCCAGCCCCTGGCCTATAGAAGGTGGGCTTGGGGTAGTCACGGAATGGGACCTTAGGATGGGTCATGACAAATTGGTATCATAGGAGTCAGTTATACCGTAGAGAATGGAATCTGGTTCTTTTAATGGTAGTAGTG
Source organism: Viscum album (assembly GCA_963277665.1). Lineage (NCBI taxonomy): Eukaryota > Viridiplantae > Streptophyta > Magnoliopsida > Santalales > Viscaceae > Viscum > Viscum album. The sequence goes on from OY728126.1 coordinate 66,523,653, forward strand.
TTATGTTCTTTGATTTTGGTTATCATTTTAGGGAAACTGGTGTTGGTGTGGCGGCTGACGTATCCATACACTAAGACTCTGACATCTGATTTCTGACTCAGTGCACGAAAACACTGATTTCATGTGTGTTTCCATTGAAACATATTCATCCTGATTATATTGTGTCAACTCACCAGCTATATTGTTTTGATGGTGGTGCAACTGTTTATTTTCATGATGGCCCCATGAAGGCATCCAGCAAGGGTTCTATGTTTCTTATGAGATGGTAGCCCACCGAGCGATGAGGCCTTAGTGCAGGGCCCCATCACAGTGGAGGTACCAGCGGTACCACTACCTGCTAGGCCACCGATACCACCAACACCAGTAGTAGAGATTACACATTGTCTGAGTGTGTTTCACAAGTTCCTGTGCCAGAGGCCGTCCAGGTTCAGGGGAGAGACGGAACCACATGTAGCTGAGGATTGGCTGGAGGATGCTGTGAGAGTTTTCAAATTGGTAGGGACACTAGCAGACCTCATGGTGATCCTTTCTGCGAGTCTCTTGCATGTAGCAGTAGACAGATGGTGGAGCCTAATGCTCCAGGTTCATGATGAGACATCACTACTCTTGGTAGACTTCGAGAGTCTCTTCAGGTCAGAGTTTGTTCCATCCACCCTTTGTGTGGTGCAGATAGAGGAGTTACTGCATCTACATCAGTGTAGCATGACGGTAGCTCAGTACTAAGCGAGGTTCACTAACCTTTCATGATACTCCACAGATATAGTATGAGACCCATTCATCCGGGCTCAGACCTTCAAGTTGTGACTCAGGTGTGAGATCAGAGATTCGATGATCTCCCTCGGCATTTTGACGCAGGCGGGGGTGCTAGAGTTATCCCTTCAAGTGGAGAGTTTTCTTGCTGAGCATTCACCAGCTACGAGACCCACCACAGGGTGACACGTAGCAGAGTATTCTACAATCAGCAAAAGAAAGATGTTGTAGAGGTCCAAGAGGACCAGGCCATCAGGTGGGTGACCCCAAGATACAGGTTTTTTTTGTGCGGGGAACACGAGACAGTTCCAGACATTCTTGGAGCAGGCAGTTCTATGCATGCGGCGGGCAGGGTCGTATGGCTCGTGACTACCCAACCCGCCATGAAGATGAGTAGTAGTCAGTAGAGGGACCTCCCGGGAAGAGGCGGAGGTTTTACCGTGGTGGTCCACCGAGAGCAGGCAGACGTGGCATAGGAGCTGGCCGAGAAGCAGGTGGTGGACGACATTTCGTGGTCCTACCAACGCCACCACCAGGAGGTCCACCCCGACCACAGGGAGTTGGCGGACAGAGGTGGGATCAGCACCAGGCAGTCGAGGCCTAGGACCATGGTGCACCTGAGATGATTCGAGGTTCTGTCTATATCTACTGCACCCTTCAGGAAGTACTTATAGACACATGTGCGAGTCATTTTTTTATGGTCGCTGCCCTCATTCGGAGCTTAGAGATTCTGACAGAGCCGTTGGATTGATCCTTCTGAATATAGATTCTTATGGGAGAAGACTCGATGATTACACACTGGTTCCGGTAGTGTGAGCTTACTCTAGGAGGTGAGAGCTTCGGCTGGGATCTCCTTGGAGCGGCTTCGAGGCCTTACGACGTCATCATGGGTATGGACTGGTTATCCATAGTTCATGCTCAGATTTAATATATTAGGAGGAATGTATGGTGTGTCTGCGAGGATGGAATGAGATTTTCCTTCACCAGTGAGAAGGAAGCCTTTGCAGCGCAGGATGGACTGACCCAGAGGAGGGGCAGCTGATCACACATTAGTTGGCAGGTCTCATCCTCAGAGCGGTTGATGTGCGGAGTCCGAGTTTACAAGTTGTGTAGGATTAGTACGTGAATTTTTTCACTGACGATGTTCCAGGACTACCTCCTCACAGAGAGGTGGACTTCTAAATTGACCAGTACCCCGGGACAACACTGATATCTACTCCAGTATATGGGAAAGCTCCCGACGAGCTTCGGGAGTTACAGGTACAGCTGGAGGACTTGCAGTGGAATGGATTTATCAGACCTAGTGTTTCACTATGGGCATCCACGATTTAGTTCGCCAAGAAAGTGGATGGGAGTATGCGACTGTGTGTTGATTATCGGCGCCTGAAATAGGTTATCGTGAAAAACAAGTAGCCACTATTAAGGATTGAGGGCCTATTTGATTAGCTGAAGGGAGCGAGTTGGTTCTCGAAGATATATCTTCGGTTGGGCTATCACCACCTCATAGTACGGGATGCATATGTGCAGAAGATGACCTTTATATGTCGGTATGGCCACTATGAGTTCTTGGTTATGCCATTCTGCGTAACTAACACACCAGCAGTGGTCTTGGGACTCATTAACTTGATCTTTCATCCATACATTGATCACTTTGTGGTAGTCCTCATTGATGACGTTCTGATCTACTCACCTATGAAGATGGATCACACCTACCATTTTTGGGTAGTATTATACATACTCCAAGAGCAGCAGTTGAATGTTAAGCTCTCGAAGTGATAGTTCTTGATCTGAGAGGTACACTTTCTAGGACTTGTCATCTCAGATGCTGGAGTGGCAGTGGATCCAGTGAAGATTGAGGCAGCAATTTCATTGGAGCCACCCAAGAGTGTGACGAATGTACGTCGTTTTCTGGGACTTGATGGGTACTATCAAAGATTTGATCTAGACTTCTCCAAATTTGCATCACTGCTTTCATCTACGACATTGAAGGGGGAAGTATTCGTGTGGTTGGAGAGATTCCTGTAGAGATTTCAGGAGTTGAGGCAGAGGTTGACTAGTGCCCCTATCTTGAGACTTCTATAGGATGGTATAGGGTATGTAGTTTACTGTGATGCATCAGGGACCAAAATCAGGTGTGTCCTAATGCAGGACCGAGCTATGATCACGTATGGTTCTCAGAAGTTGAGACATCACGAGCAGAACTACGCTACACATGACTTGGAATTAGTAGTAGTGGTCTTCGCCTTGAAGATGTGGTGGTACTATCTAATGGAAGATCATTTTATAGTCTACTTTGACCACCAAAGTCTCAAGTACATCTTCTCGCAGAATGACCTAAACCTGAGAAAACCGTGTTGGCTTGAGTTCCTCTAGGACTATGACTTCTAGATAGTCTATAATCATGGGAAGTGGAATGTAGTATCAGATTCTCTCAGTAAGAGATCAGGCATTCAGCTGCTAGGAGAGGCAACAGAGCAATATTCCATGTTGCTGATATACTTTATAGATAGAGATGGAGCATCCTTTCTACAGTCTCTCACAGTCACTCCTCCCCTTCTTCATCATGTTAGGGAGACACAATGTGGGGACGTTGACTGTGAGATGTGACATGCTCAGATATCCATAGGGCTGGCACCTGATGGAATTCTTGAAGGTGGGGAGCACGTCATACTCTTCAGAGGAAGTACCATGGTAGTAGTTGCACTTCAACAGATTTTGTTGAGGGAGTTCCACACATCTCCCATAGTGGTACATCTAGGTGTGGCGAAGATGTATCATTACCTCAGACGACAGCACTGGTGGAAAGTTATAAAGAAGGTAGTAGCCGAGTTTGTCTCACAATGCCTCACTTGTCAGCAAGTGAAGGCAGAGCACCAGGTTCAATTATGATTAGTTCATCCCTCAAAGGTCCCAAAGTGGAAGTGTTATGGGATAACCATGTATTTCGTGACGGAACGTCCACGTACATCTAGAGGAAACGACTCTATCTGGGTTATTATCGACTAACTCACCAAGTCGATCCACTTTATTCTGATCAGAGTGCAGGTTTTAGTAGAGAGCTGGGGATGCCTCTACGTACATGAGATCATACAGATTCATGGTGTTCCATCGATGATCTTCTCTGATCAAGAATCTTGTATTACTTCCCAACTATAGAGTGGGTTTTAGGAGGCTTTCAGGATGCAGCTTCGCTTGAGCACCACCTTCTATACTCATACGAATGGTCAGACTGAGAGAACCATTCAGACTCTCGAGGACATGCTCCGTGCATGCATCCATGTCATCGGTCGTAGTTGGGAGGATCATTTACCCTTGGAAGAGTTTGTGTATAACAATAGATACCACTCCACCATCGGTATGGCACCTTTCGAGGCACTTTATGGCCGACCTTGCAGATCGCCTCTATGCTAGACTGACCCAGGGGAGTCAGCACTTATTGGACCAGAGATGGTGTAGGCTACAAAGGAGAAGGTGATGATCATCTAGGAGTAGATGAAGAATGCACATAGTAGGTGAAAGTCCTATGCTGATAGGATATAGAGACTACTGGAGTTCTAGGATGGCAACCACATCTTTCTATGGGTCTCAACACGACAAGGTATATAGAGATTTGGCCAAGGCAGAAAGTAATCTCTGTGATTCATCGAAAAATTCATGTTCCTAATCATAGTAGGTGAGTGGATTACTGCCTGGATCTTCCACCATAGTTGCACCGGGTGTAGGACGTCTTCCATGTATCTCAACTGAGGAGATACATGCACGACCTGTCCCACATCATCGACCATGGAGAGCTGGACATCAATGATGGGTTAAGATTCATGGAGTTTCTAGTGGAGATTGAGGATCGGCAGCAGCGGATCCTGTGTGGATGGTCTATACCTCTGGTGCGCATTCGCTGGTAGTACGGGAACCTCTAAGAGAGCACATGGGAGCAGGAGGCACAGATGCGTGCTTAGTACCCCCCATTTGTTTCCTTAGTGTGTATTGTAGATTACGGGGATGTAAATCCCCATGGTGGGGAGAATGTAAAGACCCATAAATTCCATGGAAATTATTTTTTTTGTAAATTCATTTGAATTTTACGGGTCCATAGTTTCTGAAGGCACTTGATTTTGATGCTCGGTGTTCCTAGAATCAATTTTTGATGTTTTTTTGTGTACGTTCAGTAAAAATGGGATCAGTATTTTATATCTTTTGAACCGGTGCTCAGAATTGAAATATGAGGGCACCGTTGAACTCCCAGCACCAGTGATTGCTTAGTGAGACCATCACTACATTTGCATTTTAATGTGAATGGAAGTTAGTTTATCTAGTTTTGAATTAAATTAAATAAAAATAAGTGTTACTTTATTAATTTTGGTGGTTGAAACCTCCAATGTGAGGTTAGAGGTGGGGGCCACCACAACCTAACCACCCATGGGAGGTTATGGTGGTGGTCCCACCCATGCATAACCACCCTTGGGAGGATATTATTAAGGTGGGGCCCATACAAGCTTCTTACCCCCATTAACTCCCCATTATTAATTAGAGCACCCCACTTCCTCTAATTTGAATTTGAACCATTCCTTAGAATTAATTAAATTAGTTGCCTCATTTAAATAAACACAACATTCTGTTGTTGTGCCAAAGAATTAATAGAGATCATCCATTATTATTTTTGGGGGTTGGCATAATCTTTCGGAAAATCTTGAGAGAGGAGAGATTCATCCTTCCAATGAAGAACCACCGAAGAACGACAAACTTCTCCTTCAATATTTGACCAAGCCAAAAGTTGAGGAGCCCTCCGTGAAGAGAGTCATTGACACTTCATCATCGAATGCTTCCCGACGTCAACAAGTTGACGTCCGACTATTATATCAGGAATTTATCAACATTCATCGAGTCTAGGTTGGGGTTTGAGTTTTACTCTTAGTTCTTCATTGTTCAAATTGATGATAAGGAATTTCCATGTGTTATCATCATAACACGGATAGTGTGTGCCACACATACTTGGCTTGACCAGCCCCCCTATCCATTTTTCTTATCTTGATGGAGACAGAGGCGGTGTACAGGCACGCCGGAGAAAGGTGTCGTGGCCAATGGACCACGGTGATATGCATGGTGACCGAAAACTAGCCGGCCATGAGAAGAACTGGTGGCACAATGGCTACCATGTTGACAGAGGAACGTAGTGCCATCGTTCTGCATGGAAGATTGGGTAGCAGCCAAGTGGGTCGCAGCGATGCAGGTGGGGCGTTGTGTCGTTTCACTACACCAAATGTAGAAATCACAACCATGAAGGCTTCTGTGATAGGATGATATAGGCGCACCGCAGTCATGCTTTGAAGGTGAGGAGTTGTGGTTAAAGGGCGCAAAAGATAGAGGAGGGGGCCGGTTGAGCCGTCCGCCGGTGGTGCTTCACAAGGCTGGACCCTTCAGGGCCCGCGGCGCTCAAAATCGGCGCTTAGCATCGTTTTCTTCGGAATCTGGGGGGTGAGGCACCCCCCTCGGCATTGCCAGCATGGCCACGCGGGCTGCCCATGTAGGTCGGGAAGCCACTTGGCTGGGCCACCATGCGGGCTAGGCCGCCATCAAGCCAGGTTTCTCCATTGGGCCTGGTTGGTCTCGCAGACTGGGTCGGACCCACAGACCGGATCTAACCCCTGTCTAGACCCGTTTAACCCAAAATCACCTATTTGACCCTATCATGGGATTTGGGTGTCTGATCGATGAACCATCTGTAGAAACATAATGCTTAGATAAATATGGTTCGTTTGCCATACCCCACTATAGGTTTAGACACAGTTGGGTATGACCGGGTTGGTTTGATCCTAAAACCCAACCGGGCACCTGGAACGGAAATGCCAATAACTCACAGACTGGGAGTTCGATTGATGTGTCTTCTGTCATGTTGAGTTCCTTATGATGAGATGTAACTACGTGATACATCAACTCGAGACTTCATTGTAGTTGATGTATCGACACTTGCCTCAAGGAGCGGACCCTCCTATAGTCAAGCGTGTTGTGTGGGGAAACCCTATGGGTTGCTGTGACATAGATGATAGGATATTATGTGGTTTCGAAAATGAAGATATTGTACCAGGATCCTCCGTGGGTTTAATAGTGACGGTACTAGACCGGGATCCTCCATGGGTACGATAGTGATGACTTCTGTACCTGGATCCTATGTGGGTTCGACAACGCTGAAACTATTCAAGGATCCTATGTGGGTTCGACATAAGAGATGAATCAGTGGCTACAACTAATCATCTATAACCCTCTACATGAGTTGTGTGCCTGGGTGAGCTTAGTCTTTCCTTTCACTTGTTCTCATCGAGATTATTGACTTTACTTACTTTGTGGAATGGGTTGTTCTTGGGCACGAATGTTGGAGTCGGACTATGATTGGTAAATTAGGTATATGTATGGGAATATACATAAGTAGGGATGGTTGAATCATTGTGATTGTATATTACTATGATGGTTTATCCTTAGTGTATTCTGGGAGACCTTCGGGGGTCTCGAGGTCCCTTACTATGTATTGTTATACTCACCTCTACATGGGCTTCACCCCGCACCTTGTTGTGTTCTGTGCAAATGATGGCCAGCAGTGGTCTAGGTAGAGGGAGACGGACAGAAGGCTACTCGGAGATTGACTAGACATGACATACCACAGGGACGAGTTGTTCGAGATCTGTACCTACCCTTCAGGTAGGATTCGCCGGTGGAAGATTCAATAGCTGTTCTTCCCTTTTTTACTTGTACATGTGCTGGTTGTTCAGTTAGGTTTGTATACTGGCCCACATACTTTTAGTACACCATTCTTTTCTATATAATTACTAATTTCTTCTTATGCATGTGTTCAGACTATGTGTGTTATAATATTAAAGGAAATGTATTCCCTTTTATTGGGAATTCACCTTTAGTTCTAGTCGCCAGCACCTGTCGTATTGGGGTAGTCACGGGCACGGGCCCCGAGGATGGGTCATGACAAATTGTTATCATAAGAGTTGGTTCTACAGTAGAACATGGACTCTAATTATTTTAATGTAGATAGTGTTAACTATTTTTGGTGTGGTTCTCAGTTTAGGGAAACTGGTGTTGGTGCGGCGGCCGACGTATCCATACACTAGGACTATGACTAGTGATTTCTGACTCAGTGCACGAAAACACTGATTGCGTGTGTGTTTCCCTTGAAACGTTTTCTCGTGATTACTTTTTTTCAGCTCACCATGTATAATTTTTTGACCGTCGTGCACCTGATTCTTTTTAGGATGACCCCATGTTGGTAACTATCTAGGGTTCCAAGTTTCTTAAGAGATGGTAGCCCACTGAGCGATGATGCCTCAGTGGAGGGCCCCATCATAGTGGAGGTACCAGCGGTACCACTACCTGCTGGGCCACCGATACCACCAGCTCTAGCAGCAGAGAGTGCACGTCATCTGAGTGTGTTACATGAGTTCTAGTGCTAGAGTCCTCCTTGGTTTAAGGGAGAGACAGACCCACAGGCAGCTGAGGATTGGCTGGAGGCTGTTGTGAGAGTTTTCAGATTGGTAGGGACACTAGCCGACCTCATGGTGATCATTTCCGCGAGTCTCCTACATGCAGCAGTAAGAAGATGTTAGAGCCTGATGCTCTAGGGTCATGAAGAGACATCACTACTCTTGGAAGACTTCGAGAGTCTCTTCCGGTCACAGGTTGTTTTTATCCACCCTTCATGCGATGCAGATATAGGAGTTATTGCATCTATAACAGGGTTTCATGACGATAGCTCTGTACTCAGTGAGGTTCACCGACCTCTCATGATACTCCACAGATATGGTATAGGACCCATTCTTCTGTCCCCGTACCTTGGAGCAGGGACTTAGGCATGAGATCAGGGCTTCTATGATCTCCCTCCGCATTCCGACGCAGGCGGGGGTGCTGGAGCGAGCCCTTCAAGTGGAGAGTTTTCTTACTAAGCAGTCAATAGCAGTGAGACCCACCACAGGGTGGCAAGTAGAGGATTCTTCTGCAGCCGGAAGTATACAGTTGTCATGGAGGTCCATGCGGACCAGGCTATCAGGTGGGTGCCCCCAGGATAAAGGTTCATTTGTGTGGGGAACATGAGACAGAGCCAGCCATACGTGGAGCTTACAGTTCTATTCATGCGGCGGGTATAGTCACATGGATCGTGAATACCCGTCCCGCCATGCAGATAAGCAGTAGACTGTAGAGGGACCTCCCAGGATAAGGCAATGGTTTGACTGTGGTTGTCCGCTGGGAGCAGGCGGATGTGGCAGAGGAGCTAGCTGAGTAGTAGGTGGTGGACGACTTTTCAAGGTTTTACCACCACCACCAGCATCAGGTCCACCCCGACCAATGGGAGCTGGTGGATAGAGGTGGGCTTAGCTCTAAGAAGTCGAGGCCTATGACCATGGAACACATGAGATGATTTGATGTACTATATATGTATACTACACCATTGTTTCAGTACTTATACACACATGTGTGAGTCATTCTTTTATTGTCGCTTCCCTTATTCAGAGCTCAGAGATTTTGATGGTGTCGTTGGATCGATCCTTACGGATAGTGACTCCAACGGGAGCAGACTCAATGATTAAGCACTGGTGCTGGTAGTGTGAGCTTACTCTTGGAGGAAAAAACTTTGGCTGGGAACTCTTTGTTGTGGTGTCGAGGCCTTACGACGTCATCTTGGGTATGGACTGGTTATCCACAGTTCATGATCAGATTGACTGTATTAGGCGGAAAGTGCGGTGTGTCTGTGAGGATGGTATAAGGTTTACCTCCACCACTGAGAAGGGAGCCTTTGAGTCACATGATGGACTTACCCAGAGGAGGGGGCAGCTAATCACACATCAGTTTGCTAGTCTTATCCCCGGATGGGTTGATGTGCGGAGTCCGAGTTTACCTATTGTGGTGGATTAGTGCACGGATGTTTTCCCTAACGATGTTCCAGGACTACCTCCTCCGAAAGTGGTGGAATTCTAAATTGACATATACCCTGGGACAATACCGATATATACGCCAGCATATCGGATGGCTCCCACTGAGCATTGTGAGCTACGGGTACATCTGGAGGTCTTTTAGGGGAAGGTATTTATCCAACCTAGTGTTTCACCCTGGGCATACTCGATTTATTTCTCCAAGAAGGTGGATGGGAGGTTGCGACTGTGTGTTGATTATCGTCTCCTGAACTAGGTGACCGTGAAGATCAGGTAGCCACTCTTGATGATTGATGAACTCATTGATCATCTGAAGGGAGCGTGTTGGTTCTCGAAGATAGATATTCGGTCAGGCTATCACCACCTCAGGGTCCGGGATGAGGATGTGAAGAAGACGACCTTCAGTTGTCGGTATGGCCACTATGTGTTCCTGGTTATGCCATTTAGCATAACCAATGCACTATCATTGTTCATGGGACTCATGAACAAGATCTTTCCTCCATACATTGATCACTTTGTGGTAGTCTTCATCGATGGCATTCTAATCTACTCAGCTACTGAGGAGGAGCACGCCTAGCATTTATGGGTAGTACTAGACATACTCCTAGAGCACCAGCTGTATGGTAAGCCCTCGAAGTGCCAGTTTTGGATCTGAGAGGTACACATTCTAGGACATTTCATCTCAGAGTCTAAAGTTGCAGTGGATCCAATGAAGATTAATGTTGTAATTGCATGGGAGCCACCCAGGATCTTGACGGAGGTACCGAGTTTTCTGGGACTGGTTGGGTACTATCATAGATTTGTGTCAGACCTCTCCAGAGTTGCATCACCACCTTAATCTTTGAAGAAGATGGGGGAACCCTTCATGTGGTCAGAGAGTTTCCAGTAGAGATTTTAGGAGATGAGGCAAAGGATGACTAGTGCCCCCATCTTAAGAATTACATATGATAGAATAGGGTACTAAGTTTATTGTGATGCATCAAGGAACAGAATTGGGTGTGTCCTTTTGCAGGATCAAGATATGATCACGTATGGTTATCTACAATTGAGACAGCATAAACAGAACTATGCTACCTGTGACCTGGAATTAGCAACAGTGGTCTTCTTCTTGAAGATGTGGTGGCACTATCTGATAGGAGAGCGTTTTAAAGTCTACTCTGACCACCAGAGTCTCAGGTACATCTTCTCACTGAAGGACCTGAACCTAAGATAGCAATGTGGGCTTGAGTTCCTCCAAGACTATGACTTCGAGATAGTCTATACTCCTAGAAAGGGGAAAAAAGTATTGGATGATCTTAGTTGGAGATCAGAAATTCAGCTTCTATGAGAGGAGAGAGAGTAATAGGCCGCATTGCAGATATCCTTTATGGATAGAGATGGAGAAGACTTTATACAGTCTCTCACAGTCACTCATCCACTTATCCAGAAAGTCAGCATGGCACATCTTGGAGATGTTGACAGTGAGATGCGACGTGATCGGATATCCAAATGGTAGCCACCTGATTGATTTTCTGAAGTTGGGAAGCACATATTACTCTTCAGAGGACATACCATGGTACCGATTTCACATTAAGAGGAGGTTTTGTAGGAGTTCCACACATATCCTCTAGCAGTACATCTAGGTGTGGTGAATATGTATCAGGACCTCCGACAACAGCACTGGTTTCTAGGTATGAAAAGGCAGTAGTAGATTTTGTCTCACGATGCCTCACTTGTCAGCAAGTGAAGGAGGAGAACTAGGTTCCAGCAGGATTAGTTCATCCCTTAGAGGACTCAGAGAGGAAGTGGGATGGGTTATTCATGGATTCCATGATGGAACGTCCACATACATCCAGAAAACACAACTCTATCTGGGAGATTGTCGACCGACTCACCAAGTTGGACCACTTCCTACCGATCAGAGTGTAGGGTTCAGTAGAGTGCTTGGGATGCCTATGAGTACAAGAGATCATATGGCTACATGGTGTGCCATCGATGATACTCTCTGATCGAGATGCTCATTTCACTTCCCATCTATGGAAGAGGTTGTTGGAGGCTTTTGGGACGCAGCTTAACTTGAGCACTGCCTTCCATACTCAGAAGGATGGTCAGACTGAGAAGACCATTAAAACTCTCAAGGACATGCTCCGTGCTTATGTCCTCAACTTATATGACATCTGGGAGGAGAATTTACACTTGGTAGAGTTTTTGTATAAAAACAGCTACCACTCTACCATCGGGATGGAACCTTTCGAGGAACTTTAAGGCTAACCTAGCAGATCGCCTCTATGCTCGACTGACCTAGGGGAGTCAGCACTTATGGGACCAGAGACGGTGCAGGCTACGACAGGGAAGGTTCTGATCATCCAGGTGTATATGAAGACTACACAAAGTAGGTAGAAGTCCTATACTGATAGGAGACGGATACCACTGGAGTTCGAGCATGGCGACCACATCTTTCTACGGGTCTCACCTCGATGAGGTCTAAAGAGATTTTGTTGAGGCGGAAAGTTATCTCAGTTATTAATTAGAACGTTCCAGGTCCTCAACATAGTAGATGAGTAAGATTACCACCTAGCTCTTCCTCCCCAGTTACACTAGGTGCACGACGTGTTCCACATATCTCTACTGAAAAGATAGGTGCATAACCTGACCCACATCATTGAACACGGGGAGCTGGACATCAATGACTGGGAGACATTCACGGAGGTTCCATTGGAGATCAAGGATTGACAATATTGGGTCATGTGTAGATGGTCTATATCTCTAGTTCATATTCGCTGGCAGGACAGGAACCTCTAAAAGAGCTCATGGGAGCGGGAGGCTCAGATGCATGCTCAGTGCCCCCATTTGTTTCCATAATGTGTGTTGTAGCTTATGGGGGTGTAAATCCCTGAGGTGGCGAGAATGTAAAGACATGGAAATTCCATTTAATTTTTTTCTTAAATTCATGATAATTTTACGAGTCCAGAGTTTCTGAAGGAATATGATTTCGATGCCTGATGTTCCCGAAATGAATTTTTGAAATTTTGTTCGGGTACGTTCAGTAAACATGCAAGTATGGTTTTATATCTTTTGAAAAAGTGCTCAGAATTGAAATTCGAGGGCACCATTAAACTCACATTGTCGGTGATTGCGTAGTGAGACCATCACTATAGTTGCATTTTAACGAGAATGCAAGTTAGTTTATGGGGGTTTTAATTAAATTAAATAAAAAAATGTGTTACATTATTTTTGATTTTGGTGGTTGAAACCTCCAAGGGGAGGTTGGAGGTGGGGGACACCACACCCTTACCATCCGTGGGAGGTTATGGTGGTGGGGCCCACCAGAGCATAACCTCCCTTGGGAGAATGATATTATGTTGGGTCCCACATAAGCTTCTTAGCCTCATTAATTCACCATTATTAATTGGAACTTCTTACCTCCTCTAATTTGAATTTGAACCATTCCTTAGCGTCAATTAAATGAGTTTCCTCATTTAATTAAACAAAACATTGTGTTGTTGTGCCAATGAATTAATAGAGGTCATCCTTTATAATTTTTGGGGGTTGGCATAGTCATTTGGAAAAGATTGAGAGAGGAGAGCTTCATCCTTCCAATGAAGAACCACTAAAGAATGAAAAACTTATCCTTCTATTTTTGACTAGGCCAAAAGAGAAGGAGTTGCCTACGAAGAACGCCATTGATGATTCATCCTTGGATGCTTCCCAACTTCAACAAATCGAGATCCGACTTTTCTTACGTGACTTCATCAACATTCATCGAGTCAAGGTAGGTGTTTGTGTTTTACTCTCACATCTTCATTGTTCAAATAACGGATAGAGAATTTCCATGTGTTATCATCAATACACAGAGAGTACGGGTCACACAAACATGGCCCAACTCCCCCCCCCCCTCTTTATTTATCTTATCTTGATGGAGATAGAGTCAGAGTAGCGGTGGGCCAGACAAACTTGTCGTGGAAAATGGGCCGCGGCGACATGCATGGAAACTGGCAATGAGGCAGCCGCGAGAAGAACCGGTGGCACAAGGGCCGCGGGGTTGCAGGAGGGACACAGTGTTGTCATGCCACGTGGATGGTTGGGATATGACCAAGTGGGCCGCCGTGGTGCCGGAGGGGCGCAGTGCCAGAGGGGCACGGTGTCGTCGCACCGTGATGAAGGTTGTGGCTGTCAGAAGATATAGGCGTGGCACAGTCTCGCTGTGCCGGGGAGGAGTCGTGGCCAAAGGCCGCAGTGGATTGAGTAGGGCTATAGGCTGAGCCGGCCCCCGGTAGTGCTCCACAAGGCGGGACCCTTCGGGTCCCGTGACACCCCCTGCGGCATGTCAAGCCTGGCAACGCGGGCCATCCAGCCCGGCCACACGGGCCACCATTGGGCAAGGCCGCTCTATCGAGCCTAGATGGACCCGCAGACCGTGTTGGACCCACAGACCGGGTCAGGCCCCTCTCCAGACCCGTTTAACCAATAATCATATTTTCATCTCTATCATGGGCTTAGGGTGTCTGATCGACGAACCATCTACAGCGACAGAAATATTTTAGAAATATGGTTCGTTTGGAATACCCAACTAGAGGTTTAGAAACACTTGGGGTATGGATGGTTTGGTTTGATCCTAAAAACAAACCGCGGCCCAGAAACGGAAATGCCAATAACTCACAGACCGGGCATCCGATTGACGCGATGTCTGTCGCATTGAGTTCCTTATGATGGGATGTAACTTAGTTATACATAAACTCTAGGATTCGTTGTAGTTGATGTATCAACACTTGGCTTCAGGAGCGGGCCCTCTTTGAATCGTGCCTGTTGGGTGCGGAAACCCTATGGCTGGCTGTGATTGAGATGATAGGATCCTCTGTGGGTTTGAAAATAATGATACTATACTTGGATCCTTCTTGGGTTCAACAGCGATGGTACTGGACCCAGATCCTCTGTGGGTTCGATAGTGAAGCGTTTAACACTAGGATCCTATGTGGGTTCGACAGTTTTGATACTATTCCAAGATCTAATGTTGGTTTGACATAGGAGAGGATTCAGTGGCTATTACTAATCATCTCTACCCCAATACAGGAGTTGTGTAGCTATGTGAGCTGAGTCTTGTCTTTCACATATTATCATCAATATTGTTGACTTTAATTCCTTTATGGAATGGGTTGTTCCTAGGATCAAATGATGGATTCATACTTTGATTGATAACTTAGGTATATGTATGGTCATATAACTAAGTTGGGATGGTTGATTCTTTGTGATTGTATCTTATTACTATAGTTTATCCGTAGTGGATTCTGGGAGGCCTCCGGGGGTATCGGGGTTCCCTATTGAGTATTGTTATACTCACCCATGTATTGGCTTCACCCGCACCTTGTTGTGTTCTGTACTGACGATGGTCTACAGTGATCGAGTTAAAGGGTGACGGACGGGAGGCTACTCAGAGCTGGACTAGATGAGACATACCGCGGGGACAATTTGTTCGACATCTGTACCTACCTTTCAGGTAGGATTCCCCGATGGATGATCCAGGAGTTGTTATCCCCTTTTTTACTTGTGCTTGTACTGGTTGTTCCGTTGGATTTGTATACTAACCCACTTACTTTCAGCACACCTATATTTTCTATATTAGAACTTGTAGCTTTTTCTGGCAGTGTTCAGCTTGTGTGTGATATACGTTTAAAGGAAATTCCTTCCCTTCTATTGAGGATTCACCTTGGGTGCTAGTCGCTAGCCCCTGGCCTATGGAAGGCAAGCATGGGGTAGTCATGAAACATGCCCTAAGGATGGGTTATGACATGGTATTTATCCTTCATTGAATTTTCAGATTCTTTTATTATGTCTTCAACCATATGTTTTTTCGGAAAAAAACAATACCAGATGAGTTACCTAATTATACAACAATTTCTCTCTTCTGTCAAGAATCTAGACATGTTATTCCTCATAAGAAAGACTCTCTTCCAACAAAACTATCTATGCTCTCAAAACATGAAATGAATCTAACATATTCTTTCTCAACATTGAAACATAAAAAATAATGTATAACTGGTATAAACATGGAGGTAAAGCCATCTTTTGGCATCTGTTCCAAATTTCTCTAGGATTTCATAAGGTTCAATGAACCTCAGACTCAACTTTCCTTTCTAACCAAAAAACACCACACTTTTCCATGGAGAAACATTGAGAAAGACAAGATAACCAACCTCAAAAGAAAAATCCTTCTTCGGTTATCTGCATAAAATTTCTTCTGATCTACAATGTCCTCATCTATTCCTGTATCGAATAAACGTTTTCTTTTAGCTCTTCTTCAAATTCGGGTCCCATCAGTTTCTTTTCAACTACTTCATCTGAAAAATCTTGAGTTCGACACCACTTCCCATATAATTTCTCAAATGGAGCAATATTTATACTGGAATAAAAACTGTTATTATAAGAATACTCACACAAAAAAAATATTGGTCCAAACATCTATAAAAATACATTGAGAAAACATATTGCATGTCTTCCATTGTCTAAATTGTTCATTCTGGCTGCCAATTTGATAGTGGTTGATAAGCTGTATTAAAATTTAATTCAATACCCATGGACTCCATGGGTATATTTTCAAATTTCCACTCTAGCACTGATAAAGATTAAAGCATCCCTTTCAATAACATCCACTCTTATATAACCTATATTAAATTAAAATACTTCATAGTAAATTTAGCTATATAATTTTTCATTCCATCCCTCTAGTAACACTCCTTGAAATATTTTTACATCTTTTTACTGCCAGGAGGAAACAAACATAGAGAACTATGATCTTAATATAACTACTATTTCTTCAACTATGAGTCACAAGGCACACATAATCTCTTCCCAAATCAATAAATAAAATCATTATCAGTGTTAAATTCAGGAAACATAACCTTCTAAACCAACTCTACCTTTTTTTGCAACTAACTTTCTTTTATCTTCACCTGCTTAATTCTGTCTAAGATAGATGATTTCACTGACAACTGAATCAAAACACATGAATTTCCTTCCCCAACAACTTCAATGAAAAATTTTCAAATCATTAATTAAGGGAACTTGTTCCTAACATAACATGGTTATTGTAGCATTACATTTTCTTCTAAATGCACTAGCCACTTTATTTGATTTTCCTAGATAGTAATAAATCTTGTCTTTAGAAAACTTTATTAATTCTATCCATCTCCACTATCTTATTTTCAATTCTTTCTGAGTGAATATATTCTTAATTATTTTTGGTTTAGTATAAATGTCACATTTAACTCCATGTAGATGATGCCTCCAATTTTTTAAAGAAAAAACAACTAAAACTAATTCCAAATCATGTGTAGGGTAATCTCGATCATGTGGTTATAACTAACGTGAGGCATAATCAATGAACTAATCATTCTATATTAGGACACAACAAATTTCTTTCAATGAAGCATCCTTGTAGATACACAATTCACCATCTTTATAAGGTAATGAAAAAATTGGAGCGTTCACAAATCATCATTTCAAATCATTAAAATAATCATTATGTTATTTTTTCTAGATGAACTTAAAACATTATCATGTTAACATTGTCGACGGGCTAGATAACCATGAATAATTATCAACAACCCTTCTGAAATATCCTGCCAAACTAATGAAACTACGAATCTCATATATATTTTTGGGTCTTGGCCATTATTTAACAAAATTAGTTTTAGCAGGATCAATATTTATGCCATTTTTTGAAAAAATGTGAATAAGGAAAGAAATTTGTTGTATCCAAAACTCAAACATTCTAAATTTCCCGTAAAATTTCCTTTATTTTACGTTTTTCAATAAAACTCTAAAATGGTTTTTTACATTTCTATTTAAATTTGGAATATTCAATATTTTCACTAATAAACACAATCAAAAACATATCCAAGAACTCATCTAAAATTATATTCATAAGATCCATGGATATAGAAGGTTCATTGGTTAACCCCAAAGACATAACAAAAAATTCATAATGGACATATATAGTATGAAACAAGTCTTCAGAATGTCTTCTTCCTTTAGTTTCATCTGATGGTACCCTGAACTCATTTCAATCACAAAAAAATAATGAGCTTCTCGGGAGCTGATCAAACACCTCATAGATATGAGGCAACACATACTTTTTCATAATATTGATATTATTCATTTCTCTATAATCAATGCAATGCCTTGTTGAACAATATTTATTTTTAAAAAACAAGACTCAAACACCAACTATATGATGCAATAGGCCAAATGAAATCATTATCAAACAACTAATACAAATGTTTCTTTAACTATAAATGTTTAATTTGAGACATTTGATAAAGGGTTCTTGAAATTGACTTAACAACGAGATATAAGTCAACAATAAATTTAACTTCTTAATTAGGTATAATACCAGTAAACTCATCATGAAAAACATCAATATAATCATTTACTACTGGAACATCATGAAACCTAACAGTTCTTTTGTTTTTAAGAATATGTGCAAGGAAACATTCATTTCCATATTTTATTAGTTTTTCAGCTTTCTGACATGTTATCAGAGATAAGGGTTTATTCTTGTACACAAACTGAAAGTCATTCTGAAAATAAACCTCTTCAACTCTACAATCAATCATAGACTGGTAAACATAAATCCTACCCATTCCAAAAATAAAATAAAACTCTACTAGAGGATAAAAAACAAGGATTTTAGTTAAATTTATTCCACACATAATGGTAGAAATATTCTTATAATTTTTTTCCTCGAAATTTCCCCCTTGTGTTTTCACCATATGTTCTGGAATCATTTCATTGGGAGGAATTCTAAAATTACCCCAAAAATATCCTAAATGAAAAAATGTATAGACCTTGGATCAAATATTATATTAGAATAATCTAAAAAATAAACATTGTACCTGATACCACATCATTTGACGGTCCCACATCAACCGTAGTAGTTGAAAATGTTTTTTCACCACCCTTCTGATTTTGATCTGTCTGGTTTGCACCCTAGCTAATCAACATTGGACACACATTGGAATAATTATTAAATTCATTCTAACTAAAACATAGTATCACTTGAATTTAATTTCCTTATTGATAATGTTCTTTACAGTTATGAGAAATGAGACCAGTCTTACAATACTGGAAGAACATTAATGATTTTGAGGGACATTCTCCAAGATTATTTTTACCACACTTCTCACTAGATGGAAATTTAATTTTTTTACCTCTTGGATTATTTGATGAACACTTTTCTTTTTCCTACCAAATGGACCTCTTCTTTTTCTTGCTCTCATAGAACAACTGATCATTAGAATACTCTATTTCTACCATCTTAGTATATCTAAACAGTTTTTTATAGCTTTAGATTTCATGAGAGGATAATGCAATTCGATATTGCGGCTTTAGTCCTAAGTAAAATAGATTTATCTTACAATCAAGATCTTTGATGGAATTTGGAGCATAACATGCCATTTAAGTGAACTTTACATCATATGAATCCATTAAGTCATCCTCCTACCTCAATTATAGGAATTATATTTTGATCTTATGTTGAAATTCATTAGGAAAATATTTCTCAAGAAACATACATTTGAATTAGTCCCCACCAATAGAATCAATCTCCTCACTATCCCTGATATAGTTAACCATCAACAACCATTGATATCTTAATCCTTCAAAACTATACACATAAATAATAACCTTTGGATTGTCTATACAACCCAAGTCATTAAAAATATTTTCCGGTGCTTTGATCCACCCTTCATCTTGAATAGGGTCATATGATCCTCTAAATGATGGGGGATGTTGCTTTAAGAAATACTCCATTATATACATGTTCCTCTGGGGTCGATCTGGTTGATGTTTTGCATGTATACTACAACCAATTATAGCCTGATTAAACTGCACCATTACTTCAGAAAACTATTATGTTCTACTACCAAAAATATTAGGATGTTGATTTGGAATTTTATTTTCCTCTATATGCCTTCCCAACACTACTTCCATGCTTCCTCGGTGGGAAATCATTCCGAAAAAAACATATCTTAGATGAAGTAACATGGTAATCATCAAATGCAATATCATTTCAATTTGACCATAATGTAAAAATCATTTATGGAAATTCCATTAATAAAATTCTAACTCCTAATGTTATCTAAACTAACCTATGATACCAATTATAATATCATAGCCTTAAACATTACATAATTTTGAATTTATTTAATAATTCCCATTGAGGATATATTCAGGTTTATATCTTTATAGATTTTGGTTCTAAATTATGCATAAAAACATAAATATTATATGTAGACACTTCTACTCACATTGCATTTTTTCATAAAACAAAAACATTATGAAAAATAACATTTTTTCATTTAATTCTTAAACATCACAATTTTCGCTTGATCCAATGCTTGAATCTATTCAACTTTAGATATTGTGAAAAACATTTTAGAACATGGGATGAGCATTACATGATTAGTAAGAGATATAAATAGAAGGAAAACATTTATTGTTTCAAAACAATATGAAAACTATGAATACATTATAATAAATAATACTTTTAACCATTATTATGTAGTGAATACTCTTAACTAACTAAAGGCTCATTTCATAACATTTTGTAACAAGTGGATTAACATAAAACATAAAGAAAGAACACATAACAAATGAACGGTAATCTTGAGACATAACCATACTTAAATGGATTATTCATACAATAGACTTCCAAAAATGATTATTACAAATGGAATAGCCAAACAACCGACTTTCATAACCAATGCATTGGAGGTTATAACATAACCACCCATCCTTGGTTTATCACAGAACCACCATTCTATTGGATTATCAAGTAACCACGCATAAATCTCCATGTACCGTTATACAATTATCACACATCAAATATTGAAATATCAATATTTGAATCATAAAATATCATTTGCAATCACAATAAATAATTTCAAGATATTGAATTAGTAAATACACATTCAAAACAACTTTCCATTACAAAATTTCCATAATAGAAATAAGTGGTTTCTTTTTCCTTTATAAATCATTAAGACTTATAGAAAAATCCAAATATCTGATAATGGTTATAGCGGCCGAAAAGTCGTTATCATAGCTATACGGTAAAAATTTCCTTTCTTAATTTAGTAAAATGATTCATAAAAAAAGATTAATTTTTAATAAAAGTCAAATTTAAAGGGTTTTATTATAAATTGTGTAAAATAAAGAGGTGTATATCATTAAAAGATGCCTCAATGAAAGGAGATTGAGATGATGTCCCTTACCTCATGTCCTACTTGTCTCATTTGATCTTTAATTTCATGAATAATAAACATAAGTTAATTTCTTCTTTCATTAGAACGTATTTTCAAGTTTATTATTACTTTTACATCAATTATTACCTTTATATAACAATTATTTAATTATTTGAGTTCACATCGGACAATTTTTTGATGTTTGGATCTTCAGTAGAAAATGAAGTTGTTATAATTAAAAAATTTCCATGTGGTAAAAAGTACACTATCTCAAGATTTATTTATATAATTTGTATATAAAATATATAATATATATCTATTATATATATATTTATAATATTACATATCATTTGGATATAACAAATTGAACTGCACCGTTCATGGAGATGGTAAGCTGTATGTACGAATGAACGCTACTTTCATTTCATCTTCATATTTGAAGAAATGAAAACTAAATGATATATGTGATATTATAATTCCAGTATAATAGAAACGTTATATATTATTCAGATGTTAATTGATTCAATCCTTTATGTATTCCATGAAGAGAAGAATGGGTCATATCACTTTAAGGGGGCGGTAGTCCACACTTCCTCAAATGCAGTTTTCATATTTGTACAACATGAAAAGCATAAATGTATGTTCTAAATAATTATTAAAATAGAATACAGATAAAATAAAAATAATATATATCATATATAATTATAGTTCCTTCATAATTTCCTCCATAATAGGTGGTCAGAGAAGATTGAACAATCATTGTTTCGTGAGGCAGTAGTTCACTGTCTAGAGAAACTATATGTTCTATACCCATTAGACAGACGGTTCTGTGAGTTTAGTAATAATACTTCTCCGAAATAAAACCTAGTTTATTTATGATAATTTTTATGTTATATAAGGAAAAAAATTTAAAGGTCATACATGGTGGAGAAGGAAAAAATAAGTTAACGGAACATGAGAGATGACGTTACCTCGAATTGAGTAACTTCTTTTAATTTCTGCCAAAGGGATTTCTTAGAATTTTTGTCTTCCTAGGGTAAGGCTTCTAGAAGGAAGGGAGGGATGATGGAAGATTATTTTGGAAGAGTTTGGATGATACAAAGGGGCTTGAGAGGTGTTATTAATGGTTAAAAGTGGTGTCCTCTTATAACAGGGTGGGGCACCATAGAAATGTTGGAAGAATAATATATTTTTATAACATTTATATCATTAAATAAAATATTAATTGATTCAAAAACTCATTTATGTCAATATTTATAGTATTCTTATAATAGGGTTTTAAAAATACATAACAACATGATTTATTCAAAAAAGCTTCATTAATTCCAGTACACCTAGTCATAATCATCCAAAAAGTTAGTTTGTGGAATAAAAAATTTAAAAATAAAATTAATTAAATTTTTATAATCACATTTATTTAAAAAATTCATTAATAAGGTTATCACTAAGTCACAATTGTGCCATAAATAAATTTATTTATTTGATTTCTATAAATTATAAATAAAATACCATTATGTTGTAATTATTATTATATTTATAATGAACATTTATTTTCAAAAATATCACTTTAATAAACCCATATAAAAATTATTTTTTTATAAGACACATGTTTAGGATATATTCTCCTTAACATCAAATTAAATGTAATTGAATATCATTTCCACACAAAAGTGGCTCCATGGGGTTCTAAAATCGACCAATAGATGTCCATGATTGGCCATATATTATGAAATAGGGTTAGAAAATGATTTAGTGTAATTTTATGTTGTTATAATTTTATTCATTAAACTTATTTACCAGATTTACCCTGTAGCCGTGGTTAATAAAATATTTACAGAAGTTACTATTCAAAATGTCTAAAGACCAAAGATACATATTTACATAGTTTTTACATCCTAATTAAAAATATCATGTCTATTATTCCAAATCTATGATAAAGAAGTTTTTTAAATTAATTTACAATTAATTCTCGTCAAAAAAAGCATGTTTTTAAAAAGTAAAAACTACTAAAAGATTGACATTTGTTTATGTCCAATTTCAATATAAAATTACATCCAATGATAAACATTGAATTAAATGATGAAAATAATATTTCATTACCAAATAAAACCAATTAAAAGGACTATATAATAATATAAATAAACTATATGAAAAGACAGTTATGACATAAAATATAGCATTTTTCACTATTCATTAAAAATGATCATTATCAAAAAAATACCAAACCTTTTTCCAATGTAGATTTTGAAGTTCAACTTCTAAATAAGATGTTTATTTGGTCAATTTGAAAATATAAAAGAGAAAACTGGATTTAAAATTGCCTTTCCATCAAAAGGCACAAAAATTACCTTTTAGAAATATTAGAGAATAAATTCTTAAAATGGGATTTATTCTCATTTTAAGACACTATATTTTATTCGATAAATGTAATGACATTTAAAAGACATGTATAATCATAATATGGTTAGTTCTGTTCATTCCCACCAATTCAGTGATAAGGAGTTAACTACCATTTAAAATATTATTATCATATTATTTTCTCGTATGACTCATCCTTGTGTGCAACATAAGATTTCAGAAAAACCAATTGTTGCATGTCAGATATACTATCAGACATAGAATCCCTTTTAATGTAAAATTAATATTTAGTTCACAAATATGAAAATTTCAAATTCATTATTTACCTGGGATGTTATTCTATAGGATTTAATACTATTGATGTTTTTAATAATATATGAGGAATAAGCAATATTTTATGGTAATAGCTAAAATAAATTTTATTATATCGGTTAATGGGAAAAAATATGGAAAGAATAAATGATAATAATATAATGTCATATAAATTATCGCATGATCTTGTAAAATAATCATGTAAATTATAACTAGTTGGATAGTCAAATGGAACATCAATAACAATTATTATAATGATGGAATTCATAATTTTGGGCATCAAAACCATGACTTTAAGGCCTTGTGCTAATACATCTTGAATAAATTGGTAATCCCTCAATCGAATAACCAATATGAACTATATCGGGAGACTTATCGATGCATTGAGAAGATATTGTTGTCCCAATCCATCAATTTATAATTCCAATTCAATCATTATATAAAATGGGTGATACGTAATAAAATATAAATTCTTATTGAAAAAAAAATTATACAGAATTTCAATAAATTCTCTAATCAATAAAAATAATCAAAAACCATTAAAATTAATATGTTGATGGAGTCAAAATTGTAAATCCATTGTAAAATTATGGGGAATAATGAATTCTATATTAATAAACATGTTACAAAAAATTACTTTGTTTCCTGAATATATATATCCTAATATTAAATCATCAAAACTTCATCAGGAATTGTCCCAATAAATAATCCTATTATTACATAAAACATTACCACTTTTATAACATCTTAATTCATAATCCACAATAAATTAATAAATAAAATGAAAATATAAATAATATGAAGGTAAATTAATTCATGATAAAAAATATCAAAGGGGTATTATGTAGAACACCAAAAATAACTACATGGTAATAATGGAATACTTCTCACAAAATTAAAATTGAGGAGATGAATATTTTCCTTAAGTGTGATTTCCATTGTACATGTCCATACCTCTAGTATAATAAAAATATATTTATTATTAATATATTTAAAAACATAAACATAAATTTAATAACATTTATGATTTACTTATTATCTTCTATTACCGTGTTACAAATTTCTCTTTGTTAAAATCCAAGTTTCATGTGATATTAGCTTTGTATTTGAGGTATGTTTTTCTATTGTTATTTTTCATCCTTATACATTGATCAGAGTTAAATAATATTAATCCTATTAAACATGAAATAAATATGATATATAACTTTTATATAATTACTTATACTAGTCTATAAATGTCATATATGGGAAAATGAGATATACCATTCATGGAGATAGTCGGGCCTCTATACCCACGAATGATTCTTCTATTTTTCCAACATATAGAACATAAAAAATGTAAGTAATGTTCTAATTCTCCCAAAAAATTATATGTAATTATTTCATATATTTTTATAAAATATATTTTTAATAACATAAATTTTTAGATTAAATGAAAAACATTTAACATCGCTATGTAGAGGAATTAGTCCGCAACTACATGCATGAAACAGTATTGTTTTCCAATAGATTAGAAGTTATGATGGCATATATTAAATTATAATTAAATATATATTTTTTCTAATAAAAATATTATATATACAAAAAATCCATCATTATATCCATCCATGATATATGGTTATAGAAAAAAAATTACATCAGCTCATGTGATAGTAGTCTGTCGTACACAAAATTGAAGATTTCATTTTATTATGAAAGATGATATAGATATAGATTTTTTATTAACATATCAACAATTTAGTATATAGGAGATAAAAATGTTATTAATTTATCATATTTTGAAAAATTTTGGTAATTTTTTTTGGAATGAGTTAAATTAAAATATGTGGTTATAAACATTACCTCTTCTCTAGAAAATATCTTTCGGTTTACACGTGAGTTCTTCCTAGAGTATAAGTTTGATCAAACTATGACTGTAATTTGTTGTTAGGGTTGTATGGAATATATGGTTTTAGTTATTTTCTAATACAAAAGTATTTTTGACTGTGAATAGGATAAGAGAGGGAGAGGCATTTTTTATGTGGGAGAGGATATACTTGGAATTTTTTAGAAGAAAAAGTGATACCCATATTTTTCACTTGACAAAAGGAACTAAAATTGATTCTTATTGAACCATGGATGTGATAATGTTAGAATATATCAATACAATAGATATTTTACAACTATATAGTAATTTTAACACTTATTGTTTAAATTTAACACCTAGTAAACTAGTTTAACCATTAACCACAGTAATTAATTTTTCTTGTTTTTACTATTAACGATGATAAAAAATTAATCTGACGTAATTATGTAATATTAATGATTAGGATTAAATATATGGAATCCATTTTATCAAATTCCATTAATTGATGTAGAAATTTTAAAATTAATGTTAAACCCATTTATGTAAGTAAAAATCATTTATCGAAAGATAATTTTCTCATAATTATAGATATATTTAATAAAAACTAAAATGAATTTTATTAAAATGAAAAAAATGTATTTATTATAATATAATTTAAAAATGTTTAAACTGAATAAAAATATCAAAAAAAATTATATTCTAAAATTTTAAAAATAATTGGAATTTGTTAATAATAACCCATTATTTTTCATTACTTATCAAAGAATTAATTTTTTTAAAAATTATTAATAATTAACATGGAGATAATTCTAACATGATGATTTCAAAATAAGGTAATTTTGTATAATTAATTTTAATAATTTTCTTAAATTCATTTTAATTTATTCATTCAAATCATGAATAAATCCCTTTCAATAAAAATAGAGTTTTCTTAAAACATTTAGTTCATTTAAAATTATTATTCTTTTATTTATAAATAATAGATCACCATTATATTTATATTATAAAATTTAAAATCATTTAATTTTCATAATTTTGAAATTTATATTCATAACTACCAATTTAATGGACACTATATAATGTTATACTATTTTATGGTTCATTTAGACATGGCACAATGTGTAACTCAAATTATAGATGTGATTAAATTTCATGAATGATATTTCATGGGTTTTTAATTCTCGATGTTTCATGTATCATATATTTTCTAACACAATGTTATTCACTGAAAAAGTTGATGTGTCATAATTTATCACTTATGTAATTTAATATTATTAAATGGATTTTTTGGATTCTAAAAGTAATATTTATTGTAGGATTTATTATTGATATTTTTCTGAGGAATTTAAATTAAAAGCGAATGGTATGAAACTTCAACTTTTATTAAATATGATATATTTTATGATATCAAAAAGATGTAAAAATAACATAAAAATTTACAAAACAGAACTACATTTTCATTTAGTGTAAAATATAAAAAATATCATTAAAAAATAACTCAAAAAACCTAAATTATAATTTATTCCATTATAACTATGAAAATAATTTTTAGTACTGTTGTAATGCTTCTATAACATATGAAAATGTAATATTTTGTAACCTAAAGATAATATTTGAGATTTAAGAAGTTATTTCAGGGATTTTTTATTAAATATTAAATATTATTTATTATTTTGATGATTAAATATGAATTTTAGATTTATATAATAGTCTTATTATCGAAATTACGAGGTAGTTCTTGTGTAGGGCTAAAAAAAGACAAAATAACTTATTAAATACGTTTTAATGACATACGTGTGAGTAAAAAATAATATATAAAGTTTATAAAATATTATATAAAAATTAATTTATTTTTTTATTATGTGAAATAAAATTTAATTTGTTGAGATCAATTAATTATCTTAAATAGTTAGGAAACATTGATGCGGTACTTTCACAAGTAGTTAAAAATCAGATAATTTATTTTTAAAAAATATTTATATAAAAAATTTCTGTATGAATTATATTTTTCCAATACTTTTTTTTCGAAATACACGATCTATTATGTATATTAAAATTTATTTTATTCAAATTCAATTTTTAATTTGTTAATATAAAGTCATATTAATGGAATTTTGTTATAAAAGTCATTAATACTATTTAATGAAAATTATATTTTATTATATTATTTAAAATTATTAAAATTTTGAAAGATGAATAGTTGGATAGTATATAGTAAAACATATCATCCATTAACCACTTATTATCAAAATATATCCTTATAATTAAAATGATAACTGATAAAAATTAAAAAGACATTATCAGTGTTGATAAAATAGATTAACAATGGGGTTAAAATATATATATGGCTTCAATCACCAAGTAAACCTATCCTAATTTTGTTTATTCATTCTATTTTGTACCAATAATACCATATAGTATAATAAATATCTATTTAATATAATTTGTGTATAATTACTTTTTTATATTTTAATCTTTTTAGAAATCACATGAGTATCCCTTCCCTCAATTATAATCAGTCACCCATCCTTTCCCTTATTCCCACTACATTGAGAATTTTATCTCTACCAATAGCTAAATAATTCCATTTTCTTATCCAATATAAATATTATAGAGGTTTTGTATTCCCAAATGTCTAAACATCATTCCTATAATAAGATATATGAAGGAATTGTTTTAAAGAACAGGAAATCTCGTTAACCAATAAAATTCTTTTTAATTTTTCTTTCAGCTCTGATAAATATGTTATATTCATAATAAAATAATAAATTGTCTATCCTATAATATTTTGAAATGTTATTATGAATATTAAAGAACCGTTTTCACCATCTTTCAATCATTTGTTATGGGATGGTATCACTCCAGCGTATATATGTATTACCATCTCCACGTAGTGAAAAACATTCCTTTTCCATAACCATTATTCAAGTATGGGGAGTATAATAGGTCTAAATTTTAAATATTCTACATATTTCATTATTTTTCTTCTTGAATGATAATATCATATATATTTTTTATCTTCTAATATTTGGGAAAATGATAGTGTTTCTTGTGCATACGTGTCAACTACCAGCTCCATGAAGTGATTAGACAAATTTTCCATTACCTATTTTCATTTGTAGTAATAAGGATGTATATAATGAATATATATGAATTATATGATTTCATAATGATTATAGAATGGTTTTTTGAATTTTAATTTGTTTCATTCCATCCATCAAAAAGAGAAATCCTTATTGTTACTTACACACAATCTACCATCATCAAGAAAAGTGTAAGTACTTTTTTATCCACTATTTATAGGTTACTGTATATATATAATAAATATATATTATATAATATCATGTTTATCATAATGAATATTATGGAACCATGTTCAATGAGTAAATAATGAGGATTCTGAGCCAAAACATGCATGAGAAATTAGGTACTTCTCGCCTGGAATAGTTATTATAATAATTAAATTTTATTAAATTTGTGATAAGATTTTAAAAGAAAATAATATAAGTTATGGTATACATATGAGTATTGTTATGGAATATATATATATATATATATATTATAATTTTAATTTATAGTCATGTCTTTTCAAACCAGTATGATGAATGGTGAGATTCAAGGTAAGGGTTTATCATCTAAAGTTGTCATTTTTGGGAAATATGTTATGTTATATCCATATATCCTTTTATTAGGTTTTCAAATATCCACTTTGAAAGCTTATATCATGAATATAATTTTATTGGTATTATTTAATTTTCATTTCATTTATATCTTTCATGGGGAATGAAATTTAATCTTTACCAAAGTGGTAGGGGATTTATGTTTTGATCCTATTTTGGTTGGGAATGTTTATTTTAGAATTTCAATTATATAAAATTATGTGACCCCTATATAAATTATTCCTTTAATATTTTTTCTCCTCTAGTTATTTATAAAAACAAATTATTCTTCATTTTCCTCTCTTTAAATACCTATGATTCCCAATGAATATTTTTATGAAAATAGCTAATGTGTTTTACATTTATATCAGTTATATTTTTCTTCAATATCAATAATTTTTTAATTTTTTTTACAATAAATGATATTATATGGATCTATTATTGTTTAAATACGTTTTAAACATTATTTATGTTTAAATAATTGTTTATAATAGAATCTTCGTTACTTTTTTCCAATGAAGTACTTTCTGAATTTTTATATTTGTGTGAAGGAAATATTTTTCTATTAGGTTCTAAATCAAGAACAGAATTTCTGACTATCATAACCAATAATTTTTTTAAGATGACATTAAAATATTCCAAATTTCATTTAAAATTATATTTTTCCATATTTTTTAAATGTTTTTTACTTTATAAAACATAATTCTATATAATGAATGTTATCTTCTATAATAGATATTCATGTAATCTTTAATTTAGTTTTTTTATCCAGGATGTTAAATTTTCATTACTGGGGATGCGATAAAATTAAATTATCATTACTATTTCTATATCTTTTTATGATTATATTGATTATATTTTCATGAATCCTCTTTACTTTAGTTGGTTTATGTTATGATTTTATGATGAATGATTTGTGATGTTTTGAAATTTCTATGTATGTATTATGATTATATGGTGATTGGTTTGATTAAATATATCTAACTCAAAGGGTACTAATTGATAATTCATAATTTAAACATGGTAGGTGTGAAAATATATTCATCTTCATAACATCATGTGTGGAACTAGTTTTAATTTCCATAAAATTAAGTATAGATCAAGATTTCATATCCATGTGGTAAATCATTGACCTGGATTTTATGCCCATAATTTCATGCATAGACCTAGATTTTATAACTATATGATTATTTATAGTCATTTGTTATACATCCATAGCTTTCGAGATACTTTGATTTTATGTCGTAATCTTAATGAGTGATAATTATTCTATTTAAACATGTAAACAAATTTATAATCTCATTTTTTTCTCATTTCTATGTCTATATTATTACCACATGAATCATTTTCATTAACATTGATTTACGATTAATTTCATATGAACTTTCAATATTTATTTCAGGCCTTGGTATTATGATATATATTATGTAGGGTAAGATGTCTATATTTTATTCTCTGGTTTAGATTCATTGATGCTTATGTTATTCCTAATTGATCATTTATATCACCATTGTCTACTCTTACTGACAATCTAAGGATCTGATCTCACCATTTTTTTATGTTTCCTTTAACTATTCCATAAAAAATAATTTATGATGGGTATTTCTAAAAAGATTACTATGTGATAATATCTTTATCAGAAATATTGATTACATATCAAGAAATAATAATATTGTGTATATAGTATCCAAAGACACTAAATCTATATTATCATTTAGTATGTATTTGTGAAATGTTTTTAATATTCATCTAAAAACATGTAATATTTATATATGAAATTACTTTTTTAATATATAAACCACATAGATGATTTTTGTGATATAATGAAGTGAATAAATAAGCAATTTCAATACATATATGGTGTTTGTCCACATATGATTTTTTCTATATATATAATGAAATTATATAGTTTTATTTAATTAAAATATTATTATGATAAAAGTAAATCAAATGATTTATATACTATTTTATTCAATGAATAAACATTATGATAAATAATACGATCATGATTCCAGAAAAATATGAAAAAGAGGCCCATGATTCAAATAGAGGTCATAATAGAAATGTTAAATATTGTGTGGAACGTGGGAATTTATAGTTAGTTTTAAATGATTCTAATTTTATGGATGATGAGATCAAGATGTGTCAATATAACATAATGGTATAAAAAAATAATTCCTTCATGTGTTCAACTGAGGAGGAGATTATGTTGATAATTATATATCACGTGAAGGATGGAATATATCTTGAGTAACCTGAGTATTATGGAGTTTTTAATTATTACTTGAATGATAATTAAATTGACTTCAATTAAATTTAATAACGAATAAATAAAAATACCCATAACCATGGATTCTTTAAATAATATTTAAAATATATGAATTTTGTGGGAGATGAGAATTATGTTTGATTGTCATCAGTACATTTTTATATCAGTGATTCAGAAGCTCAGAAACACTAACTTATGCACTATTTATATTTTTGTGATCATTAAGGCATGATGGTCAGATTTTTATTCATCTATAAAATTATTACTATGAATAAAGAGGACCGATTCATGAATGAATTCTCTCTTAATCAGACTGTTCTTTATGATTTTTTAGAGGATGGATGATATACAGATATTGGAGTTTTATTACCCTATCCATGTAGAAACATCATGTTGAAAATCTATATATTATCTAAAAATCCTAAAGAATAATGGTGATCTAATTATTCAAAGAGTGAAATGACATGTTTTTAAGAACCCGGGTTCCTTTCTAAGAAATATATATATGTCCTATAAAGAGAAATGGATAGTTCATGGACAAGAAGTTTTCACCAATTACATGAATTTTTATTTACATAAATTTAATAGTGATAAAAAGAGATATATAACTAATAATTTCAACACAAATCATGGATTAGGATCTCATATTTATGTCAAACCATTTATAATAATATTTGTGTTTCTAGTCATTCGTATTGATTTCATACGAGTGTGGGAAGAGTTTCATAAGAGTAAAATAAATACATTAACTAATTGTACAGGCATTATTATAAATGATGAATTTGTAAAATAAATCATTTACTACTGATTTACCCCCCAAACCCTTTAATGAGTATCCCATGTGATCTGGGTTGTACATAAACTATTTACAAAAAAACATGAGATTAGTTTTTTTATTTAATAACCTAGTTAGAAAAACTGTAGGTTATTTATTCTATTTTTGATCAAAAGGATTAACATTAATTTTATGTCTAGAATATATTTTTATTACAAACAAACTTCACTGATATATTCTTGTTATCCATCCCCTCACTAAATGTATATTTTTCTATGAAATTATTTTCTTCTTTGAAGGTGAGTGATTTTTTAGTCTACACTCTATGAAAATCCTTATGAAATTATTTTTTACACTCAATCATCCAAAACTATTGATAAGGATTAAATTTTTTCATTTATCATAAAATATTTTTTACATCATTATAACATTCATTAATTATATTTAATTCCTTTATCATGGTCATTAATTAAATTATAAAAGCCATAAATAATATAGGAATGTCATTCCAATTTTTCTTAAGATCATGTTATTTTACAATAAATAGATATTTTACTAATTTTAGTCTCTCAATATCACATTTCCAACAAATTTTTTAAAATTTAAAATATTTTTTTCATATTAAAAATTAAATACTTCACTCTCCATTACATAAAGATAGGATAAATAATTTTTTCTTGTTGCTCATATAAAAAATGAAAATTCTAATCACTTTATATCATGAATTTTTCCTCCATTAATTTTAGCACGATCCCATGAATATTATACCTATGATAATGAAATGAAAAGAAAAACATCCTTAAAAATTATTTTATACTCCAAAGAATAAAAAAACAAAACATATATTCTTCCTAGTAAGTGAACATACCCTTATACTTTATTTCTAACCTATTAAACTAAATCATACAAATTACCAAAATTATTAAAACAATCGATGTGGAACCTGAATATAAAAACATATTTCTCAATGTAATGAAACTTATAAAACGGCTTTTAATTCCTTATGATTTCATGTATTTTCCAAATATTTATCATCTTGTCAATATGAATGATAATAAATGGTCTTAGTGACCCTTAGATTATTCTACGTAATTCATAGGAAATCACACACTTTCTATGTTTTATTGTCACTTAATCCCTTACTAATAGGTCTTGGTGGACACAATGAAATGAGTTTTATTAACCTTATACATTTACAAAATGAATCATACATTTTCAAGACTGAACATTACTATTTCAAGACATAAACAAATTTTCATCTCTAAATAAATAATCATAGACACATAGAGAGGTGATCTATCCTTTTCAAAACAAAAATCATTCACATCATTTGTTATGCTTATTTTTTGGAAATTAATTTACACTTATAATGAAATGGGCTTTATTAACCTTATATATTTACCAAATGAATCATACATTTTCAAGACTGAACATTACTATTTCAAGACATAAATAAACTTTCATCTCTAAATAAATAATCATAGACACATAGGGAGGTGATCTATCCTTTTC
Source organism: Viscum album (assembly GCA_963277665.1). Classification (NCBI taxonomy): domain Eukaryota; kingdom Viridiplantae; phylum Streptophyta; class Magnoliopsida; order Santalales; family Viscaceae; genus Viscum; species Viscum album. The sequence continues at coordinate 66,557,277 of OY728126.1, forward strand.
AAAACAAAAATCATTCAAATCACTGGTTATGCTTATTTTTTGGAAATTAATTTACACTTACAATTTTAACATAGATGAATTTCAAAAAATTATAAAGACAGAATAAATAATCTATAAATCCACCAAAAACTCTTCCATCATTGCAATTAAAAATCTACCTTTTACATTTTCATTTTTGGAAATTACATAAAAAAATTTATAAAAAAACAATCCAAAAAATATTCAATGAAGTTTTTTCTAACACATTAAATATTTAATATTCATCAACTGGTTTTTTAAAGGAATATTTTTTTAGAAATTCATTAATAACTAACAATACATTTATATCAATAAACTTTTTTCTAAAAAAAATCTTTCAAATTAACATTTAATTTTTAAAAAAATAAATTAATGATTAAAATTAAACAAAAACCCCTCTATGAATAATATATAAAAATAAATAAACTATTTTATTAATAATATTACTCGAAAAGAGTTATAAAATCATGAAATCATAATAAATAATAATATAATGACATAAATATTGTATTACTAATAGATAAAGATACTCAATTTTATAATGTCAACAAAATTTGTCAAACTTCAAATAATTTTTCCATGATTATGTGGACCAATGTCACACTAAAAAGTATGCAAATAATATTAATAATCCATTAATCAGTAATAATTACATTTTAAAAAAAATCACAATAGAATGATTCATTTTAAACAAACTAGGTGAGACCAAAATGGAAAATCTATTGGAAATGAGAGGCAAAATACTTAAAATGTAATATTTTCCCTAAAATAAAAAATATTCCATTTTTATAACCTTAATTAAACATCAATTTCACAAAAATCAAAAAAAAAGCTAAAAATTAATTTGGGGGACATCTGTCATGCTAAATGATGTACACACGAAATAAACCAATCTATCTAAAGCCTTGTATGTGAACATCATGTGAATGACCCATCAATATACATGTTTCCATTAGGAAATAGTGGAATCATCATAACTATCCTTATGTGCATAAATTAATTAGATCTTGGTCTAGGATAAGGGAAGAGTAGGACGTAAAGAGGGAATATAACCTTAATCAACTAACCATTTTTTATATTCTAACTATGAATCGTTAAAGAGAATAGAATGAGTATACATGAAAAATGGAGTACCTTTACATGCATTTCATATTGATTTAATATTCAAAACGGAGCAGTATTAGAAAAAATTATAAATTAACATCCTTAATACACTAAAATTTTGAAGTAGGAAACTCCATTACATTTTTTTTCAGGATTCCATCAAGTGATTGAGGGATCCCTACTACCAATAAACAAAGGTAGTATGCATAAAAAAATTTATTTCTTCTCTAGGTGTTTTCCATGAAAACATTCTTCTCAAAATCCACTATATAATTTTTTAATATTTTATATAAAAAAAATTATTAATATGGTATTTATTTAAAGTTTTAATCATTATAAAAAACCATATATAACCTACTCAAAATCATGTTCACTAACACACCATGATGATATTAAATAATCATTATTAAAAAAAGGATATGGTTTACAAAATGAAAAATACAATTTCATTTCAATAACTCATATACATGTGTATCTTTATTACTTTTTTACCTAGGTTCCATGCACTGTTGTCCGGATCCAATTGATTTTGTGGCCGTAGGTGCGCCTCCCTATAGGCTAGAGGCTACCGACTAGTAGTGATGGTCTAATATATATATATATATATATATCATGAGGATGTTATAACCTCTTTATCAAATGATAAAAATGGTATAAATCAAAAAATAATCACCAAATGGTAATAAACATAACTAGGAAAACATAATAATCAATATAACCAACATCACATAATAATCGGAACCATGGATAAGTGACAATAAATAAAAACAAAAGATATGTCATGCCATATTTGTGTCAGGAGTCAAATGGAAGCCCAAAATAATGACACAATGGAAACTACCAATGTAGGTCCAAATAGGAAGCATAGTTCCCTCATCCATGAACCATCCCAAATCCCAATATAGTCATATACCATAAGAAACGATCTTTTATTGTTTCTAGGAATTAGGTAGATTATTTTCTTAACAATTTGGTATTCTGAGTAGGGTGTTGGTGAATCTATGTAGGCCCCCAGCAATGTCATCAAAAACAATATATATCCAATAATAGTTTATGGTGTTGTACAAATTATAATATACAAGCGAAAAGGTAACCGATTTTCACATTATGATATTCTTTAATTGACCACCTAGGTCTCTAGGATCATAGTGACACCTGAATGAAAAATAAATTATTTTTCAATGGTTCGAGTTTGAACCATCCACAAATGTGATATCGCATTTCATTCTATCATGTGCTTCACTAATCATTTATTATAAAAATTCAAAATCATACAATGGGGTCCTAGAGAATTAGTATATCACCCTATGGTTATTTGGATCAACATTACATATCTCCTAACTCCTTGATCACAATAAATACATATATATATATTGGGGTCCAACAGTGGTAGTCTGGAACCTCGTGGGTATTTGAAGTAGAAATCCATGTCCCATTACTCATTCACAAGAATAACATCTTATGCTTCCATATTCTCAACCCAGTTATCAACTATTTACATAATCCATTTTAAATCCAATTTTTATAATTTTCATTATAAAACATATTACAAATATTATTTAATAAATATTCATATTTCATATTTCACCATTTTAGTTATATTGGAACACAACATGGGTTTCCACCAATTCTAGTTTCAAATACAACAATTGGTCTATCGAGGCTCTTGATGGGATTCACAATCACATGGAAATAAATTAGTTAATTCAATTTAGAATGAAATTACTAGACATAAAAATTGTAATTTCATAATTACATACATTTAGTTATATTAAAGACATTAATAACTTACAATTACAACACCTTCTATAAGGTCATTCTTGAATTTCAGAAAAGCAAAATCCATAATTTGATGAGATAATTTTGAAATCACAATTTCATAGAACATTTATGATGAAGTCCTCAGAACAAAATATAGTGGATTGATATCCATAAAAACCAATATATGTAGAGGAAAAATCATCCGCCTTAATATGGAAGAAGTGATGAGAGAGAGAGAGAGTGGAAACTAATGAGTAGAGACTACATTCTAGAAGAGGTGTAAAATCCTTCAACTAGATAATTTATTCACATAAGAAGGTGTATGAGGATACTTGAACTCCTCCTTAGACAATACAAAATTTGAATAAATTGTTTAGGTCTGAGCCGAGGTGATTTGGGGAAAATGGTTGTGGGAGGGTCGAGAAATTTAATAAAATTTTTAGAGAGACTTAAACCCATACTCATGGGTTACTATGCTTAGGCACATGGTTTACCAAACCATATGCATTTAATATTCATGTACATTTATAGGGCGAATGGTTTCTCTTAGGTGGAACATTGTTTGAGAAACAATGACCCAACTATGAAAACCACCAATGTCTCAGGGTGCATAGTTTAGATAGGTAGGGAATAAGGTTTTACCAAACTATTTTCCAATCATGTGCCACCTATTATTCCAAAACACTTGGTTGCATAATTTAATGGGGAATCCCATAGGGTTTACCTAATTGTGGACATACTGTCCATAGCCTCATTTTCTTCCAAACATCTCTAATTTCACTGGAAACAACCTCAAATTAAAACCCAACCAATGTATAAAAAAATAAAATGAAATGTATACTAAAAAAAATAATGATGAATATACAGAAAGGTTAGGATCTTATAATCTCCTCACATTATAAAAACTCATCCTTGATCTACACTCACATCCATCTCTACATTTCCATGTTAAAAAATTTAGGCTACTAAGCCCAAACATCTGCTTCCCTCTCTGATGTTTTCTCTCAAACATGCTAGTTCTTCAACAAAAATCAAACCACAAGTATGGTCTATCCCAACAAAACATTATCCCTATAACTCATAACCCAAATTAGATTCTCCTCATAATACACATCAATATCAATCTTATAATCATTAATATCAATCACATAACAAGGGTCGATGTGATATTTCCAAAAAATTTAAATATGAGAAACATATCACATTGAAATATACCTCAATGAAAGAGACAGTAGGTATTACATTGGTAAAATTGTCTCCACAATATCAAAATTAACAATAATCATGGAAACAAAATTTACATTTATATGAATCCTAAGGTGAACCAATCTTGGTGTTCGTGAGTAATTCATGATCACCCACTATAAAATCAATGGGTTATCGATGTCAATCAACATAAGAATTCTTCCTACCCTATGTTGTATCCATGAAATTCCAAATCAACTAAACCTATATTAGTGTCTCTAGAATGATATTATGTCCCAAATAATCTAACTCACCCACCTTCATTCATCCTTGATCTGATCTACATGAACTTTCATGAAGTGACTGATATAGTGTCATTTGAATAATCTAATGATAACAATTTTTATCAAAATACTCATTGAGTGATAATTTATTCTCCCTAGACACATAAATGTCTAGGGTTTAAGGCCGTAACATATCCTCAAATACATGAATAGTTAAATTCAAATAGTCATCTCTCCATGGATGGAAATCCATAATAAGAAATGCTTGGGGTACCAAACACCTTTTGTAATCTTTTCCATAATCATGATGTAAAGTAAAAATTATATTTTAAATAAATACTTCTTGGTACATCATGTAAATGGACTGTATCATTTATGTACATTTCCCCGAATTGATCTTCTATGAATGTATCTTGGTTAGGTAGGAAATGGGATACTTCCATCAGTTATTCCAAACTCATCCCTAGAGAATCATTATTTTGTGCACCATTAGAATACATGCTATAGAGTCAATAATACCTAATATCACTTCCCTTTTGTAATGTGAAATGGATGTAACAATATTCCAGGTCAATAATGACCAGACATTACCTATTGAAAAGTGTATCATAATGTCAAGTAACATATAATCCCCTTTTTCTTGCCTGATGACCTATATTGTTCTAGTGGGTCATAATACATTTTTTCTAAACCATGATGCACCGCCCACATTGAGTCATGAATCTCACAAAACATATCCATATACATACACATTTGCACAACAAAAAAATTCTGGAAATATATTATGTCATCCTCACTAGTAAACTAATTAGAAGGTTACTCCTCACCATTAAAGATTTCCCTTAAGGTAAAACACGTCAAATACTCATATTGTCCTTCCATAATATATCTCAGAATATTGAATTCAGCAGATAAGGATACTAAGATCACATTCTTATAGCCCTCCTAAGTTTCAATATACATCTCAATTATAATGGTCAACATCTACCTCTCAGAAGAGGACTCGTGGACTTCTTGAGTTTTTCCCTCTTCATCAAAGCATCGAATGCATTGTTTCCCTTCTATATGTGTACATGCCATCTCAAAATCAAAATACATAATATAATCATAACATGTTTGCTAAAAAAAATTCAAATCAAACTGTGAAAATATGTACATTAAACACTTTTGATCGATATAAACCATAAACGTTTTTCAAAATTGATAATCCCACCAACACATCAAGGAATAAAAAAGTGCAACTATCATGATATGATGAATAGTTTAATTATGTTCATGTGCCCTCAACATCTATGACCTATTCACTAAAACTCATTATCCATACAACAAAAATACTCTATTTTTAATCATATCTACATAAAAAACATGGTATAATCCTCTCCCGACTCTGGTAAGATCAAAATCATTCTGGTAGTCAAATGCATTTTTAAATTTGGGAAGAAATACTCAAATGGTCATGACTATTAAAACATGATCCCTTTATTGATCAATCCTTAAATTGGTTCTTGAAAATATTTATTTCATATATGATTCTTTGATAATAACCCACTAAACATGGGCTTCTTTTTATATCAAAAACATTATTGGGATGATCCCACGAAACCACTATTTAGACATTCCCCGAGTCTATTAACACATCATCCTATGAGATGTTATGACCCCAAAAATTTTGCACTTTGATCCAGAATTGACAATTAGATATCTTGGTGTATAGGAAATGATATTTGGTTTTACTTATGATGATATCAACTTATTTGTCATTATTGTCATGAATATTGGAGTTCACTATGATGTTATACATAATATGTAAAACAAACCTATCTATATAAGAGAGAAATATTTAGTTAATGAAGTCTATAAAAATAATATGGGAATTTTTCAGCTTAAATGACTACATGATGAACTCTTATAGAACATTACTATTTAAATACATAGTATGTTGTATATCTGATGGTCTAACTCTCAACTGATTATACAACCTCCCCTCATTAATTATGGAAAACACAAAAGATCCTCTTTACTAGTCAAAGGGATCATTAATACATAGAATATTATTCTAGTTACTCAGTATCATTTGGTTCAACTTACGATAATATACACATAAACACAAATCCCCATTATCCTATTAGAAAACAATACTCAAGAAGCCATATGTGATTTAATCATATAGAGAAATCTCGTATCCATCATCTCTTCAAGATAATACATATGTTCCGGAATATATATTGGTAACTTTCTATTATGTGGAATAAAAAGTTGCTCATCCCCTACAAGATCTCAATTTCAACTCAACATCCCCTTGAGTTGTAGTCTTGAGATATCATTAAGAAGAACAATATAAAACCGCACAATTATAGGTGGATGGAAATTGTTCTTCACACCCCACCCCCCCATCATCCTATAAGAGACATATATCATGGGTGATGAGTACCCCGAGATGATGACATATTATCCTTATTTGGATTTATAGGATACCACACTCTCAGGGATGAACATAAGTTTTTCCCTTAAGAGAATTAAAGGTATATATCCTATCAAAAAAACCTATATAGGTTTAGCATGATAGTAGCAATTATATGTACATAATAATGAAAAAAATGACATGTTATGTATATATAGATTCGATCGGAATGGTATTGTGGAGAAGAAACTTTGTGAGATGGTGAAGAGGGAGGTCCTTATTCTCCCCCTTGATGGCGAATTATATGGTTTCTCAATGATGGAAATCTACCATTACTTTGGTTTCAAGATCATTCCACCTTATAGGGATGTTGCGTCATTGATTCTCGTCGAGGAATCTCCATCCACAACCGGCAGCACTATGTTTGTGACTCCTACATCATTGGTATCCTCATTTCCTCTAATCAGTGATTCATGTCTCTCAGTGAGTTAATTTAGTCCATCGATCACTGAGATCTCGAACAATGAGGCCAGATCTTCCTCAGTAATAGTTTTGGTTACCAGATCAGGGATCCAACTATCTAGAGTTATCATTTCTTCAAATGTACTAGTCTCGAGTTCCTTGAAGGCTTTAGATTGGTGTGAGAGGTTCTGTTCTAGTAAGGCGACTATTAATGTGGTGAAAAGGAAGTCTTCTCTTGATTTTGGGGCTGCAAAGTCCTTGAGGGTAGCGTAGACAAAACATTATGGTTTTATTCTCCATGGATTTAGATACCTTTTAGATGTGATTAATGATACATTTTCTAGGTTGAAGAAGGATGGTCCATTTATCAACGAATCACATCAAAGAATAATACTCTATTATGGTTTGTCTGCTCATGTTGAGGCTAATCCTGAATCTCTTGTAGAGAGATTGGAAATGGGAAAAAAACACACTGATTTCATGCATTATCCTACCAAATGGTGCAAGATAGTGGAAGATATATGGTTTATTCTAACAAACCTCGATTATGTCAGGGTTTTTCAGTTGAAAATGCATGTCTTTTGGCAGTGTGTTTTGTTCTGCCTTTTGCAGTCAAATGACATGAAGCTTCATGTGTGGAGCATTGGTTCACTTTTGCTAAAACCATGTTTTCTTCATCTACATGAATGTTCATTTGATTTCAATGTCTCTCATTCAATAAATTCTTTTTCAACCATTTGTATTTATCTATATGGTCTTAACTAGGTCTTTTGGAATTAATATATTTTTCAAGATATGGGCACGATAATTGGGACAACTATTCACCTTAATACAGAGACTATGGATGTTCAATTTGGACACTTTAATAGGAAACTGGTGAAGGTTAACCTCAATTCCACTCTTATTAAAAATGAAACCATGTCTAATCCATCTCATAACATTCAAATTAATGATGAGTATGAAAAGATACCTTCTTGTGCTCTGAATGTTAGGTTGTGAAACACTCTAGGGAGCTATGTCAGAAAATTTTTTCTTGTGTGGAAAGTGGGGTGAGAGGTCGTCCAGACATTATTTTTCATTGATAGACAATGATGAATGACTCATATTTATCAAAACCCTCCAATAAAGATGGTTATACCCTCAAAAAGTCATCTCCAATGGCGCATGATGTGTTACATTTGGGGAATCCTGGTTCTCAACTATCTCTTTTGAATGGAAATGAGTTCATAATTGATGTGTCCCCAAATAGAGATCATAGTGGACCTTCTAATTGAAAAGTTGATCTGGTTAAGAATGTTATCTCAATGTATGGCATAATCACTACGCCCTATCGGGTTGATGTCTCCAATCAAAATGATGCATTTTAGAACCTTGACGGTCACCATAAAATTCAGAAGCTCATGGAGTCTTTTAATGTTTTTGGGATATATGGGAATGTCATTGATTATGAAAGGGGAAACAGTGGCACCCCTCATCAGTTCAGCGGTCGATCTATCCTCTTCAAGGATTTTACCTTAAGTGGTGATCAAGGTTAACAGTTAGCGAGGATTTTACCTTTGTTTCCCCAAAGGGGAGTACTCACAAGGACTATTCCCATATTCTAAAGAGCGTGTATACTAGATCATCTTCAAATGTGTCAAAAAATATAGATTCAAATATTTTTAATATGTTTAATCGATAGAAGTCTCCATCTAATAGGGTGTCTTCTGGTGACTCTGATTACAAGTATGATATGTACCATTACGATTATTAGTAATTTGATTAATGAAAATCCTTTTTTAAACCCTTTTTCTACATATACATTTACTTTTTGATTAATAAATGGTTAGATGATTTTCTTTTGTTCGGACCGCTCATTAATTAGTAGTTCCCAATAGAAATGATACTCACCAACCTCAATAGAACACTCTATTCATAAAAAAATATCCCTCTACTACACACACAGTGGTGTGTTAATTTTCATAACCCCATCCAAAAAACTCCACTATTTGAATAAAACTATTGACAAGTTTAAAAGATATAAAATAATGAGAGTCACCTATATAAATCAAGGAACTAGAATGTGTAGAATTTATAAGAATAGTAACTTTTACGATCAGTGGTCCAAACTCAAAATCCACATGTGTTGGATAAATATCATTTCACAATCCTACCCATATTCCTAGTGTTTTAGTATGATTCTACTAATATGCTTCACATTTTGTTACTGGTGCTATTTCCCTAATGCAACACATCCACTACCTAAACCCCCATGACCAGAATAACTCTATAATCAAGATTGATATGTGGTTGAATGCCATCATCCTACACTATAATTCGTCCGGGTTTCCCTAATCCCTACCCATCAGTCAAGGGTTCCTAAAATAACTATGAATGTGTTCTATAATGCCCTATATATGACCTCCCCCTTGTAATCATGGTAAATGGAAAAAATATGAACCAACCTGACACACTACAAGATGTATATTTGGTTACTTCTCTGAGGAATGGATCCTTCTCCCACTCCACCTTATCTAGTATTTTCATTCTAGAAATTATTTTAAATATGATTTGTACTCTTAAAAGACATACCTCGATTTTTTCTAGTAGAAACCAAAAATATTTTACTGGAATTGTCTTTTAGGTTCCCCTTGGAAATGAGAGCATGAATGTCCACCTCAGATAACATTTTCAGTAGAATAATGTTCCCCAATGACTTAGTCTCACATTTTAATCCATCCTAGGAACATTTTGTGACATTTCCTTTTCACATTCCATCATTGGAGAAAACTACCACATGTTATGAAATAAAATATCATATTCCATAACAAACATACATCACTTGGTCAACTACATAACATGAAAGAATATATGGGAAACTTTTCTCCAGAATCCTCTCCTTAATGTTCCTCCATACCATGTTCTCCAGCTACCCATCCCGAGTCAGAATATCCTACCAGCATTTTTCTGGTCTACAAAAAATATAACCATCCAATTTAAATATAATCTATAAAGGAGTCTATAAATGATTAGGGATTTTCTGGATAGAATCATGCCAGAATTCCACTACCGTAGGTCCACCCTCTCTAGTGAATGTCGGAGGCTGTTATAACTTGATCTCATATATCACATCATACGTATATTCCTAATCCATCCATAGAGCACTCTCTATAAAATTATTAATGAAAGAAAATTTTTTCATGTAATTTCTCTCTGAATCCTTCACCCAAAACAATCAGATCCTCTAGATCCATAGCTGGATGAAAATTTTAGCCTTGTCCTCCTATCATCCTAACAAATGTGGTGACATGGATTCATATCTCCATAATTTCAAACACAGTTTTTATGACATGTACCTCATCTTTAACACATTTTAACAAATGGTACTCATATATAGACTTAAAATCCATCCCTCATAATGTACCATACGTTCAAAACTAATTCAATGTCACTACCCTCAAGAATAACTCATCATTATTACAGATAAAATACTGTAGAAAACATTCAAATTTTATTATTTCCCATTATACATCCATTTATCAATTTAAAATTACATAAATTATGATCACATTCATATATAAATTTATTATTATGCACCATTTCATTTTTAATATACTCAATGAAGAAAAATCATTTTCATTACAACCAATTAACTAAACCATAATTTTTTATGCATGCCTGAAATGATTCTTATCAAAAAATAATATTCAGTTCCTAGAAAAATGCATGTCACGACCCACCTTCTCCATGATGAGGGAGGGGAAAAAAATTCTTAACCCTTTCCTATTACACTTGAAGAAGAGATAGTGACCCCCTTGAGTCCCACCTTTAATAGTCTCTGTTGTGGTGACTAGCACGAAGGGTATATAATCTCACATAATATGGAACAAATTAAAACTTTTATAGTACTAGATCCAAAGATATAATTGTAAATCCAAAACAACTCTAAATACTAAATGTAAAAGTAAATAAAAAACCCAATTTCAACATTCATGATCAAACTAAATTGATACAAAGTGTAATAAAATTCCAAACCAAAGTACCAATAGAATGAAAATAAGCACCGAAATTTTTTTCGACGCCTAAGATTGTAAACTCTGGCATGGTCCACAACGTCATCCGGGAAACCTAAAAGTACTTTTATATACATAGGGTGAGTATACATGAACACTCAGAAGGGAAAACCAATAGCTATTGTGAACAAGTGTGGATACATTATAATGCTTCATGAGAAATATAGATAACTAAATAACCTAGAAAAATAACTATCTACCTAGCCTCACCAATTCAAACTCCCCAAATAAGACATGTTAGGTAAATCAATAGTAGTATCACAAGGATATTTGGGTACCCAACACCACATTCCCACTTGTTATTTGGAACATACTATGCAAAAATCTCCCCCTCATATCCCACTGTAGTCAAACTGTCACCCCAACAACAACCCCATGGGCCACCATAACCACACATCCTTCCCACAGACACCTAGGTCACCACAACCACACTTAACCCCGCCTGTAAACGCCTAGTCCTGAATAACAACTGCCACACCGAAACATAGCTGGGTTAGAACAACCATTACCACACATGAAGAAACATGGGTCAAAACAACCACTACAACATCCAAATACACATGGGCTAGAAAAACCACTCCCACACCTGAAGACATCTAGGCTTCATCCTAAAGACACATGGGAAACAAACCTTCTTACAGACACCTTGACAAACCAAACACAACACACTCCTCCTAAAGGATCATGGTCCATATTGGAACTCATGCCATCACATCCTATCGGATGAATCATGGGATACCTAGGAGAGGGATAAGAAAAAATCTAATAACCAACCACTCATAGAAATGTTGGAAAAACACACTCCCCCCCAGAAATGTGGTAGTTTGGAACGAAGTGCTCAAAATGGGTGGGGTGCATAGAGGAAACACAATAACTAAATTATATATATATTGCAAAACAAGAACACATCCCAACATAAGGATCCTGAGACCATCAATCATTTCCCAAACGACCACTCTTTTTGTTACCCATACATGAACGAGTACACCAAAACAACAACCAAAGCACCACCCATTTGTAGAAAAAAAAATTCCCCTTTTTAACCATTCCCATTATTATGTTCAAGTAAATCCATTTAAATATTCCTTACTATTGGGAAACTTACAGGAATAACCACATTCCAAAAAAAACAATTGAAAAACGTCCAAGAAGGCATTTATGAATTCAATCCCTATTCTCCTGTAAATTATGACATCAAGATGGGTTCCGTGAGTTCCCTATATGTAAGAGAACTAAACTAATCCCCAATATAATAGGTTCAGAACATTCACCTCCGGATCCACACAACCTCATATTCACTAACCTACTACCTCCCAACAAGAGTTTTCATTCCCCTATTTTTCACCCCACAAAGAATCAAATAGAACAGCCATGCATATCACCAAAATAAATCATGGGAGTTTCAGATTTATTCAACACCATTATTTATGTTCCGTCGTTATGTTTGGTTAACTAGTGTGATCATACAATTTCTATTATCCATTGGGAATCTATTTAACCATCCATTATTACATGATTAATTCACTTTCCATGTTATAGTCATTCAATCATAAGATTATATAGAAAATAGAGATCAATTGGTGAACATGAAAGGACCACCTACATCTATAATTTTCAGTGGACTTGAGCTCCTACAATTAACAACATAAACAAAGGTCAAATACAACAACATCATCATCATTCCCAACCCTTCATTCTTTAAATGTCTGTTTATTATCGTCGATATAGTTTGTTTCATATACGTTCCGAGGGAACTACATCATACCCTCCCCACATGATTCACAATAAAGAGAGACAAAGTAAAACCCGTACATAGATGATCCATGTTCGAAGATTTCTCCTTATGCCAAGAACGGAGGATGACACAACCTGTATGATGAAACACAAGTCTAGGCAGGAAGGGCTCCAACATGGGATCATGGTTCATCTGTAGAAGAGGGACTCCACACACACCAAGAGGGAACAAAAAAGACTAAGGAAGAAGATATCAGTGTGATGAAAAAGGCCTGATCCTATTGTTACAGGATGTAAGATATCGAAGTGCTTGAAAAGAGGATCATGGTTTAACCCTATAGCTGGGTTGTTTCACATGATAGAATTAATTTCGATTTAAAAATTTCTTCAACGACAATGAAAAAGACCATCGCATAATGGAGAGTTAATAGGTTACATATTAAACTGAGGAAAATACAGAGTAAAGGAAAAACTGAAAATGTAGAAAAGGGTGTGAAACTGACTAAAAGCCAAAAAATTTAGTAATTCAAGCGTCTCCCCACTCTTATAGGTTTTAAGAAATCTTTCACTAAAGTGAACAATCCTTTTCATACATTACATTTACATCATTTTAAAGATGAAAAACATAATAGTGTTACACCTAATAGATCCAATGGTTTAGTGTCTAGGAAAAAATATGACCATACATTAAGATTACATCATTAAGCATAAACAATTATTTAATTCCACATTCTATAAAATCATATTGGCACTTGAACTCTATTTTTTACATGTAGTCACATGAGGATATACATCAAAAGGGGTGAGAAACAAATTCTAATTAGAGGATAGATAATAATAATATAACATTGTGTGAGCATAACCATAACATTGAAAAAGAATCATGAACATGATAGAAAACATTGATAAGAGACATGAAATGATGTAATGAATAAAAATGGAACGTCATGAATTAGTGGGTAACTACCAAAAATACTTTTAAACAAATCATGCATCTTTATCACACACCATTACACATTAACTATTGAGATTGATCTCTTTACCCAATGCATTGGAGCACTGTATAATTCCAGGCACACCTATCAAATTGAAACATTCATATTGAGCTATATAATTCCAGGCACACCCGTCACATCCTAAAATTATAATTTAACATGCATGCCACAATTATCATATATCAAAAAATGAACATAACTGGCCCATGTAATGTAATAAATTTCATTCCATAAGAACACATTGATAAACATTTTGTTCAGAAAATTATGTGGGAAGAAAGACTTGATACGGTAGCCATAAATATTGAGTGGGAAGTAAAAGGTGTTTTTTAAAAAAAAAGGTTATTTTGGAAAAGGTTTGTTTAAAATAAACATTTTTAGAAAACATGTGTATCCCATAAAATGAATGATAATGATGAAAAAATGATTTTAAGGAGTCACCATACTAAAAATGGAGAAACCAATCATAACGTCCCGACCCCTACAGACCAATTGATTTGGTTGCATTTGGTTCAAGGAGATCAATAGTTTTGAATTTTCTTTGGGGATCCATGTAACCAGTAACTGGAGAATCCATTAGTCATGGGAGTTGTCTACCTGTTGTTTTATAAAAATACAATTTGTTGATTCTTCATTTTTATACCTTTTCAGTGTTTGTGCTTTTGGAAGAGTTTCACTAATTGGACTTTCATGGAAAAAAATTATTTTTGGATGGGAGGACAAAACCATATCTTATCTCAACCAGTTGAGGTAATATGAACCATTATGGTTATAACCTATGTGGAAGAATACCTTCCCTTATCCAACTTATGATGAACATGCAATAATCGTTAAAAGGTAATGAATAGTCAATACATTCTACCCTCCAGCCAAGGGAATGCCTATATATACCAATGCATAGCCACTGTTCAACTCGATGAGTATAGGAAAAGGGGAAATTACAATGATGTTATTTTCCTAGGCTTCACTCTATCCCAAAAAATCATGCCCAGGGAAATGTTTCAAGAGGCGACCATGGAATGGAACCTTCGGGTAGCCTACATGTACCAAATCCTGAGCTTCAATTTGTATGACCAGATCTACGACATTGGAATTCTCCAACAAGAGACAGTCTAATGAGTTCTTAGAGAGTTTTTCCATTCATACATCTCTAAAATCTATACCATTCAAGCCTCCCTATGGGAGCCCAAGTGTGCAATGTAAGAGTTTCACCCGCACTGTCCAAGGTGGGTCTGGGTCAGGGAAGCTGAATAATTGAACACCAATTTGGGTATTCAGGTGATCACACAGTAGGATTTTATATTATGAGAGATGTTGTGAAAAATGTTACGGAGTATTTTTTAGCATGGTTATATGAAATGAATTGCAAGGATGTAATTCTATGTAAGGGGAAACTATCAAACCCATCTTTATTTCTTTGTGTTCTCCCTAATTCAATCAATTTTTTGTATGGTCACTCCTTAAAAATATTTTTTTCATAAGTATCTTACCTTTTCTGGGATATATATGTTTTCTACTAATATTTATTTAATTTAAATTTTTTCCAAAATAACCCTTCCTTAAAAAACACACAGTTTACTTCCCACTCAGGGTTGATAGCTGTCGTATCAAGTATGTTATTACCACTTAATTTTGGGAACCTAATTTTTATGAATGTGTTCATATGATATGAAACCCATTCCATTACATGGGATAGTTATGTTAATATTTTATATATGTTAATTTTGGCATTCATGATAAATTATAATGTTATGATGTGACATCTGTACCCAGCATTATATAGCATAATATGAATATTTCAACATGATAGGTGGGCCAAGCCAATATAACAATTAATCCACCGAATCTGGTCTAGAGGGGTCAGGGCTTTATAGTTGGTATCATAGGACTGACAATCTTGATGGAACGATTAGTTTAGTAGACTTAATGAAACAAGATATATATATGTAAATCAAATTATATTGAAAAATGTTACACTGTAAAATATATAACAAAAACTAAAAATTGCATCCACAGAACTCAGTCAATAGTCTCTTCTTCATTAACTGTTGAAGGTAATAAAGTGAAAGGGGGGATCTCAAATTCTCATTAAGGTTAAAAATTGGAGGATTCATGAACCAATAATAACTGAATCATAAATAATTCTTCCTAATCAGTATGGCATGGTGAATAAATTAAAAACACAAGCCATTAAATAACCGAGAGTGAAACTGCAACCATAGATTTTTTCATAGTGAAAACCTCATAGATATTAATGACTGGTAATTAATAAAGAGAATGCTTGTTAATGGGTCATCATGTATTGAGAACATGATACCATAATACTGTTAAATTTTTAATTATGTCGGTAGAAACCCATTTGTTTTTTGGAAACTAAGTCAAAGAGTTTGTCGCCAAACTGATTGTCTCATGAGACATGTCGAAGAATTGAGGGTCTATAGTGGCCCCCTCCCATCACTGAATGTCCAAATAATTTTTTATACATAGATTCAATAAAATATAAATATGTATTTTCATTGTATTTATAGAATAGAGGATATAGATTCATCAACACGTCCATAGTTAAAACAAAATTCAAAATAAATACCCTAGGAAACAAGGTATACGACTTAGGCAATAATCAAATCCATGATATGATAATATGGATATTTAATAGAATTATAATTTCAAATGAAATTTTATATCAAATGGGTATTAGTTACACCACATCTTAATTATTAGGCAAAAAATACAATGTAAGTCACAATGAAATAGAAAATTGAGACAAAGTATGTAACCACAATGTAATCTGTCGAATCGTATGACCAAAACAAAATAAGCATCAAATTAATCATTGAATACTGTGAATATATATAGAATCATGATATTATATGACAAATTGAAGTACACATAGACAACATTCACCAAATAAGTGGCGAACATTAGAAATCTCACGAAAATTAAGGTTGGATGAGAAATCCCCTTACAAACATTTTTTCATGGTAACATGAGTTCTTGTGAGGGATTAATGAGAGTTAAGGGGTTATCCCATAATTTATATATCATAAGGGAAATATGGGGGATGAGTGAAAACATACCCCATCATTAGGAATTAAAAATAACAGGACAAAACATAGGGAAATTATTGTACAAAAGTGAGAGAGAGGATCCATTACCATATGTTCAAATGTGTTCTTGATTGTTCTTAACGACTAGAAAAAGGGAGGTATGGGGGATGTTCAGAAACATTCCCCATAATTTGGAATTAAAAATAAAAGAGAAAAACATAGGGGAATTCTTGAACAAAAGTGAGGGAGAGGATCCCTTATCGTAGTTAGGGTTGAATTACACAGTTTTCAGGTTTAAGATTATATATACCCTTATGATATGTTAATCCAAAGAATAAAAGTAATAAATGTTTGGGAATTTATACATTTAATACCCCATATAAAATATTTAGTTTACATTTTAATTAATTAATCACCCAATCCATGATGAAATTCTAATTTTTAATATATTAATAAGAGCTAAGAAACCCGGGTTATCATTTTATGTGACAAAACATCAATTTCTTTTTGTACATTAGTTGATATCACATATGCAATAGTCTTCTTTCCAAACTTATCATTTATTTCCATGTAATTGGTTGTACTGTTTTTAACACTTATATGCATGATTTACATTGTATATGTAAATTCTAAAGAACGTAATTAAAACTCTTATGACCTTTTATGGAATTATGAATTAAATTATTCAAGGCGGTATGGGACACTTTGAATAATATAAAATGGGAAATTAAATGTTCAAAGTTGTATGGTATAATTTGAACATGCAACCTTACATGAAATATTAAGAATGTATTGGACATAGTAAGTGTCAGGTGGGGCCCACTATAGCCCCTCGGTGCATCAGTATGTCTCATGAGACAAACTATGGTCGTGGAAAAATGCCTCTATAAAATGATTATTTATGGTATTGGATCGATGCCTTGTGGTTATGGTTATATTGTCCCACATTATACATTCCATCATTATGTTTCTGATAATTAATTAACAAAGTGGATATTTTAATGGTAGAATATTAATTATTAAGTACCAGTACTTATGAGTATCAAAATAAGTAAATGCTTATGGCATGGCGTTTATTCATCACTCCTAGAATTTATTATCCAGTTACTGCTTATTGTTTTTAAAGAAAGAAATTGAATTTATTATTATCCACAACTCAGATAACTTATTACTCTTATTTAGAAATTGTATAAATAAATATTCACATGGGATACCTTCTACAGTTAGAATGCCTCTTACTTATTGTTCTGAATGATCTTGCTTACAATTGAATCATGTTTCCCTTTTAACTCTGTTAGTATTCCTTGAAATGTGCTCTTATAATTCTTAGTTTATTGTCATAGTATGGAACATGTGCTACAACATTTCATAAGGTATTGTGTTATGGAAAAATTTAAAGGAATGTTTTTAAAAGGTTTTAATTGGTCTTTTAGGACATTATAAAACACCTTACAGGGCATTCATATTCTCACCCTATATTTTTAAATAATTTTTTTTCAGGTCTCAATTTTTTAGACAAAGAAACATTTCAGAAGAGGATGGTTTCTCATATGCACAAATAATTTTCACTGCAACAGAAGGCATCTTGTCCCTCATGGATTTCCAATAAGCTACAGCAGCGGGTGACCTCTTCATAGCATATATGTGCTAAATCTAGTCTTATGGCCATTTTGATCAAGTAATGGACATTGATATCCTTGACATTGAGTCCTTTCTTTATTTACATAGACATTAAGTATATACTGATGTCTCTCATCTTTACATACATCATGTCTCACTTTGGAGACACCATAACTATACCCACAAGATTGAACCAGAATGATCAGGTTGCATTTGGTTCAGGGAGGTTGCGAGTTTTGAAATTGTTTAAGGGATTCATGAATATAGGAACTATGGAATCCATTATTCATTTGTGTTGTGTACTAGTGGGTTCATGAAAATAAAATTTGTTGTTTCATCTTTCTCATACCTTTTTAGTGTTTGTGCTTTTGGATGAGTATCACAAATTAGACAATCATGCAAACATTTTACATTTAGAAGGAATGAGTACTAACTGATATTGAATAAATATAATGCTTATTAATTGGAAATATTGTATTTGGAACATGATACCATAATACCAATAAAACGGTTTAGTTCTTTGGGTAGAAGCCCATATGATTTTTTGAAACAAACTCGAAGGGTTTTTTGGTAAACTGATTGTCTCAAGAGACCCGTCGAAGCACATAGGGGTAATAGCGGGGCCCATCCACCACTTCATGTACAAAGAATAATTTATACATTGATTTAATACAAGAGAAATATGACTTTTCAATATCTGTTTAGAGTAGATGATACAAATTCATTAATATTCACACAGTTAAAACAACATTCTAAATAATTACCCTATGTAAAATTGTGTATGACATAAACAATTATCATATCCATGATATGATAATATGGATATTTAAAAGAATTTTAATTTCGAATGAAATGTGATATCAAATGTATAGTTGGTACACCTCATCATAATTATTAGGTGCATAATATAAAGTACGTCAAAACGAAATAGAAAATTGAGACAAAGTCCCTTACCATAATGTAATCAGTCAAATCATATGACAAAAACATAATAACTATCAAATGAATCATTGAATAAAAATAATATAAATAGAATCATGATATTATATGAAAATTGGATGGATACATACATCAAATTAAAGAAATAAGTGTTGAATAATAGAAATCTCAAGGAAATGAAGGTGGGATGAGAAAACTCCTTAGAAACATTTTGGCATGGTAACATGTGTTTTTTTGAGGTCATAATAAGTGGTAAAGGGGAATACCATTAATTATATATCATAAGGGAAGTACAAGGGAGGTGTAAAACATTCCCCATCATTAGTAATTAAAAATAAAAGTGAACAACATAGGGGAGATTCTTGGACAAAAGTGAGAGAGAGGATCCCTTACCTTATTTTTCAAGGTGTTCATGATTGTTCTTATCAGCCTAATTAAACAAATTTAGATTCATTAAATAATATTTCCGGAACCTCATCATTATTTAATTGATATGGTATAACTTTATTAGGTTCATTAATTTAATTTTTAATGGGATTAATAGATTCAATTTTATTATTTTGGAAGCATTTTCATCCTTGGTTTTTATGATCCCAGTACTTTAGTTCTTGGAGGAAAGGTACAAAATACAGCACATAACAAAAACTAAATACTGCTTCCATAGAAACTAAATAAGTGATATTCTCTTCATAACCTGTTGGAGGTATAAAAATGAAAGAGGTGATCTCAAACGCTCTGTAAGGGTTAAAAAAATTGAAGAAGCATCAATCAATAATAACTGAATCATAAACAACATTGCATTGTCAATATATCATGGTGAATAAATTAAAAACATATCCCATTAATATACTGATAATGAACCTACATCCATTGATTTTTTCATAGTGAAAACCTCATTGAACGTAATAAATGATAATGGATAGAGAGAATT
The DNA here is from genome assembly GCA_963277665.1 of Viscum album. NCBI lineage: Eukaryota > Viridiplantae > Streptophyta > Magnoliopsida > Santalales > Viscaceae > Viscum > Viscum album. Next base: position 66,577,810 of record OY728126.1, read on the forward strand.
ATTATTAATTGGACATCATGTATCTAGCACATGATACCATAATACCATTAAAACAGTTTAGTTATGTGGGTAGAAACCCATTTTGTTTTTTGGAAACAAGCTCAAACAGTTTGTCACCAAACTGATTGTCTCTTGAGACCTGTCAGTGCGTCGAGGGGCTATATAAGGCCCCACCGATCATTTCATGTCAAAATCACTCTTTATATACATATTCAATATAATAGAAATATTAATTTTCAATATCATTATGGAATAGAGGATGCAGATTCATCAACGCATCTATAGTTAAAACAACAGTAAAAATAAATATCGTATGTAAAATGGTATGAGACATAGAAAATAATCATATCCTTGATATGAGAATATGTATATTTAGTAGAAATATAATTTAAAATGAAATGTGATATCAAATGGTAATTAGGTACACCACATCAAAACTATTAAGTGCACAATACAAAGTAAGTCCCAACGATATAAAAAATTGAGACAAAGTCACTTACCACAATGTAATGAGTCAAATAATATGAATAAAACATAATAATCATTAAATGAATCATTGAATCCCATGAATATTAAGATAATCATGATTTAATATGACAAATGGAAATACCCATACACCACATTCAAGAAATAAGTGGCGAACATTAGAAATCTCACGGAAATGAAGGTGGGATGAGAAAACAACTTACAAACATTTTGGCATGGTAATGGGTGTTATTGTGAGTTCTTAATGAGAGGTAACGGGGTATCCCATTATTTATATATCATTAGGGAAGTTTGGGGGAGGTGAAAAAACAAACCCCATCATTCAGAATTAAAAATATAATGGCCCAACAAACGGGAAATTCTTGAACATAAGTGAGAACGAGGATCCCTTATAAAGAGCTTATCATCAGATTGAAGAAAAATTAGTGACATAATTATGTGTAAAGAACATAAAAAAATTGGATATATATAGTAAAACAATAATAGGTCATTCAAACACATTATTGGAAAATATAAAACCAATAACATTTCTGTATAACTCAATGAATGAAAATTGAGTTAAGATATCCATTACAATGATTGTATCATTTGAGTGGTGATAAGTCAATTAAATATTTATGTGTAAAAAATGAAAACAGAAAAAAAATATAAGTGGATATACAGTATAAAAAAATCATATGACATTCACACATATTCATGGAACAATGTATCCAATGAAATAGATGATTAACTCAAAGAATGCAAACTGAGTTAAGTAATCCCTTACCTTATGCTGGAAGGTGTTCCGGATTGTTCATAATGACATGAATAATCAAATTTAGATTAATTAATACAGAATTCAAGAACCTAATAAAAATTTAATTGATGTTTTATAACCTTATTAGGTTCATTAATGGCCTTTTTGATGGGTTTAAGAGATTTAATTTTATTTTTTTGAATCATTTTATTAATTGGTTTTCATGATCCATTTACTTGTATTCATGAATGGAAGTTCATTTGAAATGTGGTTAAAGATAAAGAATTGTTAATATATATAATATTTGTGACATTAAAGTGATAAAAATGATCTTATAATGATTTTGGTTATATTATATGAAGAAGACTCATTTGATGAGTTAATGATAAATGCTTGGATTTGGCTTGGTAGTTTTGGGCATAATGAATATGTTTTGTATTATAATTACATATTATGAGTGTTTAAGGATTACAGAACATTAAAAAAGATAAAATACATTTATTATGATCTGGTTCGACCATTTAAAATGTGTCATGACTAGTCTTGAATATTGTAATGAAAATTTAAAATCCGTCTTTATATAGTGTGATAAATTAACACATCTCGGAGAGTGTTTTCATTTATAGTATAAAAGAAAGGGAGAAAGAGATATTATTATGAAATATTACATTTTCATAATTAAAAAATATTACATCTAAGTTTCTTGTATTATCATGGAATTTGGATGAGGGTAGGTTAGAATACAAAAAAAAATAATGAAACATATAAAAGAAATTCAAAGAAAAGAGAAGATGGTTTAACCTCTAGTGTACTCCTCCTTGAGAATCTCCATAAGGCCTTTTTTGGACATTTGGTGATACCAGAAGGTCTTGGACGTGGGGTAGGTGGTTAGGAATCTATTTGAGCATAATTTAGGCAAGGAATGAAGCATGAGTGGCGTGGGAGGATAAGAGGGTGAGGGGTGGTTTATATAGTGGAGGGGGAGAGTTTTCTTAAAATTATAATCATTAATTTATTGTTTCTTCTCATGGAAAGAAATACAATGTATTCCATGACCTATAATAGTAATATATGCATGTGTGTTTGATATTTTTGATCTTACAAGACTCGTGATGCTAGGAATAGTTAATTTAAATTATAATGTATTTATATGGTAAATTAATGTATTTTGTTATTCACCAAAAAATTAATTATTTTAGAAGTATCCCAAATATTACACCTAACCATTTTTCAACATGTTGAATAATAAAATGAACTCCATTATTGAAAAAGAGATTTATAAATATGATATATTTAATTTTTAATTAAAATCATTATTTAACTGAAAAGTATAACCACATAAAATATTCATCTTCATTTTTAAGTTTCCAAAATTTATTTATACATGTAAGGGCATGGATATCATTCATAAGGGTCATATTACTATTCATAAGGGTAGGATACTATTCATAATTGTATGTTATTATTCCCCAAAAATTAAGATAATTCTTTCAGACTCTAAATATCATCCTAAACACAACCGTGTATGTCATATTTTCAAAAATCAATTCACAGAGCAGGAGAAAATAAGTTTAATGACTAGGTTATAACGAATTGAGTTTTTATAAGGACGCAGTGTTTCATGAATTCTATATTAATTTTCTTTGTAAATTCTTAGAGTGTTACATTATACCCTCTTTTAGTAAAATTTTTTCGTCACAATTTTATATAATTATTAATAATTAGAGGGTACCTTGATCATGGTTTACATTTGGTTTCATCTTCATCTTGCTCATGTACATAGAAGGCCCATGAACTACAACACTGATTTAGATATCCTTAAAAACCATTTTCATCCTTCATCTATATACACCTTATACAACTTGGGTCACATGGGTGTTCACATAAAAATTGTTTCTGAAAATAATAATGTATGACGTATAATTTCAAAACATTGGATAAAACTGGATTTTTATAAAATAGTCGGACCGAGTTGTAGTAAAAACATTCAATTAATGTTTCTTTTAAAATTCCATAAGTATGCCCTGAAATAATATATTTTAAAGAAAATATAAATAGTTTGTAAAATAGTCTACTTCTTCAACACCATTTTAAAGTTCATAATATGTTACAAAATCTTGTTTTAATGAAAAAATATTTAAAAATTCTTTAATAATATTTAACTTATTTGAAAATATGAGAATATTGAGAAAATAGGATTTGATTAAATACAACCAATTATTCACCATAGTATCGAGGTAAAGTGGGGGTTTTTGATATCTCAATCAATTTTTTTCAAGTGAGTTGTATGTTAGAAAATGTTTCAAAATTGTCAAGACATTAAATTGTGATAATTATTGCAATCAAGACATCACGAAGGGATATGAATGCAATTTTAGATCCTCCTCCTTCCATTTGTAACTGACCTTCCATGATCTAAAATGTTATGAAACAAGAAATTAGATTAAAGACTATACATAGAGAAAAAAATATGTTTAAAGAAAACTCATAATCCCTAATGTTGTCTACGAGTATTGATTCCCCTTCTCCCATTAAGCGTCATTTCTAAATAATGGCATACACTAGATTAGGCTATGAATCTAAAACAGAAGGGAACATAATAGAGATTGACATTATATGCATAGAAAATCTAATAATCATGGTTTCTATGAGGAAAATTTATATTAAAACCATTCATAACGGTTTTTAAATAAAATGTGAATTATACTAAGCATATCCCCCAGAACAGTCATAACCAAGAGTGAAGCATGGCCCATTATTGTTTACCAAGATACCTCGGGTCAAGCCCGAAACTACTTCTCGGACCTTTCACTCATAGAAACATCTATCCCAGAGACACCTCTACTTGCTCATATCTAGAAAGGGGTGTATTTCATAAATGACCCACATAATCCTTTCCTTGCCAAAATATCGAGATGTTCTTGTATGTTTTTCCTCAAATAATACCATTGGGATTTGTTCCCTAATATATGTTTTCTAACCTAGTTTCCATTATGCTACTAAGCTCCCTCTTATACCAACTGTAATTCGCCGAACCCTCTAGACCAGATCTGGTTCACTACTAGTTACATTGGCGTGGTTTCAAGGAATGAAATCCTGATGGAATTATCATTTTATTAGTCTTGAAGAAACTAGATACATAGATGTAACTCAAAATTTCATTGGGAAAGGTAAAAAAGTACAATAACATACAAAAACTAAAAGTTAATTATCACAAATATGAATCACAGAATACCATGAATTTAAATAAAATCAGGATATTATATATCAAATTGATATGCACATATAGCACTTACAAGAAATAATTAGCGAATAAGAGAAATCTCGCAAAATTAAATGTGAGATGAGAAAACCCCTTACAAACATTTTGTTTTGTTAACAAGTGTTCTTGTGAGGTATTAATGATAGGTAAAGGAGTATCGCATTATTTAAATATCATAAGGGAAGTATGGGTGAGGTGATAAAACATACCCCATCTTTAGGTATAGAAAAATAAAAGGGCACAACAGAGGGTATATTCTTGAACAAAAGTGTGAGAGAAGAACCCTTAAAAACAACATATCATTAGATTGATGATAAATAAATGACATAATTATGAATGAAAAACATAATCCTAAAAAGTAAAAGTGGATTTATATAATTAAATAATCATATTTCTTTCAGACATATTCTAGGAAAATACAAAACCAATAACATTGACCTTTAACTCAACGTTTGGAAATTAAGTTAAGATATCCTTTACAAAGATTGTATCATTAGATTAATGATAAGTCAATGAAATATTTATATGTGTCAAATTAAAATCCAAAAAAAATATAAGTGGATATAAATTATAAAGAAATAAAATGACATTCACTCGTATTTTGGGAACAATGTATCCATTGAAATAGATGATTAACTCAAGAAATGAAAACTGAGTTAAAAAATCCCTTACCTTATGCTAGAAGGTGTTCTTGATTATTCTTAACATCCTGAATAACCAAATTTATTTTCATTGATTTATAAGTATAGAACCTCCAAAACATGTATGTGATATTTTATAACCTTATTAGGTTCATTAGTGGCATATTTTTGGGTTTAAGAGATTCAATTTTAATGTTATGGATGCATTTTATTACTTGGTTTTCTAGACCCGTTTACATGTATTCATTAATGGAAGTTCATTTGAAATGTGGAAAAACAACAAGAATTGTTAACATATATTATTAGTGTAATTAAAGAGAAAAAAATGATCTTATAATGATTATATTTATAATCTTTGAGGATGACTTATTCGATGAGTTGATAATAGACACTTGGATTTGGATTGGCGGTTTTGTGAATAATGAACTAGTTTTGTATTATTATTCTATATTATGAGTGTGTAAGGATTAATAAACATTAAAAAAGATAAAATACATATATTATGATCAGTTTTAAAAATTTAAAAGGTTTCAAGACCTATCTTAAAGATAGTAATTCAAATTGAAAACACATCTTCCTTAAGTGTGATAAATTGTCACATCTCATATGGTGTTTGCATTTATAGTATAAAAGGAATGGAGAAAGAAAGAATATGATTAAATATTTCATTACCATAATTAAAATAAAGTACATGGAAGGTACTGTAATTATCATGGAATTTGGATGAAGGGGGGTTATAAGAGGGAGAAAAATAATAGAATTCATAAAAAAATTGAAAGAAAATAGAAGAGAGGTTCACCTCTTGAGTACTCTCATTAAGAATCTCTTTATGGACTTATTTTGTCATTTTTGTGAGACCATAAGGTCTTAAACATGGGGTAAGAGGTTAAAGAGCTATTTGAGCATAATATAGGTGTGTCTTGAAACTTGAGTGGTGTGGGTAGAAGAGGGGGTGAGGGGTGGTGTATATAGTGGAGGGGAGGGAAGTTTTCATAATATTATAATCATTGATTTATTATATCTTCTCAAGAAAAGAAATAACGAGTATTACATGACCTAGAATATTAGTATATGCATTTGAGTTCTACATTTGGATGCCTACAAGGCATGTGGAAACAAGGAATATGTATCCTGAAGAACCAAGTAGTTTAGTATTATTGGTAACAAAATACATACATACGTTCAATATTACAACTTGAAAGGAATTAAAATATAGAATATATTTAAGAAAACATCCATAAATACTATAATTTTTCATTATTTAATTCATAATAATCATCTTCATATCATAAGAAAATGAAACATAAGAATGGGGTGAGGTAAAACACTCAGTAAGAGAAAAAAATACAGTGTAAGATAACATAAACATTTGATATTTTGTATAATTTAAAACCCATTCTTTAAAAAATAAACTTGAAAATAATATGGAAAAAATATGAGTTGTGTAAATATTTCCATAATATAAAATAATAATGGGTATTCTAATAGTCAAATAATCACATGAACCATCAATACTATCTTCATAATTAGGTAATTCATAATGCGGGACAACATAACCATACCATCAAGTCCTCGTGCCAAGACCATAAATAATTGTTTTGTCAAGGCCTTGTGTCGTGACCGCAGTTTGCCTCATGAGACCTACCGATGAACCAAGGGGATATAGAGGGCCCTATATAACACTTACTATTTCCAATGCATTCCTCATATGGATGGGGATAAATACAAACAACATATACATTCATATTGAAATTAATATTTGAAATGTAAATATATTTCCCCAAACATTAAGCATAAACACGAACCATTTAGAGTAAATGGATGAATGGTTTTAAGATAGAACATCCATATACAAAATTATAATAAACCATTAAATTAAAAATGTTAGATGATAACGTGTAATACTAATCCCAATAATACCTAAGAATCAACAAGAGTGTGGCAATAGATGATGATACTCTTATAAAATCTTCAAGTAAATCTTGAGATACATACTCTTAATTTGAAAAGATGAGTTATTTTGGAAAATTATTTGAATAAAATAATAATTTAATTAATATAGTATTTTCATAATAAAATGAGTGATTTTATAAAGATAATGGTTTCCAAAAACAGATTATAAAGTGCCCTCGAAAACAGATGAAAAAATCTTTTGAATCAGGTTTTTATTTTGAATTTTCATTTTAAAACATGTAACCATCAATAAAATAAAGAATTATTCAGGTTTTTAAGAATATATAAAACCCATATACATTGTATTTGAGGATTAAAAAATAATAAAAAAGAGTTTCATTGAGGTAATTAGACAATAAATGTAACCTGAATGAAAATGGAAGTTATGGTGGAAAAACCATTACCTTAAATCCGAATGTGTACTGCTCTTGAAATTAAGATTCTAGAATATGAAATTAAAATTATTAATAACCTATTTAAAAACCAATTATACATGTATTTATTTTATCATAATTCAAATTAGTTTATTTATTCCCTTATTGATTAGTTATTATATTGAATTTTGTGGTTCTACAATGTTCATTTTCATTATTTTCATAATCGGTTCACTTGTTTTTAATAAATGGAGTTCATGTGGAATGGATATAAATCACTATAATTTAATTTTCATATTATTTATGATCATCTATAGCTGTTAGTGTCCATTTATATAACTTGGATACATTGTATGATGATTAATTATTATATAGAACATTAATTATAACTATTTCGTTTAATTTCGGGGGGTTTGATTACAACGAACTCATTATTCATTTTATCTTAACACCATTTGTACAAAAGGATTACAGAACCATAAATTTGGTATATTACATACATAATAATCTAGTTCAACTATAAAAAGAATTTTTTCATAACCATAATTGATAATTATAATAGAAATCAAAAGACCATCGTCCTTGAATGTGGTAAATTGACACATCTCGGATGGTGTTCTTTCTACTAGTATAAAAAAGGTAAAATGAAGAGATGATGATAAATTATTCAATTTTCATGAAAACATTTCATTTAATGTAATGTACTGAATTCATCAAAAACATTTGGATATGTATATGTAATTATAGAAAATGAAATTAAATTAACTTGAAAGGAAAGACAAAGAATTGAAAAGATGAATTTACCTCTTGAACCAAACACCCTTGAGAGCCTCCTTAATGAGGAGGTTTTGGTCGTTTTATGAGACCAAGGATTGATGGACATGGGAGGGGATTTTGGGAGGATATTTGGACTGAATTTGGAGAAGGGACAAGGCTTGATATGAGTGAAGAGAAGAGGGAGTGATGGAGTGTTTTATAGTGGAGGGGTGAGGGGATTTCACAATTTTATATTCATTAATTTACTATTTCTACACAATACAAGGAATAGTGAGTATTCTATTACCATGTAGAGTAATTGTATCATTGGATTCTGAATCAATTGGGCTTACATAAGTAGAACATCTTACATGGATAAATAATTAATGTATTTAGCTTATTTTGTAAATTATGGTATTTCACAATTCATAAAAAATTCATGTTTTTCAAGAAAATACCAAAAAATTACCCCAACCATTGTTTGATAGGTAGAATCCAAAATTGAAGTCCATTTTTCAAAAATAATTTTCTATATATGATTAATTTAATATATAATTAAAATCATAATTTATCAAAAACAAATTGAAACATTTATTTACTTAATCCAATACATAGGTATATCATACTTCAGCTTAAATAGTTTTTATATACTATTAATTGTAACGTTACTATTAATTATTTGTTATCTCTATTCATAAATGTTTGTTACTATTCATAAGGGTATGTTACTATTAACCAAAAATTTTGTTTTTCTTTTTGGACTCGAAATAACTTACTGATCGCAACCATGTATATCAGATTTTAAAATTTCACATCACAAAAGAGAAAAACATATTCTTATAGGTCACATAGAACTTAGTAGTTTATTATGCCATGATTTCATATGATTATGAAATTTTTATAAGAAATTAATTACTATTTAAACATACTTGGTCATTACATTCTACCCTCAGAAAAATTTCTTCCTTGAAATTATGTCGTGATTGTATGTTTTTATATCATTTGAACCAGTGCTTGTAATTGAAATCTGAGGGCACCAATGAACTCACAGCACCGATATTTTCTTAAGGAGACCTTCACCGCAGTTGTGTTTTATCAAGGGTGGAAGTTAGCTTTTGGGGATTATTAATAAATTAAATAAAAATTATGTGTGACATAAGTTTTATTTAGGTGGTGGTTAATTTCTCAAAAGGGAAGCTGGAGGTTGGGCCCACCCCCACATAACCTCTCCTTGGAGGATATTATTTGGTGGGGGCCACACGATCATCAAACTCCTCAACTCCCCTTGAACCCCCTTTAAATCATGTAACTCCCCATAAATGTTTGCGACCTTTTCACGTTCCACCTTCCCTCTTTACGTTGCCATCACACCAAATTAATTAATGTCAATTAACTAATTTGAAAAAGTTTGAATTATTTTTGCCTGGAAACAAATAAAATAATGGAGTATCCATTATTTTATTTTTTGTCTTGGTGATTATTCTTTGGGGGATCTTGGGAGGACTCTAGGAAGAAAACCATCCTCTCGATGAAGAACGCTCCTCGTCTTTGAAGAACGTGAAGCAACGCCTTCTACCTTCTTCAACCAGAGAAAGGAAGGGAAGTATCATCGCCCATAAAGTACACTGAGGGCGTCGTCTTGACGTGACTTCACTTTGCTCTACTCCCTCCGACGATGATGGAATGACGTCCGTCTTCCATGACTCCTTGTTCCACGACTCGTCAACATTCAATGACAAAATAAGATGTAGGGGGTTTGATTAATTTAATATATAAATTGTACCCCTATTACTCATTGATTGTTGGGATTGATTATTGCCAGTAGTTATTTCCTAATGCAGAGGGTGCGGGCCAAACCAACATGGCCTGATGCCCCTCCTTTGGTTTTTGTTGATTGACGTTGGAGGTGAAGCCAAAAGGGTGTGGTGTCGTCACACCGCGCTGGAGAAGAACCGTGGGGCGGAAGAGGTGGAGGTGGCTGTGGTGGCCTCGCACCGACCATGTGGGGGGAGACCAGTGGCTGCTTGGGGCACCCGGACTGCGAGACAACCGGACGACCGATCCGGCTGGTCTGCGTGTAGGAGTCGTGACGCACGAAGGGGCCGCGTGGAGGGAGACTACGGCATGAAACTGCGGGCTTCTCGGCTGGATGAACATACCGGCCGCCTGCCGGACGGGCTGGAAAACGGTGACGCCTATAGGCACCGCGCAGAGGAGGACGCGGCCCGCATCCATGGGCCGCTCGGCTGGGCAAACCGATCGTCCGCCTCCCAGCCGAGCTGAAGAACCATGGCTCATGTAACTGCCGCGTGGGGAAAACGACGGCTCGCAGTGTGGGCCGTGTGTGCCGGGTCGAACCAGCCAGCTACGGCCAGCCGGGAAGAGGAACGGTTGGTGCCACTTATTGCCACTGGGCGAACCGGACCGGCCCACAACACAGGCCGGGTCCACAGGTGGGCCGCGCCCCACTAGGCCAGTATGTCCCCCAGCTGGGTCAAACCCACCGATCCGAGCGAGGCAGACCCGCCAGCCCACTGGGCTTGACGATCCGGGCCCATCTTCGCTTAATTGGGCCAACCTGCCAACCACTGGACTTGACGGGCTGAACCCATCTTCACATAAGTTTGAATATCTCCTAGATCGCACGTCCGATAGACGCGTCGTCTGCAGTACTGTGACCCTCACAAAGAGGTGGTCATTTTTTGATACTCTATGTGGATTTTGGCTAATGTTTAGAAAATTTCTGGGTTTGGATCAAGCGTAAATCTAACTGGGCCCCTGGAATAAAAACACCAATAACTCTCAGACCGAGATTCTGATTGACGCACCGTATGTCGCGTTTTCTTCCTTGTGAGGAGACAGAACTATGGGATACATCAACTCAGGTCTTCATGATAGTTGATGTATTGAAACTTGATTCGAGGAGTGGACCCTCCCGAAATCGAGCGTGCTGTGTGTGGGAACCCTAGACCTGGCTGCGACAACTACTGTACCGAAATCAGACGTGGGTTCGACAGCGATGACTACTGAACCAGAATCCTATGTGGGTTCGACAGCGATGACTACTGAACCGAAATCCTCCGTGGTTTCAACAATGATTACTACTGAAATCGAATCCTCCATGGGTTCGACAACGATGAATACTGAACCGGAATCCTTTGTTGGTACGATAGCGATGAATACTGTACCGGGATCCTCCTTGGGTCCGACAGTTCTGTCCTCTGTTCCTGTATCCTGTTTGGGTCTGACAGCTTAGATGAATCGGTGACTATAACTTATCATCTCTATCACTCTACAAAAGATGTATACCTTTGTGAGATGAGTCTTTTCTTTCAATCATTATCATCAATGTGATTGACTATACTTCCTTTGTGGAATGGGTTGTGTTTGGGCTTGAGAGTTGGAACCTAACTGTATAGGATAACGTAGGATTAGGTATGGGCATATAACTAAGTAGGTTTGGTTGATACTTCTTGATTGTATCTTTCTACTGTGGTTTATTCTTTGTGGATTTTTGGAGATCTTCAGGGGTCTCGGGGTCCCCTACAGAGTATTGTTATATTCACCCATGCACGGGCTTCGTTCGTACATTATTTTATTCTGTGCGGACGACAGAGTGTAGTGATCGAGGATGAGGGTGACAGATGGGAGGCTGATCGGAGCTGGACCAGATGGGATGTACCGTAGGGATGAGTAGTTCGAGTTCTGTACCTACCCTTCAGGTAGGATTCCCTGGTGGATGATCCAAGAGTTTTTTTTCTTTTTACTTGTTCTTTTTGTTCAATTGGGTTTGTATTCTGGCCCACTTACATTAAGCACACATTAATTTTATATTTTAGTACTTTTTTCCTCTACTTCATGTGTTCATACTATGTGTGTTAAAGGTTTAAAGGCAATGCCTTCCCTTTTTATCAGGGATACACCTTTGGTGCTAGTTGCTAGCCCTTGTCCTATAGAAGTCAGGCAGTGGGTAGTCATGGCATGGTCCCCAAGGATGGGCCATTACAGTAACATCCTTTTCCTTGCAAAAGATATTCACATCATAATTTGACATCAAATTCAATCGTAGATGTATATCAAATTCAGTCATTGGTATGATGTTAAGGTCAGAAACTAATTCATGTTTATGTATGATGAGGGGGATGAATTGAAATGCCTTTTTTTCAATGATACAACCATTAGGGGTTTTCCTTGATAACTCCTTTATTAAACAAAATTTAACATATCTAATTTTCTAGGAAAATTGGGATGATATAAATGAATGTGATTATCTAGAATCAAATAAATCATTGTCTATGTTTGACTAAACGATTAATGTACCCTCCACATCTTCATTAGAGACATCAAACTCTGTGTTTATGACCACATAAGCTTTGTCTGTGTTCCCATTACCTTCTTTGGGGAACATTTTCTAGAATCTTGAAACATTTATGTACATAATTCCTCGTATCCCTATAAGGGTAGCATTGAAATTTGGTAGCTTCTTTCATTATCTTATAATCATGTTCTTGGTGGCCTTTTTTCCACACTTGTAACAGACTCCCATTCCCTTCAAGAAAGTCCATGTGGGTTTCATTTCACAATTACTTCAGTATAGAAATTTAACTCTCCATTTTTTCCTTGTTTCCTTAAGTCCATTCCCTTAGTTTTCAGAAAACATATTTTTCTCTTTCTTTCCCTTAAAGTTATAAGACATAGAGAATTTCATTTCCATCTTGATTGCATATGAAACTATGTCTTCATATGTTGAGACGTTTTTCGAGACTACAGCCCTTCAGATGAATGGTTTCAACCCATCAATGAATCAATCAATTTTGATCCTTGGATTACATATGTTGTTTTATACATGCCTTGATAACCTCTTGAAGTTGGCTTTATACATTGAAATGTTATTATCTTCCGTTTTCTTCAAATTCAGAAACTACCTTTTCCATATCCCCTTGATGTTCATGAGGAAAATAATTCTCTAAGATGATTTCTTTAAAGTCCCTAAATTCCATGCCTTATATATCTTCCTCCTAGTTTGTGTTTTGTATTAATGACCCCCACTGACAACATCTTTTGATAGAAGATAATCTTCTATGACGACGTTCTCTCTTTCATTAAATCCCAAATAAAGAAATATCTTCCCTAGTGAACTTATCCACTGCTCAGTTACAAATGGGTTTGTAGTCCCATTCAATGATGGTGGTTGTTGTCGCATTAAGAAGTCTACCAAATAACCTCTACGTAGAGGATCTGGATTCTCAATAATTTTAAGGTTATTTTTCACAACATGAGTATGTTGTCCCCGTATAGTTATAGTATGCACTGCACCAGTTGCATCACCAAAGCCTGCATCATTATCTTGTGTCAGAGGGAAATCCCTACATGGGATACATGTGTTGATGTGGATTACATTTCGCCCACTAAGATGCATTTATAGATGATGGAATACACTATATTAGGTTAGGAATCAAAATTTATAATCATAAGTTAACAAGATACATAGCATAAATTGAGATCCTATGCTTGGGGAATCCCAAAATCAAAAAAACAAATCTTTTTGGATTATTTACATTTAAATCATAAATAAGGGCTTGTAATGAAAATAGGAATTATGCAAAGAAAATCCCCCAGGAGTGTCGTAAACAAGAGTGTAATAAGGCCCACTGTAGTGTATCAGGATACCCTGGGTCAAGGTCTAAACTCCTTGCTGGAGCTTTCTCTCCTAGGTAAGTCTGTGCCAGTTCCGCCTTTACCTAATCATATCCAAACAAAGATATATTGAATGAAAGGTCCACATTATATATTCCATACCAAAATACCAGGATGTTCGTGTATGTTTATCCTCAAATACTATCTTAAGGACTCTTCCCTAATCTATGTTTTCTAAATCTAGTTTCAATGTTTTCTACTAAACATCCTCTGATAACAACTATAAGGATCTGACAGTAATTTCGTGGAACTGGTTCTTTATTATCTTATAAGCATGGATTAAGCATCCTGAAGGACCAAGTAGTTTAGTATTTTTGAAAACAACATTAATATATAAGTTAAACATTACAACTAGAAAAGACATTCAACATTGAAACTCCTAAGACTATATCCATAACTCCTAAGTTATTTCATCATTTCATTCATAATAAACTTCTTCATGTTCTGAATAAATGATACATAAGAAAGGTTTGATCTCAAATTTTTAGTAATTGTAAGAAATATAGCTTAAGATAACATAAACATTCGACATGGTGAATAATTGAAAACACATGCCTTTAAAAATAATCTTTAACATAATATCGAAGAAAAATGACCTGAGTAAATATTGCCATAACATAAAATAATAATGGTTATTCTACTAGTTGAATAACCACATAGACCATAAATACTATTTTCATAATGTGGAAATGCATAATGCCGGAAAACATAACTATACTGTTAAGGCTTCGTTCCAAAACTATAAATATTCATTTTTTTAAGGCCTTGTGCCGAGACTGTAGTTTGTCTCATGGGACCTACCGATCCACAAAGGGGATGTAGCGGGCCCCAAAAAAACACTTACTATGTCCAATGGATTCCACATATGAATGGGGATAAATAAAAACAGAATATACATTCATATTGAAACTAATAAATGAAATGTAAATATCTTTCCCCGAACATTAAGCTTAAATATTAACCATTCAGAGTCAATTGATGAATGGTTTTAAGATAGAAAATCCAAAATAATAATAATGATAAACCATTAAATTATTTATGGTAGATGATTTAATGAAATATTAATCTCAATAATATATTGAAATCCACAAGAGTGTCGAAATAAATGAAGATACTGTTATAATATCTTCAAGTAAATCTTGAGATTGATACTCCATTATATTAAAAAGAATAGTTCTTTGGGAAAAATATTTGTATAAATCCAGAAGTGAATTAAGAGTTTATTTTCATAATAAAATGAGTTATTTTATAAAAATTATGGTTTACAAAAACATATTATGCAGTTCCATTAAAAATAAGTAAGAATTAGAGAAATTCCCTTGGATCGGACTTGTATTTCAGAATAAAATTTGTAAGTTCCTTTAAAAATGTGTACCCATCCATAAAATAAGGACATTTTATAGTTGGTAGAAATATATATAAACCACACACATAATTTTGGAGGAGTAAATAATAATACACAAGAGTTTAATTGGGATAATTAGAAAATAAAACTAACCCGAATGAAAATGGATGTTCAGGTGGAAACCCCCTTACCTTAAATCTAAACATGTTCCTCTCTTGAACATAATATACTAGAATATGAAATTATACTTATTAATAACCTATTTAATAACCTATTATAAATTTATTTAGTTTATCATAATTATGCTTAGTTCATTTATTCTCTTATTGACACGTTATTATTTATAATTTCAACGTTCTGCGGTTTTCATTTTCATTATTTTCATAATTGGTTCACTTATTCTTAAGTTATAGAGTTCATGTCAAAAAGACATAAATATCCAGAATAGAATTCTTATATTATTTATCACTATACATATATGATATTTATCATTTATAAAACTTGGTTACATATCATGATGATGAATTATTATATAGATTTTCAATGATAACTGTCTCGGTTAATTTGTGGGTTTTCATTACAACGAACTCATTTATCATTATAACATAATAATATTTGTACTTATGGATTACAGAACCTTACATAGGGTTTATTAAATATTTAATAATTTGTTCCTACCATAAAAATAATAGTTTCATTATCATAATTGATAATGATAATAGAAATCGAAAGTCCATCATCCTTGAATGTGTAAAATTGACACATCTTGTATGGTGTTCTTGAAACTAGTATAAAAGAATGTAAAAGTACTTGATTATAATAAATTATTCCACTATCATGAATACATTAAAGTGCAGGTAAGTTAATGTATTATTCACAACATTTTAATAAGGATAGGTAATAATAGAAAAATAAATCGAACGAATTAGAAATGAATTAAAAATAATTGAAAAGAGGAATTTACCTCTTGAACCAAACATCCTTGAGAACCTCCTTAAGGGGGAATCTTTTGTATTTTTTGATGAGACCAAGGCTTTCTAGATGTGGGAGAGGAGGTTGGGAGAATATTTGGATAGAATTTGGATAAGGCACAAGTCCTGAGAGGAGTGAAGAATAATGGGAGTGATGGGTGGTTTGTATAGTGGAGTGGATAGGGGATTTCTCATTTTTATATCCATTAATTTATTATTTCTCCATGAGACAACGAATAGTGAGGCTTCCATCACCAAGAATAGTAATTTTATCATGTGAATGAGAATCAATAGAGATTACGTCTATATAACATAATACATGACTCTATAATTTGTTTATTTTTCTTATTTTGTAAATTATGGTATTTCAATAATCATAAAAAATCCATGTATTTCAAAAAAATCCCAAAAATTTACCCCAAATTTTTCACGAAATGTAGAATCCAAAAATGATTTCAATTTTACAAAATTAATTTTCTATATATGATTAATTTAATATTTAATTAAAATCAAAATTTATTCTAAAAAACATGTTTAAAACATGTATTTACTTATTCCATGACAAAGGTATATCATACTTTAACTTAAATATTATTTATATACTATCACAGGTAAGGTTACAATTAATTATGGTATATCACTATTCATAAGGGTATGTTACTATTCATAATAGTAGGTTACAATTTACCAAGAATTATGTTTTCATTATAGAACTCTAAATAAATTACTGATCGCAACTGTGTATGTTAGATTTTTGAAATTCACATCACAGAAGTAAAAAACTTATGTTTAAAGGTAACATAGCACTCATTAGTTCATTATGTTGTGATTTCAAGTGATTATGGCATGTTTATTAGAAATTAATTTCCATTGAAAAATATTGAGTCGTTACATTCTCCCCTCCTTACAAATTTTTTTTCCTCAAAATTCACAAAATGTTACCTAAAAAGATTTGTGTTTGTCTTTAACATAAGCACATCAGGCTCCCATGTTTCCTCTTCCATATTATGGTTCTTCAAAAGAACCATTACCAGATCAATGATTCGATTTCTCAATACATGTTCTCTGGTCTCATGAATCTTGATAGGCTCTTCACAATAAGACAGATCGAGCTCACGTTATATTTCTTCATAGGTGAGTACACATGTTGGTTCTGGCTTGTGTTTTATAATATTGACACATAGAAAACATTATATGTGTTGGATAGAATTGGAAGTATTTCCAAATGGTAATCTATGAATCCAATTCGATCCACAATTTCAAATGGTCTAACATACCTGGGACTTAATTTTCCATTCTTACTGAATCGTATAATACACTTCCATGGAGATACCTTTACAAAAATGTGATCTCCTTATTCAAATTCCAAATCCTTACTTTGGTTTTCAACATAACTTGTTTTCCTACATTGATATATTTTGATATGGTCTTGGATAATCTTCACTTTTTCAATTGTTTCCTTAACAAGTTCTCAGCATACAAGCTTTCTTTCACCAACATCAACCCAGCAAGTTGGTGTATGACATCTCTTTCCATAGAACACATCAAATGGTGTCATCTGAATACATGAATGGAATATGTTGTTATGGGAAAATTCCATGGGAGGTAAATAATGATCCCACATTCCTTTAATTTTATATTAACAAGACCTTAACATGTCTTCCAATGATTCAACAGTCTGTTCGAATTTTCCATCAGTTTGTGGTTGGTAGGCAGTGCTCAACTGAAGATCAGTATCTTGGGCCTTCTGAATAATTTTCCAAAATTGTGATGTAAAATAGTGTCCATGGTATAAAGCAATTTATAAGGCTACACCATGGAGAATTAAAATTTCATCAATATATAATCTTGTTAAATGCTAAATTGTTGAATCATCTCTTATAGCATGAAAATGTGCTCATTTTGTAAGACAGTCAACAATGATCCATATCACAGCATTCATTCTGGGTTTTTTTGGTAGTCCCATGACAATGTACGTTGTAATATCATCCCATTTCCACATAGTAATAGGAATTGGTTTCATGAATTTTCCAGGATGTTGACTTCCATCCTTCACTTGTTGACACATAAAACATCTCGACACCAAATCATCAATATCCCTATTCATGTTTTCCCACAAAAAATACTCCCTTATATCATTATAAAACTTTTTTCTACTAGGGTTTACAGAGAAATTGGAGCTATAAGCATCATCCAATGGTTCTATATATAACTCAAGTATAGCGGGAACACGAAAACTTTTTCCAAATTTCAAAATGAAACCTTCATATATAATTTCATTCAACTTCCCTTCATATGTAGATTTCATTTTCTATTGAAACTCCTCATCCTCATCCTGAGAAAATTGTATTCTTCCCCATAAAGATGGTTTGGAAACCATTTGAAAATGTTGTGATGTGTTACCTTCCATGATAATTCTTATATCCAACATTACTAGAACAATGAACAAAGGATCCCTTTCCACCCTCATCATCTTTAGAACTCCATGATCATTTCTACTCAAAGCATCTGCTACCTTATTTTCTATCCCTTGGTGGTAGTGTTTTGTGAAATCATAATCATTTAGCAGCTAAATCCATATCCTTTGTCTCAAGTTGAGTTATTTCTGTGAGAATATATATTTAAAACTCATATGATCTGTATATATCTCAAATTTTTATCCATAGTGGTAATGTCTTAAAATATTCATGGAAATTGTCACACCCCGACCGCGGATGTCCGTAATTATTCTCCTTTCTTGGTCCCGGTTTAAATTTTTTCGGAGATTAATTGCATTGACGGTTTCGCGCCGGTGCGCGGTCACCGCATTGTCAGCGGTGACCGTGCGTTCAGCCTGGGTGACAGTGTGTTCACCCGGCGTTTTAAATTTTATAATTTTTATGTTGGTATTTTATTATTAGTAACTTTTTATTTGTGTTATTATTATTGTGTATATGTTTATATATGTTTTTATATATATATGTATAACAATGTATGTGTATATATATATAGATTTATATATGTATAAATATATATACTTTTGTAACATCTTTAAATTATTTTATAATTATTATTTTAAATATGTGATCAAAATAATTATTATTTGAATTAACTAATTTATTATTTATTATTATTATAAGTTTTATTATTATTATTATAAGCTTTATCATTATTTTAATTATTTTTCTTTTATATATATATATATTTTAACCCCCTCCTAACCCTAACCCGGTTCCCCCCCCCCCCCGTGGCGGCGCTCCCTCTCGCTCTATCTCTCCCCCGCGCGACCCTCTGCGCTGTCCTCCTCCCGCACTCGCAGCGCCGCTCGCTGCCCCGTCGTCCACGGCCTCCCCTTCGTCCGGCGCCGCACCGACCTCCGTCCCGACCTCCGGCGCCAGCGCCTCCATCGCGGCACTCCGCCCGCACCGCCCCGCTTCTCCCCTGCCCTCCGCTGCGACGCCCGAGCTCTTCTGCGTGCGTGGCCTCCGAGCTCCCCCGTCCTCCGCCTGTTCCCGTCGCCCTCTGCTGCCTGTCCGCACGAACCGCCGCCCGCGCCAGCCTCCTCCGTTAGTGCACCCAGCCGCCGCGCGTCCTCCCGCTAGCCGCGCCGGCCTCGACGCGCCCCGCCCGTTGCAGCAGCCTCCTGTCACCGCGCCACTCCAGCCGCCGTCCCGGCCCTGCTCCCGCCGGCCTCCGGTTTCAGCCTGCTCCGCAAGACCTTTCCCCCATTGTAAGTTGTTTGTTTGTCTTTATTTATTTTTATTTTTATTATTATTATGTTATTATTATTATTATACTATTATTATTAGTGTTATTATTACGTTAATATTGTCATTAATATTACTATATCAATGTTAAAATTATTATTATGTTATTACTATTAATACTATATTATTATTATTATTATTATTATTATTATTATTATTATAAATATATTTATTTTTGTTTTAATTATTATTATATTATGTTGTTATTTTTATTACTATTTTTATTATTATCAAAATTATATTATTATTATGCTTATGTTATTATTATTATTATGATGTTAATATTATTATATTATTGTTATATTGTTATTGTTATAATTATTAATAAATTATTACTTTATTATCATGATCATATTATTATCATGTTAATTTTATTATTATTATTGTTGTTATTATTATTATTGCGCTATTATATTTATTATTGTTGTTATTAGTATTATGTCATTATAATAATTATTATTATTATGTTAATATTATTGTTACTCTTATTAGTATTATATTACAATTTTTTTATTATTACTATTATTATTGTTGTTGTTGCTATATTGTTATTATATTATTATTATTGTTATTTATTTATTCTCTTGATTATTTTTGTATGTGTTATTTAACTATATATTTGTTTAATTGCTTATTTTTTTATTAATTAATTGATTAATTAATTAATTCTTTTATTTATTTGTTTATTTTTCCTTCGCGGAATCTTGGTGTTTATATTTAATTTATATTAATCCTTTTTCTGTCACGGGTTGAGTGACATGTACCTTTTCACTGTTCAGCGTACGCAGTTAGTCCGCAAGGATCCGTTCTACTTTCCGTTGAGGTTCTGCCGTCTCCGCGCCTCAGTTTCGAGAGTGTTGGACTTTATCACGTGGCTTCGGACACACGTCGTGTCATCGCGCCTTGGTTCCAAGGTCTTTTTACCGTCGCGCTCGGTTTTTGAGGTAGGTCTCCCATTGCACTCGCCTTTAAATTAAGAATTTATTTATTCCTTTCCTTTTATTGAATTTCAGTAAATTTAAAGGAAAATTTAGTAGTTTTTATAGTGTGGTGATCTGCTGATGATAAAATCCATTTTTAATTCTAGCGTTTCATTAAAAGTGTTCTTCTTGGTTTTAGTTTTGTGCTTCCATGGTAGTATTGCTAAATGGTTCTTCCTGAATAATGAAAGTCATGTTAAATTGCGTTTTGAAATGTTTTTGGCGTGTGTAAATTTGTAGATGTATTGTTTATGGAAAATGGTGTTTTCTTAGAAACTTGATTAGAGAAAACATCGTGTGACCTTTGAACTTGTTTTGGAAACTTTATGGGTGGCTCTTGGTTGATGAAAGATGTTTTCCTTTGTTACGCGAACAAAAGTTTGAATTTCATTTGGGAAATGGTGTTCCTTCAAAAAATGATTAAAGGCCCGTTTGGCTCTTGATAAAAGTGGGGTGCGTTTGGTGATTGGAAAGTGACTCTACTTGTGAAACAAATGTGTTCCAGGTTTAAGATGCTGATCTGAGTTTCTTAAATAAATTTCTAAGTGTGTTTCTGGTTTTCAATGAAATGGTGTGTGTCATCCCTTTTTAAAAACGCTTTAGTCTTAAATGATCAAAATGTAAGTGACATGACGGCCCGGTTGGCACTTTATCAAATGTGAAGTGATTGTATATATATATACGTACTTGTGAGGGCATTTCTACAGGGGGACTTCCCTTCGAGGGTTGTCGTGTAGTGATGTCCGTGTAAGGGGTTGGCAAGTGCGGTGAGATGAGTCACGCGTGCGAGGGTCTCCCACTTACACAGTGTTACTAAACTACCACGGGTTCCTGGGCGTCTTGTAGATTATCGAGTGACAGTTGCTTGCTAACCCTGATTAGACGGGTTAGTACCCCCTGGAGTTACAGACAGGCCAGGAGGGATGTGCCACTGGTTGGCTGTTAGGGCGGCCAGTTGGTTATTGACTATGGAGTACCATGCCGGCAGGTAGTCTGAACCCGAGTACGTCCAGGGGTTTTCTAGGGATGTTCAGGATCACCCATGGTTATTGCTGATAACTTCTGGTTTATTTGTACTTGCACTTGGTTTTCCTTACCTGTTTACCTTTACTTGCACTTGTTTTCCCTGCTTGTTTTCCTTCAGTCATATTTCACAGCCTATACTGTTAGACTTTGAGAAAAATGGTTTTCAAATGAAAATGCTTTATTCGCTTTGGGTTAGATTTGAAAATGTAACACTTTGCTTTTCAGAATGAGTTTAAAACTAATGAAAAAGAACTAACTTTCGAAAAAGAATAAGGGAAATGTCTCGTGTTTGATTTTCAAGTAAAACGTTATGAAAAAAATTACTTTTATACATTATAGTTCAAACCTGGATTATGTAGATTCTATATTTATTGGCAGTGCTTTGGGACTTGTTGTTGGGCTCACCTACTGAGTACTTTTGTGCTCACGCCTATCTTTTACCATTTCAGTCGCAGGTCTTCTATTTTGAGTCGCTCAGTGTTGGAGCGAGGTTGCTCTCTAGTTGGGTGGTAACCTGAGAGGTCACATGGAGGTACGTGGTTGTGTGGTTTTTATTTCTTTTCTGCTGTTAGTGTTTATTTATTCTGTTCTATTTACTTTTGTTTTGGGCTGAAATCGTTCCCAACGATCAAGTCTTAATGCCCGGCACTGGTTGTCATCCCGGGGGGATCGGGAACGCCCCTCGGGACTTGCCGCGGACCGGCTCGGGTGACCGGTTCAGGGTCGACCCGGGCTGGTTCGTGACAAAATGGTATCAAAGGGAGGTTCTTGTTATTTGGGTTGTCCGGTAGAAGGAGATTAGGACTGTCGGAACTCGAGAGGTAGGTACAGGAAGAGCGTCGCGAAGTCTTGCTCGCACTGATCCTCGAGTTACCAGGGGTAGTTCGGGAATTGTGTCCTTGTCTTTCCTGGTTTGTCTTGGATTGAGAGATGATAATGGAGGCAAGCCGACGTTACGTCGTGATTTCACATGGAGTAGTGACCCATGTGGAGTCCGAGTACGTGGTTTGAATTCCTCCTAGTGGTCGACGCTGACTTGGGACATGGCCCACTACCATGTCGCCAGGTTGAGTGTAACTACTAGTCCCTCATTTCAGTGGTTGATGCAAATTTGGTTGCTGCTTATGTTTGGTCTGTGTAAGTACGTTGTTGGAAATGAAAAAGGTTTTTGAAAAATTGGACTGGTTTCTTTTAAAAGACTTTAAATGTATAAAATGTGTTTTGAAACTGAAATCTCTTGATTTGAAAATCTGTTGTTTGCTTGGAATTGGATAAGAATGATTTGGGTTGAAACCTCGGTTCCTCTTTATGAACGTTTGCACATGTGTGAGAATGCATGGAAAGTGTGTGTTGACGCACGTATGAATGGAATGTGGATAAAGACATGTGCAGCGGTTCATGAGATTACCTGGGTGTGTATTTGAAATTAAGGGCTTGATCTTGTTTTCTAAATTGGTTTTAAAAAGGAAATGTTTTGGAAAGTTTTTGGTTTGAATGTGGATTGGTTTTTGGAAAGTGATCTTGAGAAAGGGTGGTTTTTGAAATCAAAAATGAAAAGGGAATTTTTAAAGAGGAGACTTTATTTTGGGTTGTGTTGTATTTGATTGGTCCTTGTGCTGACTGTTTTGATGAAAGCGCTTTTATTGATGTTGCTTCGATTTGATGTTGGTTTTGGCCTTGTGTTTTATATGTCGCTCAGGGAATGCCGCCCAGAAAGGTCTCTAATGATTCTGATAGGTCATGCCCAGTTTTTGGTCCTTCTCAGACCTTGCCTATTCTCCGTGGTGATCAGGGTCCGTTAGAGGCAGTGAAATGGCTCGAGGAAGTGGAGCGTGTCTTTAGAATATTGGGAACTCCCGATAATGTTAAGGTTCGTGCAATTATGGAGTTGTTTGAGGGTCCAGCTCTGGACCAGTGGAAGATGGTTGCCCCACCGTCAATGCAAGGTGAAAATGACGTGGGATGTCTTCAGAACCGTTTTCATCCAATGGTTTGTACCTGAGGAAGTGAAGCTGGAGAAAAAGGGAGAGCTTGTGCATATTCAACAAGGCCAACAGACGGTGAAGGCATATGCTGACCATTTCAAGGAACTGATTTCCTTTTCTCCAGATGTAGCGTCGCATGAGCTCATGAAGGCCTCTCTTTTCACTGGAGGTCTTCGTCCAGAGATCAAGGAGCGAGTCCTCCCTTCTAAAGACCTTTGTTTCGAGAAGCTGGTGGAGAAAGATTTCTTGGCTGAGTTGGTTTCCGGTGTGCGGGTGGCTAATACTTCAGCATCCCCTGTTGTTCGTAAGAGTTTCCCCTCTGGTGAGGAAAAGGCGCGAGAGATACCTGTCCCCAATGAGTTATCCCATTTGGTCCCAGCTTCCAGTTCATCAGATCGTTTGATGGTATGCTTTCAGTGTGGTCGTTTCGGGCATTTAAAGCCGTCTTGTCACAACCCTACAAGGACGTGTCATCGTTGTGGTTGTCTGGGTCATCTGGAAAAGTTTTGCAAGAAGCGTCACTTGAAGAGGAAGCTGTGATGGGAGAATGTCAGTACCTGACTGTGAGGCAAAAGATGCTTCAGCCATCAGAGCCCCAGCCACAAGTCTCGGGGTGAAGCTCACGCACAGTCAGGAGTCCCCGGGGTTGTGAAGCCTTGGTCCAAGTTCTGTCTTCCGTGTTGACGGTGAAGCAATTAGAAACCTCTTCCATACTTGTTTTCCTGCTACTGAAGTTTCAACAGCATTGTAAATGCGTATTTTTTCTATAAAGTGATGATGGACTTGTTCTATGATAAATCTAGGTGGACTTGTCGTGTGAATGTAATACCCTAAATCGTGTGTCCTTCTTAAAGGTGTGTTTGACCCTCGTGTGGGTTGGCCTCGTTTTAAGTTATGTTGTCGATGTGGTTATGTTTTGTGGACTTCGGTGGATCATGTCTCCAATTTGATGTCGGTTAAATGTTTTTCTATAGGTTTTCCCTGGTGTTGAAGGTTGTTGACTCTGGTCGAGGATTTAATGTCTTGACGGAAGTGTTGTTTTAATCGTACTATAGGAGTTGGTTTGAATTGGTTGGGAGTTCCCGCGTCGACCCCCCCACCTTTCCTAGGATTTTCTATTTAGATGTTCACCTTTCCTGCACTAGTTAAGTTCTTGTGGTGGGGAGAACCCCTTCGTGTTCTCCCCTCAATCTAGGACCCTAGTTTTCTCTTGAATCGGTCGGGTGTGACCTGTGTAGAGTAAGGTCATCCCCGAGATTCTCAGTTCCCTCTGGTTCCTTTAGTTCCGTTGGGGCATGGACTTAAATCTTGACCGACTTTTGGCCTGGTGACTTTCTGGGGGCAGAAAGTGTCTGTGGTGGGGAGAATTGTCACACCCCGACCGCGGATGTCCGTAATTGTTCTCCTTTCTTGGTCCCGATTTAAATTTTTTTGGAGATTAATTGCATTGGCGGTTTCGCGCCGGTGCGCGGTCACCGCATTGTCAGCGGTGACCGTGCGTTCAGCCCGGGTGACAGTGTGTTCACCCGGCGTTTTAAATTTTATAATTTTTATGTTGGTATTTTATTATTAGTAACTTTTTATTTGTGTTATTATTATTGTGTATATGTTTATATATGTTTTTATATATATATGTATAACAATGTATGTGTATATATATATAGATTTATATATGTATAAATATATATACTTTTGTAACATCTTTAAATTATTTTATAATTATTATTTTAAATATGTGATCAAAATAATTATTATTTGAATTAACTAATTTATTATTTATTATTATTATAAGTTTTATTATTATTATTATAAGCTTTATCATTATTTTCATTATTTTTCTTATATATATATATATATTTTAACCCCCTCCTAACCCTAACCCGGTTCCCCCCCCCCCCCCGTGGCGGCGCTCCCTCTCGCTCTATCTCTCCCCCGCGCGACCCTCTGCGCTGTCCTCCTCCCGCACTCGCAGCGCCGCTCGCTGCCCCGTCGTCCACGGCCTCCCCTTCGTCCGGCGCCGCACCGACCTCCGTCCCGACCTCCGGCGCCAGCGCCTCCATCGCGGCACTCCGCCCGCACCGCCCCGCTTCTCCCCTGCCCTCCGCTGCGACGCCCGAGCTCTTCTGCGTGCGTGGCCTCCGAGCTCCCCCGTCCTCCGCCTGTTCCCGTCGCCCTCTGCTGCCTGTCCGCACGAACCGCCGCCCGCGCCAGCCTCCTCCGTTAGTGCACCCAGCCGCCGCGCGTCCTCCCGCTAGCCGC
The DNA here is from genome assembly GCA_963277665.1 of Viscum album. Lineage (NCBI taxonomy): Eukaryota > Viridiplantae > Streptophyta > Magnoliopsida > Santalales > Viscaceae > Viscum > Viscum album. The sequence continues at coordinate 66,604,027 of OY728126.1, forward strand.
GCCGGCCTCGACGCGCCCCGCCCGTTGCAGCAGCCTCCTGTCACCGCGCCACTCCAGCCGCCGTCCCGGCCCTGCTCCCGCCGGCCTCCGGTTTCAGCCTGCTCCGCAAGACCTTTCCCCCATTGTATGTTGTTTGTTTGTCTTTATTTATTTTTATTTTTATTATTATTATGTTATTATTATTATTATACTATTATTATTAGTGTTATTATTATGTTAATATTGTCATTAATATTACTATATCAATGTTAAAATTATTATTATGTTATTACTATTAATACTATATTATTATTATTATTATTATTATTATTATTATTATTATAAATATATTTATTTTTGTTTTAATTATTATTATATTATGTTGTTATTTTTATTACTATTTTTATTATTATCAAAATTATATTATTATTATGCTTATGTTATTATTATTATTATGATGTTAATATTATTATATTATTGTTATATTGTTATTGTTATAATTATTAATAAATTATTACTTTATTATCATGATCATATTATTATCATGTTAATTTTATTATTATTATTGTTGTTATTATTATTATTGCGCTATTATATTTATTATTGTTGTTATTAGTATTATGTCATTATAATAATTATTATTATTATGTTAATATTATTGTTACTCTTATTAGTATTATATTACTATTTTGTTATTATTACTATTATTATTGTTGTTGTTGCTATATTGTTATTATATTATTATTATTGTTATTTATTTATTCTCTTGATTATTTTTGTATGTGTTGTTTAACTATATATTTGTTTAATTGCTTATTTGCTTATTAATTAATTGATTAATTAATTAATTCTTTTATTTATTCGTTTATTTTTCCTTCGCGGAATCTTGGTGTTTATATTTAATTTATATTAATCCTTTTTCTGTCGCGGGTTGAGTGACATGTACCTTTTCACTGTTCAGCGTACGCAGTTAGTCCGCAAGGATCCGTTCTACTTTCCGTTGAGGTTCTGCCGTCTCCGCGCCTCAGTTTCGAGAGTGTTGGACTTTATCACGTGGCTTCGGACACACGTCGTGTCATCGCGCCTTGGTTCCAAGGTCTTTTTACCGTCGCGCTGGGTTTTTGAGGTAGGTCTCCCATTGCACTCGCCTTTAAATTAAGAATTTATTTATTCCTTGCCTTTTATTGAATTTCAGTAAATTTAAAGGAAAATTTAGTAGTTTTTATAGTGTGGTGATCTGCTGATGATAAAATCCATTTTTAATTCTAGCGTTTCATTAAAAGTGTTCTTCTTGGTTTTAGTTTTGTGCTTCCATGGTAGTATTGCTAAATGGTTCTTCCTGAATAATGAAAGTCATGTTAAATTGCGTTTTGAAATGTTTTTGGCGTGTGTAAATTTGTAGATGTATTGTTTATGGAAAATGGTGTTTTCTTAGAACCTTGATTAGAGAAAACGTCGTGTGACCTTTGAACTTGTTTTGGAAACTTTATGGGTGGCTCTTGGTTGATGAAAGATGTTTTCCTTTGTTACGCGAACAAAAGTTTGAATTTCATTTGGGAAATGGTGTTCCTTCAAAAAATGATTAAAGGCCCGTTTGGCTCTTGATAAAAGTGGGGTGCGTTTGGTGATTGGAAAGTGACTCTACTTGTGAAACAAATGTGTTCCAGGTTTAAGATGCTGATCTGAGTTTCTTAAATAAATTTCTAAGTGCGTTTCTGGTTTTCAATGAAATGGCGTGTGTCATCCCTTTTTAAAAACGCTTTAGTCTTAAATGATCAAAATGTAAGTGACATGACGGCCCGGTTGGCACTTTATCAAATGTGAAGTGATTGTATATATATATACGTACTTGTGAGGGCATTTCTACAGGGGGACTTCCCTTCGAGGGTTGTCGTGTAGTGATGTCCGTGTAAGGGGTTGGCAAGTGCGGTGAGATGAGTCACGCGTGCGAGGGTCTCCCACTTACACAGTGTTACTAAACTACCACGGGTTCCTGGGCGTCTTGTAGATTATCAAGTGACGGTTGCTTGCTAACCCTGATTAGACGGGTTAGTACCCCCTGGAGTTACAGACAGGCTAGGAGGGATGTGCCACTGGTTGGCTGTTAGGGCGACCAGTTGGTTATTGACTATGGAGTACCATGCCGGCAGGTAGTCTGAACCCGAGTACGTCCAGGGGTTTTCTAGGGATGTTCAGGATCACCCATGGTTATTGCTGATAACTTCTGGTTTATTTTTACTTGCACTTGGTTTTCCTTACCTGTTTACCTTTACTTGCACTTGTTTTCCCTACTTGTTTTCCTTCAGTCATATTTCACACCCTATACTGTTAGACTTTGAGAAAAATGGTTTTCAAATGAAAATGCTTTATTCGCTTTGGGTTAGATTTGAAAATGTAACACTTTGCTTTTCAGAATGAGTTTAAAACTAATGAAAAAGAACTAACTTTCGAAAAAGAATAAGGGAAATGTCTCGTGTTTGATTTTCAAGTAAAACGTTATGAAAAAAATTACTTTTATACATTATAGTTCAAACCTGGATTATGTAGATTCTATATTTATTGGCAGTGCTTTGGGACTTGTTGTTGGGCTCACCTACTGAGTACTTTTGTGCTCACGCCTATCTTTTACCATTTCAGTCGCAGGTCTTCTATTTTGAGTCGCTCAGTGTTGGAGCGAGGTTGCTCTCTAGTTGGGTGGTGACCTGAGAGGTCACATGGAGGTACGTGGTTGTGTGGTTTTTATTTCTTTTCCGCTGTTAGTGTTTATTTATTCTGTTCTATTTACTTTTGTTTTGGGCTGAAATCGTTCCCAACGATCAAGTCTTAATGCCCGGCACTGGTTGCCATCCCGGGGGGATCGGGAACGCCCCTCGGGACATGCCGCGGACCGGCTCGGGTGACCGGTTCAGGGTCGACCCGGGCTGGTTCGTGACAAAATGGTATCAAAGGGAGGTTCTTGTTATTTGGGTTGTCCGGTAGAAGGAGATTAGGACTGTCGGAACTCGAGAGGTAGGTACAGGAAGAGCGTCGCGAACTCTTGCTCGCACTGATCCTCGAGTTACCAGGGGTAGTTCGGGAATTGTGTCCTTGTCTTTCCTGGTTTGTCTTGGATTGAGAGATGATAATGGAGGCAAGCCGACGTTACGTCGTGATTTCACATGGAGTAGTGACCCATGTGGAGTCCGAGTACGTGGTTTGAATTCCTCCTAGTGGTCGACGCTGACTTGGGACATGGCCCACTACCATGTCGCCAGGTTGAGTGTAACTACTAGTCCCTCATTTCAGTGGTTGATGCAAATTTGGTTGCTGCTTATGTTTGGTCTGTGTAAGTACGTTGTTGGAAATGAAAAAGGTTTTTGAAAAATTGGACTGGTTTCTTTTAAAAGACTTTAAATGTATAAAATGTGTTTTGAAACTGAAATCTCTTGATTTGAAAATCTGTTGTTTGCTTGGAATTGGATAAGAATGATTTGGGTTGAAACCTCGGTTCCTCTTTATGAACGTTTGCACATGTGTGAGAATGCATGGAAAGTGTGTGTTGACGCACGTATGAATGGAATGTGGATAAAGACATGTGCAGCGGTTCATGAGATTACCTGGGTGTGTATTTGAAATTAAGGGCTTGATCTTTTTTTCTAAATTGGTTTTAAAAAGGAAATGTTTTGGAAAGTTTTTGGTTTGAAAGTGGATTGGTTTTTGGAAAGTGATCTTGAGAAAGGGTGGTTTTTGAAATCAAAAATGAAAAGGGAATTTTTAAAGAGGAGACTTTATTTTGGGTTGTGTTGTATTTGATTGGTCCTTGTGCTGACTGTTTTGATGAAAGCGCTTTTATTGATGTTGCTTCGATTTGATGTTGGTTTTGGCCTTGTGTTTTATATGTCGCTCAGGGAATGCCGCCCAGAAAGGTCTCTAAGGATTCTGATAGGTCATGCCCAGTTTTTGGTCCTTCTCAGACCTTGCCTATTCTCCGTGGTGATCAGGGTCCGTTAGAGGCAGTGAAATGGCTCGAGGAAGTGGAGCGTGTCTTTAGAATATTGGGAACTCCCGATAATGTTAAGGTTCGTGCAATTATGGAGTTGTTTGAGGGTCCAGCTCTGGACCAGTGGAAGATGGTTGCCCCACCGTCAATGCAAGGTGAAAATGACGTGGGATGTCTTCAGAACCGTTTTCATCCAATGGTTTGTACCTGAGGAAGTGAAGCTGGAGAAAAAGGGAGAGCTTGTGCATATTCAACAAGGCCAACAGACGGTGAAGGCATATGTTGACCATTTCAAGGAACTGATTTCCTTTTCTCCAGATGTAGCGTCGCATGAGCTCATGAAGGCCTCTCTTTTCACTGGAGGTCTTCGTCCAGAGATCAAGGAGCGAGTCCTCCCTTCTAAAGACCTTTGTTTCGAGAAGCTGGTGGAGAAAGCTTTCTTGGCTGAGTTGGTTTCCGGTGTGCGGGTGGCTAATACTTCAGCATCCCCTGTTGTTCGTAAGAGTTTCCCCTCTGGTGAGGAAAAGGCGCGAGAGATACCTGTCCCCAATGAGTTATCCCATTTGGTCCCAGCTTCCAGTTCATCAGATCGTTCGATGGTATGCTTTCAGTGTGGTCGTTTCGGGCATTTAAAGCCGTCTTGTCGCAACCCTCCAAGGACGTGTCATCGTTGTGGTTGTCTGGGTCATCTGGAGAAGTTTTGCAAGAAGCGTCACTTGAAGAGGAAGCTGTGATGGGAGAATGTCAGTACCTGACTGTGAGGCAGAAGATGCTTCAGCCATCAGAGCCCCAGCCACAAGTCTCGGGGTGAAGCTCGCGCACAGTCAGGAGTCCCCGGGGTTGTGAAGCCTTGGTCCAAGTTCTGTCTTCCGTGTTGACGGTGAAGCAATTAGAAACCTCTTCCATACTTGTTTTCCTGCTACAGAAGTTTCAACAGCATTGTAAATGCGTAGTTTTTCTATAAAGTGATGATGGACTTGTTCTATGATAAATCTAGGTGGACTTGTCGTGTGAATGTAATACCCTAAATCGTGTGTCCTTCTTAAAGGTGTGTTTGACCCTCGTGTGGGTTGGCCTCGTTTTAAGTTATGTTGTCGATGTGGTTATGTTTTGTGGACTTCGGTGGATCATGTCTCCAATTTGATGTCGGTTAAATGTTTTTCTATAGGTTTTCCCTGGTGTTGAAGGTTGTTGACTCTGGTTGAGGATTTAATGTCTTGACGGAAGTGTTGTTTTAATCGTACTATAGGAGTTGGTTTGAATTGGTTGGGAGTTCCCGCGTCGACCCCCCCACCTTTCCTAGGATTTTCTATTTAGATGTTCAACTTTCCTGCACTAGTTAAGTTCTTGTGGTGGGGAGAACCCCTTCGTGTTCTCCCCTCAATCTCGGACCCTAGTTTTCTCTTGAATCGGTCGGGTGTGACCTGTGTAGAGTAAGGTCATCCCCGAGATTCTCAGTTCCCTCTAGTTCCTTTAGTTCCGTTGGGGCATGGACTTAAATCTTGACCGACTTTTGGCCTGGTGACTTTCTGGGGGCAGAAAGTGTCTGTGGTGGGGAGAATTGTCACACCCCGACCGCGGATGTCCGTAATTGTTCTCCTTTCTTGGTCCCGGTTTAAATTTTTTCGGAGATTAATTGCATTGGCGGTTTAGCGCCGGTGCGCGGTCACCGCATTGTCAGCGGTGACCGTGCGTTCAGCCCGGGTGACAGTGTGTTCACCCGGCGTTTTAAATTTTATAATTTTTATGTTGGTATTTTATTATTAGTAACTTTTTATTTGTGTTATTATTATTGTGTATATGTTTATATATGTTTTTATATATATATGTATAACAATGTATGTGTATATATATATAGATTTATATATGTATAAATATATATACTTTTGTAACATCTTTAAATTATTTTATAATTATTATTTTAAATATGTGATCAAAATAATTATTATTTGAATTAACTAATTTATTATTTATTATTATTATAAGTTTTATTATTATTATTATAAGCTTTATCATTATTTTCATTATTTTTCTTTTATATATATATATATTTTAACCCCCTCCTAACCCTAACCCGGTTTCCCCACCCCCCGTGGCGGCGCTCCCTCTCGCTCTATCTCTCCCCCGCGCGACCCTCTGCGCTGTCCTCCTCCCGCACCCGCAGCGCCGCTCGCTGCCCCATCGTCCACGGCCTCCCCTTCGTCCGGCGCCGCACCGACCTCCGTCCCGACCTCCGGCGCCAGCGCCTCCATCGCGGCACTCCGCCCGCACCGCCCCGCTTCTCCCCTGCCCTCCGCTGCGACGCCCGAGCTCTTCTGCGTGCGTGGCCTCCGAGCTCCCCCGTCCTCCGCCTGTTCCCGTCGCCCTCTGCTGCCTGTCCACACGAACCGCCGCCCGCGCCAGCCTCCTCCGTTAGTGCACCCAGCCGCCGCGCGTCCTCCCGCTAGCCGCGCCGGCCTCGACGCGCCCCGCCCGTTGCAGCAGCCTCCTGTCACCGCGCCACTCCAGCCGCCGTCCCGGCCCTGCTCCCGCCGGCCTCCGGTTTCAGCCTGCTCCGCAAGACCTTTCCCCCATTGTAAGTTGTTTGTTTGTCTTTATTTATTTTTATTTTTATTATTATTATGTTATTATTATTATTATACTATTATTATTAGTGTTATTATTATGTTAATATTGTCATTAATATTACTATATCAATGTTAAAATTATTATTATGTTATTACTATTAATACTATATTATTATTATTATTATTATTATTATTATTATTATTATTATTATAAATATATTTATTTTTGTTTTAATTATTATTATATTATGTTGTTATTTTTATTACTATTTTTATTATTATCAAAATTATATTATTATTATGCTTATGTTATTATTATTATTATGATGTTAATATTATTATATTATTGTTATATTGTTATTGTTATAATTATTAATAAATTATTACTTTATTATCATGATCATATTATTATCATGTTAATTTTATTATTATTATTGTTGTTATTATTATTATTGCGCTATTATATTTATTATTGTTGTTATTAGTATTATGTCATTATAATAATTATTATTATTATGTTAATATTATTGTTACTCTTATTAGTATTATATTACTATTTTGTTATTATTACTATTATTATTGTTGTTGTTTCTATATTGTTATTATATTATTATTATTGTTATTTATTTATTCTCTTGATTATTTTTGTATGTGTTATTTAACTATATATTTGTTTAATTGCTTATTTGTTTATTAATTAATTGATTAATTAATTAATTCTTTTATTTATTCGTTTATTTTTCCTTCGCGGAATCTTGGTGTTTATATTTAATTTATATTAATCCTTTTTCTGTCGCGGGTTGAGTGACATGTACCTTTTCACTGTTCAGCGTACGCAGTTAGTCCGCAAGGATCCGTTCTACTTTCCGTTGAGGTTCTGCCGTCTCCGCGCCTCAGTTTCGAGAGTGTTGGACTTTATCACATGGCTTCGGACACACGTCGTGTCATCGCGCCTTGGTTCCAAGGTCTTTTTACCGTCGCGCTCGGTTTTTGAGGTAGGTCTCCCATTGCACTCGCCTTTAAATTAAGAATTTATTTATTCCTTGCCTTTTATTGAATTTCAGTAAATTTAAAGGAAAATTTAGTAGTTTTTATAGTGTGGTGATCTGCTGATGATAAAAGCCATTTTTAATTCTAGCGTTTCATTAAAAGTGTTCTTCTTGGTTTTAGTTTTGTGCTTCCATGGTAGTATTGCTAAATGGTTCTTCCTGAATAATGAAAGTCATGTTAAATTGCGTTTTGAAATGTTTTTGGCGTGTGTAAATTTGTAGATGTATTGTTTATGGAAAATGGTGTTTTCTTAGAACCTTGATTAGAGAAAACGTCGTGTGACCTTTGAACTTGTTTTGGAAACTTTATGGGTGGCTCTTGGTTGATGAAAGATGTTTTCCTTTGTTACGCGAACAAAAGTTTGAATTTCATTTGGGAAATGGTGTTCCTTCAAAAAATGATTAAAGGCCCGTTTGGCTCTTGATAAAAGTGGGGTGCGTTTGGTGATTGGAAAGTGACTCTACTTGTGAAACAAATGTGTTCCAGGTTTAAGATGCTGATCTGAGTTTCTTAAATAAATTTCTAAGTGCGTTTCTGGTTTTCAATGAAATGGCGTGTGTCATCCCTTTTTAAAAACGCTTTAGTCTTAAATGATCAAAATGTAAGTGACATGACGGCCCGGTTGGCACTTTATCAAATGTGAAGTGATTGTATATATATATACGTACTTGTGGGGGCATTTCTACAGGGGGACTTCCCTTCGAGGGTTGTCGTGTAGTGATGTCCGTGTAAGGGGTTGGCAAGTGCGGTGAGATGAGTCACGCGTGCGAGGGTCTCCCACTTACACAGTGTTACTAAACTACCACGGGTTCCTGGGCGTCTTGTAGATTATCGAGTGACGGTTGCTTGCTAACCCTGATTAGACGGGTTAGTACCCCCTGGAGTTACAGACAGGCCAGGAGGGATGTGCCACTGGTTGGCTGTTAGGGCGGCCAGTTGGTTATTGACTATGGAGTACCATGCCGGCAGGTAGTCTGAACCCGAGTACGTCCAGGGGTTTTCTAGGGATGTTCAGGATCACCCATGGTTATTGTTGATAACTTCTGGTTTATTTGTACTTGCACTTGGTTTTCCTTTCCTGTTTACCTTTACTTGCACTTGTTTTCCCTGCTTGTTTTCCTTTAGTCATATTTCACAGCCTATACTGTTAGACTTTGAGAAAAATGGTTTTCAAATGAAAATGCTTTATTCGCTTTGGGTTAGATTTGAAAATGTAACACTTTGCTTTTCAGAATGAGTTTAAAACTAATGAAAAAGAACTAACTTTCGAAAAAGAATAAGGGAAATGTCTCGTGTTTGATTTTCAAGTAAAACGTTATGAAAAAAATTACTTTTATACATTATAGTTCAAACCTGGATTATGTAGATTCTATATTTATTGGCAGTGCTTTGGGACTTGTTGTTGGGCTCACCTACTGAGTACTTTTGTGCTCACGCCTATCTTTTACCATTTCAGTCGCAGGTCTTCTATTTTGAGTCGCTCAGTGTTGGAGCGAGGTTTCTCTCTAGTTGGGTGGTGACCTGAGAGGTCACATGGAGGTACGTGGTTGTGTGGTTTTTATTTCTTTTCCGCTGTTAGTGTTTATTTATTCTGTTCTATTTACTTTTGTTTTGGGCTGAAATCGTTCCCAACGATCAAGTCTTAATGCCCGGCACTGGATGCCATCCCGGGGGGATCGGGAACGCCCCTCGGGACTTTCCGCGGACCGGCTCGGGTGACCGGTTCAGGGTCGACCCGGGCTGGTTCGTGACAAAATGGTATCAAAGGGAGGTTCTTGTTATTTGGGTTGTCCGGTAGAAGGAGATTAGGACTGCCGGAACTCGAGAGGTAGGTACAGGAAGAGCGTCGCGAACTCTTGCTCGCACTGATCCTCGAGTTACCAGGGGTAGTTCAGGAATTGTGTCCTTGTCTTTCCTGGTTTGTCTTGGATTGAGAGATGATAATGGAGGCAAGCCGACGTTACGTCGTGATTTCACATGGAGTAGTGACCCATGTGGAGTCCGAGTACGTGGTTTGAATTCCTCCTAGTGGTCGACGCTGACTTGGGACATGGCCCACTACCATGTCGCCAGGTTGAGTGTAACTACTAGTCCCTCATTTCAGTGGTTGATGCAAATTTGGTTGCTGCTTATGTTTGGTCTGTGTAAGTACGTTGTTGGAAATGAAAAAGGTTTTTGAAAAATTGGACTGGTTTCTTTTAAAAGACTTTAAATGTATAAAATGTGTTTTGAAACTGAAATCTCTTGATTTGAAAATCTGTTGTTTGCTTGGAATTGGATAAGAATGATTTGGGTTGAAACCTCGGTTCCTCTTTATGAACGTTTGCACATGTGTGAGAATGCATGGAAAGTGTGTGTTGACGCACGTATGAATGGAATGTGGATAAAGACATGTGCAGCGGTTCATGAGATTACCTGGGTGTGTATTTGAAATTAAGGGCTTGATCTTGTTTTCTAAATTGGTTTTAAAAAGGAAATGTTTTGGAAAGTTTTTGGTTTGAAAGTGGATTGGTTTTTGGAAAGTGATCTTGAGAAAGGGTGGTTTTTGAAATCAAAAATGAAAAGGGAATTTTTAAAGAGGAGACTTTATTTTGGGTTGTGTTGTATTTGATTGGTCCTTGTGCTGACTGTTTTGATGAAAGCGCTTTTATTGATGTTGCTTCGATTTGATGTTGGTTTTGGCCTTGTGTTTTATATGTCGCTCAGGGAATGCCGCCCAGAAAGGTCTCTAAGGATTCTGATAGGTCATGCCCAGTTTTTGGTCCTTCTCAGACCTTGCCTATTCTCCGTGGTGATCAGGGTCCGTTAGAGGCAGTGAAATGGCTCGAGGAAGTGGAGCGTGTCTTTAGAATATTGGGAACTCCCGATAATGTTAAGGTTCGTGCAATTATGGAGTTGTTTGAGGGTCCAGCTCTGGACCAGTGGAAGATGGTTGCCCCACCGTCAATGCAAGGTGAAAATGACGTGGGATGTCTTCAGAACCGTTTTCATCCAATGGTTTGTACCTGAGGAAGTGAAGCTGGAGAAAAAGGGAGAGCTTGTGCATATTCAACAAGGCCAACAGACGGTGAAGGCATATGTTGACCATTTCAAGGAACTGATTTCCTTTTCTCCAGATGTAGCGTCGCATGAGCTCATGAAGGCCTCTCTTTTCACTGGAGGTCTTCGTCCAGAGATCAAGGAGCGAGTCCTCCCTTCTAAAGACCTTTGTTTCGAGAAGCTGGTGGAGAAAGCTTTCTTGGCTGAGTTGGTTTCTGGTGTGCGGGTGGATAATACTTCAGCATCCCCTGTTGTTCGTAAGAGTTTCCCCTCTGGTGAAGAAAAGGCGCGAGAGATACCTGTCCCCAATGAGTTATCCCATTTGGTCCCAGCTTCCAGTTCATCAGATCGTTCGATGGTATGCTTTCAGTGTGGTCGTTTCGGGCATTTAAAGCCGTCTTGTCGCAACCCTCCAAGGACGTGTCATCGTTGTGGTTGTCTGGGTCATCTGGAGAAGTTTTGCAAGAAGCGTCACTTGAAAAGGAAGCTGTGATGGGAGAATGTCAGTACCTGACTGTGAGGCAGAAGATGCTTCAGCCATCAGAGCCCCAGCCACAAGTCTCGGGGTGAAGCTCGCGCACAGTCAGGAGTCCCCGGGGTTGTGAAGCCTTGGTCCAAGTTCTGTCTTCCGTGTTGACGGTGAAGCAATTAGAAACCTCTTCCATACTTGTTTTCCTGCTACTAAAGTTTCAACAGCATTGTAAATGCGTAGTTTTTCTATAAAGTGATGATGGACTTGTTCCATGATAAATCTAGGTGGACTTGTCGTGTGAATGTAATACCCTAAATCGTGTGTCCTTCTTAAAGGTGTGTTTGACCCTCGTGTGGGTTGGCCTCGTTTTAAGTTATGTTGTCGATGTGGTTATGTTTTGTGGACTTCGGTGGATCATGTCTCCAATTTGATGTCGGTTAAATGTTTTTCTATAGGTTTTCCCTGGTGTTGAAGGTTGTTGACTCTGGTCGAGGATTTAATGTCTTGACGGAAGTGTTGTTTTAATCGTACTATAGGAGCTGGTTTGAATTGGTTGGGAGTTCCCGCGTCGACCCCCCCACCTTTCCTAGGATTTTCTATTTAGATGTTCAACTTTCCTGCACTAGTTATGTTCTTGTGGTGGGGAGAACCCCTTCGTGTTCTCCCCTCAATCTCGGACCCTAGTTTTCTCTTGAATCGGTCGGGTGTGACCTGTGTAGAGTAAGGTCATCCCCGAGATTCTCAGTTCCCTCTGGTTCCTTTAGTTCCGTTGGGGCATGGACTTAAATCTTGACCGACTTTTGGCCTGGTGACTTTCTGGGGGCAGAAAGTGTCTGTGGTGGGGAGAATTGTCACACCCCGACCGCGGATGTCCGTAATTGTTCTCCTTTCTTGGTCCCGGTTTAAATTTTTTCGGAGATTAATTGCATTGGCGGTTTCGCGCCGGTGCGCGGTCACCGCATTGTCAGCGGTGACCGTGCGTTCAGCCCGGGTGACAGTGTGTTCACCCGGTGTTTTAAATTTTATAATTTTTATGTTGGTATTTTATTATTAGTAACTTTTTATTTGTGTTATTATTATTGTGTATATGTTTATATATGTTTTTATATATATATGTATAACAATGTATGTGTATATATATACTTTTGTAACATCTTTAAATTATTTTATAATTATTATTTTAAATATGTGATCAAAATAATTATTATTTGAATTAACTAATTTATTATTTATTATTATTATAAGTTTTATTATTATTATTATAAGCTTTATCATTATTTTCATTATTTTTCTTTTATATATATATATATATTTTAACCCCCTCCTAACCCTAACCCGGTTTCCCCCCCCCCCCCCCCGTGGCGGCGCTCCCTCTCGCTCTATCTCTCCCCCGCGCGACCCTCTGCGCTGTCCTCCTCCCGCACCCGCAGCGCCGCTCGCTGCCCCGTCGTCCACGGCCTCCCCTTCGTCCGGCGCCGCACCGACCTCCGTCCCGACCTCTGGTGCCAGCGCCTCCATCGCGGTACTCCGCCCGCACCGCCCCGCTTCTCCCCTGCCCTCCGCTGCGACGCCCGAGCTCTTCTGCGTGTGTGGCCTCCGAGCTCCCCCGTCCTCCGCCTGTTCCCGTCGCCCTCTGCTGCCTGTCCGCACGAACCGCCGCCCGCGCCAGCCTCCTCCGTTAGTGCACCCAGCCGCCGCGCGTCCTCCCGCTAGCCGCGCCGGCCTCGACGCGCCCCGCCCGTTGCAGCAGCCTCCTGTCACCGCACCACTCCAGCCGCCGTCCCGGCCCTGCTCCCGCCGGCCTCCGGTTTCAGTCTGCTCCGCAAGACCTTTCCCCAATTGTAAGTTGTTTGTTTGTCTTTATTTATTTTTATTTTTATTATTATTATGTTATTATTATTATTATACTATTATTATTAGTGTTATTATTATGTTAATATTGTCATTAATATTACTATATCAATGTTAAAATTATTATTATGTTATTACTATTAATACTATATTATTATTATTATTATTATTATTATTATTATAAATATATTTATTTTTGTTTTAATTATTATTATATTATGTTGTTATTTTTATTACTATTTTTATTATTATCAAAATTATATTATTATTATGCTTATGTTATTATTATTATTATGATGTTAATATTATTATATTATTGTTATATTGTTATTGTTATAATTATTAATAAATTATTACTTTATTATCATGATCATATTATTATCATGTTAATTTTATTATTATTATTGTTGTTATTATTATTATTGCGCTATTATATTAATTATTGTTGTTATTAGTATTATGTCATTATAATAATTATTATTATTATGTTAATATTATTGTTACTCTTATTAGTATTATATTACTATTTTGTTATTATTACTATTATTATTGTTATTTATTTATTCTCTTGATTATTTTTGTATGTGTTATTTAACTATATATTTGTTTAATTGCTTATTTGTTTATTAATTAATTGATTAATTAATTAATTCTTTTATTTATTCGTTTATTTTTCCTTCGCGGAATCTTGTTGTTTATATTTAATTTATATTAATCCTTTTTCTGTCGCGGGTTGAGTGACATGTACCTTTTCACTGTTCAGCGTACGCAGTTAGTCCGCAAGGATCCGTTCTACTTTCCGTTGAGGTTCTGCCGTCTCCGCGCCTCAGTTTCGAGAGTGATGGACTTTATCACATGGCTTCGGACACACGTCGTGTCATCGCGCCTTGGTTCCAAGGTCTTTTTACCGTCGCGCTCGGTTTTTGAGGTAGGTCTCCCATTGCACTCGCCTTTAAATTAAGAATTTATTTATTCCTTGCCTTTTATTGAATTTCAGTAAATTTAAAGGAAAATTTAGTAGTTTTTATAGTGTGGTGATCTGCTGATGATAAAAGCCATTTTTAATTCTAGCGTTTCATTAAAAGTGTTCTTCTTGGTTTTAGTTTTGTGCTTCCATGGTAGTATTGCTAAATGGTTCTTCCTGAATAATGAAAGTCATGTTAAATTGCGTTTTGAAATGTTTTTGGCGTGTGTAAATTTGTAGATGTATTGTTTATGGAAAATGGTGTTTTCTTAGAACCTTGATTAGAGAAAACGTCGTGTGACCTTTGAACTTGTTTTGGAAACTTTATGGGTGGCTCTTGGTTGATGAAAGATGTTTTCCTTTGTTACGCGAACAAAAGTTTGAATTTCATTTGGGAAATAGTGTTCCTTCAAAAAATGATTAAAGGCCCGTTTGGCTCTTGATAAATGTGGGGTGCGTTTGGTGATTGGAAAGTGACTCTACTTGTGAAACAAATGTGTTCCAGGTTTAAGATGCTGATCTGAGTTTCTTAAATAAATTTCTAAGTGCATTTCTGGTTTTCAATGAAATGGCGTGTGTCATCCCTTTTTAAAAACGCTTTAGTCTTAAATGATCAAAATGTAAGTGACATGACGGCCCGGTTGGCACTTTATCAAATGTGAAGTGATTGTATATATATATACGTACTTATGTGGGCATTTCTAAAGGGGGACTTCCCTTCGAGGGTTGTCGTGTAGTGATGTCCGTGTAAGGGGTTGGCAAGTGCGGTGAGATGAGTCACGCGTGCGAGGGTCTCCCACTTACACAGTGTTACTAAACTACCACGGGTTCCTGGGCGTCTTGTAGATTATCGAGTGACGGTTGCTTGCTAACCCTGATTAGACGGGTTAGTACCCCCTGGAGTTACAGACAGGCCAGGAGGGATGTGCCACTGGTTGGCTGTTAGGGCGGCCAGTTGGTTATTGACTATGGAGTACCATGCCGGCAGGTAGTCTGAACCCGAGTACGTCCAGGGGTTTTCTAGGGATGTTCAGGATCACCCATGGTTATTGCTGATAACTTCTGGTTTATTTGTACTTGCACTTGGTTTTCCTTACCTGTTTACCTTTACTTGCACTTGTTTTCCCTGCTTGTTTTCCTTCAGTCATATTTCACAGCCTATACTGTTAGACTTTGAGAAAAATGGTTTTCAAATGAAAATGCTTTATTCGCTTTGGGTTAGATTTGAAAATGTAACACTTTGCTTTTCAGAATGAGTTTAAAACTAATGAAAAAGAACTAACTTTCGAAAAAGAATAAGGGAAATGTCTCGTGTTTGTGTTTCAAGTAAAACGTTATGAAAAAAATTACTTTTATACATTATAGTTCAAACCTGGATTATGTAGATTCTATATTTATTGGCAGTGCTTTGGGAATTGTTGTTGGGCTCACCTACTGAGTACTTTTGTGCTCACGCCTATCTTTTACCATTTCAGTCGCAGGTCTTCTATTTTGAGTCGCTCAGTGTTGGAGCGAGGTTGCTCTCTAGTTGGGTGGTGACCTGAGAGGTCACATGGAGGTACGTGGTTGTGTGGTTTTTATTTCTTTTCCGCTGTTAGTGTTTATTTATTCTGTTCTATTTACTTTTGTTTTGGGCTGAAATCGTTCCCAACGATCAAGTCTTAATGCCCGGCACTGGTTGCCATCCCGGGGGGATCGGGAACGCCCCTCGGGACTTGCCGCGGACCGGCTCGGGTGACCAGTTCAGGGTCGACCCGGGCTGGTTCGTGACAGAAATGATTACCACTACTAACTCAAGATCACAAGTTTGGTAGTTTTGTTCATGAATTTTTATCTTCTTAGGTGCATAGTCAATCACTCAATCATTTTTCATATGGACACAACCATGTCTTTTCTTTGATGCATAACTATAGATAAAAAACTCATCATTCTCCGATGGTAGGGTTAGGATCAGAGCATTCACTAACCTACTCATCATTTATTCAAAAAAAAATTCACATTCCTTTTTTCAAAAAAAATTAACCTTTTTCATGTGATCTTGGTCATTGGGATGGCTAAACATTGATGTTAGGAATGAAACACTGTTAACAACCTACTAAACTAATAAAACTGCATACCTTAGTTACATTCATTGGAGTAGGCCATTATTGCACAACCTTTGTCATCACAGGATCTACAAATATTCTATCCTTAGATACAATGTGGCTGAGAAATGAAATTGATTGGAACCAAAAATCACACTTGCTAAACATCAAATATAAATTATTTCTTTTATTTGTCTTCAGAATGGCGGACACATATTTTTCATGATCTTCAATGATTTTAGAGTATACCAAGAAAACATTAACAAACACCACCAAAACTTCATCAAGATATTCCCTAAAAACTCTGTTCCTTAGATCCTTGACAATATATGATGCATTAGATAGTCCAAAATACATTTCTATAAACACATAATGCATGTACCTGGTTCGAAATTCAATTTTTGAAATGTTTTCATTCCTCACAAGAAACTGATAATATCCAGATCGAATATAAATCTTTGGAAAATATTTGGCTCTATGCAGTGGATCAAATAAATCATTAATTTGAGGCATATGATAATTATTCATTATTGTAATAGCATTGATTTCCTTGTATTCATTGGACAACCTCTAGATCAATCTTTCATCGTGACAAAGAGGACATGGGCACCCCATGGAGAAAAATGAGGTTGAATAAATCATTTATCACTCAATTATTCTAGTATCTTATTTCGTTACATTATCTATACATTGTACATTCTACATGGGATCTTTGATATGGGCCTTGAATCAGGAATTATGTCAATGGAAAACTCAATTTCCCACTTTGGATGATGTCCAGGTAAATCCACTAGAAATGTGTCAACATATTCTTGCACAATAGGTACATCTTATACATTTACATTCATCTCCTTATCCATATTTATTTCATTACCATCCTCCCCAATAATTAAATTTAGTAGACCTATTGGGGATGTATCTAGATGAGAATCAGATGGTGAGGTTTCTGCTCTAAAGATAATAAATTCTACACTGTTATCAAAAATTGTAACATCCTTCTTTTTCCCGTAGATATTCACATCTTATTTTTATATAAAATTGATACCGAGAATTATATCATAGTCAACCATTAGTTTTAAGACAAGGTTAGAAACAAAAGAAAGTTTATGTGTCATGAGGTGGACTAATCGACATGCCTCTGTTGTAATGATACATCCACTAGGGGTATTGAATGATAACTCCTTCAATAAATTAAATTAGACGTATCTAATTTTCATGGAAAACTGGGATGATATAAATGAATGTGATGATCATGAATACAATGAAGTGTTGGCTAATTTGGATTAAAAAATCAATGTACCTGCCACTACATGGTTAGGAACTTCATACTCAACAGTTGTGATAGCATAAACTGGGCCCTTCTCCCTTGGCCTTCTTTGGGGAATGTTTCCCTTCCAATTTGGATATTCATGTGATAAATTTCCCATCCCCAGACAACTGTAGCACAGAACATTGGTATCTTCCTTCTTCTCCATACAATCATGATCTTGGTGAACTTTTTCTCCACACATGTAAAAGACACCCATTACCTTCAGGCAAGTGTGAGGGTGTTTCTTCCCACAATTACTATAGCAAGGAAATTCAACTATTCCATTTTTCACCATTTACTTATTTCCTTTTTTAGAGCTTTCAGAAGACCTCATCTTTTCTTGTTTTATATTAAAGTTATAAGACATATAAATTTACTTTTCTATCTTAATAGAGCTTGAAACTATATCTCCATAAGAAGAGAAACATTGGGATACGAGAGCCCTTTGGTGGGATGGTTTCAAACCATAAAATAAGCGATCCATTTTTCTCCTAGGATTATGTATGTATTCGGCAGCATATCTCATCATCCTTGTAAAGTTTGATTTCTACTTGGAAACATTTTCATCCCCCTTATGCCTCAAATTCATGAATTACCTCTCCAAATCTACTTGATGTTCCCAATGGAAATATTTTTCTTGGAATATTTCCTTAAAATACCTTCATTCCATATCTTCTATTTCTTCCTCCTCCTATGAGTTTTGGATTAATGACCACCACTAATCCGCATCTCCCGATAGACGATAAACTATCATGAAAACATTCTATATTTAATTGCATCCCAAATAGATAAATATATACTCTAGGTAACATATCCACTACTCTGATACAAATGGGTTAGTTGTCCCATTGAAATATTGAGGCTGTTGACGCATAAAGTGATCTATCATAGCTCCTCTATGTGATAGATCTGGATGCTCTATACGGGTAAGGTTATTGTTAATATCCAGAGTAAGTTTTCCTGGTATAGTTATTAGTTTATCAACACTATTCAAAGAACCATATCCAACATCAAAATAATGAATCAGAGGGAAATCTCTAAAGAGGACATTAGTGTTCGTGCGGTTTCCATTCCTTCCACTTACCTTGTATCTGAACGCTTTATTCATTTTAATGTCCTATATAACCACATTAGATTCATTAATTTAAAATTAAAGAACTTTTTATACATGAATATGTTTCATTATAGTTTCATTAAGTTAACTTATGGTCCCTTGGATGAGTTATAGTGTTTAAAAACATCGTTTGGGTATGTTCATTTTTATGTTTTTCTTGAGCAGTTCACATGTATTCATAAATGGAATTTCGTTTCGAACAAGGGTAAACATACAAAAGTGATATTTCATGTAATTAATAATATTTTATAAGTTTAAATGATATTAGAATGAATTATATTATATACAATGTGGAAGAATAATTAGAAAATAATTAAATGAAGATTGTTTGAGTTAATTTGGGAGGTTTTTTATAATAATGAACTTGTTTGGTTTAATAATTTAGTAATATACACATAAGTTGTTTCCAGAACATGAAATAGGATATAAAACATATAATATTATATGACTCAACTGTAAAAATAATTTTTGTACTAGAACTTAATTCTTTAAAGGAAATTGAATACATGTCGTTCTTAATGCTGATAGATTAACACATCACAAACAACATTTTCTTTTATTATATAAAAGGTAGATGTGAAAGAGATTGGATCGTATAATACCCAAATAGTAACGTAAAATTACATTTAATTTATGATACTAGAGTCACCAAACCATTTGAATGAAGATAGGTGCAGAGATAATAAGAAAAGTAACTGAAATTCAAAGGAGATTAAAGGAAAAGAAGGAGAGAAATTACCTCTTGAACCCTACTCTTCATATCCTCTTTAAGGGACCTAGGCTTGGTCTTTTGATGAGTACTAAAACTATTGGATATTGGAGAGGGGCTAGGTATGATTCTTGGGTATATTTTTGAAAGGTCTGGAAGCTTGAGATGTTTGAGGAGATGAGGGTGTGATGTGTGGTATTTTTAGGGGAGGGGAGAGGGGATTTCTCAATTTAAAATTCATTATTTTATTATCTCCCTAAACGATAAGGAATAGTGAGTCTTCCATGTAGAAGAATAGTAATTAGATCATGTGAACCCGAACCAATTGGTTTTACATCAATATAACATCATTCATGACTCTATAATTAGCTTATTTTTCTTATTTTGAAAATTATGGTATTTCACTATTCATAAAAATTTCTTGTATTTTAGACAAATCCCAAAAATTAACCCCAACCATTTTTTAATTTGCATAATCCAAAAATGAAGTCCATTTTTATAAAATAATTTTCTAAATATGATTAATTTAATTTTAAATTAAAAGAATAATTTACAAGAAAAATAATGTTTTTAAAATTAAAACTGATTTCATAATGCTTTCAAAAAATTATATAAGGTCTTATAAAATTATCATAAAACCAGAAGACGTAGAATTTTTAATTTATGAAAAAATTTTATGAAAATAAATTTTCTTTTAAATTTATTAATTAATTATAATTAATTTTTTATGACAAGATAAAAAATTACAATACTTTTACTATGCTCAATTTACCACTTTCTAAGATGCCTAAATTTTATTTAATTACTCTTGTGTAAGGTTACTATTATTTTGGATGATTTAGTATTCATTAGTGTCATATTACTATTCATAAGGGTAGGTTACTATTCATAAATGTGGGTTACTATTCAAAAAATTTTGTTTTTTCTATCGGACTCCAAACATTTTTCTGATCACATTCGTGTATGTCAGATTATTGAAATTCAAACCATAAAAGTGGAAACATTGTGTTTAATGGTCACATAGAATATAGTATCATGATATTTAAATGGGCTTCCTAATGAGATTATATTATAGGGAATAATTATAATGACAAATTTCCATTAATAAAACATGGGGTCGTTACATTCTCCCCCCATAGAAATTTCACCCTTGAGAATTCGTTTTACACAAACATGTGATGGTACTTCTCCTTCATAGCCTGATAAAGTTCCTATGTAGCTTCTTCAAACATATGGTTCTACCAAAACACATTGAAAATGTGTGTTGTCATGTTTCCTAGAACCTTATCTCTCTGTTCAAAAATCATCACTAGTTTCTCCTCATTGGAGAGATCATCTTATAATTGTACCACCTATTAGTTCTGTACATGTGAGAGATTAGGAATGTACTTCCACTAGAGTGATACGTGAAACACATCATGAAATTGAGAAATATATGGTGGTAATACCAGCTGATATGTGATGGGTCTTATACAGTCAAGGATCTCAAAGGTACCAATGTACGTTGTCTTTGCCTCCATTTCTTTACAAACTGCATGGCTCTCTTTCGTGGTGATAATTGAAGGAAGAATTTATCTCTAACATTGAACACCAATTACATTTGGCGGTTTTCAGTGTAGTTATTTTGCTGACTCTAAGAATCTTTAATGTGTTTTCGGATGACTTGAACCTCTCTATAAACTCTTGCACATGATTAGATCCAAGTAACTTTTTTTCTCCAACTTCATCCCAATAGGTTGGAGTTCTACATCGCTTATCATACAAAGCTTCATACAGAGCCATATGAATACTCGAGTAGAAGCTATTATATTATTAGAACTCAACCAATGGGAGATGTTGATCCCTTCCACCTTGTTAGTTGTAGAGAGAATGCTCTTAGCATAACTTCAAATGTCTGAATAGTCCTTTCTGATTGGCCATCAGTATGAGGGTGATAGGCCATACTGAAATTTAATTCAGTGTCAATGTATGTTGATGACCTATCTTGAATTTAGATGTGAACCTTGGATCAAGATCATAGGAAATCGAGAGTGGAAGTATTTGTAGTGTACCCTATTCCTTCACATATATCATTGCAAGTTGTTCAAGTTGGAGGTCTTCCCAAATAGTGATAAATAAGGTAGTATTGGTGAGTCGGTCAACCACAACCCATATCACATTATTTACCTTCATCATCTTCTGGAGACCCATGACAGAGTCCATAGTTACATTATCCCATTTACTCATGGATTTAGGCAATGGATGCATCATCCCTTTCAACTTAAATTGCCCTAATTTAGATTTTGGACATATCGAGCACCATGATATATATTCCATAGTCTCCTTCTTCATGTTATCCTACCAGAAGTGTTCATGGAGATCACAATACAACATGGTACTCCTAGGATGGATAGATAATGTTGAGATATGTGCATAGTCAAATAGCTCATTCTCTATCGCGGGTGAGGAATGAACACAAAGACGCATTCCAAACCAAATCACACCATCATCGTCAATATGGAACTCGTGTAATTTCCCTTCTTTAACTGCATTCACCCTCTTTTGTATGTCTAAATAATCCCCTTATTCTTCACTAATCATTTCCTAGATGGATGATTGTGAAATCCTTTGGTAAAGGTAGGATGTATACTCTATCCTTATGATTTACAAATCCATTCTTTTCATATCAAAGAAGATAGGGTCTTTCTCAATCCATAATATAGATAGAGTAGCATGTTCTTTTATAATTAGAGTATCATCTACCTTGTTCGCCTTTTAGAAAGATAGTTGGTAGAGAAATATTAATCCATTATTATCTATAGAAATCTTTTTTGACGCATGTGGAGATAATTTTTTGTGAATATATACATTAGGCTATTGTGGTCGGTGTATATGTCAAAATTCTCAACGTAAAGGTTGTGCGGCTAGATTTTCAATGCAAAAATCAAGGCTGCCAGCTCTAGATCAAGCTTCAAGTAGTTCTTCTCATGGATCGTCAACTACTGTGAGGCATTGGCTATCACATATTCATTTTTCATGAGTACAAACCCCAAGTCCTTCTTTGAAGAATCACTGTATATCACAAAAATTTATCAACATTTTGGTATTGTGAGTACTGGTGCAATGATAAAGCTTAACTTTACCTCCTTGAAGTTTCCTTCACATTATTCCGTATAGAACTAATTGCCCCTTTACATGTTAACATAATTATTGGGATTGACAAAAAAATGAAATTTCTTGCAATATTTTTGTAGTCCCCATCTAATCCAAGAAAAATGGATTTTGGTGACACTGGAGGGCCTGCTCTATTACTCAATAACCATTTTTTTTGAAGGGTCGACACAAATTATCTCACATGTGATTACATGTTGCAAGAACCTTCCATTATTCATCCAAAATCATGACTTTCTAAACATGGAATACAACTTATCCTTTCTCAATGTCTCCAAACCAAGTCATAGATGGTATTCATCTTCCTCTTTTCTGTTAGAGTAGATGACATTTTTATAATTAATCTTTACCAAAAAATTGATGAGGTAATGTCTCAGGACTCTATTAATCAAATACATGAATATTTAATGGGAATAATATGTCTGAAGGGAATAACCATAAACACATAGTTCCCATACATTTTATGAAGGACGGCCTTCTGAATATCTTCTTTCTTCGCCTTTATCTAATGATATCTAGAAGAAGACCCACCACTGATATGTTTTGAGTTCCTCTTAACAGATCGAACAAGTCATCAATCCTTGGATGAGTATACTTGTTCTTTATAGTGACCTCATTGAGTTCATGATAATCAATACAGACCTGCACTGTTCCATCCTTCTTCTTCACAAAGAGAATTGGTGCACCCCATGGTGATGCACTAGGGCCTATAAACCCTTTCTCCATATTCTCATGTAGTTTCTTCTTTAACTCCTCTAGTTCAATAAGATCCATCATATATGGACCCTTTGAGAAGTGAATAGCTCTTGGTATGGGTATTATTGAGAACTCTACCTCACGATCTAGGGGAATTCTGGGTAACTCTACGACAAATACATCACCATATTCACTCACAATGGTCATTACCACAAGGTTGGTACTATCATTTGACTAAACCATCTGGGTGAGGTAGGCTTCTTTATAGGGAATCAACAACGATGCCATTGAAGGATTTTTTAGAGTAGATTCATGATATGCAATTCATTTTTAGTGTAGGATGGGATGGTTCGGAATATGGAAAAATATTTCATTTTCCCAATAGTTGATACATGCTCTATATAAAGAGATTCAATCCATTCCCATTATAGCATTGAATTCCACCCAGATGAGTATTACAAGATTCAGTGGTAGAATATTCCCACACAATCCAACAGGAGAAAAGTAAAACACTGGGGTTTCAATGATTTCACCACTTGTTTTTTTAAAGATATCTATACTTCATGGTTTTAGGGCTACAATTCTATAGTACTACCAAACTTGCATGATATAAAGGCATCCGTATCACCAGAATCAAATAAGACTTATGCCATTCTTGAGTTAATAGGAAGTGTACCATGAATGGACTCATTATCTAGCTCCACTTTCATAGTAGTTATGGCATAAGCCTTCCCTTGTTTGTTTTCATTTGGTGGATACTGAACCTGATTACCATCGGAAACTCAAGGTTTAGTCTACTACTTGACATGATTCCCTAGCACCCTACAGTTGTAGCATTACCCCATGTGTGGCTCCCCCCATTCATTCGCCACAATACCCTTCATTTTCATGTATTTTTAACACTCTTGAGCACATGTTCCTTCATTCCCACACTTCAAGAACTTCCCTATCCATTTGAGGTAGTTCCTATGGTGAAACTTCCCACATTTTTGGCATGTCGGTTATTGAGTTTTCTTCCCACCATTTTCATTAGATCCACTATCTTGAAACTCTATCTTTCGTTTCTTATCCCCATTACCATGGGATCAATATACAAACTCCATCTCCACTTTGAGAGAACATCGATAAACTTCTTCATAACTCCCAACATCATAAATTTTAATATCCATTCAATGGTGTGGCTTTATTCCACTAAAGTATCTATCAATTTTTCTATCATTTTTGATAACTAAACCTGAATCATATCATTATTTCCTTGTGAAATTCTTTTCATAGGTTGTGACAAATTTCCCTTTTTTTGCTATGATTTTTTAATTCTCTCTCCATCTTCATGTGAAGAGTTCTTGGGAAATAATTATTAAGGAACATTATCTTAATGTCTTCAATTTCCATCTCTTCAATTTACTTCCTCGTCTTGGTGTTCTTAATCAAAGCCCACCAATGACTGGCCTCTCCATCTAGAAGAGAAATGGCTACTGTCACCTTCACCATCACATAACAATGAAGCACAAAAAAGATCATCTTCATTGATTTGACCCACTACTCCACAACTAGATTATCAGAATATTCACTTAACGTCGGTGGTTATTGCCTTATAAAAGACTTGATATTCAATTTATCCCTCTTTTGTGAAGGATGGAGTTCTCCATTATTATGTTTATTTTTCATAACCTGAGATATTTTGATAATAATTTCCTTGATGTTATTCATTCCACCTCCCAAATCGTTGGGTATTTCATGCGGGCAGTCGTTGTATTAGCCCTCACATGAGTTGTTGGACTGTTTTCCCCAGGTTCCCACCATTTTTTAAAATAGAAAAGGTTATAAAAATACATAAGTCAACAAGTCATGAATAACTTATTCCTTTGTATGATTTATAATAAAAGCGTAACATATGGGATCCCTATGTAATTATTTTTGTGTGGATATTTTTACTTATCCTCATTCTATAGGTTTTTCTAGGATTCACAAATCATAATTCCCAAATTAACTAAACACTGACTATGATACCAACTATAGAAACCCATGTTTTTCTTTAATTACTAATTCATCATTTTAATGATGAAAAAGATAATAGTGTTACACATAGAGGATTAAATGCTTTGGTGTCTTGGGTATAAAGGGATCGTACATAACAATTACAACATCAAGCATAAACAATTATTTAATTCCTTATTCTCTATATTCTTATTTACAATTGACATCTCCTTAGTACATGTAGACACATGAGGGTATATATAAAAATGGGTTAGATAAAATCCCAGTAATAGGATAGATAAGAACAATATAACAATGGGTGAGAATAATAGTAACATAGGTAAATAATCATAAACATGAGAGGAAAAATTAATAAGAGACCTGAAATGTAGCAATACATAAAACCGAAACATCATGTCTTAGTGTGTAACTATCAAACATACTTGTGAACAAGGATAGAATGTTGTTCAAAAACAATTTCACATTAACTAATGCGATTAATAACATTACCCAATGCAGTGGAGCACTGTATAATTTTGGATTCACCTGTCACATTGAGACATTCATATTGCGCTATATAATTTTTGGCGCACCTGTCACATCATAAAATTATCATTTATCATGCATGAAAAATGAAAATATATCAAAACTCAACATAACTAAACCATTTAAATGACTGGGTTTTATCCCATAATAAAAAATTCATAAACATTGGGTTCCAAAAAATAACTGGGAATACCATACTTGATAGAGTAGCCATCAACCATGAGTGAAAAGTAAAAGGTGTATTTTTCAATGAATAGTTATTTTGAAAAACACTTGTTCGAAATAAATTTTAGTATAAACATTTATATCCAAGAAAAGGCATTATAATGATGAAAAAATTATTTTTATGGAGTGACCATATAAAAAATGGAGTGAAATATGGAGAACCCAATGAATGAATGTTGTGTTCGAGATATTCCCCTTACCTTGTATCTGAATTATTTCTTTACTTTAATGCCATGTATAACCACATTAGATTCATTAATTAAATATTCCAGAACATTCTTTACATTAATATTGTTCATTATGGTTTCATTATGTTATTTTATGGGCTTTTTTGTGAGTTATAGAGTTTAAAAACGTTGTTTTGGAATGTTCATTTTATGGTTTTCTTGAGCAGTTCACATGTATTCATAAATGGAAGTTCGTGTAGAACATGGGTAAACATACAGAACTGATATTTCATTTTATTAATGATATTACAAAATTTAAATGATATTATAATGAATTATATTATATACCATGTGGATGAATCATTTTACAAGAATTAAATGATGATTTTTTAGTGAATTTTTTGGATTTTTTGACCACAACAAACTTTTTTTGTTCAATGATTTATTAAAATGATACTATGTTATATATAGAACATGAAATAGTATATAATACATATAATATAATCTGGTTCAAACATAAAAATCGTATCACGACTAGATCATAATTCATTAAAAGAAATTGAAAACATGTCGTTCGTGAAGATGATAGATTAACACCTCACGGACAGTGTTTTATTTTATAAAATCAAAGGAATAAGATTAGGGGGTTGTATGGTATAATATCCTAATATTATAATAAAATTCTATTATATTTCTTATACTATAGTTACCATAACATTTGGACTACGATAGGTGGGGAGAGAATAAGAAAAGAACTTGAAATTTAAAGGAAATGAAATGAAAATAGGGAGAGAAATTACCTCTTGAATCCTCCCATTGCGATCCTTCTTAAGGGACCTAGGCAAGTAATTTTGATGAGACCAAAAGCTATAAGAAGTGGGGGATGGTAAATGGAATATTATTAGTAAGAGTTTTGAAAAATCTTGAAGCTTGATAAGTGTGAGGAAATGAGGGTGTGAAAGGTGGTATTTATAATGTAGGGGAGAGGGGATTTCTCAATATAAAATTCATTAATTTTTTATTTCCCCCCAAGACACTGAATAGTTAGTCTTACATGAAAAATAATATTAATGTTATCATGTGAAACTGAACCAATTGGGCTTACATTGTCATAACATCATGCATGACTTTTTAAATAGCTTATTTAACTTATTTTGTAAATTTTGTTATTTCACTATTCATAAAAAATTCATGTATTTCAGAAAATTTCCAAAAATTATCCCCAAACAATTATAGAATTATATAATCCAAAAAATTAAGTCCATTTTTCAAAAATAATTTTCTAAATATTAGTAATTTAATTTTAAATTATAATTATAATTTACTTGAAAAATAAAGTTTGTAAAATAAAAATTGATTTTATAATGCTTAGAAAAATTTCGTAAGGTCCTATATAATTATCATAAAACTAGGAGAAAAATAATTATTAATTTATGATCACATTTTAAGAAAATACATTTTCTATTAAATTAATTTATTCATTTGAATAAATTATTTATGACTTACAAAAAATACGAAGACTTTGATTGTGGTCAAATTGTCACTTTATATGATGCCTAAATTTAATTTAATTATTCATTGGTATAGTTACTCTTATTTTGGATTATGAGCTATTCATAAGGGTCATATTATTATTCATTAAGGTAGGTTTCTATTCATACGGGTGGGTTACTATTCACCAAAAATTATGCTTTGCCTATCAGACTCCAAAAAGCTTATTGATCAGAACCATGCATGCTAGATTTTCAAAATTCAAACCATAGAAGTTGAAACATTAGGTTTAATGGTCACATTTTATTTCATATCATGATATTTTATTGTGGTTCCTAATGTGATAATACTACAGGCCATAATTATGATCAAGGATTTCTATTAATAAAACATCGGGCCATTATATTCACCAGCCATAAAATGGTCTTAAAACAAATTAAAAAAGGCCAATTAAACCAAAAAAGGATGTTTTTGGGAGGAAATAGGAAAAGAAAAATAGTCACATCTTTGTGGCACTAATCAGGTGTGGCACCAATCAGTGAGACTGATCGATGAGACAACGATCGGGGTCGATCTATGGAATCGACATGTGACACCACGGTGACACCCTACCACCAACACTGACACCGTACTAACTCCCCAATGGTGTCCAGGACACCCCAAAAACAATAATATAGAATTTTAATGGACCAAAAGATTCTGGGAAATTATATCATATACCTCTAAAACTATTCTGGACCTCGAGTAATCTAGAGTAATCCTGAAGAAAAGAGAGGGTTCCTAACAACTAACCTATGAGATACCTCTCATGAAAAACCACCCTACAGTTGGTCAAAAGTTGGAACAAACCTCAAACTCTTGTGACATTTCCCTCACATCTATCTCAAAAACAACTACGGAAACACTACCACACCTCCCCCAAGAAACCACACAAACACAAAAAGGCCACACCATCTAGATAAATGGATTAGGGAGATCCTTCCACCTTATTAAGATAATTACCACTTGGGTGGTAACATACACTCTGGCACAAGTTTAATCACTTCAACATTAATACTTATTGATTAGGGATTAGTTCATCCCCCATGGTAATGAAGTGTCAAAAAAAACACAGAACATGGAGACAACTTCTCTGATTGAAATCATGGTCAAGAATCCAGTACAATCAAGGAACAATGAAAAGCATAAGAGTAATGCTCAAAATATCTCTAGTTATTAGGCACACATATGTTCCTACAAATCCAAGGTACTCTCCTTGAGGCCAAAATGCCTCCGAAACTCACAAACAAAGGGAATGGTCCATCCACGAAGCACCTTCATCTTACGATCCTCAATTCTCACAGGTCTCTCCACGAATTTCACCCGTCCTTGATATCCAAATCTCCCCAGTCGAGGACATGGGAGTCATCCTATATATAATGAAGGATATGAGATACATGAAAGATGTTTTGGATCTTCTACAATTGTGGTGGTAACTCTAGCTAATATTCCACCTCGTTGACTGGTCCATACACCTTGTAGGGTCCGATGAACCTGGGAGAAATCTTACGTACCTGCCAAACCCTTGTTGTCTATGCTAAGGGGAGATCATTAAGAACGTGTGGTCGAAATTTTGAACTCCAAGGGTATCCTCTTATGATTGATACATTACATATCTATATCCTGATCAGACTTCATCCTTTCACACATAAGCTAAATATTCTCCATCATGCTCTACACCACATCTGGGATGACAACACCTGCCTCCCCAGCATTTTCCAACACAGATGTGAACGATAAGGTCTTCCATACAAGTCATATAATAATTTCATGACAATGGCAGAGTGATATCAGTTGTTTTAGGGAAACCCTAACAAAAGATTGTGTCATACCCATGACCCTCTAAAGTCTAGGACACATGATCACACCATATAGTCCAACGTCTGGATGGTCCTCTTTATATGACGATCCGTCTGAGTTTGAAAAGCATTGTTAAGGAACAGATGAGTGATAAAATAATGTTGTAATCTCTTCCAAACTCATGATGTAATGCATTTATATCTATCTAAAATGATGTATATGGGAACATTGTGAAGCCGCACTACATAACCCACACACAAATATACTAGGGAATAAACTAAGCTTGACTACATAACTGCTAAGAAGGGAGCCAATTTTGTTAATCGTTCCACAAAAACCCAGGAGACATCACATATTCCTTGATCCCTGGGTAGTAACATGAAAAAAATCCAACCAAACTTTATCCCACTTCGAGTCAGTAATGTCTAAGGGTTGCAACAGACCACTAGGAACACAACCTTCAACATTTACTTGATGACACATGAGGAGCATTCCCACTAACTCAACTACTTCATGCTTCAATCCGGGACAAATTAATTGACCTATAAATCCCCAATTCATCTTGGGAAGTCTTGGGTGTACCTATAGGTGTGAGTTATGGTTATCATTGAGAACTCCTTCATCCATTTCCACTAGAAAAAATACCTTCCGGCCAAAAAACATTCAATTCTGACATGCTCCGACCATATTCTTGGATAATCACTCTATCTAACATGATCATCCATAACGCCATCCTCTAGGTCTACCCACTAAGACTCCTCCAACTATCATACCAAGGAAGACTGCACAATTATCTAAAATTGAAACCCTCTACCAACCACCATTATCGTTCCAATATGTTAGGTAATCAACTCCTCTATTTCCTTCCAGGAATTTGCTGACTCTTGAACCACATCATTCTGTGACTTCCTACAGAAGGAATTAGCCAAAACATTCCCCTCTCATGAGGTGAAGTCAACAATGAAGTTGTAATCCTAAAGGAACTCCATCCACCTTTACTATCACATGTTTAGGTCTCATAGGGAGAAGACATACTTCAAGATTTTTTTTCTGTAAAGACCACAAAGAGTTCCCCAATGAGTTTATTCCACCAAAATGTAAGAGTGAACAACACTGATTCATGCTCCAAGTCATGGGTTGAATGGTTTTGTTTATGAGTAAATAACTAACTTGACCCAAAAGATATCAATCCCCATTTCGGCATCATCACACCCCCAAGCCTAGACCGAAAGCATCACATAAAACATCAAATGTTTCCCCTTCCTCTATAAAACATAGCACATGAACGTAGAACAGATTCCCATTCAGATAACTAAAATACCCGTAGAACTTCTCAAACCATAAAAAAGCCTAGTATTTCTGGGTCATGTCCATAAATGGTTCTTTAAATTGAGAGATGTAAGGTATGAAACTCTAGAAGTAACTTTCCAGACATAGGAAACTATGAACCTTTTCCATACTCTTGGGTTCTTCCCAAGAATCAACCATCTCAGCTTTCGACGAGTTAAATGGTATCCCATACTTGGACACCACATTTCCATGTAAGTTCAACTATCATGTCCAGAACTAGCACATGGATAGCATCCCATAGATCTGGTGGTGTTAGAGAAAATATAAAACTATCCTGATTTTCTTTGTGTGATCCTCCTCAGACCTTGAGTAGATCAGGAATTTTTCGATGAACATGACTACAAACTAGTCCTTATTATCAGAGAAAATAGAGTTCATGATTGTAACACCAAACGACATGCCCAAGACCATTACGTTCCCATGAATGCATATGAAAGCAGCCTCTAGGATGTCACCCTTATTCACCCTCAACAGGTGATATCCAAACTGCATGTCGATCCTAGAGAACCGGCCCTCTCCCTTCAACTGATCAAAATGGTCGTTGGTCCTTGGGAGGGGGTAATGGATATTTACTATCAACTAATTTAGTATTTAGTAGAATATACATTACTTGATACCACTATTTTCTTTCTTTTCAAAAAATACTCGAGCACCCATAGCAATAGGCTTGGTCAAATAAAACCCTTCCTCATCAGGTCAACAATCTGAATTCTCCACTCCCACAACTAAAAAGACGTCATCTGATAGAGAGCCATCTAAATAAGATGGAAATTGGGTTGTAATTCTATCATGAACTCAACCCAACTTTGAGGGGGAAGAGTAAAATCCTCTTTAGGAAAGACATGCCAGAATTCCTCAAAAATCCCGAGAACATCCACTTTCTCAGAGTCTACAAATTCCACCATCAATTTAGCTAACAAGGAAACAGGGGCCCCAAACACTAGCTGACCTACTGAAAACCCCACTTTCCAATGCAAGAAACATGATGGCTACCCATATCTAAGATGATAAACCTTCATTAGAATAATTTGATAAAGGCATTCATGGAGAACATCCATTCAATTCCCATGATTTCATCGTATGGTTTCATTTTCAACAGAAAAAGATCTCCACTAGACTGATGTGTCCCAAACATTAGTCTACATCCCCGAAAAACATCATATAGATTGTTCTGACCTCCAACTATCATTCTCAACACCAGAGGCATGGAAAGTATATCAACATCTAGACCCAAGGCATGGGCTAGATAGGTTGAAACAAAGGAGTGCGAAGATCCTGAATCAAACATGGTAGATGAATGTGTACTAAATAGAATTATCATTATTTGAACAACTTATGGACCTAGTATAATAGCTTCTTATGTGGAATGCATCTTCACATGCCCAACTCATCTTCCCATCAGCTGTCAATTGCCTCCTCGTCCATGCCCTGGTCGAGGTCCCTGAAGAGTACCTTGAGGTCGGACACCTCTTGCAATGTTTGCCTTCAGAGGGGAAGGGGACTGATGTTGCTACATAAATGGTATTTCTGACAAATGGTGCTGCTAATGTGGTGCTAAACCTGCCTACCCCGACTATAATACACTCAATCATGGAAGTGATTCTGAATATTTCCATGGATGCCACCGTTAAAACACATCAGTTCTATGCCTATTGAGAAATGGTAATGACTGGGAGATTAGAACATGAAGTACTGAGGCATGTTCCCCAACAGTAGACAACGAGTAGGCCTTGCTATTAGAGGCCTACTACTAATGGAATTACCCTTTGTTAAACCCAACTGGAACCCCTCTAACAACACACCTCCTAATCTGTGCATCCTCTCCACCACTTTTGTCTTTTTATGAACCTCCATGTACGTCGGTAGAGTAACGATAGTAACTTTATACCAAAGAGAAGGTCTAAGTGCCTCCTCTAAGTGTCTTTCAAAGGACACATGATACAAAATTAGGTTCAGAGAAAAATGATGTAGATCATTGAACTTGATACCTAGATAACTTATCGACATACCCTCTTTCTATGGAGAGCGACACTCATGCCTTCTTCTGGCCTTCATCGTGGAAGAATGTAATTCCACCTAAAACTCCTTCTCAATGTCACTCAGCAAAACCTAGACCTCCCTCTTGTCACAAAGATTAAGAATCCAGCACTGACACGCCTTTCCACACATATGGCTCATATCCAGAGTAACCGAGTTCTCTTTCGGAGCCTGTATCAAGTTGGAAGTGATCACTCACTCTTCATTCTAACTCTCTATCTCCATGTCCTAGATGCTGCCCCTGTACTTCCGTAGATCCTTCCATTGGAAGGCACGATGTTTCTTCTAACTGTTGTCTCCCTCCTCCTCTTGACCATCCCTCTATTGATCAACCAAATCAACCTACTAGGCATCAACTTTCTACACTACTAATGGATATCATCCAGGTTCCATAACTAGAAAAGTAACACGAAACTCTTATGCCCGAGTAGTGGAGAAAATTCAATTAAAATTTTGATTAAACTTTTTAATTTATTTTAATTTCCCACAACACCAAATACACATAAGAATACAATTCATTATGATGCATGTAAATTTCATAGGGCCTTTACCCAACTATCAGTGTGGCCCACATTTTCACACCATAGGTTTAGAGTCCTTGCCTAAGATCATGGGGGCCTTAAAATCTCATATCCTAAATGGTCTTCCCCATCCTATTTCCTATTCCATGATTTCCTAAAATTATTTTTCTACCATCTCATGCAATCCACAATATTCCTAAACATGAACTCTATCATATGATTCAACCATAACATTTGATTCCATTCTATGATGACATGCCTTCTCCATGAAGAATAAAGGGACAACAAACTTCCTGGCCCTTTTTTCATAATGTTGAAGGAGAGATAGTAACCCCTGAGTCCGACCTTCAATAGGCCCCAAAGTGGTGACTATAACCATGGGTATAGAATATCATGTAATATGGACACAATTATTATTATTTATAACAATATCAAGAGATGAGATTTTAAATCCCAAACAAATCCAAATACAAAAAGTAAAAGTATATCCATAAAACGTTTTTCCGAATGCATGATCAATTTAATGTACATAAATGTATAAGAAAACACCAAAAGAAAGTAAAAAAAGAATGAAATGAATAAATGATTTCTATATTGATGCCCAAGCTAGTACGGTCCAGCAGAAACCACAACGCCCTCTTGGAAACCAGAAATAAAATTTATATATGTAGGGTGATTATACAGGCATACTCTGTAGGGAAAACTAGTAGCCACTAGTGTAGAAAAGGGTTTTTACATTGGTTATTTTTTATTTGATACATTTTTTTCTAGTCGACATTATTACAGGAGTCATTATAAATATGGGTTTTTTAGTCGAATATTTTAAAACCGATATAAGAAACATAAATCTGAAGTGTTTGTTCACATCGGTTCCTAAATACCCGACGTGGAAAATGCATTAAGGTCATGATTTATTATGTCGATTTTTAAATAACCGACATGGTATACATTTTATTAAGTTAGTTATCACATAACTGACGAAATAAACAAAGACTTCGAAGAATTTTTCTCGTCAGTAATTAAAAAACTGACGTGAAAACAAGTTTATTAAGTTAGTTCTTTTCATAATCGACATGATAAACTAGTATGTGAAGATATTTTTAAATAGTTTATAATATAACCGGCATAAAATCAAATTTTTCTTAACAAAACTGGTTAACCATTACTATGCTCTTCTAAAGATGACCTAATATAAGCAGAAACAAGCCAAGACCATACCAAAACAAGACCAGAATACATACCATAAAAACCTCAGAACTAGATCATAACATAAGGAACCAATGAAAAATTAAACATTCACAAACATAACATTCAAAACATACAATTTAAACTAAAAAAATTAAAACTCCTTTGAAAACCCCTACCCCCATGATAGCCACCCCACCCCACTAAAAAGCTCCCCCACCCCCAAGGCACCCTCCCACCCCATGGAAGCCCCCACCATCCTGAACATCCCCCCTTTCAACAACCCCACCACATGGACACCCCCGACCCCCTTGGAAAACCCCCACCCTTGGACACCCCTTCCCCAAAGACACCATGTCACCCATCTAGACAGCCCCCTGGACACCATCCCACCCATTGGACACCACCCCACCCCACTGGACCGCCCCTACACACCTTGGACACCCACCCACCACCCTGGACACCACCTCCCACCGGACAGCCACCCTAGATAGCCCTAAACCCCTCGATAATGACACCTCCCTTGACACCCCCACCCCCTGGTCACCACCACCGCCTGGACACCCCCACCCCCTAGACACCCCACCCCCTAGACACCCTCCCACGGTCTGGACACCCCCCTTGGATAACCACCACCCCCTGGATAGCCCTCACCACCTTGGAAAGCCCCACCCACACTCCCTGGACACCCCTAACACCCGTGGACACCCTCCCACCCCACTGGATAGCCCCCTCCCACACCCCATGAACTCCTGGACACCCATTGGAAACCATTCCACCCCACTGGTCACCCCCCACAGCCACCCCCTGGACACCTTCCCACCCCCTGGACACCTACCCACCCCCTAGACCCCACAACCCTTTGGACCCCACCCCACACCCACGAACTACCCCCACCCCTAGACACCCCCATCCCCATGGACACCCCCACCCCCGGGATAGCCCCAACCCCCTAGACACCCCCACCACCCTAGAGAACCCCCAACCCATGGTCACCCCCACCCACTGGATATCTGCTCCACCCCTAGACATCCCCCACCCCCTGGACACTCTCCCACCCCATGCCCCTTTGGACACTGTCCCAACTCTAGACACCACCCACCCCACGGATAGCCCCAACCCCCTAGACACCCCCACCCGTGGACACCCCTTACCCATTGGACAGCCCCCACCCTACCTGGATAGCCCCACCCTCTGGACAACACCCAACCCAATAGGATATCCCCCCCACCCTCTAGACACAAACCCACCCCTACACCCTTGGACACCCTCCCAAACCTTAGACACCACCCCACCTCCCATGGCCAGCCCCCACCCCATGGACACCCCCTTGGACACCCCTACTATTTTAACAACCCCACCCCTAGACATCCCACACCCCCTAGACACCCCCACTAGACTACCCCACCCCCTAGACACCCTCCAACCCCACTACATCCTTGGACACCCTCCCACCCCTAGACACCACCCCTCCCCCTTGGACAGCCACCACACCCATAGACACCCCCACCACCCTAGAAAACCCCTACACCTTGGACACCCTACCCCCTGGACACCCTCATCCCCCATGAAACCATCACTATTCTCTACCAAAGTATGTAATAAGAAGAAACTCGACCAAAAGCAGAAGAAAACCATAATATATTCCATACTAAAAAAACAGAAGAACTAGACCAAACCAGAAGAACCATGGAAAAATTATACATTCACATATATAACATTCCAAAATTATTATTTATACTAAAAACCCTAAATATAACCAAAACAACTACCAAATACAGAATTATAATTACAATATTCAAAATTACATATTACACTACAATCAATCTAAAATCCAATCAAACCTGTAAAATAATTTTACCATTCCAAATGTATTTGATTTACCTCTTGATCACTATAGGGTTGAGGGTCATCAAATAACTACTCATTAAAAGTATTTTAGTTAACATGTATAATAAATAAATTAAATGATATATTATGGAAATGTTTATTAGGAAATTTTACCAGTTCAAACATAAAAAGTGCTCTAGTTGTAATTATTTAATTCATAAATAAAACATATAATATTCGTATTTCACAAAGATTTGTTGTTCATGGTAATTTTGTTTAACTGAGTGTTAATAAAAAATATCATTTTTTTTGTAATATATTGAAAAGTGAAAATTATAAATGGATATTTTCCTTTAGTTTTACATATTTTATCTTGGTACTGTTTTTCATTGTGTTTTTTCGAAAGTAGACGCATCCCATGTTAGAAAATAAAACAAATGAGATATATTTAAAATTGATATAATATAAACAACTATTAAGAAATTGATACTTACTTTTCCAATACATTTTTAAAACTTCTCTACAGGTTTCCCTGGATAGAGCATACCCAATAATGTTTTTCTCCCTTGGACATAACCCACCTTATATCCAATGATCACTGATATAAAAGAAAATTTATGGTTAGTGGGTTTTTATGTTAAAAGCCATTGAACACTTTTCTAGATATATGGTTCTTACCTCTCACAAAAATCCTTCATCCAACCATGTTTTATTATATTATATTAAAATTGTTCAAAAATATAATTTCTTCTCTGTTCCTCATGAAATTCATGTGCTTTAGGGGAAATCAAATGCGGGTCCATGAATCCATATACATCTTTCCGCTCATTCTTTTCAGACATGTTAACAATATACCTAATTCTAAATCAAACATAACTATAAATTTTTAATAAATATAATATAGGGAAAGGTGTTAAGACTTAAATAGAAAAAATATGCACCACCTTGATGACCAACATATCTCTAGTAATAAGATCTATGATTTCATTTTTCAAAATCCCAACATTTATTACCCGTCCACAAACATGAGCTTCCATTTTAAACTCATAATGATCTGCCAACAAATTCGAATATCTAGAAAATCATTCAAGACTACTAGAATCTGTATCTAAAGTCACACCCATTTTCCTTTGTTATTTTATATAAATTATTTATTTACATTTGATGAATTCCATTAAAAATAAATAGAAAAATATATTAGTTTTAAAATGATAAAACATATTTTATAAAAAATAAAATAAATGATATAACATACATACCTCTATAGTAATGAGTCACTGATGTCTGGATGGCCAAACTAAAAAGTGGTTGATCTATGTCCAACAATTGTCACCTAAACTGTAGGCAATGGTACTTAGGCTGATCTATCTATAATATCATGTACAATGACACTATAATGATCTACCTCTAATTGTTGATGATGAACTATATCTCTTATACAATATTCGAGCCCATATGATACTATATGATGGTGAGGATCATCATCATACAACTCACAACAAGTAAAAAGATGTTTCAGAGGAGTAGGATACAAATTGGGGTCCGTAGGATGATGTGGGGGAGTGGGAGATACTGGAGGATATGGAGGATAAATAATTGGGTCTACTGGGGGTGGAGGAGTGGAGCATTAGTCTGAAATTGTATTTTCATGTCTGCATACATTGAATGTACCGACACTCAATTATTTTTCTCCAACATCACATTAATATTATGAAATTATGCCTCCAAGGATTCTATTTTTTGATAAACACTCTAAATAGAAGAATTTGAATAACATGGAAACACTTTTCATACTGATATACTCATCAGATATCCTCATACTTAATCAGGGTGTTTGGGTTTTCTTCATGCTTCAGATAAAATATCTTACCTCCAAATAGCTATAAATACCCTTATGAACTCTTCTCTGCAATAGAATAATATATTAATTAATTGAACATTTTTGCAATGATTCAAATTATACAGAAAATATAATTAAATTAAATAATGAAAATTAATATCATAAAACCCACTCAACTACGATTCTCGATTCTTCCGAAAGATATTGCTCCTTTATTCCCATCTGATGTCTCTTCCATTTTACATTTATAGATGTGAGGGATGGAGGTGGAAGATCTCCAGAGCTTAAATACTCAGCTCTCTAATTTTGTAATTTGTCCACCATCATTTGTTCTTCCAATAATGTATACCCTCCCTGAGATAAACTATAGGGGTATAAAAATTTAGATTTGATCTCATGATGATATTTCCTTTTTTTTAATGTAAATTATGAATAAGAAATCAAAAAAAAAACATTAGTAAAATCATTTATATATGAATGCTTATAATTTTTTAGATTTACATTACAAAAAATTGAATATTTTATTCTACATTCAAAAAATGTTCTTCAAGTGTCTTCATATATGAAAGGATATATATGAAATTTATTGTCATGATTTCTTTTCCAAAAATGTAATTAGATGTAAGGGTTGATTTTAAATCCTTCCATCTCCTATATGTTATCTATAATCATTTCCTCCTAACTCTTACAATGTCAGGAATATCAAATTTCATTATATAATGAATAGGTAAAATATATTATACTAAGAAACTTTTAAATATTAATCAAATTATAGAAAAATATCTTACAAAAATCATCTCCCACAATTGATATATAATCTCCTTGTCCACACTTATCCCATTATCATACAAAATGCTTTCTTTTCTTTTACCAAGAGTTGATTCAAAATAGTTAAACTCTTTTACATTTTGACCTCTAGGAATATCATTTCCATCAAAATTAATGAGTATCCTCTGGTCCTGGCCACATGCAAGTGATAATTTTGGAAAATTAATGCATCCATGTTTACCAAATTTGGAACACTTATTTGACATTATGGGAGAACATGAAGAAGATTGGGGAACATAAAAAAGAGCATGTGA
Organism: Viscum album; assembly: GCA_963277665.1. Classification (NCBI taxonomy): domain Eukaryota; kingdom Viridiplantae; phylum Streptophyta; class Magnoliopsida; order Santalales; family Viscaceae; genus Viscum; species Viscum album. The sequence continues at coordinate 66,643,080 of OY728126.1, forward strand.
GTGTTCTTCCCCATAGATATGATCATGATTCTCTTCTCCAGAATCATGTGGATGATTTACTGATTGATCTATCGTTAAACTTCAAATAAAAAAATCAAACATTAGTTCAAAAATATACAAATTTAAATATTACAATACATATATAAACAAAAAATGGAAATTTGTACAAAGTTACGTAATAGTAAACATATTAAATAAGGTAAGCATGATAAATAATGGTAATGATGGTAAACCTAGTAAACTTGGTATTGTAATTTTCATTCAAAAAAATAAATAAATATATATGTTATGTAAAGGTAAAATATGGTAAACTATGGTAAACATGGTAAACAAGGTAAACATGTTAAACATGGTAAACATGGTAAACATGGTAATCATGGTAAATATGGTAAACATGTTAATGTAATTTTTATTCAACAAATTCAATAGATATATAAGTTACATAATGGAAAACATTATAAACTAAAATAAACAAAATTTAGAAAAAATTATATCATATTTTGAAAATAATAAATGTAAAGAAGAAATAAAAATATGTTACCGGTAATATTATGAATGTAGAAATGGATTTTTTTCCCAAATTCTTTTATCATGATCGTTAATTATGGCACAAACCCTGTCTTCAACATGCTCATCATTATTTTCTACTAATTTTTCCATTGATGTAGGGATGTCACATTAGTCAACATCTTTATCAAGTTGATCCTCACCAAAATACTATTTTACCTTGTAAAACAATGGACCACTGTATATCTGATTGATAAATTAAATAAAAATCTATTTTCATGTGCCTGCATTATAAAAGAATTTATTGTGTCTTCTAATCTATTAATATTGGAAATTGTTATTTCAAATTCATCATGTCAGGCACTTTTGTAACTAATAACAAATTTGCTGTTAAAAATAAGAACTTTAATTTTAATTTAATCAACCTCTCATAATTCTTTAATGATTCGATTATAAGAACTTGATACAGAATTGGGTTTTTTGTATTTAGATGGTGAAAAATGCATTCTTTCTAAAAACACAAATACACCATTATTCTGAAATGCACTTCTATTGTCCTCTAATTTCATTTTAAATGTATAGACATTAACGTCACTCCCACATCATGTTGTCACATTCTCCCTTGTACAACCAACTAACCATATTAATTTCATTGATACATCTGATCTACCAAGCAAGGTATTTTTAGACCATGGAAAAAATGTTCTGTTGTGCTCATTCAAAATCCACATTTCATTTTTATATGGGTAACATTGTTTTAAATCATTCATATGAAATGTGATATATAGTTGAGCATTATCTATGTTATTGAATATGAATAATTCTCCCTTCTTTATTTGTTCATATAACAATTATTTGACTTTCAAGCCATGAATCCCCTTTCCCTTATTATTAACTCATTCATGGAAAGATGGAGGTAAACCTATTTACTCCGCCACATCCAAGTAGCTCATACAAAACACCGCAACCTCCTTACAAATATATATTTCAATAAGGGAGGCTTTAGGTCGATATTGATTCTTAACATACCCCTTCACCATTTTCATATATTATTTTAAAAGATACATCCAACGAAGATATATAGTCCTACAAAGATTTATTTCTTAAACCAGATGAACCATTAAATGCGCCATTATAACAAAATAAGATGGAGGAAAATAAATTTATAAATGAAAATGTATATAAAGTTCATACTTTTTAAAAAAAATCCATGATTTCAGATCAATCACATTTTTAAAAATTTAATTGAAATAATAACACAAATTCATTATAGTCTTTCTGACACTGGTGGGAAATATTCCACACAATAAAACTAGTAGAAGTTGTTGCATCATGACACTATAATCATAAGATTTAATACCAATTAAATTCAAATCCTTCAAAGAGACAAATTTGTTTACATTTCAAGAACAACATTGTGGAACTTTGGTATCATGAAGACACTAAAAAATATAATTTTTCCCTTCATGGATAATGTATGAGAAGCCGAGGAAGAATTTTTCTTCTTCCATTAGATGTGAGAGCTAACTCCAAATTTATTCCAATTGATTGTAAGTGCAATCTTGGATTAAAAACATATTTAGTATTTCAGTTAATATGTAAAAATATTCCATTAAAATTGTCACTGATATTATTCTCAATGTGCAATACATCAATTTAAGTTTCACTTCATGATATCTCCAATATTATAACTCAAAAAATATTGACCTTTTCTTCTAAATATGTCTATATTTACCAGATTTATGTTTCTTTCCCAATGTCACATCATGGATTTTCATCCTCTAAAAATAAAAATCTGGGATAATGGTTTTGGAGCAATATAAAATTCTTGTGAGCCATTGAATGCTTGTTTTAGTCTTCTATAAGAGTGATGCATAGGCAAAAACATTTGATGAACCATGTATACTATTTTCCTCCCATGATGAAATTGAAAATATGATGTCTGTTGTTCACAAATTGTACGTGCTTTATGCACCTTAAAATGATATCCAAAAAATTTTAATATGCTAGGAAGTCATTTATAATGAAAATAATCACCCCATGTAGTTGAAGATATTCCATTTTATATGAATAGTTCACCCTAACACCATCCTCCCAAAAAAGTTTCAAATCATCAATCAATGGTGACAAGAAAATATCAATATCATTTTTGGGTTTTTTCCTACCAGAGATCATTACACTCTACAAGAAATGTTTTCTATTTATACAAATTTCATGATAGAGGTTATAAATTACTAATAAAACAGACCATGAACTATGTGTACTACTGAGGGTTTGGTATGGATTCATTCCATTTTTGCACAAACCAAGTATGATATTTCTAATTTCATTTCCAAATATATGATACTACACATAAATTTTATTCCATTGTGGAAAATAAGTGGGATGACATATTTTTCCGTCACATATCCCCCCATAAACATTCCATCATAACCATTTTTCATCATGTGAATTTTCAAATAAACGTTTCAAATGATGAATTATAGAAGAGGCCAAAATACATTGGCAGGGATCTCTGTAATCTCTATATTAGCCTATCATTATTCTTTCACATTATATGGTGATGTCCCAAATTTAGGAAACTCTGACCGAAATTCATATTCCTTCCTATATAACTTACCGTTATTCTTACAGGCATGTATTTTCTTCTGTTATAATCCCATTGGTCATAATATATACTTGGCCTTATAATGTGAATTTGGAAGAGCATTGTCTTTTGGAAGAATGTATTTGAATAATTGTAGTGGCCCTGTATATCTTCTATCACACGATTTATGGTTTTCCATCTGGTTAATCAATATTAACACAATTGACACATATAGTAACATGTGTACAACTTGGATACAATGTTTTTTCAGCATCATCATATAGATGCGCAATAGTCGGTTCTAACTCAATTTGTTTTGTTCCAATATAATGGATCATCTATTCAATTCCATCAGAGTTACTACCTTGCAAATCATCATCATTAGTAGATTTGACATTCAGTACAGTTTCACAATGCCAAATCCAACATCCGTAACTCGAATTCAAAATATGAAAAATCATAAGATCATTGATCTCTCTACTTTTCATCTTTTTCATATTCAAACATTTCAGGCATGGATAGAAAGAAAAATGTCACTGCTTGGAACATTTAATTTAGAAAATTCATTAAATGAATCAACACCTTCCTCATATTCATTACTCATTTGACATGTCATAATCCAACGTCAACTCATTATTACCAATAACAAATATCAAAATTTCACATTTTGTTAAGATAATACAATTTTGTATTTATATGAAAAATATCATAATTTGAATGATTTTTTTTGAAATATAAAAGAAATAGATGCATATTTGAAAAATATATGCATGAAAATGAAGGAAAATATAGTTAGATATAACAGTTTTAGATGTATACATTCACTACTAAAAATTAAACTAATCCCAATGATTTGAATCCACTTGGATAGCCCCCGAAACTGTTGGAATAGAATATCCCAATGGTTTCATACGTCCTTAGAATGATGGTCGTTGAAATAGCCCTAAACCAACAATTCTACAGGGACCATTGGTATAGACTGTCTCAAGTTAATGTTTTCCAATAGACACCCCACCCCCTGGAAACCCCTAACTCTTTGATAGCACCCTTGCCCCCCTAGACAACATCCCCACCCCTGGACACCTATAAACCCTTGAACAGCCCCCTCACCCACTTGGACACCACCCCCACCCCCTTGGAAAACCCAACCCCCTTGGAAAACCCCCACCCCTAGACACCCCCAACACCCTTCGACAACCCCCACCCCATAAACACCCCCACCTCAGGACATCCCCCACACCTCAGGACACCCTTACCCCACACCATCCCCTTGGACACCCCCCACTCCCTTGTGCATCCCCTACACCCAAGACACCCCTACACCCCTGGAGAGGCCCCCACCACCCAGGACACCCCCCTGGTCACCCCTACCCACATGGATAGCCCCCTAACCCATGGACATCCCCCTAGACACGCCACTCCTAGGACACCCCTACCCTCTTATACAACGCCCTCACCCCCTGGAAACTACACCCCAACCCCCTTGGATGCCACTACCCCTTGGACAACCCCTTCTCCCTCACCCCTATAAACCCCCTCCCTCACCCCTATTGACACCCCTACCCCCTAGGACAACACCCTCACCCCCTCGGCACCACCCCCACCCCCTTGGACACCCCCAAGGTATAACCCCCCCAATGGACAACCCCCACCCCTAAAACTCCCACCCCATGAACAGCCACACCCCCAAGACACCCCATACCCCTTGGAAAACCCCCTCACCCAATAGACACCACCGCCACCCCCTAGACACCCCTACCCCTGTGGACTGCCCCCTAAACACCCTAGACACCTATCCCACCCCTTGGACACTGATGGACACTCATACCCCCTTGGAAAACCCCCTCCCCCAAACACCCCACCCCCTAGACAATCCCCCCTTGGCACCTAAACCCTCTTGGACAACCCCCTCACACCCATGGACATCACCCCAACCACACTAGACACCCCCTACCCTCTTGGACAGCCTCACACCCCTGGACACCCCAAACCCCCTGGACACCCTACACCCATGGACAGCCCCACACCCCCTAGAAACCCAACCCCCTTTGACAACCTAACCCCTGTGGATAGCCCCCCCCACCCCCGGACACCCCCATCCCTGGATAGCCCCCACCCCTGGACACCCCCACCCCATTAGAAAGACCTATCACCCCCCCCCCCCATGGACATCACCCCACCCCCTAAGACACCCCATGAACACCACCTCCCCCTTGTAAATCCCCCAACCCTCCCTCCCACCCCCCACAGACACATGAATGTACACACACACACATGATAGAACACACATTGAAGAAACAATTTAGAAATTGCATGATAACAGTCCCATTTTTTAGAAGAAAAGTATTTAGTATGGTATAAAAGAACACTATGTCACTTACCATGATATAAAGAATCAAGATAGAAAATTATGATCTCAAAACATATGTTTAGGGCATCGCAAAAAATAAAAAATGAAATTGAGGTGTGTGAGGATTACATTAGTGATGCGATTCAACCTGATAGATTTGGTGAAAATAATGATGATGAATGATGTTGGAAAATTTTTGTTGGTTGGAACGACTTTGTAAAACATTTCAGGGATTTCCGTGCGATATAGAAGAGTCATAGGTCACCCGATCGAAGAAAATAGTATGACCGAATACATGGTGCGATAAGTTATTTAATTGATTTATAATGTCAATTATTTAATAACTGACGTGGTAAACTACTTTTTTATGTTTAGAACATCGGTTATTTAATAACCAACATAGAAAATATGTTTTCACATTAGTTATTTTATAACAAATGTGATAAATTAGTGAGATTCAATTTATGTTGTTAGTTAGTATAGAATGTACATGATAATGTGCTCAGATTCAATCTGTCACATCGGTAATAAAATAACTAATGTGATATATATAATTTCATAATTTTTTTCATCGGTCTTATTATAACTGATGTAAAAAAAATCAATTATCATAGATTTATCACGTTAGGTATTTTATAACTGACATGATAAAATAATTTTTCCAGCTTTTCACACCGGTTATATAGAACCAACTTGAAAAAAATCTAATGAGTTAAACATTTTTTGCACTTGCGAGCACTCATGCACAAGTGGGGAGACATTATAATGCCCCATGAGAAATAGGGATAACCAAAACACCTATCAAAGAAAATATCCACCTAACCTCACCAAGAAAAACACCCCAAATAATGCAAGTAAGGTAAAGTAATAGTAGTATCACATCAATATTTGGGTACCCTAAACTACATTTCTCCTCGTTATTTTTAACACCCCATGTATAAGATCTCCCTCAATAATTCCATTGTAGTCCCACTGCCTCCCGAACAATATCCCCATGGGCCACCATAACAACGCATCCCACCTACAGACACATGGTCGACCACAACCACACATAACCATGACTAAAAATGCCTATGCTATAACAACCACACCCACTCCTCGAATCACCTAGGCCAGAACAACCACTTCCATACCCAGAACAGTTGGGCCAGATGAACCACTACCACACCCTAAGACACCTGGGCTAGAACAACAACTACCACTCCCCACGACACTTGGGCCTCATCCCAATGACACTTTAAAAAAATCATGTCTGCACACACCTAGGCCAAACCACAACAAAAAACCAAGCCCAATGAGTCTTGGTCCATAATGAACCTTGGGTCGTCAAGTCCTACCCAAATAATCTTGGTCTACCTGGAAGAGGGAGAATAAAGGAGATAATAACCATACACTCATAAAAATGTTGTAAAAAACACCCTCCCCCATTAAATCGGGGTGTTGGGCATGAAGTGCTCAACATTAGTGGGCTGTATATAATAAAGACAAGAACTAAATTTTTTTACTTATAGGTATTTAAAAAATCATCCCAACCTAAGGGTCCTGAAATAGTCAACTAGCCTGCACACAAACACTCTTTCTGGTACCCCTACATGCACGGGTACACCACTGCCACAACCAGAGCACAACCCATTTCAGGAAATCAATTCCCTATTATACCCATTCTAATCATCATGTTCAAGTGAATCTATTTAAATATTCCTTCTCTACTAGGAAACTAACATGCACAACCACAATCCAAAACAAAAACTGAAAGAAACATCCAGAAATGTGTTTAACCATTAAATCCCTATCCACCTATAAGTAAAAACATCAAAATGTGATCTGTGAGATACCTCAAAGTACCAGAAGAAAACAAAGCCTCAGCTTACCTGGTGCAGAACAATACCTATTAGCTCCACACTACCTTAGATTCATAGACCAACAACCTCTCAACCCAAGGATCCATTCCCATATTCATCACCCGACAAATCAACCTATAGAAAAACCATGCATATAACTAGAACAAATCAAGGGATGCCAAATTTAGTCAATACACATCATTACATTCATTATTTCAGTTTGGTTAAATGGGTTGATCACACAAGGGTTCTTATCCATCTAGAATCAATTAAACCAACAATTTTTATGTGATTAAATCAGTTTCAATGTTACATTCATTCAATAATATAATTATCTAGAAAATATAGCATCCTTAGTTCTCAAGAAAGGACCACCAACAACCACTATTTTCAGTGAACATGATCCCATTCAATTCACAACATAAGAATGATGGTAAAATATAGAAACATCATTATCTTTCAAACCCCTTATTTATTTAAAATAACATTTATTATCTTTGTAAAATTTAGCTTCATCTACATCCCAAGTGAACATCATCATACCCACCCATCATGAATCATAGTAAAGAATGACAATGGAAAAACCCCTACTTGAATGATCATTGATCGAAGATTTCTCCTTGCACCAAGAACCGGGGATGAAGAAACTTGTATGAAGAACTCCAAGGCTAAGCGGGAAGGGCTCCATGATGGGATCATGATTCAACTCTGGAAGAGGGAATCCATGCACACTAGGAGAGAAAAAAAGAGACTATGGAAGAAGATATTAGTGTGATAAAAGGAATGATCATTGATTTATGAGATCTAAAATCTCAAATTGCATGAAAAGAGGATCGTGGATTGACCACACAGTTCTATGTTTTCGCACATTAAAATTAATTTAGTTTTAATAATTTTCTCAGTGATAGCGAGATATAACAATGTATTATGGAGATTTAATTAGATTAATTTTAAATAGAAGAAACCACATAGAATTTTATAACTGGAAACATTGAAACAGGGTGTGAAACAAATTAAAACCACATGTTTTGGTAAGTCAAGGGTCTCCCATTATTATAGGATTCCATATATCCATCACTAGCCTCAAATTTGTATTAAAACACCTTAAAAGTGGCCAATAAAACAAAAAATAGATTTTGTGGGAGGAAACTGGAATAGAATCTCATCACCCCTTTGTGGAACCATATTGGTGCGGCACCAATCAGTGGCCTCCACAAGTGACACCATGGTGACGCCTAGCCACCAACATCTACACCCTCTGGAACCACTGATGGGGTCTAGGAAAACCTAAACACAATAATTTGACAATGTAATTGGCTAATAGGTTATGTTCCATTACATTATATACCTATCAAAATTTTCTAGCCCCTGAGAATTCAATAGTATACCCGAAGAAAAGAGAGGGGTCCGAAAAACCACCCCGTAAGATACATCTTAGGGATTACCACCCTAGAGTTTTTCAAAATCTAGAAGAAACATTGAAAACTAGGATATTTCTCTAACATATATCTCTTAAATAACTATAGAAACACTACAGCATGCCTCATCCAAGAAACCACAGAAAAAAGGTCACACTGTCCAGACACATGGATTTGGGAGCTCTTTCCTCCTTATCAAGATACTATCTACTTTTGATGGAACTGACTTACCTCTATAGGTTTAATTTAATCCACGTTAATGAATCTTGGTTGAGGATTTGGTCCTAACCCCATGGTAGATAATTCTGACAGAAAATAGAAAATAGGGAAACAATATATCTCATAGCAAACAACTTCAAGAATCCACTTCAAACAGGGTTCAAACCAAAGTGTAAGAGCCAATCTACAAATAGATCTAGGTAGTGGCCACACATCTATGCCTCCCATTATGAGGTACTCTTCTCAATTACACCATTACTCCATAACATGTGAACCAATAGAATGGTCCATCCACAAATAACCTTCTCCTTACAATATGTGATTCTCACCGGTCGCTGCATGAATATCACATCATCCTTGATATCTAACTCTCCCCCCATCAAGGATGCGGGATTAATCATGTAGATACAGACCAAAATGAGATACATGAAAGAAGTTGTGAGTCCTCTCCAACTGTGGTGGTAATTCATGCAGATATTCCACCTCTCCGGCTCATTCAAAATCTTCGGAGGGTCCCAAAAAACTGAGAGATACCTTAACGCCTGCCAACCATCCATAGTCCACACCAAGGGGAGACCTTTAAGAACATGTGGTACCAAACATCAAAATCCAAAGGGTCTAATCTTATGATATGAATACATCATATCCAGATTTCCTTCATCCTTTCACACACAAGCTAAACATTCTCCATCTTGCTCTGTACCACCTACGGGCTTAGAACACATGCCTCTCCATCCACTTTCCATCACATTGGTGAATGAAAAGGTCATCAAAACAAGGATTACAATGGTTTCATTCCAAATTTAGAGTGGTATCTATTGTTGTAGAAAAAATCTACAAGAATCAAGTATCGTACACATGAACCTATGAGTTCCATAACACATGATCAATCCATATTCTCCAATGTATGGATGGTCCTCTCTGTCTGCACATCCGTCTGAGGGTGGAAAGCATTTCTATGCTATAGCTGAGTGAAAAAAGAATAATATAATACCATATAGACTCATGAAGTAATTCATATATATCGATCCAAAATTATTGTTATGGGAATTCCATGAAGCCACACAACTTTACCAACATACTTCTGTGATTGGGATTCCATTTCGCTTGACTCCTTAAATTTAATGAAGTGAGACAATTTTTTCTATCGGTTCACCACTACCCAGATGTCATCACATCCTCCCTCATCACTGGGTGGTCACATGATTGAATCCATTGAGACAACATCCCACATACACTCAGGAACTTCTAAGGGCTAAAACAGACCACCAAGAACAGGTTATTAAGCCTTCAACTAATGAACCTGGAGGAAATTTTCCACAATGTCCTCTACTTCACGATTCACTCCAGGCCACTAGAAATAACCTCTCAAGCCCCAGTACATCTTGGAATCATCTAGGTGTACCAAAAAGGGTGTTTTAAGGATCTCAATTAGAACTCCCCCTCACATTTTCACTGGAACAAATAGCTTCCCATAGAAAACCATTTGAATCTAACCATCCTATGACCATCATTGCAGATCATCACCCTGGATAACATGATCACACATCACTTGTGCCTATGAGTCTCCACATTGAGACTCCTCCACATATCTTACCAAGGAATAATACACTGTTATCTAAAAAAGACACCTTCTACCATCCAAAACTCTTCTTCCTAGATGTAAATCAACCAACTCATCCATTTACTTCCAAGAATCTACGGACTCTTTAACCATATCCTTCTTTGACTTCCTACTCAAGGAATCAACCACAACATTCCGCATTTCTAATTTTTAGGAGATCATGAAGTCATTATCCTAAAGGAACTCCATCCACCATTGTCATTGTATGTACATGTCTCTTTGTGAGAAGACAAACCTAATGATTTTGATATCTGTGAAGACCATGATGAATTACCCGATGACGTAATACCACCACAACTTTATTAAAAACACTAATGCTATAAGATCCAGGCCATAAGTGGAATATTTACATTCGTGAAGATGTAACTACCTATACACATAAGAGATAACTACCCATTACTACATCATCACTCACCCTAATCCTACACAGAAAGCATCACAGAACACATGAAACATTACCCCTTCCTCCAGAATCTTCAACACTGGAGCATTGAGCAGCTTACCTATTAGATAGGTGAAAGGTTCCTGGCAATGCTCACTCTATATGATAGCTAGGCTTTTTAGTTCAGGGAAGTTAAGGGCGCCATAAATCAAGAGAATTTTGGTACAAACCTCTTGTAGTAATCTTACAAACCTATGAAACTATGAACACATTCCATTTTTTTAAGAGATGCCAAAGAAAAAAACTACCGTGACCTTCAACGAGTCCACTTCTATCCTCTGCTGGGACACCACGTGTCTAGAAAAGTGCACTAATCATTTCTAGAACATGCTCTTGTACAACATCATGTAGAGCCGATGGTGTCTGAGAACCTCTAAATTTGTCTTGAGATTCTCGGTGTGATCCTTCGATAACCAGGAGAAGATTAGGATCTCATCGATGAAAATAACTATTAACTGGTCTAGATACTCATAGAAAATATATTTCATGATCCCCATGAACAAAACTATTGTGTTCATAATGCCGAACAACATGACCATGAACTCCAAGTGCATGTACCTCCATCTGAAAGCTATTTATAGGATGTCCCCCTCATTAACCATCATCTTGTGATATCCAGACTACATGTGTATCTTAGAGATCTAACCCTATTAATTTAACTAATCAAATATGTCTTCGATCATCCATAGGTGGTAATGGTTCTTTTTCATCACCTAATTCAGTCTTTAGTCATCCATTGGCAACCAAAGTCCACCGTTTTCCTTCTTTTTGAACAAGACTAGATCACCCCTTGGAGATGTGCTTGGTTAGATAAAACTATTCTTCACTAGGTCACCAAACTAAATCCCTAACTACCACAACTCAGATGGTTTTGTTTGATTGGGATCCATCTAAATTGGATGGGAACTGGGTTTTAATTCTATTACAAACTCAACATCACATCGAGGGTGTAGAGTTACAACCTCTTTAAAGGAGGTGTACATAAATTCACCAATAATCCATAGAACAACCAGTATATCAGAGTCTATAGATTCCACTTACATCTCGACAAACAAGGAAAGAATAATCTCCATATGTCAGCTAACCACCTGGAAACACTACTCACAAAATAAATATACACTCCAGCCTCATATATCTAAGAACAAGACCCTTCTCCAGAAGACTTTGATAGCGACATTTATGGAAAATATCAATTCTATGCCCGAGATGACATCTTATGGCTGGATTTGTAGTAGAAAGTGATCCCCAATGGACCGATGCGGGACAAACATCAGTCTTCATCTACATCAAACATCAACCAGACTGGTTAGGACTTTATCTACAATTATCAACACCAGTTTTATTTATTGTCTCTCTATATCTAGACTGAAATCATGAGCTAGACTAGGTGAAACAAGGGAGTGAGAAGATCTTGAATCAAACAAGGTAGATGCAAGAGTAATAAACAGACTGATCATACATCGAACAACCTTCAGACTTACTAGAACTGGTGCCTATGGGGCATAAAACTGCACATTCCCAACACCTCTTCCCCTCGACTGCTGATCGCCGTGTCAACCATGCCCCGGTGGAGGTCCTTAAAAAGAACCATAAGGTCAGCCTCCTCCTACAACATCAGATATTGAAAAGGTAGTGGGCTACTACTGCTACAAAAATGGTATGGAAGACAACTGGTGCAGCTTATGTGGGCACTAAACTTGCCAACCCCCACTGTACATCACTTATATGGGGCACTGATTCCATAGATTTCTACAGATGGCACATATAAAACATACCAGTCCTAGGCCCATGTAGAAAGGGTGAGGGCTGGGAGATCGGAACTGAAACTATAGAGGCATGTTCACTGCAGGCCGAGACCATGAAGGTCTTGTTGTTAGAGGCCAACTACTAATGTCCTTACCCTTTAATGGACCCAACTGGCTCCCCTCTCATGGCACACCTGTCAGCATGTTTATCCTCTCCACCACTTGAACCTTCTTCTGAACCTCCAAGTACGTCGGTAGAGTGGTGGGAGGAACTTCATAATGGAGAGATGTTCAAATTGACACCTCCAAGAATATTTCCCCATACTCCTCATACAAAAAAAGGTATTGAGAAAAATGGAAAAGATCCTTGAAATTGATCCTCATCTCCATTACCAAAATATTCCCTTTTTGGAGGTAAATCTTCTCTTGCCTCTTTTCAACATTCATCATGGAAGAATGGAATTCTACCTGGAACCTCTTCTCAAAATCAGTCTAAGAAACCTCAGATTCCATCTTCTCCCCTATATAAAGTGTCCACCACTGATTCACTTTTCACACATCTGGCTCATAGCCAGAGGAACCCAGTACTATGTCAGAGCCCGGATGAAGATGAAATTTAACACATGATCCTTGAGCCATCTTTTCATCTCCATGTCTGAGATGTTTCCCTTGTACTACCCTAGAGCCTACAAATAAAGGGCACTAATCATCTTCTACCACTAGTTGTCCTCTTTCAATCGATCTTCCCTTTACTGATCAACCAGTTGAGCCTAGACTACCCACAATAACCATGGATGGAATCCGGGTTCCATAGCTAAAAAAGCAACAAGAAACACTTAATCCCAAGTAGTGTAGAAACTTACAGTACATTTTTTCTTAAAATTTTTATTTATTTTAATTTACCAATACTCTCATGTCATAGAAGAACACAAATCATTATGATGCAGGTACCATTTTTAGGATCTCTGACCTATAATTAGTATACCCTCACATGGTCTTTCAGTAGGTTGAAAGTCCATACATTGGATTATAGGGGGCCCCAAAATATCATGTACTAGTTGGTATTACCTATCTTATCCCATGCACCAAGACTTCCTATCATTGTTTCCCATGCAATGAGTGCTACCATAAATAGGCCCTAAAGTGTAGACTAGCACTGAGGGTATAAAATATCACATAATATATAAGTTAACACAATTTTTGTAGATAAATATTAGGAGACAAGATGGTAAATCCCAAACAACACCAAAGAAAAAAAGTAAAAGTAAAGAAAAAAACACTATTCCACCATGCATGTTCAAAATAATGTGATAAAAAGTACAAAAAACTTCAAAAAAAAGTTCCAAATGAAATAAAAACTACAATGATGACCATCAGGATGACCAAGCCAATATGGTTCGGCATGGTTGACAATTTTCTAATAAAACCTAAACGCATTTTTATATATGTAGGGTGAGTATACTTGAATAATTTTTAGGGAAAACAAATAGATCTCATGCATAATTGGGGAGACATTATAATGCCCCATGTAAAATAGAGATAACCAAACATCCTAGGAAGGAATATATTCACCAAGCCTCACCAAGGCACACTCCCCAGATAAATAAAGTCAGGTAAATTAATATTAGTAGAACATCGATATTTGGGTACCTCACAAAGCTTTCTAACTAGTTATTTAGAAAATCATATGCATCAGACCTCCCACAAAAATGCAAGTGCAGTCCCACTGCCACCCCAACAAAATCCCCATGGGCCACCACAACCAAAAATTCTACCCACCAACACCTTGGCCAACATAACCACACATAACCATGTCTACAAACACCTAGGCCAGAACAACCACTACCACACCTGAAGACATATGGGCCAAAAAAACACTGCCATTCTCAAAGACACATGGGCCAAACAACCACTTCCATGCTCAATGACACTTGGGCAAGAATAATAACTTCTATACCTGAAAACACTTGGTCCTGAACAAAAACTTCCAGGCCCTAAGACACCTGACCCTCATCCGAAAGACACATGGGAGAAAAACATACCTACACACACTAGTCTAACCCACCACAACACACTTTTCTGGAAGATTATTCATCCATAATAAACCTCATGCCATTATAACCTACCTGAAGAATATTGGGATACCCGAGAGAGGGAGAAAAATGGAGCTAATAACAATTCCCTCATAGAAATGTTGGGAAAACACCCTCCCCCAAGAAATGGGGGTGTTCTGAAATAATTTCACAACATGGGTGGGATGAATATAAGAAACGCAAGACCTAAATTTTATACATATTGGTAATCAATCAGTCATCCCAACAAAAGGCTCTCAATACCAACCACCTTCCCGCACACATCCACTCTTGTTGCATGCCCTACATGAATGAGTATACCACGAACAAAAAAACAACACAACCCTTATCTAGAAAATATTTACCCATTATAATTATAATGTTCAAGTGACTCCATTAAAATATTCCTCCACTCCCAGGAAAATAACAGGCACAACCACAAGAAAAAACAAAAACTAAAAGAAATGAATAAGAAGGATTTTAAGTATTCACTCTAGGGTTTACTATAAGTAAATACATAAAAATAGGATATGTGAGATCCCACAATTTACGGGAAAAAACCAATCCCTAACTTACTTGGTTCAGAACATTCACCACCTAGTCCATAAGGACTAATATTTCAAAACCAACAACCTCTCAACCAGAGGTTCCATTCACATCATTGTCACCCCACAATGGATAAAAGAGATTAACCAACTATATCACTAGAACAATTTAAGGGAGTTTTTTATTTATTCAACACCATTAGTTATGTTCCTTATTTTTTTTGGCTAACCAGGGTTATCACACAATGTTTATTATCCATCAGAAAACCATTTTACAAGCCAAATATATGTGATTAAATCAGTTTCCATGTTACGTTAATTCATTCATAAGATTATCTAGAAAACATATCTTCATTAGTGTGCAATAAAGGACCACCAACAACCAATATTTTTAGTGGAAATGATCCCGTACAATTCACAACATAAAAATTAATTTAAAATATTGAAAAATAATCATCATTGTCAACCCTTAATTCTTCAAAACTATGTTTATTATCTTTGTTAATGTGGGTTTCATCTAAATCCAAAGGAAACATTAGCATATCCACCCCACATGGTTCTAAATAAAGATAGATGATGGAAATCCCCCTACATGGATGATCAAAGATCGACGTTGTCTCCTTGCGCCCTGAAATGGGGAAGAAACAACTTACAAGAAGAATAACAATCCTGAGCAGGAAGGGATCCAACATGAGCACATGATTTTCCTATGAAAGAGGGACTGTAACTGTACCAAGAGGGAAAAAATATACCGTGGAAGAAGATCTTGGTGTGATAAAGAGGCTTGATCCTAGAGATACAGGACGTGAAATATCAAAGTGTTATAAAAGCTGATCATGGTTTGAACACATGGCTGGGTGGTTGCACATGTTAGTGTTAATTTAGATTTAATAATCTCTTCGATGAAAATGCGGTATAACACCACAAAACATAAATTTAATAGTTTTCTTTTTAAAATGAGTAATCCCATATCATTGGTGTAACTGGAATCATCCAAAATGGTGTGAAACTATATAAAATACAAATGTTTTGGTAGGTCACGGGTGGCCCCATTATTACGTGATTTAATATATCTTTCACTATCCTAAAAACAGACTTAATCCACTTTAAAAGAGATCAATAAAACATAAAATAGGATTTTTGGGAGGAAACTAGAAAGGAAACTAGCCACCCCTTTGTGAAACTGTTCAGGTATGGCACTGATTGATGAGACTGAAAGGTGACAACACAGTGACACCCTCCACCGACATTGATGCCCTCTAGACTCACTAATGGTGTCCAAGAAACCCCAAAAACGAGAGTTTGTAAAAGTAATAGACCATGAGGGTTCTGACAATTACAATGCAAGTATACTCAACATACAAGACATATTAGACAATTATTAAAATATTAGAAAAAAATACCATCACACAACTGGTGTGTCACCCAAGGTGAAAAATGTCCAACCATAAAGGAACAAATCCAAATCAACAATACCACAATATAAACTTGGGGTTTTCCCAATAAATGGTTCAGATACTCACATGCATTACCTCGTGAACAAGGGTCGACTTTCTTAATCTCTTGTCAACCTCTTCGAATGTGTAATACTACAATAAAATTAAAACATCATAACAGACAACTTATTAACATCCCAGCCAAGGTTCCACATGATAGTAACACAGGCCAGTTGGACACCTGACCTCGAGTATGTCTACATGTACACCATAGGCTTCTGACTAGTAGAAATGGTCAAATAAAAATATCAAGGGTAGACTATACCCAATTTATCAATGAATAATAATAGTTTATTATTTATAAATAATCATTAAATGATAATAAGAAATAATAATTATCATCCTAATCTTAATAAGTCCAATAACACATGATAATCCTGGGACATTGATAAATGACCCTAAACCAAAACTATTTATATTTCATGCCATATATGTTTCATGTTCCAAATGAAAACCCATAATAAATACACACTAACAACTCTTGAAGCATGTCCCAAAATCATGTCTGGTTCCCTCATCCATTCTCCATCAAAAATCCCAATTCATCCATCTAACATAGGGATATCTCTCTCATCCAGTATCAAAAACATAATGTTTATTCGGGAATTGAATTGGTCAAACAAGTTGGGTGTGATCACAAATAAGTAGGCCACGACCAATTTCATCTAAAAAATATACAGGCTAAAAAATTTGATGTAGTTCTATAACAAATTTAGTACATGAGACATAGTAAATAATTTTGACATTAAAATAATCTTTATTTGGCCATATAGGTCCCCCAGTTCGTTGTCTCACTCAAACCAAAAAATACATTCTACATCCCTTGTTGCAGTCTGAACCATCCACCAATGGGATATCATCTTTAATTCCTTCATATGATTTATTTAACTTTTAATATCTGAATTCAAAATCATATAATGTGGGCCTAGAGAAACAATCTATCACACTATTGGTATTTGGTGCATCAGTCCCTAACCAAAACATAGTGATCACATGAAAAACATATATATATTAAGGGATTAGAGAGGAAGTATATCACCCCATGGGTATTGGGAGAAACAATACCTATAAAAAAACTCAGTCAAAAATATCACATACCATGCTTCCACAATCTCAACACATTTATAAACCATTTCAATAATACATAATCCAACCAATTTTTATAATTTCAAATATAAACCTTATTTAAAATCATAATAATAAACTATACATAAATAATATTTAATCATTTCAATTAAATAAACACACACCATTGGCTTACATAATGTTTGGATTCAAATTCAATAAAGGGACACGTGAAGGGTTACATAATAACATGAAAATAAATTAATTAATTCAATTTATAATGAAATTTCTGAATGTGTCAATTATCAATTTCATTATTACGTATACAAAATAATATTCAAGTCTACAAGAATTCATTTTTACACCACATACATCATGGTTGTTTATAGACATTCTCTATACTATGATCCCTAATTTTATGTGGAAAGATAGAAATCACAATGACCTAGAAGATCTACAAAAAAATCTGAAGACCCAAATACAATAGAACAGGATCTATGAAATCATTGATATAAACCAATTCCAATGTTAGAAAAATCACCCCCTTCATGAGGAAGAATTGATGGGAATGTGATAAAAAAACATAAAGGTATTACAAACTACTTGAGAGGACCAATACTTCCACCAGATCAAAAATTAAAACTGGAAGTTGTTCAAGGATCCCTGGAATCGACTTGGAAGATTCCATAATCGAATAAATCTATTTAGGGCTGTTCTGGAGCAATTTGGGGGAAAACCAATGGCTTCGATAATTATAATAAAATTTACAACGGGGTAAAAACATGAATTTAAAGTATATTGGGTTGATTTGTATGGTTTCCCAAACTATGATTCATAAATGCATTCCTCTATTTATGTAGTTCACAGAATATTCCAAGTGACATGTTGTTTGAAAAAATTTGTAGCCACTATGAAAAATTATACTATGATTGGGTGGATGGTCTGGTGAGGGAAGCCACATGGTTTTTACAAATCATTTTCTGATTGTGCCCTACATCCTATGCCTCCAAAATAGGGAACAAAATTTATTTGGTAAAAATATAATGATTTATGTGACCAAGAACCAAATGTGCACAACCCCATGGGGTTCTGAACATATCCAATGCAACGTCCCAGTTACAGAAGGCACCCAGAGGCTCCTCGTACCCTGTTGGTCCCATGGCCTCAAGAACATTTCCTCGAACGCCAAAGGCTACCTACTAGTAGTGAGGGCCTTGGGTGTGATATAGGGGAAACTATTCCCTCATTGTCGGAGTACATAGTGGAAGAAAATAAATATACACAAAAGGATGCAATAATAATATCATAGAAAAGTAATATGTGGAAGACTGATAAAGAAACAACTGGAACATATAAATAAATGATGCCTGATACATATATGTATAGGAAAGCAGCCAAAGAAGTCACAATGATGAATATAGTACTAATAAAAAGTACAAAAGGAAAATATATAAGTAACTCCTCAGAATCACAAGCCTCAGCTTGGTCACATGCTCTCCAGATCCAATGCAGTCATGTACCTAAAGTAGATGGGCACATTCCATTATCTATACCTGCAACAATATAATCTATTTAGGCCCAAAAGAAGGACCCAAACAGGGTGTGAGACTAAATACCATTAGGAAATCACCGAAAGATATGTGCCTAACAATCAGTGAGTATATGGCAGGCAATAAGTAAAAGGAACGTAGAAAAAAGGAAGCACTCAACAATAAACAATTCTATAGTTCAAGAATTCAATTCAAAGTCCAGTAAGAAGAAAA
The DNA here is from genome assembly GCA_963277665.1 of Viscum album. Classification (NCBI taxonomy): domain Eukaryota; kingdom Viridiplantae; phylum Streptophyta; class Magnoliopsida; order Santalales; family Viscaceae; genus Viscum; species Viscum album. The sequence continues at coordinate 66,662,754 of OY728126.1, forward strand.
TAAAAGTAGGTAAATACAAATAGGTAACCCTCTGGGAATTACTCACAGTCTTTCCCCTCTGGTCCTACTTAGCAACACCAGCATGAAATATAAACACAAAAGGTAACCCTCTGAGTAGTACTCACAGCCTGAATGCACTGGTTCAACCAACAAGTACAAGGAACCCTCTGGTAAGCATACACAATCTGGCCACTCTAGTTCAGCTAAAGCATAGACACTCTAAGGATGAACTCACTGTCAATTCCCGATATAGTCATGTATTGGTAGTAAAGGCTCTCTAGGGATGCACTCAACATCTCATTCCCCCTTTTGTCCAATTTGTGGAACTACAGACACTCTAAGGGATCACTCAACGTCAGATCCCCATGTGGTCTCGTATCGTAAAATTATAGACACTCTAGAGAATCCCTTACATCCATTCTCCCTATGGTCTAATACACTAGGTTCTCATGGCCCTGTGTAAGTCAAACATGTATAGCACGTATATCGACCATGGTAAACCTCGTGAACTACTTGTCTAGAATTCTATGGTATATCAGCATATTAGAACAACAGTCACCCCATCCAACAATACTAGGCATGAGAATATACAAGGTATCCTAACATGCTAAGAAAAACAGAAATCCACAACCAAACTATTCCTGGGAAGCACCTCCAAAGCAGAACAATTTAACCCTATTAACATTGAATTTACCTCTACTCAAGAAAAACAATCAACGCGGGAAAACAACATGGAAAAGGCGGTAAACACTAAATACCCCATTCATGGGTATTGCATGATTTTTCACAGATAATTCAGAGACGTTCTACAGAAAGGTACAAACCATGTGCCTCGGTGTTGGGAGATTGATACAAGTGAACAAAAATCTTTGGATCTCCCAAGAATGCCGAAGATCTATAAAAACATCTAAAACGTTCAACAATGGATAACATCTGAAAGTGGAGGAATTGGAAGTCGATGCTCTAGGAGAAGGAAGATCATATCGAGGTGATCCCAACACAATCGAAGACAGTCAAATTGGAGATTAGATGGAGGCTCGGGGGCTCGGAGAAGGATCGCGGCCATATTAGAGATCTCAACCGAACGAGACCTTGAAGATGTGTGTTCTGGAGATTAGATGTGACCCCGATATGTTTAATGAAAAAAAAACAAAATCCTAGACATATACTTTTGTAGAACACAACGTGTACTCTCCTTTTCCGTACTCCACTGTAGGTGGCCTCTATGTCACCCCCACACAACCGTGTGTTTTCCATGACATGGCTAGAACAAGACCTCTTGTGGAAAAGAAGTACTCGGCGTGTACTCAAAAAGTACACGACGTGTACTCATAATCTACAGGGCATGTACTTCAAATATTTCCATAACAACTCATTTTTCTCAAAAATATCTATATGAATTAAAAAAAATGAAAGGATGGTCAGCGTTCTTACAAAATTCCCCCCTTAATGAAATTCATCCTTGAATTTCCCTATCACAGCGTAGAAGAAGAATTTACAAACTGCTCTGGCCATTGTTCTCATACATTGGCCTCCCTCTCCCAAGTCTCATCCTGTACCCACCTATGCTTCCATAGCACTCATACCAGAGGAATAGACCGGTCACATAAATCCGTCATATTGTGATCAACAACAGGGATAGTATGCTCCTCAAACGATGCATCCACTTCCAACTCAACCTCCTCAGGTTGGAAAACAAGATATGGGTCTGAAATGTAACGTCGAAGCTGTGAAACGTGGAAGACGTCATGCATAGCCCAGTACCTCTGAGGTAACTGAAACCGATAGGCAACTAGACCAACACTCTCCAACATGTAAAATAGCTCGACGTACCTCCATGAATGCTTAAATTATCTCCTAATACTCATGTTCCTTAACCTCGATGTGACACACAGGAAAACCTGATCCCTGACCTCGAACTCTAGAGGTCTTCTCCGCTGATCAGCATTAGAAATATGTCATGACTATGCAGTAGAAATCCTATTCCGAATCAACTCTATCAGTTCGGTGGTCTCCTGAACAAGACGAGGTCCCAACATAGCTGCCTCTCCTGCCTCTAGCCAACATAAGGGTGATCAGCAGGGCATACCATATAAATCCTCATAATGGGCCATCTGTATAGATTCTTGAAAACTATTGTTTTTGGGAAAATCCAAAAGAGGAATATGCTTCTCCCAAGAACCACCAAAATCTATAATGCATGCTCGAAGCATGTCCTCAAGCATCTGAATCATACACTCGGATTGGCCATCTTTCTGGGGGTGGTAAGCTTTACTGAAGAGTATCTTCATTCCCAAAGCCTTATAAAGCCGCTACCACACCCGAGAAGTAAAACATGCATCCCTATCTGAAACAATGGAGTGAGGAACTCCATGAAGATATACAATCTATCAGATGTACAACCACCCCGAATCATTAACAATGATGGTCTTCTTGATCAGTGAGAAGTGAGAAGCTTTTTTGAGTCTGTCGATGACAACCCATATTGCATCATTCCCTCGAGGAGACCTCATTAACCCTGTCATGAAATCCATCACGACATCATTCAACTTCACCTCAGGAGAGGGTAACTACTACAAAATCCCAGATGGTTATTGATGATCTTCCTTCACCTGCTGACTGGTGTAACACCTAATGAAAAAACCAGCAACATCCCACTTTATACCTGGACCCCAATACAGATGGTTTAGATCACGATACATCTTGGTGACGGCAGGATGAACTACCCAAACAGAGGAATGAAAGTCCTAAATCAGCTCCTCACGTACGTCCGCTGACACCCATACGCACCTACGAAAATGCAAGATGTCATCCCCTCCAATAATCTATCCAGGTATAGGGTCATCTCCCGACATGATTTCCCATTAGACTATGCCTTCTGAATCGGATAGCTTCTTCATTCGTACTCGATCAAGAAGGGAAGAGGTAAAATCTAACGAATAAATGAATTTCTTCCCCTTTCTATCATGAACCTCTAAATGCATCTTATAAAACATATCCATAAGATGTCACTCACTACTGGCCTCATAAACTACCAATATCTGATTCCTCCTGCTCAGTGCATTCTCCACAGCATTGCCTTTCCCATCTTTATAGGCAATCTCAATGTCAAAGGACTAAAGGTACTCATCCCACCATTGCTTCCTCAAATTCAGATCATACTGAGTGACAATATAGTTGAGACTTTTGAGGTTAGTGAAAACCACAAAGTGCCCTCCCAATTGATAATGTCTCTAACAACCCAAGGTATGACCAACTGTATCCAACTCGAGATCTTGTGTCAAGTAATTCGTCTTATGTGGTCTCAATTACTGAGACCCATACACAACAACTCCATCTCCATGTATATGCATAACTCCTAGACCAATACCTGAAGAATCACAGTAAACGATATTTCTCATGACCGACCTTGTGAATACTAGTATCGCTATTTATATCAAACTCCCATAAAGCTAATGAATGGCTGACTCACAAGAATCAGACCAAATGAACATTGCACCCTTCTTAGTCAAATCCATCAGTGGCGTTTCTAAGCATGAAATATCCTATATGAAATGTCTGTAGTATCCAGCCAGCCCTATAAAAATATTTACCTCAAATAAGTTCTTCGGATGCTTCTAGAAAACTACTTCTCTCAATTTCTATGGGTCTACTGATGCTCCTGTCTCTGAGATAACATGACCCATGAGGCGAATCTTATCCATACAAATGTGAAATTTCAAGAGCTTAGCGTATAACTGATGATCTCTCAGTGTACTCAAAATGATCGCAAGATGGGTAGTATGGTCGTGCCGAGTGTGAGAGTACACCAAGATATCATCCACAAAGACTACCATAATGGTATCCAAGTATGGATGGAAAAGTCAGTTCATCATCTCCATGAAAACAGCAGGTGCATTTGTGAGACCGAAGAACATAACCACATACTCTTATAGACCATACAAAGTTAAGAAGGCTGTAAGAGGTATATCATATGGTCTAACAAACAACTGATGGTAACAAGATATAAAGTCGATCTTTGAGAACACTCGGGCTCCTTGAAGCTGATCGAATAGATTGTCAATCCTCGGTAAGGGAAAACAGTTCCCGATCTTCAACTGGTTTAACTTCCGATAATCCCCAGAAAGTTTGAGGGTATAGTCCACCTTCATCACAAAAAGGACAGGCGAACCCCAAGGAGAAAAAACTGGGTCGAATGAAGCCCTTTTCTTGCAACTCCTCCAACTACTTCTTGAGGTCTTGTAACTCTTGTATAGCCATCTTATAAGGGGGAATGGACACCAGTGCCGCTCCTGGCACATGATCAATGAAACATTCCACCTCAGGCTCTGGAGGAAAACCTGAAAAAACCTCTAGAAAGACATCCCTAAAATGATTCACCATTGGCGGAAAGTCTATATGTGAAGTCTTCTGATCATCTAGATACAAACTAGCAATATAGGCTATAACTCTTCCTAACCAATGATGCTCAGGTCCCGCTATACTCTCCTGGACATCCCATTTTCCCTTATGAAAAAACAATTTTCCCTCTGGTGATATGAAACTCATCCTATGGCGATAACAATCAATGATAGCTTGGAAAGGAACTAACCAGTCCATTCTGAGAATGAAATAATATCATGTCATCTCTAGGACATAGAGGTCCCATAAAAAGAGACACCAACCATCCTCTTGAGGGAAATCCTTGTACTAATATGCACTAGCTATTCTCATCCCCAACGGAGTGTCTAACGTCAATATATCCTCTGATTAAATGATACAGAGCCCAAGGGTCTCCAAAATAGTAACAAATATAAAGAAATGTGAATACACTATGTTGAAAAGAAATGAATTTAAAACTGAGGAAACTAGGATTGTACCTTGAATTGTAGAGGTTCATGGATACTGATCTTGTTGGGTCTGCTATACTGCAAAGGCCTTACCTGTGCCACGACCCCATGACCCTGCCTAACCACTCTGAGCTGATCCACCCTACTGTCACTAAAAACATGGAGACAGACCATCGTGGTTGCGACCTCCACCTTGGCCGGAGAGGTCGGAAGAACTCCAGTTCCCAGACAGGTGAGAAGCTGCAGGAGCTGCTCCTATACAAGGAGTCCTAGATGAACCCTAGTCACCATCTATTGGTGAGAAAACTAGACAAAAACGCTGAAGGTGACCTATCTTGCTGCAAGATCGGTACTCCAATAGGTCTCTCTGGCACTGAAGCCTCGTATGTCTGCTCCTCCCACACTAGTAGAAACCCACCTGGCTACCTGATGGTGACTCTTTCCACCTCTTATCCCCACTCGTAAACTCCCTGTGACACAATCTTCTGATAGCTGGAGAAGCACTAACCCTGGATGTTGAACTACCCAGGCTCATAGCTCCGCAATACCTCATATTTCATTCCATGATCAGCGCCTGGTTAACGATAGAAATGATGGGAGTCTACCTAATGATTTTCAGATTTGAGAAGATGTCCTATTTGAGACCATCCTCAATCTTCCTTGCTCGGAAAACTGGGCCCCAGTGATAGCACAACCACCCTTCCGTAACAAGACTGTCGGGACCCGGCCCACCCGGTACCACTAGTTTCCCCACAGACATGTAGTCCCCACCCTGGGGCCCACCCAAATGCACATAGAAGTTATATGACTAATGATTTTCCCCACAGGGCATCACATGTCTGTTCCAGTGTGCTTTTTCCTTACTCACACACATAGGATAACCCCGATCACTAGCTACTATTGATAAAACATGATAGAAACACAGAAGATGACCCATCTTGACACAACATTTTCACTCCACTGGATCTCTGTAGCACTATGACCTTGTATGTATGCTCATCCCGCACTGGTAGCACACCAACTGGCTACCCAAAGGTGTCTCTTTCTACCAAGGATCCCCATGCACAGATTCCTTAAGGCACTTCATACTATCAATGGGAGAAGCACTAACTCTGTATGTGGAACCACCCAGGCACTTAGCTCCAGAATCCCTCAGATTTCCCTCCATGATCAGCGCCTGGTTAACGATAGAAGTGATGTAAGTCAACCTGAAGATATTCACCTGTGAGTAGAGGTCCTATCAGAGACCATCCTCAAATTTCCTTGCTAGGACAACTAGTACCCAGTTATAGCAAATCCACACCTCCTTAATATGGTCGTCGGGTCCCGGCCCTCCAGGTACCACCAGTTGCCCTACCAACACGTAGTCCCCACCCTCGGGAACTCCCAAATGCCTGTACGGGTCATATGACTAATGATTGTCCCCAAAGGCCAATACATGTCCTCTCTAATGTTATTTTTCATTACTCAAAAACACCCTAGGAAACATCATAGAAGGTCACCCATGATGATCAGTACTCTTGGCCAAGCACACTTAATTGTGGAGTTCTAATCAGGTAGGCTCTTAAAAAGAATGTGTACCTTACTGACAAGAGCCATATCATATAGTAATTTAACTGTTTAACATTTGGGGGTGTTACAATCACCCCCATTTAGAGAACATCATTCTCATTGTGGGCCATACTTCTCACCCCAGGCAGTGCACCACACTTAAGGCTGGGTACCACGACTTATACCAAATGTAACAACTGGGCCCTACATAGTCTAGCCCACGATAATGATATTGTCTACTTTGGGCCTAGAACAAACATTTTTGTTTTTCCCTATGTTTTGGACCTCAGTAACCCCCTAGGAAAAGGCCTCATGAGCAGAGAGGTATCCACACCACCTTATAAAGGGGTTGTTTGTGCTCCTCCTCCTTCGATGTGGGATTTCCGTAACCCACTCCCTAGAAGGGTGTGAAACACTGAAGCTTGGGGAAATGAGAGGAATACTATATAACTGATTGTGTACCCTTCTCCAGACCCATGAACTCCCAAGATCGATTTTCCCTTAAGGGATCTGGATAGAACTAATAATAGAAGATACACAAGAACTCTTCCCAATCCATTACCTGCTGATCAACCGCCTTTGAGATCATGTCCCAACATCTCTTTGCGAAATCTCATAGAATATAAGTAGCGAGCCTGACCCGCCAATCTGGAGGCATCGTTAGATTCTCAAAGATAATCTGCAATGCTTCTATCCATGACTCTAAATCCTGAGGTCCTCCTTCCCCTAAGAAGGTATAAGGATGCTGCTACTGGAAAACCGACGTCAAGTCTTCCATAGACGAGTCAAGAAGCGGTGCTCCCTAGAAGGTCTGCATCATCCTCATGAAGCATTCCCTGAACTGTGCGTCAATACCTACATCTGGTACAACTGCCGGTTCCAAAACTGCCATAACTGGAGATTCTATAGGAATTCCCTAATCAGCCATCTTTGATTTCTGATCACTGCCCTGTAACTGGCATACAACCATAGGAAGTCTCAGTTTCATGACTCTGCATGGTCAAACGCACACCATAGATTCAAGATTATCATGGAATGAACATAGGAAGGACACAAAAGGATAAATAGAAAGAAATCATTCTTGTTTTGTAAAATATGATTACATGGAATGTATTTCCCCTACACGGTGTGTTCCCTTAAGTCATTCACATGGGCGTGTACTCCTTCCACAACAGCTCGTTTAAAACCACAAACACATGACATGTAGTTCTAACACATGTCGTGTACTTGAATCCTTATTCCCTTCCCAAGTCCTTCTAAATAGTTATGCCACATGGATATCCCAAAACAAACCTATATTGTGTGTTTGTGCAAGTCACGATGTGCACAAGAAAAGACTTCACCGACCCGTGTTATTAGATACATAGTCGGTTGCATGTTTACACTTAAATGGCGTGTTCTAGGTGGAAATGTCTTGTACGAGAAAGGATAACACTAACCCGTGTAGTTAGTGACATGACCAGGTACAAGGATCATACTACATGATTTGTTCCTTATGGACATGGCGTGTATTAGAAAAGACTAAGCCAACCTATGTGGTTAGCTACACAAGGGGACATGAGGTTAACAAAACACATCATGTATATACGATACCTGGCGTGTTCACCAAAGGATTTCCCTATCACGTGTCTCTACCAACATGGACAATGACATGACTAGAGACTACACAGTGTGTATATACAGTACACTACACGTATTCTAGGTTTTTCTGGATTTTAAGCCTCTAAAACTACTCCGAATCCCAGAAAAGCAATGAAATGAATGTTGAATGTGCAAAATTCCAATCAGTGTGGGACCATACTTCCCGCGAATCAATGCTTGGAATCTTATACATATTATAAACAAGAAAAACAAGGTAATTTTCTAACATGTTCTAGCCAATGAGGGCCCATAACACCTATGGGACCAAAATTTGGAGTTCATTAAAACAAACCATACACAAACGCTACCTTATCAAACAGAAGGTATTTTTATCAAGGCATTTATCCCAACAACATGAATATTCTATACAACATCTATCACAACAACATGAAATCTCAATTGCACCCTAAATGGCATGGAAAGAATGTGTAACATGTGATTTCTAGTATGTGCCTATATGATGCATGAGATGACATGCTCTCATCTCATCAGGTTTCAATAGAAATAGAACCTCAATAATATCAATGTTAACAGCACAAGGCATGTGAATACCCCAATGGTGAAAATCAAATCCATTGTAAAATTTCAAAAACCAGAATACTATAATAAATGAGGTAGATTGGCATTTACCTGTACATGGGTTAGCTATCCCCGGGCACGACTTATTACCAAGTACCAATCCCATCCTATACCTGACTATAGACTCCAAACAGTAAATCAAGAAGATAAGAACCTCTCTAATACCACTTTGTAATGTCCCAGTTTCAGAAGCCACCCAGAGGTGCCCCGTACCCAGTTGGTCACATGGCCTCAATCGCATTTCCCCGAATTCTAGAGGCTGTCAACTAGTAGTGAGGGCGTTGGATGTGATAGTGGGGAAACTATGCCCTCATTGGCAGAGTACATAGCGAAAGAAAACAAATATACACAAGCGGAAGTAGTAATAATATCATACCAAAGTAAGTAGTAGAAGACTGATAAAGAAACACATAGAACATATATATAAATGATGCCTGATACATATATATCTAGGAAAGAATCCAAACTAGTCAAAATGCAGAATACAGTACTAATCCAAAGTACAAAAGGAAAATAGATCAGTAACTCCTTAGTATTTCGAACCTCAGAATGGTCCCATGCTCTCCAGCTCTAATGCAATAAAGTACCTCAATTAGATGGGATCTTGCCCTTATCTATACCGGAGATAATATAATCTATTTGGGCTTAAAATAATGAATTAAAAAGGGTGTGATAGTATACCCTAGTAGGATACAACCAAAATATTTGTGCCTAACAGTCAGTGGGTATATGGTAGGAAATAAGTAAAAGGAATGCAGTAAAAAAGGAAGCACTTAGCAATAAACAATTCTATAGTTCAAGCATTCAATTCCCAATCCAGAAAGAAGTAGATCAAAGTAAGTAAATACCAACAGGTAAACCTCTGGGAAGTACTCACAGCCTATCCCCTCTGGTCATGCCTAGAAACACATGTAAGAAGCTAAACATAAAAGGTAACCCTCTAGGTAGTACTCATAGCCTACCCCCAATGGTTCAACCAACAAGTCCAAGAAACCCTCTTGGAAGAACACACAGTCTCACCCCTCATGTTCAGCTAAAGATTAGACTTTCTAAGGAAGTTCCACCTTTATCCTCGAATCTGCATTAAAGGCTCTCTGGAGAAGCACTCAACGTCTGATTCCCCCTATTGCTCACGTCGAGGAACTACAAACACTCTAAGGTAGTACTCAACGCCAATTCCCCCTATGGTCTCTGAAACGTGTGGCCGATTGTCACCTATCGACTGGTCAAAGTTCTGGTGCTCTGCTAATGTGTATAGTAGCACTCGGGTCGAATCCTCAGTGATGATACATTGTAATAGTCGTTTGTTTTTAGTTGATTGTATTTTGAAAAGGGGTGTTTGTTTGCAGAGCTTAATTGAAATGATTGATTGACTATAATTAATTTAACAAATTGATAATGATTGGGGTGAATTCATGATTAGGTAGTAAAGCTTGTGATATCCTTGAGCTTTGCTTTATATTTCATTAAATTAACACCCATTTCACAAGATGACGTTGATTTAAATTACTAAGTGTTAAGGCTTTAATCCAAGCCTTAACATAACATAGGGTTCTAATCATTACCATTACTTGTTTATGGTAGTGTATTTATGGTTCCAATAATCCATGGAAGCCACATTCTAAACAAAATATCTCATTATTTCATGACTTGTTAAGTCTAACATACACAATGTTAATTCAAATAATATTTATCGAGCAAAAGATCTCAAAAACTTAACATACCTAAATTATAACTCACCCCAATGAGAGATTTACTCATCCATTTGGGTGTTTAATAATTTGTTTATAATAATTATGATTATAAATTAAGAAGTGAAGAAAAATAAAGGGATAATAAAAGAGTGGTACGTCTACACACACACACACACGAACAATGATGATAATTAAAAAAATGAACTGTAGATTGAATGAGGAAGAAAAATAAGGGAAGGGTATTCAACTGAATTTAAACTATTTTAAGAACATAAATATTAAACTACAGAAGGTGGATGAGAATAAGAGATATTAAAGAATTAACTTACATTAAAATATAATTATAAAGAAAGAGACTTTCAAGATTACAAAAACAAAGAACACGAAAGTAAGTGAAAACAAATAGAGAAGGAAAGGTCTATCAAGTGAAAACATGAGTATGGAAGTTCCTCCCAAGCCTTTGGGAAGGATTTGATCGTGCCAATATGATCTCCTCTTTTTTGAAATTCAAACCCACTTAAAATAGAGGACGGGGTTGCATTTATAGCCCAAGGAAGTGGACTATTTTCATACCCAATATGTCCCTCCAATTTCATCGCCATGATGGATATTCAAACAACCAAATATCCAAATATACCATTCTTCATAGTTGTATATAATAAAGTTGTATGACTATTGTAAATATTTGGAGGTATTTGGACAAGTGGAGCCAATGTTATTGCGGTTTTATTAAACAAGGGTATACTGTCCATTTCTATCCATGCATTTTCGATGGACAAAATATGAATAGATTTTGGAACAGGAAGGTGCCTTCAAATCCGAATGATTTATTCAACAAAGTCAGCCACATATATCTCACACGGCAAAATCTTAACTTTATTTGATGCCTACATCATGGGATATGTCATGAATACTGTAATGATTTTATTTCTCATCCAGAATGGTGGGCTGGACTTCAAAGCATATATTGGGCCCCTTGTTTTGGGGGTTGGACCTTAAAATTTTTATCCAAGACTCCTTACATTGTCTCCCGAACTATGGTGGAGAATAATGGAATTTATACTTATATATTTAGTCTAGTAAATCAATATTCATGAATAGTTTTGTTTCATCACAGATTCTTTTGTCTTGTTTGTGAGGACCATATAACCCTTCAAATGGCAAAATTGGCTCATGGTACCTTCTAATGAAATGTTTTATAGGTAAAGGATAATAATAAAAAACAAGAACCACACAATTCATATCAGTATAGTGATAGTTATTATTAAAATAGTAAATAGACTCAATTGGACTAATTCTAAAAATACTTAATATTAAAACATTAATATTGAACACAAATTATGAACATTTCATATAAAATCAATAAAGGGAGTATATAATATGTCATGAAAATATTAATAACATCAACTCACCCACACATAGTTTTGTACATGTCCTCATGTGAAAAAAATACAAAAACATGACAAAATCATTTTTACTCACCAACAAATACTAAAATTTTGTTTTCTTCGACCAGGGGAGATTTAGACTATTTCACTCATCCATTTTGAATTCTACCACAAGTTGTTACGAAAAAAATGTTCCAAAACTAATTCATTTTTTATGCTCAAATTTAGAAATGGAAAATGTGGACACTCAAAACTCACACCTCTCAAGATGATAAAATTCATTTGTGGAGGTTCACTCTTTCACCAACATATAAAAAGCAATGCACATTTTTTTGAAATAAAATATGGAAGGAAATGAAAACACATATTTACAAGGGAAGGATTGTGTGAAGAAAGAAACAATAGAAGAAAAAAATATGAAGGTAATGAAAAGATGGAATATTTACAAAACAGAAACCATCTCCCAATAAGAATATAATGCAAGTGTTCTTTTTTATTTTTTTTCGAAAGTTGAACTTGAAACAGATCTCGCACTCAAATCCCAACCCATGTTTTATCTCTTCACGACACTAATTGTAATAGTTATAATAAGATAAAAGGCTGAGAAATAGTGATTTTTGACCTACCTGAGACACAACCCATTATTATTTTAATTTTTTTTGATTTTTTTGATTTATTTTTTTTTGAACACTTTTCAAAAATATTTTTACAAGATTTCATAAACATACATAAATTCCCAAAACTCACAGAACGACAACCTCTCCCCCCACACTGAAATGGATGCTTTCCCTAAAGTAGATGAAAAATCGTTGAAAATTAATAACACGGTACCCAAACAATGAAATCCATTCTCCGAAACATTTAAATTTCAAAAAATTATGCAATGAAAATTTATGTAGATCTTGGGTGGGAAAAGGTATTGGGATTGTAATGTGGCTATTAAAGAAAAGGTTTTCATAGGCTCAATGGAGCTTTCAGAAAGAGGATTAATGTATGGGAAATTGGAGGCTATTTAGCTATTGTGATTCTCATGTACTTCATGAAATGCCTCTATTATATTAATGCACACTAAGGTAGAAAATTCAGCTCGAATGTCCACAAACTCAAGATTCAGAAATGGGGGTGAAAATACACATTTTGAAAAGATGTCTATAGGTGGCCTTGGAATGAAAGCTAATGTTGGTTCTCACGGTTGGGGAAAATAAATTTGCAAATTAAAAATAGCGCAGTCAATTTTTTTTTGGTTTTGACACACTATTCTTTATCCAAAGTCATGATGAAAATACAAAATTTTTGAGATGAAAACATGCATGTTGACTCCCCAAAAAGGATGGACAAAATTTAAAAACTCAATGGTGGTTAACCATGACTCTTGAAATTTTTAATTATTTTTTTGTTAATGATTTTTTTTATTTTGTTTAGTTTTTTTGGTTTTTATTTTTGTTTTTTATAAAGATACCCCCACACAAAAGAGAAAGAGAAAAAGAAAGGTTTTGATAAAGAAAGTGGTAAAATATGAAAGAGAGAGGAAGAATAAGAAAGGGGTAGAGAGAGGAAGAGATAGAGGGAGAGTTAAAGGGAAAGTGGTTCCCCCTGGGTTGGATTTGGCGGGTCACCATCTCCATCTAGTGGTTGGTCGAATAGAGAAGTTGGGGATCTAGTGGAAGTCGATGATGATCCAGGATTCTGTGTCCTCTCATGGTGATGCTTTAACCGATGTCCATTAACCATGAATGTCCTTTTGGAAGAGGGGTCTTAGACATGAACTACACCAAATGGGTAAACATTAGTAATAATAAAAGGACCATCCCAATGAGAATTAAGCTTACCTGAGTGAAGGTGAAATTGAGAATTGAAGAGCATTACCTTTTAACCTTAATGAAACACCTTTTTCAAGATCTGTTTATCATGGTCTGCCTTGGATTTATCCTTGTAGAGATTATAATTCTCATAAGAATCAAGTTGATGTTCCTCCAGTTCAACCAATTGCAACAGTATTTCTTCACCAGATTTTTCACAATAAAAATTATAGGTTTTCATAGCCCAAAAAGACCTATTTCGGATTTCAACTAGTAGATGACATGCTTTAACTAAAACTATCTAAAAAGGAGATATCCCAATGTGTTTTTTATAGGCATTTCGATAATCCCAAAGTGCTTCACCATGCCTTTCAGGACAGTCTTTTCTGGTGGGTTTTACAATTCTCTCAAGCACTCTTTTCTCTTCTCTATTAGAAAGTTCATCTATGCAATTTGTTTGGGGGTGATATGAAGTTTAAGTTTTATGTACAACACCATTCTTTTTCAAAATAGATTCCATGGTTCTATTATAAAAATGGGTTCCTAAGTCACTTATCAAGGCACGAGGCATGCCAAATATATTGACGATGTGTGTCTTTAGAAACACACTAACATTATGTGAATAATCCTTTCAAGTGGGTTTATCCTCGACCCAAAAAGAAACATAATCAACTGTAATAAGAATGTATGAGAATCCATTTGAAGGAGGAAATGGTCTCATGAAATCGATACCCCAAACATCGAAGACCTCACAGAAAATTAAAGGCTTTTGGGGAATTACATTTGTCTTTGAAATTGTTCCCATCTTTTGGCAAGTGTGACATGATTGACAGAACTCATGTGAGTCCTTGAAGAGTGAAGGCCAGAAGAATCAAGAGTCTAGGACCTTTCGGGAGGTCCTTTGTGGTCCAAAGTAGCCACCTCTAGGAAGTGAGTGACAGAATTCTAATGTGGAAGAATGTTCATTTTCGTCAACACATCTCCTTATTGCCATGTCATCCCCAGTTTTCCAAAGTTTATTTTCTTCCCAAAAATAGTATTTTGAATTACTTTTCAACATCATTTTCCGTTCTTTTGAAAAATTTTCAGGAAAACCACAAGAAACCAAGTAATTTACAATTTTAGCATACCATGGTATTTTTGGAGTGTGGGGTGAAAGGTGCTCAGTGGGGAATTCAAGATAGATTATTCCAAAATGTGAAGAATTAGAAGTTATACTCAAGTGATCAGCCATAGTGTTTTCTTTTCCTAAACTATCATTGATTTCAAGGTAAAAATCTTAGATCATTAGGATCCATCTTATTAGCCTCGGTTTGGAATATCTTTTCTTGAGTTAGATCATTATAGCAGATCGGTCTGTGAAGATGATGATTTTGGATCCTACGAGATAGGGCTGGAATTTATCTACGGAAAAAACCACTGCTAAAAGTTCCTTTCTAGTGATAGTGTTGTGATATTGAGTTTCATTCAATGTTTTTGAGGCATAATAGATGACATGAGGATTTCTTTCTCTTCTTTGATCAAGAACAGCCCCAACAGCTCTATCAGAAGCATCACACATCAATTCAAAGGGTGAGGACCAATCTAGGGGTTAGATTATCAGGGTAGATGTGAGAGCAGTTTTGAGTTCAATGAAGGATCTCTTGCAAAACTCATCGAAATGGAAAGTGACATCATTTTGGAGCAACTGAGTGAGTGGTAGGGCAATCATACATAATTTATGGATGAATCTCCTATAGAAACCAGCATGACCAAGGAATGAATGAATGTCTCGAACAGAAGTGGGTTGAGGAAGTGATTGGATCACTTCAATTTTGGCAGGATGAACTTCAATACAATATTTTGAAACTATATGCCTTAGAACAATCCCATTTGCAACCATGATGTTACATTTTTCAAAATATAACAGAAGGTTACACTTGACACACTTTTGGAGGACTAGAGAGAGTGAATTCAAGCAAGATTAAAATAACTCACCATAAATGGTTAAGTCATCTGGGAAGACTTCCATGCAGTGTTCAATGAATTTGGAAAAGACACTCATCATAAACCTCTGGAATGTTGTAGGAGCATTGCAAAGTCCAAAATGATTTCTTCTATATGCATGTGTTCCAAAGGGGCAAGTGAAATTAGTTTTTTCTTGGTCCTGAGGTGCGATTGGGATTTTGATGTAGTCAGTGTATCCATCAAGAAAAAAATAGTGTTACTTTCCAGCTAATCATTCTAGCATTTGATCAAGGAATGGAAGAGGGTAGTGATCTTTTCTTATTTCAACATTCAATTTCCTATAGTCGATGCGCACATGCCATTTTTTCTTTACTCTAGTTGTGACTACCTCTCCATGTTCATTTGTGACAAAATTTATCCCACCCTTCTTAGGTACAACTTGAATTGGACAAACCAATTCACTATCATAAATTGGGTAGATAATACCAGCTTGATGAATATTTGTGATCTCTTCCCTCACTACCTCAAGTATAAGTGGATTGAGTCTTCTTTGTGGTTGTCTAATTGGTTTGGATGACTCCTCAAGATGTGTGTGATTCATGAAATGGGCTGGGTTGACTCCTGGTATGTTATCTATGGTCCTCCATAAGGCATTTTTGTTTTCCTCTAACACTTGGACAAGTTTTGACTCCTCGGTTTTGGTAAGTGAAGAATAGATAATGATAGGATAAGAGTGATCATGGAAAAGGAATGCATATATCTGGTGTTCATGAAGAGGATTCATATCACTATCATCTTTTATTTGTGGGTTAGACAACTCAGGAATGGAGGAAGGGACTTCAGTTTCATCAGATTCATTTTCTTTAATACTATACAAGGTGGAAAAGTAGAGATTAGAGTTGAGATGGGATTCAAGAGAGTTTTCATGATCCTTTAAATAGATGGAGTCTATGAATGAAAGGTCCACATCAACCTCACCATTTATGACTTGGTTAATCCTAGTGTAGATTTCACAAGATCCAATCTCTTCCGAACATGATGAACATGATGGAATGGGGTTCAATTGAATCATAGAAGTTTCCTTAGAAGCATGGATTGAGAATTCAGAGTGATCCTCAGATGGGTATCGCATGGCTTGGAAAATGTTGAACTTGACCAGTTGGTCACCAAATTCCATGGATAAGATGCCTGAATGGACATCAATCTTGGTTCTCATAGTCATGATGAATGGTCTTCCTAGAATTAGGGGAGCGTAAAGGTCCTTGGATCTTGGCACATTATGGGAATAGACAGTTGGGTGGAAACATTTTCAGAGGACCTAAGTTGCCTCTTGTGGGTGAACAATTCCTTAAGAAACTTGGCATACTTAGAAATTTTTTTGATGGCATCTAAGAGAGGAATGTTGAATTCAACACATCTAAACATGTCGTTCATTTAAAGATTGTGTTCGAAGGACTTATTTGGCTTAGAAACAGCTTGAGGAAAAGGAATTGGATTCCTTAGTAGAATGGAAGGAGGTGATGGAATGGATTCCAGTTCCTTTTCAAGTTTCTTTTTCTTTTCATTTTCTAGGTCAACATTCAAAGTTGGGTAGGAGGACTTATCTTGAGGCATAGAAATTTTCTTTCATGATCTAAGTGAAATTGCACTTACATAACCCATGGGTTTGGGTAATGGTTGAGCTGGAAGTTAGGAAGAATTGCATGGTTGCTGCTGACTTAGGTGGGATGCAAGTTGACCAATATGGGTTTCAATATTTTTAAGGCTGGAATGGGTGAAAGTGGCAAGATTTTCAACTGCACTTTCCCATGATTTCTTGGAAGAAGAGGCCTGTCGTAGATTGGGATTGCCTTGATATTGGTTCTTGGTAAAGTGATTGTATTGTTTTGGGAATTGGGAAGGATCAATGGGATAGTGGAATCCAGGAGGAGGATTGTTCCTTTGAGGATGAGGTACAAAAGGATAAGGTTGTTGGAAGTTACCAACACCTTGACCATATTGAAATTGGTTTGGGTTTTGAGGAGGGAATTGAGGGGGATGAGAAATGGGATTACCATACCTATGGCCTTGGTTATAGGAAAAAGAGAGGGGCTCAGAGTGAGGTTGGTTGAAGTTTCTAACATACTGACCTGATAGTTGAGGGTTGGTGTTCCGTTGAGCATATACTACATTGATCACCATTGGTCTAGATGAATCGGATTGATCCTGTTGAAGTTGTGGAAAAGTGTCTATTGGATGAGATGGAGAGTTGCAGATTCCACAGTTTTTGACAGGTCCAAGAAACATTTATTGTGGAGAAGACGAGGTTGGGGATTTGGTTGCCACAACTATTTTTCACACAAGTCCTGTAAGTTCACTCATCCACTCGATCATCTTGTTTGTCTCAATTGATTAATTATCTTGGGATTTTTTTACTTGATCATGTGCTCGAGTATGGAATTTTTGCGTGTCAACAGCCATGTTATTTATGATATCTCTTGCTTCTGTAGGAGATTTATCAACAAGAGCACCACCACTTGCGGCATCTATGAGTGTTCTCTCCATATCCAATAACCCCTCATAGAAATTTTGGATCATGATTTGGTCAGGGATTTGATGGTGTTGATAGGTTGTAACAAGATTTTGGAACCTCTCCCAATATTCCTGGAGTGATTCACTTTGGAACTGACAGATACCACTTATTTCCTTTCGCATAGAAGTAGTACGAGAAGCAGGAAATAATTTTTCTAAGAAAAGTCGCTTCATGTCATTCCATGTGTTTAATGAACCAGGTGGTAAGTATTAAATCCATGACATGGTAGTGTCAGCTAGGGAGAAAGAGAATTCTTGGAGTTTTATTTGTTCTTCAGAAACCCCTCGAGGCTTCATGGTAGAGCACACTACTTTGAACTCTTTAAGGTGGAGATGTGGATCCTCACCGACTAGCCCATGGAAATGAGGGAGAAGATGAATCAAACCTGATTTGAGTTCAAATTCAGCCTCTATGTTTAGATATTGAATGCCAAGAGTTTGGTAATTCATATCAGGGGCAGAAAGTTCTTTTAGTGTTTATTCCCTAGGATTGGCCATATCAAATTCAATTGGTTGGACAAGGACTGGTTCTTGAATTATTTTATTATCTCTTATCTTCCTCTTATGTTGGCGAAATGTTCGCTCAATTTCAGGGTCAAATAAATCCGAGGGATTGTTTGGGTGGCTATGGGGCATTCACAGAGATTTTTGAAGAAAGAGGAAGATGGGTTTTTCTTTGTGTTTCTTTCAGTGTATTATTTTTAAGAGGAAAACGGGTTTTTCATTGTGTTTTATTTTTCAATTTTTTTTTTCAATTTTGTTTTTTTGATTTTTTGGACAATAAACAGAAACTAATGAATACATAAATCACCATCCCCGGCAACGGTGGAATTTGAAATGCGTGGCTGATTGTATCCTATCGACCATTCAATGTTCTGGTGCTCTGATAATGTGTATAACATCCCTTGGGTCGAATCCTCAGTGATAATTCTTTTTAATAGTCGTTTGTTTTTAGTTGATTGTATTTTGATTAGGGGGGTTTGTTTTCAAATCATAATTGAAATTATTGATTGACTATAATTGATTTAAAAAATTGAAAAATATTGGGGTGAGTTCATGATTATGTAGTTAATCTTGTGATATCCTTGAGCTTTTCTTTATATTTCATTAAATTAACACCCATGTCACCAGATGATGTTGATTTAAATTCCTAAGCATTAACGCTTTAATCCAACCATTAACATAACATACGGATCAAATCATTACCATTACTTGTTTATGGTAGTGTATTTATGGTTCCAATAATCCATCGAAACCACATGTTAAAAAAAATATGTCATTAATCCATTACAAGTTAAGTCCAACATACACAATGTTAATTCAAATAATATTCATTGAGCAAAAGCTCTCAATCACTTAACATACCTAAATTATAACTCACCCAAATGAGATATTTACTCAGCCATTTGGGTGTTTAATAATCTGTTTATAATGATAATGATTATAAATTATGAATAGAAGAAAATGAAATGGATAAGAAAAGAGTGGTACGTCGACACACACACACACACGAACAATGATGATAATTAAAAAAATGAAATTTTGATTGAATGAGGAAGAAAAAGAAGGGAAGGGGATTCAACTAAATTTAAACTATTTTAAGAACATAAATAATAAACTACAGAAGTTGGATGAGAATAAGAGATATTGAATAAGTAACTTGCATTAAAACCAAATTACAAAGAAAGAGACTTACAAGATTACAAAAAATGAAGAACACAAAAGTAAGTGATCACAAAGTGAGGGGGAAAGTTCTATCAAGTGAAAACATGAGTATAGAAGGTCCTCCCAAGCCTTTGGAAAGGCTTTGGTCATTCCAATATGATCTCATCTCTTCTGAAATGCCAACCCTCTTTAAGGAGTGAAGGGGGTTGCATATATAGCCCAAGGAAGTGGATTGTTTTCATTTCCAATCTGTCCCTCCTCTTGCATCGCCATGTTGGCTATTGAGACAGCCAAATATCCAAATATCTCCTTATTCAATGTTGTTGATAATACAGTTCCCCGACTACTGTCAAAATTTGGGGGAATTTGGACAAGTGGAGTCAATGTAATGGTAGTTTTATTAAACAATGGTAAACTACCCATTTTTATCAATGCTTTTTCGAGGGCCAAAATTCAAATGGATTTTGGAACAGAAATATGCCTTCAAATCCGAATGATTTCATGAAAAACATAGGCCAGATATATCTCATATTTCACACTGCAAATATCAGCTTGTGATTATGATTACATCATGAGATATGTCATGAATATTGTACTAGTTTTATTTCTCGTCCAGAATGGTGGGCTGGACTTCAAAGAATATGTTGGGCCCCTTGTTTTTGGAGTTGAGCCCTGAAAGTTTTATCCAAGACTCCTTACATTGTCTCCCAAACTATGGTGGAGAATAATAGAATTTGTATTTCTCTATTTAGCCCAATAAATCAATATTCATGAACAGTCCAATTTCTTCATAGATTCTTTGGTCTTGTTTGTGAGGACCATATGACCATTCAAATAGTAGAATTGGCTCATGGTACCTTTTAATGAAATGTTTTATAGTTAATATAGAATCCTACAAAATAATAACAACAAAATTTGGATCAGTATAGTGACAGTTATTTTTAAAACAATAAACTGACTCTATTGGACTACTTCTAAAAAATTCTCAAAAATTATACTTAATATTAAAACATTATTATTGCACACAAATTATGCACATTTATTATAAAATCAGTAAAGGGAGTATATAATAAGTCATAAAAATATTAATAACATCTGTCTCGCATCATAAAATCATAAAGAAACTCTATAGAAGCCCTTATATTCATTCTCCATATGGTCTACTACCCAAGGTTCTCACAGCCCTGTGTAAGTCAAACAAGTATAGCACGCGTATCACCCGATGTCAACCTCATGAAATACTTGGCTTGAATTCTATGGCCTATGAGCATATTAGAACAATAGTGACACCATCCTACTATAATAGGCCTGTAAATAAACAAATCAGCCTAACAGCCTAAGAATAACCAAATGACACAAGCAAAACATGCATGGGAAACGCCTCCAAATCATAGAAATTTAACCCTATTCAGATTCAATTAACCTTGACTCAAGAAAACAAGCACAACAGAAAAACAACATGGATAAAATGATAAAAGTGAAATACCCCATTCATGTGTATGGGGTGATTTTTCCCATATAATTCCATGAATTTCTATATAAAGGCCTAAACCACCTACCTCAAGGTTGGGAGATCGATATAATTGAACCTCAAGCATTGAATCTCTCATGAATGCCAATGGTCAAAAAACATATAAAACATTCAGTAGAGAATAACTTTAGGAAGAGGAGGAATTGGAAATGATGCTCTATGAAAAGGAAGATCTTACCGAGGTGATCCAAACTTAATTGACGAAAGTCGAATCGGAGATCGGATCAAGGGTCGGGGGATAGAAGAAGGATCATGACCATATGGGATATTTCTGCCGAAATAGACCTAGAAGAAGCATGTTCTGGTGATTAGACGTGACCCCGATACATTTAATGAAAAAATAAACGGCGTGTACTATCCTATTCATAATCTTCTTTAGGTGGCCTCCATGTCACCACCACACAACTGTTGGGGTGACCGTGACACGGCCAGCACATGGCCTCCTATGGCAAAGCAGTACACATCATGTACATAAAAAATTTATAGAACATTCCCTTTTTCTCAAAAATGACCAGAAGAAGAAAACATAGCTGAAAGGAAGGTCTGGGTTCTTACATCCAATTTCACCAAAAAAAACAAGAAATAAAACCCAAAATAATGTTTAACCATAACAAGTGTAAAAGCATACCAGAACATGAGCATAATGAATCTTCATAATGGTTGGGATCATATAACATATGAAGCATTAATTATTTAAAAAAATTATTTAGAATCAAACAAGAAAATAATAAACCTATGGGAATGTCCCCCACTGACCACATATTTTGATAGAAGATAAACTTCCATGACAACCTTCTCTCTTTCATTAAATCCCAATGTGATAAATATCTTCTCTAAAGAACTTATCCACTGCTCAGGTTCAAATGGGTTTGTAGTCTCATTGAATGATGGTTGTTGTTGTCGCATAAATCAGTCTACCAAAGATCCTCTACGTGAAGGATCAGGATTCTCCATACGTTTAAGGTTATTGTTCACAACCTGAGTAAGTTGTCCCCATATAGTTATAAGCTGCACTGCACCAGTTGCATCACCAGATCCTGCATCATTATCTTGTGTCAGAAATAAATCCATACATGGGATACGTGTGTTCATTCATTTTTCATTTATTTCACTAAGAGGCATTTATAGATGATGTAATACACTATATTATGTTACGAATCATAATTTATAATCCTAAATTAACAAGATGCATAGCCTAAATTTAGATCCTATGCATGGGGAATTATAAAATCACAAAAAAATCTTTGAGTAATATTTACATTTAAACCCTATATAAGGGATTGTAAAGAAAATATGAATTATCCTAAGAAAATACCCCCGGAGTGTCGTAACCAAGATTGTAGCAAGGCCCGTTGTAGTCTACCAGGATACCCCGGGTCAAGGTCTAAACTCCTTGCTGGAGCTTTCTCTCTTAGGTATGTCTGTGCCAGTTCTGCCTCTATATGATCATATCCAGACAGAGATATATTGAACGAAAGGTCTACATAATATATTCTATACAAAAATACCAGGATGTAATTGTATGTTTATCCTCAAATACTATCTTAAGGACTCTTCCATAATCTATGTTTTATAAATCTAGTTTCAATGTTTTCTACTAAACTTCCATTGATAAAAACTGTAAGTATCCGGCACTAATTACCCGGAGCTGGTCCGTTATTGTCATATAAACATGGAATAAGAATCTTGAAGGACAAAGTAGTTTAATATTATTGGAAACGACATTCATATATAAGTTAAACATTACAACTAGAAAAGATATACAACATTGAAACCCCATAGACTACATCCATAACTCTTAGGTTATTTCAGCATTTCATTCATAATAAACTTCTTCATGTCCTTAGAAAATGATACTAAAGAAAGTTTTGATCTCAAATTCATATTAAGTGTATGCAATACAGCTTAAGATAACATAAACATTAGACATGGTGAATAATTGAAAACACATGCCTCTAAAAATAATCTGGAACATAATATGGAAGAAAAATGAGCTGAGTAACTATTTCCATAACATAACATAATAATGGGTATTCTACTAGTCAAATAACCAAATAGACCATCAATATGATTTTCATAATGTGGGATGCATAATGTGGGACAACATAACCATACTGTTAAGTCTCCGTGCCAAAAATTTAAATATTCATTTTTTCAAGGCCTTGTGTCAAGACTGTAGTTTGTCTCCAGCGACCTACCAATCCACTGAGGGGATGTAGCAGGCCCCAAAAAACACTTACTATGTCCAATGGATTCCTCATATGAATGGGGATAAATAAAAACATAATATACATTCAAATTGAAACTAATATATGAAATGTAAATAACTTTCCCTGAACATTATGCTTAAATATTAACCATTCAAAGTCAATTGATGAATGGTTTTAAGATAAAAAATCCAAAAAATAATAATAATAAACCATTAAATTAAATATATTAGATGATACAATGAAATATTAATCCCAATAATACATATAAATCCATAAGAGTGTTGAAATAAATGAATATACTGTTATAAAATCTTCGAGTAAATCTTGTGATTGATATTGCTTTACATTAAAAAGAAGAATTCATTGGGGAAAATATTTGAATAAAACCAGAAGTGATGTAAGAGGGTATTTTCATAATATAGTGAGTTATTTTATAAAAATTATGGTTTACAAAAACATATTATACACTGCAATTAAAAATAAGTAAGAATTAAAGAAATTCCCTTGGATGAGACTTTTATTTCAGAATAAACATAGTAAGTTCCTTTAAAAATGTCTAACCATCCATAAAATAAAGAAGTTTTATAGTTTTTATACATATATATATCCCAAAAACATAATTTTGGAGGAGTACATAATAATATACAAGAGTTTCATTGGGATAATTAGACAATAAAAGTAACATGAATGAAAATGAAAGTTCAGGTGGAAACCCCCTTACCTTAAATCTGAACGTGTTCTTATCTTGAACATATGATCCTATAATATAAAATTATACTTATTAATAACCTATTTAATAACCTATTATAAATTTATTTAGTTTATAATAATTATGTTTAGTTCATTTATTCGCTTATATATAAGTTATTATTTAGAATGGCATCGTTCTGCAGTGTTCATTTTCTTTATTTTCCGAATTGGTTCACTAATTCTTAAGTAATGGAGTTCATGGCGAGTGGACATAAATATATGGAATTTAATTCATATATTGTTTATGACCATTAATTTGTGTTATTGGTCATTTATAAAACTTGGTTACATGTCATGATGATGACTTATTATATTGATTTTCAAGGATAACTGTCTCAGTTAATTTGTGGGTTTTCATTACAATGAACTCATTTATTATTTTAACATAATAATATTTGTACATCTGGATTACAGAAAATTACATAGGGTTTATTAAATATTTAATAATCTGTTTCAACCATAAAAATAATGGTTTCATTACCATAATTGATAAAGAAAATAGAAATCGAAAGTCCATCATCCTTGAATGTGGTAAATTGACACATCTTGTATGGTGTTCTTGCTACTAGTATAAAAGAATGTAAAAGGAATAGATTATAATAACTTATGCCACTATCATGAATATATTCCAATGTAATTATGTTAATGGATTCTTCACAACATTTTGATATGGAAATGTAATAATAGAAAAATAAATCAAACGAACTAGAAAGGAATGAAAAATAATTGAAAAGAGAAATTTACCTCTTAAAACAAACATCCTTGAGAACATCCTTAAGGATGAGGTTTCGGTCTTTTTTGATGAGACCAAGGCTTTCTAGAAGTGGGAGAAGAGGTTGAAAGAATATATGGATAGAATTTGGATAAGGGACAAGTCTTGAGAGGAGTGAATAAAAAAGGGAGTGATGGGTGGTTTTTATAGTAGAGTGGATATGGGATTTATCATTTTTATATTCATTAATTTATTATTTCTCCTCGAGACAAGGAATAGTGAGTCTACCATGACCATGAATAGTAATTTTATCATGTGAATCAGAATCAATAAATATTACATTTTTATAACATAATACATGACTCTATAATTTGTTTATTTTGCTTATTTTGTAAATTATGGTATTTGAATATTCATGACAAATACCAGTATTTCAAGAAAATCTCAAAAATTCACCATAAACATTTTTCGAAATGTAGAATCCAAAAATGAAGTACATTTAAAAAAAAATTCTATATATGATTAATTTAATATTTAATTAAAATCATATTTTATACAAAAAAAAAATAGTTTTAAAACATCTATTTACTTATTCCATGACATAGGTATATCATACTTCAACATAAATATTATTTATATACTATCATAGGTAAGGATAAAATTAATTATGGTATATAACTATTCTTAATGGTATGTTACTATTCATAATGGTAGTTTACTATTCTCCAACAATTATGTTTTCCTTATCGGACTCCAAATGACACACTGATCACAACTGTGTATGTAATATTTTCGAAATTCACATCACAGAAGTGAAAAACTTATGTTTAAAGGTCACATAGCACTTAGTAGTGCATTATGTTGTGATTTCACGTGATTTTGACATGTTTATTAGAAATTAATTTCCACTGAAACATATTGGGTCGTTAAATTCTCCACTCATTACAAAATATTTTTTCTCAAAATTCACAAATTGTTACCTAAAAAGATTTGTGTATGTCTTTAACATAAGCTCATTGGGATCCCATGTTTCCTCTTCCATCTAATTGTTCATCAAAATAACCGTTACCAGATCAATCGTTCAATTTCTCAATACATGTTCTCTGGTATCATGAATCTTGATAGGCTCTTCACAATAATGCAGATCGGGCTCAAGTTATATTTGTTCATAGGTCAGTACACGTGTTAGGTCTGGCATGTGTTTTCATAACATTGACATAAGGAACACATTTTATGCTTTGTATAGAATTAGAAGTATTTTAAAATCGTAAGCTACGACTCCAATTAGATCCACAATTTCAAAAGGTCTGACGTACCTGGGACATAATTTTCCCTTCTTACTAAATTGTATAATACACTTTCATAGGGATACCTTTACAAAAATGTGATCCCCTTCTTCAAATTCCAAATCCTTCCTTTGGTTTTCAGCAAAGCTCTTTTTCTTACATTGATCTATTTGTATATGGGATTGGATGATCTTTACATTTTCAATTGTTCCCTCAACAAGTTCGCAGCATACAATCTTTCTTTCACCAACATCATCCCACCATGTTACATTATGACATCTCTTTCCATACAATGCATCAAATGGTGCCATCTGAACATATGTATAGAATCTGTTGTTTTGGGAAAATTCCATGAGAGGTAAATAATATTCCCACATTCCTTTAATTTCATGTGAACAAGACCTTAACATGTATTCCAATATTTCAGTAGTCTATTCAGATTGTCCATCAATTTTTGGGTGGTAGGTAGTGCTCCAATGAAGATCAGTATCTAAGGCCTTCTGAAGACTTTTCCAAAATTATGATGTAAAATAAGGATCATGATCTAAAAAAATTTCTCGTGTTACACCATGGAGAATAAAAATTTCATAAATATATAATATTGTTAAACGCTCAGTTGGTGAATCATCTCTTATAACAATAAAATTTGCTCATTTTGTAAGACAGTCCACAATGATCCATATAGAAGCATTCATTCTGGGTTTTTCTGGTAGTCCCAAGATAACGTACATTGTAATATCATCCCATTTCCACATAGTAATAGGAAGCGGTTTCATGAATCCTCTAGGATATTTAATTCTATCCTTCACTTGTTGTCACATAAAACATCTCGACACAAATCATCAATATCCCTATTCTTGTTTTCCAACAAAAAATACTCCCTTATATCATTATAAAACTTTTTTCTACCAGGGTTTATAGAGAAATTGGAGCTATAAGAATCATCCAATGGTTCTATATTTAACTCAAGAATAGTGGGAACATGAAGCCTCTTTCTGAATTTCAAAATGAAACCTTCATATATGATTTCAGTCAACTTCCCTTCATATGTAGATTTAATTTCATATTAAAACTCCTCATCATCATCTTGAGAAAATTGTATCCTTCCCCATAAAGATGGTTTGGAAACCATTTGAAAATGTTGTGATGTTTTACCTTCCATGATAATTCTTATATCCATCATTACTATATAAATGAACAAAAGATCCCTTTCTACTCTCATCGTCTGTAGAACTGCATGATCCTTTCTACTCAAAGCATCAGCTACCTTGTTTTCCATCCCTAGGTGGTAGTTTATTGTGAAATCATAATCATTTAGTATCTATATCCATATTTTTTGTCTCATGTTGAGTTATTTTTTGAGAATTTATATTTCAAACTCTTATGATCTGTATATTTCTCAAATTTTTATCCATAGTGGTAATGTCTCAAAACATTCAAGGAAATGATTACCACTGCTAAATCAAGATCATGAGTTTGATATTTTTGTTCATGAATTTTTATCTTCTTGGATGGATAGGCAATCACTCAATAATTTTTCATAAGGACACAACCATGTCCTTTCGGTGATGCATTACTATAGATAAAAAACTCATCATTCCCCAATAGTAGGGTTAGAATCAGAGCATTCACTAACCTACTCATCATTTTTCAAAAAATTCATCACATTCGTTATTCTAAAAAAAATAACCTTTTTTTCAAGTGATCTTGGTCATTAGGTTGGCTAAACGTCAATATTATGAATGAAACGCTGATAAGAACCTACAAATCCAATATAACTACGTACCTCAGTTACATTCATTGGAGTATGCAATTATTGCACATCCTTTGTCTTCACAGGATCTACAAATATTCCCTCCTTAGATACAATGTGGCTGAGAAAGTAAATTGATTGGAGCAAAAAATCACACTTGTTAATCTTCACATATAAATTATTTCGTTTATCTGTCTTCAGAATAGTGCACACGTGGTTTTCATGATCTTCAGGGCTTTTAGAGTATACCGGGATAACATTAACAAACACCACTAAAAATTAATCAAGATATTCTTTGAAAACAATGTTCCCTAGATCCATGAAAATATATGATGCATTATTTAGTCCAAAACACATTTCTATAAACACATAATGCCTGTACCTGGTTCAAAATGCTATTTTTGAAATGTCTTCATTCATCACAAGAAACTGATAATATCCAGATTGAATATAAATCTTTGAAAATTTTGGGCTCTATGAAGTGGATCAAATAAATCATCAATTTTGGGCATATGATAAATATTCATTATTGTAATAGCATTTATTTCCCTGTAATCATTTAAGAACCTCATGGATCAATCTTTCATCTTGACAAAGAGGACATGGGCACCCCATGGAGAAACAATGGGTGAAATAAATCATTTATCACTCAATTATTCTAGTAGCTTATTTAGTTATATTATCTCCACTGTGTACATTCTATATAGACTCTTTGATATGGGCCTTGAATCAGGAATTAAGTCAATGGAAAACTCAATTTTCCACTTGGGATGATGTCTAGGTAAATCCACTAGAAATGTGTCAACATATTCTTGCACAATTGGTACACCTTATATCTTCACATTCATCTCCTTATCCATATTTATTTCATTACTATCCTCCCCAATAATTAAATTTAGTAGACCTATTGTGGGTGGATCTAGATGAGAATCATATGGTGAGGTTTCTTCTCTAAAGATAATAAATTCTACACCGTTCTCAAAAATTCTAACATCCTTCTTCTTGCAATAGATAGTCACATCACATTTTTATACGAAATTGATACTGAGATTTATATCATAGTTAACCATTGGTTTGATGATAAGGTTAGAAACTATAGAATGTTTGTGTATCATGAGGTGGGATAATCGACATGCCTTTGTTGTAATGATACATCCACTAGGGGTATTGACTGATAACTCCTTCATTAAATCAAATTAGATATATCTAATTTTCAAGGAAAACTAGGATGATATAAATGAATGTAACGATCATGAATACAATAATGTGTTGGCTAATTTGGATTAAACAAGCAATGTATCATCCACCACATCGTTAAGAACTTCATCCTCCACGGTTGGGATAACATAAGCTTGGCCCTTATCCCTTGCCCTTCATTGGAGAATGTTTCTCTACCGCTTTGGACATTCATGTGAAAGATTTCCCATCTCTTGAAAATTTTATCATAGAATATTGGTAGCTTCCTTCTTCCCCATAAAATGATGATCTTGGTGGCCTTTTTCTCCACATTTGTAAAAAAAACCCATTCCCTTCAGGCAGGTGCGAGGGTGTTTCTTCCCACAATTACTATAGGAAGGAAATTCAATTATTCCCTTCTTCCCCATTTACTTATTTCCTTTTTCGGAGTTTTTAGAAGCCCTCATATTTTCTTGTTTTATATTAAAGTTAAAAGACATAGAAAATTCATTTTCTATCTTATTAGAGCTTGACACTATATCTTCATAAGAAGAGAAACATAGGGATACTAATGCCCTTTGGTGGAGTGTATTTAAACTATAAAAAAATCGATCCATTTTTCTCTTAGGATTATGAATGTAGTCTGTAGCATGTCTCACTATCCTTGTAAAGTTAGATTCATACTTGGAAACATTTGTATCCCCCTTCTACCTTAGATTCATGAGTTTCCTCACCATATCTACTCGATGTTCACAATGGAAATATTTTTCTAGGAATATTTCCTTAAAATCCCTCCCTTTCATCTCTTATATTTCTTCCTCCTCCTTTGTGTTTTGGATTAACGATAACCACTAATCCGAATCTCTTGAGAGATGACAAAATATCATGAAAACCTTATATATTTCATTACATCCCAATGAGACAAATAGTTACTATAGGGAACATATCCACTACTCTGATACAAATGGGTTAGTAGACCCATTCAATGATTGAGTTTGTTGACGCATAAAGCAATCTAGCATAGCTCCTCTATGTGGTGGATCTGGACGCTCTATAAGGGTAAGGTTATTGTTCATTACCTAAGTACGTTTTCCCAGTATAGTTATTATTTACTCAAAATCTGTCAAAGAACCAAATCCAACATCAAAATCATGCATCAGAGGGAAATCCATAATGGGGACATCAGTGTCCAGGCAGTTTCCATTCCTTCCACATACCTTGTATTTGAATGCTTTATTCATTTTAATGTCCTATATAACAACATTAGATTAATTAGTTTAATGTTGAAGAAATTTTTGTACATGAATATGTTTCATTATTGTTTCATCATGTTAACTTATGGGCCTTTGATTGAGTTATAGAGTTTAAAAACATTGTCTGGGTATGTTCATTTTTATGCTTTTCTTGAGCGGTTCACATGTATTCATAAATGGAAGTTTGTGTCAGACATGGGTAACATACAGAACTGATATTTCATGTTATTAATGATATTTTAGATGTTTAAATGATATTATAATGAATTATATTATATACCATGTGGAATAATCATTAGAAAAAAATTAAATTATGATTGTTTGAGTTAATTTAGGAGGTTTTTTATCACAGTGAACTTATTTGGTTTAATAATTTAGTAATATACACATAAGTTGTTTCCAAAACATGAAATAGGATATAAAAAATATAATATTATATGCTTCAACAATAAAAATAGTTTTCTGACTAGATCTGAATGTTTTAAAGGAAATTGAATACATGTCGTTCTTAAAGAGGATATATTAACACCTCACAAACAACATTTTTTATTAATAAAAAGAAGAGGAGAAGGAGATTGGATGGTATAATATCCAAATAGTAACGTAAAATTACATTATATTTATGATACTAGAGTTACCAAACCATTTTTAAGAATATATGTGGAGAGAGAAAAAGAAAGGTGCTTGAAATTGAAAGGAGATTAAAGAAAAGGATGGAGAGAAATTACCTCTTGAACCCTACTCTTCAGATCCTCTTTATGGGACCTAGGCTTGGTTTTTTGATGAGTCCAAAGACACTTGGATATGGGAGAGGGTCTAGGGACAATTCTTTGGTAGATTTTAGACAAGGATGGAAGCTTGAGAGGTGTGAGGAGATGAGGGTGTGATGTGTGGTATTTTTAGTGGAGGGGAGATGGGATTTATCAATTTAAAATTCATTATTTTATTATTTCCCCAAATGATAAGGAATAGTGAGTCCTCCATGTCCAATAATAGTAATTATATCATGTGAACCCAAACCAATTTGTTTTTCATCAATAGAATATCATGCATGACTCTATAATTAGCTTATTTTTCATATTTTGAAAATTATGGTATTTCATTATTCATATAAAATTCATATATTTTAGAAAAATCCCAAAAATTAACCGCAAACATTTTTAATGTGCATAATCCGAAAATGATGTCCATTTTTAAAAAATAATTTTCTAAATATGATTAATTTAATTTTTAATTAAAATCATAATTTACATGAAAAATAATGTTTTTAAAATTAAAACTGATTTTATAATGCATTGAAAAAATTATGTAAGGTCTTATAAAATTATCATAAAACTAGAAGACATAGAACTTTTAATTTATGAAAACATTTTATGAAAATAAATTTTCTTTTAAATAAATTAATTAAATATAATAATTTTTTATGACATGAAAAAAATTTACAATAATTTTACTATGGTCAATTTGTCACTTTCTAAGATGTCTAAATTTTGTTTAATTACTCATTGGTAAGGTAATTATTATTTTGGATGATTTATTATTCATAAGTGTCATATTACTATTTATAAGGGTAGGTTACTTTTCATAAGGGTGGGTTACTATTCAAAAACATTATGTTTTTTATATCAGACTCCAAACATTAAACTAATCACATTAGTGTATGTCAGATTATTGAAATTAAAATTGTAGAAGTGGAAACATTATGTTTAATGGTCACATAGAATATAGTATCATGATATTTAACTGTGCTTCCTAATGATATTATACTATAGGGAATAATTATAATAACAAATTTCCATTAATAAAACATGGGGTCATTACATTCTCCCCCCTTAGAAATTTCACCTTTGAAAATTCGTTTTACACAAACAGGTGATGGTACTTCTCCTTCATAGCCTCCTAAAGTTACCATGTAGCTTCATCAAACTTATTTTTCCACCAAAACACATTTAAAAGGTGGGTTGTCATGTTCCCTAGAACCTTATCTCTCCTTTAAAATTCTTCACTGACTGCTCCTCATAGGAGAGATCATCTTCCAGTTGTACCACCTCTTAGTTTAGTACTTGTGAGAGATTAGGAATGTACTTCCTCTGGAGAGATACGTGAATCAAATCATTAAATTGAGTAATATATGGTGGTAGTAGAAGCCGATAGGTGATGGGTCTTATGAATTCAAGGATCTCAAAGGGGCCTATGTATGTTGGTCTTTGCCTCCCTTTCTTTACAAACTGCATGGCTCTCTTTCATGGTGATATTTGAAGGAAGACTTTATCTCTAACATTGAACACCATTTTCATTTGGCGGTTTTAAGTGTAGTTATTTTGATGGCTCTAAGAATCATTAATGTGTTTTTGGATGACTTGAACCTTCTCTATTAAATCTTACGCATGATTAGGTCCAAGTATCTTTTTTTCTCCAACTTCATCCCAACAGGATGGAGTTCCATATCACTTACCATACAAAGATTCATATAGTGCCATATGAATACTCGAGTGGAAGATATTATTTTATGAGAACTCAACCAATGGGAGATACTGATACCATCCAGCTTTTAGTTGTATAGTGAAAGCACTTAGCATAACTTCAAATGACTGAATAGTCCTTTCTGATTGGCCATCAGTATGAGGATGATAGGCCATTATAAAATTTAATTCAGTGTCAATTTATGTTGATGACTCCTCTTGAATTTAGATGTGAACCTTGGATCATGATCATAGGACATAGAGAGTGCAAGTATATGTAGTCTCCCCAATTCCTTCACATATTTCATTGTATGTTGTTCAAGTGGGAGGTCTTCCCAAATAGTGATAAATTGGGTAGTCTTGGTGAGTCAGTCAACCACAACCCATATCACATTATTTACCTTCAACATCTTCTGGATACCTGTGAGAAAGTCCATAGTTACATTATCCGATTTACACATGGATATAGGCAATGGATGAATCATCCCTTTCAACTTTCATTACTATATATTATCTTTCTAACATACTGAGCACCATTATATATATTCCACAGTCTCCTTCTTCATGTTATCCCACCAGAAGTGTTCTTGGAGATCACGGTACATCATGGTACTCCCAGGATGGATAGATAATGTTGTGCTATGTGCATAGTGAAATATCTCATTTTCTATCCCGGGTGAGGAACAAACACAAAGCTGCATTCCAAACCAAATCACACCATCATCGTCAATATGGAACTCTTGTAATTTCCCTTCTTTAACTGCATTCACCCACTTTTGTATGTCTAAATCATCCCCTTATGCTTCATTAATCTTCTCCTAGATGGATGATTGTTCAATCCTTTGGGAAATGTAGGATGTATCCTCTACCCTAATGATTTCTAAATCCATTCTTTGTATATCCATGATGATAGGTTCTTTCTCAATCCATAACATAGATAGAGTAGAAGTTTCTTTTTTTCCTTAGAGAATCGTCTACATTGTTCTCCTTTCTAGGAAGATAGTGGATAGAGCAATCTTAATCCAAGATTATCAATAGCAATATACTATGACACATTTTGATATCCTTTTGTGTGAATATATACATTAGGCTATTGTGGTCGGTGTATATTTCACACTTCTCACCGTAAAGGTAGTGCGGCCAGATTTTCAATGCAAAAATCAAGGCTCCCAGCTCTATATCATGCGTCGGGTAGTTTTTCTCATGGATTATCAACTACTGTGAGGTGTTGGATATCATATTTTCATTTTTCATGAGTACACAACCCAATTCCTTTGAAGCATCACTGTATATCACAAAGGTTTGTCAACATTTTGTTATTGTGAGTACATGTGCAATGATAAAGCTTAACTTTACCTCCCTGAAGTTTTCTTTCACATTCTTCTGTACAGAACTACTTTACCCCTTTCATTATTAACAAATTAATTGGGATTGACAATTGTATGAAATTTCATGCAATTGTTTTGTAGTACCCATCTAATCCTAGAAATAAAATGGATTTCGGTGACACTAGAGGGCCTGGGCCATTCCTCAATCACCATTATTTTTGAAGGGTCCACAAAAATTCTCTCACATGTGATCACATGTCGCAAGAACCTTCCATTATTCATCCAAAAGTTATACTTTCTAAACATGGAATAAAACTTATCCTTTCTCAATGCCTCCAACCAAAGTCATAGATGGTCTTCATGTTCCTCATTTCACTTGGAGTAGATGACATTTTTATAATTTAATAGTACCAAAAAATTGATGAGGTGATGTCTAAAGAATTTATTTATCAAATCAACGAATATTTCATGGGAATAATAAGTCTGAAGGGAATAACCAGAAACTCATAGTGCCCATACATTTTACGAAATACAACCTTCTAAATATCTTCCTTCATTACATTTATCTGATGATATATAGAATGAAGATCCACCGTTGAGAAGTATAGATCTCCTATTAACAGATCGAACAAGTCTTCAATCCTTGGAAGAGTATACCTATTATTTATAGTGATCACATTGAGTTCCTGATAATCGATACAAACCCAAATTGTTCCATACTTCTTCTTCACAAATAGAATTTGAACAACCCAAGGTGATGCACTAGGCCGTATGAACCCTTTGTACAAATTCTCATTTAGTTTCTTCTTTAACTCCTCTAGTTTGATAAGATACATCCTATACAGACCCTTTGAGAAATGAATAGATCTGGGTATGAGTACTATTGAGAACTCTACCTCACGATCTAGGGGAATTCTGGGTATCTCTACGGTAAATACATCAATATATTCACTCACAATGGGGATTCCCACAAGGTTGGTACTATCCTTTAACTAAACCATTTGGGTGAGTTATGCTTCTTCATTGGGAATCAACACCAACACCATTGAAGGATTTTTCAGAGGAGTTTCATTATCTTCATCTCATTTTTATTGGAGCATGGGATGGTTCGTAATATGGAATAATATTTCATTTTCCCAACAGTTGATATGTGCTCTATGTAAAGAGAGTCAATCTATTCCCATTATACCGTCAAATTCTACCTAGTGGTGTATTACAAGATTCAATGGTATAATATTCCAACATAAGCCAATAGGAATAATTAAAACAATGGGGTTTCAATGATTTCATCCTTTTTTTATAGATATCTATATTTCATGGTTTTACGGCTACAATTCTATAGTACTACCAAACATTCAAGATATAAAGGCATTCGTATAACCAGAATCAAATAAGACTTATGCCATTCTTGAGTGAATAGGAAGTGTACCTTGTATGACCTCATTATCTAGCTCCACTTCCGTAGTAGTGATGGCATAAGCCTTCCCTTGTTCCTTTTCATTTGGTGGCTGCTAAACCTGATTACCCTCGATAACTCATGTTTTTGTGTGCTGGCTTGCATGATTCCCTAGAACCCTACAGTTGTAGCATTGAACCATGGTTGGTTCCCTCCATTAATTCACCACATTACCCTTCATTTTCATGTATTTTCGATACTCTTGAGCATGATTTCCTTCTTTCGCACACTATATTCACTTCCCTATCCATTTGAGGTAGTTCCTATGGTGAAACATCCCACATTTTTTGCATGTCGGTTGTTGAGTTTTCTTCCCACCTTTCTCATTAGATCCACCAGCTTGAAATTCCATCTTTCGTTTCTTATCACCTTTACCATGTGATCATTCTACAAACTCCATCTCCACATTGACAACACACCGATCAAGTTCTTCATAACTCCCAACATCTTAAAATTTAATATCCATTCAAACGTGTGGCTTTATTCCACTAAAGAATCTATCAATTTTTCTATCATTGTTGATAACAAAACCCAAATCATGCCTTTATAGCCTTGTGAAATTATTTTCATAGGTTGTGACAAATTACCCTTATTTTTTGCTATGCATTTTTAATTCTCTCTCCATCTTCATGCGATAGTGATTGGGAAATAATTATTAAGAAACATTATCTTAATGTCTTCAATTTCCATATCTTCAATTTTATCCCTTGTCATGGTGTTCTTAATCAAATCCCACCATTGACCGAGCTCTCCATCTAGAAGATAAATGGATAGTGTCACCTTCTCCATCTTAGAACAACAAAGTACATAAACGATCTTCACCATTTATTTGACCCACTGCTCCACAACTAGTGGATCAGAATATCCACTTAACGTCGGTGGTTGTTGCCTTATAAAACACTTGATATCCAATTTATACCTATTCGGTGAAGGATGAAGTTATCCATTATTATGTTTATTTTTCATAACCTGAGATATTTTGGGAATAATTTCCATGAGTTTTTGAATTCCACCTTTCAAATCATTGGGGATGTTATGTGAGTAGTCATTGCATTATCCCTCACATGAGTTGTTGGACTGTTTTCTCGGGGTTACAACAATTTTTTGAAATAGAAAAGTTTATAAAAATACATAAGCCCACATGTCATGAATAACTTATTCATTTTTATGATTTATACTAAAAGCATAACATATGGGATCCCTATGTAGTGCTTTTTGTGTGAATATTTTTAATTAGCATCATGTTAGAGTTTTTCCCTAGGATTCACTAATCATAATTCCCAAATTAACTAACCATTGACTATAATACAAACTATTGGAACCCATATTTTTCATAAATTTCTAATGCATCATTTTAATGATGAACAACATAATAGTTTTACACATAGAGGATTAAATGCTTTAGTGTCTTGGGAATAAAGGGACTGTACAACACAATTACAACATCAAGCATAAACATTTATTTAATTCCTTATTATCTATATTATTATTCCCACTTGACCTCTCCTTAGTACATGTAGGCACATGATGATATACATAAAAAGTGGTGAGCTAAAATCCTAGTTATATGATAGATAAGAAAAATATATCAATGGGTGATCATAACCGTAATATAAGAAAATAATCATAAACCTGAGAGAAAACATTAATAAGAGACTTGAAATGTATAAATGCATAAAATCGAAACATCATGTCTTAGTGGGTAACTATCACACATACTTATTAACAAGGATAGAATGTTTTTCACACACCATTTCACATTAACTAATGAGATTATTTAATTTACATAATGCATTAGAGAACTGTATAATTTTTGATCCACCTATCACATTGAGACATTCATATTGTGCTATATAATTTTGGGTGCACCCGTCACATCATAAAATTATAATTTATCATGCATGAAAAATGAACATATATCAAAACTCAACATAACTAAACCATGTAAATTAATGGGTTTTATCCCATAAGATCAAATTCATAAAAATTGGTTTCCCAAAATTAAGTGGGAATCACATACTTGATACCATAGCCATCAACCATGACTGAAATGTAAAAGGTGTTTTTTTGAAAGAAGAGTTATTTTGGAAAACATTTGTTCAAAATAAAATTTATTATAAATCATATATATCCCATAAAAGGTATTATAATGATGAAAAAATTATTTTTAAGGAGTGACCATATCAAAAATGGAGTGAAATATGGAGAACCCAATGAACGAATGTTGGGTTCGAGATATTCCCCTAACCTTGTATCTGAATTATTTCTTCACTTAAATGTCATGAATAACCAATTATATTAATTAATTGAAAATTCCAGAACCTTTTTTATATTAATATGGTTCATTATGGTTTCATTATGTTATTTTATTGGCTTTTCTGTGAGTTATATAGTTTAAAAACATTGATTGGGAATGTTCATTTTCTGGTTTTCTTGAGCAGTTCACATGTATTCATAAATGGAAGTTCGTGTAGAACATGGGTAAACATACAGAACTGATATTTCATTTTTTAATGATATGACATAATTTTAAATGATATTATAATGAATAATATTATATACCTTGTGGATGAATCATTATACAAGAATTAAATGATGGTTGTTTGAGTTAATTTTTGGGTTTTTTTACCACAACAAACTTGTTTTGTTTAATGATTTAGTAACATGTTCTTATATTCTTTATATAACATGAAATAGGATATAATACATATAATATAATATTTTTTAACCATAAAAATGGTTTCATGACCAGATCAGAAATCATTTAAAGGAAATGGAAAACATGTCGTTCATGATGATGATAAATTAACACCTCACAAAGAAAGTTTTATTTTATAAAATCAAAGTAATAAGACAAGGGGGATGTATGGTATAATATCCTGTTATTATAATAACATTCTAGTATACTTATTATACTATAGTCACCATTACATTTGGACTACGATAGGTGGGGAGGGAATTAGAAAAGAACTTGAAATTGAAAGGAAATTATATGAAAAGAGGGAGAGAAATTACCTCTTGAATCCTCCCATTGAGATCCTTGTTAAGGGACCTAGGCATGGACTTTTGATGAGACCAAAAGATCTAGGATTTGGGGTACAATCTAGGCAATATTCTTGGAATGAGTTTTGAAAAATATTGAAGCTTGGTAGGTCTGAGGAAATGAGGGTGTGAAAGGTGGTATTTATAGTTTAGGGGAGATGGGATTTCTCAATATAAAATTCATTAATTTTTTATTTCCCCACAAGAGACTAAATAGTTAGCCTTACATGACCAAGAATATTAACGTTATCTTGTGAAACCGAACCAATTATGCTTACATTGGAATACCATCATGCATGACTCTATAATTAGCTTATTTAGCTTATTTTTTAAATTTTGTTATTTCACTATTCATAAAAAATTCATGAATTTCATAAAAATTTAAAAAATTATCTCCAAACATTTATCGAATAATAGAATCCAAACATGTAAGTCCTTTTTTCAAAAAAAATTCTAAATATTATTAATTTAATTTTAAATTAAAATTAAAATTTAGTTAAAAAATACAGTTTTTAAAATTAAAACTGATTTTTTAATGCTTAGAAAAATTACGTAAGGTCCTATAAAATTATCATAAAAATAGGAGAAAACTAATTTTTAATTTATGAACATATTTGAAGAAAATACATTTTCTATTAAATTAATTTATTAATTTGAATAAATTATTTATGACTTACAAAAAATACGGAGTCTTTGATTATGGTCAAATTGTCACTTTATAAGATGCATAAATTTAATTTAATTATTAAATGGTATAGTTACTCTTATTTTGGATGATGTACTATTCATAAGGGTAATATTATTATTCATTAGGGTAGGTCACTATTCAAAAGGTGGGTTACAATTCACCAAAAAATTATGCTTTTCCTATCAGACCCCAAACATCTTACTGATCACAACCATGTATGCCAGATTTTCAAAATTCAAACCATATAAGTGAAAATATTAGGTATAATGGTCACATTGAATTTCATATCAGGATATTTTATTGTGCTTCCTAACGTGATTATACTATAGGTCATAATTATGAGAAAGGATTTCTATAAATAAAACATTGGGTCATTATATTCATCGACCATAAAATTGTCTTAAAACAAATTAAAAAAGGCCAATTAATCCTAAAAAGGATGTTTTTGGGAGGAAAGAGGAAATGAAAAATAGTCACACCTTTCTGGTACTATTTAGGTGTGGCACCGATCAGGGAGACTGATCGATGAGACAATGATCGGGTCTGATCTGTGGCATCGACATGTGACTCCACGGTGACACACTGCCACCAACACCGACACCCTACTGACTCACCAATGGTGTCTAGGTCACCCAAAAACAATAATTTTGAATTTTAATGGACTAGAAGGTTCTGGGAAATTACATCATATACCTCTCAAACTATTCTGGACCTCGAGTAATCTAGAGTAAACCTGAAGAAAAGAGAGGGGTCCTAACAACTAGCCGATAAGATACCTCTTATGGACAACCACCCTACAGTTGATTAAAAGCTGGATCAAACCTAAAAATCTATCAAAATTTCTCTCACATATATCTCAAAAACAAATATGGAAACACTACCACTCCTCCCCCCCCAAGAAACCACACAAACACAAAAAGGTCACACCATCCAGACAAATGGATTAGGGAGCTCCTTCCACATTATTAAGATTCTAACCACATTGGTGGGAACTTACACTCTGGCACAAGTTTAATCACATCAAAATTAATACGTATTGATAAGGGATCAGGTCATCCCCCCATGGTAAAGAAGAGTCACAAAAAATATAGAACATGGACACAACTTATCTTATAGAAATCAAGGTCAAGAATCCATTACAATCAAGGCATAATGAAAAGCTTAAGAGTAATGCTCAAAATAGCTCTGGGTATTAGGAAAAAATCTATTATTACCAATCCAAGGTACTCTACTTGAGGCCACAATGCCTCCAAAACTCACGAACCAAGGGAATGGTCCATCCATGAAGTACCTTCAACTTACAATCCTCAATTCTCACAGGTCACTCCACGAACATCACTCATCCTCGATATCCAACTCTCCCCAGTCGAGGTCATGGGAGTCATCCTATATATACCGATGGAGCTGAGATGCATGAAATATGTTGTGGATCTTCTCCAATCATGGTGGTAACTCCATCTAATATTCTACCTCGCTGACTCGTCCATACACCTTGAAGGGTCTGATGAATCGGGGAGAAATCTTACCGGCCTACCAAACCTCTATTGTCCAAGCCAAGGGGAGAGCATTAAGAACATGTGGTCCATATTTTGAACTCCAAGGGTATCCTCCTATGATTGATACCTAACTTATCTATATCCTGATCTGAATTCATCCTTCAACACATAAGCTAAATATTCTCCATCATGCTCTACACTACATCTGGGATGACAACACCTGCCTCCCCAGCGTTTGTCTAGCACATAGGTGAATGGAATGGTCTTCCATTCAAGTCTTAGAATATTTTCATGCCAATGGTAGAGTGATATCAATTGTTCTAGGAAAAAACTAACAAAATATTTGTGTCATACCCATGACCCTCTATAGTCTTGGACACATGATCGCACCTTATAGTCCAACGTCTTGATGGTCCTCTTTATATGCCCATCTATCTG
Source organism: Viscum album (assembly GCA_963277665.1). Classification (NCBI taxonomy): domain Eukaryota; kingdom Viridiplantae; phylum Streptophyta; class Magnoliopsida; order Santalales; family Viscaceae; genus Viscum; species Viscum album. The sequence goes on from OY728126.1 coordinate 66,703,999, forward strand.
AGTGTGAAAAGAATTGATAAGGCATAGTTGAGTGCTAAAAGAATGTTGTAATCCCTTCAAAACTCATGATGTAATTCATTTATATCTATCTATAATGATGGATATGGGAACTTTGTGCAGCCAGACAACATAACCACACACATCTATGCTATGGAATCAACTGCGCTCGACTACATAACTGCTAAGAAGGGAGCCAATTTTGTCAATCGTTCCACAAAAACCCAGAAGAAATCACATATTCCTTGATCCCTGGGTATTGCTATGAAAAAATCCAACCAAACTTCATCCCAATTCGACTCAGTAATGTCTAAGGGTTGTAACATACCACTAGGAACACAACCTTTAACATTTACCTGCTGACCCATGAGGAACATTCCCACTAACTCAACCACTTCACGCTTCAGTCCGGGAAAAAAATGACATATAAAGCCCCAATTCATCTATGGATGTCTAGGGTATACATCCATGTGTGAGTTATGGTTATCATTGAAAACTCCCTCATCCATTTCCAACAAAAAACTATCTTCTGGACAAAAAACATTCAATTCTGACATGCTCTGACTATATTCCTGGAGAATCACCCTATCTAACATGATCATGCATCACTTCATCCTCTAGGCCTACCCACTATGACTCTTCGAAATATCATTCCAAGGAGGACTGCACAGTTATCTTAAATTTAAACCCACTACCAACCTCCACTATCTTTCTAATATGTAAAGTAATCAACTCCACCATTTCCTTCCAGGAAAATGCTGACTCGTGAACCAAATCATTCTTTGACTTCATGCACAAGGAATCATCCACAACATTCCCCTTTCATGAGGTGTAGTTGATCATGATGTTGTAATCTTGAAGGAACTCCATCCACCTTTACTATCACATGTTCATGTCTCATAGGGAGAATACATACATCATGATTTTGTTATTTGTGAAGACCACAAAGAGTTCCCTAATGAGTTAATTCAACCAAAATGTAAGAGAGAATGACACTGATGCATGGTCCTATTCATGGGTTCAATGGTTATGTTTATGAGTAAATAACTTCCTTGACCCACAAGATATCACTCACCATTGCGGCAACATCACACCCTCCAAGACTAGACCGTAATCATCACATAAAATATCAAACGTTACCCCTTCCTCTAGAAACCTTAGCACATGAACGAAGAACATTTTCCCATTCAGATAACTAAAAGACTCGTAGAACTTCTCACAGCATACATAAGCCTAGTATTTCTAGGTCATGTCCATCAATGGTGATGCAAATTGAGGGATTTTAGGTATGAACCTCTTGAAGTAACCTTCCGGACATAGTAAACAACCAATCTTTTCCATGTTCATGGGTGCTTCACAAGAAACAACCATCTCAGCCTTCGATGAGTCAACTGGTATCCCCTTCTAGGACACCACATGTCCATGTAAGTTCAACTCTCATGTTCAGAACTTGCACATGGATATCATCCCATAGAGCTAGTGGTGATAGAGAACATCTCAAACTGTCCTGATTTGCACCGTGTGATCCTCCTAGGTCCTTGAGTAGATGAGGATTTTGTCGATGAACACGACTACAAACTAGTCCATATTCACATAGAAAATAGAGTTCATGATCCCTATGGACATAACTAGTGCCTTTGTAACACCAAACTACATTCCCAAGAACATTAAGTTCCCATGCATGCATATGAAAGAATCCTTTGGGATGTCACCCCCCTTCACCCTCAATAGGTGATATCCAAAAATCATGTCAATCATAGAGAACTGACCCTCTCCCTTCAAATGATCAAAATGGTCTTTGGTCCTTGGGAGGGGGTAATGGATATTTACTATCAAATAATTTAGTATTTTGTAGTATATACATTACCCGATACCACTATTTTCTTTCTTTGCAAAAAATAATAGAGCACCCATGGAAATAGGATTGTTCAGATAAAACCCTTCCTCATCAGGTCAAAAATCTGAATTCGCCACTCCAACAACTCAAAAGACATCATATGATAGTGAGCCATCGGAATAAGATGAGAATTGGGTTGTAATTCTATCATGAACTCAAAACAACTTCGAGGGGGAAGAGTCAAAACCTATTTAGGGAAGACACCCCAGAATTCATCTAAAATCTCAAGAACATCCTCCGTCTTTGAGTCTGCAAATTCCACTGACAATTTGGATAACAAGGAAATATGGGGCTCCATACACCCGCTTACCTCCTGGAAACCCCAATTGTCAATGAAAGAACCATGCTGGATACTCATATATGAGAAGACGAACCTTCATTAGAATAATTTGATAAAGGAATTCATGGAAAACATCCATTCGATGCCCATGATGTCATCATATGGTTTCATTTTCAACAGAATGAGATCTTCACTAGACTGATGTGGCCCAAACATCAGTCTGAATCCTCAATAAACATCAAATAGGTTGTTCTAACCTCTCACTGATGTTCTCAACACCAGAGGCATGGAATGTATATCTACATCTAGACCCAAGGCATGTGCTAGATAGGGTGAAACAAAGGAGTGTGAAGATCCTGAATCAATCAAGTTAGATGAAAGTGTACTAATTAGAATTATCATGCATCGAAAAACCTATGGCCCCAGTATAATAGCTTACTATGTGGCATAGATATACACATTCCCAACTCATCATCCCATCAGCTGTCAACTGCCTCCTCGACCATGCCCTGGTCGAGGTCCCTAAAGAGTACCTTGAGGTTGGGCTCCTCTTTCAATGTTTGATTTCAGAGGGGAAGGGGACTGATGATGCTATTGAAATGGTCTTTCCGACAAATGGTGCTACTAAGGCGGTACTAAACCTTTCCACCCCCACTGTACTACACTCGATCATGGAACTGATTCTGAATAATCCCATGGATTCCACTGGTGAAACACATCAGTTCTATGCCTCTAGATAAATGGTATGGACTGGGAGATTAGAAAATTTAGTACTGGGGCCTGTACCCCAGTAGTAGATATCGAGTATGCCCTGATGTTGGAGGCCTACTGCTGATGGCCTTATCCTTTGACAAAACCAACTAGCACCCCTCTCACGGAACACCACCCAATGTCTGCATCCTCTCCACCACTTTAGTCTTTTTCTGAACCTCCATGTGAATTTGTAGAGTGAAGGTAGTAACATCATACCCAAGAGAAGGTCTAAGTGCCTCCTCTAAGTGTCTTTCACAGGACACATCATACGAAATTAGGTTTGGGGAAAATGATATAGATCATTCAACTTGATCCCTATATACCTTATCGACATACCCCCTTTCTATGGAGAGAGATGCTCTGGCCTTATTTTATCCTTCATCATGGAATAATTTAATTCCACCTAAAACTCCTTCTCAAAGTCACTCAGCTAAACCTCGACATCCCTCTTATCCCTAAGATTATGAATCCGTCACTGACACACCTTTCCCCACATATGGATCATAGACAGAGTAACCGAGTACTCTTTTGGATCCTGTATCAAGATGGAAGTGATCACTCACTCTTCATGCTAGCTCTCTATCTCCATGTCTGAGATGCTGCCCTTGTACATCCATAGAGCCTTCCACTGGAAACCACGAAGTGGATTCTGCCTGTGGTCTCCCTCCTCCTCTCAGTCATCCCTTTGCTGATCAACCAAATCAACCTACTAGGCATCGATTTCCTACACTACTCATGGATATCGTCCAGGAGACATAACGAAAAAATAAACATGAAACTCCTATGCCCGAGTAGTGTAGAAAATTCCATTAAAATTTTGATTAAACTTTTTAATTTATTTCAATTTCCCACAACACCCAATACACACAAGAATACAATTCACTGTGATGCATGTATATTTCATAGGGCCTCTACCCAACTATCAGTGGGGCCCCACATTGTCAAGAGATAGGATTAGTGTCCGGGCCTCAGATCAAGGGGAGCCCTAAAATTATGTGTCATAGATGGTCTTGCCCAGCCTATTTCCTGGTCCAAGATTTCGTATAATTGTTTTTCTACCATCGCATGAAATCCTCTATATTCTTACCCTCAATCCTTGTCCTATTATTCAACCATCACCTTTGATACAATTCAGGGATGACATGCTTTCTCCATGAAGAATGAAGGGACAACAAACCTCTTGGACCTTCCTTCTTCAAGTTGAAGGAGAGATAGTGATCTCTGAGTCTGAACTTTTATAGGCCCTGAAGTGGCGACGAGAACCATGGGTATAGAGTCTCATGTAATTTGGACGTAATTACTTTTTTTGTATAACAATATAAAGAGATAAGATGTTAAATCCCAAACAATTCCAAATACAGAAAGTAAAAGTAAATCCAAAAAAACGTTTTTCCAAATGGATGATCAATTTAATATCCTAAAATGTATAAGAAAACTCAAAAGGAATGTAAAAAAATAATGAAATGAAGAAATAATGTCTATCTTTATGACCAAGCTGGTACGGTCCAGCATAAACCACAACGTCCTCCTGGAAACTGGAAATAAATTTTATATATGTAGGGTGATTATACAGGCATACTCAGTAGGGAAAACCAGCAGCCACTAGTGTTGAAAAGTGTTTTTACGTCGGTTATTTTTTATTTGTAACATATCTTTCTGTCCGACATTATTACATGAGTCGTTATAAATATTGGTTTTTTAAGTCGGATATTTTAAAACCGACATAGGAAACATAAATATGAAGTGTTTTTCACATCGGTTCCTAAAAACCCGGTGTGAAAAATGCATTAAAGTCATGATTTATTATGTCTATTTTTAAATAAATGAAATGTTAAACATTTTATTAACTCAGTTATTATATAACTGAGTTAATAAACAATGCCTTTGAAGAAATTTTCTCATTGGTAATTAAAAAACTATCATGAAAACAAGTTTATTAAGTTAGTTCATTTCATAATCGATGTGATAAACTAGTATTAGAAGAGATTTTTACATTGTTTATAATATAACCGGCATAAAATCAAATTTTTCTTAATAAAACTATCCAACCATTATTATGCTCTTCCAAAGATGAACTAAAATAAGCATAAAACAAGCCAAGACCAGACCAAAACCAGACCGGAATACATACCATAAAAACATCAAAACTAGATTATAACATGAGGAACCAATGAAAAATTAAACATTCACAAACATAACATTCAAAAAATACAATTTCAACTAAAAAACATAAAACACCTTTGAAAACCCCTACCCGCATGGACAGTCACCCCACCCCACTAAAAAGCTTCCCCACCCCCTAATACACCTTCCCACCCCCTGGAACCCCCCACCATCTAGGAACCCCCCCGACAACCCCACCCTATAGACACCCCTGACCCCCTTGGAAAACCCCCACCCCTGGACACCCGTTCCCCTTAGACACCCTGTCACCCATCTAAACAGCCCCTTGGACACCCTCCCACCCATTGGACACCACCCCACCCCACTGGACAGCCCCTACACACCGTGGACACCGACCCACCCCCTGGACACCACCACCCCATGGACAGACACCCTAGACAGCCCTCACCCCCTCAACAATGCCACCTCCCTTGACACACCTAGCCCTTGGACAACACCACCCCCTGGACACCCCCACCCCCTAGACACCCCACCCCCTGGACGCCCTCCAACCGTCTGGACACCCCCTGGATAGCCCTCACCACCTTGGAAAGCCCCACCCACCCTCCCTGGACACCCCTACCACCCATGGACACCTTCCCACCCCACTGGATAGCCCCCCACCACCACCCCATGAACAACTGGACACCCACTAGAAACCATCCCACCCCACTCGTAACCCCCCACGTCCACCCAATGGACACCCTCCCACCCCCATGGACACCCACCCACCCCCTAGAACCCACAACCCATTGGACCCTACACCACCCCCATGGACATCCCCCACCCCTAGACACCCCCACCCCCATTGACACCCCCACCCCCTGGATAGCCCCCACCCCCTAGACACCCCCACCGCCCTCGACAACCCCACCCCTTGGTTACCCCCACCCAATGGATAGCCGCTCCACCCTTGGACATCCCCACCCCCACTAGACACTATCCCACCCCATGCCCCTTTGGACACTATCCCACCCCTAGACACCACCCACCCCATGGAAATCCCCAACCCCCTAGACACCCCCAACCCTTGGACACCCCATACCCATTAGACAACCCCCACCCTCCCTGGACAGCCCCACCCCCTGGACAACACCCAACACAATAGGATAGCCCCCCACCCCTGGAAACACTCCCACCCCTACACCCTTGGACACCCTCCCACCCCTTAGACACCACCCTACCCCCCATGGGAAGCCCCCCACCCCATGGATACCCCCTCGGACACCCCTACTATTTGGACAACCCCACCCCCTGGACATCCCATATCCCCAAGAAACCCCCCAATAGTCTACCCCACCCCCTAGACACCCTCCAACCCCACTACTGCTTTGGACACCCTCCCACCCCTAGACACTACCCCTCCCCCATGGATAGCCACCACACCCATAGACACCCCCACCACCCTGGATAACCCCACACCTTGGACACCCTCCCCCCTCGGACACCCCCACCCCCCATGAAAACATTATTATGCTTTGCCAACGCATGTAACAAGAAGAAACCAGTCCAAAAGTAGACGAAAACCATAATATAATTCATACTTGAAAAAAAAACAGAACTAGGCCAAACCAGATGAACCAGGGAAAAATTATACATTCACATATAAAACATTCCAAAATTACAATTTAAACTAAAAAACATAAATATAACAAAAAAATACCAAATACACAATTATAATTACAATATTCAAAATTACATATTACACTACAATCAATCTAAAATCCAATCAAACTTGTAAAATAATTTTACCATTCCACTTGTATTTGTTTGACCTCTTGAGCACTATAGGGTTGAGGGTCATCAAATAACTACTAATTAAAAGGATTTTAGTTAACATGTATAATGAATAAATAAAATGATATATTAATGAAATGTTTATTAGGAAATTTTACCAGGTTGAACATCACAAGTGTTCCAGTTATAATTATTTCATTCATAAATAATAACATATAATATCCACATTTCACAAAGATTTGATGGTCATGGTAATTTTGTTTACCTGAGTGTTAATTAAAAATATCAATTTTTTGTAATACATCAAAAAGTACAAATTATAAATGGATATTTTCCTTTACTTTTACATATTTTATCTTGGTACTGTTTTTCTTTGTGTTTTTTCAAATATAGATTCATCCCATGTTTGCAAGTAATACAAATGTTATATATTAAAAATTTATATAATATATTCAACTATTAATAAATTGATACTTTCTTTTCTAATATATTCTTAAAACTTCTCTGCACGTCGCCTTGGACAGAGCATATCCAATAATGTTTTCCCCCTTGGACATAACCCACCTAACATCCAATGATCACTGATATAAATGAAAATTTAAGGTTACTGGGTTTTTATGTTAAAATCCATTGAACACTTTTCTAGATATATGTTTCTTACCTCTCACAAAAATCCATCATCCAACCCTGTTTGATTATATTCTATTCAAATTGTTCAGAAATAAAATTTGTTCTTTGTTCCTCATGAAATGCATGTGCATTAAGGGAAATAAAATGTGGGTCCATGAATCTATATACATTTGTCCGCCCATTCTTCTCAGACATGTTAAAAAGATACCTAATTCAAATACCGATATAAATATAGATTTTTAATAAATATAACATAGGGAAAGGTGTTAAGACTTACATGGAAAAAATATGCACCACCTTGAGGACAAACATATCTCTATTAATAAGCTCCATGATTTCATTTTTCCAAATCCCCAAATTTTTTACACGTCCGCAAACATGAGCTTCCATTTTAAACTCATAATGATTTACAAACTAATTCTAATATCTTGAAAATTATTCAAGACTACTAGAATCAGTATCTAATGTCATACCCATTTTCCATTGTTGTTTTATATAAATTACTTATTTACATTTGATGAATTACTTTAAAAATAAATAGAAAAATATATTAGTTTTAAAATGATAAAACATGTTTTATAAAAAATAAAATAAATGATATAACATACATACCTCTATGGTAATGAGTGGAAGATTTCTGGATGGACAAACTAAAAAGTGGTTGATCTATGTCTAACAATATTCACCTCAACAGTAGGAAATGGTACTTATGCTGATCTATATATAATATCATGTACAATGACACTATAATGATCTAACCCTAATTGTTTATTATTAACTATATCTCTTGTACAATATTCCATCCCATATGAATCTATATGATGGCGAGGATCATCATCGTACAACTCACAATAAGTAAAAAGATGCGGCAGAGGAGTAGGATACAAAATGGGGTCCTTAGGATGATGTGGGGGAGTGGGAGCTACTGGAGGATGTGGAGGATAAATAACGGGGTCTACAGGGGGTGGAGGAGTTGGAGCATCAGTCTGATATAGTCTTTTCATGTCAGCATACATTGAATGTACTGGCACTCTATTATTTTTCTCCAACATCACATTAATATTATTAACTTCAGCATCCAAGGATTCAATTTTTTTTATAAACACCCTAAATAGAAGAAGTTGAATAACGTGGCAACACTTGTCTTACTGATACATTCATTAGATATCCTCATATACAATCGGGGTGTTCTGGATTTCTTAATTATTAAGATAATATATCTTACCTCCCAGTAAATATAAATTCCCATATGATCTATGCTCCTCAAGAGAATACTATATTAATTAATTGAATATTTTTTAATGATTCGAATTATATAGAAAATATAATTAAATTAAACAATGAATAGAAATATCTTACAATCCTCTCAACTACGAATCGCGATTCTTCTAAAAGATATTTCCCCCTATTTCCCATCTGATATCTCTTCCATTTACATGTATATATGGGAGGGATGGAGGTGAAACCTCTCCAGATCATAAAGTCTCAACTCTCTAATTTTGTAATTTTTCTGCCATCATTTGTTCTTTCAATAATGTATACCCTCCCTAAGATAAACTATAAGGGTATAGAAATTTAGATTTGATATCATGATTATATTTCCTTGTATGATGTAAATTAAGATTAAGAAATCAAAAACAAAACATTAATAACATCATTTATATATGAATTCTTATAATATTTTACATTTACTTTACCAAAAATTGAATCTTTTATTCTACATTCAAAAAATTGACTTCATGTGTCTTCATATATGAAGGGATATATATGACATGGATTGTCATGATTTCTTTGCCAAAAATGTAATCCGATGTAAGGGTTGATTTTAAATCCCTCCATCTCCTAGCTTTTATCAATAAACATTTCCTCTTAACTCTTACAATGTCAGGAATATCAAATTTCATCATATAAAGATGTGGTAAAGTATATTATACTAGAAAATTTTAAATATTCGTCAAACAATAGAAAAATATCTCACCAAAATCATCTCCCACAATTGAGATATTATCTCTTTGTCCACACTTATCCCATCGTCGTACAAAATTCTTACTTTTATTTTACCATTAGTTGATTCAAAACACTTAAAATCTTTTGCAATTTGACCTCAAGTAATATTATTCTCATCAAACTTAATGAGTATCCTCTGGTCCTGGCTACAGACAATTGATAATTTTAGAAAAATCATGCATCCATGTTTACCAACTTTTGAACACTTCTTTGACATTATGGGACCACATGAGGAAGATTGGGGAACATCAAAATGAGCATGTAAGTGTTCTTCTCTAGAGGTATGATCATGATTCTATTCTCCAGAATCATGTGGCTGATTAACTGATTGATCTATCATTATCCTTCAAATCAATAAATCAAAAATTCGTTCACAAATATAAAAATTTAAATATTACAATACTAATGTAAACAAAAAATGGAAAACTGTACAAAGTTACGTAATAGTTAATATAGTAAATAAGGTAAGCATGTTAAAAAATGGTAATGATGGTAAAACTAGTAAACATGGTATTGTAATTTTCATTCAAAAAAATGAATAAATATATATGTTATGTAAATCTAAACTATTGTAAACTACGGTAAAAATGGTAAACATGGTAAACATGTTAAACATGGAAAACATGGTAAACATGGTAAACATGGTAATCATGATAAACATGGTAAACATGGTAAAGTAATTTTCATTTAACAAATTAAATAGTTATATAAGTTACATAATGGTAAACATGAGAAACTAAACTAAACAAAATTAAAATAAAAAAATTCTATCATTTTATGAAAATAATAAATGTAAACAAGAAATAAACACATGTTTCCGGTAATATTATGAATGTAGAAATGAATTTTTTCCCCAAATTCCTTTTTCATGATCGTTAATTATGGCACAAACCCTATCTCCAACATGCTCATTATTATTTTCTGCTAATTTTTCTATTGAAGTAGGGATGCCACATAAATCAACATCTTTACCAAGTTGATCCTGACCAACAGACAATTTTCCCTTGTAAAAAAATGAACCACTGTATATCTGATTGATAAATTAAATAAAAATTTGTTTTCATGTGTTTCCATTATAAAATAAATTTTTGTGTCTTCCAATCTATTCAGATTGGAAACTGTAATTTCAAATTCATCATGTTGGGAACTGTTTTTACCGATAATAAATTTGCAGTTAAAAAAAATAAATTTAATTTTAATGTAATCAACCTCTCATATTTCTTCATTGATTAGATAATATTAACTTGTTGTAGAATTGGGTTTTTGGTATTTAGAAGTTAAAAAATGCATTCCTTCTGCAAACACAATTAAACCGCTATTCTGAAAATCACTTCTATTTTCCTATGATTTCATTTGAAATGTATAGCCATTAACATCATACCCATATGATGTTGTCACATTTACACTTGGACCACCAACTATCCTTATTAATGTCACTGATAAATCTGATCTACCAAGCAAGGTATTTTTAAACCATGGAAAAAATGTTCTGTTGTGCTCATTCAAAATCCACATTTCTTTCTTATTTTGGTGACATTGTTCATTAATATAAAATGTGATATATAGTTGAGCATCAGCAACATTATTCAAGATGAATAATTCTACCTTCTTTATTTGTTCATCTGATAATGATTTGACTTCCAAGCCACAAATCCCCTTTCCCTCATTATTAACTCGTTCACGGAAAGATGGAGGTAAACCTATTTACTCTGCCACAGCAATGTAGCTCATACAAAACTCCAAAACCTCATTACAAATATACATTTCAATAATAGAGGCTTTAGGTCGATATAGATTCTTAACATAACCATTCATTATTTTCATATATATTTTAAAAAGATACATCCAATGAATATATATAGTCCTACGAAGCTTTATTTCTCGAACTAGATGAACCATTAAATGCACCATTATAACAAAATAAGATAGAGAAAAATAAATTTCCAAATGAAAAAGCATATAAAATTCATCCTTTTTAAAAAAATTACAAGATTTTACATGAATCACATAATTAAAAATTTAATTGAAATAATAACACAAATTAATTATATTCTTTCTGACATGGATGGGAATTATTCCACGCAATGAAACTAGTAGAAGTTGTTGCATCAGGACACGATAATCATGAGATTTAATACCAATCAAATTCAAATCCTTAAAAGAGAAATTTTTTTTACATTTGAAGAATAACATTGAGGAACTTTTATATCATGAAGACACTAAGAAATATAATTTTTCCCTTCTTGGATAATGTATTAGATGCCAAGGAAGAAATTCTGATCTTCCATTAGAAGAAGGAGCTAACTCCAAATTTATTACAATTTATTGTAAGTGCAATCTTGTATTCAACCCATATTTAGTATTTCAATTAATATATAATAATATTCCATTAAAATTTTCACTGATATTATTCTATACGTGCATTACATCAATTTAATCTTTACTTCATGGTATCTCCAATATGATAGGTCAAAATATAATGACCTTTTCTTCTAAATATTTCTATCTTTACCAAATTTATGTTTCTTTCCAAATGTCACGTCATGGTTTTTCACCCTCTCAAAATCAAAATCAGGGGATAATGGTTTTGGAGAAATATAAAAAAAATTTGAGCCATTGAATGCTTGTTTTAGTATTCTATAAGAGTGATGCATATTCAAAAACATTTGATGAACCATGTATACTATTTTCCTCCCATGATGAAATTGACAATAAGATGTCTATTGTTCACAAATTGGACATACTTTATGCACCATAAAAATATATCCAAATAAATTTTAATATGATAGGAAGTCATTTATAGTGAACATAATAACTTCATGTAGTTGATAATATTCCATTTTATAATAATCATTCACCCTAACACCATCCTCCCAAAAAAGTTTCAAATCATCAGTCAATGGTGACAAGAAAACATCAAGATCATTTTCAGGTTTTTTTGTACCAGAGATCATTACACTCAACAAGAAATTTTTTCACTTTATACAATGTTCAAGAGAGTTTTCATAAATTACCAATAAAACAGACCATGAACTATGTGTACTACTGAGGGTTCGGAATGGATTCATTCCATTTGTGCACAAACCAAGTATGAGATTTCTAATTTCATTTTCCAAATATAGGATACTACACATCAATTTTATTCCATTGTGGACAATCAGAAGGATGACATATTTTTCCATCACATATCCCCTAATCACAATTCCATCTTAACCATTTTTCATCATGTGAATTATCAGATAAACGTTTCAAATGATGAATTATAGAAGCGGCCAAAATAAATTTGCAGGGATCTCTGTAATCTCTACATTAGCCTATAAATATTCTTTCACTCCATTTTTGGTTTTACATCTGGTTAATCAATCTTAACTTAATTGACACATATAGTAATATATGTACAACTTGTATACAATGTTTTTTCAACACCATCATATAGATGCGCAACAGTCAGTTCTAACTCAATTTGTTCTGCTTCAATATAATGAATCAATTCTTCAATTTCATCGGAGTTACCATCTTGAAAATCATCATTATTAGTAGATTTGACATTCAGTCCAGTTTCACCATGACAAATCCAACGTCTGTAACTCAAATTAAAAATATGAAAAATCTGAAGATCATTGATCTCTCTACTTTTCAACTTCTTTATATTCAAACATTTCAGGCATGGATAGAAAAAAATGTTACTGCTTCGAACATTTCCTTTAGAAAATTCATTAATGGAATAAACACCTTTCTCATATTAATTACTCATTTGATGTGTCATAATCCAACGTCAACTCATTATTACCAATAACAAATATAAACATTTTACATCTTGTTAAGATAATCCAATGTTGTATTTATATGAAAAATATCATAATTTGAATGATTTTTTTGAAATATAAAACAAATATATGCGTATTTGACAAAGATATGCCTGAAAATGATTTTAAAAAGAAAATATAGTTAGATATAACAGTTTTAGATATATACAAATCAATAATAAAAAATTAAACTTCTCCCAATGATTTGAATCCACTAGGATAGCCCCTGAAACCGTTGGGATAGAATAACCCAATGGTTTCAGACACCATTAAAATAATGGTCATTGCAATAGCCCTAAACTAACAATTTTATAGGAACTGTTGGTATAGACTGTCTCTTGTTAATGTATTCCAATAGACACCCCACCCCCTGGACACCCCTTCCCCTTGGACAGCACCCCTGCCCCCCTAGACTGCACCCCCACCCCTGGACACCCCTACAGCCTTGGATAGCCCCCTCATCCACTTGGACACCACACCCACCCCCTTAGAAAATCCACCCCTTGGACAACCCCCACCCCTAGACACCCGAACACCCTTCAACATCCCCCACCCCCTAAACACCCCCAACCCATGACATCCCCCACACCCCAGGACACCCTGACACCACCCCATCCCCTTGGACACCCCACCCCCATGGGTATCCCCCACACCGAAGACACCCCTACCCCCTGGACAGGCCCCCACCACACAGGACACGCCCATGGGCTCCCTCCACCAACATGGACAACTCCCTAACCCATGGACAACCCCCCTCCCCTTGAAACCCCACTCCCTGAACACCCCTATCCCCTTAAACAACCCTCTCACCACCTAAAAACTACACCCCAACCCTCCTTGGACACCACTAACCCTTAGAAAACCACCTCACCCCTGTAAACCCCCCCCCCCCTCACCCCCATCGACACCCCTACCCCATGGGACAACCCCCTCATCCCCTCGGCACCACCCCACCCCCTTGGACACCCCCAAGGCACAACCCCCCCCCCCCCCCCATGGACCGCCCCCACCCCTAGGACTCCCACCCGTTGAACAGCCCCACCCCCTCGACACACCATCCCCCGTGGACAACCCCCTCACCCCATAGACTCCACCCCTACCCCCTAGACACTCCTTCCCCCTGTGGACTACCCCCTAACCACCCTGGACACCCCTCCCACCCCTTGGACACCGATAGACACCCATAACCCCTTGGCCAACCCCCTCTCCCAGACACCCCACCCCCTAGGCAAACCCCCCTTGGCACCTCAACCCCCTTGGACAACCCCCTCACACCCATGGACACCACCCCAACCACCCTAGACACCCCTACCCTCTTGGATAGCCCCACACCCCCTGGACACCCCCAACCCCCCGGACACCCCTACACCCTTGGACAACCCCACACCCCCTAGACACCCAACCCCCTTTGACACCCTAACCCATGTGGATAGCCCCCCCACCCCCGAACACCCCCACCCCTGGATAGCTCCCACCCCTGGACACCACCCCCATCCTGCTTGTCACCCACACCCCCTTGGAAATCCCTATCACCCCCCATGGACATCACCCCACCCCCTAAGACACCCCATGAACCCCAACACCCCATTGGAAATCCCCCAACCCCTGGACAACCCCACCCCCCACACATACACATGAATGTACACACACACACATGATAGAACACACTTAGAAGAAAAAATGTAGAAATTGCATGATAACAATCCCATTTGTTAGCAGAAAAGAATTTAGTATGGAATTAAAGAACACTATGTCACTTTCCAAGATAGCAAGAAACCAGATAGAAAAATAATATCTCCAAACATAAGTTTAGGACATCATAAAAAATAAAAAATGAAATCGAGGTGTGCGAGGATTACTTTAGTGTTGCGAGTCAACCTGATAGGCTTGGTGATAATAAAGATGATGAATAATGTTGGAAAAATTTAGTTGGATGTTATGACTTCATAAAAACTTTCAGGGATATCCGTGCGAGATAGATGCGTCATAGGTCACCCGATCGAAGAAAATATTATGACAGAATACGTGGTGCGATATGTTATTTAATAGCTTTATCACGTCGATTATTTAATAACTGACATGGTAAACAATTTTTTTACGTTTAGAACATCAGTTATTTAATAACCAACATAGAGAATATTTTGTCACATTGATTATTTTATAACAGATGTGATAAATTAGTGAGATTTGATTTATGTTGTTATTTATTCTATAACTGTCATGATAAAGTGTCCAATTTCAATCTGTCACATCGGTAATAAAATAACCAATGTGATATATATAATCTCAGTATTTTTTACATCGGTCTTATTATAAATGATGTAAAAAATCGATTATCATCGATTTATCACGTTGGATATTTTATAATAGACATGATAAAACAATTTTCCAGCTTTTTACGTTGGTTATATAGAACCGATGTGAAAAACTCTAATGAGTTAAACATTTATTGCAGTTGTGAGAACTCATGCACAAGTGGGGAGACATTATAATGCCCCATGATAAATAGGGATAACAAAAACACCTAGCAAGGAAACTATTCACCTAGCCTCAATAGGAAAAACACCACAAATAATGCAAGTCAGGTAAAGTAAAAGTAGTATCACATCGATATTTGGGTACCCAAAACTGATTTTCCACTAGCAATTTTGAACATCATATGCATCAGATATCCCCCAATAATTCCACTTTTTCCCCACTTCTCTCCCCAAAAATATCTTTATGGGCCACCATAACAACACATCCCACCTACAGACACCTGGTCCTCCAAAACCACACATAATCATGCCTGAAAAAACCTATGCTAGAACAACCACACCCACACCTAGAATCACCTAGGCCAAAACAACCACTTCCATACCCAGAACAGCTGGGCTAGAAGAACCACTACCACACCCTATGACACTTGGGCTAGAACAACCACTACCACTCCCCACGACACTTGGGCCTCATCCCAATGACACTTTAGAAACAAACATGTCTGCACACACCTATACCAACCCACCACAAAAAACTACGCCCAATGAGTCTTGGTCCATAATGAACATTTGGACGTCAAAGCCTACCCAAATAATCTTGGTCTACCTAGAAGAGAGAGACAAAATGAGATAATAACCATACACTCATAAAAATGTTGGAAAAAACACACTCCCCCATTAAATGGAGGTGATGGGCACAAAGTGCTCAACATAAGTGGGGTGTGTATAATAAAAACAAGAACTAAATTTTATACTTATAGGTAATGAAGAAATCATCCCAACCTAAGGGTCCTAAAACAGTCAACCAGCCTACACACAAACACTCTGTCTGGTACCCCTACATGCATGGGTACACCACTGCCACAACTGAAGCACAACCCATTTCAGGAAAACAATTCCTTGTTGTACCCATTCTCATCATGTTCATGTGACTCCATTTAACTATTCCTTCACTACTATGAAACTGACATGCACAACCACAATCCAAAACAAAAACCGAATGAAATAGCCAAACATGTGTTTAAGCATTCACTCTCAGTCTGCCTATAAGTAAAAACATAAAAATGGGATCTGTGAGATACCTCAAAGTACTAGAAGAAAACCAATCCTCAACTTACCTAGTTCAGAACAATACATATCAACTCCACACTTCCTCATATTCATAGACCATCAACTTCTCAACCCAAGGATCCATTCCAATAATCATCACCCCACAAGTCATCAAATAGAAAAACCATGCATATCACTAGAACAAATCAAGGAATGTTCAAATTTAGTCAATACACATCATTACATTCCTTTTTCAGTTTTGTTAAATGGGTTTATCACACAGGGGTTCTTATCCATCTGTAATCAATTAAACCAACAATTGTTATGAGATTAAATCGGTTTCAATGTTACATTCATTAAATCATATAATTATCTAGAAAAAATAGCTTCATTAGTTCTCAAGAAAGGACCAAAAACAGCCATTATTTTCGGTGAACATGATCCCATACAGTTTACTACATAAGAATGATGGTAAGATATAAAAACGTCATTATCATTCCAACCCCTTCATTATTTAAAAGACCATTTATTATCTTTGTAAAAGTTAGCTTCATCTACATCCGAAGTGAACATCATAAAACCCACCCCTCATTAATAATAGTAAAGAGATACAATGGGAAAACCCCTATTTGAATGATCAATGATCGAAGATTTCTCCTAGCTCCAAGAATCGGGGGTGAAGAAACTTGTATGAAGAACTCCAAGGCTAAGCGGAAAGGGCTCCATGATGGGATCACGATTCAACTCTAGAAGAGGGAATCCAAGCAAACTAGGAGGGAACAAAATAGAATATTAAAGAAGATATTAGTGTGATAAAAGGCATGATCTTTGATTTATGAGATCTAAAATCTCAAAGTGCTTGAAAAGAAGATCGTGGATTGAGCACACAGTTCGATGTTTTTGCACATTAAAATTAATTTAGATTTAATAATTTTCTCTTTGATAGTGAGATATAACATTGTATGATAGATATTTAATTGGATTCAGTTTAAACAGAAGAATACATATAGAATGTTGTAATGAGAAACATGGAAAAGGGTGTGAAACTGATTAAAACCACATGTTTGGGTGGGTCAAGGTCTCGTATTATTATAGGATTCCATATATCCTTCACTAGAAATAAACCTATATTAAAACAAATTTAATGAGGCCAATAAAACATAAAATAGATTTTGTGGGAGGAAACTAGAATAGAATCTCATCACCCCTTTGTGGAACCATTTTGGTGCAGCACCGATCAGTGGGATCCACAAGTGCCACCATGGTGACACATTGAAACCAACATCGACACCCTTCGAAACCACTGATGGTGTCCAGGAAACCCTAATCACAAGAATTTGGCAATTTAATTGACCAAGAGGTTCTGTTCCATTACATTAGATACCTATCAAACTTTTTGGGCCTTTGAGAATTCGATAGTATACCTGAAGAAAAGAGAGGGGTCTGAACAACCACCCCGTAAGATACATCATAAGGAGAACCACCCTAGTGTTTTTCGAAAGCTGGAAGAAACATTGAAAAACTGGGATATTTTTATCACATATATCTCCTAAATAACTATGGAAACACTACAACATGACTCCTCAAAGAAGCCACACGAAAAATGTCACACCATCCAGACACATGGATTAGGGATCTCTTTCCTCCTTATCAAGATACTATCTACTTTTGGAGTAATTGACTCACCTAAATTTGTTTAATTGAATCCACGTTAATGAATCATGGTTAATGATTTGGTCCTACCCCATGGTATATAATTCTGACCCAAAATAGAGAATAGGGAAACAACATATCTCATAGAAAACAAGGTCAATAATCCACTACAAACAAGGTGCAAACCAAAGTATAAGAGCCAATCTTGAAATAGCTCTGGGTTGTGGCCATGCATCTATACCTCCCACTATGATGTACTCTTCTCGAGTCCACCATTACTCCATAACATGTGAACCAATAGAATGGTCCATACACAAAGAACCTTCTCCTTACAATCTGTGATTCTCACCGGTCGCTCCATGAACACCACATCACCCTTGATATCTAACTCTACCCCATTAAGGATGAGGGATTAATCATGTAGATACAGACATAAATGAGATTCATGATAGATGTTGTGGATCCTCTCCAACATCGATGGTAATTCCAGCAGATATGCCACCTCTCTGACTCGTCCCAAAACCTCAAAGGGTCCCATAAAACTGAGAGAATGCTTAACCACTGCCAACCCTCCATAGTCCACTCAAAGGGAAGAACTTTAAGAACATGTGGTCCTAGACATAAAAATCCAAAGGGTATCCTCCTATGATATGCATACATCATCTAACATTCCATAGATGCCATAATCCTTTCACGCAAAAGCTGAACCTTCTCCATCATGCTTTGTATGACCTCTAGGCTGAGAAAATATGCCTCCCCATCCACTGTCCAACATATTAGTGAATGATAGGGTCATCCAAACAAGGATTCTAATGTTGTCATTCCAAATTTGGAGTGGTAAATATTGTTGTATGAAAAATCTACAAGAGTCAAGTATCGTACACAAGACCCTATCTGTTCCATAACACACGCTCACACCATATTCTCCAATGTATGGATGGTCCACTCTATCTGCACATCTGTCTGAGGGTGGAAAGCATTTCTATTATATAGTTGAGTGAAAAAAGAATATTGTAATACCATATAGACTCATGAAGTAATGCATGTATCTTGATCCCAAATCATTGTTATGGAAACTCGATACAGGCACACAACTTTACCAATATACTTCTGTGATTGGGATTCCATTTTACTTAAATCCTTAACTGCAATGAAGTGAGGCAATTTTTCAAATGGTTCACCACTACCCATATTTCATCACATCCTCCCTCATCATTGGGTGGTCACATGATGAAATCCATTGAGACAATATCCCACATACACTCAGGAACTTCTATGGGCTACAACAGACCACCAGGGACATGGTGTTAAGCCTTCACCTACTAACATAGGAGGAACTTTTACACAATGTCCTCTACTACCCGCTTCACTCCAGGACACTAGAAATAACCTCTCAAGCCCCGGTACATCTTGGAATATTCTAGGTGTTCTAGAAGGGGTGTTTTACGGAACTCAATTATAACTCCCCCTCACATTAATACAAGAAAAAACAACTTCCCACAAAAAAGAATTTGATTATAACCATCCTCTGACCATCATTTCAGATCATCACCCTGTCTAACCCGATCAAACATCACTTGTGCCTATGAGTCTCCACATTGAGACTCCACCACCTATCGTACCATGGATTACTGCACTATTATCTGAAAAAGACACCTTCTAGCATCCAAAACTCTTATGCCTAGATGTAAAGCAGCCAACTCATCCATTGACTGCCAAGAATCTACTGAATCCTGAACCACATCCTTCTATGACTTCCTACTCAAGGAATCAACTACAACATTCCCCTTTAATAATTTTTAAGAGATCATGAATCCATTATCCAAAAGGAACTCCATCCACCATTGTCATTGTATGTACATATCTCTTCGGGAGAAGACACACCTCCAGATTTTGTGATCTGTGAAGACCACGAAGAATTACCTGATGACGTAATACCACCAAAACTTTAGTGAAAACACTAATGCTCTATGCTCCAGGTCATAAGTGGGATATTTACATTCGTGAAGATTTAACTACCTATACACATAAAAGATCACTACCCATTACTACATCATCACTCACCCCAATCCTAGACATAAAGCATAAAAAAACACATGAAACATTACCCCTTCCTCCAAAATCTTCAACACTAGAGCATTGACCGGCTTCCCTATTAGATAACTGAAAGGCGCATGACACTGATCACTCCATACGATAGCCAGGTCACTTGGTTCAGGGTGGTCAAGTGCACCATAAATCAGGAGAAGTTGGGTACAAACCTCTTGTAGTAATCTTTCAAACCTATGAAACTACGAACATATTCAATGTTTTTAAGATATTCCCAAGAAAAAGCTGCCTCAGCCTTCAACGGGTCTAATTCTTTACCCTGTTGGGACACAACGTGTGTATGGAAGTGCACGAATCACTTCTAGAACATGTTCATGGACAACATCCTATAGATCCGGTGGTGTCTGAGAATATCTAAAATTGTCCCGAGATTCTCGGTGTGATCCTTCTATAACCAGGAGTAGATTAGGATTTCATTGATGAAAAAGACTATTAACTGGTATAGATACTCACAGAAAATATATTTCATGAGCCCCATAAACACAACTGTTGCATTAATAATGATGAACAACCTGAAAATGAATTCAAAGTGCATGTACCTACACCTAAAAGATGTTTGTCGGATGTCCCCCACCTTCCCCATTAACTTGTGATATCCAGCCTGCATGTGTATCTTAGAGAACCAACCATATTCCTTAAACTAACCAAATATGTTGTCAATCCTTCGGAGGGGGTAATGGTTCCTTTTCATCACCTAATTCAGTCTTCATTCATCCATGGGAAACCAACGACCACTTTTTTCCTTCTTTTTGAACAAGACTAGATCACCCATTGGAGATGTGCTTGGTTAGATAAAACCATTCTTCACCAGGTGACCAACCTAAATCCATAACTACCACAACTTAAAAGGTTTCTTTTGATTGGGATCCATCTAAATTTGATTGGAACTAGGTTTTAATTATATTCCAAACTCAACATCACATTGAGGGGGTAGAGTCACAACCTCTTAAGGGAAGGTGTACATAAATTCACCAATAATCCCTAGATAATCCATCATATCAAAATCTACATATTCCACTTACAGCTCGACAAACAAGGGAAGAATAATCTCCATATGTCAGCTACCCACCTGGAAACCCTACTCCCCAAATAAATATACATGCCAACCTCATATTTTTGAGAACAAAACCCTTCTCCAGAAGAATTTGATAACGAAATTCATGGAAAATATCCATTCTATGCACAGGATGACATATTATAGCCGAATTTGCAGCAAAATGTGATCCCCAATGGACTGATGCGGCCCCAACATCAGTCTTCATCCCCAATAAACATCAGAAAGGCTGGTTAGCCCTTTATTTAGAATTATCAAAACCAGGGTAATTTAATGTCTCTTTATATATAGACCCAATTCATGAGCAAGAATAGGTGCGACAAAGGAGTGAGAAGATCTTGAATCAAACATGGTAGATGCAAGAGTACTAAACAGACTGATCATTCATCGAACAACCTTCAGACGTTCTGAATCTGCTGCCTATGTGGCATAAAACTGCACATACCCAAAACCTCTTCCACTCAGCTACTGACCACCGTGTCAACCATGACCTATTGGATGTCCCTAAATAGAAACCTAAGGTCAGCCTCCTCCTACAGCATCAGATATAAAAAAGGTAGTAGGTTGTTGCTACTAAAAAAATGGTAAGGAAGGCAACTGCTGCAGCTTAGGTGGGCACTAAACCTTCCAACCCCCACAGTACATCACTTAGATAGGGCATTGATTCCATAGATTCCTATAAATGGCACATATAAAACATACCACTCCTAGGACCATGGAGAAAGGGTGAGGGCTGGGAGATCAGAAATGGAACTGTGGAGGCATCTTCCCTGTAGGCCAAAACCTCGAAGGCCTTGGTGTTGGAGGCCAACCACTAATGGACTTCCCCTTTAAGGGACCCAACTGGCTCCCCTCTCTAGGCTCACCTCTCAGCATGTTTATTCTCTCCACCACTTCAGCCTTCTTCTGAACCTCTAAGTACGTTGGTAGAGTAGAAGGAGGAACTTCATAATGGAGAGAAGTACAATGTGACTCCTCAAAGAATCTTGCCCAATACTCCTCATACGAAAAAAGGTATTGAGAAAAATGGAAAAGATTCTTGAACTTGATCCCCATAACCCTTACTAAAATATTCCATTTCTGGAGGGAGATATTATCTTGCCTCTTTTCAACATTCATCGTGGAAGAATGGAATTCTACCTGGAACCTCTTCTCAAAATCAGTCCATGAAACCTCAGATTCCATCTTCTCCCCAATAGAAAGTGTCCACCACTGATTCATTGTTCCCACATCGGGCTCATAGCCAGAGGAACCTAGTACTATGTCAGAGCTCGGATCAAGCTGAAATATATCACCGGATCCTTGAGCCATATTTTCATCACCATGTCTGAGATATTTCCCTTTTACTTCCCAAGATCCTACAACTAAAGGGCACTAAGCACCTTATACCACTTGTTGTCCTCCACAAATCCATCTTCCATTCACTGTTCAACCAGTTGAGCCTAGACTGCCCACAATACCCATGGATAGAATAAAGGTTCTATAGCTGAAAAAGCAACAGGAAACCTAAAAGCCCAAGTAGTGTAGAAATTTACATTAAATTTATTCTTAAACTTTTTATTTATTTTAATTTACCAAAACTCCCTTGTCACAGAAGAACGCAAATAATTATGATGTTGGTAGCATTCTTAGGATCTCCACCCTACAATTAATGTACACTCAATTGGTCTTTCTGTAGGTTCATAGTCCTTACATTGGATCATAGGGGGCCCCAAAATATCATGCACTAGTTGGTATTACCTATCCTATCCCATGCACCAAGACTTCCTATCATTGTTTCCCAACCATCCCATTAAATCCTCAATGTACTTGACCCTGAAATACATGCTATCTCTCAACCATCACCTTTGATACAATTCTGTCATGACCCAAATTCTCTAAGATTATTGAAGGGACACGAAACTACCAGACCCTTCTTCTTCAAGTTGATTGAGAGATAGTTACCACCGAGTCCTTCCATAAATAGGCCCTAAAGATTAGACAATCACTAAGGGTATAAAATATCACATAATATATAAGTTTACACCCTTTTTCTAGAATAATATCAAGAGACAAGATGGTAAATCTCAAACAAAACCAAATACAAAAAGTAAAAATAAGGAAATAACCCATTTTCCACATGCATGTTCAAAATAATGAGATAAAAAGTACAAGAAAACTTCAAATAAAAGTATCAAAAGAACGAAAAACATCAATGGTGACCATCTAGATTCCCAAGCCAGTATTGTTCAGCATGGTAAATAATGTCTTGCTAAAACCAAAATGGATTTTAATATATGTAGGGTGAGTATACTTGAATAATTTTCAGGGAAAACAAATAGATCTCATGCATAAGTGGGGAGACATTATAATTCCCCGTGTGATATAGAGATAACCAAACATCCTAGGAAGGAAAATATTCACCAAGCCTCACCAAGGCACACTCCGCAAATAAATAATTTCTGGAAAATTAATAGTATTAGAAAATCGTTATTTGGGTACCACACAATGCTTTCTAAAAAGTTACTTAGAACATCATATGAATTAGACCTCCCACAAAAATGCAATTGTAGTCCCACTGCCACCCCAACAAAATCCCAATGGGCCACCACAACCAAAAATTCTGTCCGCTAACACCTTTTCCACCAAAACCATGCATAACCATATCTACACAAACCTAGGCCAGAACAACCACTACCACACCTGAAGACACCTGGGCCAAAAAACCACTACCATTCTCAAAGACACCTAGGAAAAAATAACCACTACCATGCTCAAAGATACTTGGGCTAGAACGACCACTTCTATACCCGAAAAAATCTTGTAATGAACAACAACTATCAATCCCTAAGACACCTGACCATAATCCCGATGACACTTGTGAAACAAACCTACCCGCACACACTGGTCCAACCCACCACAAAACACTTTGCTGGAAGAGTCTTCATCCATAATAAACCTCATGACGTTACAACCTACTCGAAGAATATTGGGATACCTGGGAGAGGGAGAAGAATGTAGCTAATAACCATTCCCTCATAGAAATGTTGGGAAACCACCCTCCCCCAAGAAATGGGGGTGCTCTGAAATAATTTCACAACATGGGTGGGATGAATATAAGAAACATAACAGATAAATTTTATACATATCGGTAATCAATCAGTCATCCCCACAAAAGGGTCCTGATACCAATGACCTGCCCGCAAACATCCACTCTTGTTGTAGGACCAACATGAATCAGTACACAACAAACACAAAATGAGAACAACCCTTATCTTTAAAAAAATTACCCATTATACCCATTATAATTATAATGTTCAAGTGACTATATTAAAATATTCCTTCACTCTGAGGAAACCAACATGAACAAACTCATGACAAAACAAAAACTAATAGAAATGGACAAGAATGATTTTATGTATTCACTCTAGGTTTTACTGTAAGTGAAAACATATAAATAGGATATGTAAGATCCCTCAATGTACTGGAACAAACCAATCTATATCTTACTAGGTTTAGAACATTCACCACCATGTCCACAAGGACTAATATTAAAAAACCAACAACCTCTCAACCAAGGGTTCCATTCACATCATTGTCACCCCAAAAAGGATAAAATAGACTAACCATGTATATCACCAAATCAATTTAGGGGAGTCTATTTTTATTAAGCACCATTAGTTATGTTACTTATTTTTTTTGGTTAACCGTGGTGATCACACAATGTTTATTATCCTTCAGAAATCCATTCTTCCAACCAAATTTATGTGATTAAACTAGTTTCCATGTTACGTTCATTCAATCATAAGATTATCTAGAAAACATTTCTTTATTAGTGTGCAAGAAAGGACCACCAACAACCAAGATTTTATGTGGATATGATCCCATACAATTCATAACATAAAAATGAATGTAAAGTATTGAAAAATAATCATCATTTCCAACCATTAATTCTTCAAAACTATGTTTATTATCTTTGTCAATGTGGGTTTCATCTAAATCCCAAGGAAACATTAACATACCCACCCCACTTGGTGCTCAATAAATATAGATGATGGAAAACCCCCTACATTGATGATCAATGATCGATGTTTTCTCCTTGCGCCCGGAACTGGGGATGAAACAACTTTCATGAAGAACAAAAAGGCTGACTGGGAAGGGATCCAACATGAGCACATGAATTTTCTATGAAAGAGGGACTCAAACCGCACCAATAGGGAAAAAATATACCACGGAAGAAGATCTTGGTCTGATAAAGAGGCTTTCTCCAAGATTTACGAGACGTGAACTATCGAAGTTTTGTAAAAG
Organism: Viscum album; assembly: GCA_963277665.1. Classification (NCBI taxonomy): domain Eukaryota; kingdom Viridiplantae; phylum Streptophyta; class Magnoliopsida; order Santalales; family Viscaceae; genus Viscum; species Viscum album. The sequence continues at coordinate 66,729,899 of OY728126.1, forward strand.
CTGATCATGGTTTGACCACATGGCTGGGTGGTCGCACATGTTAGTGTTAATTTTGATTTAATAATCTCGTCGATGAAAATGTGGTAGAACATCACACAACATAGATTTAATAGTTTTCATTTTAAACTGAGGAAAGCCCATATCAGGGGCGTAACATGATTCAGTGAAAATGATGTGAATCTAAATAAAATACACATGTTTTGGTAGGTCAGGGTTGGCCCCACTGTTATGTGATTTAATATATCTTTCACCATCTTTAAAATAGTCTTAATAAACATTAAAAGAGATCAATAAAACTTAATATAGGAGTTTTGGGAGGAAACATATAGGAAACCGGCCACCCCTTTGTGGAACTGTTCGGGTGTGGCACTGATTGATGAGACTGACAAGTGATAACATAGTGACACCCTGCCACTGACGCTGATTCCCTATAGACTCACTAATGGTGTCCAAGACTCCCCAAAATTGAGAATTTTGAAAAGTAATAGACCATGAGGGTTCCGACCATTACAATGCAAGTATACTCAACATACAAGACAAAGTAGACAATGATTTAAATATTAGAAAACAATACCATCTCACAACTGGTGTGTCACCCAAGGTGAAAAATGTCCAACTATAAAGGAACAAATCCAAATCAACAATCCCAGTATATTAACTTGGGGGTTTCCCCATAAATGGATCAGATACTCACATGCATTAACTCATGAACAAGGTACAATTATCTTAAAATATTGTCAACCTCTTTGAAAGTGTAATACTGCAAAAAAATTAAAACATCCTAAGAAACAATTTATTAACATCCCATCCTAGGTTCCACATGCTAGTGACCCAAGCCGGTTGGATACCTGACCACGAGTATGCCTCCATGTACACCATAGGCTTCTGACTAGTAGAAATGGCCAATAAAAATATCAAGGGTAGACTATACCTAATTTATCAATGAATCAAAATATTTTATTATCGATAAATAATCATTAAATTTTAACACCCTGAGCTTCCATGATACGCTTCTCTTTCAATAAGGCAATAGCTTGAATTATACTCATGTTCCAGATTCTAACACACCGCGACCAATCAAAATAGCAATTATGAATAGTAATACCCACTTTTTGAAATTATATATATTTTATATTTCAAAATGAACTTTATTTTTGGATTAGTAATATCGAAATTAGCCTATGTTGTATTTTTGGTATTTTTATGAGAACTTCCAATTTTTTATGAATAGTGAAAAATACTTAAAACCAATTTTTTAATCAAAATTATTTATAGTGATAAATTATAAAATTGGGTGGTTTAAAAGTATAATTAGAATATATTTTTACCATTTTATCCAATGGTGGTCTTTATAATTAATTTAACATTAAAATTGGACATGAACAATTGTCAATCTTTTGATATATATTGTTTCTTAAAAACACGCTATTTGTTGTGAAATCGGGAAGTAATTATAAAATTAATTAATGAAACTTATATGTTTGGAATTTTTTAAAATAGAAATCATTTTTGAATTCAGAATATCAATTATAGCTTAGGGTGAACTTTTGCGATTGTTCTGAAAAACTTCAATTTTTGATGAATAGTGAAACCACTAAGTGGTAGTTAAAAAACTAATTTTTTGTTTAAATGAAACATTAACACATCTGTGATTTGATATTCAAAAATCCAACATAAAGGGTTTTCATTAGGAAGTAAAATGTGGTTCAATGTGATTAAAATAATTTTTTGGTGAATAGTAACTTTTAAGATTAAATCACGATTAAAGGTAATTAGTGAAATTTAAGGTAAAAATGATATTATAAAAATATGAAAATACCTTTACACATGTCCTACCCTTATTTTATTAGTCATGGCCGACCAAGATAATCCATGGGTAAACTTGGGGACCCCATGGAGCCACATTGGTAAGTAAATGACATTAATAACATTTTATTTAAAGTAAAAATAAAATTTTAACAAACATGTGTTGTTTTACTAAAACAATTATTACATGGGGTTATATTAGTTAACTTTTCAACTATAAATATTAATTGGAAAGCTAAAATATTTACTACATCATGATACCTTTTTTTATAATTTTTAGACATTAAATAAATTAAATTATTTATGACACTATGATGATGCAGCGATTACCTCATTAATTAACGATTTAAATAAAAAGAAATGATAATGTAAAATATAGAACTTACACTTGTAAAAAACTTATTAGATGAGTTAATTTCGAACCCTTATCACCTTATCCTAGAAATATATAACTATGGGACCTTTAAAATCCAATATTCATTATATAATAATGTAACATTTCAATCTTTCCAAGAGTGCCCCTCCTCTCCTCTTATAAAAGGCCGCCACCACTACCACCTTATTCACACCTTCAAAGCCATTTGTCTCGGCCAAACTCTGCCCAAATACTCTCTCAACTTACTTATCTTACTCCTATAAGCCTCACATTGGGAATAAGTCTTCCCAAGGTGGCCTTTGGCTCAAATCAAAAAGAGTTACCCAATTTAAAGGTAATGTCTTCTCTTATGTTCTTTTGTTTTATTTTGCTTCTCCAACCCCCCTAAAATATTTTTATTACTTAATTTTGTAACAACAACACTATAATAAATATAATTTTATGTTTTTATGAGAAGTATCTTATTTACACTTACACAAACCTTCTTCTAATGGTTAAAGAACATACTGTTTCTGTGGGTGACGAATTATTGCCTCACGAAATAATGATTGTTCAATATTCTTTCAACACCTCTCATGGTGGCCATTATGATGACACTATTATTATATATGATATATATATTTTTTTGTTTTCCTTATGATTTTGTATTTTTCATTTATGGCATACCTTTATGATTTCTATTATGGGTAAATGCGATAATTTCATTTTAGGAAGTGCGGACTACCGACCCTCAAAGTGATTTGAATCGTTAATGCGATATGTGGGATGTATAAAGGATGGAGTAAATGGTATTATACATTATATTATACGGGAAATATAGTATACCTGTATTTAATTATAATTTCATTCAATTAAATACGAAATAGAGATGAATGTAGCGTTCATTCGTACGTACGACTTACCGTTTCCATGAACGGTGCATTTCATTTCTTACCTCTAAATGTTATGTAATATTATAAATGCATATATATACTGGATATATATGATATATATTATATCTACATCATGAATATAATTCTGGATATATTGGATATTTTACCACATGAACAACATGTAGTTATAAGATGATTATTTTTGACTCAAGTACCTAAGATCGACAAAATGACCGTTATTATCTTAAATAATTACATAATGTTTATAACCTTGTAATAAGTGATATAAAAGGAATAATTAACTTGAAAAATGTTCTTAAGAAAGTATAAATTAACTCTAGTTTATTATTCAGGAGGTTAAAGAATGATCAAGTCAAGTCAGACATGAGGTAACAGAACGTCTTAACCCAATTTCCATTCTTTGGGTTATTCTCCTACGTTCAAATTATGTAATGATATTATTATGTCCTATCTGGTATTTATACTTTCTTTATGTGCAAATATAGTGAATACACATAATAGATCTATTTTATTTAAAAAAATATCTTTGTAAGGGACTTCGTCTCAATCTCCTTTCATTGAGGCATATTTTTTATACACAACTTTCTTTTATACAGTGTATAAACCCCTTTGACATTTATGTTTTTTACAAAAGGAATATTTTTATACAAATCATTTTACTAAATGAAAAAAATGACTGTTTTTCTTGTCGTACGTATGCGGCGACAATGACTTCTCCATCGCTGTGACCATAATTTGGGTTTCGGCTTCCTCTATAATCCATAACTTTTTTTAAATGAAAAATAAATACAATTTTTTAATTTTCCTTTATTTTGGTATTGAAAATGGTTTGAAAGTGTTTTTATTATATCAATGTGTTTTATTGATATATTGTGATTGAAATGTGGAAAAAATATGTTTCATTTATGCGTGTTTTATGTGATATGATTATGTTATGGTTTATGATATGTTTAAACCTATTCATATGAGGAATGAATTGGACTTAATAATTGATGGGTGGAGCCTGTTATAGCTCCTCGATGCATTGGCAGGTCTCATGAGACAAACTAGGGTCTTGGCATGAGGCCTTGACAAAATCTTATTAGTAGTCTTGGCATGAGGCCTTGGCTACGTGGTTATGATAGTCTGTCATTTTGCATTCCATCATTATGAAAGTGGTTATTGATATTGAATGTGATTATTCGACCAGTAGAATATCCATGTGAAGAAGTAAATGGAATTATCTCATTTTAATTTTTCCATATTATATTGAAGTTCAAGTTTAAAAGGATTTTTTTAGTTATACATTGCCTTAAATGATTATATTTATTTATGAAAGCTTCCGCTATATTGTTATCCTTACTGAGCATCTGAGCTCACCCCTTCCAATGTTTTAATTTTTCCATTATGTGAAGAAGTATATTATGAAGGACCTACAGGGTTAGTATGAGGGGATATGAAGACATGATGTTTTTGTAGTTTTGTTTTTCTTTATGATGTAATGTAGGACTTATGAATGTATCTAGTTTTTTCAAGGCTACTAAACTAATCGGTCTTTCGATAATTGATCTTTTGTGATCATGCCAATGTTACGCAATAATTCACTGACTCTAGGTAACTGGGGTCAGGGCGTTATAGTTGATATCAGAGGCAGTTTAGTACTAACATTGGAGGCTAGATTTAGATAAACTCTGATTAAGAGCACATATCCGAAATCTAGACTTTGAGGATTAGTATAAAAGAACTTCTTATAATTTTAGTATTACAAGGAATTTGTGATTTTTCCAAGCAATACATCCTTATCTGGATACGAGCAGGTAGAGATGGATCTGGCAAAGGTGTACCTAGGGGTAAAACCCAAAAACACCACTTTGAGCTAGACTCGAATGGGAACTGGTGCACGACAAAGGCCTTGCTGCACTCTTGGTTACGACACTCCAGGGGGATATGCTTAGAATACTTCTCATTTTTTAAAAACCATTATGAAGGGTTTATGATTATATACTTCTTCAATGAAAACATTTTTTATGATTATGGATTATATCCATAAACCGTTCAATTTACATTAAGTATTTTACAAGTTTGCAATTATTCATTGCAATTCATAAACTAACCAAGTTTATGCCATTGTATAGAAATGGATCCCAATAGAAGTAATGTAAACACCATCAATACATATGATCCAAAGAGTAAGAAGGATCATATCTTTCATGGTATTAAGCCAACATTTAGAAGGGAAATAGTCTCCCATGTGTTCTCAACATATGAAGAAATAGTATCATGTTTTAATCAGATAAGTAAAGAATGTTCTGAGTCTTATGGCTTTGAAGGGAAGAAAGAGAAAAAAGGTATAGAAGAGAGAATGATGGATAAAGGGACGAGGGAAAAGAAATTTTTTCCAATATGTGATAACTGTGGGAAGAAACACCATAGAACTTGCCTGAAGGGAATGGGAGTTTGTTATAAGTGTGGAGAAAAAGGACACCAAGTGTGTGACTGCAAGGGTAAGAAAAAGGTTTCAAATGTACAATGCTTCATCTACAAAGAGTGGAGACACTATGAAAACCAATGTCCAAATCATCAGAGTATGCCCCAAATGATGTTATTGGATAATAATCAAGTTATGATACTACCACAGATGAAGACGAATGATTAGAGTTGTTATATTGTTATTAATGAACTTTTTTCATTTGAGTTTTGTATCAATGATGTACTGGTTATAATAATTATGTAATATATAAGGATTATACTGCAGTACTGTTTCATCATGGACTTGAGATTGTGTGGAATCAAGAAAAGTGACTCCACAACAGGTTAAATTTTTGGAAAATATATAGTTGAGTGAATGAAAACCATATTATGGTTCTGATACCGACATTGTGATTTTGGAATAATATATTATTGATTTGGATAAATTATATTTGATATTCTTAACATCCTTGAAACTGATTAATGATTTGTAGACGATTCTGGATAGAAGGAGTATATCTTGTATTATATAAGGAATAAGGGATCATGAATGTAATCAATAAGGATTTATGGTAATTCAGGATGTTGTAGTGTTTTAAAAGAATACATGATGAAGGTGTTCACATATTGTTATGCAGGAAAACGGATCTTCATTATGTTTACCTTCCTTATAAAATTTGGACTGTGAGTTGGGAAAAAGTATTTTGGATAACTATAAAGGTTGGAATGGACTAAGTTGAATCTTGGATAGTATTATTGATGGTTAAATAATTTCTGAATAGTATTTTTGGAATAGTAAAATAATATAGTTTTTGGAAAATGACAACCTGTAGGTCGGGGGATAACCCGTCGCTTCGGACAAAGCTGTAGGAATCGAACCCACAACCATAGTGCGACATGCCTTCATTACCTACCACTATCCTACAGGAAGTCCCTGGTTATTAAAAAATAGTTTTCTAATCTAAATGGTATGTGTTAATATTTTTAACCTTGTATGATTAGGATAAATATAATATTTTTGAGTTCAATTATCTTTTTGAGTGAAAGATGAGTTTGTGGTAGAAATTAGTTGAAGGTTGAAACTCTACTTGTCAAGCAAAAATATATATACCTATCTCTTATTATATGAATAAATAAATTCTTAAACTTTAGTAAAGGGATATTAAAACAAAAAAATGTGTTATCCTAATACCTTATGTCCTGTATAACTAATAATATTTTAAATCAACGTAGATTGAAGGCTTTGAGGCCCTCAATTTTACACTTTTTTGTGATTGGTGACCTCAATCACTCCCTACAAATATTTATGTTTTTCCTCCAATTATATGTCTCAAATTTCCACCAATGTTCTCCTTATCGAGATCATAATTTGGTGGTGACTTTTTCATTTCCCTTTCCCTCTAATTAATGCTAAATTTTATTAACCTTATTTCTGATGTCGGTTTTCAACAAAGGTATTTTTTATTTTCAACCTTTTATTTTCAAATAAAAATTTCAAATTGTGAGGATGAAATTTATTGAATGAGGGGAGAATGTAACACCCTGAGCATTCACGATATGCTTCTATTTCAATGATGCAATAGCTTGCATTATACGCAAGTTCGACATTCTAACACACCACGACCAATCAAAATACCCATTATGAATAGTAATACCCACTTTTTGAAATTATATATAATTTATATTTCAAAATGGACTTCATTTTAGGATACAGAATATCGAAATTAGCCTATGTTGAATTTTTGGTATTTTTATGAGAACATCCAATTTTTTATGAATAGTGAAAAAATACTAAAAAACAACTTTTTTAATAAAAATAAATTATAGTGATAAATTATGAAATTGAGTGGTTTTAATGTATAATTAGAATATATTTTTACCATTTTATTCAATGGTGGTCATTAGAATTAATTTAACATTGAAATTGGATATGAACAATTATCAATCTTTTGATATATATTGTTTCTTAAAATCACGCTATTTGTTTTGACATCTGAAATTAACTATAAAATTACTTAATGAAACTTATATGTTTGGAATTTTGTAAAATAGACATCATTTTTGAATTCAGAATATCAATTATAGCTTAGGGTGAAATTTTTGGATTGTTATGAAAAACATCAATTTTTTATGAATAGTGGAACCACTAAGTGGTAGTTAAAAAACTAATTTTTTGTTTAAATGAAACATTAACACTTATGTGATTTGAATTTCAAAAATCTGACATAAATGGTTGTCATTAAGAAGTAAAACATGGTTCAATGGGATTAAAATAATTTTTTTTGGTGAATAGTAACTTTAAAGTTTAAATCACGATTGAAGGTAATTAGTGAAATTTAAGGTAAAAATGATATTATAAAAATATGAAAATACCTATAAACTTATCTTACCCTTATTGTATGAGTTTTGGACAACTACGAAAATCCATGGGTCAACTTGGGGACCCTATGGAGCCACTTTGATAGGAAAATGACATTAATAACATTTTATTTAAAGTAAAAATAAAATTGTCACAGACATGTGTTGTTTTACTAAAACAATTATTACATGGGGTAATATAAGTTAACATTTCGACTATAAATATTGATTGGAAATATAAAAATATTTCCAACATCATGATATTTTTTTTAGACATTAAATAAATTAAAATATTTATGACACCATGATGATGCAGCGATTACCTCATTAATTAACAATTTAAATAAACCGAAAAGATAACGTAAAATATAAGACATAAACTTGTCAAAAACCTATTGGATGAGAATATTTCGAACCCTAATCAACTTATCCTCGATATATATAAGTGTGGGACATTAAAATTCTGAAACACATTATACAATAAAGTAACATTTCAATCTTTCCAAGAGTGCCGCTCCTCTCCTCTTATAAAAGGCCCCCAACACTACCACATTATTCACACCATCAAAGCCATTTGGCTCGGCCATACTCTGCCCAAATACTCTGAAAACATCCCTCTCTTACTCCAAGAAGCCTCACTTTGAGCATAAGTCTTCCCAAGGAAGCCTTTGGCTCAAATCAAAAAGAGTTACTCGATTTTAAGGTAATGTCTTCTCTTGTGTTTGTTTTTTTATTTTGCTTTTCCAACCCCCTAAAATCATTTTATTACTTTATTTTATAACATAAAAAGTATCCTCAATATACTTGGATGTTTTTATGAGAATTATTTTATTTACACTTACACACACCTTCATTTAATGGTTAAAGAACATACTATTTTTGTGGGTGGTGAATTACTACCTCATGAAAGGATGATTGTTCAATCTTCTTTAAACACCTATCATGGTGGCCATTATGATGACACTATTTTTATATATGATATATATTATGTTTCAGTTTTTCTTATGATTCTGTATTTTTCATTTATGGCATACCTTTATGATTTTCATTATGGGTAAATGCGATAATTTCAATTTAGGAAGTGCAGACTACCGCCCCCTCAAAGTGATTTGAATCGTTAATTCCTAATGTGGGATGTATAAAGGATGGAGTAAATGGTATTATACATTATATTATATTGGAATTATAGTATACCTTTATATAATTATAATTTCATTCCATTAAATATGAAATAGAAATGAAAGTAGCCTTTATGCGTACGTACAACTTACCGTCTCCAGGAACGTTGCATTTCATTTCTTACCTTTAAATGTTACGTAATATTATAAATGAATATATATACTGGATATATATGATATATATGATATCTACATCATGAATATAATTCTGGATATAATGGATATTTTACCACATGAACAACGTGTAATTATAAGAATTTTATTTTTGACTCAAGTACCTAAGATCGACAAAACGACCGTTATTAACTTAAATAATAACATAATGTTCATAACATTTTAATAAGTGATATAAAAGGAATAATTATCTTAAAAAAGGTTCTTAAGAAAGTATAAATTAACTCTAGTTTATTATTCAGGAGGTTAAAGAACGATCTAGTCAACTCGGACACGAGGTAAGGGAACTTCTTAACCCAATTTCCATTCTTTGGGTTAATCTCCTACTTTCAAATTATGTCATGATATTATTATCTCCTATCTGGTATTTATACTTTCTTTATGTGAAAATACAGTTAATACACATAATAGATCTATTTTATTTAGAAAATTGATCTTTGTAAGGGACTTCGTTTCAATGTCCTTTCATTGAGGCATATTTTGTTTTATACACAACTTTCTTTTATACAGTGTATAAACCCCTTGGACTTTTATGTTTTTTTCAAAATGAATCTTTTTATAAAAAGCGTTTTACTAAATGACAAAAAGTAATGTTTTTTTGTCGTACATATGCGGTGACAACGACTTCTGCACCGTCGTGACCATTATTTGAGTTTCGGCTTCTTCTACAGGCCATAACATTTTTTTAAATGAAAAATAATTACAAAGTTTTAATTATCCTTTATTTTGGTGTTGAAAATGGTTTTGAATGTTTTTTATTATATCAATGTGTGGTATTGATATCTTGTGATTGAAATGTGAAAATGTTATGTTTCCTTTTTGCATGTTTTATGTGATACGATTATGTTATGGTTTATGATATGTTTAAACCTAGTCATATGAGGAATGAATTGGACTTAATAAGTGACGGGTGGAGCCCGCTATAGCTCTTTGATGCATCGGAAGGTCTCATGAGACAAACTAGTGTCTTTGCACGAGGCCTTGGCTACGTGGTTATGATAGTCTGACATTATGCATTCAATCATTATGGAAGTGGTTATTGATATTGCATGTGATTTTTCGACCAGTAGAATATCCATGTGAAGAAGTAAATGGAATAATCTCATTTTAATTTTACCATATTATGTTGATGTTCAAGTTTAAAAGGCTGTTTTTTTAGTTATACATTGCCTTAAATGTTTATGTTTATTTATGAAAGCTTTCGCTATATTGTTATCCTTACTGAGCATCTGATATCACCTCTTCCAATGTTTTAATTTTTCCAGGATGTGAAGAAGTATATTATGAATGACCTGCATGGATAGTATGAGGGGATATTAAGACAATATGTTGTTGTAGTTTTTTTCTTTATTATGTAATGTAATACTTATGAATGTGTCTAGTTTTTTTAAGGCTACTAAACTAATCGGTCTTTTGAGACTTGATCTTCTGTGATCATTCCAATGTTACGCAATAATGCACCGACTCTGGGTAACTGGGGTCAGAACGTTACATAAATGATAATAAAATATAATAATGATCATTATTATATTAATATGTCCAATAACACATGATAATACTGGGGCATTGATAAATGACCCTAAACCAAAACTATTGATATTTCGTGCCATATATGTTTCATGTTCTAAATGAAAACCAATAATAAATACACACTAAAAACTCTTGATGCATGTCCCAAAATCATTTCTGGTTCCCTCATCCATTCTCCATCAAAAATACCAATTCATCCATCTAACATAGTGATATCTCTCTTATCGAGTATTGAAAACACAAAGTATATTTAGGAATTGAATTGGTAAAAAAATTTGGGTGTGATCACAAATAAGTAGGCCACCCCCAATGTCACCTAAAAAATATCCAAGCTAAACAATTTGATTTATTTCTATATCAAATTGAGTACATGAGACATAGTAAATAATTTTTACATTAAAATAATCTTTATTTGGCTACATAGGTCGCCCAGTTCGTAGTGTAACCCAAACCAAAAAATACATTCTACATCCCTTGTGGGAGTCTGAACCGTCCACCGACGGGATATCATCTTTAATTCCTTCATATGATTCATTAAACTTTTAATATATGAATTCACAATCATACAATGGGGGCCTAGAGAAACAATCTGTCACACTATGGGTAATTTGTGCATCAGTACCTAACCAAAACTTAGTGATCACATGAAAAACATATATATATATTAAGGGATTAGAGAGGAAGTATATCACCACATGGGTATTGGGAGAAAAAATCCCTATACCAAAACTCAGTCAATAATATCACATCCCATGCTTCCACATTCTCAACACATTTATAAACCATTTCAGTAATATATAATCCAACCAATTTTCATAATTTCAATTATAAACCTTATATAAAATATAAATAAAAACCAATACATAATTAATATTTATTCATTTCAATTAAATAAACACACACCATGGGCTTACACTATGTTTGGATTCAAATTCAACAAATGGACCCATGAAGGGTTACATAATAACATGAAAATCAATTAATTAATTCAATTTATAATAAAATTTACAAATGATTCAATTATCAATTTCATTATTACGTACACAAAATAATATTCAAGACTAGAAGAATAAATTTTTAGACCACATACATCATGGTTGTTTATGGAAATTCTCCAGACGATGATCCCCAATTTGATGTGGAATGATAGAAATCACAATGACCTAGAAGATCCACAGTACAATATGAAGACCTGAATCCAATAGAAACAGATCTATGAAATCGTTGATATAAACCATTTCCAATTTTGGAAAAATCACCCCCTTTATCAGGAAGATTTTATGGGAATGTGACAAAACTAACATGAAGGTATTTCAAATTGGATGAGAGGCCAAATACTTCTACCAGATCAAAAATTAAAACTAGAAGTAGTTTGAGGATCCTTGGAATAGACTTGGGAGATTCCATAAATTAATGAAACTATTTAGGGCTATTCTATAGCAATTTTGGGGAAAACCAAGGGCTTTTATAATTTTAATAAAATTTACAACGGGATAAAAACATGAATTTAATGTTTATTGGGTTGATGTGTATAGTTTCCCAAACTATGATGAATAAATGCATTCCTCTATTTAGGTAGTTCAAAGGATATTTCATGTGGAACATTGATTGAAAACCTATGTACCCCCTATGAAAAATTATACTATGATTGGGTGGACGGTATGGTGAGAGAAGCCACATGGTTTTTATAAATCATTTTCTGATTGTGCTCTACATCTTATCCCTCCAAAATGGGGAACACAATTTCCTCGGTAAAACTATAATGATTTATGTGTCCAAGAGCCAAATGTGAACAACCCCATGGGGTTTCAAACATATCCAATGTAACATCCCTGTTACAGAAGGCAGCCATAGGCTCCCCTTACCCTATTAGTCCCATGGCATCAAGCACATTTCCCCGAATGCCAGAGGCTGCCGACTAGCAGTGAGGGCCTTGGGTGTGATAGTGAGGAAACTATGCCCTCATTGTCAGAGTAAACTGTAGAGGAAAATAAACATACACAAGAAGATATAGTATTAATATCATACAAAAGTAAAATGCAGAAGACTGATAAAGAAACAACTGGAACATATATACAAATGATTCCTGATACATACATGTCTAGGAAAGCAGCCAAAGAAGTCACAATGATGAATATAGTACTAATCCAAAGTACAAAATGAAAATAGATAAGCAACTCCTTAACATCACAAGCCTCATCTTGGTAATATGCTCTTCAGATCCAATGCATTCAAGTGCCTGAAGTAGATGGGCACATTCCCTTATCTATACCTACAGAAATATAATCTATTTAGGCCCAAAATCATGAACCAAACAGGGTGTGAGACTAAATCCCAGAATGCAATCACTAAAAGATTTTTTCCAAACAATCTGTGAGTATATGGCAGGAAATAAGTAAAAAGAACGTAGTAAACAAGGAAGAACTCAGCAATAAATAATTCTACAGTTCAAGAATTCAATTCAAAATAAAGTATGTAGCAAATTAAAGTAGGTAAATACAAACAAGTAACCCTCTGGGAAGTAATCACATTATGTACCCACTAGTCCTACCTAGAAATAGAAGCAAGAAGATAAACAAAAAAGGTAACCCTCTGGGTAGTACTCACAGCCTGAACGCACTGGTTCAACCAACAAGTACAAGGAACCCTTTGGGAAGCACACACAATCTCACCACTCTAGTTCAGCTAAAGCATAGACACTCTAAGGAATAAATCACCGTCAAGTCCCCCCATAGTCATGTATCGGTACTAAAGGATCTCTGGGGATGCACTCAACATATCATTCCCCCTTTGGTCCACATTGTGGAACCACAGACACTCTATGGAATCACTCACCATCATTTCCCCTTGTGGTCTCCCATCGTAAAATTATTGACACTCTGGAAAAGCCCTTAAGTCCATTCTCCCTATGGTCTACTACACCAAGTTCTCACAACCCTGTGTAAGTCAAAAATGTATTCCATAGATATCAGCCATGGTAAACCTCCAGAACTACTTGGCTAGAATTTTATGGTATATCAGCATATTAGAACAATATTCACACCATCCTATAATACAAGGCATGGAAATAAACAAGTTATCCGAACATGATAAGAAAAACAAAAATCCGCAACCAAAATATTCATGGGAAACACCTCCATAGAATAACAATTTAACCCTATTCACATTCAATTTACCTCTACTCACGAAAAACAAGCATAGCAGGAACACAACAGGGAAAAGATGGTAAACACCCAATACCTCATTCATGGGTATTGGGTGATTTTTCACATATAATTCAAATATGTTCTATATAAAGATAAAAACCATGTACCTTGGTGTTGTGAGATCGATATAAGTGAAAAAAATCTTTAGATCTCCAAAGAATGCTGAATATCTACAAAAACGTCTAAAATGTTCAACAAAGGATAACATCTGAAAGAGGAGGAATTGGAAAATGATGCTCTAGGAGAAGGAATATCTTACCGAGGTGATCCCAACACAATTGATGATAGTCGAATTAGAGATGAGATGGAGGCTTGGAGGCTCAGAGAATTATCACGGCCGTATTGTAGCTCCCAGTCAAACGAGACATAGATGAAGTGTGTTCTAGAGATTAGACACGACCTCGGTCTGGTTAATGAATAAAACAAAATCCACTACATATACTTTTGAAGTACACAACGTGTACTATCCTTTTCCATACTTCACTTTAGGCAGCCTCCATGTCACTCCCACATAGTTGTGTGTTTGCCCCTGACATAGCTAGAACACTGCCTCATGTGGAAAAGCAGTACACATCGTCTACTCAGAAAGTACACGGTGTGTACTCATAGAGTATCAGGTGTGTACTTCAGAAATTTCCATAACATCTAATTTTTCCCAAAAACAGCTAGATGAAATAAAAATACTTGAATTGATGGTCAGGGTTCTTACAAAATTCACCCCTTAATGATATTCATCCATAAATTTCCCTAGCACGGTGTAGAAAAAGAATCGATGAACTGCTATGGCCACTATGCTCATACATTGGCATCCCTCTACTATGTCTCATCATGTACCAGCCTATGATGCCATATGGCTCATACCAGAGGAACAGAACATCAATATAAAGCCTTCATATATTGATAAACAATATGGATACTATACTCCTCAAATGACGCATCAACTTCCTACTCAAACTCCTTGGGTTGGAAAACAGGAGACGGTCTGAAATGTAACGGTGAAGCTGTGAAACATGGAAGACGACATGCATATCCTGGTACCTCTGAGGTAACTGCAACTGATAGGAAACCAGACCAACACTCTCCAACACGTCAAATGGCCCAACGTATCTCCGTGAATGCTTATCTTGTCTCATAATCCTAATGTTCTTTAACCTCGGTGTGACATGCAGGAAAACCTGATCCCCGACCTTGAACTCCAGAGGTCTTCTCCACTGATCATCATAAGACTTATGTCAAGACTATGCCGTAAACATCCTCTTTAGAATCAACTCTATCTGTTATGTGGTCTCCTGAACAAGACGAGGTCCCAACATAGATGCCTCTCCTACATTCAGCCAACACATGGGTGATTCGCAGGGTCTACAATATACAGCCTCAGAAGGTGCCATCAGTATAGCTTCTTGAAAACTATTGTTTTTCCAAAACTCCACAAGAGGAATATGATTCTCCAAAGAACCACCAAAATTCGGAATGCATGCTCGAAGCATTTCCTCAAGCATCTGAATCATACGCTTGGATTGGACATCTTTCTAGGGGTGGTAAGCATTACTCAAGAGTATATGCGTTCCCAAAGCCTCATGAAGCCCCTGCCAGACCTGAGAAGTAAAACGTGCATCCTTATCTGAAACAATTGAGTGAGGAACTCCAAGCAGACATAAAATATCTCAGCTATACAACCATCCAAACTCATCAACAATGAAGGTCTTCTTGAATAGTAATAAGTGAGAAACCTTTGTGATTATTTCAATGACAACCCATATTGCATCATTCCCTCGAGGAGACCTCAGTATCCCTATCACGAAAACCATAGCGTCATCATTCTACTTCACCTTGGGAATGGGTAACTACTGTAAAAGCCCTGATGGTTATTGATGCTCTGCTTTCACCTGCTGATAGGTGCAACACCTAATGACAAAACCAGTAACATCCCTCTTCATACCTGGCCAACAATAAAGATGGTGTAGATCATGATACATCTTTGTGACACCAGGATGAACTACCCAAATAGAGGAATGAAAGTCCTGAATTATCTCCTCGCGTATGTCCACTGACACCCATATGCTCCCATGAAAACACAAGATGTCATCCCCTCATACAGTCTATCCAGGTATAGGGTCCTCTCCTGACATGCTTTCCCATTGGACTATGCCTTCTGTATCTGATAGTTTCTTCATTCGTACATGATCATGAAGGGAAGAGGTAACAACTAACGAACAAAAGAAATTATGCCCCTTTCTATCATGAACTCTAAATGCATCTTATATAACATAGCTATAAGCTTCCACTCACTACTGGCCTTCTAAACTACCTATATCTGAGTCCTCCTGCTCAGTACCATCTCTACAGCATTGCCCTTCCCATGTTTATAGGCAAGCTCAATGTTAAAGGACTGAAGGTACTCAACCCACTATCGCTACCTCAAATTCAGATCATGATGAGTGATGATATAGTTGAGACTTTCATGGTTAGTGAAAACCAAAAAGTGCCCTCCCAATTGATAATGTATCTAATAACGCAAGTTATGAACAACTGCAGCCAACTCGAGACCTTGCGTCGGGTAATTCCTCTTTGGTGGTCTCAATTAATGAGAACCGTACACAACGACTCCATCTCCCAGCATAAGCATAGCTCCTATACTAATACCTAAATTATCATGGTAAACAGTATTTCTCTTGTCTGACTTTGTGAATACTAGTATTGGTGTTGAGATCAACCTCACTTTATGCTTCTGATGGGATGACTCACAAAAATCAGACCAAAAGAACATTTCACCCTCTCAGTGAGAGTCGTTAGTAGTGTTGCTAAGCCTAAAAAGTCCTGTATGAAATGTCTGTAGTTTCCAGCTAGCCCTAGAAAAATCTGTACCTCAAAGACGTTCATCAAATGCTCCAAGGAAAATATTTCCCTCACATTCTATGGGTCTACGGATGATCCTGTCTCTGAGATAACATGACACCACAAGTGAATATGATCCATTCAAATGTTGCATTTTAAGAGCATAGCATATAACTGATGATCTCTCAGTGTACTCAGAATAGTCCCATGATGGGTAGTATGGTCATGTCGAGCTTGAGAGTACACGAAGATATCATCCATGAATACTACCACAATGGAATCCATGTATGGATGGAAAACTCGGTTCATCAGCGCCATGAAAACAGTAGGCATGTTCGTGAGACTGAACAACATAACCACATACTCGTATAGATGATGCCTAATTAGGAAGGATTTGAGAGGTATATCAAATGGTCTATCACACAACTGATGGTAACTAGATATAAAGTCGATCTTTTAGAACACCACGGCTCATAGAAGCTGATCAAAGAGATTGTCAATCTCTGGTAAGTGATAACAGTTCTTGATCATCAACTGGTTCAACATATGATAATCCACACAATGTCTGAGGGTACAGTCCACCTTCATCGCAAAAAGGACAGGTGAACCCCAAGGGGAAAAACTGGGTCGAATGAATCCCTTTGCCTACAACTCCTCCAACTGCTTCTTGAGGTCCTTTAACTCTTGTGTAGCCATCCTATAAAGTGGGATGGACACTGGTGCCGCTCTTGGCACAAGATCAATGAAAAAGTCCACCTCATGCTCCGGAGACAAACCTAAAAATTCCTCTAGAAAGACAACCCTGAAACGATTTACCACTGGAGGAAAGTCTATATGTGAAGTCTTATGATCATCTAGATATAAACTAGCAATATATGCTATAAATCCTACTAACCCATGATGCTCGGGTCCCTCTCTACTCTCCTGGATATCCCATTCGCCATTTTGAAAAAATGATCCCACCCCTAGTGATATGAAACTAACCCTATGGTGATAGAAATCAATGATATCCTGAAAAGGAAATAATCAGTCCATTATGAGAATGACATCATATCATATCATATCTAGGATATAAAGGTCCCATAAAAAGAGACACCCACCAACCTCTTGAGGGTACTCCCTATACTAACATGCTCTAGCTGTTCTCATCCACAACAGAGTGTATAACATCAAAATATCCACAGATTAAAGGATACAGAGCCTAAGGATCTCCAAATAGTAACAAATATAAAGCTATGTGAAGACCCTATGTCGAAATTGGATAAAGATAAAACTAAGGCAACTAGGATTGTACCTCGAATTGTAGAGGTTCTAGGATCCTGATCTTGTTGGGTCTACTATACTGCAAAGGCCTGGCCTATACTGCGGCCATGTAACCCTTCCTAACCACTCTGAGCTGATCCACCCTACTGTCACTGAAAACCTGGCAACAAACCACCACGACTGTGACCACCCCCTTGGCCGGAGTGGCCGGAAGAACTCCAGTTCTCAGATAGGTGAGAAGCTACTGGAGATTCTCTTGTACAAGGAGTCATAGATGAACCCCAGTCACTAGTTGCTGGTGAGAAAACTAGACAAATACGCTGAAGGTGACCCATCTTTTTGCAAGATCGGCACTCCACTAGGTCTCTCTATCACTACAGCCTCATATGTCTGCTCCTCCCGCACAGGTAGAAACCCACTTGGCTACCCAAACGCGTCTCTCACCACCTTAGATCCACACTCGTAAAACCCCTATGACACTTCCTTCTGTTAGCTGGAGAATCACTAACCGTGGATGTTGAACCTCCCAGGCTCATAGCTCCAAAATCCCTCAGATTTCATTCTGTGATCAGCACCTGGTTAATGATAGAAATGATGGAAGTCAACATGAAGATATTTATATGTGAGCAGATATCCTCATTGAGTCCATCCTCAATATTTCTTGCTAGGAAAACTGGGCCCCAGTGATATCACAACCACCCCGCCTTAACAAGACTATCGAGACCTGACCCAATAGGTACAACTAGTTTCCCCACAGACATGTAGTCCCCACCCTAGGGCCCACACAAATGCCCATACAGGTTATATGACTAATGATTGTCCCCACAAGGAAACACATGTCCTCTCCAGTGTGCTTTTTCCTAACTCACACACATAGATAAACCCCGATCACCAACTATGTGTGATAAAACCTAACAGAAACGCTGAAGATAACCCATCTTGCCAGAAGATTGGCACTCCACTGGGTCTCTATAGCACTACGACCTTCTCTGTATGCTCATCCGGCACTGGTAGCACACCGCCTGGCTACCCAAAAGTTTCTCTTGCTACCAAGGATCCCCATGCATAGACTCTTTAAGGAACTTCCTACTATCAATAAGAGAAGCACTAACTCGGTATGCAGAACCACCCAAGCTCTTAGCTCCAGAATCCCTAAGATTGCACTCCATGATCAGCGGCTGGTTAACGATAGAGGTGATGAAAGTCAACCTGAAGATATTAACCTATGAGAAGAGGTCCTGTTAGAGACCATTATCAAATTTCCTTGATAGGAAAACTAGGACTCGGTTATTGAACATCCACACCACCTTAAAATGTCCATCTGGTCCCAACCCTCTAGGTACCACCAGTTGCCGCGCTAACACATAGTCTGCACCCTAGGGCCCACCCAAATTCCCGTACGGGTCATATGACTAATTATTGTCCCCAAAGTCCAATAAATGTCCTCTCTAATGTGATTACTACTCACTCAATCACACCCTAGAAAACATCCCAGAAGGTCACCCATCATGACCAATACTCTCGGCCAAACACACTTAACTGTGGAGTTCTAATCACGTAGGATCCTGAAAAAGAATGTGTACCTTGTTGACATGAGCCATATCATATAGTAATTTAACTCTTTAAAATTTTTGGGTGTTAAAATCACCCCCTTTAGAGCACAACGTTCTCATTGCGGGGCATACTTCTCAACCTAGGTAGTGCACTACACTTAAGGCTGGGTACCACCATTTATACCAAATGTAACAACTAGGCCCCGCGCAGTCTAGCCTACGATAATGATATTGTCTACTTTGGGCCTAGCCCACACATTTTTTTCCCTAGGTTCTGGTCCTCAGGCACCCCATAAGAAAAGGACTCATGAGGGTAGAGGTATCCACACCACATTATAAAGGGGTTCTTTGTCCTCATCCTCCTTCGATGTGGGATTTCCATAACCCACCGCCCTAGAGGGTTGTGAAATGCTGAAGATTGGGGAAATGAGGGGAATAATCTATAACCGAAAGTTTACCCTACTCCAGACTCATGAAATAATAGGATCAATCGGCCCTCTAGGTCTCGGGATAGAACTAATCATATAAGATACACTAGAACTCCTCCCAATCCATTACATGCTGATCAACCACCTATGAGATCGTGTCACAAAATCTCTTTGCGAAATCTCATAGCATATAAGTAGCAAGCTTGACCCGCAAATCTGGAGTAATCTTTAGATGCTCAAATATCGTCATAAAGTCTTCTATCCATGGATCTAAATCCCGAGGTCCTTTTTCCCCTGAGACAGTAGGAGGATTCTGCTGCTGGAAAACGGATGTCAAGTCTGCCATAGACGAGGCAGGAAGCGGTGCTCCCTGGAAGGTCTGCATCATCCTCATGAAGCCTTCCCTGAACTGTGCCTCAACGCCTGCATCTGGTACAACTGCTGGTTCCACAATTTCCACAACTGGAGGATCTGCTGGAATTCCATGATCATCCATCTTTGAAGCTTGATCGCTTCCCTGTAACTGGAATACAACCATAGGACGTCTCGGTTGCATGACTCTGCACGGTCAAACTCACACCATAGATTCAAGATTATCATGGAATGAAAATAAGAAAGACATAAAAGGAACAGAAGAATGGAATCATTCTTGTTTTGTAAAATATGATTACAAGGCATGTATTTCCCCTACAAGGTGGGTTCCCTTAAGTCATTCATATGGGTATGTAATCCTGCAACAACTGCTCGTTTAACACCACAAACACATGACGTGTAGTTCTAACACATGGAGTGTACTTGAATCATTCTTCCCTTCCCTAGTCCTTCTACATGGTTAGGCCACACGGATCTCCCAAAACAAACCTACATGGCGTGTTTGTGCAAGGCACGACGTGCACAATAAAAGACTTCACTGACACGTGTTATTAGATACACGGTCGGTTACACATTTACACATACACAGAATGTTCTAGGTGGACACAGCTTGTATGAGAAAGTATAACACTGACCCGTGTAGGTAGTGACACGACTGGGTACTAGGATTATACTACACGATCTGTTTCATATAGACACAACGTGTATTAGAAAAGACTCAAACAACTTGTGTGGTTAGATAAACGAGTGGGCACGTGGTAAACAAAACATGACATGTATAGATGATACACGACATGTTCGCCAAAGGATATACCTATCACGTGTCTCTACCCACATGGCCAATGACATGGTTAGAGACTACACAGTGTGTATATACAATACACCGTGCGTTTTCTAGGTTTTTCTGGATTGTAAGCCTCCAAACTACTTCAGAGACCAGAAATGCACTAAAATGAACATAAAAAGTGCCAAATTCCTATTAGTGTGGGACCATACTTCTCGGGAATCAAAGCGTGAAATCTTATACATGTTATAAACAAGAAAAACAAGGTAATGATTCAACATATTCTGGACAATGAGGGCCCATAACACCTATTGAACCAAAATTTTGAATTCGTTAATACAAAACTTATGGAAACTATACATTATCAAACAACATGTATTTTTATCAAGGAATCTATCACAAAAACATGAATATTCTATACAACATCTTTCACAAAAACATGAAATAGATACTGCACCCTAAATGGCATGGCATGAATGCATGACATGTGATTTCTTGTATGTGCCTATATGATGCATGAGATAGCATGCCATCATCTCATCGGGTTGCAATAGAAATAAAACCACAATAATATCAATGGTAACAACACAAGGCATGTCAATCCACCAATGGTGAAAATCAAATACACCGTCAAATTGAAAAAACCAGAATACTACAATAAATGAGGTAGATTGGATTTTACCTATACACATGTTAGCTATCCCCAGGCAATGCTTATTACCAAGTACCAATCCCATCCGTTCCCTAACTATAGACTCCAAAACGTAAATCAAGAAGAATGAACCTCCTATGATACAACATTGTAGTGTCCCAGTTTCGGAAGCCACCCATAGGCGCCCCATACCCGGTTGGTCACATGGCCTCAATCGCATTTCCCCGAATGCTAGAGGCTGACGACTTGTAGCGAGGGCCTTTGTTGTGATAACGGGGAAACTATGCCCTCATTGGCAGAGTACATAGCGCTAGAAAACAAATATACACATGCGGAAGCAGTAATCATATCATACCAAATTAAGTAGTAGAATACTGATAAAGAAACACGTGAAACATATATATAAATGATGGCTAATACATATATGTGTAGGAAATCAGCCAAACTAGTCAAAATGCAGAATACAATACTAATACAAAGTACAAAAAGAAAATAGATATGAAACTCCTCAGTATCGCAAACCTCAGAATGGTCCCATTCTCTCCATCTCTAATACAATCAAGTACCTCAAGTAGAAGTGATCTTGCCCATATCGATATAGGTGACAATATAATCTATTTGGGCCTAAATGCATAACCCAAATAGGGTGTGAGATATATCCTAGTAGACAACCACAAAATGATTTGTGCCTAGCAGTCAGTGAGTGTATGGAAGGCAATATGTAAAAAGAATTCAGTAAACAAGAAGCACTCAACAATAAACAATTCTTCAAGCATTAAATTCACAATCCAGAAAGCAGTAGATCAAAGTAGGTAAATACCAATAGGTAACTCTTTAGGAAGTAATCATAGCCTATCCCCTCTGGTCCTACCTAGCTACACAAGTAAGAATCTAAAAACAAAAGGTAACCCATTAGGTAGTACTAACATCCTACCCCAATGGTTCAACCAACAAGTACAAGCAACCCTCTTAGAAGCACACACAGTCTCAACCTTCACGTTCAGCTAAAGCATAGACATTCTGAAGAAGCACTCACTATCAATTCCCCTTTAAGGCTCATATTGGTATTATAGGCTCTCTAGGGTAGAACTCAACATCCCATTTCCCATGTGGCTCGCATCAAGGTACTAAAAACACCCTGAGGTAGAACTCAACATCAATTACCCCTAAGGTCTCACATCAAAAAATCATAAAGACACTCTATAGAATCCATTATATTCATTCTCCCTATGGTCTACTACCCCAGGTTCTCACAGCCCTGTGTAAGTCAAACAAGTATAGCACACGTATCGCCCAATGTCAACCTCAAGAACTACTTGGCATGAATTTTATGGCCTATCAGCCTATTAGAACAATATTGAAACCATCTTATAATACTAGGAATGAAAATAAACAAGGAAGCCTAATAGGGTAATAAAAACCGAAAGACACAAAAAAACATGCATGGGAAACACCTCCAAATCATAGAAATTTTACCCTATTCACATTCAATTAACCTCCACTCAAGCAAACAAGCATAGTAGAAAAACAGCAGGGCTGAAACGGTAAGCGCGCTATACCCCATTCATGGGTATTGGGTGATTTTGCCCATATAATTCCACAAATTTCTACAAAAACGCACAAACCACCTACCTCAGTGTTGGGAGATCGATATAAGGGAACCTCAAGCCTTGAATCTCCCATGAATGCCAAAGACCAATGAAAACATCTAAAATGTTTAATAGAGAATAACATGAGAAAGAAGAGGAATTGGAAAATGATGATCTATGAGAAGAAAGATCATACGGAGGTGATCCAAACATAATTGAAGCCAGTCGAATTAGAGATCAGATGAAGGCTCGGGGGATTAGAGAAGGATCATAGCCATACAGGAGCTCTCAGATAAAGGAGACCAAGAAGAAGCGTGTTCTGGTGATTAGACGTGACCCCGATACATTTAATGAAAAAAAAACATGGCATGTACTATCCTATTACGTATTCTTCTTTTGGTGGCCTCCATGTCACCCCCAAACATCCGTTGGTGTGGCCATGGCACGACCAGCACATTGCCTCCTATGGAAAAGTAGTACACATCATGTACATCAAAAATTTCCAGAACATCCCCTTTTTCTCAAAAATGACCAGAAGAAGAAAACATAACTTAAAGGAAGGTCTAAGTTCTTACATACAATTTCACAAAAAAACAAAAAATAAAACCCAAACTAACATTTAACCATAACAAAGGTAAAATCATACCTGAACATGAGTATAATGAATCTTCATAATAGTCGGGATCATATAACATTTAATACATATATTATTTAAAAACATATTTAGAATCAAACAAGAAAAAAATAAACCTAATTGAATGTAATGAGTGATAGGCAGTTAAACCACCTTTTCAAGAATAGATCTTAGTCTCCTATGCTAGTTTAAATAATGAACTAATGTTACGTAATCTGTAGATTAAATCTAGAGATAAAACATAAAACTATTATAACAATAAAATCATATGTATTTAAATAATAATATGACATTTATATAATATGAATAAAAATTAAAAAAATAAGGAAAATGTTGAACAAAATAATTATTAGGTTTTACCAATTAATAAACTTTTTATTCATGTATAAAAATTATAAAAATCAAAACAAAATCCTTTATATATTTCCCAAAAAAATTCATAACACAAATTAATATATATATATGAATATTTATAGGTATTTTATAAGTAAAATAACATTTCATATATTTATCATGTGATATATTTATTTTAGACAGTGATATACACTATCAAATAAACATTTGGTATGGGCTAATGTAATGACGATTTGATACAAGCCCTTTCGTATCATGCTAGTAATATTTGTTTAGAATATTTTAAGAATATTGAACAAAATAAAAATAGTAAACCATTATATGGTTTTCTACACACGTCTTCTCAGGTTGGGAATTTCCTAAATGCCACACTAAGTGTCACACAATGGAGTTTTTATATTAAAAATTTGAAAATGCATGTTATTCGATTTTTATAACTACATAAAAACATTTTTATCAATTTCAATGTAATGGATTTTTCATGAAAATATATTTCTCTAAAATAACAATTTTTTTTCACACCATGACATAAAAAGATTTTTATATATTCTATATTTTAAAATAATAAATTAAGAAATATTTTTTAAAAAATGCATAATATTTTTTGAAAATTTATCTAAACCATGTCATGGTTATATAGATAATGTTTGTCGTTTTAAAAAGAAATATAGTACAATTTCACATTTAAAAAATAATATTCATAGTTTTTCACAAAAAAATACTCAGATACCCTAAATTTTTTAGTATTATAAATTTATATTCAAATATGAGAAAATATAAAATCCTAAAAAATGATTAATAGAGAGAAGTAATGATAAAATTAAATAATTAATATATATCAAATAATAACTTATTATTGACCCTCATCATTTCATAATCAGTCTCTTTAGTATATTCCCTTAGTATTAATCAACTAAATATATCCTCCAACGGTACGACTACAAAAAATGGAATCACTGAATTCTTATGTAGGTCCTCTTCTCGTCCATATACAAATCTAGAAATATCGACTATGTAGAAAAATGGGAGATAATGAGATGGATATTTGGATTCTATGAGAGTAAAATAAAGTAACTAAAAATAATATCCTTGAATTACCTTAAATATAACCATAGTATATATTTATTTATCGATATGATTTTAATTAGCTTTATACATTTGGAACTGATTATGTTCATTATATCTATTTATTATAACAATTACAAAAATAAATTTCCTCTATATTAATTAATTAAATGAAAAACTAAAAAGGAATTATTTAAATGATATTTATATATTATATATCTTACTATATGTTTGTAAATCCATATATTGATGACTAAAAGTCATATAATTAATATAATCCGACCTATGATTGAATTATTTAGTTCTTAACAACATATTTATTGACACAAAATTCTTGTATATTATGAAATGAAATTATAAAAATGCTTTTGAATTAATTCCATAAATGTATTAAATATATAACTTTATAATAATAAATATTTTAAAATAATTTCATGTTAAATTTTGGTCATTAGTATTAGTAAATACCTTAGTATTTATTTGCCAAGTCTATGGTTAAAAAGGGTTTTGGGTGTTACTTGCATTTGTGCTAAAATTAAATTTACACATACATAATATTATTATTTTAAAATTTATATTTAATATTAATAGTAATTTTTTCAATGTTATACAATAATTATACTTTTATTTAAGTATTAATGGATAAATTTCGTGGTTTAAAAAAATAAATATAATGCTAAAAACAAAGAGGGTAAAATTATGGAAACATAAATGATAAGGGAATACCTTATTTAAAAAACTAGTCATTCATTTATTGGATATATATATTTAACATACCCCCATAAACTAAAATATTATTGAAAATTTTAGGATCTTGGGTTAAGAGTGACTTCTGATTATAAATTAGTTTTGTGTATTTACAAAAAAATGTCAATCCTCTAAAATTATAAAAGGGCACACAATCCCCTCATTTAAACACAACCATCAATCCATTTAGATCAACAATATCCTCCTATAATACTTCCACAACATTATTATACACATTATAAATTTTTTATCTTCCATAAATCCTACCCCTTTGTCCTTAAGTGAATATCTAATAGAGGCATTTGTAAAACAAGGTAATCATCTTAACAAGGCTCTTTCTTTTTTCATTCATATTTTACAACATTAAATTTTTTATAAAAAAATTTAATATAATAAATCACCTTCTTAAAATAAACTTATATTTTATTATATTTATGTAATAATATATATCAATATCCTCCAACGTCAAAATAGAATACAAGTCCATCACTCGTGTGTCTCGCTGAGTAGGGACACATGAGTCGTTTTAAATTATTTTCCATCACCGAATCACCTAGATAGTAAAAATTATGTATGTAATTAATATATTTATATATATGTTTTAAAATATTTCAATTCTTCAAAAATAATATATGACACACTTTCATATCCCTTTACACATTAGGTGAATGATATCATCACTCATGTGTACTTGTGTTATATAGTCACCACGAAGAGTTGAGACTCCTTTTCCATGTACCACATTAAATATTAATTTCAATGTTACATAAAAAAATTAAATATTATTTTTATAACATTAATATAATTCTATAAATTAAAGAACTATATTCTATACAAAATATTCATAACATTCATGGGATAACACGCCTGAGAACGTAAAGAAATTAACACCCAAAACATTGGTCGTAATGAAATATTTTTAGAGAAAGGATGTTAAGATGTTATAATATAATAATATATGATATTTTAAATTTTAAAATGGTTCTATAATAAATTATTGACATGTAAAAAATAATTCTATAGGATTATAACTCACATTGGATAAAATAGAGTCATCATGTAAAAAAATTTGTCACAATTTCCATTCATTGAGTAATATTATAATGTTATGAACCTAATTAATTTTATAGTGTGTGTATAATTTACCTTATAAATTTAAAACATGAATCCAAAATATTTAATGGGTTTCATTTATAATTGGAAATATTTCATATAGGTGTATTTATTTGAAAACTACCATGTGCAGGTGAGTTTCATCTCTCACATTGTTTCCATTGGGTTATATTACTTATTCGTTGTCTTTGATAATCTATGATTATGAGTTTAATTCATTTTTATTATATTAATTTGTATTTATAATTTTTTAAGTGTATTTAAGTTAGTTTCACATAATTGATTTGTTGATTAATTATCACTAAAGGTTATTATCATTGTAAGGTTTTCTCATATCTAATTTGACTCCATGAAGACATATGTTATTTATAACCCTATATTATATTCTGAGGTATATACACTACAAATTTTATATTATATATAATAATATTTTTATATTCATGTTCTTTAATTACTCATTTTAGATTATTCCATTCATGAGGTAAAATATTCAACAGTTATTAATGTGGTAAGAGATTTGTGATTCAATGTCATTTTAATCGGGATTGTTTATACCTGAATTTCTTGTAAAGGAAATTATTTTATCATTTTCTAATAGAAAATGTTAAATTTATTATCCTATAATTTTTTATGAATTTTTCGTGTAATAATATCACTTACCTCTATTTTTACATTAATTTTTTAAAAATTATTTTTAAAAAAATTTGACAACATTTACATCATCATTCAAAAATAATTTCTATCCAAATCCATGTCTTAAAAAATTCAATTTTTTTACTATTATATTCTTGCAATGGACAGACCTCTATGATCTATTCATTTTTGAAATATAATGATTAACCTATTCTGGGTGGTGAACATGACTTATCCCCAACAATTTTTAGAATTTTCAAATTTTTTTGTCAAACTATTTCATTATACAGTGTCACATCCTTTTCTAAAGTTCAAAATGTTTCACAAAATAGTTTCACCATGTTTGGGAAATTTCAAAAAAAAATCATGAAACAGTTCCACTTCATTCTCAAAATTTCCAACCATTTTATGAAACGGTACCACAAATCTGTGTAACTTCCTTTATCAAATTTACAAACAATTTTATGAAATGGGTTCATGTAATATTTTCTCTTCCTTTGAAAAACATCCAAACTGTTTCATTAAACAATGTCACAAAATGGTGCCACTTCCTTTTTTAAATTTCTTGACTATTTAATGACATGGTGTCATAAAATAGTTTCATATCCTTTAACAATTTTAAAAACTATTTCATGGAATGGTATCATAGAAATGGTTTTACAGAAACAGTGGCACATAAATAGTGGCCTCAAAATGGTTTTTTGAAAAGTGATTTTAGAATTGTATCATTTCCATTGTAAAATTTACAATTTTTTCTTTATTTCATTAATTTTTTCTTGATTCAAGTTACCTCTGATGTAATATTTATTAAAATAATTTTTTACAGGATTTAAGGATGATTTAAATCCCATAACTCCTACCTAAGATTTTTCTAATAGTTGGGAATCCTGTACTCGGTCAAAACACTTGATCATGGAAAAATCTGATCATAATGGAAAATCTAGCATATCATAAAAGGTTTCTCCATTAAATCTTATAAAGGAATAATATAACTTACTACATTTTTCTTTCTTATTATTCCATGGTGGGATACTATTAAACCTTTTCTTCCTTCTCGTAGGTGTTATGCGTAGTGCTGAAGACTTGGATCATGTTTTCCCTAGACTTTCTTGTTGTTTCATGCACACCCCTATGTTTTCATGCAACCAAGAAATGTCGATACTTATTAGATATACGGTATATTGACAACATATATTATGGGTTCCTCTCATTAAATTCCTCATTTCCCTGTTATGGAATGTGTTCTCCGTGTATATATTGGTGTTTTAAAGGGTGTTGACTTGGGTGGTGGTTTCATAGCATCCTCAGGTGGATGTAGTCTTCCAAGAGATGTGATTATGATATATTACATTGGTTGTTCTTATGCAATTAACATATAAAAACATTTGAGTTTTGGGATTCATGGATTCAGAATTATTTTATGCGAAATGGTAGAGTTATAATGTTTTAGCCTCCTAGATCATAAAGGAATTGACATTATAAATATTTAAATCGGATTAATAAATGGGTATTGATTGTATGTTGTTGCATATTGTTTTTTATAGATAATGTGATATCATTTATTTCCTTTTTTATCATGCTTTTATTGATGGAAATTGTTAAACAAAGTAAATCTGTGATTAATTTTAATTTAACTGGATAAATATATAGATGCATATTTTTGAATCTTCATGTTGTTGTTGTAAATTGTTGATAATCGAATGGATGCAGTTATGTATGTTTAATTGAACTAGCTAATTCAATATAGATTAAAAAAACTGGTTTTTTGATAAAATATGATACTTGGTAAGGTTATGAGTTACCCTATTTCTTATAAAGGACAATATCGTTATGGTTTGAGAATGATAGCTTGTTGTGTGTTATGGCCATGTGCCTTTCTTTGGGGCAAAGAGCCCTGTTTCTTATTGATTTTTTTCCTGATGCTTTTGTTGTGGTGTGAACCTTGGGTGGATAAACATGGGAGGCTGTTATGGTATGTGGGTCTGAGAGGCCTACGATTGGGGTAGCAACTGACGCCTAGAGAAGCAAGATGCGTTGGTTGATCCATGTGGGTGTCAGGGAGGATACCCGAGATGATGAAACAGATTGGTTATGAATGTTATATGCTTCTTGAATCTTGTTGGTTGTTTATATTTGTTAATTTTCCCACTACATAAGGCATATATTTTTTCTTACCCTTATTCCAAAAGAGGAGAAGACATGTGAGGTATTCCATATACTTTCTGTGTTCAGCTTCCCAAAGTTGGATGGATCGGTTCTCCTTCTGTAGGTGGAAAAGGCTGGACAAGTAGTCCATCTACTCACAATTAATAAATTTTTAAAAAAATGTTATTACAAATTTGGTTTGAGATTTCTAGGATGCACTATTGTGGTAATGTTTCAGAGAAGCTGTGAACTTGGTTTGGTTATGATTAGAGTGCATAGATCTTTGTGTTATGGTAATGGAACAAAATGTGAAATTAATAATGGTTAAATACTTATTATATAATTAATTATTTAAAGTGAAACTAATAAATTGTAATAATTAACCTAATATCTATCTCCAGATGATTATAGGCTTAAAGGATATCTAGTCTTAGAAGTGGTAGTTAGGAGTCCCAAAGACTTTAAGTGATGTTTTGTCTAAGACTAGGTTTTTCACATAGTGTGGTTGTGAGATAAAATATATCATCCACTCTTTGTGTTTCTCTATGATACTCCCCCATTTTAGTTGAGGAAACTAAGACCCTAGGTATTCTAATCCTTGATACGGTGTTTTCCCAAAACATCCCAATGGGATAATAGATGGATTACTTCCCCCTTTAGACATGCTCTATTCCCTTGGTTGTTTCTTGTGCTTGTAGGTATGATTGTTAGTTTTCCCTATATAAGTGTCTTGAGGGATGTAATGGAATTTAGTTATTCACAAACATATATTCTTGATATAGTTCACTATGTACTACTATAGGTTTAACTTGTATAGGCTATAATGTCTTGAGGATATTTACATGGTGAAAGGGTTATAATGGCTTGAGGTATAATACCCTATATATGATACACGTTATGCAAGCTATGGAGGATACTAGAAATGACTTAGTTACTTTGGTTACAGGGCCGTAGTGGTTTTGTTTCACAGGGTGCAAGTCGTGGTGCTTTGCCCAGGTGTCTGTGGGATGTCTTTTTTGAGAGAGATGCTTAGGACGTGCTATGTTGGGGAAATGAGGAAAATGAGTGGGGAAGTGCTAGTGGGGTACCCTTGATATTCCTTATTATGTTATATAATAATTTTTGTGATACATGGTTCATGTATTTATTGGGAGGAGGGGAATAAAATTTACCAATTTAAGTGGTGAGTTAGTTTGAACTATTGTTCACACTACTTTAGCATGATTTCATTTCATTTTAACAAGAGGCTCCAGGGAGATCCTACTAAGTGTACGGGTATACTCACACTATATATATATATAACTATATTTTTTTAGGTCACATGGAGGAGGTTGGATATCAGGCTGGTTAATAATAGTTTGGGGTTTGTTGGAGTTGTTCGGGCTTCATGGTTCCTATCATTTTATTTACTTTAGGTACTCACAGTTTTCCCTTTCAGTTTTATTAGTTATTGCATGACATTAAATATCTGTACATGGATTCTTATATTGAAGTATGATATAGATTTTTTTAGTGTCTTTCTTATATCTCTCATTCTCATGTGTTCCCACAAAGGGTAATGCCTCCCATATATGTGATTATTATACCCTCAGTGCTAGTCACAAACTCGGGGACTACTAGAGATGGGAATCAGGTGTCTTTATCTATCTTCTCAAATTACCGACCAAGGCGGGGTACACTTTCTAGGGTGGGGTTCATGACAGGGTGGTATAAAATATCTTATTGAGGGGTAGGATGGATATTAGTGTGATGCACAGTTGAGGCATTGTGGGTTGGTAGGGAAATGGTGTCATTCATGTTTAACAAGTTCTATAAACACTAGAGATAGGATGATACATAGGTATTTAGTGCCCCTTGGGGACTGATGCATGGACCCTTATGATTACAGTGGCTACTAAATGAGGGGAAACATTTTTTCGGGTTATGACCTAGTAAAGGATCATACATCATTCTTCTTTTCTCCAGTTTTTGTATTGCTATACCTTTGAATAGGTTAACCTAAAATGAATAAAAGATAAAAATTAAATAATGTTGAATCTTACATATTATAGGTTTAGGAGCTCTAATTTTTTCTTAGTTTGTAGGTTGGATCTAGGTAAATATCCTCATCATGATCACACAAAAGATATCCAGTTGGCTGTGACAAAAAATCACCACTGAGTGGATGTCGATGAAGATGATACATGGAGAAGGAAACTCTCAGAGTTTCACCACCAGTGTCTACAGAGGCATGAGGTCTCCATTTTAGAAGTTGTCAAGGAAGAAAGGTTGGAGGAGTTTGGGATCAGTTTGTGATCAATTCATTCATTGATGGTTCACTGGGTCTCATTGGTTTTACAATGTTGTGATGGGTAGATAGGGAGTGGTGGATCTTGTATCTCATGGATCACGAGGAACCGGTGATCTCATGGGAGGAGTTTTGAGATAGGTTCAGTTTCCAAATTATTTCTTTGACTATGAAGGCGTCTAGACTCCAAGAGCGGTTTACCATTTGATAGGGGAGATCCAGTGTGAAGGAGTTCAGAATCATTTTCTAGAATATTTTATGATATGATTCTAACCTCTTATCAGATGAGGAGGCCAAGGCATGGAATTTTGGGGAGGCTTTTCATGAAAAGATCCTATGATTGGTCACCCCATTACAAATGTAGACATATCCTTAGGTGGTATCCAAGAAATAAGGCCTCAAGATAATATTATATAGAACATTATCATTATGAGAGGGGAGTCTTCATGATTCCTCATTAAGAAAAGATGTGGTCCGGGGTTCCTTGTTTTCAATGGAGAAGATAATTCTTTCAACGGAGGGTAGGTCCCAACATTGTATCTCGTTTCTCTAGGGAGGTGGATCTCAGGGATATTCGAAGGGATTATATTCCTCAATTCCTTTTTGAGGCTAAGTTCATCATCAATGAGAGTTACTAACCTTTTCAGAGTGGTAAGTGTGCACCCAGTGTTCTGCACCAGGATTTTCTATTGAGGAAGTTCCAACCAAGGATGCAGAAGAAGGTTGTACCAAGTTTGGATAAGTAGAATGAATATGGGGAATGCATAGTATAGTCCTACTATTCTCCCATTACTTTGATAGAAAATCACGACCATGGTGGTGGTCATCATCTGGGTCAGAGAGGTCATGGAGCAGGTTATGGTCAGCTTCATCCTTTAGCGTTGAGAGCACCAGGCAAGCCTGATGTTGTTTGAGATAACTTTTTCTTATTTTCTACTTGTATTTATGCCTTATTTGACTCAGTATCCACACAATCCATTATATCACCTTCCCTTTTAATTGTTTTTTATATAATTAATAGATTCCTCTAGGTCCCGTGGTGTCAACTACACCAGTTGGACATCACCCTGACTTTTTTGATCTTTATTAAGATTGAGTGATTGTATTGGTGAAGAATCTCTCATAGGGAGATTTTCTATGTTTAATGTTACATCCCTATGATATCATACTCGTAATGGATTGGTTTTATTTGGTGCAAGATATTGTGGTTTGCTTTTGGAGGTAGGTGGTGTTCTTCGATGCTGATGGAGAGCCTGTAGTGTTTTTTGGTGATCTAGACCCTCAGATTGGTTGGAGACATGTTCCTTATTTTTCATCCATGATGTCTGAGTTGATGTTGATTTTTCCATAGGTTCGTCTTTTGGAATTTCATAGGGTCATGGAAGAATAGGATAATTTTTTTCTAGATGACATTGTATCATTACCCCCACAATGAGTGATTGAGTTTGGGATCGTGATGCTGCTAACAATGTCTCCTATCTCGATTTCATCATATTGGATGAAACCTTCCATGTTGTGAGATTTGCATATACAAATCAATGGTTTTTTATAGTGTGCTTTTGTTTGGCTGAGTCTGTCATGATGGATTGAACCGGTTTTATTCATAATGAAGTCCAAAAGAAGTTTACTGTTGTGTGTCGATTATCATAAATTGAACAATGTGAAAATGACGAACCGCTATCATCATCTGTGGATTGATGTTTTGTTTGACTAGGTGAAGGGTTCAAGTTGGTTCTCAATAATCAAATTGCAGTCATGGTATCATCAGATGCGAGCGAAAGATGAGGATATCCCAAAAAATACATTCCATTATCATCATGGGAATTATGACTTCTTGGTGATGTCGTTCTGTGTGATGAATGATCTAGTTTTGTTCTTGGGTATGATAAATATTGTCTTCCATGAGTTTTTAGATATTTTTTGTTTCATTTAATCGATGACATCTTCATGTACACTACATCTAAGAAGGAGAAGGCAAAGTATCTGCATGCCATTTTGGGAGTTTATCATCAACAAATGCTATTTTGAATTTTGTCAAAGTGTGAGTTCTGGGATCAAGAAGTTAGATTCTTACTTCACGTTTTGTCCTAGTAGGGAGTAGTTTTGGATCCTTAAATGATACAAGTAGTTGTGTCTTGGGAATTCACAAAGACAGTAGAAGATGTGTTAATTTTCCCTGAACTCGTGGGCTATTATAACATGTTCATGTCCAATTTCTCTTGGGTTACAACTCTAATAACATAGTTGACCAAGGATGATTAGGAATTCAAGTAAACCAATTAGTGACATGAAACATTCGAGTACCTAAAGGAAATGTTGGTCAGCTCTCGTGTTCTTTATTTGACGACAATGGAAGTTCTGTTTGAATATTTCTATGATGATTCATGTCTTGGGTTAGGATTTGTTTTGGTGAAGTAGAGAGTGGTGGTTGTTATTTTTCTCATAAGTTTCTTCCCCATGAACACAATTATTGCCCCAACAATCTTGGGTTGGCGGTAGTGGTGTTCGCTCTGAAGTTGGGGAGAAATTACCTCATCGGCGAGAGCTCTGTGGTTTTCACCGATCATAAGCTATTGAGGTATGTTTTCTTCCAGAATTACATTAACTTGTCGTATCATTGGTGGATAGAGTTTATATAGGATAGCAACTTTTTAATTTCATATACACCTGGTAAAGTGAATGTTGTGGCCAACGCGTTGAGCAGGAAGTCACGTAGTGATTCCATGCATGAATCTGGTGATTCCTAAAGAGTGATGGAAGTAATTTTATTATTGCCTCTGAATATGGGAGAAGTTGTGGGTATAGGTTGTATTTTCTAGATGATGGTGAAATCATCTCTTTTGCAGTAGGTAGAAGAGTCCCAGTTTGGGGATCTTGAGGTAGATGTCTTGAGAGACTGAGTTGTTTGTGGTGAAGCCCCAAAAGATTGGTCTGAGGATGGACATCCCTAATTGTTATTTAATGGAGGATTTATATTAATTTTGTGATGTGTGAGATGGTTCATAGGGTGTTATGTGGTTCTCCCTTAGTATAATATCTCGGCATAACAAAAATATATCCTCCCTTGAGGAGTAATTTTTGGAGGCTAGGGTTGAAGAGTGATATTGTATAGATTATGTCTCTATGATTGGTCCTCCATAAGGTGAAGACTATGAAACATGTTCCCATGGTTTTATCTGGCCATTAGATTCTTCTCAATGGATGTGGAAGGACATCTCGATAAACATTATTATATATTTACCTTGAGCTCAGGGAGACTGTGACACTTTATGGGTGGTAGTGGTTCACTTGAAAAAGTCATCTCACTTTATTGAGATCAATGGGGTCGAGAACAATTGAGTTTTTATTGATTATGTATCTAGAGAAGGTGGTGAGAATCCATAGAGTCCGGAGGATGATCATTTCTGAACAAGACCTACATTTTATCTCTATGGATTATGGAGGTATATAACATGCTTTCGGTTCTCAACTATTCCTTAACACTGGTTTTTATCAACATATGATCGATCAGAAAAAGTAGACCATCACGAATATTGATGACTTGTTGCGCTCTTGTGTCAGGGATTTTGGAGTTTCGTGGGTGAGGCACCTTCCCTTAAAATAGTTCACATACAAAAATATTTTCCACTCCAAAATTATCATGGTGCCATTTCAATCCTTTTATGGATGACCTTGTTGTTCTCTGTGGTGTTGGACTGGGGTAGGAGAGTCATCAATTTTTAGACTATAGATAGTACATACTACAATTGATATGGTTCAGGTAATTTGCGAGAGGTTGAAGGTAGAAACAAATAATCATAAATCCAATAATGATCATAGGAGGAGACCTATGTATTTTTATGTTATGGAACATGTTTTTCTGATGGTGACTCTCTGTTATGGGTAGTGATGGTTTGGTAGTGAGAGTAATATTTCTCCCCAGTTTGGTGGGCCTTTTGAGGTGTTGGCTCATGTTGGAGCTATGGCGTATCAAGTAGAACATTCCCCAAAGATGAGTTGGATAAACAATTTATTTTGTATGTCACAACTCTATTGTTATCTTTATGACGACTATCACATCTTCAATTTTGTTTATATCGACATTGATGATGATGTTACCTTTGATAATTAGCCTTTATAGATCTAGGATAGCAAGGAGAAGGTGTTTTATGGGTGTGATATTCCATTTTTTCATGTCTTATGGAGGCATGATGGTGTATATGGGAGTACATGGTAATGTGAGATGCACATACGTGGTCCGTACCCTAATTTTTTAATGTCTATCCCTTCCCCTTTAATGATGTTCATCTATCGTTGTAGACCTTTTCTATTTATGAAATGTCTTTCATTTGTTGCTTTTTGTGGCTTACTCTCTTTTGAGATGTATCTCCCCTGGGAGAGTGTTTGAGAGCTGGTTGTGTTTGTCTTGTGTTTTTGGGTTTTATTTTTCGAAGTGGTTGAGCTCCTTTGGTGGTGAGAACATTGAGAAGTATCTCTATGGGTAGTTCTTCATACCATTATTCCTTTTTCTTATCTAGTTTGGTTTTGGATTCGTTATGATGAGAATTTTTTGAGACGTATATATCGTAATTTCTCAGACCAATCCAGTCCATTTATTTTCTGAAATCTAGTGTCTGAACTATTTTAGGAGGTAAAGGTGACATACCCCCTACACTTTATGAAATTTATAAACTATTTCCTTAAATGGTGTTACGAAACGATATCACTTCTTTTCTAAATTCCCAAACAGTTTCAGGAAATGGTGTCACAAAACGGTGTTACTTAATTTTCCAAATTTCAAAACTATTTCACTAAACAATATCATGAAATGGTTCCACTTCATTTTCTAAATTTCCAATCTATTTTAGGAAATGGTCTCAAGAAACGGTGTTAGAACCATTTCTATATTTCTAAACGATTTCATAAAATGGAGTCATGAAATAGTGTGACATCATTTTTTTATTTCTTAACTTTTTCACGAAATAATGTCACAAAATGTTGCAACATCATTTTGAAAATTTACAATCTATTTCATCAAATGTTGTCATGAAATGGTGACGCATCCTTTTCAAAATTTCCATACTATTTCATGAAACATTGACATAGAAAATGTGGCACCAAAACAGTGGCATTGAAATCTTTTCGCCAAAATGGTGTCATGAACAGTGTTTCAAGAACACTGTTATTTCATAGGTCAAATTTCTTGTTTTATATATTTCATACAATTTCTTCCATTTGACCATCCATTTTATATAATATTCATTAAAAGTATTTTATTAAGGGATTTATAGTCAGAATGATTTTAATCTATCAAAATGCATGATATTTAATAAATCTGATCATAATGGAAAATCTAGTGTATTATAAACTATTGCTCCATAAAATTTTCTTAGGTGCTGAGATATATTCCTTTATTTTTATTCAATATTGTTCATTGGTTTGAGATGATTAAAACATTCCTTCCTTATTATATGAGTCGTGTGTTGTGATGAGGCCTTGGATTGTGTCTTCCCTAGAGTTTCGTCATACTGCATGTGCACCCCAAATTTTGGTGAAACCAGGAAGTGTCGATCCGTCTTTTACATAAGAAATGTTCTGCCAAAATTATTCTAGGTTCTCATCCTTCCATTCCTCATTTTCATGTTATGGAATTTTATATCCATGTTTCCAATGGATTTTTCTTTTGTTTTGGTTTGTGTGGTGTTTTTTTATGTCCTTGGGTTGATATAGTCTTCCAGGAAATGTGATCGTGATCTGCTTTTTTGGCCATTCTCACGCAAAGAACATCAGAAACCTTTTTAGGTAGAGGATTAATGGCTTCTAAATTCTTTTTTTAAAATGTAGTGTTATCATAATGTATCCCATTGGATACAATGGTATTGACATAATAAATATTTGAACTGGATAAATAAATTGGTATCGATCGTATGTCGGTGCTTCTTGTTTTTATAGATAGTGTGATATCTATGCTTTCTTTGTTTATCATGTCGTTATTTGTATGAAATTGGTGAATAATGAAAATATGAGATTAATTGTCTATTAATTGGATAAATATAATGGGGAATAGTTTTTAATCCAGTAGTATGTGTGGAAAAATGTTGATAATAGAATGGATTCAGTTAGGCATGACTAAATGGAAAGGTTAATTCTAGATAGATTAAATAAATGATTCATTAATGAAAGATAATTTCTTGTAGGGTTTTGAGTTACCCTATTTCTTTGTATGGAAAATATTCATATGCTTGAATTCATGAGTGCTCGTTGTGTGTGAAGGATATATACCTTTCTTAGGGTTGAGATCCCAATTTCATGTATAATTTATTCAGGTTGTATATGTTGTCGTGTGAGCCTAGGAGGATTTGTGGTATTTGGGGTAGGGAGTCCTAGTGGTTGGGGCATCATTTGATGACTAGAGTGTAAAGATGCATTGTTTAATGTATATGGGTGACATAGTAGACACAAGAGATGATGAATCAGTTTAGTTATGAATGCAGGATGATTGTTGAATCTTGTTGGTTTTTTATTTCATTATTTTCCAAACTTTTTAAGGATGCTGGTCTTGCTTACCCTTCTTCCAAAAGAGGTGAATACATGTATGGTATTCAAATTTCATTCTGTGTTCTTCTTCTTGAGGATGTATGCTTATATATTCCTTCTATAAGGGCGAATGGATCAATAGGTTGTACATCTACTCACAATCTTGATCACCTTCTGTTTGGTAGCTTAGTTTTTATTTTTCTAGAATGCATGCAATTATGGGAACATAATTATAATGTTAACAAATGATTGAATATATTATGTAAACTCGTGGGGTCAGATCTTTCTAGGATTCAATGCTGAGGTAATTTTTTTAAGAATCTTCGGATATCGTTTGGTTATTCCTAGAGGGAATAGAACATGGTGTGATTCAAATGAAATATAATGTGGAATTAGTAACAGTTAATTAATTGTTTAATAATAAATTTCATAAGGTGGAACATATAAAAATAGATAATTAACTTAACATCTCTCTTTAAAGTCTTATATTTTTATATGATATATAGTGTTAGTAGTGTCAGGTGGGCGTCTGAGAGACATTAGCTATAGTTGCACCTCAAAATATGATTCTCCCATAGTGTGGTTCTGGCAAGAATATATCATTTCCGTTTAGTGTTTGAATATGATACTCCACCCTATCGTTTATGGAAACTGAATCCCAATGTATTTTTATCACTATGGGTTCTTTCCCCCCAACTTCTCGACGAGAGCATGGATGGCTGACTACCCCCTTTGGCCACACACTGTTCTCTTGGTAGTTACTTCTGCTAGTAGGCATGGTGGATAGTTTTCCCTATACATGTGGGTAGAGGGATATAATGGTTTATGGTTATTCACACACTTAAATTCTAGATATCATTGAATATGAACTACTATTGGTTAATCATGTATAGGCTATGATGGCTTCAGGATCCCTACATGATGCATGGGATGTAATGGCTTGAGGTATAATAATTGATGAATGATACACATTATGTGAGCTATGGTGGCTCCCAAAAACTAACTAGATACATTGGTTATATTGATGTGATGGTTTTGATGCTTGAGGTTCATGTTGTTGTACTTCTCCCAGGTGCCTGTAGGCTTGAATTTTTATATAATGATGCTTAGGATGTGCGATTTTTGGGAAAACTGGAAAACTAATGGGAAAGTTGTAGCGTAGTACCCTTGATATTATTTATTAACTGATATACTTTTTTATGTGATTCATGGTTATAATATACATGGTGAGGCTGGGAACAAAGTATACATGTTTAGGTGGCGAGTAAGTTTCACTTTTTGTTCATTGTGCTTTAGCATGCTTTCATTTCTACTGCATTAGAGGATATAGGGTTGAACTTTATGAGTATACTGTTAAATTAAACTCATGTATATACAACTATTTTAATATTTTTCACATATAATAGGTTAGAGATCATCATGGTTACTACTAGCTTGGGGTTTATAGTAGTTTTTTGGGCTTCATTTTTTGCTTCCATTTTACTTACTTTTCATACTTGGTGTTTTCCCATTCATTTTTATTAGTTATTGCATGAAATTACATATGGGTACTTGGTTTTATTTTTATATTGTAGTATGATTTGTAGTTGGTTGGTTTCAATCTAATCTCTCATTTCTTCATGTGTTCAATGAAAGAGTTATGCCTTCCATATGTGTGATTATTATACCCTCGATCCCAGTCACCAACCTGGAGAGGGGGTTGTGGAATGTTTAAATTATTTTATACCCATAATGGGTTTTTTCAAAAAAAGTTTTTAATATTAACCTTCCAACCATTATATGAAAAAAATTCACTTTTAAATTTTTTACATAATTGTGAATTGAAGATTTGTTTTCCCAACACATAACATGAACATTACCTTTTTTAATTCATGGATATCCATTTCACTGAAGATTAATTTTAATGTTTCAAATGTCATTTTATGGAAAATGGTTTTCCTAATATTCTATTTTTTTAATAAGTTATTATCAGAGTAAAAAATATTATTTTCCTGAAAAATTCATTTAAAAATACATTTTTGGGTTTTCTATTCATGAAGCCATCGAGGCCGTACCTGAGTGGTAAGGGCTCCAGCTTGGCATCCAAGAGACCCGGGTTTAAAACCAGCTGGAGGCAAATTTCTGGGTTACTGTAGTAGTACTGTAGCAGTCACTATAATAGTCACTTTTCATTACTTTAGTAGTTATTGTTCAGTACTGTAGCAGCCGAAGCTATTCACCTGATTTGGGCCATTGGCCCACCAGTTTGGGACTATGGGTCTCCGGGGCCTTCAGGTCATCAAAGGCCTTTAGGCCATAGGGACTTTGGGCCACACAGACCGTAGAGTATCTTAGTTCACACATAACATGCCCTAGAAGAGGATCAGAGCAACAGGAGTAGCAGCCACCAGATGTAGAGCAAACTGGATTGGAGGAATGAGATGGTATGGCAGCCGCCATTGGGACCAAGTACTGTGCTTCTTTATATGGGCCAATTCTAGTTGATCAGCAATGCAAGGTGGGGAGCTCAGGAGATCAATGACTCAAGATGCTGGGGAGGGACAATTCTAGTGGGATGGACCTACGGGTCATGTAATGGGCATGGTATGCTAATGGGCCTTCAGGTCATGTATTACTTGTCATGTCGGGCATTGTGCCTTGGGCCTATGGGTCATGTATAGGTTCCCCTTCAACCCATAAAGGGGGGATTATCTATAATAAAATAAAAAAGAAGGCCTTTGGGCCATTCAGGCTCTTCATGAACGAAAATAATATATTTATTGTATATATACTACAATAAAGGTATGTTGTAATGATTCCATATTTATTAATTACATTGAGGATTTATGAACTATTAAATTTGGCAATAAATTGGAATTTTCATTATTGATTACTTTTTGTAATCATTGACTTTTTCTTGAAATAAACATAAATATATATGGATGTTTTTCATTAAACCATATATCATTACTCTATATGGAGGATTACATTGAAATCTATACAATTAAGTGGGGAAATCGTTGTTTATATGTATTACTCACTAGATACAAATTTTTTTTGAAAAAGAATATTGTTAATTTGTAAAATATTTCATTAGATATATGATTAATGTGTTGGAAATGAAGTAATGGGTGGGTCTTGGTTGTGGATATTCCCATGAAACATTGATTCTCTCAAGAGATGATTCAGGTGGTTGGGTATATTTTAATGGGGTTCTTATTTATAACTACCCATTAGATAAACTCTCTTAGCTCATGTTCTTAATGGTAAAGGTTTCATGATGCACGAGATCAAGACATCCAATAGTAATAATTTCCATTATTAATAATTAATTTATTTTTATACATG
Organism: Viscum album; assembly: GCA_963277665.1. Taxonomy (NCBI): domain Eukaryota; kingdom Viridiplantae; phylum Streptophyta; class Magnoliopsida; order Santalales; family Viscaceae; genus Viscum; species Viscum album. Next base: position 66,772,165 of record OY728126.1, read on the forward strand.
ATATTATTAACTTGAAATTATATATTGATGAATTTTTTTCTGGACATATTGATTATATATCACATCTATTCACTTATTTAACTTTATATATTTATTATGTATTCTATCATCATGATAGTCAAGTTATTTAGAAAAGAGAATATGTATTTAGATATTTAACATACCATATTTTTTATGAATTATTTATTTTGTTTTTGATTCATAATTTATTTCAATATAAAAAATTTATAAAGATCTTTTTATGTCAACATTATTTCATACCTTTCATAGGAATCGAGGAAGTTCTCTATGAATGATAATAATGATTATGCTAGAGTAAATAATAATATTATCTAAAAAACTATGTTTTCCTTTTGTATTCAAATGTAATATGGGAGAAATGTAGATATCATCTATAGGAAATTATGGTTAGGGTCTTTATATTTGTTATTTGTGGATGTTTAGTAGAGATGACAAAAAGAAGATTTTGGAAAACAAATATTAGGAAATATAAAACTATGATATAATTTATCGATAATTATATAATAATTTATTAATGTTTTAGTTAAAGATATAATATTTAATTTTATTAGAAATAAATCACTTTTTCGAAAGTATATGTGGGAACGGTTGTGTATCATTTTTACCAAGGGGAAATAACTCTGAACAGGTTGTGTTGGTATTTGAATCGATCATCAAATATTACACGATAGTGGACCTTACAACACAGATGGTTTGATGCTCCCAAGGGATATTCAATGGAAAATATTCATTTTCTTTACCATCCATTATAAAAATTTTAATAGATGATAACCATGAATAACCATTGCTAAACCTAAAGATACTAATCTTGAAAAATGTAATTTTTATCAAAAAATCAAATGGTATAAATTAAAAAATTTAGGATTTATGGGATGTGAGTTTATAATGATTAAAGTTATATTGAGAAACAATAATGGGAATAAAACACTTTGATTCAGTATATATTTTAGTGGGAATGTTATTTGATGAATAATTATTTCATATTTTTTAGATATAACGTTTTGGTTAGTACTAACAATTAGAGTTTAGATGATATTCGATATTAATGTAGTGATATTCAATTTATTATAGTATATTCTATGGAAAAAATATGTTATATAGAAATCCATAGTTTTTTTAAAAATTATTTAATGAATAATTTTATTTCGGAGGATATTTAGGGTTTTTGAATGTTATTCAAATTATATTAAAATTTTTTGGGAAAAAGGTCAAACCACATGTTGGGGGACAAACCATCACATCCGTCAAGGATAAGGGGATTAAACCCAATAACAATTGATTACAAGTGTGTTTCACCTACCACTAGAAAAAATGACATCCTTATTAGCATGACATTGTTTTTAGTCAAATACTTTGTCAGTAAAATATTATGTTTATTTTGGGAAAAACAATATAGGGTAAAATATATATGATTTTGAGGTAATTGTTGATATTTATCGATATATGGTTATTTTATTGTTGAATAATATATTTTGAACCATTAGTGTTCTTATTTATGTAAAATCTATTATTTTTTTATATTATAGTTTTTAGACCCTTTTTGGGATCAATGTGTTCATAATCACAAATCATGCCAACTATAAATCCTATCAATTCATATATTAAGTTATACCGCAAGTCACCCATGTCAATGAAAATTTATAAGAGAATAAATTAAGACAAATAGTATAATAAATTTCAATTAGTCAATATAATATGGATATTTGTGTCTGAATTCATTTACATGTGTATATTTATGTGTACTTATATGTTTCAATTAATATGATACTATTCTATATAAGACACACACATTGTTTGTTATTAAATTCCCTGACACTGATAGTTTAAAAGAGTCACAGATGGATGAATCACCAACAAGGACTCACTAATTAATGAACTCACGGATCGAAGGAGTCTCCGATTGTGGATGACACCGATCGAAGAAGACACCGATGCAGGACTCACTGAATGAAAAAATGACACACCAATGGAAAATTCACTGATGATCTATCACACCGATTGATCAAGAGACTCACAGATGCTGAATCACCGATGAGGGATACCTCATCAGTTCAAAGGAATTACCGATGGACTAGTCACTAAGGGGATCCACACCAATAAATGAGTCACCAATGATGACTCACCGATGCTCAAACAGACCGATAACGCAAATGACTGACCGATGACTAGAGTCACCAATACCGATGGAAAGGACACACCGATATAAAGACTTACCAATGAAGAATGACTGATGGTGAAAAACTGATTTTAATGAGTCACTAATACTTATTATTCACCGATAGTAATAAAAACTGTTTTTATTTTATTAATTCAAATATATATCTAATGGTCATATTTAGATAAATTAATGTTTCTGACATTATTTAATACTTTATGTAGGATATTCAGTAGATAGTATGAGGTACATGTACATGGGGAGATATTCGTGTCTACTGAACCTATAAGTATAAATGAATTACAATTTATATTATGTATATACATGTAAGAGTATCAAGAAAAGAAAAAACTACAACTCTTGAGGATTATTCATGAACCCAATAACTCAAAAGGGTGAACATACATGGAGGTCAAAAATACAAGCTAACCCTACTGATCTGACCTGAACATCCTAACAACAAGAAGCTGAAGACTTCATAGTCATGGAAGCCGGATAACAAGAGACTACAATACACTATTTTGGGGCCAACTTCCAAAAGATTTCTCAATCTTCATTTCCACTATATCAAATGAGTGGAGAGCTTCACTACATAACACATATAGTCTTATAAAATATATTCTACATCTTTAGCACTGTTGTGTTATTTTATTGACAGTCTTGAGATGTATGTGTTTCTGTATATTACACACACATTGACTATCTTGCATAACTGTAGGTTACTTGATATCCTCAAACTCAAACTCTATCTCATTAATTTTTTTATCCTACATTGATAAGTGGAAGAGGTCATTGGTGACCAATTTGTTGTTTTTCCCATGAATAAGTGTGGTAGAGGTCAATTGGGACATAGAAAGCCTTGTGTGATGTTGTGAACCCTGATCTAGTGTGTGGATAAAACTATTTGTTAATTTAAACTGCTTAGTGGTAGGCGATCTTCAAGTGGAGAGGACTAATTCTCAGCTTGAGACTAAACCCATTATTTATATCTACTGTGTTTTTATCATTTAGTTTTACTATGTTTTTATTAAATTTTTCATAAGACTAAATTGAACATTGATAGTTATTATAACCAGTGTTTATAATTATTTTGAAACATTTGATTCATTTCAAATGGTATATTAATATTTATATTAGTATAACTGTGAACTAATCAATCATTAGAGAAATTAATTGAACATTCAAGACTCTTATAAATTTACTAAAAAATGACTTATAATATATTTTTTATAGGGGGGAATTTTCATAGAACCAATTTTAATAGAAATTTTAATAGATATACAATTCACCTCCTCCTCTAGAGTAATCCACTCTGACCAACATTTGGAATCAAAGGTTTCATGCTCTTTTCATTTTTTAAAGATTCCTTAATCTTTTTCTGTTGTGATTGTAGTTATATTTCAATGATCTAAAAATTTATTTGACTTCTAATTTTTTACTTTTTTCATATCTTTTCAAAATTATACAAGTTGAAAATAGACTTGAAGGAGTTTCTACAAATAGACTACCTTTTTTCAATTGAAAATATTATTCACAGTGGAGGATTAAAAATGAAAATCCACCTAGAATACATGGGATTTGAAATATGGACCACTATTAAAAGTAAATATTAAATTCCTAAAAATGAAAGAAATTTTTTTTGATGAACCTAACACGATTTCCTATAAAAATGACTATAAATAAATGACTTCTTCGTGTTGTGTAGTAAGATATGAAGAGTTTAATCAGATTTCGACTTGTAAAACATCCCATTAGATTTGGCACACTTTTTCTATTTCCCATGAGGGGACATATACTATGAAAGAGATGAGAATAAATACTTATACTATTAAGTATTAATTTTTTTAAGTGAATCAGGATGAATCTATTTCTGAAATGTATCATTGGTTCAATGAAATAGTGAATACCATGATTTATTTATGAAGATATGTTACTTATAAATAACCGATCATGAGGATTCTATGATGGTTACCAGAGAGATGGCAATGTAGATTAGTGTCCATAAGAAAATCAAGAGAAATTGATAAAATTCATGTATAAGAATTGATTGGAAAATTAATGATGTATGAAGAGGAAATCAAATTTAATTAATAAGAGGAAGAGCTAAAAAGAAAATATGTAGCCTTCAAGACTACCACCTGCATGAGTAGAGAAATGATAAAGGTCAATCTACTATTGAGAGTGTATGTAGTGATGAATCAACTCCAAACATTGATGAGGAAATGGCCCAAATGGCCTGAATATTTAGAAACTTTTATTGAAAGATATAGTTCATCCTAAGATCAAAAATTAAAGGAAAAAATGAAAATACGAGAAACTGAAAAAAGGATTGTAAGAAAACTTTAAAATCAGAAGAAATTGTTTTCTATGAATTAAAAATAAGAGGGAATGTCAATGATGACAGTCATTATTTAATGTATAATAATAAGTATGAAAATAATGATAGAAAAAATATGTAAGCTAAGAAGGCCACTTGGATTGCATCCAAGGAAAACTCTAGTGAATCTACTTCTTCTCATAATGAGAAATTACATATGGAAATCATGTGATTCATGAAAAATACCTCATAGGTACTCTTAAACTATCATGTTCTTAATGACTATTATTCTATAAAGGAATGTGAATCTGAGAAATTGACAAATGTTGAATTATTTGAATACATTAACACGATTGAAAAAACTTGCAATGAACTAAAATATATGTATAAATATCTAAAGAAATTATATTACGATAACTATTAATTCTAAACATACTACTAAAAAATAATAGAATACTCAACTGCTAAATGAAAACAATGAATTAAAAATGTCACATGAGGAATTAAAGAAAAGTTTAACAATGGGAAAAATAATCTTATTCAAATTCATGGAAAATATATTGTTCCTAAGTAATATTTAGGAATAGGATATAAGCCAGGGTAAATGAATTTTTTGATGACAAATTTTGTGACTAAATTTGTAAAATCTCATTCTTTTCCCCAAAATCCTGATTTTACTACAACTGCCAATTCTAAAACCTGATTTTCTTCATCTAGTTTTTCAAGACCAAATAATGTTTATATTTAAAATACTCTATATTCTACATATATAAAACCCATATTAAAAGTGTGTTCTTATTAAAATTTTATTACTTATGTTTCTGGACCTAGAAAAATATGTGTACAAATATATATTCATGGATAAATTGTTTTTTTTGTAAACTGCATAAAGAGTTCCCATATAACCTTGTAGTACATGGACATGGGATGTTCAAGGCTAATGATATAAGACTACTAAAGCTTCAATAATGTCATCAAAATCTATGGAGGACATGTTACATTTGTTGACAATGGTAAAGGAAAATCATCAACTTAGGCCAGATTGGTAACCCTAACTCTATTTCAATTTTTAATGATATTTTTGTTGATGGATTAAAGTATAAAATTATTACCCTATGTAAACCGTGTGATGATGGATTCAATGTCAAATTAAAAATGATTCAAGCCATCTTTTTTATGCAAAAAATTTCTAAGTATTTACTACACTTAGAAATGACAACGTATATGCTGTTAACATAGACACACTAGCACCACAAAATGTTTCTTATATGTGTGCCTTTCACAAATAGAATAGGCTCTATTATAGAATAAAAAGGCATTTTAATGTACACTACCTTATGCAATTGACCAGGAAATGTTTTGTTAAAGACCTACCAATACTAGAGTGTTCAGAACATAGTGTGTGTAAGCCTTGTCAAAAAGGAAAGAAACATAAAATCAATTTCAATATAAATAAAGAAGTTACAACATCTCAAACTCTTGAGTTCGTTCATATGTACATGTTTGAACCATATATAGTTTCATGTTACTACGGGAAGAACTATGTTTATGTTCATGTAGGTGAAATCTCTAGGTATACATAGACCTTTTTCTTAGACCACAAAAGTGAATCTTGCAAACATTTTAACAAGTATGCTAGGAGTGTAGAAAATATTATTGGAAATGAAAATAAATCCTTAAGAAGAAACCATGCCTTTGATTTTGAAAATGAATATTTTTATTATTTATTTCTCACAAAATCTATATAGGAACCACTTCTCTTCCCCTATGACACATCTAAAGTATGGTGTAGTAGAAATAATTAATTTACCCCTACAAGAAATTGCTCGAACTATGCTCAAAGAATATGACCTTAAAATTTATTTTTGGGATGAAGCTATTAATACAACTTTTTTCATAATAAATAGACTCTTAATTAGACCTATCCTTAAGAAAAAATTTTATGCATTATGGAATAATATGATTCAAATTGAAAGTTATTTTAATGTGTTTTCATGTAAATTTCATATTCTAAACACTAAAGATAATTTTGATACATTTTCCTCTAAAAGTGATAAAGAAATATTACCTGGATATTCTACATCAAGAAAAGCTCATATAGTCTTTAATAAAAGAACCAAATGTTTGGAGGAATCTATACATACCATGTTTGATGAACCAATACTCATGAACCTAAGAACTCACTTGGAGATCTATAAGTGGTTAGTCTAATCAAGACATTAATGATAACACTTCAGACCATCATATAAAGGAATCTGTAAAAACAAGATGTTCTGGAAATTTTCCAGAATCTAGCCATAAAGAACCAGAACAAAATAATGAACTTGAAATAACTAATCCAACATTTTCTAGAAAAATAGGGAACCATAAAAACTATCCCTTATATGTTGTAATTAGAGACATAAAAAGAGGAACACAAACTAGAGATTCTTTGAGACTTCAGGATAAATAGAAAATATTATTGTCTCTACATGAGCATAAAAATATCAATAATGTTATCAATGAATAATTTTGGGTGATGGCTATGCAAGAAGAGATTTACCTGTTTGAGGGAAATAATATCTGGAAGCTTGTTGAGATAATAAAAGATACCCTAACTATATAAACTAAATTGGTGTTTTAGAATAATGTTCATAAAACTGGAAATATAGCTTGAAACAATGATAGATCGTTTTCACAAAATTTTAATCAAGAAGATGAAGTTGATTATGAAGATACCCTTGTACTGGTTTCTAGGATTGAAGCCATTGGAATCTTACATGCCTATGTAGAACACTTGGATTTCAATCATTATCAAATAGATGTCAAAAATTCATTCTTAAAGAGTTATATAATTGAGGATTTTTTTGTTGAAAATATCCTAGGTTTTACAAATACACCTTATTTAAATCATATTTTTAAATAATCTATATATTTATTTTGTTTGAAATAAGATCCAAGAGATTGGTAAGATATATAAATTAATTTTTCTTTTTCTAAATGTTTTATGAATAGAATTACAGATCCTACATTATTTTAAAAAATAATCTCTAAAGATTTTTAATAGCTCAAATATATGTAGATGATATTATCATGGGATCTTCTAAAAATTCTATTTGTAATGAGTTTTAAAAAATTATGTAATGTGAGTTTGAAATTTGTTTGATGTGTGAAATTTATTATTTTCTTGGATTTCAAATATTTCAAAACTAATAAGGTATTATTAAAAATCAATGATAGTATACTAATGGTATTTTTAAAAGATATGGATTTTATTGGATTAAGAGTAGTGAAACACCTATGAGTTCTACACGTAAGCTAGATCTTGATTAAAATGGGAAATATGTTGATCCAGCTATTTTTATAACAATGATTTGGAGTTTTTTTTACTAAACTGCATGTAGTCTAGACATTATGTTTAGTGACAGTATGTGTGCAAGATTTCATGAAAATGATAAAAGTGTCACATTTAAATGTTGTTAAAAGATTTTTAAAATACCTAATATATACATCTAATTAGGATTTTTCTACAAAAGAGGACACCATTTTGATTTGGTTAGTTATTCAGATGCTAATTTCAGTGGATGTATGTTAGATATAAATAGTACCTCAAAAATTTGTCACTTTTTGGGAATGTCTCTATTTTTATCATGTAGTAAAATGAAAAATTTTGTTGCATTATCATCTAGTAAAGCAGACTACTTTGCAGATAGTAGTTGTTGTGCACAATTTTGTTTTTTAGGAAACTTAATTTATTAGACTATGAATTTCAATTCATACATATCCCCATAAACCATGAAAATAAATGTTCTATTAACATTTATAAAAACAAAATTAATTATTCTATAAAAGAAGATATTTATGTAATACATCACTTTTTGAGATATCACTTTCATAAGGGTGATCTAGCTCTTGAGTTTATTAGGAATGAGCATCAAATTTATGACATTTTCACTAAAACCTTAATCTATTTGAGAATGAGATATATTCGAAATGAACTAGGAATGATAAATCTATAAAGGCTATCCAATCTTATACCCTTAAGAATATATTGATCTTTGAAACCAAATTATTAAACCAATTTGTGAAACCGATCTATCAAATAGTTATGTGAAACCGATCTGTCAAGATGATATGGGAAACTGATTTGGTAAAACTAATTCATGTGAAGCCGATCACATGAAGCCGATAGGGTAATACTATTTATAAAAAATTGATGCCTATAAGTATCCTTCAGTAAATCTATCAATCTTAAATAAAAAGACACAATTTTGTTTCTTTACATTTTTCTGTTATTCTATTTTAAATTTTTCTAGTTAAAATCCCTAAATTATAAATTTATTTCTATCCATGACACTTTACTACCCTCACTAACTTTGATCCTATTACCCTTCAACACTCTACCTCTTAACATCCTACCTTTCAACTTCATATTTCGAACATGAACCATCAAAATGGTATGGATGAAGCATGCGATGGAAGGAATGAGTGAATCATCATCAAATAAACATCAAAGGGTTAATCTAGTAGGGCCTCAAGTTCTATGAAGCCATTTTTGGGAATCTATGAACTGACTACTCATAATAAAGTGTCTACCGAGTGGATTTTGTCGAGAAATTCACTATTACAGAGTTTGTTGGAATGACTATGATGGATCTCCTGGTTTGAAAATAATGAGAGATCATTATATTATCATGTTTCATCAGTTCTAAAATAACATCAATATATCATTGGATGGAGATGAGGAGTCTAAGATGAAGTATGTTGTGAAGGGAAAGGAAATTGTTTTTCTTCAAATGAATTGGCTGAATGCTTGGAGATGTCACATGAGAGAATTTATACTAATTTCCATGGTAACATCACTCCCATCTCAGACTTATTTTCCTATGAATATGATTTAATAGAGTTAACATGAAATGAAGATTCAAGGGGAGATACTTCGATAAAGTTAGATGGAGAGGCAAGATTTCTTTTCAAATTTATTCAATAAAAAAATCTTCCCAAAGAAGGGATACTTTTGTAGTTGTGAAGTATTAGGATGTATTCATGATTCATCTATTTAAGAATAGGGTCAAGGTGAAACATTGTAGGTACCTCATGGTACACATAATCAATATAAAAAAACATCCAATAAATAAACATGTTTTTACTACCCTCTGATGATTTTGGTAAGGATGATGAAGTTGGGTTGTGTAGAGGATATGGATGTTGTAATCACCTCATGTAGTGGATTTTTCTTACATAATGAAATCTATAAGAGGATGATGATTTTTTTGATCCCATGTAAATGATGTTGGGTAGATAATGAGGGAAAATTTATGAGGATTAAAATCCAATTAATCATCCAAATAGTCCAAGGGATTGAGATGATCAGGTTCTTAAAATAGGAGAACAAGTGATTTATTCTGATGAGGAGCATGTTAAGAATGTTGTGCAATGGTAAGTGGGGTCTCCTATAGTTATAGAATTGACCCATATATTAAGGTGTTACCTAAGTAACTATCATATAGACCTTCCTTTCCACCATTGGAGTTACCTTCTCGAGATCCATTATTGGGTGATGAAGATGAATAAGAGACTAAGGTATATGGAGTTGAAGGATATGTAATAAAAACTAATGGTGATGATGATGATTACGAGGAGGGGGATAATGGTGATCATATTAGAGACTCATTAATTTCTAGAAAAGATGGAGATAGTTCTGGTGAGGAATCTATACATGGATTTAAGGATAGGATTGATAGACAAAAGTATGTTGATCATAATGGATATGTATCTACTGATAGAGATGGTGATAGAGATGCTGGTGATCAAGACATTCATGATCATTCTAATGTTGATTCCAAGGACATAATTTAATATCTTAATGAAATAATAGTTGGAGGACAAGAATAAGAGGTTGTGGATCAAATTACACTTATGCCTCAGATTGAGGAAGAGCTTTGAGTAGCTGGAGTGGCAAGAGTTCAAGTATAACATGAAGTTCAAATAGATCCAATGAATTGAAATTTTGTTTTAGCTAGAGATCGAGAAGAATATGAAGTTAAAATTGAGGATGATCCTCTATAAAGAGTAGTCAGCATTGACATAGTGGATCCAAAATATTGGACCTATTCTGGTGAATGTGATAGAAATCCAGGGAATATACTGTTTTCCTTGGATTATGACTCAGATGAGGAGATGGTGGTTCCTCCTCCCCTTCTCCACAAGAGGTTATGGAACCGTTTTCTGCTGCTTCACCTATCATACTAGCTAATGAGACCATTGTATAGATAGTTTCTACTGGCTATGTCACCAAGGCTAATCTATAGATTTTCCAGAATAATATATGTGAGTTGGTGAGATCTTATATGGGAGTCAGAAATGAATTTTTTACTTCCATGGATATTACATATGTAGATGATGATTAGATTGAAAGCATGACCATTCAGAATATTCAACCAAACATAATCACTACAACTATGAACATCATTAGAAATAATAAAATGCTAATAGAATAAGTCAGGAAAATGAGTAATGAGTGGGAATCTCAAACCACTAATTTCAAGACCAAATTTTTTGATTTTATAGAGGTTCTTAGGAACCTATTTACACATCCACTAAGTGTGGATTTGAAGAATTTCAAATAAGATCATTGGAAAAAGATTATTGGTGCCTCTATATCTAATGTTTCCAGGCCTGATGCTACTCATATAGAGTCTCTTATGACTGTGAATGGAGAAGAGAAAAGGTCTATTCACAGTGATTAATATAAATAAACTCTTGAAAAAGTAAATGGGTACAGAAACATTGTATATAATATGGTGAGATAGTGTAGCAATGAATCCTTTGCTGCTCTGGAGGAAATTAGATAAAAGGTGGATAAGTATTTCTAAAAAATCTATTCTGAGGATGATCTGATTAAAAAAATCAAGTATTCAGAGGAAAACATTAATATACCATCGTTGACTGAGGCCTTTAAGAGTAAAGTGGATCAATTAAAGATGTTTACACCCACCTTGGAAATGTTCATGGAGAACACAAATGATTTTTAGAACGAAATGGAATATTGAGGTGAAATAATCAATGATTTAATCTTCCTGTTTAATCCTTACATACTTATATATGATGAACCAATAGTGGTACTAGTAGATACATCCATAGTATTTGGTTCATTACCTCATACCATTATGACAATAACTCTGGCCTTCTCTCAGATCACTCCAATTATCAAAGGATAAACCACATAGACATGTTCCACCAAAGTGGAGACCCACCATTTTAGCCAATATTCATATAGGTGTTTCTTTACATGGGGCCATCATTCGACCAACCATTCCTATGTAACGCATGACCCTAGAAACCTAGAGCCGATGAATTATTTAAATACATTAGAAAGATACAAGGAAATCCTGTCCCGAAAGACCGATCAGTTTAGTAGTCTAGGAAGTAGATTACATACTTCATCTTCACATTACTATTTCAAATATAAAATATATCATAGGTAGTTATTTGAGAACTCCATTTTTTCCTTTTATGTTAACCCTACATATCAATCATATTACATTTCTTGGAAATCCTAGGAAAATAAAACATATGAAATGGGTGAGCTCAGATGCTCAGTAAGGGTAAATAATATAGCGGAAGATAACATAAAAAAATAGGAATGGTGAATAATTGAAAACACATGACTTTTCAAATCATAAACATGAATAATTTATGACAGAAATATGAGTTCAGTAAATAATTCCATAATAAAACATAGACGTGGGTATTATACTAGTCTAATAACCACAAGAACCATCAATATTAATTTCATAATTAGGGAATGTATAATTCAAGACATTCAGAAACATTTTGGCAAGGCCTCGACCCATACATCTAAAAATTATTGAGGCCTCAGCCAAAACCATATATCAAAATCGAGAAAGGTCTTGGACAATTCCATGTTTAATTGTCTCAGGAGACCTACCGATGCATCAAGGAGCTATAATAGGCTCCACCAGTGACTTACTAAATCAAATATATTACTCATATGAAAAGATAGAAAGATACCACAAAAATTCATATTAAAACAAGCATACAAAATGCCAATACAATGATTATAAAACATTAATGTTATAAAAAAACACATCCACAGTAAAATATATCCCAAAACCATCAATACAATATCGAAGATTTTTATCATATTATATCAAACACGATCAAGAATAATATCTTGTAAAGGATGTTGACATTGTGGAAAATGATCAGTAAAAATAATTGAGAGAAATATCCCTTTTTCATGAAATCATTTAAAAGTCACATACTATACAAAGGAAGTAATTTAAAAGTTAGTTTTGAATCAATGTTTACTATACCACTTTGAAAATTTTGAATGTACTTAACATTTTAAAACATTCATGTCCATATTAATAAATCCTTAATACCATTCTGAAAACATGGACAGTAATGAGAAAGGTTTAAAAGATTAAATCTTTAAAACAATTAAAATGATGTTTTAGTAAAAAATTACCTTAAAATGAATTCCTATGAAAACACTTTTATGAAACATGTACATCGATAATAAATATGTCCCAGTAGATACTTACGTAAAAACAACCTCGGATAATAAAGAGATTGTGAAATTAACCCTTACCTTGTACTTTCCATTGGTCGAGGGAACATTTAACCTACTGTATAGTGATCATAGTATGTTATTAAATAATACCAGAACCATATTAATATTTATTATATCGTACATGATTCATTTATGATTTTATACTACCCATTTCATAATGATTTCAATTTTAAATTATCATTGTGGGTAATAATCGCTTTCTTTATCGTACTCATTTTAACTTTTTATTCTTGATCATATCATTTAGATAATGATTTAAATAATTCCAAAATATAATCCTTGACTTATATATCATATATATTTAGAATATAAATATTTAAATTAGATAGATATATGAAATGGAAGGCACCATTTATGGAGACGATTGGCCATACATACACATAAGTGATGTTTCCGTTTTCATATCGCACTGAACATAAGTTAATAAGATATATGTATGTTCATACGTAAATATATATATTTATAAATATATATTTCACGAATAATTATTATGTAATATATTACATACTTATTAATCATTATATTTTTATAATCTTCATTGAATGGAGAACGTGGGAATGAATCTCATTGCGTCTTGGAGACGGTAATACTTAGGTACGCATGAGTGAAAATATCATTATATTGATGGTGAAATAATATGTAATTGGATGGTATATCATAAATTCAGAATCATTAACATGATATATTATTTATTCTCAATAGTTATACTCATTATTATACCCATCCAACTAATGAAGTGTTTGAATAACAAACTACACCACGATGTAGAGACGGTAAGCCGTACATACACACATATGGTGACTTTTTCATTCATATGATGGATAGAATAATGTATAAGGTTATACCAATATTATAAAAAAATCACAATATATAAAATATATTGGATTTATTATTTTACAATAGATACAACAAAGAAAGAGGATGGGGAAGAAAAATATAACTTGAAAGAGGTGATGAAATATTTACCTCTTCTTCTGGTTCTTCCTTTTGATTTGATCAAAAGTGTTCTTGAGGATGGATTCATGACAAATCTAAAGTCGCTAGGTTTAAGTGAGGTGAATTGGGAGGATATTTGGTCATGTTTTGGTCGATCCAATTGGATTTGGAGGTGTGATTTTGAGAGAAGGGGAATTGCCCTTTTTATAAGAGGGGTGATGGTCACTTAAAATATTAAAATAGTAATTTATTATACAAAACTTTTCAGTTTATTATGGTGCTTATTGAATTTATTTCGATACTTATTTAGTTATGGGAAGAACTACCTTCAACCAATAGGTTTTATACAAGTTAGGTAACCATTTTAACCTAATCTTTTATATATAACTCATTGTTAAATAGTTTATCTTATACTGGGTCTTCATGTATTCTTACACTATATAGTTAATAAAGATACTCTAAACTTCCAAAAGAACCTAAAGTGGTTCATTAATGGAATATATAATATTATATAATCACATTTACCTAACCTTACATTTTTGGGAATATTATATCAACTAATAATATTGTATTTTTAAAAACAAATTAATTTACATCAATTTTGACACTATTTGGTATTTTTTGTTTTGTGGAAGACAAAACAACCTTATCACCCCCAATAGAATTTATCTAATCAAACTTAAAATATCACACTAACCTAAAAAATTAGTGTAATTTATCATAAGTATCAATTAATATTTATTTGGATATTTTTAATATAAATTATTTTAATATTTAATTAATAAGGTAATAAATGCATTAGAATTGTGTCATAAATAAATTAAAATATTTAATGTATTAAAATTATAAATAAAATAAAATTATGTATGATATATTTTTATATTTCTAATGAATATTTATAGTATAATTTATATTTTTTTTAACCCTGTATAAAAAAGGGTTTAGTTATTAAACATTGATTTTAACACTTTTAATTCTTTTTTAAATAAAATAATAAAAAATGTCCTAATCTAATTCAAGTGGACCAAAGGGGATCACTAAAAAGCATTTTAATCTTATTTAACCACATTTATCATACTGATTTGAACCATGTATCTTAGATTTTTTAAATTCTACTCACAGATGTGGTAAAATTATGTTTTTTGTAGATTTGCAAATGCTCCTAGAAGGTGGGTAAAAAACGTAAAAGAGTCCAATACACATTTATACAACTAATTTTATTATAAAATGAGACCAATTAATTAATTAAAACGTATATATTTATTATATATCTAATTTTATATAAAAGAATTTTAAATAAAACAAATAATTTTTACAATTAATAGTCGGTTTTAAATAATTACAAATTGTTTTCACAATTCATCAAAAATTGAATGTTTTCAGAAAAAATTCAAAAATTTTACCTAGGATAATTCTGAAATTATGAATTAAAAAATTATTTCCATTTTAAAAAATAAAAAAATTTATAAGTTTCATTTATTAATTAAAAATTAATTCCCAATGTCAAAAACGAAAAGCAGGTTTAAAAAAAATAAAAACTATCAAAAGATTGACATAAGCCTATATCAAATTGAAAGGTGAAATTAATTATAATGACCATAATTATATTAAATAAAAAACATATAATCAAATTATACTTCCAAACCATTCAAATTAATAATTTAACACTATAAATTATTTTGATTAAAAAATTAGTTTTCAATTATAACATAGTATTTTTCCTTATTCATCAAAATTTGAAAGTTATCAAAAAAGTACCAAAAACTTGTCCAAACTAAATTTTTATATCATGCATCTAAATAAGATGTTTATATACTCAAATTGAAAATAAAAGTGTCAGGTATTGCAGATATAAAAAATTCACCATTATTAGGTAGTAAAATTGGAGTTTTGAAAAACACTTCCTTTATCTCAAAAATTTAATTTATTATTATATTATATTTAAGAAACACATAATATGGGTGTTAAAATTATATTGAATATATAAGATTTAAAATTTAGATTATAATATTAATAACCACTTTTTGAATGACTAATTTGGTAAGTTGTGGTGCGTTTGAACTCGTTGTTGCGTGTACCACAGGATATTGAATTACTTTAATGAGATAACATACTATAAAATCATGGGGTGTTTCATTCTCCCCTACATCAATAAAATTTTTCCTCGCAATTTGAAAATTTTCTTTAAAAAAATTAAAAATAGAAAAATACTTTTCTAGAAAACCTACATCGAACATTGGGTTAATAAAATTTAGTCTTAATTAGAGGGAAAGGTAAATGAAAAAGTAACCACAAAATTATGATCTTTATTATAATAAAATTGGTGGAAATTAGAGACACATACTTTGTGGGAAAACGTACATATTTTTAGAGTGTGATTGAGGTCATCAATCACAAACAAGTTTAAAAGTGAGGGCCTCAAAGCCATTAATCTAATATGATTTAAAATATCATTGGTTCAAAAAAATATAAGGTATTAATATGTCACATTTCTGGTTTTATGATCCCTTACCTAATGTTTAAGAATTAATATACTCATATAAAAAGTGAGAAAAATATATTTTACAAGAGGATTTCCATCCTTTAAAAAATTTCTACCACAAACTCATCTTTTACTCTAAACGATAAGAGAACATAAAAATATTATATATATACAAATCGTTTAAAGTTCCAAAAATGAATTTATAATTCATTTATGTGACCTATAAAAAAACAACATCATATAATATAGGACATCACGTGGTCCAGTGGTTGGTGTTGCACCCTTATCACCCATCGATTGTGGGTTGATGTCTCGTGGCCTTGCTGGATGTGATGAGTTGTTGCCCAACATCCAGGTTGTCCTTTTTATGAAAATCCAAAAATAATCTCAATAAATAATTTGACCATAAAAATACTATCAAATGTAAAAATTAATTGATTCCAACCTTTACAATTATCCAAAATACCTCTGTCCATACTCACAGTCCAAAATTTATAAGGAAGGTAAACACAAGAAGATCCTTCTTGCCACATAAAAACATGTGAGAACCTATATTATGTATTCATTTAAAACACTGTAACACCCTGAATTACCATAAATCCTTATTTATTTCATTCATTCTCCTTATTCCTTATAAAAAACTAGATATACTTCTTCAATCCAAATAAGTTTTAAACTCCAACTATGATGGTATATTAAAATCATTAACCAGTTTTAAGGCAGTCAAGAATATCCAATATAATTTTTCCAAATCAATCATATATTATTCCAAAATCACTACCTTAGTATCAGAACCATATTAGGGTTTATCATTATCTCAACTATATATTTTCCAAAAAAAATTAACCAGCTATTGAGTCACTTTTCATGGTTCCACACAATTTCATGACCTAAATGAAATAGTACTACAGTACAATACTTATATAGTATAAAATTATAATAACACATACATCATTAATACAATACTCAAATGTAATAGTACATTAATAAAAACATAAGAACACTAATCATTCCTCTTCATCTTCGGTTGTATAATAACATGATTATTATCCAATAGCATCATTTGGGGTATACTATGATGATTTGGACATTGATTCTCATAGTGTGTCAACTCTTTACTAATTAAGCATTGTACATTTGAAACATTTTCATACCCTTTCAATCACGTACATGGTGTCCTTTTTCTCCAAACTTATAACAAATTCTTATTCCCTTCATGTATTTACAAAGGGATTCTTTCTAAAGTTACCACATATAGGAAAATCCTTCTTTCCCCTTTTCCCTTTATCTATATTTCTTTCTTCCATCATTTTCTTCTCTTTCTTCCCTTCAAAGCCATAAGACTATGAGAATTCTTTAATTTTTTTATTAACACATTTCAAAATTTCTTTATATGATGAGAATACATGGGACACTATTTCCCTTCTAAATTTTGGGTTAATACCCTTATAGATATGATGCTTCTTAATCTTTGGATCATTCATATTCCTGGAATTCTCATTACTTCTAGTTGGTTCCATTTCTAAACAATGGAAAAAACTAGGTTAGTTTATGAATCACAATGCATAATTCCAAACTTGTAAAATACCTAACATAAATTGAAAAGATTATAAATATAATCTATTATTATAAAATGTTTTCTTTGAGGAAATATTTACAACTAAATCCATCATAATTGTTTATAATGAAAATGTAAATTATCATAATATTATCCCATGGGAGTGTCGTAACAAAGAGTGCAGCAAGGCTTCTTGTCGCGTACCAGGATACCCCGGGTGAAGCCCGAAAATCCTAGCCAGAGTTTTCACTCCGAGGTACATCTATGCCTGAGCCGACTCTACCTACTCATATCCAAACATGGATGTATTGCGTGAAAAATACACAAAATCCTTACATTACAACAATTGTATGATGTTATTAAATACTACTCCTTAATGTCTAGACAAAGGTAATGTTCTCTAATCATAGATTATCAAAATCAATTTTGAAGGTTTTTTTTAAACTTTCTATAATACTAACTATAATTCCCTAACCCCTGAATCCCAAAGTCGGTGCATTATTTGAATACACTGGAATGATAAAAGGAAATCATGTCGTGAATGACCGATCAGTTTTTTAGTCATGGAAATAGATTACATACTTGAACTTCACCTTACAATTTTAAAAATAAAATACATCATATATAGTTCTTTGAGAATTCCATTATTCCCTTTTTTCTTAACACTACATATCAATCATAATACAGTTCATGGAAATCTTTGGAAAATAAAACACAATAAATGCGTGATCTCAGATACTTAGTAATGGTAAACAATTTTTCGGAAGATAACATAAGCAATAGGAATGTTGAATAGTCGAAAAAACATGCCTTTGAAAATTTAAACATGAACACATTATGGAAGAAATATGAGATGAGTAAATAAAGCCCTAATAAAACATAGTCATGGGTATTATACTAGTTGAATAACTACAAGAACCCTCAATATTATTTTCCTAAAGAGGGAGTGTATAATGCCGACATTCTAAAACATTTTGGTCAATGCCTCATCCAAGATGTCTAAAAATGATTAAGGCCTTGACCAAAATCATATATCAAAATTGGGAAAGGCCTCAGAGAATTCCACGTCTAATTAACTCATGAGACCTATCGATGCATTGAGGAGCTATAGCGAGTTCCACCCATCACTTACTAAGTCCAATACATTCGTCATATAAAAAGGATGAAACATAACATAAAAATTCATATTAAAACAAGCATACAAAATTTCAATACATTAACCCTAAACCATGAATGGAATAAAAATAACACATTCACAGTCAAATATATCCCAAAACCTTCAATACAATATGGAATATTTGTGTAGCATTAAATCAACCTCCATCATGAATAATATCCTGTAAAAGATTTTGACATTGTTAAAAATGATTATTAAAAATCATTGATAGAAATATTCCTTTTTCATGAAATCATTTTAAAGTCACATATTTTAAAAAAGAAGTAATTTAAAAGATAGTTTTTAATCACAGTGTCCTATACCACTTTGAAATTTTTTTTAGGAATTAAAATTTTAAAAAATTCTTGTCCATATAAATAAATCCTTCATCCATTTTGAATACATGAACATTAATAAAAAATGTTTAAAAGATTAAATTAGTAAAACATTTAAAATTATGTTTTAGAAAAAAAATCACTTAAAAATAATCCCTTATAAAACCGTATTATGAAAAATGGAAATGGATAATAAATATGTCCCAGTAGATACATATGTAAAAACAACCTCAGATAATAGAGATTGTGAAATTAACCCTTACCTTGCACTTTCCTTTGGTTGAGGGTACAATTAAAATCATATCTAAGGACAATAGTATGTTAATAAATATACCGAAACCATATTAATATTTAGTATATCATATATTATTCATTTAAGACTTTATATTACCCATTTAATAAGGATTTCCATTTTCAATTAACATTTTTGGTAATAATCACTTTCTTTATCGTACATGTTTTGAGTTGTTATTCTTGATCGAATTATTTAGATCAAGATTTAAATACATATAGAATATAAAACATTATTTATATATCATATATATTTATAATATTAATTTTAATATTAGATAGACATATGAAATGGAAGGCACCGTTTATGGAGATGATAGGTCGTACGTATGCAAAAACGTTGTTTCGTTTTCATATCGTATTGAACGGAAGTAAGTGAATGAGATATATGTAAGTAAATCCATACATATATATTTATATATATTACTAGTATCATTATTATTTCATATATTAAATACATATTTAAAATATATATTTTTATAATCATTGTTGAATGGTGAATGTTGAAATGAATCTCATCGCGTCGTGGAGACGGTAATCCATATGTATGCACGAGCAACAATATTATTATATTTATGGTTAAATCATATGTAATTGGATGTTATATCATATATATAGAATAATAAAGATTTTTATTTATTATTAACAACAGGTATACTAATTATTAAAACATTCTAAACAATGAAGTGTTTGAATAACAAACTATAACACGACATGGAGTCGGTAAGCCGTTTGTATGCACGTATGGTGACTTTGTCATTCATACGATGGATAAAATAATGTATAATGTTTTCCATTATTATAATAAAATTTATATATATAGAATATTCCGGAGTGATTATTTTATAATAGATACCACAAAGAAAGGTTAGGTGGAAGAGGAAAAAGAAATTGAAAGAGGTGATGAAATATTTACCTATTCTTCAAGTTCTTCCATTTGATTTGATCAAAAGGGCTCCATAGGTTGGATTTATGATCAAAATAAGGCTTCTAGGTTTAATTGGGGGAAATTTGGAGGATTTCTGGGTAGGTTTTGGCTAAGCTAAAAGGCTTTGGAGGTTTGATTTTGAGAGAAGGGGAAGTGCCCTTTTATAAGAGGGGTGATGGTATCTTTAGAAAAAGATTCAAATATTAATTTATTATACAATAATTTTAGGTTTATAATGGCTCAAAATTAATTTTTTTTCTATCCATAGGTGGTTGTGGGTAAAAATAAGTTCAAAATATCATTTTTTTACAAGTTTAGGATTCCATTTTAAACTCATCTTTTAGATTTAACTCTTAGTTAAATAGTTTAACATTTATCGTGTCTTCTTGTATTCTTACACTATATGGTTAATAAACATACTATAAACATCCTAGAGAACCTAAAGTGGTTAATTAATGACATATTTAATATTATTTAATCCCTTTTTATAAACCTTAGATTTTTGGGAATTTTATATAAACCAATAATATAGTATTTTTTAAAATTAATTTATGTCAATTTAGACACTATTTGGTATTTTTTTTTTTGGAAGTCATAACAACCATATCACTTTGAAAAAAAAATTATCTAATAAACCCTAAAATTTCATTTTAACCTATAAAATTAGTGGAATTCATCAGAAGTCTCAATTAACATTTATTTATATATTTATAATATCAATTATTTTAATATTTCATTAATAATGTAATTAATACATCATCATTGTGTCATAAATAAATTAAATTATATAATATCTAAAAATTATAATTAAAATATAATTATGTAATAAATTTTTTTATCCTTATAATCAATACTTATACTCTAATTTATATTTTGTGTAACCCAATATAAAAAATGGTTTAGTTATTAAACATTGAATTTAACACACTTAACTATTCTTTAAATAAAATAATAATAATATATGTTATAATCTAATCCACATGGCCAAAAATGGATCATATTTTATTGTTGAGGTTGTTTTTGGTCAAATTACTCATGTCCAATAGAATTAATAGATGTTTTAAGGTAATTATAGTATCTTTTTTACCCTTAATTACCTTATTTTCTTTTAACCGAGGTAAATAAAAGTCTAAAGTTACTATTAATACAAAACTATTTTCTTCTTATTGAACCAAATATTACTTACTTATGTCGACAAGGTCTCTCAGATTTTTGAAATTCCACCCACAGAAGTGGTAAAAATATGTTTTATGCAAATTTGGAAATGCACCTAGAAGGTGGGTAAAAACAATAAAAAGTTCAATAAAATTTAATACTTATAATTTTATTATATAATGACTTCAATGAATTAAAATGAAATTATATAGTTATTATATATCTATTTTAACTTAATATAAATTTAATTAAAATAAATAATTTTTTAAATAAAATGGCAGTTTTAAATAATAATGCAGTGTTTTCAATAATCATCATAAATTGAATGTTTTCAGAAGAATACCAAAAGCATACCATAAGATAACATTGATATTATGAATTTAAAAATCAAGTCTATTTTACCAAATTTAAAACATATAATTTTCATTTATTAATTGAAAATTAATTCTGTTGTCAAAACCAAAAAGCATGTTTCTAAACAATTCAAAACTTTCAAAAGATTGACATGTGTTTATGTCAATTTTAAATGTTAAATTACTTATGATGACCTAAATTGTATTTATTGATGAAAATATAATATAATTATACTTCAAAACCATTCAAATTCATAATTTGAAACCATAAATAAATTTAATTAAATTTTTTTTTTCAATTAAAACATACTATTTTTCACCATTCATCAAAATATGAATGTTATCAGAAAAGTACAAAAACATTGTCCAAACTAAATTTTTATGTACCAATTCTAAATAAGATTTGTATTTTGTAAAATTTATATAAAAGTTTCAGGTATTTCATTTAATAAAAATTCACCATTATTTGGCGGTAAAATTGACGTTTTGAAAAACACTTCCTTCATCTGAAAAATTGGATTTGTTCTTATATTATTTCTAGGAAACAAATAATAAGGGTGTTATAATTATATGGAGTATATAAGATTCAAAATTCAGTTATTACTATTCATAACATATTTTTGAATTACTAGTTTGGTACATTTTGATGTGTTCGAACTCGGTGTTGCATATAACATAAGATATTGAATTACATTAATGAAATAATGTACTATAAAATCATGTGGTGTTAAAACCTACAGTTACCACAATATATCCTACCCATTTATTTTACCCTTTAGACAAAGGGAAATACCATCAAAAGAAATTTCCTTAGCTATGGATCAATTTTGGATATGTCTTCACCCTTGTATTTTTTAACTATTTATTTTAATGATTGTTCCTTATTATAAAAATAATGAATATAAATTTAGCTTCTCTATGATTACAATTTTTTTTGTTATGTTTCATTATTCATTATATTTATTTGACTCTTTTTTCTAATCCCAAAACGGGGAGAAATATTTGGATGGCATCAATGGTATCAACTCTTAACCTAAGGTTGAGGACTCTGGCATGTAATCAGTATTAGATATATATATATATATATATATCGCGCCTCTCATAAGAATCAGCCATATAATTCTAATATGAAGGGGGAGGGGCATGACAATTCTATGACATAAGTGACCCTTATATATCTTTTCTCTCATATAATAATTGAGTGGGAGATTAAAAAGGAAAGACCATAGTTATATCGAGAAATAACATGCTCTTATGGTATACCATGTCAAGTAATTTTTACTCCTTAACATTTTTTATAACTTATTAATTCCATAATTTGTGGTCATAAAAAAGGGGTATATTGTTTGACCCTTTGTGAGAACATTTTTTTGTAATCACAAATCACACCCATGTATAAATCCACTTAAATCATATATTATGTTATACCTCAAGTCAATCATGTCAATGAACATTTAAAAGGGAATAGATTTTGTCACATAGTATAATACATTTCAATGAGTCAATATATTATTTATATTTGTGTCATAATATATTTTCAATTGCATGTCTACATGTATTTATTCATTTTAATTAATCTGATATTGATCTGTATAAGAAAGACGCACTGTATCTTTTTTAGAATCCCTGACACCAATAGTTCAAAAGACTCACAAATGGATGAGTCTTTGTTGGGGACTCACCGATTGAGTAATTCATAGATTGAAGAAGTCACTGATGTATGACTCACTGATGGAGCAGAAGACAAATTGATGGACCAGTCCCCGATGATCTGTCACAACAATAGTTCCAGCGACTCACTAATAAATTTGTCATCGATGGGTGATAAACCAATAGTTCAAAGTAATTTATCAAGGATGAGTCACTAATGGGAGTTAAACTAATAAAAGATTCACTGATGATGACTCACCAATTCCCAGACATACCGATAACACAAATGAGCCACTGATACCTAGAGTCACTGATACTGATGAAAAGACTCACTGATACAATGATTCACTAATGCCGACTGACTGATGATGACAAAATAATGATGATAGACTAATGATAATGAGTCACCGATACTTATAACTCCCAAATATTCATAATTTTTTTCTAATTTATTAATTAAAATTTATATCTAATAGTCATATTTAGTCAAATTAATGTTTCTGACATTATTTAATGTTTTATATAGGACACTAAATAGACATTATGAGGTATATGCATGTTGGGAGAGCTATGTGTCTACTATTCCTCAGAGTATAAAATAGTTACAATATGGATTATATATATATATGTGAGAGTATCAAGAAAGGAAAACCCTACAACACTCTATTATTTTTCAAGAACCCGTGAAGCAAAAATGAAGAACATGCGGGGAGATCAACAAGACAAGATAAACCAGCGGAGATGACCTGAACATCAAAACAATAAAAGGATGGAAACATCATAATTCTAGAATCCCGAGTAAAAGAGACTAAGATACACTATTTTGGAGACATCTTCAAGAAGAATACTCAAAATTCATTTCCACTACATCAAATGAGTCCAGTGCTGCATTTAATTACATATAGTGACTTCTAAACATTATTCCACTTCTTTATATTTATTATGTTAATTTATTTACATTATTGAGTAGTGTGTGTATCTGTTTTTTACAAAACACTATCTTCCATTCATAACCATAGGATACATGATATAATTAATCTCAATGTCATTATTATTCTTTATATTCCCTGTAAAATAGTGGAAGAGGTCAAGTGTGACAAGTTTGTTATTTTTCTAAAGAATAACTTTGGTATAGGTCATGTGTAACCTGGACAACCTTTTGTGCTATTGTGAACCTCCTTACAGGGTGCAGATCAAGCTGTTTATAATTTAAACTACTTGGTGATAGGTTATCACCAATTAGAGAGGACTATGTCTCAACTTGAGGCCGGTCCTCTTATTTATACCCACTAGATTTTTATCTTTTAGTTTTACTCTGTGTTTATTAAAATTTTCATAAAAATAAATTGAACATTGATTGTTAGTTTAACAATTGTTTATAATTATATTGAACCAGTAGGTTAGTATCATAATTTATATTTATATTTAGATTAGTGTTGATGATAACTAATAGATATTTTGAGAAACTAATTGAGAATTCAATACTCTTATAAATTCATAACAAACTGACTTGAATTATCTTTTTTAATTGGGGGAAATTTTTATCAATCGAATTTTAATGAAAAAATTTATAGATACTCAATTAACCCCCCTCTTGAGTAATCTACTCGGGAAAAAAGTTTTATACATTATTTTAATATCATATCTTAGGGTAAATGATTCATATTTTGATAATATTTAATGAATATAGTAATTTATTATGAATATATTATTGATATTATGGTCTTCTAAAATTTAATTGTAGTTCATCAGGAAAAAACACATTTCATATATTTATTTGATAGAGTATGAAATAAAGTATTAATTGAACGAATAATATGAAGGATTAAATTAACATTAATGAAATTAAGTAATTATATTTTACTGTGTTCTCTATCTTGATAGTAATATAATTCCATAAAAATTAATAAAAGGATCTTGAAAAAAAATACATTTCATATTAACTTCATATACGATGAATCAATATTCTTTCAACTAATCCCATTTTTATGGTTCTGTGGTTGTAAACTCTTTCTTCAGCATTCACTTTTTTTGTGATCAATGATCTCTATCACTCTATATAATTATTTATGATTATCTTATATGTCCATATTTTTACTTCCCACCAATGCCCTCCAACATAGAAACCAAGCTATATATTTTTCTATATGACCCTAATATTTCCATTTACATATTTGAATAGGAATATTTTTAGAGATTTGTATAATCTGTGTTTTCAGAAAGTGAAATTTTAAATTTTAATCCGTTGATTTCAATGTGAATGTTCAAATTGTTGGGACCTAATTTAATAAAGGTGGGGTGAATTTAACAGCATGGTATTTTAATGAATGTTTTTTAAAATAAATTTCATCTCTTTAATATTTTTAGTATGCACAAACCAAATATTTTAAAAGACTATTATTATTTTTTATAATGTATATGACATGAAACATTGTTTTTGAACGACCTATGAATTATAATATTTAAATATGATTATTATAAAATTTATATTGAATTGGAATTTATGAGTATTATATATATATATATAAGTATGTATAGGACCTAGTTAGTAAAAATATATAGATAGAAATCAAAAATATTTCCGAAATTTAAATTCATTAATAAAAAATATTTTCATAAAGAATTATTTTTTTTTCAAAATTTTTGAGAATGTAATATACATGGATTTTACCAAAATTAAAAAACATATTTTAAAAATTAAAATTTATTTTTTAAATAATCCTATCAAAATTATATTAGTTTAATATGTTGGTATTTTTCTGAAAATAGTGATTTTTCACTAAATAGTAAAAAAAATCACATTTGGTAAACAAATCATTTATTTTCAATAAATTTTGTAATCCAAGAGACATTATTCCTATAAATTTATTTACAAGTAAAAAAATAATATATAAGGAAAATATATTTAATTAATTACATTTGAATAATATTTATTCTTAATTTTGTTATATTTTGTTTTTAGACATACAAACACACTTTTTTTGAAACTGTTTCAATATGAATAATGACTCTCCATTTTAACTAATTAAAAAAGCAACAATAATGAAAAAATTTAAATTATTTATATAGATTTTATGTATATATTTATATTAATTTAATTCTATTTAATTATGATTTCTATTCCTCTTATTTATATAAGACCACCTTATTGTAGTAAATTTCATTTTATAAAAACTCATTTTTTGACACCAATTATAGTTGTATTTTGAATATAAATCATACCAATTATGTGAATAATTTATCATAATTGGGATTTCATATTGAAAAGAAAATAAATTAATATTATATAATAATCTCAAAATAAAAAATAATTGGTGGTAAAAACATTAAAATTCAATTACCATGATTATGACTAAAAAATGGTTTTGTACATTAAAGATGTTGCATTGAAAATAATTTTTCTAAAAATTTATATTTTTCATTAATATATTGTATTTTAATATGTTATATTTTAATATATTAGATTAAAATTATTTGATTTTAATATATTGGATTTTTATATAATATATTCGATATTAATATATTGGTTTTTATTAATAATAATTGTGTCCAAATTATGCAATAATAATTATTTTATTTTTTAATTAAATGGTAAATTACCTATGATTAAGAAACTATTTTCTATAGGTGGAAATAAAATGGTAAGAGTAAGTAAACAAAGATAATAAAAAATTACATATTTAAGATATGTTTATTATATCATTTGGATGTTTGGATCAAACTTAATATCCCTAAAAACTATTATTTGTCAATTTTGGAGGCGTATGGGTTGATAGAGACTTGCCATTACTAAATAGTATTATGTTTTTTAAAAAATACCACACCAACTAAACTATAAAAGGAATCCTACTTGATAACCATATTCTCACCATTAAATTGATTCTGGTTAACCAATCCCTCAAAAATTATTTCCCACATATCCAAAGAAACATTATAGAGTTTTTTGTATTCCAAAAAAATAGTAATCATAGTGTCCATATGAGGAGATATTGGTGTACTTTCTCTATTATAAGGTAATAATCTTAGAAATGATAATTATTTTACTATTTCTAACAGTTTGATGGTTAATCCATGTTTATTAAACCGAAAAAAATAATTTTATTAATATAATGATAAGAGGGTAAACATTTCTCGTAAGAGTCATATATTTCTTAAAGAATCATGAATTTATGGTCTTAACATGGTCCTCAGTTTCCAATTGGAACAAAGAGTCAATAAAATCACCAAAAAAAGTTCCATCCCCCATCTATATAATAAAGATATTAAATTAGTTGATGATAATGCATCCCCATCATGAATAATCATTGTGAGGAACATAATGCACTCTAAAAATGATGAAATGAAATCCCATATTGAAAATAATATATAAAATTTAAATGGTAGTATAACCATCCATCCATCAAGAACTGATGATAGATAGCTAAATGATGGGTGTCCCCACACCCATCCCTCCTTCGAGGATGCCCACCCAACATGACCTACAAGCTGTAGAACCATTTTCCAAATGAAATGAAGAAAATAACTAATGTTTTAAAAGATAACATCAACAAAAAAATATCCTAAAAATATAATTTGTTGTTTTCTAAACATCACCACTGGTAACAGTTGAAAGGGAAACTAATTTTCACTTGTTCTTGGGATGGGAAATGCCTATTGGCCATTAG
Source organism: Viscum album (assembly GCA_963277665.1). Taxonomy (NCBI): domain Eukaryota; kingdom Viridiplantae; phylum Streptophyta; class Magnoliopsida; order Santalales; family Viscaceae; genus Viscum; species Viscum album. Next base: position 66,800,744 of record OY728126.1, read on the forward strand.
AAAATCGATGTTTCTGTCTGCTAAATAAAATAAAATTCCAAAAAACATTTCCCTCCATTAACACCTTCTAATTTTCATATAGAACTATAAAAAATGAACCATACACATGATATATATGAGAAATGAGGGAAGAGAAGCTGAACAGCAATGAGTGAACAATCCTAGTTAGAAGTGAGAACTAGAAGATTCAACAAAAAAATCCATGATCCAATAATGTAACAACCTAAGAATCTACACTGATAAAGATAAAACTATAAATGATTATTAAATTAGTGTTAAAGGTTGTTTTGTCCTCCGTGATGGTGACTACAAGGAACCCTATAGGAGGGATTTCTCATGGCCAAGAGAATGTGATTTCATCTCGAGTTCCAATCAAGATCTTAATTTTTTATTTATCTTTTTCAATCAACTATTATTTCATAAAACATTAAATATAATAAAAAATAAAACTCAAAAATACTCATATGTTATTATGTTAATGTAATAATATCATTACACCTCCCCTTATACCAATGGTAATCAAATCTATTAGACATTTGTACGTTTTCCTACCACCTCACGAATGGATATAATTTGTTTTCCATCATCATCTCACATGAATAGTGACTAACATTTGAAATAGTTAATATATATAATAAAAATGACATGATTTAAATTCTATAAAATTAATATAAAATACATATTTTTCCTTTTCAATAATTAGTGAAATGATATAATCGTTTGTGTGTTCAGATGAACTACTATCTCCAAAAAGAGATATGAATCATTTACCATGTTAATAATTAAATAATGGTTTGAAAAATACATATAATAATATCATATGAAATTTATAATAGTAATATAATTCATTATATGGTTGAAATATATCCTATACATAAGAATGTGGTCTTTTATGAAAAAACATACTTGAGAAAAAAAGGGAATTTACACATGAAACAATGGTAATAATAAAATGGGATAAAATAAAAAGTAGTGATATGATAAAAGAAAATAATATATGATATTATAAATATGTATATTTTTATGTAATAAATTGATCAAATGATTAATGCAAATATAATGTAGTTTAAACCTTTTTTAACTAAAGGGGACCATTAGGTAATGGATTTAGTCTCAATTTCCATTCATTATGACATATTATAATGTTATGCACCTACATTATTTTATACGGTGTATAATGTATTACTTTTACATTTAATATCATGAATATTCATAATTAATTATATTTCATATAAAAATTGGAATTATTTCTTACAATAGGATTTTACTTGAAAATTCCCATGTGGTAAATAATTTCATAAATTAATTTCATTTAGTTGGGTTATATTAGTTCAATGTGGTCTTTTATATTATTTTATTATGTGTGTAATTATTTTTTATTAATTTATTTTTTATTTCAACAATTTTCTCTATATTATAATTTTTACATATAATTAAATCATCGATTAACTATTTCTTCAACTTTAAAGTCATTTTAGGGGTTCTCGTCTTAAAATGTTTCATTTGGAATATATATTTTATTATACACCTATTACTATGTATGAAATATATGTAATACCCACTGGATATTCAATATGATGAAAATATTTTTATTCATCGGTATTTAATGTGTCATTTTATGTTAATACATTCATGGGATTAATGATAAAATACAAACCAAAGTTGTATGAGATTTATATTTATCCTATTTTTAATTCAGAAATTTTAAACTAAAATATAAATTTATTGAAATAATTTAATAATTTAGAAATAAATTTCTGTCATTCTCTTAAAATCCCATTATTTATTATTTTTAAATTAATAGTTATATTTACCTCTCTCATGTACTTAAATTTATTTATAAAATTATATTTATAAAATTTTACTTTAGTTCTCTCTTTAGTCTAAATTCCATTTTCTTTAAAATCATTTTCTCCCAAAAAAATTTTGAAAAATATTTTTATATGACTCATTAGATTAACATTTATTCATAGTTGGATTTTAAAAAAATTAAAAGATAGTTTTCTATCTTTTTCTGAAAATCGTTCTTTCTGACATTTTTTTAAAAAATATGAAAGGATTATTAGCTTCTAACATACTCAGTATAAAGAAAAAATTTTTTTATCATGGAAACATATTATATTAAATATTAATTTCAATTTTTAAATTTATATTTTTAAAAGATTTGTTTCCTAATATTATGGAATTTTTTTGTTTTAAAGTTGATTTTTAAAGTAATAATATTTTTTCCCTAATAATAGTTTTAATGAATTTTTTGTGTTTATATTCACCAAAACAACATATATTTATTTTACATACACTCGAGTATAGATATATTTCTAATGGTACCATCCATATACTTTATATGTATGCTTTATGATCATTTTGACAAGGGAAGGTGTTGACATCCAATTTTTTGATAAATTTTTTTAATAAATACATCTCTCTTCAAATATTTACATTCAAATGATTATTAGACATTAAATTTATCTTAAATATTAATATTATTTATAATGGATATTCTAACTACATAAATCATATATCATTTCTATATATCATACATTACTTTAAATTTTTTTTTATTTCATACAGAAATTATTATTAACATATGTTCCTTACTCTATATAGATATTTGTTGAAGAGCCATACTTATTATGAATAAAATTGACCATTAAATTTATATGGAATTAATTTGACATAAACTATTTCGTTGGACTTATTTATAAATACCCCTCAACGAATAGATAGTCCCATTAGATGAATTGGATGGATAGCCTTATTTAAAGAGGTTTCAAGTGTTTACCTAAACTTCAGTAAAACAGTATTCACACAAGGCCATGATAGAGAAAGTGTCATGATTTCTATGACCATGATGTCTAAATTTTCGAAGTTTACTCATTATGAATTAAATTATTATTATTCATGAGATTATTATATTGATATTATCTATGGATGAATATTTTTCTTAAGTTATTGATTAAATAGAATGTCTATTTAGTTATTTACCTTTCAATATTTATTATACCTTTTCTAATCATGATAGTAAATTTATTGATTAAATGATTTTTTTAAAATATTTTCCTTACCATTTTAATTATTCCCTTTTGATTATTTTTTATATATTCATATTATTATCTACAATATTTATCTCTTACTATATTTTTTTTTCAAATTTTTTATTCCATTCTGATGATTCAAAATAATGTTCTATTAATGGACAGAAATGATATTCATGTGGTAATAATGATATTCTTGGAAAAAAATTATTTTGTGATTTTTTCATTCAAAAATATTTTGTAAATCATATATGTATCATGTTTTCTATGAATACTACACTATTTTGTTGTTTGGGATGTGACAATTTAATCTTATTCCAACACGGTGAAATAGATATCACCTATGGGATACTAGGTTGGGGTTTTTACAAAATTATCCACACTAAAAAATTGATAGGTCTTAAATATTACACAAAATCTAAAATTTGGTTTCCTAAACCAATACAATAAAAATTAAAATATAATAACTATGAAAATATTAATTTAATATGTAATAATTTAACTATAAAATTTGGTAAGAGAAGAAACTATTATTTAATGTATCCTAATAGATGTTTTCTTATTTTAATTTATTATCATTAATTCAATATTTAGTATATTTTTAACTAAATAATCATTGAATACGGGAAATATACTTTGTAAAGTATATATAACTGTTAATGTAGTTTGTTTTTTTTTAATTTTTAGACTTAAATATTATATACATTGATTAATTTTGAGTCTTATAAAAATAGTTAGTTGGATTTATTATTATAATATTAGGGGATATTGGTCATAATATATTAATTACATATATAATATGGTAACTACTTATTAGAAATAAACAAATAATTGAATTAGATTTAATATATTTTTTAAAATAATCAAATTTAAATGGATTCATTAATCCTTTTATTGCTAATTATTTTTAAAATATTTTAGTGATTTTACCATAATTAAATAATTATTTAAACAACTTTTTGATAAATCTAAAAAATAATGGGTTGTGATTTCAAGATATTTTGATATCCTCTTAGAATAAAACATGTACTTCTATTTTAAGATATGTTTTTATTTAATATATAATTTTGTGAAATATAGATCAAAAATTTCATATCTATTTGTATTTAAATTTATTTAAAATGTATCATTGTAGTATCAAAAAAATTTATGTATCCCTATAAATTTATAATTATTATGTTAAAAAACCACTGTTTACCTCATGAATTTCTTGATATGTGGATTATAAATTTTTAAAATTTCAAACTAAAAATGGAATATGGAATTTTTTTATATGGGATATAATGTTAAAAAAATGAGTTCATTAAGTTAAATAATCAATGAAATAATTCATTATGTGGTATTCATTGATATTTTTTTAATGTGCAGTAATTGATATCCATATTAACTAACACTTAAGTTATGTAAATATTTTCATTGAAATTATTATTCTTCGAAATTTAAATTTATTTTAGTATGAGTATTTTTTACAATAAATTTGACATCAACATTTATCTTTTATACATTGTTTCTACAAAAAATAATCTTTTTATAATAAAAAATTAGTTATAAACTAGTGATAGTAATTATTTTCCTAAAATGTAACATTAGAATACTATAATGAAAACATAAATAAAAAAGGTAAATTAATTTATACATGAAATTCAATATGATAGATAAAAAATAATATATATGTTTTAATGGATTGTTTATAAAAAAGTACTATTTTTTATTGCTGAATCAACTAGAAAAATTGAAATTAACTTTTCTCTAATGATCCCGATGAGATAGAATTTGGATTTTTTATTTAAGAAAATATTTCGGATTAAAATGATCAAAATAGAAACAAAATTTACCTTTTATAAGGATATATAAAATGCTATATATGATAAACATAATTTTAATTTATGTAAAATTAAAAAGAGAACATTTAAATTTAAATAGGTTTTAGAAAATTAACATTGTGGGAAAAAATAATCTATAAAAATTGATTCTATTATTTAATTAATAATTGAGAGTAATGAAATAGAAATAAAAAAACTAAAAATATTTAAATTTTATTCTTAAATATTTAAAATCACATAGTTTTTTTTGAATTCAATAAGGATTTATAATATTTCCATAACATGAATAATGATACATCAGTGTAGAATTTAATATTTATTATTTTATAAATGATTAATGTTTTTATTTATATGGTGAATTATTAATGAGTCTTTAAAATATGATATTATATACAATGTAGAATATAATTTAGATTCACTATTCTATAAACACAAATTTTTTAGCATGGAATAATTTCTTAATTTGTATACATTGATTTAAAGGAATTGATTACCATTGACTGAAAAAAATAATTTCTATGAAAGGATATTATTGTTATTTTTCATAATAAAAGTATATAACTTAATGAAATATATACATTTAGTGATTTTTCTTGTTCTTATGTGGTGACAATTGAAAATTATAAAAAATATAAAAACATTTAATTATTTATTTATCAATAATGTGTGATTGAAACTGAATTTGAAATTTTTAATTTGTACATTTTCTAATAAAATTATGTATTTAAGTGGTTCACAAGGTAAAATATTGTAAACCAGTTAGAATACCAAAAGATAAAAATCTAATTGGATGAATGTTTATTTATCTTAAAAAATATAAAAAATATTGTTTCCATAATTCATTATTTTATATAGGAAATGAATATATAATTTATATTGATATTAATAACCCCCAAACAACATTATTATTCACCATTGAATATGTATTTAATATTTTATATTATATGTATTTATATTAATATATTGCATTATTTTTATATAAAAATTAGAATTGTTAGTCTAATTTATTATATTTAGAAATAATGAGTTACAAATTATAATTGAGTTGTACATTAAAGATATCAATTTTATTTTTATATAAATTTTAATAAAAATATCATAACATTAATTATGGTTCCAAATTGATAATTACTCACATGTAATGTATTAAAAAATTATAATTAATTATTTGAAAACACACATATATTATTATTTAATTATTTTCATCTTATTACATAGTGAAATTTTATTAATATTTATAATATATTAAATAGTATATTTAAATTTTAATACACATCATCTGACAATTTAAGTAATAACTTATATTTTTTATGAAATTTTTTGAATTCTAAAAATTATTATACAAAGCCATATATCCCAAAAATATATATATAATAAATAAAATCATTTTTTTGATAAATAAATGTTTAGTATGTTTATCCTTTTAGTTTTATATATAAAAATATTATTTTTATGAATACATGAACTTTTATTTTTATTTACAATTTATTTTTGAACATAAATAAAACATTTCACTAAAAAAATTCAATTTAAGAGAAAAAGATTTCGTAATTTTTTCATAAGATATTTATGTCTTGATATGCAAATAAATAAACATTTGATGCAAATTTTTACACTACGTGCATCTCCCTTCAATTATATTTTTGATATAAACATTTCATTATCCATATATGATTATTTATCTCATGGGAGATGCACGTAGTGTATATTCCATATTCCATGAATAATTTTACAATAATTGGTTATGAAACAAATCATATATTCAAGAGTCCATCATTATTGATCATGATTGGAAATATAGAAATCTCAGGTGATTACATAGTTACTAAGAACAAAATTGTAATGATATTATAAAGATGTAATTAAATGTATATGTTAATGACCATATAAACTGTTACAATTGACCTAGTCTTTTTATTCTATTGGATGGTGTTATCTAACATTTAAATCTGTAGTGGTATTCTCATTCCTGAAAGAAAGGTAATATAGTGGGTAAATGGTGTGTTCTTTTATTTTAAATTTTAAATAATTGTTCATTGGTCTGTGGAAGGAAATAATTCCCAAATAATTTTTAGAGACATGGACCAATATTAATATATTATTATAGACTATATCTATATATTACAACCAAGGGGATATAGATACAAATATAGATTTGTTGTTGTAGATGAATCCAAATTCAATATTTACTTATTTAACAGAACCAACATTATTTCTAGAGTTGAATGTATATGTTGATATTGAGAAGAATGGGAGAATTCAACTAAGTAATTCCTATCATGTATCTATGGATTTATTTTTAAATAATTTTGTTGTTTTGAATCCTATATAGACAGCACAAAATAAAATTTTTCAATTGTTATATCATAATAGTGGAAATAGAAATTTGGAAGGAGCCCTATGAATTATAATTTAGCAGGAAATTGAATAAAATACAATTTAAAAACCCACTATACTGAATTTATTGGTCAATATAGCATTCTCAAACTCCCATGAAAATATTAAAATATGATTTTTAAAGGAAATAAATCATATTAAAGAAATAAATACATGGTATAAAAAATTCTATTTGGTACATGAGGAGAAACATTCCTATTCATTAAATTAGAATTACATGTTGTGAAAATCCAATATGACTAGGTAGAGAAGTAGATAAATAATAGAATTAGTATTATGAACCAACCAATATAAACTAAAAAACTAGTATTCTACAAAACATTGACACATCTAGAAGGGAGTTTCCATTCAGTATGAGATGGTGACAAGATCGTATACATAAAAAAACAATAGGTCATTAATTTAACACAATAATAATTCAACAAGATAAGAGTAGTTGATAAATATAAAAAACTTCATAGTATACCAAATCACTCATCAATAGAAATGTATAATAATTTTATGAAAAGTAGTTCAAAATCCACAATTTCAACCCAATTCATCACAATAATTTGAAGAAAACTTCTTATTATTTCCATGTAATAAGTGGATCACATACTCCATCAAACACTTCCAATAGAAAAAGTCATGCTACTTAAGAACACCCACTTCCTCTTAGCTGTGTTTTCAATTTTAATAGACATTAAATAAGAAAGTATAAAATTTCTTAATAGAAAAAATATCTTGTGAGAAATACTTTCATAGTTTGATCCCTCCAAGAATTTTTCATGTAATCTACGTCGACTAAAACAAAAAAGATCAATTATAAATTAAACATGGAATTGTAATATTTTCAAAAATATTCAAAAATATTGTTTTTAAAATCATATAATTGGTGAGTATAAAATAGTTATTAAAGTTCATATTCCACAAAAGCAATAGTAAATTAGAATTTCTATTAATGTAGTCCGGAATAAGGAATTTTATAGTCGCTGGAATATATAAATAATTTTCAAAAAATTGCAGTCATAGATTCGTGGTTAAATGATCCATAGTTAATTAGATTAAGGACCATGTTTCAGCAGATACATAATGAGAAATATCTATAGGTTTGTACACATCTATAGATATTAATCTCAAGAAATATAATATAATTCCCCAATTATTAAACAACTTACCCTTCCCAATTTTATTCATCCTTGTAATCATGACCCATTTTCCATGTAAGGATAATAAATTCATAGCTTATATATCCAAGGACACACATATAAAAAATCAGGATCCCATGTTATGTAATAAAATAGATCATAATGGTGGATATCATTCATTTTAACCAGTAACAAAAAATTACAATCAGTCATGTCACTATTCCACAGGATCATGCTTTAAAACATTTTACTTAATTTCAAAATAAAAGCATCAAATTATTATCATAAAATGAAATGAATTTTAAAATAATTCATCTCATTTCGTATTCAAAAAATATAACATGGTCTATACTCTAATAATTCATCATAAAATTCAATCTTCAAAACATCAATTTTATATCAAGATCATTTTCCAAAAATCCACACATAAATTCCAAATATATTTTCAACGATATTTCATCACACACATGATTCCTTTCATAAAAAGTATATCAATGTTTAAAAATAATGATTTGGGAATCAATATTACATCCATTAAAAAGAAATAATTTAACAATAGTTTCAATTGATTTTATTTTCATTATGAAACCACTGAGTACAATTTTGAAGCTAAACAATCACCAACCCCGAGATGCATAACTATAGTCGAAAATGGGATAGAATGATTCTACACGGAATCTAATAATCACAAACAATAAAATAAATAACTAAATCTATCAAATAATTAAGGATACACCACAATAGAAATGGTATGTGTGGATAAATGGAAAATTAATGATGAAATTCAGATTACATGTGAAAAAAGATATTAAAAGCATAGACTGCCAAATTGATCCATAATGGTTTATGTTTTGAAGGGCTAAAATCACCTATAGATATTATATAAGGCCATTTAGGTCAAATTATGTTTGAGTAAGTGGTTAAAAAAATATAATAGTTTTTTTGGTTGTCTAATTACAATAATCATCATCCCATTCTCACCCAGATTTGTGTCACTATGTTTCTAATGGATAGAATGCACGAGTCAGTCATAGAAAATATGTTGTCTATTGATCTAGAAGTTAGACCTACTATCTAGTAGGTTCTTATTGGCTAGCTAGTGGTGCTAGGTAGAATTCCTACATCACCATCCACCCCAATAGATACTTGATGGAATTCTAGTAGGCTCTCCATTATACCAACATTCCACAAGTTTTTTTGGTGGAAATCACCAGCTATACAGTGGAAATCTTGTTTTAATTCCAACTACAAATTAATTACCACTATAAACCATCCTCTTATGGAATACACTACCTCTCAAATAGGGATTAAACAATACTACTAACCCCTTAAATGGATCAAAAAATACTGAGTCAACTAATATTCATCTTAAAAAACAACGGCTGAACTTGGTAAAAAAAGTGTCAAAATACCCCAACATTCTTACCAAGAAGAGAGTGTCAACATATTAAAGAAAAAAAGATACATATTAGAAGAGTAGTCGCATCCCACATTTATATATTTTATATATTGGTTATCTTTTAACATATGACATCATAAATTTTTAACTATCCATTGGTTTTATAGTATTACCACATATACTATAAATCATTATTTTATTGTACTACCAATCACTAATAATAAAAAATGATTTACCATTTCCTCACTATTTTCCAAAAAATATAAATCTACTTAGTGATTCAAATGACCAATAACTACTTCAATAAATTGAAACACCCAGAACTTCAGGTGACATGAATACTCATTGTGAATCTAATTGAAGATTGTTATCTAATGAATATATCATTTCAACAAAGCAGATGTTTTTTCAAATGAATTGATACTATTCTGGGTTCTCCAATGATTTTATTTCTATTTATCTTACTTTCTAACTTTATAAGTCTTACAAATCCAAATTTTCCCTTACATAAGGATATCATTAATGATATATGAGAAACAACTAATACTATAGGAGCAACCAACCGATGTAATTTCAGTAAAGATAAAACATATCTATTTTTTTCTGTTAATTCAACCCATTTAGAAGTATGATACTTCCTAAAACTCACCAATAATTATTTCTTTGTGAACCTAATATGTTAATCAATCGAGTAATCATCTATAACTCTAGAACACCATATTTGGGATTCATTAATGTGTGATGGAACTTTAGTTCTATGTGATTCATCCTTATATTAGGCACAATGTTTTTATACCAATATTACACACCATAATAAACACATAATAGAAATACACCTTCTAAGATACTTAAAAGCCTGTAATTATTTTGTTTTATCCACATGAACACCATGTATTTTTTTATTCCACATACTATGATTATATTATATTCATAGAAATCATTAGTTTCAGCAATGATATATAACTAACGACAGTTCTTACTTATGTAAAGTCAAAAATATTTTTTATTTTCTATAATTTTGATCATACCTTAAAGTATGAATTGTAATACCCTTATAAAATATGATTATATAGAATGAAAGGTGTAATATTTTCTATTCCATTAGAATATCTTAGAATTCACTTAATAGAATCCTAATGTTATTTCCCTATATTTGAAATGTACTGACTGATACTAACAAAACATTAGAAATGTCAGGTCATGTTAACACATTTCCGTACATGATACTTCCTACCATTGACACATATAATATTATTTCCATGTTATTTGTGTCATATTTATTTTTTGGTGCCTATTACATTTATATTTCACATTTTTTGAAAATAGTTATTGAAATAGGATTACATGCTTTTATCACATGGTTTAATTGACTTTTTGGACATAATTTTTCAATATAAAACAAAATATTTGGTCATCTTATATCATTAAATTATAATGCATGTGATACTTTTTTATTCACGGAGATATTTGACATCATGATTCCATAAAAATTATTTCATCATGTCTATTATAATTTTTATTGATTATCCTCACAGATGTTGTTCATCCTCATGAAATAGTAAAATGATAATGTTCTAATCACTGTATATTGTCATATAATTACAATTATTTGAGTTTCATCAAATTAATCCTTTATTCTATATGAATGATTTAAACATAAAATTTCATTTTTTTTCACTTGTATACACCTATTGATAATATTATTCTGTTTACACAACAATAATTGACTCTGATGATCCAAAAAATAAGTTTTTTTTCTATATATATATCTCTTTCTATAGATAAACATGATGAAAACTTTTCTTCTTTTCCATCTATTCCAAATATAATATTATAGAGAACAACATGATGAGTACAATTTATATAGTGGAACATTTTACACCAAAAGGGAAAATTTTAAAATTATTTATTCCCACATTCTATAAAAATACCTTGATATCCATACCACTAAAATACCTCTTGATTTTATAAATTTATTTTTATCCTGAAATCCTAATTATATTTCATGTTTATTCTTCCAAAAGATAGTCAAGATTAATCCCATGTGTTTTTTCAAAGAATTGAATCCAACTCATCCTTAATATAATTCTGAAACTTTTTAAAATCCTTAACTTTAGACTCTTCTTCATGGTTTTCAAATTCTCACTCATCGATTAAATTTAAAAGAATCATGTAAACTCCAAATCTTTATATCAGTCGCCTGATTCTATTAAAGACTAAAACAATAATCATTAAATCCTCCAAAACACTATATAAACCCCCAAAATTTCTCAAAAATTATAATATAAATTTCATTAATCTCTTCCTCAAAACATTTGTGCAATCCTTCAATAATTACTCTTATATTTATCAATTTTATATATTCTTAGAGAAATATAAAATATCGGTAATCTGTAAAATTATGTTACCATTACTAAAATTATTATGAAATTAAATTTTTTCTTCTAATTTAACTTTGTTCACCTTTATGTATTGATCTCTCCACATCACCTAGTCACCAAATATCAAATTTATATGTTTGATGAGTTTTGTATTCTCATCTGCAAAAGATAAATTCCAATATTTTCATCTCTATGTCCTATAAAGAAACATCCTTGAGTTTTTTTCACACACACACACACACATATATATATATATATATTGTTAGCATAAATATGTGGGTAGGATAATCTTACCAAGACCATACTTTGAGTTAAATTTAATGTATTTCCTATCCTTTAATCATTATAAAACTCATTAAATTTTGATGATAAAATACTACAATCAATTTAGTTATAAATTAAATTTAAAATTCCATCATATCCATTATATATAAAATAATCCAATAACTATCATTATAATTAAAATTATGGTTAATTTTGGTATAAAAACATTTTTGTAATAAAAATTCTTTTTCTAGAAACCCAATTTTTGACATAATTTATTGATTAATTATTTATGTAATTCATATAACATAAAGAAATTTTTTTTGAAAATCAGGATTCCATATTTAAAATTATTATTGAAAATATTATTAATGGTTTCACTTTTATTTTTTTCAAAATAATCATTCAGAACAATTAATTTGTTTTTCCTTGGTTAATGTTTAAACTGGTATACAAGATGTTTAAACTAAGAAATAAGGGTGATATTTACATATAAAGAAATTTTAATCGAATTTTTCTAAAATATTTTTAGCCTATAATATCTACAATTCTAATATGAATTTGATTGAATCATTTTTTTGAGATTGAAATTATTATATTTTACTCTTATAAGAAATTCCATGAGTGTCCCCTCCCTCCATAAGAAAAGAAGACCACATATTCTATATTATAACCCCATAGAAATCCTAATTTCATGTAAAATTGATACAAAATGTCTTTAAAAAATTCCCTCCCATGAAAATAGAGTATCTTATTTGGTAAAAATACCACTCTTTAAATGATCAATGTTTAATCCATAAGAGGGTTCTCAATGTATCAGTAGACAACACAACAATACTCTTCCAATTTTATTTCTTCTTCAAAACTATCTAAATTTGTTGTGTATATCATAAAATAATTAATCTAGTTTGATTAATATAATAATATGTTATTATAATGATTTAACAAAAATTTTCCACTTCATTTTAGTCAAATGACAAATGAAATTATCAGTCGTATATATGTGTGGACTATGACCTCCGCGAAGTGTTATAATTCATTTCACATAACCTACATTCATTATTGACTATTATAATGGATTTAATATTCATTTATTAAATCTGTGACATGATTATGTTAACATAACAACCAAATATTATTTATAGTCTTTTATTACTTTCTATATAAAATGAATACGTTATGTATGTGTACATATAGACAATAGTATCCATTAATTCTATAATATATTTATCTATCCCTATATTTTATTATTGATTATAAATATGTATATAATGAATATAGGTGATATTAATATAATTATAAAAAATATATATTTTATGTAACCATGAAAAAAGAATTAGTATTAGTGTTGCCATACCAAAACATTCAAGGCATAATAAACAATTAACACACCAAATGACGATTTTAATAAGAAATTATTAATATATATGTATTAAATTTTTATATTTTGATTATATATGATATTATTAAAATTAGAATGATTATATTATAGATATATAAAAAATTTAAAATTTATACTTGAGGTTTGAGTGCGTAGGAATCAAGGGGAATTTGAGGTAAGAGTTTAATGTTACAATCTGAATTTTTTCTGAGATTATTTATCATAATGTTTTAGATGAAAAAAATTTACTATATATGAATCAAAAATCTATTAATTTTTATTCTGTTAAATTTTATATAAATAATTACTATTTTCCCTTCCTCTTCTACTTTTTAAGTACTCATGAGTGAAAAAAATTATTTTTTGGGGAAATCGACATTATTTCTCTTTCTGATCTTGGAATCATTTTTTCCCAAGTCTATATTATTTTAAAAAATGTTTAGGATTTTTTTATTCTACATTGATCTATTAAATACATTTTTTCCATGGTTTAATTTATATAAAAAAATATATGAAAATCAATTTTTTTTCTACAAATGACTTACTATTGACTTTTTAACAAAATAGTGAAAGAAATATTAAATTTAATTTTTATAATTTGAATGAATTTTACTAGCACTATGAATACTATTTTATTTATAAATTCCTATAAAAATGTTTTTTCCAAATATTTTTTTTATTCGTATTATTGTTTAATTTTTCATATTTTAAATATCTAACTAAATATTAATGGGATACATTCTTTATGAAATATCCTAATGTTCTTTGAATTTAATTTTTTATATATGGTAAAATCATTTGATGTTACTTATTATTATCTAGGGATATTATTCCTTGATAAAATAATTATCCTTTGTATATATGGTTTGTAATTATGGAGATGAAATTATGATAAAACACATTTTATTTTAAATGGAATAATTGATGATGAATTTTTCCATGATCTTGTGTAATACATATGAATTTATTATGAATATTTTGTTGGTGTGAAAATAATTATTATTCCTAAAATAAATGGGGTAAATATTGATAAATCAAATGATAACTATGTTATAAGTGGACCTTATTTCTTGTTAAAAATATTATGCATGGATCTGGTTCATGGAATAACATTATCAATGGACATAGTTTAATGTTTATATATATATGTATAGTCCTGGTTTCATGAACATAAGTTTATTTGAGGAAATTATTTCATATATTGGATTTCATTAGTGAAAATTTTCTTATTTATTCATTTTTTAAATTTTTTATTTTTATCTTCTTTCCACATTACTATGTTAAGTATTTTGTCTCAAGGCTTATGTATGATTATTTATGATGTACAATGTTATGAAATTTGGATTCTTTATAAAAACTTTTTAAGCCATGAATCATTCTTAAATTAAATTAAATGATTGGGTATTACATTATAATGTTAAAATCTTGTTCTCATAACCATATAATCATGTTTTCTAATTTATTGATATTTATTATGTTTACCCTTACTTAGTATTTGATCAAACCCTTCCACATGTTTTCCTTCCCCTGGTATTGAATGAAGTTTCTAAGTGTGATATGTCAAAAAGGCTATATATTTGAAGAAATTTGGGGGAGATATTTAATATAATTTATCAAATAATTTTTTATGTATCTCATGTCAATATTCTATAAAGCATAATAGTGGTTGGGTTTGTATGAATATCTTTTTTATTGAATAAAAATATCCAATAATTCAATATATATATATATATATTATTAGGTCATGTAAATTTGTATCAGAGTGGGGATTAGTTATTAATTTTAGATTAGTTTTAGAATTTTTTTTATAAAATCTAGTATATGAACATGGAGAATAAAATATTTCAGTATCTGATATAGCTTCAAAAATATAGATAGGGTTACAGTTAATCCAAAGTATATCATGGTCATAATGACCTCTAATTTTATCAACGTAATTAACCTTTAATTTAATTATTTCATGTATTATAATGCACATATATAAAATATAGAAAATAAAAATCCATTTTAACATTATAATATATTTTAATGAAGTAATAAGTAAATTCTACAATAGTCAAAATGTTTTCTTTTCAATGAAATTGATAAATATAAATAATTAAGTATATTTATATTAGAGTTTTAATTAAAATATTTTTAATTTGTTTTATAAAAGAGTATTAATTTTTGTACTCAACATGTAAAAATTAGTTTAGGGTTTTTGTGGGGAATTTTCTAAAAAATTGATATTTTTGGTTAAAAAGTGAAAATATTTTTTTTATAGAATTATATTCATCTTGTAAAATAATTATTATTTTATCATGATGTTATGTTCATTTAACCTTATTATTGGTAAATATTTATTTACATAATGATATAATACATAAAAATACAAATTTAGAAACACATTTTTATCATTTTTTGAAAAACACAATTATAACCTTAATAAACCATTTTTATGACTTATTCTCGTATCAAATATTATTTTTTTACCATTTTTAAAAAATGAGTTAACAATAACTGATTTAATATTTTTATTAATAATTTAAAAATTATTAAATAATGTTATTTTTATTATTTAAAAAAATTACCTTATTAAAAAACACGTTACCGCAATATATCTAAATTAATGTTGGGGTTAATGTTAAAATGTAAAGGCTTATTATACCTAAAAACATTAAATGGTTGGTTTATTTTTTTTAAAAATTCATAATAATCATTTACAAGATTAAATATCATCCAAAATCATTGAAAGTAATTTCCCTAATTGGTGGTTGGATTAAAATATAAAACAATCATTATTTAATATCTTAAAACAACAACTCACTACCACATTCTCCACAAATGCAATGAATATTTTAAAATATATGAAAAACAACATTTTGACCAATCTACCCATGTATATATGATTCTAGACTCTCTCAATGAACTATTCCATGCTCTTTAAGGGGTCTTTCAAGGGGGTAATAATCAAGAAGTAATATTCTCAAACAAAATTTCTGGATTTTTTTGTTATTCTACCTTATCTTCAAATAAATTGACAATAAAACATAATAAGTCCATTAAATAGTATATGATACAATTTTATATTTATATGGGAAAATATTATATCCATACCTTTTCATATCTCCTCTTATTCAATGAAATGTAACCATTTTCCAAATTATATGGGTTATCTATCTCTGTACGTAATAATTGTTTTTCCATTACCACCTTATAGGTTTTCCAAAAAAGTATTAATATGGTTTAATAAATAATTAATTTATATTTTAAAAATTATTTCTTATTTGTTATGTAATTTTAAAATAATATTAAATATAATTAAACTAGTTTATGGTGGTTGGAAAACCAACCAAAATATAATAAACATTTTTCATTAAAATGTTATCAAGTGAGTCATCCCTATAATAGAAATAGAAATTTTATATGGGAAAATTTAAACTTATATATGTGAATGTAAACCAATCCTTTTTAATTGTAGAGTTTTATTTACATTTGAAAATAACATTATTAATATACATAGGTGATCCAACAATGAAACAATGAAATTAATGCTCCTTGAATGAAGAAAGTGATATTTATAACTCGTCAAAATAACTACAAAGAACATAATAAAACTATAATAAATAAAATAATTATATAGATGTTTTTAATTAAGTAATTAATTAATATAATATTATTATCTATTACGTTAATTATAAGTGTTGAATGCTTTGAGATATAATGTAAGGGATCTCTATAAACATTCATATTACCTTTAGCATACACATTCTATATCTTTGACTCAGTTTATCTCTTCATGATTATTAAATATCACTGATATGTTCTGTTTATATGTACCAAATATATTTTTTAGCTCAATTAATCTGGATTTTATGAATAATTACACGTTTTTTGTGTTTCCCTTCTCAATTTCATTTTGTAAAAAAAAATAATTAATGGTAACTTATCTATTCTTTATCATTCTTCATGAAAACACCAAAAAATGATTCAAGCCACAAATATTTTATAAAATCTGTAATTTTATCACTAAATCTAATTTTATTTCAATTTTTGGATTATGGAAATAATTATTCCTTTATATTCTTTGTTGAATCTATATTGATTTAAATAAAACTATGCCTATATACAGAGTTTCTAATATTACCTCACCATTATCATACTTTTATCAATTAAATTGAACATAAATATTCACAATATATTCTTATTAATCCTTCACATATGATCAACAATGATTTAAATCAATTATTTCTTGGAAACCATTATGATACACTCTTGGGTTTTCACATATGACATGAATACCAAATGTATTTCATCCCATGGTTAACCCTTATGTTTATTCCTTATATATGATTTAATATATAGAAAAAATATTCATTAACTTGATATGATGGGTATACATAAATTGTTATTCAATTCACTAGGTATTGTTTAGTCTAACGAGAATATATGTATGGGAAAATGGAGTAAACCTAATCCCTTATGGGATTGTCCACTATATGATATCTTATTAGTAGTTAGCCTTGACTCATGTTTATGTCATGATATATGTTGATATAACATTAATTTATTTCTTGTATCATATGATCCCATGTTTCATATGACTCCATATGTTTATTCGTTATCCATTCC
The DNA here is from genome assembly GCA_963277665.1 of Viscum album. Classification (NCBI taxonomy): domain Eukaryota; kingdom Viridiplantae; phylum Streptophyta; class Magnoliopsida; order Santalales; family Viscaceae; genus Viscum; species Viscum album. The sequence continues at coordinate 66,819,162 of OY728126.1, forward strand.
TACTTGTAATCATATAATTTTTTTATCCTTCTATCTATGCTTCATTTCTATGTTTACATTCATATTGGTCATTTTAGCTCACCCCTATTGTCTATGTACATTCCTTCGTTAACATGTACAATTATAATATATAAATAAGAGTAAGGATCTCACTATAGATATTAAAACATATATTTTTTATTTATGTATCATGTATAATTTTTATGTACCCTGTCTTATAATTATAGTATAATTTTTGATGATTGGTTTAAATTTTTACGATATATATGATTAAATTCATGTAATCATATATATAAATATATTTGAAGTTATTTTTGTTATTAAATAATGGTTTTCTTATTTTTGTGGATTATGACTTGAAAACATTAGTAATATCCCTTTGGATAATACTATCCCCATAGATAATTTGTTTTGAAATATATGGATCCTTATGATAGGATATAGTTTTAATTTATATTTTTATCCTCTTATATTTATAATTGACTTTTTATATTCTCATTAGATATGTATTCAAGTCCCCTTATTTTATATTCTATTTTTAGTTAAAGGATGGAAATAAGATAATCCATTCCAATAATAACGGTGATAATAAATCTTATTATTACTCAAATGAAATGAAAAACCTGATGGGAATGGGAGATTAGAACATCATCACAATACTATCTCATGAGGATCAAGGTATGAATAAAAATAAAAATATTATGGAATTACCTCTTTATTATAAGAAATATGAAGTCTTCGTTGAGTCCTTCATGTGTAAAGTCCTCATAACATTAGGGGATCTTCTAATCCCCTAGTCACAAAACAATCAACCAAATACATTGAGATGATATTCTCTTCTCTAGAGATTAAATGATGAAATTATCATGGTGATGGTTTATCATTTTGATAGGGATTTTTATTAGTGATGGATTCTGATAATGAAACTTATGTCAAAGGAGGATATGGATTCCATGGATTGGGATGTTTTTATGAAAATATGTCACATTAAAGATTTTCCCCAAACACTTCACCATAAAATGCAGTCAGAGTTCATCATATTGATGAAAAATTATGATAATTACATTAAGTAATATGAAGAAAATATCACAAGGCATTAACAATAGAACAATATATTTTTTATGAAAATTAAATGGATGGTGGATCACATCTGTTGTGGATTAATGACGAAAATATAAAAATTATTGGTGATTTTAGACTTTGACAGTTAAATAGAGATTTTCCCATGCTTCCAAATGGTTGAGATGAAAATTGGAGACTCTTAGTATTCTCATGTGATTTGAGAAAAAAAAGGGTTAATAGAGTTTAATATGGGTGGAACAATAGATAAATCCCATTAAGGTAAAGAAAATCATCATCCTATATGTCAAATGATTGGAAATAAGCATTATGGGAACTATCTAAATGGAATAATGATATGTTTCAAATGTATAGAAATAGAGAATTGGGATAATGATTTTAAAGGAAATATAAATAATCCCACTAATATGGATGAATAATTTAATATATTTATCAACACTTAGACTGTTGTACAATGTTTCAACTATAATTTATATGGAAATTATGTGGGATAATGTCATGGGGAAAGGGTTTCTTGAGACAATCAATAAAAACAACAAAAAAGGATAAATGGAATATAATATTCTATCAAATATTATTATATGGATCCTGAAAATGATGTGGTAACAAGTATAACTATTACTCATTAATGAATAGAAAACCTACTCTTTGATTATTGTTATATACATTTATTCATATCATTCCATATTAGAATATATATTCAAACACCACCTCAAAATAATGAGATAATTAAATATGTGAGAACTGTGAATGGAATAATTATTTAATAAAAAGTATATAACTCCTCCCATATCAATGTTTATGGGTTTCAATTCCCAAATAATATCTTCGTATATCCTTTGGTAGAGTTTGATGCTATATAGGGAATGTATTATCTATCATTATATAAATCTAACATCAAATTCCATTAGAGGGAAATCACTCTTCATGTCTTGAGATATACTTCAATTCAGTAAAAGTGTGTGGAGGATTATTAATATTTATATTAATAATCGAATCAGGTGTGGATATTATTTAGATTTTACTATCAATTTCAAGATGATATTATTTGTAAAATACAGAGGAATATTCTCGAAGACATGTCCATTGTGAGGGACATCACTAATGTGTCCCCATAATAAGTTTCCAATCATCCACTGGATAGAGAGGTAAAGTTCATGATGGAAAATATACCTGGATCTCTTCAAATATCAAAGACCCTTTATAGTATTTTCACAATTGAGTTATAAAAACTGAAGATTCAGTTGAAAGAGAATTTGGAAAAGGGTTTTATATTCATGAGTTCTTTACTATGGGGTGTTCCAATCCTATTCATCAAAAAGATGGATGAGTAATTTCACCTATGTATTGATTATTATGATCTAAAAAATACCAACATTGAAAATGTATCCCCTAGCACTAAAGTATGATGTTTTTTATCAACTATGTGGGTCTATAATTTTCTCAAAGGGGGAACTTCTATCATGATATAACTAATAATGGTGAACAAGGAATATATTTCAAGTACTCCCTTTAGAAAGAGGTATAGACACTATGAGTTCCTATGAATTCTATTTATAATCATTAATTCTACAAAATTTTCACGTATTTAATTATTAATGTATTTAGAGATTAACTCCACAAATTGTTATTAATCATTATTGATGATATTCTGATATAATTTATGGTCAAGGAGAAAAATGATAATAATTTGAATATTGTGTTAATGATTTTTTAAGGAGAAAATATAAGAAATGAAAATTAAATGTGATCTTTAGATAGAGGAGGTATCATTCATGGGACATGTTATGGACAACAAATTGGTATCTATGGACCCTTCTAAGACAAAGATAATAAAAGAGTGTCCCAGACCAGAATTTATTATGTATCTCAGTATTTTCCATTTTCTAAATAGGTATTGTTGATTATTTTTTATGGAATTACCAGGAATATCAAACCCCATGACCAAGACGACTTAAAATGGAGTAAAGTATTTTGGACCAATGAATGTGAAGACAACTACATATAATTGAAAAGGAGGCTTATCACTACATCAATACCTAGATGTACTAACAAGTGGGGAACTATTTGTGTTATACAGTGATACATAAGAGAGTGGATTAGGTTATGTACTGATGGAAAATGGTAATGTAATATTCCTCACCTCTATGTATTTTATTGTTCATGAGAAAGACTATCCTATAGAAGACCAACACATTAAATCTTTATCATTGTGTTGAAAATTATATTTCATTATCTCTAATGGGAGAAGTGTTAGATATATTCTGATCAAAAATAATAAAACCTATATTCAAATAGATGAATATTAATGTGAACCAATTATGATGGTCATATCTTATCATGGATTATGATTTCAAAATCTAGTACAATCCTTGTAATGAAAATAAAGTGGGAGATTCTCCATGTAGAATGGATCTTGTAACATTATCAATGATGAGAATTGAGAAGGCCGCAATCCTCTTATACTATAAATTTGTAGTCAAGCGAATCATAATGGAAGGTAGAATATCATTCTTTAGTCAATTTACTGCTCACCCATTCATTTTAGATAACATAAAGCATGAAAATACATGATGCGGAGATTAAGAAGAATATGGATGCTATCAATAATGGGAAATTTTTAGAGTTAAAATTTAACAAGGTATGAGATATAATATTTGTGTCATGACATTGTATACATCCAAATCCACAGATAAAGTTTTTTATTTTTAATGGTTAACATATATATCCATTCTCTATTAAGGCAGGGAGCACACTGATGTATCCATATCTTCAGTAGAAGGATTGGTGGGGAAACATAAAGTATGTGATAATTTAATATAAATAAATGTTTCATGTATATCAGCAAGTGATGTCTAAAAGGAAAAAATTCTAATGGGATGAAACAACATTTGACCACACATACATGAAAATGAGAAAACATCCCCATGAACATTCTCACTAGACAAACAACGATATCAACGGTTATTAATTATATTTATTTTTTTGTGGATCATTTTAGAAAGACATATCACACTATTGAAATTCATGAGGATTTCTCACTTGATCAACATACAAGGATATACTTTAGATAAGAGGCCAATATTCATGGTGTTACATTATTGATTGTATCTAACTGAGATCTTATATTTACATTTATGATTTGGAAAATAATGTAATATTACCTAAAAACTATGTTAAACTAACTTACAGTTTATCCCCCCCAAAAAAATTCCTAGTTTGAATAGACTATACATACATAGGAAGATAAGTTTAGATAAATCTCAATGGACATAATAACAGGATGTGAACCACATATTCCTTTGGAAAAGTTCTATTACAATAATAGTTTTCATTCAAGAATCCATATTTCTTCATACCAATCCCTTAATGAAAATATATGCAGACCACCTGCATGTTGGGATTATAGCGGTGAACATAATAAGTTGTGACCTGAAATGGTCAAGGAAATAGTACAAATAATAAAAAGTAGTCAGTAGAACATTGGGGATTCATAATTTATATAAAATATCTATGCATATAATTATCAATGATACCTAAATTTTGAGGTTAGAGATATGTTATTCCATTGCATATCTCCTTGGAAGAGACTGATATGATTTAGGAATAAGGAATTCTTAGTCTTAGATACATCATCCAAATTTAGATTCATGATAGTATAAGAGTTTTTTCTAATAAATTAGAAATTACAATGATGATGTATCATATACATAAATTATTCCATGTTATCCTCTTGAGTATGTATATACCATACCCCTCAATTGTATTAAATTCAGACATGGAACATTTAGAAAACGATCTCTCTTTCTACCATCATCTGTTGAAGATATTGGACCATAGAGATAATGTTATACACAAAAAGAAAAATAACATGGTCAATGTAATGTAGTGAATTCACAAGTAAAAAGAGGTTTCATTGAATCCTAATGATTTGATGATAGAGAAGTACCCTCAATAGTTTTCACCGTTATTTGTAAATCGATATTTCAACGGTGAAATTTCTTATGTGGGGAAGAATTTAAAAACTTAAAACTTTATCAATCAAATTTCCATTAATAAAATTATTTCACATATTTTAAAACACATATATTACATATTGAAACAAAAAAAACATTTTTCAAGATAATATATTTTAATGAAGCCGTAAATAAATTTTATAATTGTTAGAACGTTTATTTTAAATAAAATTGATAAATTTCTATCAAAATTTTATTTATATAAAATTTTAACATTCTAAAATTCATAGTGTTAATTTTATAAAATATAATTTAATTATTGTCTTATCATTTCAAATATAGTTTTTTATAATATTTTTTAAAATTTTTATTAAATAAATTAATTTTTTGGCTAAAATTTGAAAATTAATTTTTTTTAGAAATATGATAACTATAGTAAAATGTTTGTTAAATGATCATTACTTAAAAGTTAACACTTATAATTGATCAAACATTATTTATAGAATGAAATTATATATATAGAGATACATTTAGAAACTGGTTAGTAGTATTTTTTAAGAACATGATTACAACCTATAAAAATAATTTTTATAAGTTCTATGTGTATCACATTAGAATTTTTTTTTTTAAAAAAATTATAAATTGAATTAAGTAAAATATTATTATTATTTAAAATTATAAAGTCAAAAATATGTAATTATGTTAATTTCATTATTGGAAAAAAATGTATTGTGGGACAAAAACATTACTGAGATAGAAGTAAAATGATGTGGATGTTTAAAGTTAAATGGTACAGGATTACAATATTTAAAAAAGATTAAAAATTAAATAGTTTTTATATGTTTCATAACCATAAAAATAATTTAAAATATCAATTTTCAACCAAATTATTAGAAATTAATTCCACCCAATAGTAGTTGTCATTAAATAAAAAATTATCAATATTTAATAACTTAAAACAACCCCTCCTCAAGTATATATATACTACAAATTTATCCTAACAGGGGTTTAGTATTATAAAATATCATAAACATACACTCATATACACTCCCCCATGACTAATTTATACTATTATCACCCAAGGACCAATTCTATGAACCTTAAGTTGTCCTTCAAGGAGGGGATAAGCAAGACGTAACTTTCTCAAACCATAACTCTTAATATATTTTCATATTCTACCTTATATTAAACTAATTGATCAATAAATGAATATTAAATATTGTTTCATGAATATAAGAAATATTTATACATATAATTTAATGTCTTATATCCATCCCCTTTTATATCTCCTCTAATTCGCAGAACTGAAGCCATTCTCTAAATTATGGGGGATAATTGTATCCATGGGAATCATTATTTTTTTTCAATTAACACCTTTAAAGCTACACATATAAGATCTATTATAATTAAATACAATTTAAATAGGTATATTATAATTTATTTCAGGTTATTTGTTGAATATATAGAAATTATATTAGATAAAACCATACTAGTTTATGACGGTTAAAAACACCTCTAAATCAACTAATCATTTACCAATATCTTTTTATTAAATGTTTTGTCACAATACCATAAATAATATTGATATATTGGATTATTTAAACATTTCAAAATGAATCAATTCCATTCAATTTCAATTTATGAGGTATATGTCCTTTAAATTTGAATATCCATAAATATACACAAGTGAAATATCCATGAAACCATTAAACAATTGTTCCCATAATGATGATATTGATCTTTATAACTCATAAAAATGTATGTAAATGAACTTTAAAAAATTAAAATAAATCATATACATTTAAAAAATGATATCAATCAATTAATTAATTAGTCTGATTTTATTATCATAGATTTTACATTCATGTGAAGATTTATATTGGACATAATGTTAGGGATCTCCCTGAAGCCCTATATTTATTTTGGGTTTTTGTTCCTCTCACTTTATCTTAATTTATCTCATTCTTATTTTTATATAACTATACTATGTTATATATATATGTTCTGCATATATCTATTTAATTAAATTTAGCTTTTATTGATAAGTAATTATAAGTTTTTAAAGTATCCCCACTCAATTCTTCTCAATTAGAAAACCCGATTAAAGGTAACTTATCTATTTTTACGTATTTTCAATATAAAAAATTCCGTATTATCCGACCCATATTTCTTAAAAGCACTATTTTTTTCATTAAACCCATTTTAGATCATTTATAGTTCAATGGAAGTAATTATTACATTGAAATCATTAATTACACTTTATTCATTTCTATAACACAATGCCTTAGTAGGTACATTTATAAAGTATTAAAGACACTATCATTCTTCTTTTAAACTTATATAGAAATTGTTATTCAATATCTACGATTATTATATATTTATGAATGACTAAGAATTATGTAAATCAAATATTTCAAGTATACCATTATCATATACTCTTTGGATATCCCTTATGGTATAGTTACATAACCCATTTACTACAATGGGATACCCTTATGTTTATTACTTATCTATGATTATTTATGTGGTACACATAAGCATGAACATGTTATTATTGGCTCATCCAAATAGTTCACCAATTATATGGAAATTTATTAGTCTCATGCTATGTAATATATGGGATTATGAGTAAGGTGAATATATTACGGTACTCTATCTACCATACTATATCATATTGGTAGTTAGCATTGACTCAAGTTTTTTCATGATATATGATTCTACCACATTTCTTTATTTTCAAGATAATATGATCCCATGTTTTAAATTCCCCCTGTGTTTATTTATGATCAATTTCTTTATGTTATCATACCATTCCTCTCGTCAAATTCCCCATGCGTTAATTCCAGGTATACTCCCTTGTTAGGATTTTTGTCTCACCCCTCTTGTCTATGTACATTCCAAGGTTATCTTATGTAGTTTTATATGATCAAAAGGAGTCAGGATACCATTATAGAAATTAACAAAAGGATTTTTTCTTAATTTATCATGATTTATATTTATATACTTATTATTCTAATTACACTATACGTTTTAATACGAATTTTAATTTTTTTATAAAGATATTCTTAAAATCATGTAACAATACGTGTAAAAGGCATAGATCTATATTAAAGAAGCTTAGTGATAAAGGAACTTCTATTCCGATAATATATTTTGAGACATATAATTCTATGTTGGTGATAAGGTATTATTATTAATATCTATATATCATAAAATTAGGATATTTTTATTGAAGTTAAAGGTAAGGTCTAGATTTATTAATCCCATCAGAATTCTTTATTGTATTTGGATGGTTTTTATCACATTGATCTTATACATAATCTCTCTAAAATATATGATGTGTACTATTTATCTCTCATAAAAAGGTATATATTATATACTTAAATGTTTTTGAACTTAGAGGTTGCAACACTAGAGGATGATATCTAGTATAGAGAACATATGGTATATATTATAAATCAATGATCTAATGAGTTTTGAAATAAGACTAATCACCTAAATAGTGTTTTTTTATGTAACCATAAAATTGATATATCTAAGTAGGAAATTGAAGATGGGATGAAAAAAATATATCCCCATTTTTATATCAGAGTGACATAATTTTTAGTGTGAAATTAATTTTAAGGGTTGTGTAATATAACACCCAAAGAATATATATATATATATATATATATATAATTTTATGTTCCATTGAAAAAAGTAAATTATTCAATAGATTTTTTAATAAGAAACCATGGGTTTAAATGAACCATTATATAGTATACAATTAAAAAACATACATTAATTTGGATGTATGAATATGTTTAACCACACATTAAAAAATATTCATAATGTTTCAATTTAATAAAAATGTATTTATTAATCCATAATTAATGAGAGCATAAAGTTTAGTAAATTCAGTTTATGCTCTAAAATTCTATTCTCAAAAAAACTATTATTGAATTTTTTAGATGGGTTTTATAATTAAATAAGCAAAATTATAGAAATGTAATTTTATAGAAATGAAATCATTTCTGAAATCATCATATCAAAATTATCTTAAAGTGAAATTTAGATATTTTCTAGAAAAAATTATTATTCAGTGAATATAATAAATACTAATGTTATAGAAAACTATATATTATATTAATATAGTAAAAATTAATTAATTTTTTGATATTAAAATTAAATTACTTCTTCTTGATTAAAAATAATAAACTAATTTTTTTTAAAAGTAATTATTAGTTTTCTTATAAAAATATTTTTATAAATATAAATGAATATTTTCATAAAATAATTTTGGATATATTTTCATGTTTTTACTTGAATTATTTTCTTTCACTTATATAAATTGAATTAAAAAAAATTTATTTCATATTTGGAATAAATTTTTTAATATTTTTTAATGAATTCAATTTATTTTTTTCAAAATGAATATATAATAAAAATAAATATGTTCTTAAATTAGTTAAGGTTAAAAAAATTTATAACAACGCTTAACTAATAGATAATGGTGACAGTACATTATAAAATATTATAAACCAATTTTCTAGCCATATTTATACATTATCACATATCATTTTATGTTACGAGTCTTTTGGAATAATTTTTCTTCTCTATGACAATATTATCTTTTAATCATTTTGAAAATTCAATGTGCATCATCTTTCTATCTAAAAGAAGGACACTAACTCTCTTATTTTATCCACACGTCAGGAGTTTATTATACTAATAAATACCTACCCCAATACATTACTGACATACCATACCAAATTATCTAATTTTTTTATTTGAATGTTATCCTTTCAAAGATTGATTTTAATGCAAAAGGAGGTTTCTCAATGATGTGGTATAACTCTTAACCACAAACATTAAAATTGACATAATTTTCCACCTTATTTTACATTTTTATATCTATAAATAACTTAATAATTATGCATAATAAATATTTTGATATTTTATTATGATGATAGAACAACCTTTTTCCTCATTTCCTTCAAATGTTAAATGAATGTATCACCCATGTGTAAATGAGGACTACCATATCAAAATAAAAATATAATTTATATCACATCACCATAATTAATGGTTTATTATTATAATGGATTAAATATTTATAAATTTTATTTTTTATAAAATTATCCTTCCTAAAATAATTAATATTATTTACCTTTATTTCTTTATTTTTATTATAAAATGAATACATTTTTCAGATGTACATATTGATTACTGTCACCATGAACAGTGTAATTAATTTTTTATATCTAAATTTTAAGGAAGATTAAAAATATTTATATATATACGATGAAATAATGATAACTTTACAAGGACTAAACCAATAAAAATGAAACTTTTATGAAATAAGAAACACCAAAACCAATAAATTATAATTTTAATAATAAATAAATAGAAAATCAGGTTTGATATGTTATATGTGGATAATATATGATATTATAAGTATTTAAATTAGTCTAGTATAAAATTATATATAAATATAAATTTTTTATGCAAATGGATTTATCACATTAGAAGTAATTTGAACACGAGGGAATGTTTTTTCATTACAAACTCATAGTTTAAAATAATGCTTTATTATTAAGTTTCAAATGATAAAATTTTATGATATACGAGAAAAAAATCTCACGAATTTTCCTAAACTCTCATTATTTTTAGAGAATTCATTTTCTCTTTCAATTTCCTCTCTTTATGTACTCATGATTACAAACAAATGTTTTTTATGAACATTGAACATATTTTCTACCACGATCATGATTTTTTTCATCCATTTCCACATTATCATTAAAATATTTTCAATATTTTTTTTACAATTGTGAAATTATTTATAAAATATATTTTTATCCAAGTTTCAGTTTCTTTATAAATATTTAAAATAATTAATTTTTTCCTCTTCCCAAAAAAATATTATTCATTTTTATAAAAAATAGTAATGGAATATAAATTATAAAATTTAACAAATAAATGAATTTTCCTACCATCATAACTAATATTGTTTTGAATCTTCCATTACATGTTTCAATGGTTAAATTTTATGGAATCTTATTCCACAAATGTTTTTATATATATCAATATTTAAATTATGTAATTGAAAATGAAATGGATATTTTCTTGAAAATTAATTTACTGAACATTTAAATGCATTTTAATCTATTATAACATCTTGTAATGATATATATTTTTGAATGGGGATATGATTCTATGATACCATCTATATTATTTCTCTATATGATTGATTTTTATAAAGAATAAATGTATATGAAACATGTTTTATTTTCTATGGGTCAAGATATGATTAATATTTTCATGATCATGTGGAAAATATATGAATGTATTGGGAATTTGTGATGGGTCGTGCCAATATTATATAGAATTATAAGGAATTAGTCAAATATGGATAAATTATGAGATATATTTGTTATTTTTCTCCTTTATTTCATGTTAAATATATTATGTGCTGACCTAATTTCATGGCAATAATTAAATGGGTAGATAATGTTTTAAGTTTATAAGTGTATGTGTGGAATGAGATTTATGTCTATATGATTATGTGAGGACATAATTTCATGTCCATAAATATATGAATGAGCATGTTGATATTTATACATGTTCACAATGTTATAATATTACGATTTTGTAACATTACTATGTTTATGATATGTTTTCATGGATCATGATTGATTATTTTATATTCTATACTATTATAAAGGTTTTATTTTGTTATGATGAAGCATTATTCCTAGACTCATGAATAAATTTATTTAACTAATTTTTTATGTGAATGGTATATTGTGATCAAATTATCATGAACATAATTTTACATATGATTGATAATTAATATCATATTTTTTTACCCTTACTGATCAGCTTAAGCTAACTACTTAATCGTCCATTATTCATCGTGTTTTCATTGAAGGTTCTACGTTTGATATGTTATAAAGGTAATTAATGTAGATTTGTTTAGAGTTGTTGAAGATCATTTATCAAATAATATGTTTATATATCAAGTATTTAAACACACTAAAAATTAATTGTTATATATTATGTATAATTTTATTATGTTTTGTAGATTTATCTATAATTATGTAATATTTATGTTTTTATGCTTTGTTAACCTCATCATTGACCCGAATTACCCTGGGAATTCAAAAATGAAACGTTTAAACCGATATTGTTTCCATAAATGAAATAATAATCTATTCACCTATTATATTATAATTAGGTGTTTCTTGAAATGTATTCTCAAGATAAATTCATCTATGTATGTAAATTCAAATACATCCTTTAGTTTACCCAGTTTTGTTTTTATCTCAATAATTTCAGTTTATATCTTGTTTCCCTATCAGCCATAGTTTTCATTAATAAATACACTCTATAGGATTATGATTTTTATTTTTTGAAGTATTATAACAAATTCTTATATGATTCATTAATTTATGTCAAAAGGTATTTTGAACCTTGGTGAAATTTAATTGAGTAATTTCATTCAAATTTTCTATATACATTTTATAAATTCCATATTTTTCATTTCCTTCCACTCAATTTAAAGATCTCCTTCCATTGAATTTTTAATATTAAAATCTAAATACTATTGAAGTCTGAATGATCCATATTTATAATTTATTTTTCTAGGTTTTTTGTTAAAAATTATGTATTTGGGCTCATAATAAATAATGTAAAATTGAATATTTCACCATATTTCTTGTCATAACTTGATGAATAAATAGACTTGAGTCTATGGGATTTGATCACCATATATAATTTATAATTAATTTATTGAAATAAATAAATAAATAAATAAATAATTTAATAATTATTTATTCAGTAAATATTTTCCCCCATCTTGGTGTTCAATAGTTGTGGAAAGAGGATTCAGGTGGTCGTGATTCACACATTCCCCATGCTCTGGAAAACATAATATTGTAAATCCTATGGTGCTAGAATGGAAGATCAAAATGATTTTATTATTTATAAATGATTACTATAAGAATAACTTTGTGGTCAAAAGGATTCATCTAATACTCTCTAGAGTTTAGAGGGTAAAGGAATAGAATATCTCTATGTTCATTAAATCCTACTACAGTGGGAGATCATATGATAATTTTTACTAGGAAATTATTATGTATTGATAAAGTTACGGTTAAGAATGATATAATATGGTCAATATAGTGATATAGTTAGATGAAAATAATTTCACATTTTTCCCTATTATTTTTATAATTTTTGATAATCCTCATGTATTTATAATAATATTATTATTATTATTTTCATAATGTCAACAATAGTCATGTATAAATAAATTGTATTTTTTCAATAAATAAATCAATATTTTTAAAATTAGTAGTTAATATATTATTTCTCACTATGAAAAAAACAAAACCAATCATTCATGTTAACTACTTAATGAACTTTAAATAAGAAATATTTATTTAAATAAAAAAATAATGATACATTAATTTCTAATACTGAAAATAAATAGTATATTAATAGCAATGGATAATACATCATTATTAAATTTCAAACTCGTGTTTTTTTTCTCTAATAATAGGTTACTGTATATTTATAATCAATCAAAACATAAATAATATTAATCCATGTATGGGAATAATATTTACTCACATTTAGGCCACATTCTCATTGGAATGAGTTGAAACCACTAAAAGTATAGGGTTTGAATCTAAAAACACACCATATCCTTCATAATGATAGTTTTAATAATGTAATACATCAATCGAACGAACACAATGTAATTTAATTCCATTATTAGAATATCTATAATCATGTAGGTTTCGTAATGGTTTCATAATCCTAACTGTTTGATATCTCTTTCTATGACTATTTGATAAAGTGCATGCTGATAGAACAATTTTTCCATAGACATAATCAAGTAGTTTCACACCCATCAAAGGAAAAGACATATAAATATTCATTAAATTTAGATAACTAATTTTTTCATTATTCATTAATTAAATATGATTAATGAATTATCTAACATATACTACCTAATCATGAATATATATCACCATGATTTTCATCAATTCATTAAAGCACATCACCTGGGAAATATTTTAATAATATTATTAAATTTAAAAAATCATTACACACTTTTTAAAATTGAATAAAAAATGACGCATATTACTGTGGATTTATTAATGAAAAGTCTTATTTTTTTAACGTAATTTTATTATAGATTTTCAATGGAAAAAATCATAATAATAAGTCCTAATGTAATATATTATCCCTACCCCTGATATAGAATATCATTTCTATCTCATAGAATTATATCATCTGAGCATATAACATATTTTTATGAATATTTTTATAACACATTTAGGTTCTCATCATAGTTGGGAATTTATCTTTCCATTCATTGTGATATCTACCATTATCAAATCATCATATACAATGTAACACATAAGAAGAATCATGACATGATACAAAACTATTAAATATTAATTATCTACTATTTTAATAAATAATAAAGTATATATATGTTGGTTCTTGTGTTCTAACTCCAATACATATCCCAATAAAACTTTTATACCATTAAAAATATAGTTCCTAAAAAATTAAAATAGAAATTCAATATTTATTAAAGGTTATGTTTTGATGATTTTACCTCCCTTTACCCTTCAATTCATGTACAATGTTCCATACAATAGACTAACATATATGAACAAGGAAACTTGAGTAATTTTCATCATTATTTTATTAATGATTTTTCTATATTAAGTGTAATACAAATAACATGAAAATATTATATTTTTCTTAGGACATGGAATATATATGAATTATTTATGTTCAATTAGACTTCCATTATTTAATAGAATTTTTACATCCCCCATTCTCATGATGTCATGTGATTTTTCAACAACTAGTTTAATTAAAACCAATAATCCATAAATATAATTCATTATATCCCCTTTTCACTAGAATAATGGAACGCTACAGTGAAATATATAACCTTACTATCTACTCATGTAATGAAAATCATGTGTATGTTGTCACTAATCTCCCTAGTAGGGATGAAATATTATACTTTATAAGTTTTTATTCCAAAATTTTATTATCTCTTGTAAAATTATTTCTCACGATAAAATTTAACCCACAATTCCAATAGTCTATATCATAACCCTTAATAAAAAATCATTAATTGAATACTTAAAATTAATATTTATATTTCCATATTTGATTATGATAATTGCAACCCAATTTATTCCCATTAAATAAATACAACATCGAAAGGATGAACAATATAACTATATTCTCAAGAAACATTTAGGTTTAGAGTTTTGGGGATTTATGATAAACCCTTCATAAACAATACCCATGTTGTTAAATGATAATTTCTTACACTGGACCTTGAATTTATTATTTCACATTACACCAACATCATTATCCAATTGAAATCATATCTATAACTACATTTTTATACATCAGTCATTATAACATGGTAGAACTAAAACATAATAAGGGTGATCTCAAATTCTTAGTAAGGGTAAACATAACAATTATTAAATGAATTTAATTAGTTATCAAAATATGTTCATATAGTTATGAATACATAATAAAAGTGGATGAGTATAAAATAAAAAAAATCATACCCATCAAACAAGGATTATCAAATATGAAAAATTGTAATATAGATTTAATAAAAAAAAATAATCAAAATAATCAATAGTAAATAGCCTTGTAATATTAATATTTATGTAATTAAACATTATAAAACCATGTATATCATAGATTAATCATATTCATATCGTAGAATATCTAAATATTGAATAATTATAGAACACTTACATTTAAGAAAACAATACATCCAACTTCTAATATATATTACTAAAGAACATATTCAATTCCCAATAAATTGGAGTGCATTATGGGAGACTCATTAATTTAATATATAATGGGCTCACTAAATGTTATCTTGGCTACCCTATCATATAATTTTCAAAAGGCTCACCTGACACTATGTTTCTTGGCCCATCATATATGTTGCACTGCGATCACCCGATGCTATCTAAGATGCCCCATCATAAAAGTAATTTCTAAGAACCACATGAAGGAAAATGTATAAATATATTAAATATAATTATAAATCTCATAAAACTAATCATTGACCCTATAAAAACTAATTTACTTGTGAAAAAAAAACATGTTCCATGACATTCTCTTAGATACATAATTAACCGTGTAAGAGAAATAGTTTTGATTATAATCTCTTTGAAACTACACTGTTCAATTCAAAGAATGAATGTATTTGGTATAAATACCAAATATCCCCAAAAATACTAGTATCATAAATGAATTTTGATAATTTTTAATGGAATTACCACTAAAATATAATTAAAATTTTTAAGGGAAAAATCATTTTCATTTTGAATATCACTTTTTAAAACAGAAATCATTTTGAAAAAAATTTTATTTTCAAAATATTTTCTGAAACCATGATATTGTAGAATATTAAGAAATAATTCTCTTAATAATAAAGATGTAAAATTTTAAAGTAACATTCAGTGAAATGTTAGTTAGGATGGTAGGTAATCCCGTACATAACGTAAATAAAATTCCATTTTCGTCCAAAAATTATTAGAAAGGTTATTTATTTAGAATTGTTAATGAATATTTCATTGAAAAGAAAATTAAACATTAAATTGTGTTAAAATGTCATTAATTAATTATTTTTATGATGTAAATAGTCTTTTAAATAATGTAACAAATCCCGTTTTTTAAGAAAACATATTTTCGACTAAATAGTGAAATAATGTCATATTTTATTAAAAATAATTCAAAAATAAAATTATAACCCAAATAGTGTAATATAATAATATTACATATAAATTTAATTAATAACCAGAGGAGAATAAAATACATGAGTCTCTTGTGGTATGAGACATAATATCTCATCATTGTAATCATAATCATTTACGATCTTGATAAACAATGAGATTGTAATAAAAGGGTCTTACCACATTGGTAACATTGAATCGTAATCTCTGAAGAAGAATACTGTTAACTAAAAATATATTATCATGAAACTAATTATATTAATAAAATAACATATAAAACAAGTATTTATAAACCTCATAAAATAATATGTTTATTACGTTATATATGTCTCATATATTGAAAATTGAGATAGGAATCCCTCACCGCATGGTAACATTGAAACTGTAAACCCCATAAAAAAGTTAGCCTAAAATAAGAAATGAAATATTAATAAAATAAAGTATAATAATCATAAAATACATTTAATGGAAGTATACACACCATAATACAATTATAATTAGTGAATACAAAATATATCTCATGGAAATATAAGTGAGATGAGAAAACACATACATCCAGTTCGATTTGTCATGCATTATCATAATCTTCCTGAAAAATTAATTTTTGATAATAGTTTTATTTATTAGGAACCATTTTCATGTTTAATCTTACTTATAATTCACTTATTACATTTTTATATATGGTAACATAATCAATTAGTTTTACATTAGATGTTTTGACAATCTTTGTCTTATGTGTCCAAAACAACATAGTAAGGATAACTATGGTCAAAGGGGATATTATTTAGAACATATATAGGCTCATAAAAAATGAATAATTATAATATTTAGAAATAAATTATTTTTGAAAACAAATCATAAAATTTGGTTATGGAATATAAACTAATGTCATGATCGTAGAGAGGGTAGGTCGTAGATATGCAAGAGTAACAATTCCTTTTTTCAATGATCATTATGGAAAGAAGGTATATAATATTTAATATTTATATATTTTTAATTATATAATAAATGACGTAATATTTAATTATATATACATATATATATATCATTATTATAATGTGGGGATTAAAAAAATGAATCACATTACTTTGAGGAGGTGGTAGTCCACACGTTTAAAAACAATGTTAGGTCTAATTCAGGGAATGAAAAGGAAGGAAAGAAAATTATATATTATATTGAAAAAAATATAAATATTTCATTATTATCATTATTATTTCATTTATGTCACATTTATTTATTATCATTACCCTTATTACCTTTCACATAATTAAGTAGTAAAAATGAATCAAATTGCCTGGTGAAGTGCTTGTTCACCGTACACATGAGTTAGATTATTATATCGCATAATTATTTGAATATAAAAGTGTATAAAAAATATATTGACTCTATACATGTAATTATGTTATAAATATCATATATAAACATTATATATATCATCATACCAAACAGTGAGGTGGTAATGGAAGGGAAATGACTTCTGTGAGGTCTGAGACCCACACATCCGGATTCAGAACATAAAAATGGTGTCACTTTTTTATAAATGGTAATTGAAAAAAGTGCATAATAAATATTACATTCAAAGAACACTTCTAGTATATGATCAATATAATTAAAAAATATAAAATTTATCAGATATGAATAATTATAGTTTCAAAATAAAATAAATATATCATTTTATATAGGCTTACCCCAAAAGTTAATTCATTCATCTTAGAAATTCTAAACGACCTATAAAAAACATTTAAACGAAGTATGAGTACCAAATTTCACAATAAGTGGTTTTAAAATTTGTGAACCATATTGTACAAAATCCCATTTTTAAAATAACATTTGAGAATTACTTTTTATATTATTTTTATAATACCTTATAATATACATTTATAAATACAATATGAAAATATCATTGAAATTATTTATGCTTTATGAGTAATAAAACACTATGAAAATAATAACATTAAAAAAATTATATGAAATAATCTAATGATATTTTTAAAACAATATGAAATCTATTTTATACAAAACACTGGGGTCACCTAAAAAATTGAAGGTTGTATTGGCCCTATGAATTTTCATAGGTATGAGTTCACTCTACAATTCCATACCATATTTACAATTTTCATGTTCCAAATTTTATAAAAACATTTTAAAAATTCTTTTACATATATGTAAATTTTTTTTATAGATTTTATGATTTTAAAACATGAAAACATATTACTTACATATATAAGTATTTATAAAAAATATATATTCAAATAAAACCATGTTCTTGATTTGAAATAATTAGACCTCATCCATATACCAAAAATATATGGATTGTTAATGGATGAATAAAAAATATTGTTGTATTTAAATTTAATTCCTTAAACACATAAAGTCTATTTTGAATGTTGTTTCCAAAAAAGAAAAAATTTACTAATTTTTCAAGCTTATATATATACAAATATATATACACCTACACATATATATATATATAATTATACATTCCATGATTGTTAAGAAAATTAATAAATATGGACATAAATTAAGATTATAAAAGATATGTAGTTCAATAAAAAATTAAAGAGATATAATTCAATGCATAAATAGAAGATATTCAAAATATTATAATTTATAAGTATTCCATAAAAACACAAATTTAAATAATAATGAACATTTTATTTAATATAAAATAATCCCCCTTACCTAATTGTAATATTGAAAAGAAAGAACCATATGAATATAATATAATACTTTATTTTGATATTATTTCCATTATGATAATAAAAACATGAAATAAATAAATATATATATGAAATAATTATTCCTCCTTCAGAATTAAAATTCTAATGATTATAATTTTAAAAAACACATTGAATAGAAATTATGATATAAAATAAATTCCCTTGAAAATACAATTTTTTAAACTGAATATTATAAGAATATATACATTAATCAAATATAATCCTAAAATGATACAATTTTTTTCAAACATAATTAAAATCGATTATGATCTAATCTATCAAACTGAATTTTCATTTGAAAAATAAACACACCATTACCAAAAACCAAAAATAAAAAAAATAATTTTAAAAATAAATAATCGAAATATTTTACATAAGGATAAAATTTTAAATCTACAAGTAACTAAAAATTATTTATTTCCTTGTGAAAATTTAATTTTTAAGAATTAAATATTGGAAAGAAAGCCTCAATTACAAAAAAAATTGGATTATAAAATTAATATTTCTAAATACATTGCAATAAAATAGATAATATAACATACATATTATTTTCAAAAGAGAACATCTCCTACAAGGATAAAATATTTCTCTCTCAGAATGTGAATACCGATAGAAAAAAAAAAGAAAAATAAGGCACTATACCACACATTTCAAATTTCCTCAGCCCCATTTTCCATAGTAAAAAACACTGTGTAGAAAAATTATAAATTTAGCAGAAAATTCTTGCATATTTCCCCCTACTGAAGTGAATTGTATTTGTGAAATATTATTTTCAAGATCCCAAATCTAGAATTTAAGATGATGTTTGTGACATATGAATTTTTGG
This sequence comes from Viscum album, assembly GCA_963277665.1. Lineage (NCBI taxonomy): Eukaryota > Viridiplantae > Streptophyta > Magnoliopsida > Santalales > Viscaceae > Viscum > Viscum album. The sequence continues at coordinate 66,839,527 of OY728126.1, forward strand.
GGGATATAAACTCTATAGTACCCCAAGGAAATGAAATCTTGAGGGGATTTCTGACACGAATTGGGTGAAGAAGTCCTTAGATTCACATGTTAACCCACATGTGTCTGAGGTGTTTTATAGCCTAAAGTAGGAACTGGATAGACCATCCATTAGCGATCCAAAGGATGATGGTCTGATACCGCATGATGCTACTCAAATTGAAAACTAGTTGAATGTGAGTACTGCCATTATGGTGTATGTAGTTATTGTGGAAGAGTTTTCCTCTATAGCTCCTTGCACTAAGGTGTTATGGTCGGGCAGTGGTGAGGTGTATAAGGGGAGGCATGCTGCTTCAGCTAAAGTGGTTAATAAAACAAGAACTATAAATCCAGGGTGTTCAGATTATTTTAGGCGGAATAATATACACTTGAGTAACAAATTTTACGGTCTTTCCATGTTTGGTTTGAGTTCGGATTGATCCTTCATGTTTTATGATGATGAGGTCTCCAAGAAAGATTCCAATAAAAGTGAGACTGAGATCTCAGTAGATGGATCATTAATCCCGAAAAGTAATCAACGCCATATGAGGAGGAAGGGGTTGACGGATTACACCTCCTTACCACAACATGTAGAGACCCAGTTTGTGAAAAAGACAAACTACAAGAAGTTGGCCATTGAGATTTTGAGCAACCAGAGACCAGGGGACTAGGGAATTGAACCTTTAGATTTACTTTTAAGATCTGAAGATGACGTGATTGATAATGTTCTATTTCTAAATGAAACAGAATAAGAGACTATTAAAATGATTGGGAGGTCACTAAGGGTGACTCTTACTGAGGAGAAATACTCATGGATTGAAAAATATTTTCTAATTCTAGTTTGGGGGGAGTTCAATAAATTAAAGAATAAAATCGAGGAATATATTCAGTCATGGGATCAGCTGGATTCTGATTTTGAAATTCAAATGATGCACGTTCTACGTACCCATGTTTCTTCTTTATCTAAGAAACCGTTCAGGGAAATTGATTCTGTAAATCTCAAGTTTCTTTTTAATGACTGTTTAAATTGATGTTTTGGTGGGTTGTTTTTGGTGGTTTTCTTGTTAGGTATATCTTTCGTTGGAACATTACTCTGTTAGTTTTATACTGGCTTTTGGAGATACATTAGATGGGTATCAGATGAGGACTCCTTCATTAGTGCATTTAATTCTGATTGGGATTATAGAGAGTATGGAAATGCCATCAGTTATGTGACTGTAGTCATATGCACATGACAGCTAGCATAATGACATGCTTTAGTGAAGGCTTTTCATCACAGTGAAACTGCTAGGGAGGGGAAGCTTCAGTTTGATGGCTTTTCTAATTTATGATTTCATTTTTTTGTAACATTGGACAATGTGGTTTCACACTATCCCTAAAATTTTTTTGATAAAAATATTAATTTTCAGTTCAATAAGTGACTACAGTATGTCAATTGAATAGATTTAATCAAATCATGAATCAACATAATGCACTTGATGATTAAATTATATTAGTTTAATCAGTCATCTTCACTAAGCTTCAATTGAAGAGAAACAACTAGCAGATATTTCTAAAAAATTCATACTCACACCATTTAAGCATTAGAATCTATACTGTTTCAAAGAGTGAATGTTTAAAAAAATTCCAAAACAATGGTATGAAATCATAATTCTGGGAGAAAAATCAAATATGTAGAAAAAAATAGAAATTAATACACCTAAAAGATAATCTAGAAAAGATATTTAGAAACCTAAAAAATTTAATATGCACCGACAATAAATAGATTCACAAATAAAAATAATAAAGACAACAATTACATACTCAGGTATGATCTTTATACCTTTTTTGTACATATAATGTGCAGTCCAACCCCTTCTTGGTGACCGAACCCAGACGATTCTCAGGTTCTAATCGGATGTCAAATAAACCCTTTAGTGCATGACCTGACTTCACATACAACAGCTTTCGGAATCCATTTGAGCTGAAACATCATCATCAATTCCATATGAACCCCTCATCGTTGACCTAGTTTCGCACTCTCTTAAGAAAGGCCTCTCATTTTTTGGTTCTATTAGAAATGATATCTGATTGAAAACCCTCAAACCCAATGTCTTAATTTTTTTATTTATATTTTAAAATTTTTTCATTTCATCTTATTTTAATTCATAAAAATATCTTAATTTTATATATTTAATATATTGATAATTTCATATATGTTTTATTTTTAATATTTATTAAAAATGAATATCATAAGTAAATTTTAGTAATTGTTCATATTTAAATATTAATACTATATTATATTTAAATCATTTATAAGAAGTTTATAGACATAATAATAGTATATCCCCCTGATAGTTTTCATTATAATTTATAAATTATTATATTCATAATTTAAAATTATATGTAATAGTTATAATTTTCATAAATTATTTATATTAATTTAGTGTTATTATATATATATATTTATATATATTACTATAAATTTATCATTACGAAATATATATAAGAATATTCATAATTTATAATTCAAATAATCATTAATTGTTTTACCATAATATACATTGAATAATTATTTCCCTAATGAAAATATAAAATAAATTTTTAATTTTTAAATTTTAACGAGTTTGGATAAGTTTCATAATATTAATTTAATATGTGTGAAGATACTTTGTATAAAATTGTAATTTAACTATTAAAATTATTATTTATTTACTTATTTACTACTAAATCATTACTCATTATTATTGTGCTTCATGTATAGTATTATTACTAATAATGAAATGATACAACAATACTAATAAAATAAATAATTATTTTTTAAAAAATTTGGATGTTACCTCCACATCCCCTCTATTAAATTAATTTTTCCCTCATTGTTTACTTGTTAGACTTGTGAAAATTAGGAATTTCCATCATCAGAATTTAGATAAAATATGACATCTGAAGAAACATTATTATTTATGATTCTATAACGACGATTTAATTTTCCTCAAAAGAAAACATTTAATCTCCATTGTTGACTACACTCTTCCTCCAATAAAAAATTTAAGGCCCTGAAACCATGCTTCAAAATTCATTACATAAATATGCTCTTCATATTCTAATATATAAGATAAATAAAACAATAAAAAAATACATATTTCAGTCCAAGAATATTTTCATTCTAGGATATGGAAAATTATAAAAACTATACATTTTATCATTTATTAAAAAGATAATTTTAAAATTAGAAAAAAATTACTTTTCATGCTCTAAATCTAAAATTGTTGGTGTCTATATTAAATTTTATTAAACACTTGTGAAATAAATTTTAAAAAATGGATGAGAGTATATTTTCTTAATAAGCGGTTTTAAAATCCTTGAACTATTTTTTATGAAATATCTTTTTTGAAAATAAAATTTTCAAAATACATTTGAATATTTTTATTATTATAAAAATATATAATACTTTTATAAATAAAATTGTATAATAAAATTGAAATTATTTATGCATTGAAAATACTACAACACATTGAAAAAAATTATATTCAGAAACATTATTAAAAATAATGCATTCATTTTTTCCATAAAATAATATGAAATATTTTGAAAAAAAAATTGGCTTTAGCTGAAACATTAATGGATTTCATTGGCCAACCAACTTTCCAAGGGATGAGTTCCCTCACCAATTTCCTTCCATATTTTCAAAATTCAAGTGACGAATTTTATAAAAATCATTTTTGACTTTTTATAAATTTATGTAAATTTTCTTGAAGGATTATATTCTTTAAAATCTAGAAAACATAATTACATACACATATTTATATTTATATACAATTATATTTCACTAGAAAATATTTTCTTGATTTAAAACAGTTGCATCTCATCACCATTTCATATAAAGATGGTTTGTTAATGAATAAATAATTAACAATGATGTATTTAAATGTCATTCATTAAAATCATAAAGTCTATTCTGAACGTAGTTTCCTATAAAGGAAAAATTTACAAATTGATGATTCATATATATATCAAATAAATATAAACATAAACATCTATATATAAATATTTATTTATGGAAGGAAATGAAAATAAAAAAAATATGGACATAATTATGACTTTGAATGACATGTATATAAATTAATAATTTGAAAAAATATTATTCCATGCATAAATACATGATCTTGAAAATATTATGATTTTTACATCATATATAAAATCATAATTTGATATAATAATAAACATTAAGTTTAAAATCATATAAACACCCTTAAATAATTTTAAACTCGAGAAGTTAAAACCATATAATCATTATATAATGTCTATTACAAACCTTTTTCTTTTACAATAATAAAGACATGAAATATATATAAATATATATAAATAATAAGAATTTACCACACAAAATAAAAATTATAATGAAATTTTATTTTAAAAATTACCTAGAAAAAGAAATTGCAATATTAAATAAATTCCATTATAATAGTAAAATTAAAAAAAATAAAAATTCATGAATAAATACTTATGTTAAGTAGAATCATGAAATCAAACAATAATTTCTCTTCCAAAATTAAATCAATTTTGATCATATAATTTTAAATGAATGAGAAATTGAAAATTAACCACTCCCATATGCCAAACCAGATTAAAAAATCATAATTTTTTTTAAAAACATAATTGTAATATTTTACTCAACAAATAATAAATTTAAATAAATAAATAACTGAATGATAATCATTCACTTATGAAAATAAAATTCTAAAGAATTAAATTTTTGAAAATAAAAGTTTCCATTAAATTTAATTTTGAACATAAAAACAATAATTATGAAAAAAATTGATAGAAATTAGATAATATCCCGATTATATTGTTTTCAGATGATCTCTTCTTCATTAATATAGAAACCATTCTCTCTCATACTCTCAAAATGGGATGAAACAAAGAAAATAAAAGAGAAATGAAACACTACGATGCCTATAAAAGATCCTCTGGATCATGTTCTAGATTCAAGCACATATATTAAAAAATGAAAATAGTGTCAAGGTAGTGCTTCTTATTTCTCCCAAACGATGCTCCATATTTATATAATCAACGAGCTGTATAGGTAAAATATTATTCGAGGTATTCATTTTTTATCATTTAAGATTAATTGTGTGATTGGTGAATTCATTATGATGGATAAATGAATCTAGAAAAAAATTATATGTTAATAAATGATTACATTATGTTCATTGAATATATTTTATCAAATCATGAAGGATAAAAATTCACATTTGTTTTTTTATGTTAATTTAATTAAGCATCCTTAAGAAGCTTCAACAGAACTGAATAAAACCTACAGAGAATGTTAACTTATCTAGATGCACACAATTAAATCATTGGAATCAATACAGTTTCAGATAGATAAGATTGATGAAAAAATCAAAATATATTGTATACAATATTTCTTTTAGTAGAAAAATGGAAATATATGAAAACTAGAGAAATTAATACAACAAAGAGAAACTGTGAAATGATATTTTGACACCTAAAAAATATATATAAACCTACCTACAATTTTGCTTCAAATCAAGTAGAAGAAGACAATAATAAACAAATAATTCTCAATGACTAAACCCTATACAACGTTCAGTGTTCTTTTTATATTTGTAGAATCCCTTTGTATGCTTGAGTCTATATTACACTTGATGGCCTCCCGACAATATTTTAGCTCTAACTTCATCACCATTTATTCTCATGTCTGTTAGATTTATCAGAGATATGGTTTCTCCCAAAATAGAATGCCTCGCCTTGTTTTGTCCTCCCATAAATGATATCTAATCAAAAACCACATGCATCTATTTGAATTCAGTTCAGTTTTATTTATTTTTTAATTTAATTTAATTATTTCATTACTAATCAAAATTTCAAAATTTCAAATATTTAACATATTCATAATTTCTTATATATTATATTTTCATAATTTTATAAAAATAAGTATCATAATAAAAATTTAGTAATACATTAGATTTTAAAACAATCATCATTTGAAATTTGAAATTTCTAAGAAACATTTTAAAATAGTTATATTTTAATATTCTATTAATAGTTTTCATTATAATTTATAAATTAATATATTGGAAAGACTAAATTTTTTGTAATAGTCATAGTTTTCATAAATTATTGAGTTTCATTAATTATTTATATATGGTATATTTACTATAGTAATATTAAAATTTGATAATATACATAAGAATATTGATAATTTATAAGTTTCAAAATCTTTAAAATTTTCTCTACATACATATAAATCGGGTATGAAATTATTTTTTTAAAATTCTATTTTAAATAAATTAATAATTAATAACTTTTATAGATTTTACAAAATTTTCTTAATTTAAATTTAATATACATGAACATTTTATGTATAAATTCAATATATAACATTTAAATATCTTATTTATTTTATTATTTTATTAATAAATCATTATTCATAAATATTTTTTTATCAATAGTAATATTATTGATATTTAATAAATAAAAAAATTCTAATAAATAATATAATTCTTTTATTAAAGATCACGATGTTACAACATCATTTCTTATGGTTGGAGTTCATCATACACATGAATGATGATTTAATAACACATTTGATGGAAGTGTGTATTGTTGTAGGTGATACCGTTAACATAAGAACATAGTATTATATTTAATATACATAGGATATAATATAAGAATATTTGAAGAAAATTTGATGTGGGGGAGAAATAATTAAAAAAAAAGTTATTTGATTACTGTTTCATATTCTACAGGTATCATATTTTGGTTTGCACCAAATGCCTTTATTAGTATGATTTCTACACAAAAAATGTTATAGAGGATGAGAGTTGGGAATATTTAGAGGTTATATTTGAAGGTACTTTTGAACCAATTTTTATGGATGTGTGAATAATATATTATAAGTGGTGGCCTTTTACATGTGGGGTTACCAATATACTAGTAATGATTTTTAAAAGAGAGAATTCAACACAAATAGTTTCATTGTCATCAGAACCCAATAATGGCCCATTATGTATCAGTCATACATTAATAATATAGCTAATAAATGTGTTTTGGATATGTTTTTATATCATTTTCACATTTTTTTTGAAATTCTAACCTCTTGGTAAACTCATTCATATAGAAATCAATATTATAAATTTTCACTGTTTTCACTAATATTTTTTGTCAATAAATTATGTTCCCTTATAAAAAACTATAAATTATTCTAATTTATAATTTTGGATCCATTTTTTCAAATTCAATTCATATATTTTTAAAAATTTAATTCAATATTAATCTCATAGATGCTGTGAGGTAGGAGATTTTTATGATACACATTTTTTTTAAAATGATCTTATGTTAGCTCTATTACTAATAAAAATAATTGTATGGAATGAAAATAATTTGTAATGATATATAATTAATATATTTAATTTATAATATTCCATATGATTGATTATTTTAATTAAATAAAATGGATTAGTATTATTCATTTTAAAATTTTTTAAGACAACCACATTTTAAACCCATGAACAAAGATATATTAAATAAAAATATAATGTATATCAAATTAAATAATAATATTAAACATTACAGGGGTTAATTTGAAATTATTCAAATATTTTAGTGAATTTTACATAATATTTTGAAATTAATTTTTTTTTAAAAAATCAATATTTTTTGAAAAATACCACAAATTCACTCAATGTAAATTTTGATATTCTGATTTGAAAAATAAATTCAATTTTACAAAACCAATTATCTAAAATATCTAATTTTTTTATATTATAAATTTCATCAAACAAAACAAAATATTATTTTTTATGAAAACATATTTGTTAAAATTAATTCAAATTACAAAAAACTGATTGATTATTTAATAATCATTTAACCAAAATTGTATATAGAGTAGGAAAATTTTATTACACATATCTATATAAATTAGTTATTACTGTTTATACCATCCACTATAATGGATAGTTCAAAATGGTAATGTATATCATCAGTCATTCAATATTTGTCTTGCATCTTCAATACACTATCGAAAAAAAATTCAGGGTTTTCTAGAATGCAAGCTAATCTTTTTTTCTTACAGTTTAACTGTGAATCTCTCTTTATTGAAAGAAAATTAAAGAACCCCTTTTAACAAGAATGGGTAAAGAGGAATTCCAATACCTGATAGGAAAAAATCCTTAAGAAAAATGAACTAAAAGTCCAAACATTGTCTTAAATGTCGAAATGGCAGTGAACATCATGAAAAGTAGCAGTGAAAGTCCCATCAGTCCCACTGGAGGCTGTACATAAAATAGTCAATATGAAATTTCACCCCCCTTCAAGAAGGTATATATTCCAAATCATCTATGAGACGATGATAAGAAAATCATATATCCAAGTATCACCAGAGATACCAGGAATCACATTATAGTCTCCAATCACACTAGAGCAGAAAATGATCACATCATGGTGCCAAATCAAATCAGATCATTTGAAAAGCACATCACGATTCCCAATCATACCAAAGCAAAATAGAAGAAGGTCATGGAAACAATGGTTGAGACAATGCGTGGAAAAGAACCCATCCCACACAAAAATATATTGTGGGATTGACAAATGGAAGGCACCATCACACATATCAATTTTTCGAGCCACCCACTAGAAAATGTAACAATGAAAACCACAATTGAAACCTGATGCAATTAAACATCAGACCAAAAAATCTATATATAATGAGAAGTAGGATTCCTATTAATCCATAAAATAATTGAAAGCTGAAATATGAGTATTAGCACCATAATCCTACATTTAGGGACACCCTCTCAGTGGCACCTGCAACAATATGCACTGTATATAACAAAATAGAAAAAAAACAATGTAAATGACACCAAGCACAACACTTCTCAAAGAAACATATATTCCGAGAAATCGGTAAAGAATCAAAAAAAAAATCATTCTAAATAAAGATAAGATCCCTGAACCATCATTCTTATGTCTACTCCATTAGAATAGCACATTCAGGTCCGCACCATGTTTCTAACAAGCACCAACGATCCAGATCCATAAAACTTGTGGAAGTCTAAAAGAGACCAGATCTAAAAGTATGGACCCTATAACCACTAATAGATGAATGATCCATCAACTAATGAAAGAAATAAAGATAATAATATTATAACTGAATACCCATTAAACCACATGATTCCCTCACGGGTACCATTACCATCAAACTCACCAGATCTAGCCACACAAAACAAAAAAACTCCAAACATGTTTGTAGCCATATGAGGAGGTCAATGCCTATATTTTACATCATGAACAACACTCGAATAAACACCCTCACATTCTCACTACCATGAGGCGTCATAAAAACTCATAACACTACAAGGGGGGCTATATTCAAAGTAGATCTGGAAATGAGTGGGGTATATAGTCAGATCTGAGATTCGTCGAAGCCATCGAGATTTCTAGGTAGATGACAGTACTGAGAAGGATAATGGGATAAGGTTTATGAGAATCTTTGGAAATTTGAATGAACCCTATCTAATGTCCGTGATTAAGAAAAAAATTTATATCTTAAAATTCACAAGAAAAATTATTAGTAGGAGCTCAAAATCTCAATGTAAGAACAAAAAATCCTAGAGATCTCATCTATGAGAATGCATACGAACCCCATGTTTGTTTATAACACATGATAAAATCAATTTTATGTTTATTTTACAAAATTAAATATATATTTATTCCTTTATTGTAATAGGATGTTACATTCTCCCCATTAAATGATTTTTTCCCATGAAATTATAACATTATCTCGGTAATCAATGTTTTGTTGTTTCAAAATAATAATTTATTAAATGTAAAATAAAAAGGATTAATAATTTTATTTAATAATAGATAAATGTTAACTACAAAGGGAATATTTAATAACAAATTACTAGGATTAAAAATCTGATAACATAGGTGTAAATGATGGAAGAAATATAAATATTTAGAAAGAGTGATTCAGTTATTTGATAATAATAAAATTAATGATCACTAGGAAGTTAAGGGGTTGAAAACAATAAAAATATGACAAAACACTATTATTTGATCAGGAATTAATGAAATATGATTAAATTTTTGATTACAGACTGTTTAACTATAGTTGAAGAATTGTCTCACCATCTAGACTAAGAGAAAATCAATATATACTTACATGATGTGTATAATTTCATCCCTTAAAAAATTTCCATCACAATGTTTTCATTTTCTCCAATTGATATTTATTCATGATGAATTTTCAAATCTTAAAGCACAAAAATGAAATTTTAAAGTACCACATATTCACCAAAAGCATAAAATTTTAATACTCCTATATATATAAATTAACCAATGAAATTATTAGAACACAATAAGATAATTCCAAATTTTAATTAACATTCTTGTGATACATTAATCTTCAAAAATAAATATTAATACCCAAATATGAAATAAAATCATTGCATAACCTAATATCCCTAAAAATAACCTAAAAATTACTGAGTTATTTTAGATAAATTATCATAACAAATATTTCAATTTTTTATCCTAACTATATAGTGATCATTATTTTAAGTAACACTAATAACATTGTAAGGAAATAACTTTTCAATCTTCTATTAATATGTATGATAAAACATGTGTTCTTAATATGCATGATTATATAATCCTTTAACCATATCAATAACTTTATAATAATTTTCTCAAAAGTTAAATTCATACTACATATCAAAAATATATATATTTAAAACAAATTCAACTTATTAAAATTAATCCTAAAATGTAATTAAACAATTCCAGTTTTTTACTACATAAAACAATGAAATGTGGTGTTTAAAAATATAGACTTCTGATCGACCATAATATTATATAACCATGATGTTTTTTATAACTCTTAAGATAACCTCACATGAATACATCATAATCATAAAAATTATCTAAGCATTAACTCTAATATTAATTATAAGATCCACGAACCCACACTCCCGAATCCAATAATGAAAAAATAATCTCCACATTTGCTGAATTAACGAGGATAATTATCTCCTAATTTTTCCCATCCAAAAAATAGACTATCATAAAGAAGAATAAGATCATATGAATTTTCATGATCATTTTGGTTTATAGATTTATTGAATTAGGAAAAACTCCTACTTGAAAAATAATTGTGTCATTAAATGAGTATTTATCCCACTTATCTAGGATTTTTATGTCATATTATGTCATAATCATCAGCCTTATGGAATCCCATCCAGATTGAATTCATTTATATTGATTATTAATAACATGGTAGAGAAAGTAAAAATAAGAATAGCGAGCTCAAACGCACAGTATGTGTAAACATAATTATTATCAAATAATGTAATCAATCTGGGTAAGAAAGAAATAAGGGTATGAATAAATGATGAATGTGCATGATTATAAAATAATAAAATTCTTACCCTTAAATTCCTCGATCATCAAACATAAAAACATAATATAAGAATTTCAAAAAGGAGATTGTCATATAAATCAATTAAAAAGATAAATGTGATATCAATATATATAAAATGAATCATTATAAACCCATATTAATCATAGAAAAAAAATATTTGTATTTTGGAGAATCATCTAATGCAAACCTTATAGAACCCTTGAAATTGTAATTACCATACCTACAAAATTCATTATAATATATAGAGAACATAGTCATTAACCATTGCATTGGACCATTGTCTAGGAACACCCTTCAAATTCGTTATTACAGGCTCACCTAGTGTAATATAAGACACACCATTATATAAACTCTAATAGTTTCACCCAGTCCTATCAAGGATACCCTATTGTATATTATGTAATGGAATCATCCGGTGATCTTTTTTACTCCCCATCATGTATGTAAATTATAAAAATCAGATAATTAATAAGGTAAAAAGATCATCGATATCATCATAAAAATGATAAGAAATCATTATTCATTTCATAATATGGTTAACCAGTGGAAAATTAATAGGTAACATGACAATATTTTGAAACATTATTAACTCATTGATGAGAAATTGTATTCATAATAAAATTTGGAAATAATATTATTAAATCTAGAGAATTATTTTGGATGCTATAAATATAGAATATTCCTAGTGTAGGAAAATAACAACATGGTTATTTTACATTTATTAATGGAAATAGAATTAAAATACCATTATAACATTCTTGATATACATATCAATTCATTTTTCAAATAAAAATTTAAAAAATAAAATATTTCGTCAGTCCTTTACATTGAAAACAATTTTCTAAAACCGATAATTTACATAATATGATGAAAAAATGTTATTTTTTAAAAAATATTGTAAACTTCTTATGGTAGTTTAATATAAATTAATTTCATATCGGTTTTTAATTCTATACATATCATATAGAAAATTATTATTTAATGGTAAAAATTATTGAAATGTTCCTTTTTTAGAAAGTGAAGCGAAAATTTTCATCAAAACATTTTATGAAAAGAAGAAATGTTTAAAAAAACATTTAAAATTAATTTTCAAATTGGTAAAAATATATTTAGAAACTTTTTTAGAAAAAAAATGTTTTTGGAAGAAAATAGATTTCTGACTGAAGAGAGAATCATAAATATATTTTATTAAAAATAAAAAACAAAATAATTATGTACCAAAGATTAGAAAAATAGAACCCTTAAGTTTAACTTTATTGATTAACCATAGTTGAATAAAAATTATGATATTTTTGATGATGTAATATAAGATCCCACAATTGTAATCATATGTAATCCCAATAAATGAGGCGATTGTGCCAAATTACTCATACCATAATTGAAACATTGAATCATAATCCCTGTGGGAGAATATAGATAAAATAAATATATATTTTGATGAATATTTAGATATATGTGATATAAAATTCCAAAGGATCAATATATATACCTCATAAAAGAATATAGTTGTATAAAAAAACATAAATGTCAAAAAAGTCAAACAGAGACAAGCATCCATTAACACTTTGGTCACATTGAAACTAAAAACCCCCTGAAATATACATTATCAAATGGATATAAAATACACATAGAATAATTTATAGTAATATTTCAATTAATTAATGGTAATTATATACATCACAAGATAAATATAAGTGATGAATATGGAATATACCACATAGATTTAAATGTTAGATTATAAAACACTTACCTCAAGTATGATTCATCGTGCTTGTTGTATACATACCTAAATAATTAACATATGTTAATTATTTAAATTATTGGTAAATATTTTCATTTTTAATATAACTTTTATTTAACTTATTAAATTATAATATATTATTACTTATATAATAAGTATTTATTAGATATTTTGACCATATTTGGTTTGTGTGTCAAAAACTACATCAGCTGGTAAAAAATTGTCAATTAGATCATTATTTAAAAATATCTAGAATAATAAAAGGTAATAATTATCATATTTATTCATAAATTATTATTTTATATCCAATATCTTGTAATGTTTATGATAAATTTACTTTTTATATGATATTAAGGAGAGTATATCGTCTGCACGCATGAGTACACTTTCCATTTATCAATGATCATTATTGAAAGAAATTATGAAATATTTTATCATTAAAAAATTATAATTAAATAATAAATTAAATAGAATTTAATTATATTTAACTATATATAATTCTTATGATGTAGTTATTAAAAAAGAAATCACATCACTTCGAAGAGCTGGTACTCCACAGATCCATGAACAACGTTTTCACCTTCCTAGTGAGTTATTTGTTAAAATAAAATAATATATTATTTGTCAAAAAAGATAACTATATCATTAATATAATAGATATTTCATTTTTGTAACATATATTTATTATCCTTACCTTCATTTACAAATTTACAACACATTGCTAAAAATGAATAACATCGATTCATGTGATGGTAGTCTTTTCTACAGACGAAATGGAAAATGAATGACATCATTCTCCTAGGCGTTTGTATGACGTACAAATGAATGATGAATTTGTAACCCATTTGATGGATACGTGTGTGGTTTTATGTAATTCCCTTAACATAAAAACATTCTAGTATATTATATATAAAAAATTAATATATAATGACATTTATAGAATAATTTAAGTTGTGTATAATGAAATTAATCATAAATAGGATTTGATGAAAGATACTAGTTATTGGGATAACACCTTTTGGTTCAAGCTAGAGGCCTTACTCAGTTGTATTTATTAACCAAATATGGATTATATTATTATATGATTTAATTTGAGAAGTTATTTTGGTATTTTCCTAGGAACCAATTGTTTTTCATGGTTTAAGGAAGAGAGTAGATGGGCGACCTTTTTTATGTTAGGTGAGTGGAACACATGTTAGTTTTTTTAAAGTGTGAGTCCCACAAAAAATTTAAGGTAGTAGGCACAAAAATGGTCCATTATATATTCTATTTTTGATATGGTAATTTGGCTCTATAAAATGAGTGTTGGAAGAGTTTTTACATCATTTTTGTTCATAAATAAACACAATTTTACATTTATCTCTATGATTAATTTTAACTATTTTCACTAAACATTGTGGTAAGATATAAATTAAACCTAATTATAAATTGACAATTATCTAAACTAAAAAATATACTCCATTTTTCCAAATTCAATTCACAAAAATGGAAAAATACCTTTTATTATTAAATAATTAAATGCGTCAAGACAATGAGTTTTTTAGAATAGTATTTTTTGAAAAAAGATTATTCTATATTAACACTATGAAAAATAATATTAACAATTGAATAAAACTTAATTAATATTTATTATACAAAATCAATAAATTTAAAATAAATCATTCATGATTATGGAATATATTAATTAATTAATATGTATAAATATTATTCAATTTAAAACAGCTTTTACAAAACCCAGATTTCAAACCCAAAAACAAACATATAATAAAAACAAACATAAACATGAATAAAAGTTATTGTGTTAATTAAATATAAAATATTTTTCTTTAAAAAAATATTTAAATTATATTATTACTTTCAAATTAATAAATTTACATAAATGAATATTCATTTTTCAAAAATCGGTATCATTATCTATTCACTAAAAGACATTACTTTTTGAAAAATCCCAAAATTTCACTCACATTATATTTTGATACTTTGATTCCAAAAAATGAAGTTAATTTAATGAAATCAATTTTCTAAAATTAAAAAAAATATTGTAATATTATATTCAGTAAGAGTAATAAAAAATATATATTGAATAAACTGTGATTTTGAAAAAGAAAATAATTTTATTAAATTTTATGGATTATTCAATAAACACTGATAAAAAATTTAATATAGATTAGGATATATATATATATATGTATATAATTTAGTTAATAAGATTAATACCCACAAATTTTGAATCTATGTTTAAAGGGTTCTATATATTATAGGTTATTTAAATTTAGTGTTTTGTGTTGAGTATACTATCAAAC
Source organism: Viscum album (assembly GCA_963277665.1). Taxonomy (NCBI): domain Eukaryota; kingdom Viridiplantae; phylum Streptophyta; class Magnoliopsida; order Santalales; family Viscaceae; genus Viscum; species Viscum album. The sequence goes on from OY728126.1 coordinate 66,855,013, forward strand.
ATAAAAATCTAATAGTTGTGTGTAACACAAGATAAACTATGTTTTTTATAACATAATATAGTATAAGTGTTTTGGGTCATTTATTATATTTAATATAAAATTAATGATTTAGAATCTTTTGATGTTAAAGACGGACCTAAGTCTGGTAGATTTACCTTTACTCCCCCCTTAAATTTTCCTCTGATCATAATTGAATTATTCGATGAGGTCGTCTTCTTCTAGTATCACCATTAAATTAATCATTTTAGGATTCAAAATTATACCTCCATATACTTCCTATACAGAGAAAAAATTTACAGATATCCTCAAAGATCATGTTAGTTTTTCAATTGGGTTTGTCTACTGTAATCACTATTTCATTATAGTATTATCATAATGATGATCATGATTGTATGTCCCAAACATCTTAACCTTCATATATTGTACCTAGAATTTGATCATATAGATGTAATTCACATTATTGAAAACAATACTCATTTCTAATATCAGCATATTAGATAGTTGTTACATTAATCACAACTTGTCTAGTGTTGTAGGCTTCCCATACCATTCTATCAATGATTCCATAAACTCTAACATAGTTCTATTCTCCCAAATGATGAAGTCCACCATCTATACCAAAAAAATCTTCCACAAAACTAAAGTATTTTAATCATTATTTTCCATATATCATTTTTCAATTTCCTTTAGATTATCATATTTTTAGAAAACATAAATATATTTGAGGTGATCTAGATCTTTATTTTCATCATTAAGTATATTCCATCATATCATTTGATCTAAACCTTAATATTTTCTTAAATTATCTACTTTGAACATAATGATTCCCATCAAATAAATAGACCTATAATGAAGGATAACTGACCTATTTCTACATAAAATTTTGAGCCTCTATAAACCACATTATTCTTAATAAAAATTTATTAGAATCACATATATACTTCAGAGATTAGAATTTTACCATCCAAATATCACATGGGTAGAATGAAAATCAATATAAGGAACTCACTAAATCTATGTGAAAATTTTTTTGGAAGAAAATAGCTTCAATCAGATCTCTAAAATAAATTTATTACTAAATAAAACTAAATAAAACAAATATAAAAAAACATTCAACTGAAATTAATAATTGAAATAAATAATGAAAAATACATAATATGGTTTTTCGAGGTTTATAATTATTTCAACATCCACAATGAGAATCATTACATTCCATTATATCATATATAAAAAAGATAAAATACATTTTTACTAGGTAACCATGTTGATCGTTAAAATATGATGATAAATGAATCCCCAGTAAAGTAGTATCCTTCCCCATTACCGGGGGTCTCCATCCACCATCTGGTAAAAATGAATTCTGAAATTTGTGCGGGTCTATCAATTGAACTATTTAACCACTTTACCATTATAGATTTCCTCCATCTGACTTCTTATTATTGGTATGATAGTAATGCTCATAGCAACTCACTATTTCCTCTAAAATTCCATGATCCAGGTTCATTCAAATACTCAATTTCACCATATTGTAATTTTAACACATGGAGAACATATTTTGAGTTTAATTCTAGATTAGAATCCATCATATTATAACCATCACCTAAACACCACATTTATGTATCCCTGAATATGGATACCACTAAAGTGATATTGTTGTAGGGTTCTCTAGAGTTTCTCCCTTAATTTAATTTAACCATTCATACATAGAGTCTTTCCAATATGAATGAATATAATTTTATTATCATTATATTTTACTTAACCAATGGAATTGTTAAAGACCATATTTTGTGTGATATTTATATAAAAGGGTACATCTAACGGAGTATTTAATCTTTGGTATCTATGGTTTTGTTTTCTTGGAATAATATTTGAAGAATATTTTTATGTTTTGTCTATAAAAAGATTAACTAAATGAAGACTATCGATTTCCATTATCTATATATACATAGTGATATTTGTTAATTCTTCTATAGTATTTATATATTTAATTAAATAGTTTTTTTAGATTGCCTATATATCAATTTTTGATGTATTTTTTGGATGATATCCTTATTTATTCCTAATTAGTAAAATATAATAGGAAGAAACATGATATTGAATTTAGATAATTTTTGTGATTATATTTTGTACATTATCTTTTCTAAATTTCATTTTTGTATTAAATTGGTGATGTTCATAACTCATATTATTTGGGTTAAATGAAATTATACTAACCTAGATAGGTTCAATATAGTGTCATATTTGGAATGATTAGAGAACATGTTTTAAAAAATGGATTTTTTTGAGGTTTGATAGATAATACTATACATTGATTCAAGACATATCAATGTTATATTATCATTATATTGATTCAACCTAGAATGGATAAATGTTTTAGTGGAGTATGAGATTTCCATGAAAAACTATATAGTTAAATAGGGTGATAAATTTAATGTTGGTTTTACTATTCCAATAATTTGATGTTAATATAAAGAATATTATATCACATCAAATTTTCCCCAGGATGTTTTATGATATAAAAAATGAATTTTATCAATGATGGGATATTTTTTTTAAACCCTCATAAGAATATCTTCCCTATGAATGAATTAGAATGAGTTATTATTTATCATACTATAAATATTTTGATGTGTGAGTATTTATGTTAGCGATTATGTTTTTTACAAATAATAAAATCCTTTTGCATATGTTTATATAGAATAACCTCAATTTGAAATAAAAAATGGAAATAGAATAGCTTTTGAAATTTTATTTTGTCAATTTATACATACCAGGAAAAGTAAATTCAATAGATGGTGTATTACGAATAAATACTCGGACTTGGGTTCTAAAAAAGGTAAAATTGATGCTTGTTAATGGAATTATTAGAAAATGTTCACTTGGTGGTGTGGGGGTTGAAAATTTGTGTAATCATAATTTTTATGATTGTTAAATCTATTTTTTGGAGAATGTGAAACAAGGTAAATTACCTACTATTAACAATAAAAATGAGGGATTTTTTAAAAAGATTTTAATCCATTGAGGGATGGTTGGTTCTGAATTATCATTTCTAGTTTTTTAAGATGAGAGGTGGTTGTTTTTCAAGAATATGTGTTATTTTTTGAAATATATTAAATATTCATGTTGAGTAGTGTCTCCTTGATTAAAAAATATGTATCAGATTATCTTGTGAATTTTTTTCTGGTCAATTATAAATAACTATGTGGCATGAATTTTATTTTCATTACAAATTTTTTCAATAATGGAAGATACATCACTAGAAACTTCTATTATTATTTCATTCTCTTTTGATTCAGATATGAAAATGAAGGATATTCTAATTCCCTTTGGGATTTGGTTATAGAATTCATCATATTAACATGGTTTTATTTCAATTTCATTGGATCATATCATTAAGATAGATAATTTCCCTCCAATATATGGAAAATTTTTAATTGTGGAGTTTTTAAGCCTTTATTTTTTGGTGATTAATAATTTCCTTATAGTTTTTATGTGTATTATTTAGGTTAGAGAGTTGTGGATTACAATCATAAAATTTAAAATACTCGGTAGATCCTTGGTATTGAAATTTAATATGAGTACCACATACCATCCTAAAATAGATGGGAAATAAATCCTTGGGTTTCCAAAGATATTCTGTTATTTTTTATTGTCTTTGAGGAGTGTATTGGAGGATCATCGTATATTATATTATTTTTTGTAAATAAATTTATCATACATGAATTTTTAGTGAACCATTTATGTAATTGTATTTTCATCTATGTTAGTTACTTTAATATTTGAATAAAATAGATTATAATACTCTTATATGACCCAATTTAGTATGATAGGCAATGGAATGAGTTATGATAATTTAATATTATGTTTTTACCTTAAGGTTTAAATAATAATTAAACAAATTATTTTAAAAAAACTAATATATGATAATTGAGATTTTTTTCTTGACTGTGATTACCATGTTTGGGTATAGACAACATTCGAAATAGAGAATGTTTATTCCAATATATAGTAAGGTATTTAAATTAATTAATTAGATTAGAGATGTTTTATATAGATTTTACATGGAATGATGTTTTTAAAAATACCATTATGTTTTTATTGTTTTATAAATGAATACATTTTTTGTAGACCTAGATTATTTTGTTGGTTTGGAGGAAATTGATTTGGATACTAACACTTCTTATATGGAGAAACTGATTTGGGATGTGGATTATTCATAAAATAGATATTGGGGATGGTTTATTCATATGCCTTGGTTGTTTTATAATATCTTTAAAAAGGTATAATTTTGAGAGAAATATGGAGATGATGAAGTAATGATCAATGTTGTTCTTATATTAAAGATCTCATTGACATTTTAAGGGACAAATTCCATATGGTTGGGTGAATTGTATAGCCTCAAAATTATATCGTTCTTGTATGTTTGAGTTTTTAAGATATGGTGATGAAATTTTGTCTTTTTGGAGATATAGGTATAGTAGAGACATTAGGAAAAAATTTACAGATTAATAAGGTTTTTTAAAAAATTATTATAGTTTTTCATAATGGTAAAAAATGTTTTTCCAAACCATGAAAAAAATTCATGCACATCGACAATGATTGTAAATTTTTTTATTCTATAGTAAATTATAACCTCGATTAATTTTTTTTTCATCATATAATATTGTTATACCATAAATAGGATTTTGGGTGTGAATTTTGAGATTCTACATCAATCAATAAATATTTTACTTCATGGATCATTCGAATCAACATTGAATCAATTTATATTCGTTTTGGATCTCTAATTTTCAATCCCATGATCCTATGGTATTTTAAAAATCTAAACAGAAAAATATTGTAATAGAAAATTTATGATTTTATATTTAGACTAAATTTTTATCTTATTAGTGATTTTAATGATTTGATTCCATAATGTGATTAAAAATCATGGATTTTGGGGAATTTTAAGAAAATTATATAACTATGTAGGTCTCTATGATCCCTTATCCAAATTATATATATTTTTTCTTAATTGGTAACTATTCATTATGAATTGATATTCCTTAAATTTTTTCTTGATTTATATTGAAATTGGTATTTTTAGAATAATTAAATCATTTTGTTAATTTGGAGTTATTTGAACCCCTTTTTAAAATAAATTGGTAATTGGAAAAAATAAAATTTCAGTTTAGGGGATTTGATTTACATTGGATGTGGGAATGATGTTTTACTGAAGTTGATGTGTTCAATTTGAAATTAAAATTGTGTTTTTATTAGGATTTTTAAAATGATAGATTCATATAAATACATATTTTAGAATATAAAATTAGGTTTTTTAATAGATTTTCAGTCTTAAGTAGTTTTTTTTAATGTGTGTTTTAAAACTGTATTTGAAAATTTTCATATTGGGATGTTGAATGTATTAAATATGGTTTTCTGATATTTTTTTCTAAACCTATTACATTCATCTAAAAGGATGTGTTGAAAAGTTGTTTTTAAGGTGGTTAAAGGTTCATATAACTGGAAAAAATGGTAAAAATAATTGATGGGTGAGTTTTGAACATATTAATGGGGTACCATACATATTAAATCAAGGGAGAGGAAAAATATAGAAAAATTAATTTTTTAATTGATTATAATTAGGTAGTCATAGCCTACGAATTTATTATAATTTTTAAAATGAATGATTTACGTTTTATGTGGGAAATTATGGATTTTATATTATATTTCGAGGATGTTAATTTTTTTATTTTTTAATGTATACTTCCATTTAGTTTTTGAGATGATTGTTCTTGTTAAAATGGGTTTTATAAAGGAAAAATGGGACATACATTTTTTGTAATTGGATTTTTAAATAGTTTTTTCTATAATATATATAAATTACTTATAATGGAATATTTGTTAATGAAATATCTTTTTCAAATTAATTATTCTTTATTCAAAAATTTATTCCATTTACAATAGTGAATTTTTAATTTATACTTATTTTTTTAATGGATGTGATTTGGAGTTTTGAGGAAATATTTATAATATTTTACTTACACCATATAATGTCATGTCTGTCGACATGATGACTTGGTTGAAAGTGGTGTAAGAAATGGTAATAAATAATTCTTCATCAGTGATGAGTCATAGTTCCATATTTCAGTTACATCGAAGTAGATGGTGCGTCATGGTTCATGTTTTTTATTGATTCCATCTTATGTTTCATATAATTTATTTTATATATTTGTTCCATATTTTTTTCATAAAATAAAATAAATTTATTTATTTATATTTATTAAAAATATTATGTTTCAAAATTAAATTTCATCTTGAAAATGCACTATTTTTTATTTTATTATTGAGGGGAAATCAATCCCCATTATACATTTTTATACCTTGCTACGTATCAATAGCTTATGGTTATTAAAGGGTGTTGTTGAGGCTATATGAAATTATATATTGTATCTTATGATATGGGTTCTCAGGTTGGGAATGTATAATACATCATTTATTATAAAACAATTGTCAAATAATATGTCTTTAGGATTATAATTTTTTTCTGAATCCTTTTGGCATTATATATTGTGTTTTTTGTGATAAAATGTGATTTACTGAATGTATTATCCCTATATTTAAATTTTAGTGAAAATCTTATTTCATTAATCAACCTGATAAAATAATGAATCATTTTTCATTAATAAAATATGCTATTTTTTGTCATCATTTTTATATTTTCATGAAAAAATTGAGAGTTTTAGCAGAATGAAATTTTATTATGGTTTTTTTATAATTATGTAAATATTTAAATAAAATTTTTAATGAAAAAATATATTACGTATTAATTAATTTTAATTGATATAGTAAATTTTACATATTCTTTTTATATTCATCATTTATATATTAATTTTATTTTTTATCTTAATAGGTAATTTATTTCTAAATTGCTATGATTTTACATTTTATCCTTTGTGAAATTTTGAAAAATTACAAAGTAAAAATTTTCATAATGATATTATAACATTAGTAGTATTTTTTAATAAAACAATCAAGAGCTAACTAATATGTAGAATAATTGTTTACTACCGTTATGTTGCATAATATTTATTTATCATTTTATCATTTTAAATGATCTTTTCTGTTTTCTGAGAAAAAATATTTTTGTCTCACCACTCTATGGAATCAGCCTTAAAAATTACATAATCCAGTGCCTTTATACATAATTATCATTATTTTATGTCAAAATTTTGTTTTCGTTTAGAGTTTTACCAAATTAGTCATATCTAATAAATAAAAAATTCATATATTATAAAATGTACAAACCAAATAAACATCCATTTTTCTAAGTATATTAAAAAATTATAGTGAAACCAATCTTCCATTCATGAATAAACTTCATGAAATTGAACATTATATCTTTTTTATTCTATCTAATACAAGAACCCTATGAAATATATTTAGAAATATTGGATGAACCCAACAATATACTTAACGAAACATAAAATAATTAAATACATTAGTCCATTAAAAATATGAAAACACATAAAAATTTACCTTTATCCCCATATTCTTTGAGTTTATGTAATATATCATATCCTCCTAAAACATAGAATCATTTCCATAAGGTAAAAACATTAAAACCCATACTAATAAAGTAGATTTTTCTTGGAATCATGGAGAATTATATTCATAAATCATGGTAGATATAACTAGCTTACATTTATAATCTATAGGAAAAACAGCCAGATTTATTTCCTTCTCACTGCCAATGATGATATGGAATATTTCCATATGCATGTGAGAGCAATATCATTATCACTAATCATTCAAGTTGTATCGAGAATACCCATTGTATAAAATATATCGGGCTCGACTTACAAATATGTTGTATAAGTATTTCATATTATACAATCTACACCAAACCAAGTCATCATCATCTATAATGACGAATTATCATATCATAAAATAAAAACATTTATTATTGAAACATTTCATCATAAAACCTTAAAAATAAATTCTAGTGAACCATTACACAAAAATTATTCAGATATCCAATTAACTGTTCTTTTTAAATACACATTTTATATATTAAAATACATGGAACCATGGGAATGATGGTATTAATATGAATAAAACATTGAATATTATAAAGGATTTCAAAAATGACATTCTATTTTTTTTGAAGGGAATTCAATTGAAAAATTATACATTAAAATATAAACAACAATTTACCTTTTGTAATTAATGTCGAACCACTATATATAAAATATCTAAAAAATATTTTTTGGAATACATTGAAATAAGTCAAAAGATTTATAAAATGAAACTTATAATTATTTTATTAAAAAATTAGTACATTATTTAAAAAAAAAATAAGAACATTTACATGGATGAAAAAATATATAAAACAAACATAAAAAAATTTAAATTAATGTTTCACTTTAATGTGTACCTTGCGTCGAGTATGAATTATCCCATGTATTCAATATCACCATGAGTAAAAAAACATATGATTTTTATTTAATTTATTAATAACATTTTTCTTGTATATTATTCATTTTATTTTATTAACTTCCATGTAATATTCAATCACTTAATAATTTATGTTCATGTATGGCATTTTGCTAACATTCAGTGAATATGTGAAAATAGGGATTTATAAAGATGACTTTGGTCAAAGTGAATATTATTACATCATCTTATGAATAATAATAGTTACAAAACTATCATTTGAAAACATAAATTTTAGTATTGGAAGTTACCATGGAATATCTTTATGTAAAATGAAATATATTTCAATCATGATGATGGAAGGTCATACATACAAATTAGTAACATTTCCATTTCTCAATAATAATTATAAAAATTAATAAATTATTATTTTATATTTCAATGATGTTAAATATATGATAAATATCATATAATAAGTTTAGTTAAACTAGTATTCAACATCAATGTTATGTGGTTAAGACAAATAAATCACATCACCTCCTAGATGTGGCAATAAACATGTACACATGAATGGTCTTATCATTTGTCAATGGATGGAAAGTTAAGAATACAGATAAAATAATATAATTCAATAATTATAAATATTTTATGAATAATAGATTTATAAATTATATATATCATTATAAAGGGTTGTTAGAGGCATTTATTTAAAATCAATTACATTAATTCATGAGGTAGTAGTCCGACAAACACATGAATGATTGTTTAGGATAACATATTATGGATGTGGTGATGGATATTGATTATAATATTAATTTAATTACTAATTATTATATGTAAGGTAATAATTTTATTATTTTAAAATTTTTTAGGATTATTTTATTATTTATAACAATCAATTTAATGAAAACTTCTTGTGAAAAAACTATACACATTCTTCGGAAAACCACTTTGTATTTACACCTAAATCGATTCTCGGATGGTTTTTAATCCTACAAGGCCCTATTGAAAAATTTTATTTAATGTAAGGATATATATTGAAAGGGATTATCTAAACTAGTGTTTCAAAATTTAAAAGTATTAGAGGATAATATTTTCCCTTTCCTATGTGAGGGGAGGGATACTCTGAGAAATATATAATTTATTAAATTAATATATATTAATTTTTTAAAAAAATGGCCCAAATGGATTTAGTTAAAAGATAATATATGGATGAGTAGATATGATCTCATTAGATATAATTTGAAAATTTTTAGGTGATCATTTCTCACTTTTCAATTTGTTTTAACCCACATTATCCCATTTTGATAATTTCCACGACATCAATGTTTTTTTACACATTATGAGTCAGAAGAGATATTATAAAAAGAAAAAATTTTGAATTAATTGAATAATGATTATATTTTCAAAAATATTCAATTGATTTTGATTATTAATGGATTTTTTTAAAATTTAAATCATTTGATAAAATCTCATTTATTATAAAATATCATTAATTTAATTTTAGGAAATATTTAATTAAATTAAACTTGAAAACATCAATATAATTAAAATATAAAACTTTCACATTCCCTAATAATTAATTTTTATCTATAAAGTTTTTAAAAAATTTCTAACAATCCAAAATAATATTTCTTTTGGAGTTTTTATATTCATTTAAATGATTTTTATAAAATTAAAATTCTAGAAGTGGTTGAATTTAATTTAAAATTATTCCTGGGAATCATGATGAAAAACAGATGGTCAAAGAAAATCCATTTAAGTATATTAGTTTTTTTAAACATTATTTAATTATATAACATTCACTAAAAACACTAATTGGATTATTTTAAATCAAAACATACTACTGAAATTTTAAAACCAATAAAAAATTCAATTTTAAATTCTATATACATGAAAAGGATATACGGTTTCAAATATAATCATCATATTAAAATAATCATTGAAAAATAAATCTTCTATGAAAATTTACAAAAAGAATCACCCAAATATAAATTTGATATGATATTTTCAAAAATTAAATTCATTTTTTCAAATTGAAATTCTATAATTTGAAATATATATTTTTAATAAAACCATATAATACATGAAAACACAATGTGGATTTAAATAAAATATTTTCCTATTAACTAAAAAATTATATATTATTTAATAATGATATAAGTCTATATAATATAATTACTGAATATATGAAAATAATTTAACATAACATTACATATGTTTCTACATTCTTACCCTCTTTTGAAAATTGCATCATCGCATTTTTATTTATGTTTTAATGAGTAGGGGTTATTTTTTATTCATATTATTTTTTATTTCCATGTTTATTCATCAACCATATAGTTTTTCAAGAAAACATTTTCATGATAAATTTTCTTATGAACAAAACCATTATTTCTACATTTAATAATCTACACTATCTATTCCTTATAATATATTTTTTATTCTAACTATACTACATCATGTCTCAAAACATGAGATGCATCCGTCATATATTTTACTAACAACAAATAATCAAATATGTTATATAACTAAAAAATTTAAAGGCAAAGAAACTTGATAGTTAACTAATTAAACATTCTCTTGGACTTCATGTTTTCTAATAAACCATGGTCTTACCTTTATCTTTTTAGAAAAATTCATAACAATTTTCATTGAAGATAATTTATGGAAACCATTATCACATACCTATGATGAAATATCTTACCGAATGTGTCCCACTTATATTTTCTCCCTTCGTTAATCCACCCTCATATGTCACCGAATTTTCATTACCTACCAATCCTTTTCTTCTACAAATTTTTGTCCAGTTAAACTCTATTCCACTAATTCAACCAAAAAATATATTTTTTTACATTACATTAATTGTCATGATTGAAAATATCTCATTAGTATACTAGAATGAAAATTTTTATTATAATAAAACTCGTCCCAAGACAATTATTGATTCCAGCTTCCATGATAATACATTGAACACACACTAATAATGTCACGACCCATCCCAAAGGGACCTTTTCCATGACTACCCAATGTCTTCCTCTGATAGGTTAGGGGATAAAAACTAGTGTCGAGTAGGTATATCCCACAAATGAGAGTCGTTTTACTGATGTACCAGTACACATGCACACATCTCCTTGCTTGTAATACTCAAATGCGAAAACACTAAGTAGAAAAAACCTGAATACTCAATGATACCAACCAAAGAGTATGATATTAAGAAAACTGGAAAGTTAATAGGGCTATAATACAATACCATTAAATAAAAGAGCTTGAAATAATGATTGACCATGTTCCTGAGAATTATCTACATAAAACTCTATCGGAAGGGTAGGTGTAAGACAGATGTCTTAAGCCATATGAGTACACTTTTTATTTCTGAGAATTTGAAGAACTACCTTGTCCTAGTCCACCTTTAACTCCATCAATTTGTCGATATTCTGCAAAATAAATGACATGTGTGGGAGAAGGATATGTAGGGGTGAGTAAAAAATACTCAGTAGGAAACCTTGAGACCACAATGGAATAACACAATTAAATACATAAAGTACACAACAAAAAAAATAAATAAAGTATACCATAACGAAAACAAGTACAATAACTATGAAATTCATGATGTATAAAACATATTAATACACAAATTATACCACTAATAAATACATAATAATTACCAAAAAGTAAAACACAAAGTATACCACTAAGAAGATACATAGTTAGATCACATAGGAATATGTCATTATTATGAAAAGAATGATTATTATAAGTTGTCCATGAAACACCAAGTATCGGTAAGACATAGTGTTTCAAACACATGCGGAGTTTTGATAACGCACAGAGTGTTTATAATACATGGAGTGTTCATGAAACACAGAGTGTTGATAGCACACCGAGTGTTGATAACACACAATTTGTTGATAAAACATGGAGTGTTTTAACACAAGAATTATCCAAAACTCATAGAGTGTCAATAACACTGGGACATTCGATAGATCATGTAACCCCAAAAATACATATTCACCAACTCACACAATCTAAAGATCATAGCTAGCCCGGGGATTCTACTCGTAGCGCAATTGTTCCAGGATTTCCTACACATCATGAAAGAAAGTTATATGAAATGTTTTATAAGTACTCGCATTGAGTGTCACAAAAGGGCTGTATTAGATCAAGGGTCCCAATTAAACAAATGACTCATCAGACACACACATTGTTTGAATGTTACAATTTTTTTACTTAAAAGTTATTACCCTAGTATAGTCAAATGCTGGTCCGAATTATCAGACCAGACCCACCGGCTAACCCAACCGGGTCTTTCTATCCTGACCCATCCTGTTTTAGTCTGTCTGGCAACTAGAACGACTTGACCCCCTAGGGTAGTCCCACAACATGTGGGCCAGTTTTCTCCATCTTATGCGGCCCACCCTGGCATCCCCCCTGATGAAAGTAGTCCATCCCGACTGTGTGTCTCCCCCCATTTTGTCCAGTCAAAGTGACTTTGTCGTGTTTGACAAGGTCCTCCACCACGCAGTCAGTCCCCAAGTGGACCCTACTATTTTCGATCCTTGTTATCTAGCCATGCCACCTGTGTTTTCCATCCTTTGAAATTTTTTGTGGTTGTAGTCTTCCAATGCACCCACACATGGCTTCCACCACATTCCATAAGGTGCCTTTGTGCACTGGTGTCGGCCACAAGTGTCTCAAGATCCACAAGTCTCCCTTATTACTAAATTGATCCTTTTTTTTGAAATATATGCACATATCCAATCCTCGATTCATATCCTTAACTTCCTTGGTATTTGATATATCTTTCTAGTGCTTTGGGGGTCTGATCGCAATTGGAGCCTCCTGAATAAATTGTTTTCAGACCATAATTATTCAATGGTAGAAAATTATAAGATTTGGGATTGGAATAACATGTAGAATTCCAGAAGAATGTTTCATCACATTTTATGTGTCATCCTTGAGACGTTCAGTTTTGAATGTGAAACACTGAGAGGTTAATCACTATGGTCTATGCCTTGACAAACCCTATTTTAAATTAACCATCCCACAACAACTATCGAATCATGGATCTACTCATTCATTGGTTGGTCCATGATCATCAATGAATATAGGAGAAGATGATAAATTAAAAAAGACATCAACATCCAACCAAGAGGTTTGGATCAATCTTTGATAAAGGGAAAAGATACGTTGTAGTCATTCCTCGATCCACCAAATTCAAGGTATGTCGATCTTGATTCTCAAATCCATAGAATTTTTTTGGGGGAATATTCATATCATTTTCTCAGAAGATTTTTCAGGTTATTTTATAACACTGGATTCCTAACTATAGGACATACTTAAAATAATACAATGAAACGTCATATAAAATATTTTTATTAAATATTTTAATGATTCTAACATTCAAACACTAACATCAAACCTTTACCTAATCCAATAAAATTTAGTCCCCACCTTTGGTAATTTCTCATTTCTAAATGAAATGGTGACCTCATATTTCTAATATAGGCATCATTTTAAGCATTACCCAGTTTGAATAAAAACATTGCACACATTTTTATAAAATGTAAAAAAATTCATTGGTTTTACCAATGAAAACCGTGCCTCGAAATCCCAAAATAACATTGTAACTATTGTTGATATTTTTCCAGTTCATTTTTGAAAATAAAACTAGAGAAAAATGTGACTCATTATATCCTACCACCTTAGGGTTTTACTTCCCTGAAAGCCAAAATAAGGGATACTAAATAAAAATTTGAGTGTCCTGAGCGTGAAAATGAGCCTCCTGCATCCAAGTTCTCTCCTGAAGATTCTCGTGCTGCAACTGAATGTGCACCAGAGGAATCAACAACCCAAAAATGATCAAATCTTGTTAATCCCCATTATCCACTAGGTAATCTACAAAACATTCCCCAGTGAAAATTCATGATCTTCCGAGTCGATGATGTGTGATGGATCATGCACGTATATTATCAGTTGTGACATGTTGAAGAGAGCACACACTTGGTGAAACGACGATGGTAGAGCTGGGAGGTACACCACCTCATCACCTATACTGAAAATATAAAAAGGGCTGATGTATCTCAAGGATAACTTGTTTCCCTGGCCACATCACTGAAAACCCCATTAAGGTCATAACCTAATTTACACATGGTATCACTTGTCAAACTCAACGGGCCTATATCATTAGTCTATATATGAATTCATATAGTTCTATACAGTTTTACATTATCCTGGATGATCTATACCTTCTTAGTGGTAGCCATATCTGAATCTAAATCCATGAGTGATGACTCCATTGGATTATTCAAGATAGGTGGTGACTTACATGCCCCCCCCCCCGTACAGGGCCTCAAATGGTGCCATACCAATGGTGTAGTTTTAGTGTTTTTTGTACACAAACTCCATTATTGGAAGGTGATCCTTCCAACAACAAAAAATTTATGGGATGAAAGAACATGGAATTACATAACGAACCTAAATTTTCCTCTCCGTATGGCCATCCGTTTCAGGATTAAATGTCAGGCTCAAGTGTATTTGAGTCTCAAACACCTCATGAAATCCCTTCCATAACCAGGATGTGAAATGATCATTATGATATGAAATTATTGGTGATAGCACTCAGTGATTTCATACTCTTTACTGTATGTATAGGGGTCCCAAGATCACAACTGAAATCGACTACTGAATCGGTAGGATGTGGGTCGACTTGGATAGTCGGTCCATGATCACCCGACGGTGTCATTTTTTATAAATGGGATTGGAAACCCCATCATGATGTCCATTGATATTCCATCCCAGTTCCACTCTAGCACCTCAAGTGGTTCGGTATAGACCACCAAAACCTAGTGTTGAACCAATACTGGTTCACATGTGATGCATCGATAGAGGAACTCTTCGACAACCTTTTGAATAAAACACAAATTCCCCACTTATCAAATATCCATAAGGGGCATTCCCTATGGAAATCTAACCACGTCAGGTATCATAGTCGATATCCCCAATTTGTTCCTCCTAAACTCAATGTAAGAGTTGGTGGGGGTGAAAGCTTTAGAATAAAGATAAGATACTCTATATCTATGCAAAAATATATCTATAATGCAGACAACTCATTTAATGAAGCACTTTGTATCAAAAAACAGAATCTTATGTTGAGAGAATATACCACTATGTTCCCTTTACCAAGAGTACCTATAATATTTATGTCAAAGTACTAGAGGAAATCTATCAATCATCCATATCTCAAGTTAAAATCCTTTTGTGGTGTGATATACATGATATTATTATGGTCATAGTATAGGAAAAACCACTCGCCATGTAGGTATTATCGCCAAATCTTGTATGCAATGACTTCTATCACTGGTTGAAGGTTATGGTTCAAGTATTTCTTCCTATGTGGTATCAACTATTGTAAACCATATGAAATCAATGCTTTCTGCTACATCAGGACACAACCATTCATGATCCATGGTGTGTTGTATAAAATTAGGTTCCTAAAGCCCTCCTCTAGAAATATCAAGATGGGGGTTCTCGTCATCCTCTACCTGAACTCTTGAAAGTTTTGTAGGAACTTCTCTATCCACACAATGAGATTCACCATCCATATCAATGTGGTCAAGTCAACTTCTACTATAGAAAATCTGTGTATGAGCCTTAAATATTTCCCTAACAAATGTAGAAAAATAAACACCTCAGCAACACTCTTCAGTGGATCCCAAGGAAGAACCACCAGAATCTTCGTCGGGTCCACTACAACTCCAGACTCTAAAATGACATGTCCTAGAAAGTGGACATATCGATTCCAGAACTATCACATTGAGATCTTATTATAAATATAGTTCTCTCAATGCTTGTCAAGGACCACCCTCATGTGTATCACATCCTTCTCATCGGTCGATGAGTACACTGAGAGTTCATCAATGAAAACACCAATGAACCGGTCTTTGTATGGCTGTAAAATCATTTTCATGTGTCCCATGAACACTAATGGGGGGTTTCCATGAAAAATGTCATTAAAAAGTACTCATAGTGGACTTACCGACATCTAAATTATTTCATTGGGTTTTCCTCATACCATACTCAATGCTGGTGATAGCCATATCTGAGGTCTATATTTGAGAACAACCTCTCTCCCTTCATCTGATCAAAGAGGTATTCAACCTCTGTAGTAGATACTAATATTGCATAGTCACCTGGTTTAGGCACTGAACATCTATACAAAATATAAATCTCTCATATACATTTTTCGAAAACAATATTGGGTTTGTCCACGGTGAAACACTATGTCTCATAAATCATTTCATTGTAAGTCCTATTGTTGTACCGTCAACCCACGAAGCTCAGTGGGAGCCCTTCGATGTCCATGTGTCAAAATTTGTGTCTTCCTAGGGTATAGATCTATACATAAGTATTCCAACCTATGTAGAGGTAGACTAAGGAAATCAATAGGAATTATTTCCTCATATTCCACCACCATTATATGACATTGAGGACTCCTTTAATTAACTCCATTATGGTTGAGGTTAGCCAACTGATGGGTAATCAGATTCACCGTCATATATGTAAGTCTATCATATTCTTCGTGAGTTTCCTTTTAAAAAATGGAAAACCTAGTCCCATCACCACTTATACACTGCACTCCATGCCTAAAGAAATCAATCTGAGCATGGACTGTGGATAACCAGTCTATACCAAGAATGTTGTCGTAAGGAATCAGTACAACTACCAAGATATACCAAAAAAACTCTCACCTCCAAGAATAATCTCACACTATTGTAAACCATGAGTTATCATCAAATCCCCTCTCGTAGAGGTCTCTATACATTAGGGTCAGGTCAGTTGTTTCACTAGAATATCTGAGTCTCAAACAAGGGTCAAGGAGAGAAAATAATGACTCGAATATTTTTCAATAAAAATAGAATCTAATATGGAACATACATAGTCTGTAACTCTATTAATCCCATGTGAACTATGGAAATAAGCCTCCATCAATAGTATCTAGCCTTTTCTATATAAACCATCCCCCTAAACCTATGATGGACAACATGGGGGTGGTGGTGGAAATACGTTGATCCTCCACCCACTTCCGGATTACTTACCTACTCCTCTAACACATATAACAACCAGAATAAAACCCTAATCACTCCTTCTCTCATACCATGGTGGTCCCTTTATCAGTATCCTGATCATTTTTATAGATTGTAATGTATTATCATGACAAATGTACTAACCTCCAAACAAGTAACATTACATGTCCTTCAACAAAATCACTCTTCCCTAGGATCTCCGCACCGCTGATCACTTTCCCTGGGATTGTCCCTAGAGTTCATGACCTTCTTGGGTCCATGTGTATGTTTTCGACTACCTACCAATATAGACTCAACTGCATGGTTCATGCTGGTAGCTCCCACTTCTAGTGTATGCTCCACCAGAAATCTCCCCACTAGCAAAGGTGACTTCAGTACCCCATCACATGGAGGGATGATAAATGATAACATAGATTCTATGATATAACATCCTATACCCAGTATAAAGGTAAGAGTAGTAATGTACATGTATCAAACCATAACTATGGAGTAGAGAGAATGACTAGTAAACCTCATTGAGTACTCCTCCATAGGTTGGCTGCCCTATAGTAGATGTTGGAGCCCCAATATTAAAACTGAGCCTAAAATAGCTACAATGAACTCCTATCACCCAACTCGGGTCAAACATGAAATAGTCACCTAATACGATTCACCGAATGACCCAAGAGGCTTTCCTGATTTTCCTAGGCTAGCGACATGTGCATGGGAATCGATAGAGAAAATGGGAATGATTTCACCCAATACAAATAAAATAATAATAGAAGAAATAACAAAGACCAGTTCAGAATAAATACACCAAATGAACTACTGAAAAGGGGATGAAGAAGATAAAAACTATCCGAACAAAATGACCAATCTGACTTTGTGTGACCTCGCGGGTCATACTCCACCTCAACAATCAAACATCTCCCAAGGCGAACACACCAAAGCTTGAGCCAGCAAAAAAACAAAACATAGAAATGAACTATAGGCTTGAGTATTAAAACACAATAGGCTTGCCTAATATCTATTCTCAATGAACATACATTTAAAAAATAAACACCCATTTTTACATTTGAACTACAATATATATATTTAATGTTTTCTATATATTACACCAAAAAACATACGACACATTTCCCTTATTATTTTATCAAAAACCAAGTCATTCTTTATTTTTGGGACATTATAATATTCAAATGGAAAAGGATGCTTACATTTTCAATTTGTGAAAAATAAATAAAACACATTTCTTTGAAAACAATTTTCATAATACACATTAAAAC
Organism: Viscum album; assembly: GCA_963277665.1. Classification (NCBI taxonomy): domain Eukaryota; kingdom Viridiplantae; phylum Streptophyta; class Magnoliopsida; order Santalales; family Viscaceae; genus Viscum; species Viscum album. The sequence goes on from OY728126.1 coordinate 66,873,779, forward strand.
CACAAAGCACATTCCCGTAAAAACACTACACATGTATGTGCTACTGTAGTTAAACAACAAGGGAAATGAAAATAAAATATATATACAAGAAACAAATTCAATACTACAATCTCTAAGAATCAGTAGACATTGGTGAAACTAGGAGATAATGTATAATCCACAAGACACTAAGAAATGAGACCTCATCCTCTTTGATATGTCACACATGATGAAATAAAAATGCTCCAAACACTCAGACATCATTTCTCGGGCAGGCCGAGGGAAAACCCCATTGTGATGAACCCAAACATATCCACAAACTATGGGCCACTGGTCAGTTCCATAACCTACCATTTCGGTAATCATTCTCATAATATTATCTCAAGATGATAAGTTCCTATGTATCATGTATTTAAAAAGGGGGTGAGCCAACCCATTCCAACTGAGCAACCATTCACAATATACATAATAATAATGCACAACATATATCACCCCGATTATCCCCGAGAACCCTTATCATGCCTTAAAAAACAAAATAAAAATAATTCCTACTAAAGAACCCTAACAGTTGATTATGAGAATCCACAAAAGGAAATCCCAACAACTACATGCAGTTGAGGAATGAGAAACACCTAAAGCGGGTTTTCATAATAATTAGTTTTTGCAAATTTAACTAAGGTTTTAAAAGGGCCTTAAGTACTTTCCACCAAATAATCATTTTTAAGGGAAATAAACTATCATTCATAAAGAGTTTAAGTGTAATGGTGAACATTTCATGATAATTCATAAAATAATCTATTTAAATACCTCATTCAATGTTTAAAAACCAAAGAAATTTTTTATTAAATTGACAAACGATCCACAATCCATCATCACATGTAAAACTACTTTCAAAGACAAACACACACTCCTTTTAAAAATTAAACTAATTGAAATACATTAATGAAACCCAAGATCTGAATTTCACGAGTCATTTATTGATTAACAAATCCAGAACAAATGATTCATTCAAAAAATTACTCACAGAATTCAACTGGACATTTCAGAATACACATTGTGTGACCTATTTAACAACAAAATTATATATACCACATAACAAATCCTAAAAAAAATTAGGATGAAAAATGCAACCAAGAATCATAAATCAATATATTAATTAAACAAAGTGGGGAAATTTTAAATAATTGAATCTTGAATTAAAAAGGTAGTTCATGGGAAATACTACCTTGGATCCAAGGCATGACGAAATGACGGGCATCTGAAACAACACAGTATTGTCCAACATATAGAAAACCAAACACTAGTGACTCAAAAAACACCAATTAAAGTATGAGAAACCAAGATGATGGGAGAAACCCTCACCTTGAAACTGATGTGTGATGACAACACAAAACTATCACTACCTCATTAGAGATTCAAAAAACCTAAACCACCCAAAATGAACCCTAAATGTGAAGAAAAGCTAATTAAAAATGAAGGAAAAGTTCAAATAAAAAGTAGAAGGATATACTTAAGAGGCTATGAATTTATAAAAGGTGTTCGTTGTTTGGGTGTGTGCTGAAAAGGTCTTTGCACAACTTGAAGAAGACATCGAAAATGGTCAATGGACAAAATCTCTTCAATAGGGGGAGAGGTGTTAGCTGGATAAGTCACCGAAAGGGTATGGGCTGGACAGAGGAAGGCCAGAGAAGGATTAATCGACCATAGAAAGGCACACTGGACTACAGGGGCTACACTAGAGGATGTCGAACCATCCAGTAGGGGTCGTGCTATGAATTATCGCATCGGCTAGTAGGGACCTCACTGGGGGGTGTCGTGTGAGGGAAACAATGGTTTTGATGGGGGTATTAAGGTGATAAAAAATAGGAGGCACGTTATGGGGTGTTGAAGTAAGGAATGTGACTAGGAGGAAGGATGGTGATGTGTTCATATTCAAGGAGAGGCCCGGAGAGGAAGTGGTCGGTGTTGGGATGCTGTGATGGGATGGCGACGTGGAGGCCAAAGCATCCAGGTGCACTTCATGTGCTGAATGGGAGACTGAGGACGGAGGAGGTGGGTTTGGCGGTCAGCTAGAGTAGGGCGGAAGAAGTCATCCCACTGGGTTATGATGTGCCTAGATGGGGATGAAGCGCCGCTAGAGAATAATTCAGTCGGTATTTCATGTGGAAGGAGGGCAGGGCACATCCGTGGAAGCTAGAGGAAGGTGAGGTCACTAGGGTACAGTGCTAGGAGGCTGATGCATCACTGCATGAAGAACAGGAGGGATGTGAGGGTTGCGCATGTTCACGCTGCACACTAGGAAAAGGGGGGGGGGGGTTTGTTAATGAAACCCTAACAAAGGGTATAACATAATTAAAAAAAATACATACAAAATTAGTAAAATAAACATGTAAATACCTTAATTATAATAATTATAATATGAATAATAATAATAACAATAAGAATAATAATTATATTAATAAAAGGAATAATAATTATTATTATAAAGATAAAAAAGTAGTAATAAAAATAAAAATAATTATAATAATAAAATAATAATTATCATGTTATTCAAATAATTTTAATAATTATGTTTTGTGACGAAAAAAATATTTTAAATGACACAATTAATTAATATTTATTTATACACTTAATTCTTTGAAGATGAAATCGCCAGGTAGTTGCCTGGGTGAAGACAAACATAATCTGGATCCACCCTGGCATCCATCGATGTCAAACCAAAAAATGCAAACTTTTTAAAAAAAACTCTGAAATTTCTTTTCAGACTCACCATTGACCCCTAAAAAAATTTAAATGTAGTGAAATAATTAAATAAATTTATACACAGGGGTCAGGTTGTGACAATTATCCCCATCATAATACTTTATACCCCTAGAATGCCATAAAACTATCCAGCCGATCAATCAACACCTAAGGATTCCAAATAAACAAGATCCAACCTCTTAGTACATGGACATTCCATAAACCTACAATAGGACTAAACCCTATGGCCCGAAACAGATCACCAGTAGTGGGGAGTCCTAAATGGACTCCCCACCATTTGAGTTCAACTGCATCAGATTACAACCTATAAGAAAACCAAAAGAGATTCACAGTGGTTCTCTTAACCATATAGAACCACCCCATAGATGACAAAATAGAAAAATATCATAGGCCCAAACCGGGCCTTACTCAAGCTAAAAGGAACTCCGAAAGAACATTTAAACCATTCACTCTAGTCTGAAAGGGATATGATCTGAACCGAAAACACCATAAGAACAAAAAACCCTAAACCCATGGGTTTTGAGGGAAAGACTAAGGATTGGATCAATGAAACTACGACACAAAATTGATCATGACTAATCACTTTGAGATGGACACAAACCATAACGGTAAATGATTCCAATAGATGGTCCACGCAAGGCCACTGATCAAAAACTCACATTAAAAAGGAACAATTTATAACATTTCATGAGGGATAAACCCATCACACTTTTTGTGATGTGGGAAAATTCAGAAAGGCAAAGAAACCACCAAATACATCCAAACAATTCCTCACTGCAAAGATAGAGGATCAACCATAACCATACTCCTTAAAATTCCCCCAGGGTTTTTGACATCGCGTTGGCTTCACCCCGAGGACTTTTAGCTGGAGTTCTGATAGATGATGCGTCTCATACATCAAAATCTGGTTCTGATAATCCTAATAAAGATCATATATCCATTGATCTCCTAGATTAATGGGAAAAAATTTATAATGAAAACCATGCAGGCATTAAAAATTGAGGTTGATGAAAATATCCAAAACATTCCCATAAATTTCAAACCCCAAAAAACCATAAGTACAACTACCACAAAAAGATACCTCACATAGAAATAAAACACAAAAAATAATCAATAAACTAAAAACTCAACAACATATCACTTTTGAGAACTTTCCTAATAAATATTTCTAGAAAATCCCCAATCAAATCGCCGCAAGTGGCCTAGGCATACACATGCTTGGTAGGGCTTCAGAGCATTTGTATATAATGAATTTTCATGAACTATTTCTCACAATGAAAACACATGAGGATCTATCACTCTAAAAAGGTTGATGAAAGACCATGGGTCCTTTTGATTCCATAACCTTATCTATTGACCTTCAATCGCTTCATCATCTTATTTCCAGAATCCTCACAAAAACACTTCGGAAATGACGGGGTGGGGGGAAAATTAGAGAACTCCCACAGTCAAGACTTCGACATGAAGAGATTTTCTAACCACATTGGAAAATAATGTTAGGTTGACCATGGACACCTTATGTTACAGATTTGGACAGATTCCCACCTCAAAACACCGAGCCATTATGGAGTCATATGTTGTAGAACCCAAATCATAATGAAAAATATCCACAAAAAACTATAAATTTTCTAGCATAAAATTATCTCCCTACAGTTGATTAAACATCTAAATCCCCTTTCTCATCCTTTCCTTCTCATAGAAATACCGACGAAGGAAGAAGGCATTTAAAAACTCCCATATAAGTTCATTATGAGGTTTTTTTGTTACACTGACTTCGACCACATCCATGGTGAACCATAAAGAATTAATGTTAAATACATAACCTTCAATGACTCAGTAAACTTTACAAGTTTAAATTCCATTTTAGTCTTCTGCATCCACTATTTTGCTGCAGAAGGGTCTTTATGACCATAAAAGAGAAGAGGGTCTATCTTCTGAAACTCAAGAATAAAATCATTAGGTTGATCAACCATACTCTGATCTCTCATCGATTCTTCAAGGGAATAGCCGCTGGAAAAGAGGAGTCAAGAAACCAATCAAGGAAAACTCAAAAAAAATCCTCAAAATCATACCACTCATATGTCAAAAACTCTAAAAATGAGAGAAAAAACTATCATAACATCATATAATTCATTTTGAAATCATCTTTAATTTAAAAAATGTTTGGAGGGTTAAACACTCACTATAAGTATTCTTTACATTCTTACTCATATTCTTGCTTTCGTACCACCCCAGGCATCAATACTCTATTCCAAACATCTGTTCATTTTCCAAAACAACACTATGCATTTGAGAACCCCTAGGAATACAAATTCTAATACCAAATACCATTATTTTACAAAAAAAAGTCATTCATCCAATTTATATTAAAAAAATCCACAAATTAAATATGTCATTTCAGCCAATGATTTTTTAAAATAATATTTTCTAATTTAAAAACGTGTAGAAGTCAATGGAGACCCAAAATAACTCAAAAAACGATCTAGTGTTGGTCGGTGACTTGACCATATGTTTGGAATCCATATGCCAAACATGGCACCAACATTGAAAGACTTTTAGGATCATGCTCCTAGATTCATATGGGTTTATAGGCCATGCCTCTCACAAGGACTATTGGCCCAACTCCCCTTATAATATTCCAATCACAAAACATTCCATAAAAACCCAAAGAAACTAATTAAACTGGAATTCCCATGGAATCCAGATGATCAGGACGAGCATGAGTTCACAATGCTCTCCCAGCACCTACCCCTAGAGTCCTGAAAATATTATTTCAACTTCAATGACATCCCAAATAAAAATGGGAGCTATGAGAAGCAAGGTACGCTATGAGGTGACCACCTCTGATAGCATTTTGTCACGAACCAACCTGGGTCGACCGTGATCCCGTCACCCAATCCGATTTGAAGCAAGGACATAGTGGCATTCTCGATCCTTCCGGGTTAGTGAACCATGCTTGGGTATCAATAGAGATTATGGGAATGATTTCTCCCAATAAAAATAAATAAAAATATAGTAAATAATAATGATTAGGGAAAAGATAATAAACCAAACATACCTCTAAACAAGAGAATCAAAAGAAAAAAACTAACTAAATTTGATGACCAAACAAACTTCGTGTAACCTCATGGGTTACTCTCCGACTCAATGATCAAACATCGACCAAGGTGAATCCACCCAAGCTAGAGCCTGCAAAAAAACAAAAAACAAAAATGAACTATATGTGAGACTATTAAAATCAATAGGATAGCCCGATATCTATTTCCAATGAGCTTCCTTTAAAATAATATAAACATCTATTTTATAGTTTGATCTACAATATATACAAGTAAATTTTTATACATGTTACTCAAAAACAATGTTCTAGTCATTTCCCTCATTCATTTTTCAAAACCCAAGTCATTATTTTAGTGGTACATTATCTATTTCGAAACGAAAGATATTCTTTCATTTTAAGTTTGTGAAAAAATGAAAAAACAAATTGCTTTGAAAATAATTTTCATAATCCACAGTAAAACCAAAGATCAATTTTTAATAAAATAACTACACAATAAATTGCTACAGTTGTTAAAAAACATTGGAAATGATATGAAAATATATCTACAAGAACCAAATTCAACACACCATGAACTAAGAACGAGTAAACATAGGTCAACCCAAGATACGGTGAATAATCTAGAATGCACCAATATATGAGACCTCCTCCTTATTGACATGTCATACAAAATGGAATCAAAAAACTCTAACTGATCAGCCATCTTTTCTCTGGCAGGAGGAGGGAAAATCTCATAGTAATGAACCCAAACATATCCGCCTACTATAGGCCCTTGGTAAGTACCATAACAAACCAGTTCAGCAATCATTCTCAGAATATCCTCTCAATATTACAGGTTCAAATATATCATTTATTTAACTAGGGTGTGAAACAACATTTGACAACCAAGCATCCAACCATAGTATACATAATAATAATGCACAATAGATATCTCACTGAGTCTACCCTGGTAACATTCTCATGCATTAAAATAAAAAAATTACAAATAGTTCTAACTAATAAACCCCAAAAATATATTCTGCGAATCCCAAACAAGGACCTCCCACCCATTGATGTATTCAAGGCATGATAAACACCAAACGATGGTTTTCATAATTAATATTTTTCATAAATTTCACCAAGGTGCCAAATAAGCCTTAACATCCATCCACAATACATCAATTTTAAGAGAAATAAAATATCTTTAACAAAGAGTTTAAATGCACCATTTTATATATCACGTCCATTACTAAAATAATTTATTTAAATCCCCCATACAATGTTTAAAAAATAATTCCATTTTTATTTTATTTCCAAACAGTACACAATCCCTTGTCACTTGTCAAACAACATTCTAATCCAAACACACGCACCTTTTAAACATGAAACTAGTTGAAACACTTTCAAGAAACCCATGATTTCAATTTCACTAATAATGTATTTATTATCAAATCCAAGGCATCCTTTTCATACCAAAAATATCTCAATGAAGCAAACCATAAATTTTATAAAACTCATTGCGTGCAATATTTGACTACAAAATTCTATTTATGACATAAAAAATACTGAAACACAATTTTTCATACTAAAAATTGAAACCATGAATAATAAATAAATATTTATTAATTAAAAAAAGGGAAAATCATTAAAGAAGTGATTCTTGAATTAAAAATGATCTATAAGGGAAATCTAACCTTGATACCAAGACACGACAAAACAACATGCGTCCAAAAGTACGCGGTAAGGCCCAATGTACTGCAATCCAAACACAAAGGATTCAAAACTCTAACAAAAACTCAAATTTAAGTATTCTAAACTATGTGGCAGAGAGAAACACTCACCTCTTAATGGAATTGTGATGACAACGCAAATGTGACACTGCCTCTCGATGTTTTTTAAAATCCTAAACCACCCAAAACAAACCCTCAATGTGGAAAAATCACAACATAAATAAAGGTAAATCATACATAAAAAGTGGAGGGATTTAATAAAGGGTATAATCATGTATGTAAAAATGTTTTTGGCTTGGCGTATTCCAATATGGATTGTTTGCCCTGGGAAGAAGCTATCAGAATCAATCGACAGACAAAATCTCTTCGGTAGGGGGAGTCTTATTTGTAGGATAAGTCATCGGAAGCGTGAAAGTTGGTTGGATGAAGGCTGGAGAAGGTATGGTCGACTTGAGAAAGGTGCGCCAACTAGTAGGGGCCACACCGGAGGTTTTCACACTGTCTAACAGGGGCCACGTTGGGAATTATCACGCCGAACAGTATGGTCGGCATTGGGGGGGAACACCGAGAAACAAGGGTCATGCCAAAGGTATTGAGTCAGGAAACATATGGGAGGTGCGCTGGAGTTTGTCGAAGAAGGGACTGAGACCAGGGGGAAGGTTGGTGTTGTTCACGCATGCTAGGAGAGGGTCAAACAAGGAGGTGACCAGTTTGGGGTGATGTTACGGGAGGGAAACGAGGTGGCCGAAGCATCCGGGTGTGCTGGGATCACAATAAGGGAGGATGAGGGTTGAAGAGGTGTAGTGGGAGGGTAGATGGATCAGTGTAGATGAGGTCGGACTGCTGGGTTGTGAGGTGGCTTGATGGGGAGGGTGGTCCACTGGAGAATAATCCAGCTATTGTTGCACTCTGAAGGAGGGCATGGCGCATCTGGGGAACCACAAGGGTGGCCAGTTCACTGGGGCACACTGCAAGGAGACTGTGGCCTCACTGCCTCAAGTGTTGGGGGGAAGCGAGGGTCATGCCTATTTGTGCTGCACACCAAGAGAAAACGAGGGGTAGCGCATGAAACCAGGACAAAGGGTTGAAGAGAACTAGAAAAACTAAATAAACAACATTATAAAAATAATAATAGAAATACCCTAATGATAATAATAATAATAATAATAATAGGAATAATAATAATAATGATATTTATAATGAAATAAATAATTATTATTATTATTATAAGGACTATAAAAATAGTAATAATCATAATCATAATCATAATGATAAAATAAAAATAAACAAGGTATTCATATCTTTTTAATAATAATAATAATTTTAATGACAGTAAAAAATTTATATGAAATAATTATTTTAAATTTATTTATTCAATTTAATTCATCAGAGGCAAAAATGGCATGTAGTTTCCTAGGTGAAGCCACGCAGCACCATGCTCTGCCTGTGCATCCAACAATGTCGAACCCAAAATGCGCACTTTTTAACAAAAACTCAGAAATTTCATCTGGGACTCACCTCAGACCCTAGAAATAATATTTAAAGTTAAGAAAATAATTAAATAAATTAATACACATGGGTTAGGGAGTGACAACTCTTATATGAAGAGTAATTCCCTATCTTTCTAAAGAGAGAGTCTTCACATCGCATTTCGGGGTCACTAAGCTCCACCACTCTCCCATCGAGCCATGAAGATGACTTGTATCTTGGACTACCATCTTGTTGGAAGGTGTCCTCACAGGGCGGATGAAACGTGTAACTACAACTAGCAAAGCCTAAGAAATATGGGGGTCTGGATCACCCCTAAACATGAGAGGTTTCTATATATGTATCTCATGTAACACACTCATCCTATGTGAAACCCCAAATGGTACCGATGGGAGTAACTTCTACTTGACTGGTCATGGACTTGTAGGTAAACCACCCAGAGGTGCTATATCTAGTGTAGGGAGTGTCTGTGGTAAATTCTCTTGTATTGATGCCTTATCACTAGTTAGATATTCCCTGTGAGCATGTAATGGACTCATGTATGCCTATCAGTAGGGAGGCATCCTAAAATAGATCTCGATGGTCCATGGTCAATACATTGTACCTGGTGAGATGACTCAAGAGTTACATGAGAACACAAACAAATACTATATGATGTGCTTAATTTTAATTTCCCTATAAATAGTGTACTCATATTCCGAGTCAAAAATAAAATAAAATTCAGAGTCCTTGTGTATAGATACGTCGGTTTCCACACCAACACTATATTCCTTGTACAGAAAAAATGAACTCGAAACACTTAAGAATGTTTCCCCAAACAAACCTCATAGGCCCCTAGTCATTAATTAGAACAGACTACCTCTGATACAACTCTATTATGAACTGTCTATGTGGGTACCATTCCATGACTACCATAATCCCCTATCCGAGAGGCCAGGTGATAGAAACTAGTACCGAGTAGGAATATCCCACAAATGGGAGGCAATATCTTATGTACTTGTACACACACACACACATCTTCATGCCTGAAGCAAAGAAATGTAAAAACACTAAGTAGAAAAATCTTGCATACACTAAGATACCAAATATAGAGTACAAAAGTTGAAAAAATGTAAGGTAAAAAGTGCAAAAATCCAATTCTATAAAAAATAATTTTGCAATGTTGAATGATCATGTTCTTGAAACAAATATCCAAAGGAACCTACATAAATGGTAGGTGTAGGATAGTTTTCTAAAGCCATAGGAGAACATATCTTCTCTTAGAACACACTTGGATCCAAATGTTGTTGGTCCACCAAGAACTCAGTCAAAGTGTTGATCCCTTGCATAAGGCACAAAACGTGCTGAAAGATATCATGCATGGGTGAGTAAGAAAATACTCATTAGGACACCCTGAAACAACAATGTAATACCACTATTAAATACACAATGTACACCACAAGAAAATACATGAATTGTACCACAAATAAATATATGATGTAAAGTCACTAAAGAATACCTGAAGTATACCACAATGTATTTAATTATGTTTACCACTAACAAATACATGATTTAAACCAAAAAGTAACATAAGAAGTATACACTAAGAAGATATATTTTAAACTCAAGTAAGGATAAATCTAGTGCAAAAAATATAGGATTTTATTATGTAGTCCATAGAATAGATAGTATTGGTATGACATAGATATTCAATCAGTCACTAAGTGTTGTTAACACACTGAGTGTTGATAGCACACAGTGTTTTGATAACATGGGTAATGCTGATAACATACAGAGTTATGATAACACATAGAGTGTCGATACCTCAGATTATGTTGATAACACAAGTATTGTTGATAACACACTATGTGTTGATAACACAAAGAATGTTCATAACACATGGACTGTCTCTAAAAAATGGACTGTCGATAACACAAGGATTGTTGATTAGTCATGAAGCACCCATATCATGTAGTCACAAAGTCACATAGTCTTAAGATCACAACCATGCACAGAATTCAGCTCGTAGAGTACTTGTTCTGGGAGGACCTTCACCGTAATCCAAATGGTTGTTTGAAATATTTTTGAAAACTCACAAAGATTATCTAATAATGTCCATCTAATTATAAGGGTCCCAATAATAAGAATGGATCATCAAATCAACACATATAATGAATGATATAGTTTTTTGATGAAAAGGTCCGACCTGAGACCAGTCTGGGTCATATTCAACCTGTCAGATCTGACTCGACCCACTGGCTAACCTGACCCATTGACTGACCTATCCCACTAGGTGACCTGACCTTGTTCAGCCAAGCCATCTCGGTTTGGTGTAGTGTTGTCCACTGGGCTTGTGTTCTAGCCTGACCACCCTGATCTTGCTTCCTACAAGAGGTTTGGTTTTCTACACTATCCATGGAACTCTCTAACCTCACCACATAGTATATGATGTCTCCCCTGACTGTGTGGCTCCCCTTGTGTCGCCTGGTCAACAGGGTGCCACCACATTCAGCACGGTCGGCCACCGTACCCCAGGTCCCATATGCATCACCTACCATTGTGGATCCACACAGCACAACTGACCACCATCCTCTTCCACACCCACACATGTCCTCCGCTAACACCAGACATTGGTGGCTCTGGTTCCACATGTCAACCACATTAATCTGAGGATCTATTTTTGAAAATTTGTCCACATTTGTGTTCCTTGGGTAGTGACCTACATTTCCTTGGGCTTCGATCAATATTAAAAGTAGTCTAGAGGTCCAATAATGTTTAGATCCTCCCAGTAAAATTAGGTCATGACAACAAGGGTCTATTGATGATGAAAAATATGAATGGGGATATGAAGAACATATAGAACAACTAATGGAAGTATCTTGGCAATTTTCTTATCTCCGTTGATTAATCCTTGTATGAAGTGAAAAAATGGGGGAGGATAATCACTAAGATCTATCACCTAACAAATCCCATGATAAATATTCAATCCCATAAGAATGTTGGAACCACAGATCAACCTTTTTTTTAGTTGGTCCACATTCATCATTGAATGTGAGTGGGGAATAAGAAATCAAAAAGAGATCAACATCCTATATGAGGCTTGGGTTAGATTGTTGGTGAAGGGTGAATTCACATCATCATTGATCTTAGATCGGTCGAATCCATGATTTGTTGACATGGATTCTCTAATCAATTGATAATCATTTCTGGAAGCCTAATCACCCTGCCTGAAATTATTTGAATGGTTAGTTTGTTACTCTAGTTATATAAAAATCAGAAATAATTAAATAAAACCAACAAAACATCAAAAAAATTATTTTTATTCAATATTTTAATGATGTTTACGTCTAAAAAATAAAATACGCCCTCAACATGAACCGGTTGAGGGTACGCGCTCCTAAGGTAATGTTCATATTCTAAACACAACGGTTCCCTAATATTTCTTATTCGGGCATGTGTTTAAGAGTTTTTTAAATTTAATGAAAACCCACCAATTTAATTTATTGAAAACAAAACATCATTCATTTGTTTTCTCCTTGCACACTAGGCCTCATAATTCCACACCATCTCATTTCCCGGAATGATAATTTTTCCAATTATATAAAAAAAATAAAACTTAAGAAAATTCCTAGTCATTACTAATAATATTCCCCAAATTATGAATCATTAAATACAACATTACATAGTATTAAGGATATTGTTTTTCAATGAAATTTATATTAGTACACAAAGACTTTTGAAGTCCTTTTCAAAAGTTAGAGGTAAATTTGGGATCATGATTAGAGACAAGTGAAAGAGGAACTCATTGTAATTTAATTATCTCTTTAACGTAAGGCTGGGAATGTTAATCCAAAGTCATATTATATCAATTGTTACGAATATGATTATATGTATTTTGTATATCCATATCTACCCAAAAAAAATTATTACAACTATATGTATTTTGAAATCCCACCACTGAATCGATGGATATATTCTATAGTTTTTTATTCATTAACTTGATATTTTTTTCACATTCCTCCTGGTAATTTTCATTACTCGTAAACCTATATGAATGTAAAATATTTTATCATAAACCATGAAATTTATTTCATCATTCTACCCCACCTTTATTTCTCTCAAATTTCAATATAAATCTTAGTACTTTCTATATGAATAGAAAAGGGAGTGTTTTGAGATTTTCCCAACCATGAATTTTTCAAAAAGTATACAGATGGCACACAAAAAATTCTTCCAAATATCAAAAAAATATCTTTACAGTGTTTAATTAAGGTAACTTACCTTTCATTACATTTTTCAACCTTTTTTATAAATAATGGTATTCTTTATATGCTTTCTTCATTTTGAATGATAATGCCAATGACCATGAGACATTAAACAATGTCAACCATAGTAGTCGAAAATTATTTTTTAATATATTTTTTCATTTGATCATGATGATTTTGAACCTACGTAACTATCATCAAACTAACATTATAATAATTTATAAAATACATTATAATTAAAACATCTCACCATTTGTTGGATTTATACTAACCTATTCCTGGAATTTAGAAGACTCTTTTCTTTACACTCATGTGCCCTATGACCAAACATTTGACACCAGCAACAGTGTCGATATCCTGTGAAATATTCCCAATTTTGTTTCCACACATAGAACATTTTTGTTACTTAGTTAAATATTCTTTAGTTTATTTCTTCTCTATTTCATTATAGTGGGGCTACTTCTTATAGATATTCATCATGAAGAACATAATTTTCATCAATAACCATATCAACTTTCCCAAAAAAATGAATAATATTCCTTTTTTATGTTCTTAACAACCCATGTTTTCAAATATATTTTATATTAATTGATCTATCATTCATATACCACTAGATCTGAGGATCCATAGATGGAAGATGGTTTTTTTCATGAAATGTTCAACTATCGACATTTTCCCCTTAGAAAATATAGTATATCTCAACACATATTGTATAAAAATTGATAACATGTGTCAAATTATCCATCACCATTACTATATTCTATATACATACTCGAATAATTCTGGGTTGTAGATTTGAAAGATATTTTCCTCATTATATGTTCACACTTTAGCTTTCTACTTCTTTATGAAAATGCATTTTGAAAAATACACACCTTAGAAGAAGTGACATGGGAATATTTAAATGCTACATCATTTAAAATTAATAGTAATGTAATATCATTCATTTTTCTATATTTACATTATTAAAACCTATAAATTTTTCTAAAAATTTTCTTTGATACCAACTATTAGAATATGATCGTTAAAATTTTATAATCTAGTGCCTTTAGACTATAATGAATTACTTTTTTTCCCAAAAAACCTTTATGTTTATATTTTATGAAAAAAAATTCATAACTCTTACATAAAAACAGACACATTATAGTGTAGAAACCTCAACTCAATATCAATTTTTTGAACAATATATAACACTAAAAATGAAAACCATTTTATTTTTAATGATTTTTTTATAACTTTCCACATGAATTATTATTTATTTTCAATTATTCATAAAACATTTTAAAAACATATTAAAAATAGGGATGTGAAATAAATATCAATAATGGAAATAAAATAATGAAATCTATTAGGGGATTTATGAAAGTATTAGGGTTTAAAAATTACCAAATAAAATAAAATAAAAAATATGGGGAGTAACAAGGTGGTAATCCCAATGAACATTTCATTCAACCCATGTTTAATAATGAAAGCCTTGAATAGTTTATAATTTAAGAGTATCAAATCCCAATAGAGATTGGAAGCCCATTTTAATTTAATATTTCTCATTGATCTTGAATCTATGAAGACAATAAATATTTCTTATCACAAATAACTTAATTTTATGAAATCTCTAATGAATACACATTATCATTTATTAGATATTTTTATATTGTGTATTATAGTTTTAATTTTAAAATAATATGTGATGATGAGATGGTAATGAGGGTAATAACATTTTTCTATAAAAAGTATTATTGGAAATCAATTTAGATAAAGACACATTGGACACATATTAACAAAAATACGAGGTTTTCTTCACAATTATTTTTTCTCATTTATTGACGGGTGTTTTGATAAGTAGAATCTATATCACTGGTCATGTTCAGGATGACACATTCCACAAGACCTATGATTTTTCTTGTAAATATCTTAGGAAATGTCTTTATTATAAATATTCATAAAATATTGTGATGTATTCAATTTTTTATGGTATTCTATCATCTTATAAATTCTTGGTTTTCCAATAACATTATAGAAATTACACTTAAAACTAATATGAATTACGGTAAATATACAATTCAATTTTTTATATAAAAATCTCATCATAAATTATGTTGCTGCATGTTAGTAAATTTTTTTTTGAGAATGATATTGGGTTAGGTTATGAAATGAAAAAAAAATTATGAAATTAAGAATATGATTCAAAATTTATGATTCAAATTAGTAAAAATGTCACTATTCAAAGGTAAAAGACTTACATAAGTGAGAAGTGTGAGTTATGGGGGTTAAGTTGTCATGTGATGGATTTATTTCTAAATTTATAAATAATTAATAATCCTATAGAAAATATTTATTATATTTTACATGGTGGTAAACAACAATAAATAATTTTTCTATTCCACTAATATTGTTAATCGAGAGACCAATGGCTAATGAAACACCCACATCCCCTTAAAAAATATTTAACTAAAAGAAAAATCTTAATGTGAGGTTGATTGGTCTTTTTATTAGTGGAATATAAAATTGATTATATAAAAAATAATTAATGTAATTTAATCACAAAAGGATGAAAAAATATTCCAATAGGGTTATGAATGATTTTAAAATTCATAACATATAAAATTATATTTGGAAATTAGCTAGGGACATTATAGATAATGTGAAATTTTCTCTTTTGGCAACCTATGAGATAAATTACAAGGAAAATGTGATGTTTTCCACTATAATACGTTTTTATAAACAAAATTAGTTATTAGGATATATCTCTAGAAATATGATATTGAATCCTTCACTAAATATAAAAATAAAAACTCCGAATGTAACTGATCTAGAAAAAGGATGGAAACATCTGAACTAAAATGGAAGATTTTTCACCCCCTAAAAATAAAAATATAATAATATAAAATGAATTGGTCTATATTCAAATAAATAATTTTTAAGCATAAAAACACGACAAAACTAAAGAACCAACATATTTTTATGTCAATATTCACACCCATTCCATTCTTCAAAATATTATATGGGGAAAAATAATTCTATCTATCAAATTTTTCTTAATATTTTGAATCTATGAACCAGAATATGAACTTTTATGATTTCTTAAATAAATTTTACTCATATATAAAATTTATCAAAATATTCTCAGATAATATGTGGAATTTAATGGAATATTTCAATAAAAACCTATTTAAGGAATTTAGGGATGTTTCAAAAATAATATTTCCCCCAAAATGAAAGAAACACCAATATTTGTTTTGTTATGTAAGATAAGAGAATATTATGATAAAACAATTGTGACTTATGATATAATTTCTACATTGTGCCTTACTTATTGTTTATGAAATTTGGTATTCGGGAGCTTAAAATGATGATGGCTAATTAGTTAATGTGGGGAAGATAACATTACCAATTGATTTATTAGTTATTAAAATTAAAGGAGGTAATATTTTCCCAATCATATTATGTTTACTATTCCATGATACTAGGGGTTCTTAGGTAGTTGATTATAAGGGAAAATAGATTTTTCTCATTGGTAATGAACAAGAATATTTCAATATGTATAAGAAATCCACAAATGAGGGAAGGTATAAGGTGAACCATATTGTTAAATATGTTTGTAAGGAATATACTATGAAGATTATTTGTGAAAATCGAATTTTGAAATGATTAATTAAAAAATTAACTCCATTTTATAATGTTCAAATTTTAATATTTATACATTTATCTATAAACTAAAATTACAATATATTACAAAAAATGACTTTTTAAAAAAAAATACTTTTAAAATTATCATTGTTCTTAATTCTATATTGTATATATTCCAAATTTGCTATAATAATTTTATTTTTTAAATGTTTTATTATCCTAAAATTTTCCCATGTAAAATAATCTAATAAATCATAACTAATTTTCATTTGGTGTCTCATATGAATAAAGAAATCCATTTTTTGTTTATTTAATGGAAAATTATATAATAAATTTTTTGGGTTCTACATTTGAGGTATGTATTTTTTTCAATATGTATAGGTTGATAATGAAAATAAATTATAAGGGGACATTAAGTTTGTGATGATAACTATAGTATCAATATAATATGAAGTTTATTTGTGAATATACTATGAAGTTTATTTTTCAATGAAAAAATGTATTTTAAAAATGGTATAAATAATTAAAAAAATTAAAATTCTAATTTATAAAATGGATGTCTATAGTTTTGGAAACTTAAGTATTATTTTACTCTAAAAACTATTTTATCAGTTTATAGTAAAAATAATATTTCACAACATATATAAATTAAATACCAAAAAATAATTTCATATTATATATAGTCATATTCATATTTTTTATATGTTTTATTTAATTAATAGACCTAAATTTATTGTTACTAGGATTAATGTTAATAGCCATGATAATGGTGAAGGGGTAATATTCAACTAATTTTATAATATATGTTTTATAAATTTTTGTCCAAAAATTTAAATTTCATTAATTAAATACAAATATTATAATATTTTGTTTACTAAATGTTCAAATATATTATTACTAATTTAATTATTAATTAAAAATATTTAGATCACTTATTATTTAAAACATCATTAATGAAAAAAATATATTATTTATATATTATATTTTTTAATTGTAAAAAAATTGAAAATATTTTTTAATTTTTATAAGTTCAATTTAAATTAAACGTTTGTTCATAAAATAAAAATTTGGTAAGAGTGTGTATCACATATTTATAATAAAAAATTTAATTACATTTATAAAAAACATTTTTCACAGAAAAAATTGTAAAATGTAAAAATCATGTGACAAAATAAATAAAATAAGTCTAAAAAATTGTATTGATGAATGTTAGAGGGCATATAAACACTATATCACCCCTTAATAAATTATTTCCAACTAATAGAGCCATTGACCCTTGAATAGTTTAACTCTATTATTACAATGTTATTTGTATTTACAAAAAACCCATTTTCTTCACCTATAAAAAGTAATCATTTCCATTATATTTGTCCTCAAATTACACTTAATTAGGTAAATGAAAAAAATTCAATAGTCTCTCCATAGATCTCTATCTATTTCACAGAGTCCTTGTTCTTTCAAAAAAAACCAAGATAATGATCCATAATGTAATACCCATGGGAGAATATGAAAAGTGGAAGGTATTGTTTATAACATAGATGTCTTAGTTTTCTTCTAATTTTCCTCCATAAATTATCTATATACATTATAGTATGAAAACATTAGTATTTATAAAATTCTAAAATGTTATTATAATATTTTAACAACCATCTTATACCCTCGTCTAAAAGAATATGAAAAGGTAGTATTCTGTCATCGTTACGTGTGGACAACCCCTACATGAATGACATGTTCTATTGTTCACAAATACCTTATATGGATGGTCTATAAATATAATTTAATGAAAAAATATTATATATATATATATATTAAAATTATAAAATTTTACTTTTTTATTTTTATACCCCTTCACATTCTATGAAAAGAGAGAATGTATTTTGTATTTATATTCAGACTACAACAACCCTGAAATAATATACACATGTTTCCATTACCCCCGTCATTAAAAAATCTAAAAATTTAATTAATCTAAATAAATAGTATTTTTAACGCAAATAATATTTTCTGACTATAATATTATACACGATATAATTTGTATTAACAAAAATGATCATTGTAAACATAACCGACTTAAATAAACATATCAATGAACCCATCCGAATTTCAAGCAAATTTAAGAAATCCATTTGTAATATAAATTATTTATTATAATGGAATAATTAATTTCTTGATCCTCTACCATTATTAGGATTATAATGGTATTTCATAGCACATTTGAAGATGTCTAATATACCAAGGATGTTTCTTATAAATTGAACCAACCTCCTTAAGTAACCACCACAACTGAATAATATTAAAAATACTAAATAACATATTATAATAAATATACATTTGAAAATGAAATATATATGATAATTTTTTAATAATGTATTTAATGAATTTATTTCATTATTTTACAGATTATGCTCCCCTGTAGAATCAATCATGACCCTATGTAAGGGATTTTAGATCTCAAATTTGATTCATTAAGATATGATTCATATTCAACATGTGTTTCATTTTTGTCGTGTATTTAGGGGAAATAAATTTATTATTTCATAAAGGTAATGTCCTAGACATATCTGGTACATTACATTTTGAAAATTTTTTATTTTAAGTGTATACGGAGTTCACTATGACTAATTTCCAGTGTTTCCCAAAAATAATTTTCCTCCCACAGAGAGTCGGGACTGGTAGGTCATGACCGTTTGTCTCCATTAGGGACTCACCCTGGTGAATTTCAAAAGTGAGTTAGGACCAATGGGTTATGACCATTGAGTCAGAATGTTGACTCACACCAGTGACTTGCGATGGAAGGATGTGATTGTATATCGTGATAACATTCCACCAGAAGTGAGTCATATAATGATGAGTGATCAAACGGTGAATCATCAACTAGTAGTTAATCTAACGATGGGTTATCCAGTGGTAGATCATACCGGTAGCTAACTGAATCGTGACTCACATTGGTAGCCCATCCACTGGTATCTCTCACTGATGACTCATTTTCAACATTCTAAAATTCTCTAGATTATATTAGATTTTCCCATTTATCATTTTAATTTACATAAAAGGAGTTTAAAAACATATTTAGTTGTTTTTCAAACCATTTCAAATCATATCAATATCTAAATACATAAAGATTTCATTAACATCTAAATTTTGTGGTCTTGGTCCACATATTCATTAATGGATTTGAAAAACCTTTTATCCAATATGTATGGGATCTTGAATTTGTAAAGCTAAGATCCCTTATTCCTTATGCACTCTCATTTTCTCTTGGGGGACACTGAAACCTTCTTCTCAGAGGAGCCATGCAGTTGTGTATCATCTTCTGGGATCACATTTTCCCGGCCTGCAAAATTACATTTTAGCACAATAAGGGAGTGTTGATCATCTTTTCTTCAATGAAATGATACCTTTTACTATATTTTATTTTTGTATCATGAGGTGTGGGCTTATGGATGCCTCTTTTATAAGGATACAATAATTCCAAATTAATAAACACGTATGAATTGATTTAATATCAATATATAGGTCTAGGGAAAAGTGATGTATGATCTTCTTGTTATATTTTTTGTTATTTATTTGAATTATACAGGAGAAAATCCTCACTAAAAATCATGGTCATTGGGGGTCTTTGTTTTCAAACAAATTAATTATTTTTCAATTCATGCCGTTTCGTTTTATATCAAATACTTTTTATGAAATCAGGTTACCGCATACACTCATCTAATAAATGGATTCTATATGATCAAAATATTTCTATGATATCCCCATATGTAAAAATGTATATTTAATAAATAGTGTACTTGTTAAATATGAATATATATTTTTTTAGAATCCATAATGGAATGTCATGTTAAGATATTGGTTGATTGAGGAATGGATGGGTAGTGTTGTGTGACGGTGCTGTGATCAGGATATGATATGTTATGTTTCTAGCTGTGATGGGTGTGGTGTGGTTATGAAGAAGGTCTTCCAAGAATGGTAATTATTGGTGTCTTATAGATGTAATGAGATGTGTAACTACGTGTGGTTTTGATTTGGGGGTTTTCTTTATTGAGAGGATAGATTGGGAAATATTAATTTGGCAATGAAGATGACAATGATCGATATGGGTAATTTTATGTGAGTATATCAAATAAAATCTAGTCAAAATATCCACTCCATGTCTCTTTATTGGTTATGTTATATCATGAATAGGTGATAAACATAGCGGAAATATGAAGTGGCTTAATTTACCGTGGTTCTTCTTCACCTGCATGTCTTTTTTTTTTCTACATTGTGGTCTCTTATACTTGGTAGTTTCTAGGATTGTTATGGAGGAAATTAATACAAAATAATAATGATACTACATTAGTTTTTTAATAAATGGGAAGTAGTTTTCAATGAATAGTCAAATGACAGGTTGCGCGACAATCTATGGTTCAAGATAAAAAATTTAATTAATGGTTGTTGAGTGAAAGAGATTTCTGAATCCTCATTAATATGTCAACATCTGAAGTGACTATTACTGATACTAATCCAGGTACAGTTGGTGTGAATCCCATAGCTTGGGATTGAGTTCTTGATACTATATCAATGTATTGTTCATGGGATTTCTATGCACACCCCAACTTAGTTGACCACCATGTGCCGAACTACCCCATTATCAAGGGGCTGGGTTTATTTCCCAAAAAACCTAGTGGGGGATGGATGGATGGATCCCACTCTTCCAAACATCCTCTTACAGGAAGTGTTAGCTCAATATACTTCATGTAGGTAGTGGTTTGTGAGGCTTTGGTGTGTAAGGGTTTGTTATATTTCCTAGGGATCTTTGAGATGAGATGTGTTGTGTTCTCAGATGTCTTTGTGATGTGATTTGGTATGTGGACTATGTGTTTGGAGGCAAGACATGGTTATGGGACATAGGTGTGTGCGGTTAAGAAGTGATGTGGTATATAGCCTAATTTTCTACAGATTATATGAAATTATAGGGCTAGTTGTATATGGGTGGGTAGTAAAATGGTTCTTTCAAAAGAGGTGGGAGCGCCAATATGTTTTTCATTCTCGTGTGAGAGTGTATAATAATGATAATTGTTTATGGGGTAACCTACTATAGATGTTATTACTATATTACATTATATGACTTGCATTGCTTGGTGATTATTCCTTGGAGAGGTTGGGGTGGTTAGTATACCTTGTAAGGTGTTTGTTGGTTATGTTGTTTTCCCATGAGAATATTAGTATGCTTCTCCTACATGTTCTTGAGAAACATTGGATTAACTACTATGTATAGTTTTATTCACACCTTATGTGTATAAACTTATTTACTGGTTTTTAGAGGACTGTGTGGACCGTATTGGGCATTTCTAACTAAATCATCGGATTAGTTGATTTGTCACTGATTTGTATTTGGTTTGGTCCATACCTAGAATTTTTTAAAATTTATAATAAATTTATATCTAAAAATGAATGTTAGATGGATTTTGGATATCTTTTATATATTTATTGGATTTTGATTGAGGTTTATACATGTTATCTCTAGATATTGGATTCTAAAAATGGGCCATTCTTTATATATTGTGGGATCTTTATTCACTTGGTGCTAGATTCCACCTCGGGGCCTATATGAGGCAAGGCTCAGGTGTCATTTTCTCCCTTTTCATCATTGCAATCCTATGTGGGGAATATATGGACGTAGGTGGTCATGACTATGTGGTATCAGAGGAAGGTTTTTGAGATATAGGATAGATTTTGGTGTTAGAAATAGTGGGGATTGAAAGGGTTTGTAGGGCCTCAATTCCATGTTATCATGGTGTGTGAAATAGGCTAAGAAAGGACATTTAGGACACCATATTTTAACGCCTACCATGATCCGATGCAAGGACTCCGAGCCTACCACATGACCATGTGATGCTACTCATCTTGAAGGTTAGAGACCCTATGAAAGGTACATGCATCATATTGACTTGTTTTATTTTCAAAATTGGTTTTTTGAGGGATTTTGAGTTGTGTAACAAAATTTGTTAAATTATTTATAATGAATCTTAAATAAAAGTACATACTACTCTATCTTATGAATTCCTTTTTCACCTTTTTCATCTATGGAACCCGATCATCAATCATGCCTGGCATGGGAATTTGAGGCTTAGTAGGATGACCTAGTTGATCCAGTGGAAGAGGATGACCCGTTGTAGAGGGATTTATGTTCATTCCAATCTAAGACCATGGGAATGTATGAAAGTAGTGTTTTAAAAATGGAGATGGAGAGTTGGCTCGAGGAGCCTGATATCATATTCACCTTAATCTGAGCTACAATGGAGTATTGGGTTCATTTGGCAATGAGCAAGATGTAGGGAGTTTTTTGTCAGTTGTGGATTTTATTCTTGGGGGAGAGGAAGTAGGTTGATGATCTGTGGGTAGATTTCATGGAATTATGAGTCAAATTTATTTATTGAACATGAAGTCTGAGAAGTGGAATGAATTAATTTCCCTCCAGTGAGGGATTATTTCAATATGAGAGATGGGGATTTAGTTCAACGGCCTCTTATATTTTTTCTGGGATCAGATTCTAGATTAGGAGTCTCTTGTGAGATACCTAGAGGAGGCAGTTCATCCTTCTATCTGGTTGGTGGTTACCCCCTTTATGTTGTCAACATACTTTTAAGTATTGAAGTACGTGTGTGTAATCAAGTGGATGCACTTGCAAAGAGGTGTACCTTGAGAGGGAAGAGAACAGAGTTATTAAAGATGATAGTCCTATAGTAGAAGATCTCATGTTCGGCGACCATAGTGCTTTCAACCAACCTAGAAGTGACAACACAATTTTCCCTTAAGAAAATCTGGTTATAGTAGTTCATATTCCCCTTTTATCAGTTCAACGTTAATGTGTTTCTTTTATGGAGCCTATGGAAATCTTCCGAACTAGTTTCCATTGGGAAATTAGGATCTGTCTAGTGCAGGTGGTAAGGTTCCGCAACATCCTTACCATAAGTTTCTAGCTAGGTTGTTTCAACACCAGTGACAACAGGCTTATGCTCCAATAAGGGGTGATGATGTTGTTAGAGGTCGACCTCAAGGTATTCTTCAGTTGCCTCGACTAGAGGGTGGATGTGGAGGAGGCAATTAGAAGAGGGTAAAGGGAGCTATTCATGGCCAGTTGCATAATGTAGAGGTAGCAGTTCCATCCTGGATATATATCAATAGAGTTATGTTAAGTTTTTTTAGTACCCCTTCATTTACTTTGTTAGATTCATGAGTGTCAGACTCCCTTGTTCACCCAATAGAGCCCATGATCTTGGACTAGACATAGAGTTCCATCCCATTCCTATTTTTTAGAGTATTAAAGCTATAGTTTAGAACAATATTTATGTTGTGTACATGGGTTGTAGAATGGAGATGAGATGGAATTAGTCCCATGGGGATCTCTTCTTAGTACAAATGAAACCATATGATGTCATTCATGATATTGAGTGGTTGTATTTTGTGCTGGATATTATTGAATAATTCTCGATAAAATTTTTATGTTTAGACATGGATGGTCGGCCTATGGATTTCATTGGGAAACATAGTTTCCAAGAGGGCAGTTGGTGTGTGGATCCTCTTCATTAATTTTTGGATGAGATGTTAGAAGGATCAGTGGATGCTAAGAGGATGAAGATTCATTTAGTTTATGGGGAGTTCATGGTTTTTCCCTAAAGAAGTTGTGCCTCTACCTCCCGCCCCCAATGTGATATTGATTTTCTGGATATACACCTAGCTCGGTGATGGTATGGTTTAGATGGATCATTATCAGATGGTTCCCTCAAAGTTTTTGGAGCTAAGGATTCAGATAGATGATCTGATGAAGAAGGGATTCATCTAGCATAGTGTTTCACCATGTGGTGCTCTGTTGTGGTTTGGAAACAAGTCATATGGGGGTATGGGGTTGTTCATAGATAAACGAATGTTGAATCAGGTGACAGTAAAAA
This sequence comes from Viscum album, assembly GCA_963277665.1. Classification (NCBI taxonomy): domain Eukaryota; kingdom Viridiplantae; phylum Streptophyta; class Magnoliopsida; order Santalales; family Viscaceae; genus Viscum; species Viscum album. Next base: position 66,898,578 of record OY728126.1, read on the forward strand.
ACTATTTCCCTCTCCCAATGATAAATGGTATTTTTGACTAGAATAGAGGGGAAATTTTATTAACTAATATCAGTATTCAATTTGGATATCACTAGTTTATGGGGAAATAGGATGATATCCAAATGACTGCTTTTATGTGCCGGTTTGGGCACTTTGAGTTTTTCTTCATGTCATTAGAAGTTACAAACCAACCAACAATGTTCATGGGGATTATCAAATCTATATTCTTTAGGTTCTTAGATTCATTTTTCATCATGTTCATTGATGAAATCATGGTCTACTCAAAGTCAGGGAAGAGCAAACCGATTATCTCCGGAGTATTTTGTAGGTCCTTTGACACCACATGTGCTACATAATGTTGTCTAAGTGCATTTTATAGACATGAGAGGTGCATTTACATAGAAATGTGGTGTCATAAATGTGTGTAGTTGTGGAACCATCAATTTTCTAGTCATATTTTTTGGGGATAAAACCAATAATGTTCCAGAGGATTGTAGTATTATCAATATGGAAGGAAATTATCAGTGATTTGTTCCTGATTTCTCTTTTTTTATCTCCATTGATATCACAAAAATTAAAGTAACATGATATGTTTTGGATCATGAAGTTCTATCTTTTGTTTATCTATTTGAAGGGTAATTTGGTCTGTGCTCTAGTGCTCTTGTCTCTAGAGGAAAGAGTGTTGTTTATGGATTTTTATGCTTCTTTTATGGGCTAGGAATGTGTATTGATGCTGTAGTGGGGTGTTATCTCTTATGGTTCTAGGAATTTACATACCAATGAACATAACATTTCCACCCATATATGGTGTTGGTAGTGGTTGTGTTTTCACTGAAGCTATGGCGGCATTACCTCATTGGGGAATTCTTTGTAGTCTTCATAGATCACAAGAGTTTGAGATATATCTTTTTTCCAAGGATATATTGACATGTGGTAAAGGAGGTGGATAGAGTTTGTTCAGGACTATGATTTTGAGATCTCTTACACCTCAATGAAGCAGAATGTCGTGGTCGACAGCTTGAGTAGGAAGTCACATAAAGAGGTAGTTCATGAATCCACATGAACTGTTAAGGCAATAGAGGAGTTCGAATTCATGCAAATAGATGCAGGAATGAAAATCAAGAGAGGTTTATTTTTATATGGAGGTGTAGACTTTTATAATGTAGAAGGAGAAAGATTCTCCATGGGAAGACTCAGAGGCAGAGGTGACGTTTGATCATATTGACGTTGGCGATGCTCTGGAGGGATGGTTAGGAGATGGACAAAATCATATGATATTACGTGGGTTGATATTTGTTCTAGTAGTTTTTCAGGATGGATCATTCTGTGAGATTCACATATCACCATTAGTAGTGAACCTTGGAGTTTTCAAAATGTACCATGGTTTGAGGGAGCAGCTTTTGTGGCTTTGGATGAAATGGGTAGTAGTGGAGTTTGTGGAGAAGTGTTTATTGTGATACAAAGTGATGGCTGAGAAATGTGTTCCTAATGGTTTGTTGTAGTCTTTAGATGTCCCAAACTAAATGTGGAATGCTATATGAATGTATTTATTCACATGTTTACCCCTGGATTAGGGATGATATAATTCTATTTTTTTAGATGTGGATTGTTTGAAACAATTGGCCCACTTCTTAGCGAGCAAGGAGTCAGGAACAGTGGGTGCCATGGAAAGGTTGTGTGTGGGTAAAGTGGGGTGTTTTCATGGAGTTATAAGATCTATTATCTTAGATCATGAATCATTTTTTACATCACATGTGTGGAGGGAATTACGATGTTATTTTTCTCCTCAATTATGCTTGAGCACTGCCGTCCACCATTAGACATATGGGTAGATCGAATGAACTATACAAATGTTAGAAGACAAGTTGCATGCCTGATTATGTGACTTTGTAGGATCCTTGGTTCAATAAATTACCTTATTATAGTTTTCATCAATAATATATATCACTCTATAATTGGAATAACTCCTTTTGAAAATTTTTATGGAGGACCATGTCATTCACCATTTTGATGGACTGAGGTTTGGGAATCAACTGATCTTTGCCACGAGGATATGCAGAGCATGAAGGACAAGTTTTAACATGATTTTTATAGTATGAATGAAGTTATGATCTAGTATATGTCATATGATGATCACATGAGGATTACCATAGGGTTCATGGTTGGGGAATATGTTTTCTTAAACATTTTTTCATGACAATGGAGGTGGTGGTTTGGAAAATAGAGTAATTTTTCTCAAAGGTTCATCAAACATTTTGATGTATTGGGGTGAGTTTGAGAGGTGGAATATTAGCTATAAATAACACTACATTTGTAGAGGATCCATGTTGTCTTCCACATTTCTTAATATCATTGGCATCTTAATGATAAATCCCATGTCATTGACTGAGGAGTGTTAGATATCTATGACAACAAGAAGTGCATGGGTTGACTAAAAATAATTAAAGAACATCAAGATAGGGTTCTATGTTGGTGGAACATTCCAGTGGTTTGTATGTTGTGTAGAAAAAGAAGCATGGTGGAGATTACTTGGGAATTGGAGGCACAGATGTGGGCCCGGTACCCAGAGTTGTTTTCAGTTTTTCAATGTTCAGTTTTTTCTTGTGATTAAATGTTAAAAAATTGATTACTATGAGATAAGTTCTTCCCTTGTAAAATATTAATTGATAATGTCTTGTCACATGATGAGTGGAGGAATTAATTCCAAATCAAGATTCATTAATTGAGATGCCATTAATCCCATGCGGGTGAGATAGTGCCGCCTAGTGTGGATAGTATCTTGACATGGAAGGTGAAATTACCTGATTCCTTTGTTCAGGATGTATTTTTTGTTGTGCATCTATGGTGTTCCTTATGGTTTCCAGTGTTAGTGGATGTCAATGGAGGTTTTCATTTATGATAATTTTCCACTATATTTTATGAACAACACAAGGTAGTTTATCATTGATATTTTATGTTTTTTTTGTTAGTGGTGAAATAAGTGTATTGAGGTATTTGAGAGGCATCTTATTTGGTGGTTTTTCAGACTCATTGTCTCCATCTGGTTTTGGTTTTTAATTCTCGAGGGATAGAATATTTTTTAAGGTATGTTATGAAATGTAACAGACCTCTATGATTCATTTCATTGTGGAAATTTAATATATTGAGTGTTCATGGAGATCATGGGGACTCATTTCAAGAGTTTTCCAATAATCTTATTCTTCCAACATTAAATCAGGACCACCTGTGGTGCATTACCCTGGGGACTCACGACAGTATGTTGGGACTAGTGGGTCAAGACCAGAGAGTCTGGACTGGTGATTCATAATGGTGACTGACACCAGTGACTCACAATAATAGTTTATGATGTTAATTAACCAGAAGTTATTCATCCACCTACCTGCCACATAACGAGGACTCATCCATTTGTAGCTAATCTAATGCTGAGACTTCTATTGGTATCTCACACTAGTAGATCACCAAATGGTGACTCGCACCGGTAGGTCAACCATAGGTAGATCTCACAGGTGACTCATCCACTGGTGAATCATATTCAACAGTTTCTAAAAAAACATAATTCACTAGTTTTTTCCATTTTCATCTTTTTAACATTTTAATTTATATGAAGTTTGTTTAATACAATATTCAATGGTTTTGGATATTTTTTAGGTCATGTATATATATATATATATTCAAAACCAAAAGCTTCTATTTTTACTTCCAAATAGATGGATGTTGGTCAAGATACACCGTTAATGGTGCATATAAACTATTTCTCCCATTGTTAAAGGATTATTTCTTTCTATGGATGAGATGTAATCTTACTTTCTCACTAATACTTTCTATTGGTACTCTCTTAACACTTCTTCCCCAAGGATTCATGTAGTTGTGTTTCCCATTTTTGGATTATGGTTTCCCTGAAGGCTTTTCCTACTTATGCACCCACTTTTTTAATGACATAAGGGAGTGTCAATAATCTTTTCATTGGGATATGAATCGTTTTTTCTATTTTATTTGTGTATCTTGTGGGGTGGGTTTATGGATGTCTCAATTTTGATGATATAATTATAAGAATTTAATAATTATAAATATGTTTATTTACGATCAATATGTGGGGATTAAGAAAAGTGTTGTATGGTATACTTGTTATTATATTTTTTATTGTTTTTTGGAATTATATGGGATTAATGCCCCACTAAAAATAATGTTCATGGGAGATATTTGTTTTTGCACTAAGTAGTGATTATAGAAGGCATGATTTTTGGTTTTCTATCGAATAATTGTTATAAAATTGGTTAACCACATACACTTGGATAATTAATGGATGCCATGTGATCTATGTGTATATAGGGTAACCATGATAGTTAACAAGTGGAATTAATTAATAGATGAACTGTGAAATATTAATATGGTTTTTTGGTTTTTGGTATGGTTTAAAAGGTGTAATAGAATTTTAGGATGAGGAATATATTGTTTTTAATGGATTGTTATTGTTTAGAGGTGGGTATCTAATTGAATTATTTTATGTTCTGTTACTAGGAGTTACTGGTGTGGTTTGTTTTTTAAGAATGGATTCAAAGAATGGGTTGTATGGGTTTTTTTAATTGTAATAAAATGTGTTGTTGGGGTATGGCTTTGAGTTGGGGTTTTTTTATTTATAGAATGTATTGGGAGAAAAGAAGTTGACAATGATAATGGCAGTATCTAGTATGGGAAATCCACCTACAGTTTCTCCATGACTACCAAGTCGAAATCTTCACTCCATGTGACATGATAAGTTATGTTCTTTCATGGATGGGTTGTAAATATAGCAGAAATATTAATTGGGTTAATTTATCATGGTTATTCTTCCCATGTGTGACTTTTTTTATGTGCCTTATTGTGTACTATACTAGGTAGTTATTGGGATATTGATGGAAAAAAATACATAAAAGAGTTTTGGTTGAATGAGCTAGTTTGGTAAATGGGAAGGAGATATATATGAAAATATAAATGATGGGTCCCATGGTAAACTATTGTAAAATATAAAAAATGAAATGTATGGGTGATGAGAGAAAGTGCAAGGTGAAGACACCTTAATTTATCATCTACCTAACTGATCATTCCTAATACAAATTGATGAAGTAGTTGTTGTGAATCACATAGGGTGGACTTAATATATTGATAAAATATATATAGAAACAGTATTATGTTGTGGTTTCAATGCCACCACCCCCTATTTGAGAGCCATGTTCCGAACACCCTTGTTGTCATGGGGAGGTGTTTTTACCAAACATCCTAGTAGGAGGACGAATGGGTGTCCACCCACTCTTCCCCACTCCCAAATACATGTTGTGATATCCCAAGATTCTGTTGGAATGTAGTGGTTCGTGAGGCCCAACTATGTTCGGGTGATTGTTTTTGCATGTGGCTAAAAGATGAGATGTTTCATTATCCCTGGTCTCTTTAGGATGTAATGTGGTATGTGGCCAAGTGTATGTGGGTGACACGTAGTTGTGAGGGCCAAGTGTGTGCGAGAGGGATGTGATGTGGAATATTTCCCAAGTGTCTACAAGGGATATCATTGTGAGGCATAGGTGTGTGTGGTCTGGTTGGAATGTGGTACTTTCAGAAGAGGTGGGAGTTCCAGGACATTTTTCTTTAGGGTGTGATAGTAGATAATATATGGGAATGTTGTTTTTGATAGCCTACTATCAATATTCATACTATATTACATTAACTTCCATGTGCTTCATAGTGATTGTTACTTGGAAGGGTTGGGATGGATATCATACCTTGTTATGTACTGTTGGTTATTCTGTTTTCTCATGGGTTCATTAGTATGGTTCTCCCACTTGTGCACAAGAGACTTTGGTTTCTCATGCTAAGTAAACTTGTATGCTCAACCTAAAAATATAAATCTATTTTCAGGTTTCAAGGTGGTCTTTGTGGAATGTACTAGGAATCACTTTCATGGACATTGTAGTATTTTTTTCATCATTGCATAGATTTTCCCTTGTTTCTTACCTTGGTGTATTGTGGCATTTGAAATATTTTTATTTCTAAACACACATGTGGGGGGGGGGATTTTGTGTCACTTTTATATATGTCTTGGATTAGTTTTGGGGTTGATAAATCTTATATCCCAATATTGTTTTCATATAATGGTTAATGAATCCCATTTTCTATAATCCTCACACCTTATGTTCTATTCTTCACATCGGAGCCTACTGGATGTGGGACTCAAACACATTATATCTCATTCTTTAATACTAGCTCAGGAGGAGCATGAAATAAGATACCATATAAACTAAGGGATTTAATATTCTATCTCATATTCATTCGTATCCCCATGACCCCATATGCCTTGATACATTGTATTATTTTAATACATTTGATTTATTACAAGGAATCAAATAATAATGGACTAATATATTTAGTAGTCATGGAGAATTGATTTCATATAAGAACATTACAAGATAATTTAAAGAATAAAATTCAATGTGGATAATTAATTGATAACATTATTATTATCTAAGATTAACCCAAATATCAATCACAAAATAGTTCTTGTCATCCTTGGAATATAATACATAATAATAGTGTGATCTCGAATTTCTAGTAAGGATAAAAAATACAGTATAATCTTTCATAAATAATCATAAACATTAAAAAAAGTATCAAACAGAAAAACATGTTTTATAAACATAATCGTTGTTATAATATGGAAAAAATGAATAAAAAATCCATTCAATCATTCTAATGGACATTTTAATATTTGAATAATCACATAAAATTTAAATAAATAATCTCATATTGAGGGAATGCATAATGCTGGACATACCATCAAGGCCTCAGGCCAAGACCATACGACCAAGACATTAATCAATACACAGATTAATTTTCCTCATGAGAACTACTGATGCATCGTGTGGAATTCATTAATTAGTACCCATCCCAAAAGCTATCATTAACCATTCCCCAATCCATATGGATTTCATTAACAAGTCCCCAACCTATTTCATTCAATGTCCAATGCATTTCTTATTTAGAAGGGGAGAAACATAAACATCCATATTAAAAATAGAATGAGAAACTTATTACTTTAACCGTAAACCATGAATGGTATAAATATTTCACCTCCATAGTCACTAATAACATAAACACATCAATACAATATAGAAGACTGTATCAAAATAAATCAACCTCAATAAAGCATAAAATCCAACAAAGGATGTGGACAAAGATGATAATAATTTTATAAAATCCTTAAATCTCTTTAAGAGAAATATAATTTTATTAAATAATTTAAAATAAACATAATTATAAAAGAAACAATTAATTTTGAAAATAACCTAGTAATTTTTAAGTGAAAATTCAAAATGCTAAGGAATTAAAATGGCATAAAACTGTAACTCACACCATAAAATATTAATAAACCATCTTTAATTTGCTAAAATAGTAGTAATTTAATTCATTTAGAAAATGATGAAAAGATTCATTTCAAAAAATAGTATATAAAATGTAAAACTTGGGTAAAAATGTCTTCATTAAATTTTCTATAATATTTTGAAATGTATTTTATGAAACATGGAAATTGATTATAAGGATGTCCCAGTAGGTACTTATATATAAACAATATCATATAATAATTTGATTTAGAAATTAACCCTTATGAAAAAACACTAGCAGAATTATTAATTAAAACATTTTAATGAACATAAATATATATATAATATTATTTATAAAATATTATATATATATATAGTAATATCAAACATATTGAAATGGTTATAGGATTAATTCATTAAAATTTTAATGTGTCCCATACCACATTGAACAGTTAAATAATAATCCCAGCTTCATCAAATAAATATTTAAATACCATAAAGGTAAATTTTTTTATCCTATAGAACATAATAGGTGCTTCATATAATCCACACGGAATAAATATCATCTGAACATGGCCTATATCGTATGACAATTAAAAGTGAGATTGAATTCTCTTACATTAGGTCTGACACTATCTATAGTTGTCTGCGATTCAGGTATAATGGTTATAAATATAGCATTAACTTCTAAACGATTAATAATAGTTTTTATTCTATCACGTATTATTCATTAATGTCCTAATATTACTGGTATATTAATAATTTCTATGTTAAAGCAATATTTTGGGTAATAATCGATTTCTTTATCGCACACGTTTTGACTGGTTATTCTTGGTCGTATTACATAGATCATGATTTACAAAAATATAGAATGATAATATGATTTAAATATTGTATATATTCATAATATAAAAATATACAATAGATAGAAAGATAAAATTGAATACACCGTTCATGGAGATGGTAGGTCGTACGTACGCATGAACACTATTTCCGCATTCATATTGTATTAAATAGAAGTAAGTGATTAAAATATATATACAAACATATATATTATTCCAGTAGAATTATTATGTTATATTTTTTTTAGTTATTCATAATATATATTATAATAATAAATCTTTGATTGTGAATGTGGAAGATGAGTCTCATCGCATTGTGGAGACGATAAGTTGTACTTACGCACGAGCGTCAATATCATTAAATTAATTTTTTAATGGTATATTATTGGTAGTATAGTAATTATAAATAATATATATCATGGTATCATAAATATTTACATCCATTATACAGATCACCAAAACCATTATAGTAAATTTTTTTGAATAAAAAATTACACCGCAGTGTGGAGATTATAACTCATATGTATGGATGGATGGTGATATTGTTATTCATAGGATCGATAAAATGAGGAACATGGTTTTGAAACGATTATAATAATATCTTATTATGTTAATTATGCTATATTAATTACTTTTTTGGAAAGAACTTATATATAAAGTATAATAAGAAAATAACTTTCAAAGAGGTGATAAATCTATTAATTCTTTTTCAGGTGTCTCCATATGATATGCACAAAAATACTACATAGGATTGCTATATTCCAACATTATAGCCTTGAAGAAAAAGATATAATTATTGGTAGAGGACATGGGAAGGTTTTTCCTTATCAAACTATATTTGGAAGATTGAATTAAACAAACGAGATGGACCTTTTTATAAGGGAGGAAAGGGGCACTTTTGGATGATCTTAAAATATTAATTTATTAAAAAATATATATTCTATTAAAAAATTCTTCAAAGTGATTTATTTATTGTATGAGATGATTATGGGATAATATACACTCAATAAATTAATTTATGATATCTTTATTTTTTAATATTAACCTTATCTTTTCGATTTAACCCTTCATTAAACAGATCAACTCTAACCGTGTCTTCTGGTATCTTTACACTATATGGTTAATATTTCAACAATAAAATGAAAAAACACACTAATTGGATAATTTATGAAATATTTTTCTTTTTAATATTAGTTTTGTTTTGATTTATTTTTTTATATGTTTTATATCATTTGATAAAATAGCATTTATTGTAGAATATCATTTATGCTAATTTTAATAAAATTTTGAATTTTTATTTTTAAAATTATCAAAACAATCTGATAACTTACTACCAATACATAAAATATTTAAAAAACATTTTTATGTTACCTATAAAATTATTGGTAGTCATTAATTGAGTCAAATAATATTTATTTTTATATTATTAATATCATTTATTTGATTATTCATTTACAAAATAAATTACTTCATCATCAGTGTTTTAGAATTAAATTTTATAATTTAATATAAAAAATTTATAAATAAATTATCATGATATAGAAATGTTTCATATCTTTTTAATGAATATTTATTGTATAATTTATCTTATATATAACCTTATATTAAAGGTAATTTTTTATTAATATTTGAATATGACACTTTTAACTTTTTATTAACTAAAATATAATAATTGTCTTAATCTAACAGAAGGGTATTGAAAAGGATTTTGTTTGACCTATGATTTATTTTGGTCAAATAAAATATACAATGAAACAAAGAAAATATTTAGGGTAATATTATATTATTATAATATTATTTATTCTTTTAATTACTAAATTTACATTTAATTATTGTAAATAAAATTTAGACATTCTTATTCAACAAAAAATGTTTTGATCTTATTGAACCAAATTAGATATACAAATTACAACCATGTATTTATGTTTTTTAGAATTCAATTCAAAGAAGTGGTAGAATTAGATTTATGCTATTCTGACAATGTGGCATGTAGGCGAGTAAAAAGATGTTAAAAAATGAAAAATGAATTTTAATTTATAATTATATTATAAAAATTTATAATGAACTACACAAGAATAATATATTTATTATTTCTATTTTGTGATGTTATAATCAATTTAATGTTAAATAATATTTCAAATTAAAGCGTTGGGTTTTTTCCAATAATGTTGTGTTTTTCACTATTAATAAAAAATATATGTTTTTTAAAAAATATAAACAGCTTAACCTAACATAATTTGGATATTTTGAATTCAAATGTGAAGTCTATTTTACCAAATTCAATTTCTATGAGTATCTAAAATTAATTTTATTATTGATCAAAAAATGACATAAAATGTAGCTATATTAAAAAAATAGTATATCAGAACATATATCTATTTTACCAAAAACAATTCATTTAAATATAAATATGTTTTATTTATGTAAAAAAATCATAAATAAAATTTAAAAATAATTTATTTGTATTTATGTTACTATATATAATTGATATGTAATAAATATATCATTTATATAATTTTAACACTAATGTGTTTCTCTGCAGATACTCAATCTTGTTTGCTACAGAGCCCAAGTTAGTATTGCAGGAAATAAAAGATATTTATGATAACGTACGATGAATATTGTGGTGTTACATCTACCTTACATTAATTTTCAATTCGTAAGTTTACAACACAGTAATTGTATTGGTTGAAAAAATATTCATATTGATTTATATTGTTTCATCCTAATATTCTTAATGTTATCCATGGTTTATTGAACAAAATGATTTAAAATTTATATTTACCTTTCTCTATGGGGTTAATAATAAATTTTAAACAATTTAACCTTCTTGATTAATTTCATCCTCATAACAATATTACATTGTTAATTATTTTTATTGAATTTAATGATGATTTTCATTCTATATCTATGATTTTCATTCCATCCAATATTATGAATTATATTAAAAAGATATCTTTTGAATTATATTTTTTGAATTTGATATTTCCATTATCATTTTTTCAAAAAATATTTTTATTATCCATTTTTATGATTTTGGATTTCAGAAATGGTATTTTAAAATATATAATAGGATCTTCCAAACCACCCTCATTAAATTTTTGTTACGATTTATCATTTTATTTATTTATACTAATGTTTTTTAATTAATATTCTATACATATGTTTTATTATATATTTATATTTTGGTATACCTTTTTTGGTATCTCAGTTTTAAATTCACATTTGGATTTTATTTTTTTAGTAAAAAGTAATTTCAAGGATCTTCATTATTTATCAAATAATTTTGATTAACACTATATTAAAAACTATTATACATGAATAGTTAATTGAAATCAAATTATATATAGGGGGAAAATCGTGGTTTAATTATTTTTTAATGAAAAATTATTATATATTTCATTCTTTAAAATATCATGTACTCATTTAATACAGGGTCACCTAAGTGGATTGTTTTTATTATTTTTTCACAGAATAATCTCATGAATTGTTCATAATTAGAAAATATTATTCAAGAAATATTTTTATTTATTCATATATGAATATACAAAATGATATAATTCCTTCTAATGTCAAAAATTATTATGATATAGACATTAGTTAGGTGTTGATAAATTATTATGAAACTCCCTTATTTTTCATGACTTTTTTATTCTGATGGTTTATATATGGTTATTTTTTATATTTTGGAACACATATTCATGTATATGTTATGAATATGAATGGTAACCATTGATAGTTCTCCAATGATCAAGGAAATGATTCCATATTATGAGATATTATGAAAATAAATGACAAGTAAACGCAATCAATAATTTGAATATATCCAATATGTATGTGATAATAAAGAGTAAATCCAATCCACCTTGGGACTCTACCAACTATGATATGATATTTTGGTAGTGGGCCAGGAATTATACTTATTATTTGATTTTATAGGTTATCTACCAAAATTCATGATTCAATGAACATAAGTTTTCATAACATTATTTCATGTTTCCTTGATTATCCCACACCCATACACCATGTTTCATATTTGAACATTTCAAATTACATATTCTTATAAAAAGTTTAATATATTAATGTTATTCTTCCACATTTTTCTTAATAAGATATTTCTTATATTTCCATGTTTCCTCATGTTCCTATTGTCTAAACCTTAATGAAATATTTGTATGTTTTCTCTTAAAATAATTTTAGCTCACCCTATTCTTCTGTTTCCATTCCCTAGAATATAAAAATGTGTATAACATATAAAAAGATAAAAAGGAATCTAATGTTTCTAAATTTTTATAAAATTCTCATAAGATATAAAATAAGTTGTTTATTTAGCAATTCCTCTAATACAATGAACTATCCATTCATGGGGATTTTTATTCATTATTTTTCTATTGTTAGATATTGTGTTTTTGTTAAGAAAATAATGTGAAATTTATGAATGTTTATCAAGCCAACATTAAAATATTTTTTAGCACCAACTCTAATAATGGAAGTCTCGGGCACTTTAGTTTGTTTCATATAACGATTTAGTTATTTATTTGGATTAGATTTTTTATTTTTTAGGATTAGTTTTTGTAATTTTGTGTGTGAGGATAATACTACTTCCTTGAATACCCTAAATATAATTTTAAGTATATGATAAAAATTTATAATGTTAGTAGTGTTATGGCTATATAATTTTCAGAGATATTTTATCTCATTCTTGATAATTTCTAGTGGATACGGTTGTAGAATATATTCACATATGTCGAATCACTATGAAATAGGTTGGTGAAGTATCAACTCTGTCATTGTTCAATTTATAACGAGTGGGTCTAAGGCATCACACATAGAAAGTTACTCCCATATGATATGAATTGGTCTTTAAAATTCATTATACTAGATATAATGATGGAATTATTTGTTTGATCAAGATATTTAGAAAAAAAATACTATAGGGGGAGAATAATCTTCTTAAAAAATGAACATAAATAATCAAATTTAGTTTTATTTTTGTATAATAAAAAGGTAAGTGGATTGTTCAAAATATAGTTTAATTGAAATTATAATATAAATATTTTATTTTTATAGTGTTTCTACTAAATAAGGTCAGAGTCCAATCTTAAATCATATTTAAATGGAGATAAGATCGATTCCCACTAAATAAACACTTTATTAATGGTATGATAACCTATTTACATATTCTTAAATTTATAGTACCCATATGTAGAACCATTTTATTTTATAGGAGTCACATATTATTCAGAACTGAATTAGTATGGGACTCATAATCCAATAATAACATTCTTGTTTGGAGTCACAAACTAATAAACACTATTTTTATTTGTAGATTGTCATGTTTCTATGATTAATTTGATTGGAAAAACAAAAAATCGACGATAATAATTAAACAAGAATAATGAAGATAAATATCATAAAAACCAAAAGGCGATGTAAACTAGTGGATATATCAATATGTTGAAGATAATGTGTCTTGTACATATTCAATCACATTATAATTAATGAATAGAATGATTGAAGATTATTTGTAATTATTTTAATGGAATATAATTAATGAAATAACTTAGTTCATTATCCAGAAAATCAATCATAATTTCTTATATTAGAAAAGTCATACAATCCTTTACAAAACATGCATTGGTCTATGTTTTTCAACTAATCACCAATTAAACTATTCATTTCTACTTTTATCGGATTTTTCACAACCCAATAGCTCTATTAAATGATTGGAATTATTTAAAATAGAGAAAAATGTCTTACCTATTGTTTCATCCATGAAATCAAAAATATAATTTAGATGGTTTAATTATGTTAGTAAAAGTAATAAAAATAATATCTAATATGATCATTTTAATAATAAGAATTATTATAATAATTTAAATGATAAATATCACTTAAAAATATAATAATAAAAAAATTAAAAAACTATAAAAAATAGAGTATAATAGGAAAAATATGAAAACAAGTACTTCTATATGTACTTTCCTTCCTTTTATTATTAAATAAGTTACATCAAAATTTTTATAAAATATAATTATTTTATAAATAAAAAGAATAATTAAAACATGTTAATTAAACATGTAATTAATCCTTTTATAAAAATATCTAATAAACAAAGTTTTCAAAAAAATATAATTTTTTAAAAAATAATTAATGTAGATAATTTACCATGCAAGGAATAAGTCTTTTTGTAAGATAACCATTTGTATCAATGCATATAGTTAGAATAATGACCATGTGAACAAGTTTTTTATGAGGTCACATAAAATTTCAAAGATGTAGGTTTTACAAGATAACATAGAATACTGATGGTCAAATTATAATATACAACTCAATGTCACATTAATATATGTCATGTGGTCACATTTATAATACCGCATGGAGTTAAATTTTTTATCTTCATAGTTACTCAAGGTCCCTTGGAAATATACAATCATTATAACTTGAAATTATACATCATTGTAACTTGAATTTTATCTTTATGATAAAATTATTTTGCATTCATGGTAGTTTTTTAATACATTTATGGAATATCCATGTGTCTTTGAGATAACATTTTTCACTCACACTCACTTCAAATTTAAACATCATAGTCAATATTTAATCATAACTCATTGTAGGTTATAGTATAATACCATTTGTATCATCAGTATATGATTTACATAAGATTTTTTAAAAATTATTCATGGTAACTTGTAAAATAAATTTCGACCACTTTATATATATCCTTCAGTGTGACTCTAAAACTGGAATTAAGAACCAAATACCCTATGGTGTAGAAGGATTTATATGTAGCCTCTTCCATGGATGATGATTGGTGTCACATTCACTGGTTGTAAATATGAACAATGATAGGTATATGGAATCCCATGTTGTTTAAGATCATATTCATTCTATTTTAGAAGACCTAATTCTATGTCTGAAAGATTTCACTAGTGATATGACTAATAAATGTGGGTGCCCTATAATGCGATATTGAAGATGCCAATATTATTGTCTTGTGCACTGTGTAGCTTATATATTGAGAAGAGAAGATAAAATAGTCATCATGAAAATTCATATATAGTCAAATTACTAGGTTTCTTGGGCCAATGAGTTAGTTCTATGGGATGGTTTGGCACCATCATGGATGATCCTTAATAAGGTATTCTTGGATGAGTGGATGCTATCAGTAAAGTCATATCCATGGTTATTTTTTGTACCTAACTAGTCGAGATGTGTGAATTTGCTGATATTCAATGTGTTTTTTAACATTTTGAAGATGAAGATATTAATGTAAATATTTTATTAAATTAAGTGGTTATCTATGATATATATTTTAAATATATACCAATAAATATATATATTTTAAAAAACTAATGTAATATAAAATATGAATTTAAATATGATATAATTTTTTTAAAGTCTTAGATTCTAGTATCCCCAAGATGGTGTATTCTTTATTAGATTATTATTATATATATGTAATAACATCCCAATGTACTAAATAGTTTATAGGTCTTGGTGAAGTAGATAAATAAATTGATTTTACATTAAATTAGAATATATAAAATATAATTTTGATTATTCTATTGGACAATAATCTTCTATTTAGCACATCCCTAAATATCAATCATAACATACAACTAGTTATATACGGGAAAGAAAATTCTTTAAATCTGTGAGAATAGAAACATAGTAAAGTTAAGCATAATATAAAAGCTAAAAAGTCATGAAAAATATGGGAATAAATTAATGATAAAGTAATTCCATTAATATATTCACATGTGATAGAATGTAATCCATTGTTAGAAAATGAAATAATTAAATGGAAATAAATTAATGAACTCATAATTATGGAATTTATAATGAAATACATCTAAAATATACATTCAGGAACACAGTTAAGACTTTGGAAATACAATTAAGACATCTATATAAATGGACACTTAGTAAAAAATGAAGATATTTTGTCTCATGTGACCAATTTGTAAATCATGATCCTATAAAAATTCCATCAGATCATGTACTTTGTCTAATTCATTCCTTATATGAATATATTGAATGACTAATTTTACATTCCATAACTACATCAACAACATCTCATATTTTAATAACTATCCCTACATAATATCACAACTACCCCGGCCCAAATTGATCATAAGTTATCCAATGAAATATAAAAAATTCTATCATTATTATAAATTATCAAAATATTATTCCACAAATGGTGATGATATAGATGAAAATACATTAATGTGATTACTATAATATTTCATGAGGAAAATATTTTCTTAACATTGAGAATAATTTTTATAATATAAAATCTATTCTTTTAAAAAATAAATAATTTTTATGGAAAATAACCACTTAAAAGTGTAATATACTAATCAAATAATTCATTTTTGATGAAGGTATAAATTGTTTTTCATGTTGTATCTGATAATGAAAATATTCCATTCACATTTTTGCAAGAAATGTCAAAATTACCTTATTATTTTACTGATATGAAGATTTCTTCTTATATTTTTTAAAAATTCCAACATTTTGTTAAAGTGAAATTAATCATTCATTTTATAATTCAAAAAAAATTGATTTTTTCGAATAATGGAAATGGAAGAGAAATATTCCTCATATATGAGTTTAAAATAAACAAACTAAATTAATGATGAGATAGTGGAATAAACCCTTACCACATAGGTAACATTTTAATATTAAGAACAAAAAAAATTAAAAGGTAACATTAAATATCAAAAAAATAAGGTTCATAATGATTTAACATGCTAAAGGGGTTATATATAGACCATATAGAATAAGAATGTGGTGAATACGACATATGTCTTACATAAACAAAAGTGAGAGGATGAAACTCTTAACTCTTGAGAAACATTGCCCATAAGCACTTTTAATGTCCGGTATACTAATTTGTTTTGTTAAATACTAAAAATATAAAAATATCTATAATATAATATATGATACATTTATTATATTTTATCAAAAATTTTATAATAATACTTTATTATTTTAATTATTCATAGTTCTAACCGCTTTATTTTTCATATATTTTTTAATACGTAAGTCGTAGTGATTGAATATTTACTACATATCAATAATACTTATAATATTATTTAATATTTAGATATATTATATATTCAATATATAAATATTATTAATAATCCACAAATTATGGAGAGTGAAAAATTAATGGCACTCTTTATGGAGATGTTAGGTCGTACACATGTATGAGAACTTTTTAATTTTTTGATGGAAGGAACAAAAGATGAAAAATAATAATTAAACATTAAAAAAAACAATACACTTTATTATATATAATATTTTTCCCTTTTTTATATCTCTATAACCATCTATTTATTGTACTGAGGAAAAATGAATTACACACTAGATGGGGATAGTATGTCGTATAAACACATGAGTGATGATTTAACTTTTCATATAATTGAAACAATATGGAATATGGTAGTTCCATAATCATAATAAAATTTGAATATATTTTTTATACATGATTTATTATTTTAGTATGGGTAAAACACATGAATATGAAGTTGAATAATAATATATCATGAATTAGTTTGTAAACATGATTACCAACTCTTTGGTGGACTACCATTATATCTATTATTAAGGGACCTATGGTTGCTATTTTTGAGAGATAATATCCCAAAAAAACATGGATATTTGTGTTTCAAATATGAATAGAAGTTTTTTTAAGATTAATTATTCATAGTGGATTAATTATGTATGGGATGTGGTTCCATTTTATAATTTAGGAGATGGTATACATTGGAATATCATAAAATATTAAATTAAAATAAATTAATATTTAATTGAAAATAGCTAAAAATGATTTTTTATAATATTCAGTGAGTATGGGTTTAAATAATCTTATAAAAAAACAAGAACTAACTATGTTTTAATCCTTATGTTTGGGTTTTAACGCCTCGTTAACCATTTTTATACTTAACGATATAGTAAATTTCGTAATCTTTAAGGATCAATATACTTACGATAAATATAAAAGCATCCAAAAAATGGACCATAGAATTTATAAAAAATGTATAATATTCATTTGAATGAATATAACATCTTAATTATTTTATACCATTTAATAAATTACTATTTATTGTTTTACATAATTATTTTTAATTTTTAGAACATTTTAATACAATGAATTTAATAAAATTAAGAAACAATATAATTTAATAAAAATATATTTTATTATATCCATATAATGAATTATTAATCTTAAAAAATATTTGATAACATTATTAATCTCTTATTATGTCATGTTTTAAATTTTATAAATCTTTCAATTTATATTTTTTATTAATTTAATAATTATTTCATCTGCATTGTATAATAATTTAAGACAGCTATTTATTGTGTAAAAATTAAAAATAATTATCTATGAATAAGAAAAGTGTTTTAGATATAAAAATAATTTTTAATGTAAAACATATATTTTATATAACCCCTTATTAAAAATAATCTATTTATTGAAAACAAGAGTGTTACATCATTGATATTTATTTAAATTAAATGTAATAAAGGTTTTAATCTCATTAAAATGGATAGGGGTTGAAATATAATAAAACATTGGATGATTAGGGAAAAAATTCTCATAAAATACATTTAATTCATGTTTTAGTGAAATTTTTTAGACCTTTCATTTGATTTACAATTTTCAGTGCTGGATTTATCCTTTAAGGTGGTAACAAAAATTACTACAGTTACTATTCATATCAACAAAAGATGTACATTTTTACTAATGTTTTACCATATGATTCCAAATATTATATATATTATTATAATATGTAATTTAAATTAGTGGAAAAATTAATTTAATATTAAAATAAAAAACGCACTTATAGAAGTTTTTTCATAAAATGTGTTTTATGTATTAAAATGTATTTATAAAAAATTCACTCATAATGTTTACCCTGATGAACATAATTTGATTTTAATAATATAAGGGAATTGATTTTACATTTAAACAATTTTAAAACATAATTTACATTTTTACACACTTATAAAAAATTATATTTTTGGATAAAAATTATTATTTTTATTAATCACTGAAATATAATTCTTTATAGAAAACACCAAAAATTGGCCAAATGATATTTATTTTTAGATAATTTAAAAAATGATTTAATTTTCCAGAAAAAAATTATAATTTCTAAAAATAAATAATAATAATTTAGGATAAGGATAAATTAAAATCAATTTCGAATTGAACATGTTTTTAAATCCTAATATAATATTACTAAAAATTGACTTTGTATATCCTAATAAGTTATCCTCTATTTTTAATTATTTATTTAATTTATAAATTAATTTATAATTTTTTTAATATTATTTATTCCTTCCAATTTATCACCAATTAAATAATGGGTATATTTAATTAATAATATTTTTATGTCTATATAAGCTCGACATTACATATCCTATAAGCTATCAAACATAGTGTTGTTTTAAAAACCGAGGTGTCACATTCTCCTCCATTAAAAAATATCTTTTTCCTACCGAATAGGACCTTAGTTTTTAAATAATGGGTTTTATATTTTCAATTAATTTCTAGAAAACTGAAATAGTAATAATATTTAATAAAAAATTCTCATAAAATGGGGTACAAGAAATAAAAAATCATTACAACACTAGGTTTCCATGTAGGAAAAAATTGGAGGTAATTGAGAATATAGATATGGAAGGGAAAACTAATGACTATGTGTTTAGAGATATTTATAGTGAAAATGGTCTTTGGATAGGTAACCATTATGAAATTTTAAATATATTACAGGTTAAATGGCTATGGATTTATTGCAAAAAAACTCATGATATATTCTTTTCAAGATATTTTTTCTAAAAATAAAACGACTATTCTAATATCAAGAAAATGAAATAAATAAAATAAAATTACTTTGTTCATTCTAAGTCATTATCATAATATCATATTCTGTTTTTTCTTCTCCCTTGTTTAAATTAATATCTTATGCAATGGAATTCATATTCAAGATGAACTTTTCATTCCTAAATAAATCATAAGAAATCAATATATTCATAAGTTAATACATCGGAATTAAAATATTTTCCAAACACAACATGTCTAGGATAATGCTTCCAATATGATAAATCACAAGTTAACAAAAAACTATAATTTCCATAGTTCACCTTAATAAATTCCATAAGTAGTAAATCATAAGGATCCTCAAAAATATGTATTAGAAATTCAAAAAATGAATCAATAAATTTATGAACATAATCATTAAATTTAAAATACCAAATTATTATCAATCCCCTATAACGTGTATGTAAATTTCATATGTAAATACATTGATCAAATATTTTCATAAAAAATTGTAATAACTACAATCACCATATAATGTTAATGATAACATGAATTCTTCCAGAAATATAATATCATATTATCAAATATTATACTTAAATCCAAAATATTGTAGTAAAATCCCCAATAAAACAATTCAATAAATATTTTTAAGCTCACCCATATTATCCCATTTTTTATTTAATTTCAATCTTCTCTTTATCCAAACTAAACATTAATAACCCACCATCAGGAAAACATTAATGGCTATCTTTCCCCTATTCAGGTATTACCTAAAAAATATCACATCACCACTAAATAATTTTTATTGGTGATTTTTTCTATTTAAAATATTATTAAAATGAAAAAATAAAAACAAATGTAGAATAATACATATACGATTCATTATTATAAAAATAATAATATCATTGAAAAATACATCATTAACATAATAAAAAAGGAATTTCATAATTCTATTTAGACTATAGAAATATAATAAGCTTCACCTTGATACCTTCACTTCTTCTATGATATATTACCATACCCTATGTGGCATTCATTAATATAGTGCCAAATATATTTATTGGTGATGCATTTAACATTAGAATTTTCATTTTTTTCTCATGATAGAATGGCCATAGTGACCTTTCTCTCCACCTGCATAGAAAACTCTCACTCCATTAATGGAAAAAACCTAGTTGTTTCATTCCAAAATTATCACATATCGAAAAATCCTTAATTCCATTATTCCTGTTATTTGTTTTTTACTTTGGTTTCCACTTTTTCTCTTACATACATTTTAATCCATGAGGATTATAGAATTATATATCTATATTTATAGAACATGATACTATATCCTCAAGTGATTAGAATTTTTGGGTGACTAGTTAATTTTTATGGATTAAAATAATGTCATCAATGAAATTTTCCATCAAACGTATTGGATTACATTTACAGTCTATAGCATGTTTTAATATCCTTTAATCATTATCTTCAGACTAATTAGTATTTTCCTCAAAAAAATTATCATAATAAATATTTTTCTCTCTATATCAGCTCATTTTTGTGATGGAAAATATTTTTCTATGAATAGTTCATTAAAATCGTTTCATTCATAGCCCTTTATTTCTTCTACACTATTACTACATTGAAATAATTAACACCATTGATATGTATCCCCTAAAAGTCAATAAAATTACAAAATACCCTTATTAATTTCATTATATCCCAATGTGGGAAATGTATTCTCTTTAGATCTTATTGATTGATCAAATACAAATTGATTCATAGTTCCTTTTAAGGATGGATTTTGCTGACCCATGAAGAGGTATCATATTTTTACACCACATTTTGGATTAGTAGGCTAATCCATAAGGGAAAGGTTATAGATCATAACTAGATTCATTAATCCCATTATATTTACTATTTTTCCAACTAATCTACACCTCTAGCCCAAGCTATTGATCACTCCCTAGATAATTTATGTTTATCATGAGGATAATCCTCACATAAATTACATTTATTGACATTGTTTCCATTCCATTTTATTGAATCCATTTTTAAAAAATAGAATATACTAAATTAGACCACAACATTATGAATGATAATATATAATATCAAAAAAAGTTAAAAAACATAATAGAAATTAAAAATCAGTATTAATTAATCTTTATAACATCATCTTGGCTAAATTGGGAATTATAAACATTATATGAAATGTTTTTGTTATATAATATATTTTTTCATAAATATAGTTCCCAATGATTCTAATGAACTTCCTTTGATACCAACTATAATGACACTGATCTCAGTAGACCATATCTGGTGGTTACATTATTAAATTGGAAATAGAAATATATAATATTTTCTTAATGGACCAGGTAGTTTATTAGTCTTTTGGAACTAAATATATATTTGAATTTCACATTATGTTTGAAAATTTAATATAAAATATAGATTTCTATTTGAGAACATATATTACACCTTGTTATGTCCTAACATATCTGTCATAAAACACATCCTTGTTTCCTGGGGAAATAACATATAATAAATGGGTGAACCTAAATGATTAGTAAGGGTTATTTTATAGTGGATTCTAACAAGACATGAATAATTTGAAAAAAATGATTTTCATGTAATTGAATATAAATAATAATGTGATATCGAAACTAACTAAGAATGGTATGTAGATTTTTCACATTGATATCAATAACTAAATTCATAATGATGGAACTCATAATTGCAGACATATAAAACATACCATTTAGGCCTCGAGTAAGACAACCGAGATTACTATCAAGGCCTTAATCCATGACATCTATATAAATGTGTAAGTCCTATTTCAAATTTAAAGATAGTTTGTCTTGTAAAAAATACTGATGAATCTAGGTAATATATAATTCCATTCCCATAAATTAATAAGTAAACATAATTTCTAATATAAATAAATAATACATCTTAATCAACATGAAACAAAAAAATTAATAAAAATCTATATTGGAAGAAATATTCATATGGAATATATATAATTTTCATAGTCACACTGAACATAAACCATCAAAATAAATATTATGGATGGTATCATTATAGCACATCAAAAAAAAATTCAAAAAATTAATTTAAAATAGATGCAAATACTTTAATATAATACTTGAATGTTATATTATTAAAAGACTCAATTTACATTTAAAATGAATTTTAAATTCTCAATTATCTACCTGTAATAAAAAAATATTTTCCTTAAAAATAATAGTTTGCAATTTTAAATATATATTCAAAGAATTTAATATTCATAATGTAGGGAAATCTTTCCATCTCGTATAATCTAAAAACATTAATTTCACAATTTTTTTGGAAAATTGTAAAAAGTACATTGTTCGAGAAAAAATTGGATGATTTATTTAGAAAATTTAAAATGTAAAACATGCGGAAAATTAAATTAATTTATAATATAAGAATAAAATTTAATTATTTTAAAGCATTTTTATAATAAAATGATCATGGAAGATAAATATTCCTGAATTGAGATGTAAAAATAAACAATCGTGAATATTGATGAAATTTTGAAATTAACTTTAACTACTTTAAAAAATTTTGAAAATTAAGATCCATGTAGGAATATATTAAAATTAATCATTAAATATCATAAAAACATTGGTAATAATCATATAAAACATTAAATGGGTAGTATCTACACCACACAAAATAATTATGTGGTTAATATGATATAGTCTCATAAAACATAAGTGAAATAGAGAAACATTAACCTTGTGTCTCACAAGCCTCAAATGTGATTTAAACCAAATATATTATAATTATAGATTTATTATATTTAAATTACAGAACTATATACATATCGATATTATAATATTTATCCATTTATAATTTTTAATTAACCATTTTTTATAATATTTTATTATTATCATAATTTCGGGGGTTAATTGCTTCATTTTTTATTATATTTTTATTTAAATTTCTTAGGGCTTGTATAATTATCAAGGTTCCACCATAAAAATAATGTTATATATGGATTATATATAATATATACTAAATTTAAATATATTTTCAATCAAAAAAATATAGATATAGAAAATTGTATGACATCGTTTATGGACATGGTAGACTGTACATACACATATATTATTTTTCATTTTTTAATGGATAAAACAAAAAATATAAAGAATAACTAACATTTATTGAACAATAATTATGTAATATATATTATATATATAATTTATTTCCACCTTTATAACAATACATGAAAACTTGATACGGAAAATGAATTACACCATTATGTAGGGGCGGTAAGTCATATGTACGCACAAGTGATGATTTCACAATTCATGGGATTGAAATATGATGAAATATAGAGTTTCCAAAATTATAATAACATCTTGGTATGATTATGATAATTTATTTATTAATTTGTTATTGTAAATACTCATTAAGATGAAGCATAAGAAGAAAAAAACTTGAATGATTTGGTAAAGAAAATTAACTATTTTGTGGGATCCCTTTAGATATGTTATCAGTGGACCTAGGGTTGATATTTTGGAAGGGAAAAACAACCAGGAATGTGAAAATTATATATTTTGATAAGATTAATCTGTAATATTTTTTAATCATGAATTTTCAATGTGGGGTAAATAATTAAGGGAGGAGGTTCCATTTTATAATTTAACTAAGGGGACCTTTTTTATTTTCATAAAATGTAAAATTAATATTTAATTATAAATACCACAAAAATTATTTATTCAAAATGTAGGATAATTATTGGTCAAAATCCTCATGCCTAATTAAAATAATAAATGTTTTTACTATGTTTTTATACATATTTTTTTACCCCTCATTAAGTATTTTTAATAATACCGTGATAGCATTTTTTAAACACATTTAGGGTCAGGATAATTAGTATGAATTGAAAAAGGACCATAAATTGAACAAGGATAATAATATGGAACAAATTATAATTATATAACTAAATCTATTTTTTATTCCTCTTATAAAATTGTAAAAAATTATAACTTATTATACAGTAACATTAACGTCTTTTTTAGAACTATTCCTCACACTGACTTTTATAATTCAAGAAAAAAGATTTTTTTTAAAAAAATATTATAATATTCCTAATATTTCATGGTAAAAAGAATTTTATTACCAAATTATATATCACTTATTATATTAAATTTTATATTTTTAATATGAATTATTTCATTTTTCCATTAATTGAATAATTACAACTTTATTTATGTATTAGAATTAATAATAATTACATCATCACTAGTAATAAAAAATAAATTTATACCATTTAAAAATATTTTATATTTAAATATACTCTTTATTTACTAATTTATATTCTTGAAAATTTAATTTTATAAATAATATAATTATTAAAAACTGGTGTCTGATATCATTCACTTTTCATTATAAGAAATACTAAAAAGATTTTATTCTCATCCAAATGGATATAAAATTACATATAAACAAATATTGGATAATTATGAACAGAATTAACTTATAAAATAAATTTAAGTAATGTTTTATTTGGATTTTATTGTCTATAGCATTGGGTTTTTAACATTCATTACGTGATTTACATAATAACATTGTATGAAAAATTATTCAATTTCCTATTAATATAAATGAAAATAGAGTAAATATTATTTATATGTGTTCCTAATGATTTCCTTTGGAAGATAAATTATTTAAAATTAAATTTCAATAAGTTATATAAAAAATATTTAATATTAAAAATAAAGATGCAGAAAACTATATTTTCGAAAAAATGCCTCTTTAAATATAAAAATGTTATCATTCAAAATGAAATCATAGATTTGTTTCTAAGAAAAAATATTAGATATTAATAAAATAAGTGAAAATTTTTACATTTAAAACATTTTAAAATAAAATGCATTTTTTATAAATTCTCATTATTAAATATCAATTTTCCAAAAAAATAAGTATATTTCAGAATTCAATAGAAAATGATACTCTTTACAAAAATCTCAAAAATTACCCTTAAGATATATTTGGTATACTGATTTCAATTTTTTTATTTTAATGAAATTAAATTCATACAAGTTATAGAAATTAATTATAGAACCATAACACAAAAATAATGAATAAATTTTTTCTAATAAAAAATATTTCCAAAGCAAAACATAACATTACGAAAAATTGACTATTTATATCCTAATAATTAATCAATTACTTTTCAATAAGCTAGTCCTTAATTTAAATTTCATTATTCAACTAATATTTTTCATTCCCAGCATTTTAATTAAATTTTTATAATGTTCACATTTAATTAATATTATTCTAGGGTCAATTTTTTTCATTGTTGCGCATTGTATAAATTATCGAAAATAGATTTATTTTAAAATACTAGGGTGTTTTAATTTTATCTTAAAACTAATATGAAATATTTATATTGAAACAAAAAAATAAATTTCAGTTTTTTATAAGATATTTCTAGACATTTATTTAAAAATAATTAAACGTTAATTTAAATAAAAATGATTAATTGGTATACCAAAATTGAAAAAATTAAAATATTATTTCAAATTAATATATATAAACATATTTAAAACACAAAAAAATTTATTAAAATATTATTATTAAAATTGTGAATATAATAGAAAATTATCTCTAGAAAATACATTTCATTAATAAAAATAGACATTATCAATTAAATTATTTTTAAATAATGATATTAAAATGGATAATTAAATGATTTATTTTTCAATAAATAAAAATATTATGGTTATTTATTCTATCAAAACATATAATATAAAAATAAAATTCCAGACACAGAAAATCTCTAAAGTTTTGGAAGTTGGGAAAATTATATTTTTCAATTAGAAAAACAAAATTTTATACCCATTTTTTCTAATTTATAAAAATAATAAAAAATTAAATCTCTCAAAACATATTCTCATTAGTTAGAAAATGAACTGAAAATATTTTTATAACTCATTAGTAAAAATAATTATAGTTAGTTTAATCAATTTAATGTTTTATTAAACATTAGAAGATACAAAATACTATTAACTATAAAATCAATGAAATTAATTTTGAAAAAAAAACAATTTAATATAATTTATATCATGAAATTAAAAGTCTTTCAGGAATATATTAAAAAACAACATTTTTCTTCTTATGTGCTATTTCCCAAAAGTAATACTACAATTTTCTTCATGCGATTTAAAATAAACACGTTATTCATTAAGAAACTAAAATATATGATTATAAATAGATCAAAGAATCCAATTTTATTAAAAATAAAATTTTCAAATTTATAATGAATAAAAAAATAAAACATGTCAGAAAATGTTAAAATAAATTATTCAATACAAGAAATTATTCATATTTTCAAGAAAAAAAGTAAGAATACCCATGAAAAAATAAAATTTGTCACTATCCCCTCCCCACAAAGTGTACCCCTCTTGGGTCGGGAAAGCGAAAAGGGAGATAATGACCCACGAGTCCCGCCTCCAGTAGGCCCCAAGCAGGCGACTAGCACTGAGGGTATAATAAACACTCAAATGGGAGGCATTACCATCTAAGAGAACACATAAAGAAGAGAGAGATAAGATAGACACCAACCAACTCCAACTCATAACATAAATCTAAATACAAACCCATACATATATATATAATTCCATGAAAAAGTACAACAACCTAAAGGGAAACTACAGGTACCCAAAAGAAAGTAAAGAGGTAGTGACCACAAGCCCGAATAGCTCCTCCAACCACAAGGTAGTAGTAACCAGCTTGATCTCCAACCTCCTCCAAGTGACTTGAAATTTCTTTATATAAATGTTGTAACACCCCGAGCTTCCATGATACGCCTCTCTTTCAATAATGCAATATCTTGCATTGTACGCAAGTTCGAGTTCTAAAACACCGCGACTAATCAAAGTAGCCGTTATGAATAGTAATAACCAATTTTTGAAATTATATAAAATTTATATTTCAAAATGGAATTCATTTTTGTATTCCTAATATTGAAATTAGCCAATGTTGATTTTTTTTAATTTTCTGAGAACTTCAAAAATTTTATGAATAGTGAAAAATACTTAAAACAACTTTTTTAATCAAAATAATTTATAGTGATAAGTTATACTATTGAGTGGTTTTTAAGTATAATTAGAATATTTTATTACCATTTTATCCAATGGTGTTCATTAGAATTAATTTCACTTTGAAATTGGACATAATCAATTGTCAATCTTTTGATATATATTGTTTCTTAAAAACGGGCTATTTGTTGTGACAGCGGGAATTAATTATAAAATTAATTAATTCAACTTATATGTTTGGAATTTTATAAAATAGACATCATTTTTGAATTCAGAATATCCATTATATCTTAGAATGAAATTTTGGCATTGTTCTGAAAAACTTCAATTTTTGATGAATAGTGAAACCACTAAGTGGTAGTTAAAAAACTGATTTTTCGTTTAAATGAAATATTACCACTTCTGTGATTTTATTTTCAAAAATTCGACATACATGGTTGTCATTAAGAAGTAAAATGTGGTTCAATGAGATTAAAATAATTTTTTGGTGAATAGTAACTTATTAAGTTTTTAATCACGATTAGTGGTAATTAGTGTAGTTTAAGGTAAAAATAATGTTTTAATAATATGAGATGACCTAGACACATGTCCTACCCTCATTTGATATGTCATTTCCGACCAAGAGAAGACATGGGTCAACTTGGGGACCCCATGGAGCCACTTTGGTTGGAAAATGACATAAATACCTTTTATTTAATATTAATGTAAAAAATGGCACAAACATGACATGTTTTACTAAAACAATTTTTAAATGGGGTTATACAAGTCAGATTTTTCATTATAAATAGTCATTGGAAATATAAAAAGATTTCCGAAATCATAGTATTTTTTATATAATTTTTAGACATTAAATAAATCAAATTATTTATGACATAATAATGATGCAGCGATGACAACATTATTTGACGATTTAAATAAAATAGAAACGTAATGTAAAATCTATGAACTACACATGTCCAAAACTTATTGGATGGCTGGATTTCGAACCTTTATCACCTTATCCACGAATTATATCAATTTGGGACTTTTTAAAACCGAAACACATTTTCAAATAAAATAATAGTTTCATGGTTTCCAAAAGTGCCCCTCCTCTCCTCTTATAAAAGGCCCCAACCTCTACCACATCATTCACACTTTAATTCCATTTGGCTCGTCCAAACTCTACCCAAATACTCTCCCAACTTCCCGCTCTTACTCCTAGAAGCCTCACTTTGGGCATACCACTTCTCAAGGAAGCCTCTGGCTCAAATCGAAAGAGTTACCCGATTTTAAGGTAATGTCTTCTCTTATGTTATTTTGTTTTATTTTGCTTCTCCAACCCAATAAACTCTATTTATTCATTTCTTTTGTAACAACAATAGTATCCTCAATATAATAAGATGTTTTTATAAGATGTATTCGAGCTAAAATTACACACACCTACATCTAATGGTTAAAGAACATACTGTTTCTGTGGATGGCGAATTTCTGCCTCACGAAACGATGATTGTTCAACACTCATATAACACCTTCAAAGGTGGCCATTAAGATGTCACTATATTTATATATGATATATAATATGTTTATGTTTTACTTAAGCTTCTGTATTTTTTATTTATGGCATACATTTATGATTTCCATTTCGGGTAAACGCGATATTTTCATTTAAGGAAGTGCGGACTACCGCCCCCTCAAAGTGATTTGAATCGTTAATACCATATGTGGGATGTATAAAGGATGGATTAAATGGTATTATATGATATATTATACTGGAATTATATTATACATTTATATCATTATGATTTAATTCCATTAAATACGAAATATAAATGAAAGTAGCGTTCATGCGTACGTACGCCTTACCGTCTCCATGAAAGGTGTATTTCATTTCTTACCTATAAATGTTACGTAATATTATGAATGAATGTATATAATGGATATATATGATATATATGATAACTACATCATGAATATAATTTTGGATATAATGGATATTTCACCACAAGAACAACTTGTAATTATAAGATGTTTATTGTTGACTCAAGTACCAAAGATTGACAAAACGACCGTTATTAACTTAAATAATTACATAATGTTCATATCATTGTAATAATTGATATAAAAAGGATAATGAAATTGAAAATTGTTCTTAATAAGGTATATATTAACTCTAGTTTATTATTCATGAGGTTAAAGAATGGTTGAGTCAAGTCGGACACGAGGTAAGTGAATTTCTTAACCCAACTTCCATTCTTTGGGTTAATCTCCTAATTTCAAATTATGTCATGATATTATTATTTCCTATTTTATATTTTTACGTTATTTATGTGTACCTATAGTGAATACACATAATAGATCTATTTTATTTTAAAAACGATCTTTTTAAGGACTTCGTCTCAATCTCCTTTCATTGAAGCATATTTGGTTTTATACACAATTTTCTTTTATACGGTGTATAAACCCATTTAACTTTTGTTTTTATTCAAAAGGAATCTTTTTTATACGATGCGTTTTACTAAACGAAAAAAAGGGAATGTTTTTCTTTCCGTACATATGCGGCGGCAATGACTTTTTCACTGATGTGACCATTATTTGAGTTTCAGATTCCTCTACAAGCCATCATTTTTTTAATGAAAAATAAATACAAAGTTTTAACTTTCTTTTATTTTGGTATTGAAAATGGTTTTGAAGGTGTTTTTATTATATCAATGTGTTGTATTGAAATCTTGTGATTGAAATGTGGAAATGTTATGTTTCCTTTATGCATGTTTTATGTGATACGATTATGTTATGGTTTATGATATGTTTAAACCCATTCATATAAGGAATGCATTGGACTTAGTAAGTGACGGGTGGAGCCCGCTATAGCTCCTCGATGCATCGGTAGGTCTCATGAGACAACTAGACGTGGAATTGGCTGAGGCCCTTTCCCAATTTGATTTATGGTTTTGGCCGAGGCCTTAATCATTTTAGACATCTTGGCTGAGGCCTTGAAAAAATGTTTCAGAATGTCTAGCATTATGCATTCCATCATTATTAAAGTGGTTATTGATATTGCATGTGATTATTCGACCAGTAGAATATCCATGTGAAGAAGTGAATGGAATTTTCTCATTTTACTTTTTCCATATTATGTTGAAGTTCATGTTTAAAAGGCTTTTTTAGTTATACATTGCCTTTAATGTTAATGTTTATTTATGAAAGCTTCCGCTATGTTGTTATCCTTACTGAGCATCTGAGCTCACCCCTTTCAATGTTTTAATATTTTCCAGGATGTGAAGAAATATTTTAGGAATGAACTGCAGGGATAGTTAGAAGAGGATATGAGTGTAGACATTGAAGACCATGTCATTGTAGTTTTTCACTTTATGATGTAATGTAACATTTA
Source organism: Viscum album (assembly GCA_963277665.1). NCBI lineage: Eukaryota > Viridiplantae > Streptophyta > Magnoliopsida > Santalales > Viscaceae > Viscum > Viscum album. Next base: position 66,930,038 of record OY728126.1, read on the forward strand.
TGAATGTATCTAGTGTTTCCAAGGCTACTAAACTAATCGGTCTTTCGAGACTTGATCTTTTGTGATCATACCAATGTTACGAAGTAACGCACCGACACTGGGCAGCTGGGGTCGGGGCGCTACAGTTGGTATCAGAGGCAGTTTAGTACGAACCTTAGAAGCTAGATTTAGATAAACTCTGATTAGAACACATAGCCCGAAGATAGACTTTATAGATTAGTATAGAATAACTTCCTAGAATTTTGGTATGTAGAGATGTTGTGAGTTTTCCGAGCAATACATCCCTGTCTCTATACGAGTAGGTAGAGGTGGCTCTGGAACAGATGTACCTAGGGGTAAAACCTGAAAACACCGCTTTGAGCTAGACTCGAACGGGAACTGCTACACGACAACGGGCCTTGCTACACTCTTGGTTACAACACTCCCGGGGGATATGCTTAGGATAATTCTCATTTTCATTACAAACCACTATGAAGGGCTATGAGTATATACTTCCTCAAAGAAAACATTTTTATGGATTATATCCATAAATAGTTCAATTTATGTTCAGTATCATACAAGTATAGAATTATGTGTTTTGATTCATAAACTAATATAGTTTATTCCATTGTTTAGAAATGGCGCCTAGCGGAAGGAATGGAAACCATATCAATGCACGCACTCCGTGTAGGGATTGCCCTCCTGCTCAAGATAATTATTGTGGAGTTGGAGATACAACTGGTGCTGATCAACTTATTACCATACTGGGACAACTCACTCAAGTTATGAATAATAACCTTACTTGTATGGATCACCCTGATCCAAAATGTGGAGGATCAATGTTAGACCGCTTCATGAGGCAACAACTGCCAACATTTAATGGGGTACAAATCCATTAGTAGATGAGCAATGGATAAACTCCTTAGAGAAAATATTCCATTGTTTGGGGAGTAGCGAAAGGGAGAAGGTTGTCTTGGCTGTTTACCACCTCACTGGAGATGCCGATCAACGGTGGTCACTGATTCAAAACACAAAGGAAGATGAAGAAGTATCAAATATGGAATGGAGAGAGATCAAAGATCTGTTCATAGAAAAATACTTTCCACATGACCATCGAGCAGATATGGAAAGGCAATTTCTGAGTCTGAGGCAGAAGGAGGATGAGAATGTCGCAAAGTATGAGGATAACTTTACAAGGTTAGCGAGGCATGCTGCAGATTATATACGTAACCCAAAGAGTAAGATTGATTGTTTCTTTGATGGGTTAAACCATTTCTCCATCGAGCATTAGTCTCACAATCCTTATCGTCATACGAATATATTGTCTCATGTTCTATCAAGACAGAAAAGGAATTCTCTAAGTCTTATGACAACAAAGTAAAGCAAGAGAAGAATAGAACGGTGGAACAAGAGATGGATAAAGTGAAAAATGGAACGAAGGATTTTCTATTATGTGATAATTGTGGGAAGAATCACCCCGGTGCTTGCCTAAAAGGAATGTGAGTTTGTTATAAATGTGGAGAAAAAGGTCACCAGGCTCGTGATTACAAGGGAAATAAAGAGGATATCAATGTTGAATGCTACAATTGTAGAGAAATGGGTCATTATGCAAATGAATGTCTTAAGCGTCAGGGAAACTTACCTCATAAAAGGCCAAGGGATCAAGGCCAATCTTATGTTGTGACTACAGTTGAAGCGGAATAATTAATGTATTGGTGCTTTTGGACACATGGATTATATTCTGGTTATTAGAATAAAGTGATATATATATAAGGATTGTACTATAGTACTTGTTGATTTCAGTAAGGTTTTAATATGATTATGGTAATTATATTTTTAGTATGTGCAATAAGAGAAACTTTACTTTGTTTGGGGAATTTGATAAATTGATTTTGGAATTAAGAGACCTTTTAGAGAATATCTGGACAGAGGTATTTTGGATAACTATAAAGGTTGGAGTGGATTAAGTTGATCTTTGGATAGTATTGTTTAAGGTTAAAATATTTATGAAGACTATTTTAGGAATATTATAATACTATAGTTTTAGGAAAAGGACAGCCTGCAGAGTGGGGCATAACCCATCACGTCGGACAAAGCTGCAGGAATCGAACCCACAACCATAGTGCGACAGGCCTTTATTTTCTACCACTATCCTACAGGAAGTCCCTGGTTATTACAAAATCATTTTACTAATCTAAATGGTATGTGTTAACATTTATAACCTTATACAATTATGATAAGTATAATGTTTTTGAGTTCTATTATCTTTTTGAGTGAAAGATGAGTGGAAGGTTTAAACTCTAATTGTCAAGCATAAATATATATATACCTATCTCTTATTCAATGAAAAAATTAATTCATAAACTTTAGTAAAGGGATATTAAAACAAAAAAATGTGTTATCATAATACCTTATGTCTTGTTGAACTGATGATATTTTAAATCAACATATATTGAAGGCTTTGAGGCCCTCAATTTGACAGTTTATTGTGATTGATGACCTCAATCACTCCCTACAAATATTTATGTTTTTACTCCAATTATATGTCTCTAATTGCCACCAATGTTTTCCTAATCGATATCATAAATGGGTGGTGACTTTTTCATTTCCCTTTCCCTCTTATTAAGGCTAAATTTTATTAACCTTATTTCCGATGTGGGTTTTCCACAAAGGTATTTTCTATTTTCAACCTTTTATTTTAAAGAAAAATATCAAAATGTGAGGACGCAATTTATTGAAGGAGGGGAGAATGTAACACCCTAAGCTTCCACGATACGTCTCTCTTTCAATAATGCAATAGCTTGCATTATACGCAAGTTCGAGTTCTAAAACACCACGACTAATCAAAGTAGCCGTTATGAATAGTAATAACCACCTTTTGAAATTATTGACAATTTATATTACAAAATGGAATTCATTTTTGTATTCCTAATATTGAAATTAGCCTATGTTGAATCTTTTGTAATTTTCTGAGAACTTCAAAAAATTTATGAATAGTGAAAAATACTTAAAACAACTTTTTTAATCAAAATAATTTATAGTGATAAGTTATACTATTTATTGGTTTTAAAGTATAATTATAATATATTTTTACCATTTTATCCAATGGTGTTCATTAGAATTAATTTCACTTTGAAATTGGACATAAACAATTGTCAATCTTTTGATATATATTGTTTCTTAAAAACACGCTATTTGTTGTGACAGCGGGAATTAATTATAAAATTAATTAATGCAACATATATGTTTTTAATTTCATAAAATATACATCATTTTTGAATTAGGAGTACCAATTATATCTTAGGATGAAAGTTTGGCATTGTTCTGAAAAACTTCAATTTTTGATGAATAGTGAAACCACTAAGTGGTAGTTAAAAAACTGATTTTTCGTTTAAATGAAATATTACCACTTCTATGATTTGATTTTCAAAAATCCGACATACATGGTTGTAATTAAGAAGTAAAATGTGTTTCAATGAGATTAAAATAATTTTTTGGTGAATAGTAACTTATTAAGTTTTTAATAACGATTAGTGGTAATTAGTGTAGTTTATGGTAAAAATAATGTTTTAATAATATGAGATGACCTAGACACATGTCCTACCCTCATTGGATATGTCATTTCCGACCAAGACAAGACATGGGTCAACTTGGAGACCCCATGGAGCCACTATGGTTGGAAAATGACATAAATACCTTTTATTTAATGTTAATGTAAAAAATGGCACAAACATGACATGTTTTACTAAAACAATTTTAAATGGGGTTATACAAGTCAGATTTTTTATTATAAATAGTAATTGGAAATATAAAAAGATTTCCGACATCATAGTATTTTTTATATAATTTTTAGACATTAAATAAATCATATTATTTATGATATAATAATGATGCAGCGATGACATCATTATTTGACGATTTAAATAAAATAGAAACATAATGTAACATCTATGAACTACACATGTCCAAAACTTATTGGATGGGTGGATTTCGAACCCTTATCACCTTATCCACGAATTATATCAATTTGGGACCTTTTAAAAACGAAAAACATTTTCAAATAAAATAATAGTTTCATGGTTTCCAAAAGTGCCCCTCCTCTCGTCTTATAAAAGGTCCCCACCTCTACCACATCATTCACACTTTCAAGCCATTTGGCTCGGCCAAACTCTACCCAAATACTCTCCCAACTTCCGGATCTTACTCCTAGAAGCCTCACTTTGGGAAGAACACTTCCCAAGGAAGTATTTGGCCAAATCAAAAGAGTTACACGATTTTAAGGTAATGTCTTCTCGTATGTTATTTTGTTTTATTTTGCTTCTCTGACCCCATAAACTCTTTTTATTCATTTCTTTTATATCAAAACCAGTATCCTCAATATACTAGGATGTTGTTATAAGAAGGATTCAAGATGCACTTACACACACCTACATCTAATGGTTAAAGAACATACTGTTTCTATGGATGGAAAATTTCTCCCTCACGAAATGATGATTGTTCAACACTCATATAACACATTAAAAGGTGGCCATTAAGATTTCACTATATTTATATATGATATATAATATGTTTATGTTTTACTTAAACTTATGTATTTTTCATTTATGGCATACCTTTATGATTTCCATTATGGGTAAACGCGGTATTTTCTTTTTAGGAAGTGCGGACTACCGCCCCCTCAAAGTGATTTGAATCATTAATACCATATGTGGGATGTATAAAGGATGGAGTAAATGGTATTATATGCTATATTATACTGGAATAATATTATTCATTTATATCATTATGATTTCATTCCATTAAATACGAAATAGAAATGAAAGTAGCGTTCATGCGTACGTACGACTTACCGTCTCCATGAACGATGCATTTCATTTCTTACCTATAAAAGTTACGTAATATTATGAATGAATGTATATAATGGATATATATGATATATATGATAACTAAATCAGGAATATAATTCTGCATATAATGGATATTTCACCACATGAACAACTTGTAATTATAAGAAGTTTATTGTTGACTCCAGTACCAAAGATCGACAAAACGACCGTTATTAACTTAAATAATTACATAATGTTCATAACATTGTAATAAGTGATATAAAAAGGATAATGAAATTGAAAATGGTTCATAATAAGGTAGATATTAACTCTAGTTTATTATTCAGGAGGTTAAAGAATGGTTGAGTCAAGTCGGACATAAGGTAAGGGAATCTCTTAACCCAACTTCCATTCTTTGGGTTAATCTCCTACTTCCAAATTATGTCACGATATTATTATGTCATATTTTGTATTTTTACGTTCTTTATGTGTACCTATAGTGAATACACATAATAGATCTATTTTATTTTAAAAATGATCTTTTTAAGGACTTCGTCTCAATCTCCTTTCATTGAGGCATATTTGGTTTTGTACACAATTTTCATTTATATGGTGTATAAACCCCTTTGACTTTTACGTTTATTCAAAAGGAATCTTTTTTATACGAAGCGTTTTACTAAATGACAAAAAGGGAATGTTTTTGTTTCCATACATATGCGGCGACAATGACTTCTCCACCGTCGTGACCATTATTTGAGTTTCGGCTTCCTCTACAAGCCATCATTTTTTTTAATGAAAAAAAAATACAAAGTTTGATATTTATTTTATTTTGGTATTGAAAATGGTTTTGAAAGCGTTTTTATTATATCAATGTGTTGTATTGAAATCTTGTGATTGAAATGTGGAAATGTTATGTTTCCTTTATGCATGTTTTATGTGATACGATTATGTTATGGTTTATGATATGTTTAAACCCATTCATATGAGGAATGCATTGGACTTAGTAAGTGACGGATGGAGCCCGTTATAGCTCCTCGATGAATTGGTAGGTCTCATGAGAAAAATAGACGTGGAATTGGTCTAGGCTCTTTCTCAATTTGATTTATGGTTTTGGCCGAGGCCTTAATCATTTTAGACGTCTTGGTCGAGGCCTTGACAAAATGTTTCAGAACGTCTGGCATTATTCATTCCATCATTATGAAAGTGATTATTGATATTGCATGTTATTATTCGACCAGTAGAATATCCATGTGAAGAATTAAATGGCATTATCCCATTTTACTTTTTCCATATTATTTTGAAGTTCATGTTTAAAGGGATTTTGTTTTAGTTATACATTGCCTTAAATGTTAATGTTTATTTATGAAAGCTTCCGCTATGTTGTTATCCTTACTGAGCATCTGAGCTCACCCCTTTCAATGTTTTAATATTTTCCAGGATGTGAAGAAGTATTATATGAATGACCTGCAGGAATAGTCAGAAGAGGATATGAGTGTGGACATTGAAGACCATGTTATTGTAGTTTTTCACTTTATGATGTAATGTAACATTTATGAACGTATCTTGTGTTTCCAAGGCTACTAAACTAATCGGCCTTTCGAGACATGATCTTTTGTGATCATGACAATGTTACGAAGTAACGCACCGGCTCCGGGTAGCTGGGGTCGAGGCGCTACAAATTTTGGGTGAGTATAACAGTATACTCAGTTGGATATTCCCTTAAGCCTCACGTGCAAAGGTAAAGGAAGAATGTTAAAGCAGAGTGAACAAAAAGTGAAACTAACTCATCACATAACAGGTATACTAAGTTCCCAACCTCACCATGGCTACTCTCACCATGTAACACATACAAGAGTGTAGCATATAGTAATAAAAACAAAGGTTAGCCCACTACTATGTCCCCACTGGTTTTCTGCTTTGCCCCAATGATATAATTCCTATGCATCTCTCTCCAAAGGCTTGCCCGTATACACATGGGCTAAGCTCCACAATCTGCACCACGTGCACCACAAAGGCTTGCCCACAGACACCTGGGTTAAGCACCACACTATCCTCACAACCAAAAGTAACCAGGTAGTTTCTTGGAGCCACCACAGCTCGCATAATGTGTATCATACGTCATGTATTATACCTCAAGCCATTACATCACATACACCAAGTATCCTCAAACCATCACAGCCTATACACGTTACACCTATAATAGTCCATAGGATACTATATCCAGAATATATGTGTGTGAATAACCAAAATCCATTACATCCCTTTGCACATAAATATGGGGAAAACTAACCGTTGTGCCTCATGGTACTGGTATCTAACAAGAGAAGAGAGCGGAGTCAGATGGTGTTGTCATCCATTCATCCTCCCACCAGAATGTTAGGAAAAACACCCCGCAGGGCTGAGAATCCTCAGGGTGTCATTTTCCATTACTAACATGGTGGAGTAGCGTATAGAAACACAAAAATTAAAAAATATATTTTAACTCACAACCACACTATGGACATAACTTAGTCTTAGTTTCAACTGCAGCTAACGTCTCTCGGACTTCGGGATGCTATTTCTAAGACAAGTTATCCTATAAGCACACAACCAATTAAAGAACTTAATTAGATTACTTCATCCCCTTTTTCATCAATTACACTTTATGTTATTTAATTATTTACACATTATTTAACTATGAACAAAACCAAATTAAATTCATCAACATCACATCCAATGTCCAATGATATTCTAAAGTTACAACCTCATCATTATATTCTAGTATCTCCATCCCCATGTGTTAACATCAATTCTTCAAACATTCATTACAGAATTACTATCCCATATTCTTAGGCATTCTAGAAAAGCATATTATTCTACTAATCAGAAGGGGATCATCATGGTGAGTAGATGTACTACCCGTCAAGTCTGTGCCGCCTATAGAAAGTGTGCAGACCCATTCTCCCTGGAGAGGCTAAACACTGAAAGCATGTGGTATACCCTAAGTGTCTTTGCCCCTTTCAGAAGAAGGGTAAGCAAGACCAGCTGCCTAGAGCAGTGGGTAATTGCAAACCAGATAAACAACCAAAGAATCCAAAATCATTCAACAACCACATCCATCCCATTCTGTTATCCCTGGTGTCCTTTCTGACATCCACATGTATAAACTAATGCATCTCGCCACTCTAGGCATCATCTATTGCCTCATCCACAAGGCCTCAATGCCCCCACATATCACAACACCCTACCAGGGTCACATCACCGCACAAGCAGTAGGAAAACAAACATTAAAAAAAATTTGGGCTTTTGGCCCTTTATCAAGGAATCCACCCTTTAAACAACAAGAACCAACATATTTAACATTTACCAACCAACTGAATTAATCACATACATAGGCATCAATTTTATTAACGTCAATTTGAATCAACAACAATGACAACTACCAGATTAGTTTACATGCCTCTTTTTCTATATCCAATTAATTATCAATTAATTCCTGCTTTACGTTCTATATCAATTTCATCAAGAACCCCATGCTAACAAACAAGGCAAAGTTATCACACTATCTAGAAAATCAAGAAGCAAACCTTTATCACAGTACAAAGTAACAAAACATGATCAAACCAATTATTTTAATCCAATTCATGTATTTAATTAGGTCAATTCCATTGTGAGAAAAATGGATAAAACAAGATAACTCTTCGATTTCACAAAAACAATTAGAGAATCCACGAATCCCTTACCTCACCGATTTTGACGAAAACCACAACGGTCGATGAATGCCCAAGAAGACCAGGATGATTCACTATGTATCCTCCCTAGACCTCTTCTCCTAACACAACCAAGACCAAAGATCATCATAATCGACATCAAAACACTTACATATACCCATAACAGGCATAGATCTAAGATCCCGATAGATGAGGGGGAGCAGATCTAGGTAGATCTGAGAAACCAAACAAAAGGATCACATACATCGAGAAACAGGCTTCGATTCCCTAAGAGAAGCCTCTAGATCGCATCCAATACACGTTGTAGAGGTTTTATAACCTTTAAGGGAAATTAATAACAATTTATGGAAGCTTAAAGGCTTATTCGAGGTGATTAAAGGCAAAACGAGTTAGATATAAAATTTTAGGATCTAACTTTCTGTTCCTATATGGTTAGTCTGCATAGTTTAACAAACAGTGTGCTAACCGTGCGTTAGCATCTGCCTCTCCAAACACTCCTCACATGGTTATTCCACACTATTAGACAACTCGTTAGCTATCCGTGTGTTAGCCACTACCTCCAAGACCAACCTTTCACAGTTTGGATATACAGTTTAGGAAAACAGTGAGCCAACTGTGCGAAGACCATAACCCTTTAACTTTCCTTAAACGTCCACCCAAATATACCCCAAGTCACCATGTCCTCCAAGAACACCTCCAGCACCACATTTTAATAAAGGAATGAACCGGAGGGGTCTAGGCCATTACATCAGTTATCTCTCAAAACATTATCATCCTCTAGAATCCAAAACCCACCTAAAGGGAAAATGAAACTGGTTCTAAACAACTACCCACCAAGATACCTCTCACAAGAGAGCATGACACCAAAGCAACAAAGGGTGACATCTCATAAACATGAAATTTACTCAACCACATCAGTTACAATGATACATGGAAAGAGTTAAACATCAAACAACTCTGGGAACTGAACACGTATCTATGGTTAACGTTCCCAGGTACTCTTCTCCATGCCACCGTGTTGCTACAAGACATGAACTAAGGGGATGGAATGACCATGCAACACCTTCTCCTTATGTTATTGGATCTCCAGAGGTTGTTCCTCAAAGGTGGCATCATCATCAACATCGATCTCTCCCCAATCGATGATGTGGGAGTCATCCTGGAGATAACGACGTAGCTGTGATACATGGAAATCATCATTTATCCGAATCATACGAGAGGGAAACACTACTCGATATTCCATAGCTCCAATAAAAGATAACACCTCGAAAGGCCCAACAACACGGGGATAAAGCTTACTCCCATGACCAAACCTCAGTTTCCCATGACGGGGATTCACCTTTAGAAACACATGATCCCTGACATTAAACTCTATGTGCCTCCTTCATTGATAGAGAAACGATTTTTGATGATCTTGCGCTATCATCATCTACTCACGAATCACCTGAACTATATCTATTGTATTATGCACTAGTTCCAGTCCAAGAATTGCTGACTCTCTGACCCCTATCTAGCACAATGGAGAATGGAAAGGCCATCCATATAAGGATTCAAATGGAGCCATACCGATGGTGGAGTGAAAACTATTATTATAAGAGAAATCCACCAAGGGTAAGTGCCTCATCCAGAATGTCCAAAATCAAGAACATAAGAGAGAAACATTTCTTCAAGTGTCTGGATAGTTCGCTCTATCTGACCATCTGTTTGAGGATGAAAATTAGTGTTATGGCATAGTTGAGAACCGAAGCATGTTAGAGACCTTTCCATACCTTGGAGGTAAAACGAGGATCTCAATCAGAAATGATAGACCTTGGGACTCCATGAAGTCTCACCACCTCCTCTAGATACTGCCTCGACAAAACTTCCACTGAGCTCGACTCCTTGATCGCTATGCAGTGGGATGATTTTGTAAAATGATCAACTACCACCAAAATAGCATCATGTCCTCCAAGAGCTCGAGGCAAGCCATTAACAAAGTCCATTGAGATATCCTCCCACTTCCACTGAGGAATATCTAATGGCTGGAGAAGACCACAAGGAACATGGTGTTCGACATTCACCATCTAGCAGACTAAACATTGAGACACAATCACTGCAACAGTGTGCTTCAGCCCGGTCCACCAAAATTGACTTCTCAAGGATCGGTACATCTTTTTCATGCCCAGATGTACCGCTAAAGGTGAACTGCGGAACTCCCTAAGGACAGTCTCATGCATCGTTAAGGGAACAAAAATCCTTCCTTGATACAACAGTTTGTGTTGTTCATCTTCTAACCAACCATCAGGGGCCTCACCACAAACAAATCGGTCTCTCCATACCTCCAACACAAGATCCCCTAACTGGGACTCCTCCACCTTCTGAATCAGGGATTATTGTACCATCATCTGAAAAAGGCAACATGTACACCCAACTTCTCCCATATCTAGATGCAATGCTGATAGTTCTTCCATTACTCTCCATAAATCACCTGATTCACACAAAGCATCACAACGTGACATTAAGCTTAGTGCATTACCTACCACGTTCCCCTTCCTAGGTGTATATGATATTTTGAAGTTGTATTCCTGTAAGAACTCCATCCATTGACGTTGTCGTAAGTTTAAGTCATGCTAGGAGAAAGCATTCCTCAAACTCTTATGATCATTTAAAAAAAACGCTCACCAATGAGGTAATGTCTCCAAAACATCAAAGAAAACACCACGGATTCCAACTCAAGATCACGGGTGGCATAGTTTCATTCATGGGGACACAACTACCGAGACCCGTAAAAAACGACTGACCTCTGTTTCATAAGAACACAGCCTAGCCCCTGATGTGAAGCATCGCAAAAAAGAATCTAACTGAACTCCCTCAACTGGAAGACAAAGTAATAGAGAACTTACTAAATTCTTTTTTAGATACTTGAAAGGTATCTGACACTGATCCGTCCATATGAAATCCAGATCTTTCCTGGTCAAATTAGTCAGAGGGGTCGCAACCCATGAGAAATTGGATAGGATCCTCTTATAGTACCCTACGAGACCAAGGAAACTTCCCACCTCTAACACTATCTTGGGGGCTTCCCAAGACACAACTGCTTTAATATTCAATGGATCCACAACTAATCTATCTTAGGACACAACATTCCCTAAGAAAAGGACTTCTCGATCCCAAAACACACACTTCCATAACTTCCTGAACAGCTGATGTCGACGAAGAACTCCCAAAATAGGTCATAGATGCTTTGAATGCTCCTCTTCAGATGATGAGTACCCAAAGATGTCATCGATGAAAACTACCACAAACTTGCCCAGGAACTCACGGGACATAGAATTCATCAAACCCATGAAGATAGATGGAACATTCATCACACCAAACTGCATTACAACGAACTCATAATGCCAATGATGACAACGGAAAGCAGTGCTCGGGAGATAATCATCCATCACACGCAGTGGATGATATCCTGACAGTAAGTCGATTTTTAAAAACCAACTTGTACCCTTTAGTTGATCGAATAAGTCATCAATCTGTGGAAGAGGATATCGATTCTTTCTTTTCACTTTGTTTAAGCGATGATAATTGACACACAACCACAAACTGCAATCAACCTTCTTCACGAACAAAACTGGTGCACCCCATGGTGACACACTTGGCCGAAGAAAACAACATTGCAACAGAAAATCATGCTGTATATGCAGCTCTTGTAACTCAAATGGGGACATCCTATATGGAGACATAGAGATAGGAGACACTCATGGTTGTATCTCGATCCCGAACTCAATCTCTCTTCAAGTGGGTAAGGTTACAACCTCTTCTGGAAAGACAGTAGGGTACTCCTCTATGACCCTAGGAAATGCCTACCGCTGAACCTCTAAAGATCTCAGCATCATCTTAGTTTCCATGAATGATAATGATAAAACGTTCCTATGACCCATCTGAGGGTCTTGTTCTCCAACAAACACCACTTGATGTCCATCCGCACCAAAGAAAATGACCTTCTTCTTGAAGCAATCTACGATAGCCTGCAGCAAATACAACCAATCCATGCGAAGGATGACATCATATGGTTGTATACGTAATCATAGGAAATATCCCCAAGAGTGGTGTTGCCCAAACACTAGCACACAGTCTCTACATACTTCAAACAAGCTAGCTCAACATCCAACTGGCATAGTCAATGCCAAGGGCACTGGAAGCCTCTCCACCTCAAGTCCCAAAGAATGGAAATTGGTAGGTGATATGAAGGAGTGTGTCACTCCTAAATCAAACGAGGCATACACTAAGGTATAAAACATGCAAAGGGTACCTTGAACGAAATCTGGCTCGTCTAGTGTTGGCAATGCTAGAGAATGAAGCTGGGCACGACCTCCTCCATGGCCTCTCTGACCCCGATGAAGACCACCACAATGGCCACACACTGCTCTCTAAGGACGAGTAGAATCATGGGGATGTCCTCTGCCTACCCCATCTACTATCTACTGATATAAAGCTAGTGCAACTGGTTGCTAATGCCTTGGGGGAAACTACCTCAATGGAAGAAACTTGAGTGTAACACATGGTGCACGATGACTACTATGAATGGTAGAGAACTCCCACTACTAATGACCACAAACACCACAATAAAAACACCCAGTTAATCCCTTGGCATAGTCCTGAGAGTTGCTGCCTCTAGAGAAATGAGGTGTGAATGGCTGGGACCTACCCCCGGCTGAACGGAAACACTTCTGCCCTGAAAATCGGGAACCCCAGACCATAGCCTTGCTTCATGAGGATTCATGATGATTCCTCTCTCATGATGATCTGGTCCTGTAAAAAGTCATCTTAACAACCTCCTCCCTTTCCATCCCCTTGAGATATGTCTTCAGCACAAATGGGGTGACCTAGCACTGGATCTCTGGATGCAAAGCCTCCTCAAAATGCCTTACCCTGGCCATCTCATCTGGTAAAAATTCCGAAGCATATCATAAAAGGTTCTGAAAAATGATTCCAAACACTCGAACAGTGGAGCTCCCTTGTCGAAGGGTAAGAAGCTCCTAGCAACTGGATGCTTTTGCAGTCGAATAAAGGAACTCCACTCTGAACTTATCTTAGAAATCCTCCAATGAGATCACTGACTCCTCACGATCCCCGAGAAACAAGAACCACCACTACCTTGATGCTCCACACAACATCGTCACAACTAAGGAAACCCAGTTCTCCTTCCGATCACAGATTGAACTAAATCCTATCTCAACCTTCTCCAACCAGTCTTCCTTTACTGCATCTAAAACGGAGCCCTTGTACTTTTGAAGACTCTGGAACTGAAACTCTCGGATTGTCTTTCTCTAAGTGTTGTCGTTGTCATCCTCTACCATGCGACATCATGCTGGAATGGCATGCTGGAAATCTTCTATGCAAACATGAAGAGGACGTCAACATGGAGCCATACCTAAAAAATAACAAACTCTTAATGCTACTAATCCTGGAAATGGAAGACTCGGCATTTATTAATTAATTATTTTCTTTTATTAGTTTTAGGTTCTCCTATCCCAAGGTCTACCCATTCAAATATAGGCACAAAGAAGAATGATGCATGCTCCTTCCCTAGGTCTCTACCATGCAACCAGTATCACCCTATTTAGTATCCATTATAAACTTAAAGGCCCGTACCACAATTTATAGGGGGCCCTAAATGACTATGTCTCAGCCGGTCTCCAGTGTTTACCTAACTTTCTAAACATGAATGACATCGTTGCCCTACCAACCAATGCAACCTCACTGATGCCTAACTCCAATCTCCATCCTATCCCTCAACCAGAGCTCTGATACCACTCTATGACGACCCCCACCCCACAAAGTGTACCCCTCATGGGCCGACAATGTGAAAAGAGAGATAATGACCCCCGAGTCCCACCTCCAATAGGCCCCGGGTTGATGACTAGCACCGAGGGTTTACTAAACACTCAAATGGGATGCATTACCCTCTTAGAGAACACATACAGAAGAGAGAGATAAGATAGCCACCAACCAACTCTAACTTAGAACTTAAATCTAAAAGAAACCAAAGAAAATATATGAAATTCCATGCAAAATTACTACAACTCAAAGGGAAAACTATAGGTACCCAAAAGAATGTAAAAAGACATCAACCACAAGCTTGAATAGCTCCTCCAACCACAAGCTAGTAGTAACCAGCTTGATCTCTAACCTGCTCCAAGTGACCCGAAAAACACTTTATATAAACATAGGGTTAGTATAAAAGTATACTCAGTAGGATCCTCCCCAAAACCTCTTGTGAAAAGGTAATGAAAGCATGTTAAATAGTGAACAACAAGTGAAACTAACTCATCACCTAACAGGTATGCTATGTTCCCAAACTCACCATGGCTACTCTCACCAAGTAATGAATACAAGAGTATAGAATATAGTAATGAATATAATGAGTAATCCACTATTACCTCCCCACCCGTTTACAGCTTTGACCCAATGACATACGCCCTATGCATCTCTCTCCAAAGGCTTGACCGTATACACCTGGGCTTAGCTCCATAATCTGCACCATGTGCACCACAAAGGCTTTCCCGCAGATACATTGTCTAAGCACCACACCATCCCCACAACAAAAAGTAATCAGGTAGTTGTTGGGAGCCTCCATAGATCTCATAATGTGTATCATACGTCGGGTATTATACCTCAAGCCATTACAGCCCATACACTGAGTAAGGATCCTCATTTCCTCACAACCTATACATGTTACACCTATAGTAGTCCATAGGAAACTATATCCAGATTATATTTGTGTGAATAACCATAAGCCATTACATCCCTCTACAAACATATATGGGGAAAACTAACTGATGTGCCTCCTGGCACTAGTATATACTAAGAGAAGAGAGCGGGGTCAAAGTGGGTAGTCATCCATTCATCCCCCCACCAAAATGTGGGGAACCCCCCCCCCCTAAGGCTCAAAATCCCTTGGTTGTCAGTTGCCCTTACTGACATGGTGGAGTAGTGTATAAAAACCCCAAAAGTACAGAATATATTATAAGTCACAACCACACTATAGGCATAACCTAGTCTTAGTTTCAACTACAGCTAACGTCTCTCGGACTCCGAGCTGCTATTTCAAAGACTATGTATCCTATAAGCAGACAACAAATTAAAGAACTTTATTAGATTAAATAATCCCCCTTTTCAATAATTCCAATTTACGTTAATTAATTCTTTACACATTAATTAACTATGAACAAAACCACATAAAATTCATCAACATCGCAACCAATGTCAAATGTTCCTTCAATGTTACAACCTCATCATTATATTCCAGCATCTCCATCCCCATGGGTTAACATCAATTATTCAAACATTCATTACAGAATTACCTTCCCATATTTCCAGGAATTCTAGAAAAGTATCATATGGTACTAAATACAAGGGCCCCAACACGGTGAGTAGATGTACTACCTATCGAGTCTGTGCCACCAATAGCAAGAATGTAGACCCATTCTCCCGGGAGAGGTTAAACACGGAAAGCACTTGGCATACCCTGCATGTCTTCGCCCCTTTCGGAAGAAGTGTAAGCAAGACCAGCTGCCTGGATCAGTGGGGAAAAGAAATGAAGATAAACAACCAAATAATACACAAGAATCCAACTACCACATCCATCCCATTTCATCATCCCCAGTGTCCTCCCTGACACCCACATGCATAAACCGATGTATCTCACCACTCTAGGTGTCATCTGCTGCCACAACCACAAGGCCTCCATGCCCCCACATATCACAACACCCTCTCATGGTCACATCACCGCACAAGCAGAAAGAAAACAAACATTACAAAAATTTGGGCTCTTGGCCCTTTAGCAAGGAATCCGGCTTTTAAACAACAAGCACCAACAGATTTCATGTTTACCAACCAACTGAATTAAACACTTACATAGACATCAATTTTATTAACATAAATTTGGATCAACAACAACAACTAGATCAGTTTACATGACTCTTTATATTTATCCAATTAATTATCAATCAATTTTGGCTTTACTTTAATTATCAATTTCATCAAGAACCCCATACTAACAAGCATGGAAATGATATCACACTATCTAACAAATCGAGAGGCAAACTGTTATAAAGGTACAAAGTAATAACATGTGGTCAAACCAATTCATTTAATCCAGTTCAAGTATTTAATTAGGAAAATTCCATTGTGATCCAAAGGGATAAAACATGATAACTCTATGATTACATGTAAATAATTAGAGAATCCAAAAATCCTCTACCTCAACGATTTTGACGAAAACCAAAACAGTCGAAGAACGCCCATGAAGACCAGTCCAATTCACCAAGGATCCTCCCTAGACCTCTTCTACTAACAAAACCAAGACCAAAACTCATCATATTCGACATCCACACACTTAGATATTCCCATAACAGGCATAGATATATGATCCCAAGAAAAGTGGGGGAGAAGATCTTGGTAGACAAAAGGATCACATACCTTGAGAAACCAGCTTCGATTCACGATGAGAAGACTCTGGTTAGCCTCCAAGATGCATGGGAGAGGTTTTCTAACCTTCAAGGGAGAGTAATACCGTGTTATGGCCACTTAGGGGATAAAATGAGGTGATTAAATGCAAAATGAGTTAGATCCACACTTTTAGGATCTAACTTTATGTGCCCGCACGGTTAGACCGCACGGTTTAACAAACAGTGCGCTAACTGTGAATTAGATTCTTCCTCGCCAAACACTCCATTAATGGTTAGCCTTCATGGTTAGACAACTTGTGCACTAACCGTGTGTTAGCCACTGCCTCCAGACCAGCCTTGCACAGTTTGGCCGCACAGTTTAGGCAAACTGTACGCCAACCGTGCAAAGACCATAACACTTTAACATTCCTTAAAAGTCCACCCAAACTTACACCAAGTCACCTTGTCCTCCCAGAACACCTCCAGCGCCACATTTTCACAAAGTATGGGACCAAAGAGGTCCGAGCCACTAAAATATTATTTTGAGTAAAAAGGATTAATTTGAACCAATTTAGTATTTCATATTTCAAGTATTTATATTTATTTTAGACCAGAAAAAACTTATATATACTACACAAAATATATAATCTAAAGAAGACTACCTTGGATTAGTAGGTTAAAATTTTTCATTTCAAGGAACCATTTAAAAAATAAATTGATTAAAGAGGAGGTGGTTAAATGATAAAAAAATACTAACAATAACATGTAAAATCAATTATTCAATGATAATAAAATACATAATTTTTTGAATAAACACAAAATATTTGTTAAAAAATATTTCAAACAGAATAATAAAAATTAAAATATGAATATATTAACTACGTAATGAATAATTTAAAATACCCAGAACAGTATTTTAGTTCTTTTATCATCCATGGTGTAACTCACACTAAAATCTTTCATCAAAATAAATTTTATGGTCGTTATATATGAAATATCTACATATATTATGTATATATAAAACCTACACTTTTAACATAATATGGTACATTCTGATTATATTCCAAATTATGTAGAAGCTAATGTACATGCCAAAAATAAAAAAAATAATTTAACATTGTAAAATATATTAGATATTATGAATTATACTGTAAAATATTATTAAAAAATTGATAATATGAATGATATAAAATATAAAATATTTACCTAGATGTGGTGACCATCTATTGTTCAATATGATATGTGTAACATCCTTCGTGAACCCATGTTCTCTAACATTGTACTGAACTAATAGTATATCATATTCCCACAAAAATAATTTTCAATCATCTATTTTTGTGAATTTATGGAAATACATTATTCACTAAAAATGTTTTAGTATGAAAAAATTATTGAGAATATCTCAATGATTATTCATTTTCATAATTCCATTTAATTATATATTTAAATAATTACACAATATAAGTAGTGGCTAGAGAGATTTTAACAGAAGTGGATATATTGATGCTCGGGGGAAATTTTTTGTAAAATAATTCAATATATTAAATATACTTTATGGAACCACAAATTAATACCAATTATTATGGTGATATATATATATACCTATAGAAATAATTGACTATAGGGGGTGTAATGGTATTTTTAATACATTATACAGAAATAGTAAATCAATTACATATTATTGAATTATCAAAATTGAAGTGTGGTGTTCAAGATATAATAAATAGAAAATTAGAATATGAACACAATGTTATTATTGTGGTTCACGTCACTAATTTCATATTCCCCTCATATATATTATGTTCTCACCGAGAAGATTTTCACCTTCTAGGGAAACTCATTTTTAATGGTGGGACAACTTGTCTACAGACTCTTCCTTTTACAATACCTAGAGGTATAAAACTATCATTTTATAGCAGTAACAATATAGTATGACCTAAATTTGGCTGAGTGTCATAAACCAGTATGCGTTGGCCTTTTTATTTGAGTTAAAAACCAAGAACCTTCCTTTTTAATGGTAGAGTAAAGAAATACCAAAATTTTTTCGTGGGAAAATCATTAAATAACAATAACAATTACGAAATTAATAAAAAAAATAGCACTATGAAATCAAAAAAAAATTATGTAAACAATCAGAGATTAGAAATTATTAAAGAGGATATTACATGAAGGACATTAATCATTTCAATATTAACCAATAGAATGATAAAATATTCTTCTTGATTTTAGAAATATAATTGAATATCCCATGTGGAGGGTAGAAGAGTTTGTTTATTTTTTAAAATATTGTATGGAAACATATTCACTTTAAGATGAGGCCTCAATGATTAATGATAAACCCTAGAAATAAAATGATGAAAATAATTTATGAAACATTTAATAAAGTTAGTTATGATACTCATCGAATTGTTATTGATTCATTTAATATAATAGGATGTAATTTGTGAGAAATTATCCTTAAAATATAACGATTTTAATGTAGTTAATCATGTTAAAAACATAATAAAACCGCATTAGGAAAATGATCATTTTTTACAGCATTGGAATAAATTAAATTTTAATGGGGATTTTCAATCATTGTTATTTTAACAAATTTAAGAGTTATAGATATATCGTACAATGAAGAAATTCGATGAATAATTATCATTGGAATTTATAATTTTATTTTTTATTAATGATGATGATAAAATATTAAAATTAATACCTGATGGGTTTTATTTTACGAAGACCATGAAATGGTTTAAAGATATAAGAAATTAATGCATATACAATGATAAAATTGAAATCCATAAAAAATTGTTTTATAAAATGAAGAGCTTGAAGAATGTTTGGTGAGTGGATTAGAATTTAGATGTGTGACTTATATAAAATATGAAATGGAATTTATTTTTTGATTGGCTATGTATTTTGTTTTCATTTATTTAAAAAAATTAGCAATCCACCTAGCCACCAATGGGGACCCCACAACAAATTTGTATATGGGAATGATCAACACTCAGTTACCTAGAGATGTGATATTGTTGGTGGTGGATGTGTAGATAAATTCATTATAGGCAGGATATAGAATTCATAGTGTGTTTATGGTGTGTTCATACTTCATGAAGACTACACAATAGTTTTTCAGGACTTTTATGGGAATAGTGTGTGCAAGGGTTGTTGGTGTTCTTCTAAACCATTAGATCAAGAGGATTGGGTAATATAAATTATTATATAGCACGACCCAACAAAGATGATATGTTAGATGGGAAAAAGGATGTGTATCATACTGCACATATGATTTAACATATATGGATAAAACCTTTTTCATCTGATTTATTTTAATTCACATGTATGGTTTTCCAAGGGTATGGTCATCAACATCCAAATAAATATTGTTGTGCTTATCGACTATGTTTTATCTTATAAACATCTGTTTTTCAATATTCATTATTCACTCCAAGATAATGAGATGCTGTTAAAAATATTGATATCAACCATTCAAAGTATATGAAAACTATTGGGGACAATATGAAGATACAATGTTATATATACAAACAAAATTTCAGGAGTCTTTTCATTAATCTAATATACAATAAT
Source organism: Viscum album (assembly GCA_963277665.1). Classification (NCBI taxonomy): domain Eukaryota; kingdom Viridiplantae; phylum Streptophyta; class Magnoliopsida; order Santalales; family Viscaceae; genus Viscum; species Viscum album. The sequence goes on from OY728126.1 coordinate 66,950,558, forward strand.
GATTTTAGATCATTTAAAAATTATATTTCATCAGATTATTCACATATATACATGGAAATTCATCACCAAATAAAAGACACCATATATTTTCGAATCATGTAACATTGAATTAGGTAATTTAAATTCTATAACCCTTAAAGATTCAATAATATAGCCACATGACATTGTTTTTAGGGATTGTGTGAAAAATAAAATGTCCATTAAAGGCAGTTTTTGAGGCCTATGAATACTAAGACCTTAAGATACACATTGTTTGTTGAGTATCCATTCTTATATTTTCAATGAAGTATAAAAATTTCTCATTATGGATTCTGAATGGAATATATATCTTTAAAATATATTAATGTTGTTAGGAAATTAATTGATATTTGTAAAATAGTTACCATGTACATGACGAATAATGATTCCACATGAACATTGTTTTTTAACCACATTTGTGTTTCCATGAAACTATTTTATTACATGAGTAATATGATCCCATGTGACATACTTGTATGAAGTATCAAAATGTGCATGATGCATCATGTAATATGAAATTTCATGATATACTTGTGCACTTATGAATAGTGTCCATCAATTTGGATTTTTCTTAAATAATGTCAATGATTCATGATAAATGAAACATCGATGCATTTAGAGTAAGTGAAGGGTTTGGTGATTCTTATACATAGGTAGTTTAATATGATTGAGAAGAGAATATACAAGATTATATGAAGCATTAATAATATCTAATGCATGCTTATTTGCAAGATGACAACACATGAATTTCATTATAATTTTGATTCTTGATACTATATATATTGTGAAGAAATTATCATAAAATTGATAATAAAATTAATCTGCAAGGGATTCACATGAAATTATCTTTCATTACACTTTCATGAATGAAGTGAATTCGATTTAATGTAGATGATAATTTTCCTATGATTATAATGATTTTGTGAATGTTGCATAATTCCAAAAAAATATTGACAGAATTTCATGCATCAGGTTCACACATCACAGTTTAGGCCAGGATATTCATTGATTGAAAGATTATATATCTCACTCTTTTACAATTTGTTAATAATACAACTTATAGTGTGTTGATGGTTTATTTAATTAATAATTCTGAGAAAGAAGTGAGTTGGATTGGATGTTTGATCTGACACATAAAAAAGGGTACTAAAATGACATGATTATAATATATATTATTGATATAGAAGATATTGATAAGCTATAGTTGTGGAAGAATTTTTTCTATCCCATGTAGTTAAATCATTTAGTTGAGTAAGAGATATTGATCAATATATTATTAAACATACTTGAGGAATTTTTTGTGCCATTATAAATAACACCATTGAAAAATTTGTGGTACCAGTATAGAGATTATTTATCACTCATGAATATTAAATATTTCATGGACAAATATTATGCACCAACTGTAGTAATTTTTACCACTATGGGGTTATAGTGATATAAAATCCATGAAACTTCCATAGGTTGAATAGGGAAAAGATTTTTTTCTCACATAAATAACAATACTTTTAAAAACATTCATATGTTTTTTTTTCATTACATGTGCTTGTGATTGTAAAGAAAACATATCAGGTCTATTTCTTCCAATCATGGAATAGTTTTGAGAGTTATAGGGGCTAATTGATAAGAAATTAAAGATTAATAAAGGACATGATGAATAATTCACCCCCTCTTAGTGTCCCTTCAAATTATATCTAGTATATATTGTAATAGTAGTGGTGAATGAACATAGTCAAGTATAATGAAAATAATATTTATCATCATGTATTCAAAAAATCATTTAGTACTTCACACTACCGGCATTGGTCTCTATTTATAAACTAATAAACAATGGTTATCTTCATTCCCCATTATGTTGAAGTTTCCTAAACTCATCACTTATATAAAATAATTAATAATATTAAAAATAGTGAAACAGTTCATATCCTATTAAATATTAAAGTCTATTCAATAATAATATTGTCTTAAATTAATTATCTCATTAAATTAACTAAAATTAATTCTAATATGATTGTTATAATAAACTAGAATTTTTCGAACAATTAAACAGAAAAATATCAATCAAATATAATTTTTGTAATTAAATAATTTTAAAAATATAAAAATTAAAATAAATAGATAATTACCGAAAGATTACACCTTCTAGATTTATTTGCATGATATTTCTTCTTCCATATATTTAAAAATAATTCCTTATAATATTTTATGAATAAATTGAATAATTGAATTATATTTAAAAAATTTCAATCAATAATTATATAAAAATAATAATTAAACAGAGTATTATGGAAAAATATTTTTTTTCATAATAATAACTAATGTAAAAAAAAATTAATTGTTCGATGTGTATGCCTTGTAAATGATTAAATTTATTTCTTGGCATGTAGATGATATAATGACAATGTGAACAAATTTTCTGTGTGATCACATAAAATGTACTAAATTTGGTTCAATATTGTAAATGGAACACCCATTATTGAATGATAGTATATATATCATGAAAATTTAAAAATACTTCAACTTGTCACTTATTAATTACCTCATTAAATCACTTATAAAATATATCATGTTGTCGCATGAATTTGCTTCAGGATTTCCTACTATCACTTAAAAACATATTACTCAGAGTAAATTAAAACTTATCGTTATGATAAATTGAATATTACCTTAATTGTTACATGATTTTACCTTCATGATATGTTGATAATACCTTCATAGTACCTCCTTGTGGATTTTCAATAATATAAAACCCTCATGACAGCGTCAAATTTACCATTCACAATCACATGGAAAATTACTACTCATAGTATGTTTTGGTATAATACCCATAGTATCATAATTAGAATCTCATCAAGAAAAGATGTAAAAAATCATGGTAACTAAAACATGAACATATGATCACTTATGATATGTCTTTTTTGTTAGTATCAAAAAATGTTCAGAGAATGATATACCTCATAGTGGATAAGGATAATATTTCAACCACTTGTATGGTGGATATACATTTTCATCTTAACTAGTGTAGATACCAAACATAGAGAGTAGGATGGAGCTACAAAAGATGTTTAAACTCATGACCATGGACTTTTTGATGATGTGCTTCTATTGTATAAGGTGATCACTAATGCTGGGAAGGGAAAATAATAATGATCATTCATGTAATGCATTTTAGGTAAAAACAAGGGAATTATATATTGTGTAATTGATATTTTTGAGATGAGAAGATGAACATCGAGGTGTGTGGATATTTTTATGTTTGATCCACTAGGTTTCATGGAATGATGAGCTACTACAATGTGTTTGTGTCACGTTTTCAGGGATAAAATGCAATGATTGATGCTTAGTTGAGTAGATACTATCATCCATGTAAAATATAGGTGTGTTTTCATGCATAGATTGAACAGTTGGGCGACGATTTGGAGATCAAATGCAATTTTGGTACTATTGTAGAGTCAAAGATATGTTCCCAAATATGTATTTTAAATACTTATTTATATAGTATATATATATATATCAATATATACATTTATATATACTAAACAAAATATAAAATATTGATAAAAATATTATATATAACATTAATAATAAATATAATAAAAAATATAATAATAATCTGAAATTAATATTTTTATTTTTCAAATAAACAATTTCATGAATTAAAAATAAAAATAATAAAATTAAATTTCAATAAAATTAAACAATTTGAAATGAAATAATTTTAAAGACTAAAATTTATACAATAATTGAAATATAATAATGAATTTTAATTATTATTAAGAAAACATTATTCACGTAAGATAATTAAAAGAAAATTAATATTTAACATTAACTCCAAAAAATAGCCTTTTTGAAATATATACATTATCATTTAAATGATTCGTATGTAAATATATTAAAATAAATATTAAAATGAATGGTTTTTTAATGATTATTTAAATTAATGGTTTTGTATTTTATAAAAATAAAATAAAATTTATAATAATAATGTTAATAATATATGGATTTCAGAAAAGAAGTGTGAGAGAAATCTACATAAATAAACCTATATTGAACAAAGAGCCATGTTGATTGAAGTGAAATCTTACATGGTGGTCAGAAATGCATAATAAATTTTGAAGATAAATATTCTATGTAATTATATTAAAACATTTATTTTATGGCTGTAATTACTCATCACTCATGTTAACCCATTTTATCATTACAAAGGGATGAAATAAAAATGAAATTTTATAATAATAGATATACTGAAAATTCATAAATTGAATTTATGGGGAACCAACTATGATGAAGTATTTTCTTCAAAATATTATTCTTATGATCACTCTACATAATTTTGTTATTATTAGAAAATAATGACCTAAACCGTCACTAAAGCTGGTCAATGTTTGAAATTTATAATCCTAGTAACTACAGTATATGTGTCAAGCTGGGTCGAACCCACAGAGAAGGCATATTTGACCACTATTCTTCTAAAAACAATCAAAAGATCCAACTGTTGTCAGCAGTGGAAACGTTTTTCTTTTTATTAAATTTTTTTATATTGTACTCTAGTGAAACATTACAGTATTATTGAGTTTTTGTTATAAACTATAAATAAACAAGGAACAATTTAAAAACAGTAAGAGGCAGAGATATAAAATACTGATAAGTGAACAATCAAGTAAAATGCCCGGGGAAAAAATATCCATTCTACTTTTTTTAAAAGAATTCCAATTCACATAAAAGTTACTACATTGCACCACCAAAAATAGAATGACTTATCTCCCTTATAAAGAGTTAAGTCGCACAGGCTGATTGATTTTGGAGTTCGCGACTCCAAAAAAATTCAACTATGAAATGTTCAAAAAGATAATGACAACCGGACGAACATGCCGTATGTCCCAAAGTAATTGTGAATTTATTATTTTTTAAAGATGTCTCCACGATCAATCTCACAAATTTGATTGTGTAGTTTATAAAATTATGTTCTAATGGTGAAAATCAATTGAATTAACTCAGCATCAATCTCGTCGATTGATATTGAACACATTAATGTATGAAATTAAAAAAAGAAGAAAAGTAACCAGTAGAAGTTGTAATTTCCCAAGCTCTAAGATTTAGCTAATTAATTTGTTCATTATCAATATAGTAAATTAAGACATACTAGAACAGAGTACAAGAATTCCAACACAAAGGAATAATAACTCCCCTTATACTACTCTGCACTTAGGTTCCAAGGCCTCTAGCTCGTCTCTAGTGCTGCTCTGATATCTCCTACAAGTCTTCGCTCTCAAAAATGGTGTGTGTTGCTTGTGAGTTAGCATCTATATCCAATAATATCCCCCCATTATTAATTTTTTCTTTGCATTAAGTACCCACTGTCTTCTGCTGCTCATCATTGAATATCTTTCACCGACTTTAAAAACCCTTCACAAATACACCACACAATGTGCGTTTTTTCACGACTAGCACGTCACAGTTGTTTTTCTCATTTAACTAACTCCAGATGAGTTAGTTGGAGGAACTTGGACATGTTTTTAACTCTTTAATGAACCTTTGTAGTTAAAAAATAAATAAATGAAATCCCAAAGAAAGTAAAATAATATAAAAAAATCAATTAAATGTTATATTAATTATTAAAAAGATAAATTAAAGATAAAATTAAGTAATTAAATGATATTAATTATTAATTATTAATTATTAATTATTATTATAATTATTAATTTATTATTTAATCTTTAATTAAATATAATTATTAATTTTTTGATCTATTATTATCTATTTGGATAATTTTACTAATGTTGGTATTATTAGTAATCAGTTATTATAACTTAATGAAATTTTTGAGTTAGCAAATTATTTAATTAATATTTATATTGTGTACAAATTATCTTAAGATTATAATTATTTATATAGTTATTTTATGTTAATTTATTATTTTTTAGAAAGTAAATATGTTGTATTTATTTTTATGATCTAACATGTTTTTTTAATTTTATGACTAGTGATTATTTATAATTATATTCAACTATAATTGTTAATTTTATTTCATTATATGTCAAGTCATTGATTTTTGTTAATTGAACTTACTAATGTTAATGAAAATGTTTATGAATTATTTAATAATATTCAATCATTTAGTATTTCCAGTTAATTTGATTAGTTTATTTTAGTTCATAATAAATTATTGTTAAGTATTCAATTTTAATAATAATAATTTAGTATTTGAGTTGAGTTATTATTATTATTATTTATTTAATTTTCGTTTTTTATTAATGTCCTTGTTTTCATGTTTTTTTATTTTTTTAGTTTTTATCTTCTTTCTCCCCCCCAATTTTGGTACTATATGGGGAGGGTTCTAGTTCCACTTCATCTGCAGGTCGGAGGAACCCTCAACGATGACACCTTTAGTCCAGGATCCCACAGCTCGGCTCCTCCTCCTCGCAAGTCGGATGATCCATCCTTCTTCACCTCAGCACACAACAACTTCTTTTGGCCTGGTGTGCATCGAGACTCTAGGTGGTGGATTTAGCTCCTTGCAATGACAGACTCTCCCTTGCTTGGATCTTGTGTGGCCCTCAAACCTGTGGTGATCTCCTCTGGCTCGACTCCCATGGTTGTAGGACATCTTCTTCAGCAGAAGTGACAGTATCTTCTGCTTCTCCTCATGTGATATATCTTTTCTCGGTATACTCTTAAAGGCCTCTTGTGGGTTTGATCATGCATGGAGCTATCTTCACAACATTTCATTAGATATCTGTCAACAGTGGACCACTCAATTGTTGTTGTGGTCCCGTATGGTCCCGCCAGAGATGCAGTTGGCGATGGTTGCAGCTTCCCAGTGATATGATGTGGGCATGAGAATAGTATTGTAGTGAGAACTAGTGAGAACGAGGAAGAGGTGGTGAATGTGTAGGTGAGTGGAAAATATATCAATGATGTAATGGTAGAAGTGGAGAAGCTCATTGGTATGAGGTTGATAGACCAATGGTGAGAAGAGGGACTGACAAGACTGATTGTATTAGTGGCTGAAAAGGGGAAGTGTGAACCGTCAGTAAGTAGGATGGTGGTCTACAGGTGGGGTGCAGAGAAGTAGGTTTGGGTCACCGTTAGGAAAAATGAAAAGCTCAATGTGAGAAATAAATCCACTGGAAGGATGGGAAACTGTGGGTAGGTTACCATTAGAATTAAAATGTATGTCACCAGTGGCTTAAATAAAACAAATTCACATGTAGTAAAAAAAATACAGGGATCTCCATTAGCAGTAAAAATAATGGAAAAGAGGACCAATGACACAATAGTAAGGAATATAATAACTGTTTGTTTAAAATCAAATGGGAGTAGCGCATTGCAAGGTCATAGATACAATAAAAAGAAGAGGTTACTGGTACCGATAAGGTAACTATTACAAATAAATTTAAAATAAAAGGGGGTCACCAGTAGAATACTAATGGTTACCTTTAAAAAAACAAATTGAACTTAAAAATGAAAACACAAGTTGTTTCAAACAAGTATTGAAAATAATTAATTCCAAGATATAAAAATATCATTAATTAAAGAAGATATTTATTAACCTTTAGACTTTAAAATTAATAATTGAAAACACTTAAATTCAGAACTAAATATTTAATAACTATATTTATAAAATACATAAATTAAAAATTAACTATATAAATTATTACAGGGTAGGAAAAATTGAAAAAGATTAGAATCGGTGAACTAAATAAGTCACCACTAGTTCGTATCTACCTCATTAGTATACTAAAATCAATATTTAGTGAATTAATAGTTTATCTGCATATATATGGTTAAATATTTAATGTTATATAACACTAGATTAATTAATTAATCAACTAATTGTCCACATAAAATTAAATAGAGGAATATTTTCTTTAATTTAAAAAACAAATTATTTACTTAAATGATTAGAAGGATTACTAAAAAAATTAATTAATATGGTAAACCTATTCTAATAAAACAAAATTTAAAAATAAAATATTTAAATAATGACTAACATAATTAAATATAATTATGATGATTAAATAATTGTTTAAAATGCATAGTAACTTATTAAAAAGTCAAGAAGATTCCACTTAATAAGACTAATTAAGATATAATTAAATTAGAAAAGTTATGTAAGATGAAAATTAAAAATTTATAGACTATTAAAAATATAATTAGTTATAAAAATTGATTAATTTACAAAATTAAATATAAAAATAAAAAATAACAATTATTTAGTATAAATTGATTAAATAATTATTTGAATCATTTAAAATTATGTAAAAATATATCCCAAAACTATGAAATAATAGAGCCACATCAAATTCCCCCACACTTATGTATTGTTTTTCCTTAAACAACCCCATGTCTTATCTTCGTTGAAAAATAGTTTCTAAAATTTATGATTTAGATCAGACTATAACATGTCTGTCACTCAAAAATAGTGGAAAAAATATAATAGCCGTATTTTTTAAAATGAATTACTCAAATTAATATTTCCTATAACAAATAATCAAGGGTAATTAAGAAAGAAAAGACCATCCATCTAAGAAGATGTCATGCCTCAAACGTGATACAACATGGTGACTAAATTCAATCCAAGATTATGTCCAAAGTCTGAGAGTGGGAAAAGGTAAAATTAATGTGGAATTTAGGCCTTCACCGAAGAACATTGTAATATGACTTTTTATCCTAGGTTCTGATTTTTTTTCTTTTGAATCACCTTAATGATACAACCTAAATGAATCCCATATAATCCAATTGACCCCTTCTTCATCTGGTATTCATCATTCTCCACACCTTAATGAACTCATTTTTACCCTAGACACTTTATTTTATTTTTTCCAAGCCATGTATCATTGATAAGCATTGTTAAATGAACTTATTCAAATTGTACTGAGGGCTTATAGTATACAAAAACTCACCCAGCATCTAGGGTCTTAGAGACTCACCAAGGGATCCCAGATACCCAAATTACTCTAGTTTCAAAACATTTATATCAAAAATCATTTAAATTGGAAAATTAAAGAAATTAATTTTAATAATTAAAATAAAATGAATGAGGTCCCTAGAATCAGAAACAATCATCTAGTTCCAATGGTTATGATCATAATTCCATTTACAGGATACCGAAATCACGTTCAGATGTTGTTCCTAAACTAAATTTCCATAAAATAACTAAGTTAGATCACTCAAAAATCATCTATTATCATTAATTTCATACTCTACGAAAATCTTAACTACCAAAAAGGTATGTTTCCTAAGGAAATAACTATTTGAAAAACAATGAACAACCTAAAATTATGCAAGAATATTTAAAAAAATTAACCATTTTTTACCACAACTTTAATGTGATGTTGGAATTGTTGGGCTTATATTAAAACATAGTTGGGCATAGTCATGAATTGACACCCTCCCCCACACTTAAACCCAACTTTGCCCCGAATGTTGACTTTCAAAAGTGGAGAAGAGAAATTGAACAATTAAAGGTGAAAAAATATTTTCAATTTAACATATTTATGACATGTATAAAGGTCACATTAAAGTTAAAAAATAATTGTTTTCCACAAAGGTTATTATAAAGTAGATTCATTATCAAGAACATGCATTATCATTTATGTCCAGTGACAATGATTTTACATTATAGCTTAAATATAACAAGTGGAATATAAGTGAATTGTGTATAGGGTGTAACCATGTTAACAAATTAGTTCAATAATGTGATCAATAGAGCAGAAAAATGAAAACTAAAACACCCCAAATCAAAAGCAGTTTGAATAAAAAATAATTTAGTCTGCATGTACCCCCCCCCCCCCCCGCCCCACATCAGGTAGTGCAGTGAATTGTTTTAATATATCAATGAATTACAATTTTCACCCAGGAGGAACATGCAGAATTTGTGTACATCAGAATGACATATAGAAGAATTTTTAAAACAAAACATGCAACATATTTTTTTATTCCAAAACGAGAAGAATTTTTCAGTAAGAAGAATTTTTATTAGATGAAATAGGAGCAGAAATAAATACAGAAAATTGAAGTATTTCCTTGACTAATTTCTTATCCAAAAATGATCATGATAATTATACTCCTTTATTGACACACGTGTTGCATCCAAAAAATACAAAGCATAAAAACCAAGAACAATTAACCAGCAAATACAAAGAATACAGAAGACAATAAAGAAAAACATTATTCAACACTAAACAATACAAAAATGAAAAAAATTAAGAAGAATGGGTTGAATCACATAAAAATTGATTTTAAAGTCTTCAGTTATACATTATTTACTCGATTTTGTTTTATTTATTAACTCTACAAAGACATTGGGTTGCCTCCCATGTAGGGCTAGGTTTAAAGTCCCCAGCCAGACTCAATTTCATTAGATATTTCTATCCATGATCATTTAATTAAAATGAATTATTAATAATGTGAAATTCACTATTATCTAAAGATTAAAAAATTGGATAACCAATACATTCTCATATATAGTTCCAAACAATATTCTCAAAAGTACATTCAAGGAAACTGTTGCTAATATATTGTACATCCCATTTCAAGCTCTAAATATCGCTTCCTTACCATTAATAATGTTCAAAATCTTCCTTATAAAATCACCAATTTGACCATTAATACTGACTTGGTTTCCCCCAAACATAGATATTAGCTCCAACAAAAAATCAGAAGAATAAAAATCAACAAACACTTCATAATTTTAATCAAATATTCCCAGCACAGCTTGCACAAAAGACAACTCAGAAAACTCTCGGAAGAAGAAATCATACTCAGGTTCCACCACATGGTACCCAATGTACACAGATGACTCAAATGATGTGAATATTTCATGTTCAGTTTGGAAGTCATCACAAACAACATCAAACTGATCAAGATAAAAAGTCCCCAGAAAATAAACCTGCTCATTATGGGCACAATTTAGTTTTTCATCAGGACTCCAATTGGAATTTTCTCTATAATCAGAAACCCTTAGACAGTAGAATTCATAAGGAAAACTTTCAAAAATGGTTTAAGACAGTTTTAGGACAAGAATGTGACTCACTCTCTAGAATTGGTTCTATGTAAAAAAATTCTCATCTAGAAGAAGGAGTGGGACAGGAATACAAGCATGATGAAAAGTTTCAATAGGCTGGGGAATTAAAATCTATGTGACCTCAAGTGGGAAAAAACCATACTCAACTCTGAACTCAATTATAAAACATTGATTCTCAGTGAAATTTATCAAATCATAATCAACCACATGTTGAGGCTTTTTAATCACTAAAAACTCCTCCATATCATCAATGGCTTGGATAGTGAGTTTCCCTTTGGACACATCTATGAAAACACTAGTTGTATCAAGGAAATGTCTCCCTATGATGATTGGGACTTTTTATTCACACTCCATATCTATGATAAGGAAGTCGGTGGGTAGTATCCATTTTCCTTCACTCACTAATAGATCATCCACCCTCCCTGAAGGGTGTGCGACTGAGCTGTGAGCAAGTTGAAGACAACGATAAGTTGGTTGTAAGTCCCTAATACCCAACCTTCTAAATAGATAGTAAGGCATAAGATTTATTTTTTCCCCTAAGTAACACAAACAATTATGTAGCTCCCTCACTCCAAATTTGAATTGAATAATAAATCTAACAAGATTAATCAAATTTGGAGGAAACTTCTTTAACAATATGGCACTACATTCCTCAATGAGATTAACTTTTTCCAACATATACCAATAATATTTGTTTTTCAGAAACATTCTGGTAAAAGAAATAAATGAAAGTATTATATCTAAGGATTATATTAATAGAATATTGATACTAATGTTTTGAATCATTTTAAGAAACCTCAAATAATCACGTTCATTATTTTTATTCACTATTTCATGGAAGGGAATTAGAGTGGAACAATTTTTAAGAACAGGTTGATTATTATCCTTCTTCTCAATTCCATTGTTTTTCTTTTCAAATTTAATTAACACCCACTAAAATTTCCCCAGTTCTGGAATTTTTTAGATGTAAATTCAATATTCTATTCAGGTTGAACAAAGCTTTCCAGATTCCTAGATTCTATTTCATGAATATTTTTCTTTCTAGATTCAGTTTTTTCATCATTTTTAGTTTTCCTAGTGTTAATAATTACTTGTTCATAGGTTTGAATTCCATATATTGTTGTTAAAACAATGATATTCTCTCTGGTTTTAAAATTTGAAGTGTTTGGAAGATTTCATTTTCTTTATCACCTTGATCCTTAGCCTTTTAAATTATTTGATGTTCTAAATTGTTAATCTTACCATCTGGTTCTTTATTAAATAAACATATTTCTCCCAAAACATGTTGTAACATACCATTTAACTCCCCCTGAGAATTATAAAATTCACCCCCATATTGATTTCAGATATAAATTATAGGGTGTGGTTGGTAGTTAGGGTAAGTGGTATGCTTTATGACACCTTGTTAATTCCAGGATAAGATTGGGTGATTTTGATAATAAGAAGAGTACTGATTAAAGTATTGATCATTTATTCTTTGGATCCTTGTTCTAAAATCCAAAAATTTATCACTCTAATGAAACTGGATGGGGAGATCAAAATTAGGACAACATGTAGGAGTGTAACCGAACATACCACAATGATTACATTGATCCCTTAAGACCATATCACTAACAACACCATCCTGGGGAATGTCTTCACCTCTATGGACGACCCTCTTCTAGAGCAGTTCTGATGAGATTTTTTTAGAAAGATTGTAATACACAAATTTTAGCTCATCATTAGGGGAGTCAGAAAAGACACCCCCATAGAATTGATCAACAAAAGTTTGGTTGTAAGGGGTGAGATAATTATTGGCAGTCTCCAAGAGTGGATGGGGATCAAACTGGTGATTGGGATATTGTATAGGGATACTTCTAAACCTATCCCATTCCTCGTGAAATAACTCTCCCTCATTCTAGACAAACCCAATAATTTTGTTCCTAATCTCATGGGTGGTGTCCCTCGGATAGAATTTTGATATAAAGGTAGAAAACACATCTTTCCAGGTCTCAAAAATTTCTTCATATATATTCTGAAACCAAGTCCTAGCCTTCTCCTTCAGACCAAATGGAAACATCCTCAATCTCAACTCCTCCTCACAAATCTCTCTCAGAGGTAATTGTTGTACAGAACTATAAAACTCTCTAATGAACTCAAGTTAATCTTCTCTTGGAAGACCATTGAATGAAGGAAGTTGAGAAATGTGATACAACATCATATATTAGTTCATAGACCTCGGAATCGACCTTATAAAAGATGGGTAACATGATACAGTTCAAATTTGAAACTCCATATGTTTAGGTAACTCAAGGGATGAAACTATGGGATATGGAATATTCATGTATGGATCAACTCTATTATCCTGATTCTCTATTTTAATGTTTTCTTAGGAGCAGTTAAATGTTTGTCTAGTTCAGATTTTGAAGGCTTTAATATAACAAATTACTTCTCTTGTGCTCATGAAATGTGTAATAAAAGTTCTAAAAATCACAATAGTAGAACCAATGAGAGTTTAACAATAATGAAAATAGTATAAATTAATTTTTAAATGAAGAATATTTTTTTATAGTTTTAAATTTCTAAATTTTTTTTGTATTTCTCTCTATATTTTTGTTTCAAGAAAAATTAGAAAAACAATTCTTCGTTCTTTCCCAGGAAACGGTGCAAAAAACATGACCTAAACCGTCATTGAAGCTGGTTGAAGTTTATAATTTATAATCCTACTAACTACAGTATATGGTGAAAGCAGGTTAGAAACCACAGAGTAGAAAAATTTGACCACCATTCTTCTAAAAACAATCAAATATCCCACTATTGTCAGCAGTGGAATTGTTTTTATAATTTTGTTAATTTTTTTTATAATGTACCCTAATGGAACACTACAGTATTTTTTGAGTGTTTTTTCTAAACTATAATGAAACAAGGAACATGCTATAAATAGTAAGAAGCAGTGATATAAAATGATGATAAGTGACCAATCATTTAAAATGCCCTGGGAAAAAAATATCCATTCTACTGGTTTAAAAAGAATTCCAATTCACGTAAAAGTTATTGCATTACACCACCAAAATGTGAATGACTTATCTCCCTTTCCAAGAGTTATGTCACATAGGCTGATAGAATTTTGATTTTTCCACACCAAAACAAATCAAATGTGAAAAGTTTTAAAAGATAATGACAACAGGACAAACTCTCCATAAGTCACGAAGTAATTGTTAATTTATTATAATTTTTAAATATGTGTCCATGATCAATCGTTCTTGTTTTATTGTGGACTTTTAAAAAGTAAATTCTATTTGTGAAAATCAATTGAATGAACTCAGAATCAATCTTGTCGATTGATACTGAACACAATAATGTATTAAAGAAAAAAGCAAGAAAAGTAACCAGTAGAAGTAGTAATTCTTCGAGCACGAAGATTTCACCAAATAATTTGTTCATTATAAATACACGAAATTGAGACATACTAGAATAGAGTAAAATAATTCCTACATGAAGGACGAATAACTCCCCTAGTACTACTCTACACTCAAGCTCCAAGTCCTTGATCTCATCTCCAGTGCTGCTCTCCTATCTCCAAGAATCCATCGCTCTCAAAAATGGTGTTCCTAGATTATTAATGAGCATATCTCTCCAATAATCTCGCCCTTAATATTGATTCTTGCTCTTCTTCAAGTACCCACTTTCTTTGACTACTCGCCACTGAATATCTTCCACCGAATTTGAAAACCCTTCACAAATGCACCGCAGAATGTGCGTTGTTTCTCGACTGGCATGGGGCGCTAGTTTTTCTCACATAACTAACTCCGAATGAGTTAGTTGGAAGCACATGGACATGTTTTTGACTCTTTAATGAACATTTGTAGTTAAAAATTAAATAAATGAAATCTAAATGAATGTAAGATGATAAAAAATTTACTTAAATGTTATATTACTTATTAAAAAGTTTAATTAAAGATAATTCATAAATAATTAAATGATAATTATTATTAAATATTATTTATTAAGTAGTATTACAGTTATTAATCTATTATTTAATATTTAATTAAATATAATTGTTATATTTTTAATCAATTATTAAATATTTGGTAAATTTTACTAATGCTTGTATTATTAGTAATTTATTATTATAACATGAAAAAAGTTTTGATTTAGGAAATTATTTAACTAATATTCTATTTTGTGTATAAATTATATTAAGATTTTTATTATTTACAGAGTTATTTTATGTTAATTAATTATTATTTAGAATGTAAATAAGTTTTATTTAATTATTTGATCTAACATCTTATTTAAATTTTATGATTATTTATTATTTATAATTATTTTCAACTATAATTATTAACTTTTGTTATTATATGTCAAGTTATTTATTTTTATTAATTGATATTATTAATTTTAATGAACGTGTTTTTAATTATTTATAAACATTAAATAATTGAGTATTTTTAATTAATTTGATCACTTTATTTTAGTTCATAAAAAATTATTATTAATTATTTAATTTTATTAATAATAATTCAGTATTTGAGATAAGTTATTATTATTATTATTATTTTAGGTTTATTTTTTAATAAAGTATTCTTTTTATGTTATTTTTATTTTTTAGATTTTATCTTCTTTCTCCCCCACCCCCCAATTTTGACGCCACAATGGGGAGGGTTCGGGTTCAGCTTCATTTGTATGTCAGAGGAACCCTCAACATCAGCACCTTTAGTCCAGCATCCCATGGCTTAGCCCCTCTTCCTCGCAAATAGGATGACCCCTCCTTGTTCACCACGGTGCATGAAAACCGCTTCGGCCTTGTGTGCAGTGAGACTCCAGGGGGTGGCTTTAGCTCCTCGTAGCGACAGACTCTCAGTTGCTCAGCTCTGGCATAGCCCTCAAACCTATGGCGATCTCCTCTGTTTCAGCTCCCATGGTGGCAAGACATCTTCTTCAGCAGAAGTGACAAATTCTTCAACTTATCCTCACGTGACAGCTCTTCTCTCTGTATCCTCTTGAAGGACTCTTGTGGGATCGATCATGCATGGAGATGTCTTCACAACACTTCATTGGATTACTGTCAATGGTGGACCACTTAATTACCATGATGGTCATGTCTCACCTTGCAGGATATCTGGTTAGTGATGGTTGTGCCTTCCCGGTGATACGATGTAGGTATGCGAATATTATTTCAGTGAGAACTGGTGAGTACGAGGTAGAGGTGGTGAATGAGTAGGTGAGTGGAAGAGATATCGATGCTGTAAGGGTTGAAGTGGAGAAGCACATCGGTATGAGGTTGAGAGACCGATTGGGAATAGAGGGATTGACGAGACCGATAGTATCAGTGGCTGAAAGGGGGAATTGTGAACTGTCGGTAAGCAGGACGGTGGTCTACCAGTGGGGTGAAAATAAGTTGGGTAGGGTCACCGTTAGGCTAAATGAAAATCTCACTATTAGAAAAACAAATCAACAGTTGGATGGGTAACATTAGAGAGGTTACCATTAGAAGGAAAATGTAAGTCACTGGTGTATTAAATAAAAAAAATTCACCGGTAGGAAAAAAAATAAAGGGATCACTGTTAGCAGTAAAAATAAAGAAAAAGAGGACTGATGACACAATAGTGAGGAAGATGGTAACTGTTAGTTTAAAATAAAAGGGGAGCAGTGCAGTGCAAGGTCACCGATATAATAAAAATAGGAAGATTTCGGTTCCGATATGGTCACCATTACATATTAAATTAAAATAAAATGGGGTCACCAACAGAATACTAACGGTGACCTTTTTTTTAAACAATTTGAACATAAAATTAAAACTTGTGTTATTTGGAACAGGGATCGAAAATATTTAGTTATAAGAAAGTTAAACTTCATTAATTAAGACATGATTTTTATTAAACACCAAAATTATTAATTATTAATTTAAAACACTTAAATTAAGAACTAAATATATAATTTCTAAATTGATAAAATACTTAATTTAATAATTAATTATATAAATAATTATAGGGAAGGAATTGTTGAAAAATATTATCATTGGTGACCCAAATAAGTCGTCGGTAGTTCTTTTCTACCTCACCGGTAGACTAGAACCAATATTTAGTGACTTAATAATTTATCGAAATATATATGATTAAATAATTAATTTTATATAACACT
Organism: Viscum album; assembly: GCA_963277665.1. Lineage (NCBI taxonomy): Eukaryota > Viridiplantae > Streptophyta > Magnoliopsida > Santalales > Viscaceae > Viscum > Viscum album. Next base: position 66,967,728 of record OY728126.1, read on the forward strand.
ATATTAAATAATTAAACAACTAATTGTTCCAATAAAATTAAAAAGTGACCTATTTTCATTAATTTATAACAAAAATTATTTACTTTAATGATTACCTGGGTGACTAAACATATTAATTAATATTGTTATGCTATTCTAATGAAACTTAATTAAAAGTTAAAATATTAAAATAAAGACTAACATAATCAAATAGAATTAAAATGATTAAATAATTGCTTAAAATAGATATTAACTAATTAAAAAATCAAGAAGATTTGACATAAAAAGACTAATTAAGAAATGATAAAATTAGAAATGTTAAGTAAGAATAAAAGTAATAATTTAATGACTAAAAAATATTATTAATTTTAAAGATATATTAATTAACAAAATTAATTATAAATATACAAAAGAATAATTATTCAGAATAACATGATTAAATAATTAATTAAATCATTAAAAATTAAGTAAAAAGATGAGGCTAAACGATGCAAAAATAGAGCCACATAAAATAATTTCCTATAAAATAGTCATACATATCGATAAAGAAAATAATGGGTTTTCATATAATATTAGGTTTTGTAGATATTGAAGGATATAATATTCAACCTTCTTCATGTAAAAAATATGGGAAGATCCACCCATGGTATAGTCTCAATGGATCTAATGAATTTTTATCTATGGTAATGTATGGAATTTAGAAACAATATATTGAATAAAAATGAATATTTTCAAAAAAATAAATGTGAGAAAAATTTTCTTTTAATTATCCACTAGAAATCATGTGTTTTAGCTAAAAATAATTTGTTTATTTTGAAATCAAATATGTTAATCCATGAGATGAACATAAAAAATTTACTTAATGTACCAATAAATCCTTTGAAACATGGAGAACCCTATAAAAAGACAATTATTTAAGTGGAATGTGTTACCAAATTACTGTTATGTTAACTTGTTGTCTTCTATATATTTATGAATGTATTTTATTACAGTATTATTTAACAGTTATTATCTATTGAATTATAAATAAAAATAGATTTGTGAATCCTTATTGTTTCTAAGCTATATGAGTTTCTTTCAAGTCTTATAGGATTATGATTCATGAAAATCTTGTTATCCTATATTTGGAATTGAAATATTTTGTCGGTTAAAAATATATTTCCTATAATTGGATTATTGATATATCACAAAAAATTAAATCATTATTCAAATATATATATATATTTTTGAAACACTTATATATTTCTATTAGTATGTAATAATTATAAGTTTTAGGTCACAATCGATTCACATGGGTAAAATGTAACACCCAAATATTATAAAATCTATCTTTTGATTAAATAAATATTATACCAATAAATATTTTTCACACATAACACAAATCTAAAATAAACCAGAAATAATAGATTAATATTGTTAATATAATTTATAATTGGTAAAAACTCTAGTAAATAAAAATATTATAATCAACTAGTCATGTGTTAAAATGGTATTAAAAATAGATGACGTTTTAAAATTAAATTTTTAATAAACACAATTTTAATTATTTAGTTTATTTTCATTTAAATAATAAATTTAATAATATTTGGAATCTAAACATTAAAAATGAATTTCATTTTTAAATTTATAAATTTGTAAATCACTTTTATGTGAATAGTGAATTAATATTGATTATTCTATTACCATAATCATTATGACATTATCATCATCCAATAATTGCTAAGAATTTGATAATTTCTTTATATATATATATATATTTATATATTTTTTAATTAAAATAAATTATCTAAAAAATAAATATTAAACATATAAATTAATTATTAATAATTTTTAAATCATATTTTATATTTACTCTAAAATTATTTTTATTCCTCTATATGAAAAAAATATATTTTTTACTTATCAAAAATAAATTTAATAAAATAAATTTAGTATTTCATATCATCTTGTGTATATTACAAGTTATATTGAATTTTATTTTTAGGTATAAAATAATGATTACAATATTAGGTTTAGTGACCATGATGATGGTAAAAGGGTTATTTTCATTTTATTATGTTATTAATGTTTTGTAAATTTTAATAAAAAAAATTTAAACAAACTGTTTTTTTAATATTTGATTATATTTTTACACATATATACAAATATATTATTTCTAATTTAATTAGAAATTAATTAAATCAAGAACACTTAAACGTTAAAATATCAGTTTATATAAAACAATTTTAAAAATATTTTATAAGTATTAATTTAAAAATTAAATTTCATGTATTTTTATTTATATTTAACTAAAATAGTATTTCTATAATGGTTTAAAATATAAATATTTTATAATTAATGTTAACTAATTTTTTCAGTAAAAATTTAATTATGTATAAAAAACTAGTTATCATCACAAAATTTAAACTGGTAGTATGTATAAATATATGAGTAAATAAAATGAATCATGGTAAAAAATGATTCAAAATGAATGGTTGATGATTTTTTGGCCTTATCTCACTGGAAAAATCATTATTTCCCACTTCGGGAGACACTAATACTTGACCATTATCATACAATCTTTGAGAAAGTAATGTGTAATTACAAAAATACTACTTTATTCAATTAAAAAATGAGATTACTTAGACCACAATTATACACACATTCAAATGATTTAAATCTTCCAAATATCTTCCACACACCATCCTCATCCGTCCCCCATGTCCTAAAATCCTTGTTCTTTCCAAAAGATCTATATTAGGATCCTTAAGATGTTACACAAGGGATAATATCTAATGGGAGTGTTCAGGTTCTCAAAATCACTCTCTCAATTATATTCCACATTTATCAGAATAAATAACATATATACATTAAAGTATTCTAAAAACACTACTATTAAAATGTTTGATAAAAATTGTGGTGAAATAATATGCATTTTTTCAATTCCTTCCATGACATTTGATAAATGAAGATATAATTTATACATGCGGACTACAACCATCATCAATGATGTGTTTCATTTTTTACAAACACCGTACAAAAAACATCGATATATTATTTTTAATGAAAAATATAATATATATATAATTATAAATATTATAAAATTAAAATATTTTTATATTTTAATAACATCTTGTTGAATAAAAATATTATGTTCATCTATGTGTGTGTGGGAACTATCACTACACCATGTTTGTGTTTATTATTTCCCATTACCCCCTAAAATGAATGATAGTGATAAAATATTTAATGTATAAAAATTATAATTAACAAAATAGTAATAATTTTTAAATATCTAATTATATATTCTATAAGTGACATAAATAATTAATGATAATATTAAACATAGTATTCGTAAATTAACATATCGAGGAACATTTACTAATTAGATTCCATTATGGGAAAAAAATTTCATTTTAATAATTTAGTGTTAGAGAAATTATAAAACAAACAATTAGATTTATAAATTATGATCATATTTTGAAATCATTATTCAAAACAATATAATATACTAAGTCTATTTCAGAAAAATCAACAACACCACCTCAAATAATAGGGTCAAGAAAAAATATTTAATAGATTTGTTAGATATGATAATAAATAGCCAATAAAAAATGAAATATATAAGAAATAAGACCATAATAACGTTTTCTATAAAAGAAATTATTTTATTTATGAAATTAGGTATCACATCCTTGTGTTTTTTAGGTACTCAAATCCCTTTGATTTGAATATACTTTGGTTGTATTTTTTCTTAGGTTGTTTTATGTGACATTTGAAGTTTTTTTGGTTTCTAAGCTATTAAATGTTTGTATATTTGTTAGGGAAAATGGTTATAGTATTCCTTAGAAACTTTGTATATTCTCATTGAGTCGATGATGATGGTATACTATTTAAAGTATGGTTACATAAAATTATGAATCCTTAACCTCAGGCTATGCGACATAGGTTAGAGGAGTTACATATAGATAATGAATAGTTTGAAAACCCATGTAGAAAAACGAGGAAATGTGAATTAATTAATCTTTTTTTAAATATTAATGAAACTGATGGTTAAATTGTAAACTCTCTTATCTCAACCACCATTTAACCCCTATGAAATTAGAGTAACTCTTGAGGTTTAGTTACCACTTCCAACTATGAGTCATTATATATCAATGTATTGATTAAGGCTTTGAATCCTATTAATTATGTGTGGAATTTATTTAATCATCAATTCTGATTTCTTCAGATTTTCCATTATTTTATGGTTGTAGACCCTTACGTGGTGATGGATAAGAATCTCAATTTGTTGATTTTGTCAACAGGAATTCTCTTTGATTAGTTCTATCCCATAAACAATCAAATTGGTGATCCATTGTTGGGTGGTTAAAGGTACATTGATTAAGGTAGGTGGTTTCATAATGAAGTTCCTATAAATTGATACTCCTATTTATTATTTTATTTGAAATAGACATAACTTGATTCTCAAATTATTAATTGAGAATTTTGATAAATTTTTTCAAATGGCATGGTTTGTGTATTGAAACATCTATGACAATGGATTTTGAAATACTATATTGAAGTCCAATAATTGAATTTAAATTTACATTTCTGATTTGAATAATTAATTTTATAACTATTTTAAAAATAATAGATGAATGGTTTTAAAATTTTAAATGGAATGAGTTATTTTAAAGTTTAAATGTATTGATGAAAATCATTTATTGTTGGTTTTTGAAATTAATTGTCATGTTTCAAAAACTTATTTGTGAGAACATAAATGATGAATGATGATATTCACATGAAGAAAATTATTTCACATTTATTAATTTACATCATGCGCATGAGAGAATCAGTATATTGGTGTGTAATCCCTAAAAAGAATTATTGGCTTGTTTTAGATCAACCTACCAATTTATTGATGATGAATATGGTACTATAAATTGATAAATGATATGAGTTTGTTCATTGGGGTGGACTCTTATTCCTACAAAGACATTTTGTGCACAACAAGAGTCATATTTCAATGAGATCTGTGAGGTTATTTGAGCTTTCATCAGTCTAATTATATTGATTTTATCCATTGATATTTGATTGATAAAATTAATTATATATTTTATTTTTTTATTAACATTTTTGAAAAATATTTCAATCCAATTATTTATTTAAAATTGTTTATATTTGGTTAATTTGATATAGAATAAATATGAAATACTTTTGTTTGACTTAAATGGTGTAGTGTTTCTCACACCCTACATATATCTTTGGGATTATGTGGAGTCTTATTTTATATATCCCATAAAAGGGAAACCAAAGCGTGGAGAAAATGTGAGTTCCTGATGTATGAGGCTGGGGGAGTTTTCTATGAGAAGAAGAGTAGATGATCCTAAAATTTTTGGTATCCCATCTTATAATGTTTTTTTGGTTAATTTGTGTATAATATGAAACCTCCATTTTGGTTTTTTATTTCTTCCACTATGATACTTATTTCGTGACATAATTTTTGGAATACTTATTGTTTATATATATTCCTATATTATATATTGTGTTATTTTGTTTTACTTGTACTGAAATAATTCCACTTGAATATTTGTGATTCCCAAAAAATAATCATTATCATGTCAGTTTTACGAATTCCCTTAAGGTTGTTTCAATGTTTTCATGGGTACTGATTTAGTGGGTTATCCCGGTTAGTTCCTGACATTGTGTCCATGATCTAAATAAATCAGGTGTCGTGGTGTGGGTGTTTAGATCATATTTTCCATTATTTTGGGTTTGATTCATAATTACAAATTTTTTATTCTTTTTTATCATGTTTTTGAATGTAATATATTTATTTTATTCATATATTTCATGAAATATTTGTAATTTAAATAACCATATCATATTATATCTTCTATAAATAATAAATTCAGAAGAAGGCAACAAATTATTGGTATTTTATTTAATCAAACCCCTATTATTCGAGTTATAATATTTCATCATTAACATCATCGTTTAATGATTGGTTTCTTCCACTATAAAAATTTATATTCATCTTTCTATTTCTCTTGGATGTTTGGAATCATTTGAAATAAATCTTTCGACTTAATGAATTTTTCCCCATAAAAAAATTAAGTTTTTAATAATAATTATTATTCTATTTGATGATGATTTCCCTCCCATGTTAATATTTTCCCATCCCAAAAATATTCTCCTTTATATTTCGAATCCTAATTATGTATTATCTCATGTGATCATCATATTTCCCATCTCTACTTTTCTAATAAATGATGTATTAATTCATTCTTAAGAAGTAGTATTTCAACAATGACTTTTTAAAAATTAAAAGGGAACTTAAAAACCATCCTCATTACCTATAGGTTAGAAGTTCTATTTATTTTTATCCCCTTTTCACTATACAATTCATATTTATTTCAATAATATTTTTTATATATTATCCTTTAATATTCACATAGTTTACTATACCATTCGTTTGGGGGGGGGATATACATGTTATGATTTCTGAAACTAATTATCTATTTTTGGAAAATATAATTTAAGGAAACCATCATATTAGTTATTTAACGTCAGGTATCACCATAAGTAAATTGTATTACCATGAATTGTTTTTAAAAACCAGATAATTCATTAGAAAACAGACCTTTTAAATTCAAATTTGTATTGAAATATATGATATTTACGTTCATTAAAACAATCGTTACTCGTTTCCTAAAGAAACTGTTATGTGGAACATTTTTGTTGTTACTTTTACAATCCAGTTGTAAATTTTTAAACATTGTAACTCAATTTTTAGATACAATAATTCAATACTAAAATATAAAGAAACAAAACTAATTATTTATTTATTCTCTTAGTACCCCTCAAGTCATGGAATTTAGTTTTTATTTAAGACCTTATTTTAAAACCCACATCGTTCAAATGGGTTTTATCGTTCTTATGAATTTTATATGATTACTTTCCCTTTTGCGGTACAAATATTAATTTACATGATATAAATATAAAGGGATCCCCCAGATTTTACTCAAATGGATTGGGAAGTATTTTCATCTCATAAAATACTGTGAAACAGATTTGGGAGTCATCAGATTCCACCTTGGGAGTATATTGACAATATTTATAAGAAAGGAGGAGTAACCCAAATAAAAAATGGTATATTGGACACAATGTTTATCTGAAAATGTTGTAAATGAAATCCTCCATGTTCTTCTCCCATGATGATATTATAGCCATTATTGTGATCATTTTTTTAAACAAAGAAAATGATAATATACATTATTATTAAATTTTTGTATTCAATGGACATCATACATCATTACCTTACATCATTGTTTCATTCTTATATTATTATCTTATACCATTTTACCATTTGTTAAATTTTACATTACATGTTTTTATATCCTGAAATATGGTCAAATCATATAGTTACATTTTCTTTTGAGAATGTAATATCTATTATTCTTTGGTTTATTTAAATTCTTTTGATATGTCCTTTAATGACATGGTTATAATTTTCTATCTTACTAGGGGGTTTAAATCACACTTTTATTATGTTTCCATTACCAATGTTATACCTGAATGGCCCGAAGACATTCTTTTTTAATTATATTATGATTAATCCCCCTTTTAAGGGTTTAAGGGGAACCCGTACATGACCCTTAGGCCCAAGGCACAAGGCCCGACAAACCCGCAATACAAAACCCGAATGCCCGGAGGCATACCATGCCCAATACATGACTCGTAGGCCTAGCCCACATAAACTGCCCCTCCCCTGCTTTCTGGGTAATTGATCACATATCTCCCCACCTTGCATTGCTGATCGGATAGAATTTCCCCGTACAAAGCTGCATGGTGCATGTTCTTGATTGCGGCTTACATACCCTCTCATTCTTCTAATCTAGTTAGCTCTGTATCTGGTGGATTCTACTCCTCTTGCTCTGATCCTCTTCTAGGGCCTGTTCTGTATGAACTATGTGACTCCATGGTCTACGTGACCCAAAGGCCATGTGGCCCGAAGGCCTTTGATGACCCGAAGGCCATGGAGAACCGTATGCCCAAACAGGTGGTCTGAAAGCCCAAATCGGGTGAATAGTTCCGACTGCTACAGTACCAAAAAAGTAACAGATAAATTCCTACTACAGTACCCCGGAAATTTGCGTCCCCTAGTTTTGATCCCAGGTCTCTTAGATGCCAAGTATGAGCCCTTACCACTCGGGTACGAACTCATTGGCCCTATGTTATGAATATGATTATATTTTGTTATAAATCAATAAGGGAATCTATTGTTTCTCAATTATAGATAAATGTTCAAATGTATCATAAAATATGTTGTTTATTCACATAGTTAATAAAGGCATTAATCCTTTTATAAAATGGATTGTGTTCATATTGTGTGATTGTTATGAGATGTAATAATAATGTTATAAAAATAATGTTAAATATATATCTTTTTTTGTTAGTCATCTCAAATGGTATTAAATCTGGTATTTAAATATTATACTATTAGCACCAATAGGAATACATTTTTAATGGGATTCCTCATTGAACCCAACATTGATTTAGAGATAAAAATCCATTATTTTTATCTTTATAATAATGTTTTTATGTTTTTAGCAGATGATAATATCTTTTTTAAAATCTATAATGTGGTGAAAAATTCTATATTAAGTCTTACTGTTAAAAATTAGGTAATTATTCAATAAAAATAGGTTTTTGAATATGAATGAAATTATATTTCTATTAATGATATTGTGAATAAAGATTTCAAATATGTATTTTAGAAATTCATATCAATTGAAACAGGTGAGGAATCTATAAAAAATTATGAGTGTAGAATTTGATATCTTTAATAGGTGGATTCTACTATGTTTTTGGATTTTCAATCCCTTTTGGGTTTATTTTTTTAAATAATTAGGGGGTAATGAAAAATTTTACATTTGATTTTATGTTTCTCCAGCCCACTATTTGTGGGGTCCATTGTGAAGATATTTATTATTGTCTAATATATATATTAATTTGTTCTTATCTATTTTTTGCATCATTTATTGATATTTTGAGAATTATAACATATATGGAAAACAAATTAACTTCTATTGTTGTAGAAATATTATGGATGTTGTCTCTTATTTTTAGAGGTGGGGAAATTTTTGGGATATCCGAGTTCTATTTTCTTACTATGTAAATAAGTGATATTAATTATGATAATACCTCTAACTTGTGTTCATAGATATTCTTATAGGAATTACGTATATAAATTTAAATAAAACCTAGTTCCTTATAAGATTACACACATTGTCTTTAGATTTTCTTTTTGTCTTTATGCTTAAATAAGAATAAAATCAATTCTGTGCCTCCATGACTATCAACTAGGTATATTAAAACAGTGTTGAAAAACATTCCCTTGTATTGAAGTTGTAATAAATTGGGATATTTTTTTAGATATTTTAATTAATAAATACATTAATTTCTCCAATCCTTTGGTTTTTTATAAAATTAAAAAATATTTTTCAATCATTATGTGGGATATTTTTTGGATCCTTATGAAAAAAATGATATATATTTTAAGGATATGTTGGGAAAATTAGCTTATTCAAAATTAAAATTCCACATCTTATACTCTCTGATTTTATTAATTATATATATATTAATTAAGGGAATATAATTATACCTTTTTTATTTTATAATAGACAGATTTAGGAAACTATTGTGTTTTTCTCTAGTGTAAATTAAGGGTATTGAATTTTTTAGAATAAAAAGGATAATGTTTCTTCATTTGTATAATCAATGTTTAATTCAGAATTAATTTTTTCAGTTTTACGAGATTTAACTATATAGGTTTTCTTAAATATATGATGGATAAAATTTTATTTGTGAACCTTAAATTTAGAAAAATCATAGAAAATTATTATTTTTCTTATTATATTTAATATTTTTTATACCTATATAATGTTATTTCATGTTTTTTATTTAATATGGAAATTATTTTTGAACCACAACATAAAGCATCATCTTTGACTTGAATATATTTCTTGTTTGACGAATCATTTTATGTAATTTCTAGATCAATCCCATGTTACTTTTTTTTGAATTTTATTAGTGTTTTGGTGAAAAATATTCTATATTAAGATTCACTATGACCCTTAATCAGAATATGAAAATAAGGATTCTAACCATATAGAATTTAATTACTCATAATTGTTTCTTCCAACATAATGTTAAACATTGAGGAAAATGATGGGATTTATGCATAGGTAAGAGTTATTTTATTGATGTAAAAAATTTAAATAGAGAAGACATTCAAAACACCATGAATATTTTTAAAAATTAAACATTTTTTTATTATATTTAATAGTTAGTTGGTGAATATTATTCTAGAATTTGATGTTTTCTTTTTTACTCTTGGTTTGTTTTTGTTATTTATTTTCCCATGGTTCAAATATTCAAAATTATAATTATTACCCATTTAAAAATATAATATCTTGGTGAAATTTTTATAGTGAATTGTATATTTTTTAATCTGAATTAGAATTTATTTTTTGGATTTAATATAATAATTATAATAATCAAATTATCAATTAAAACAAATGTATTCCTAGTTTTGTTGAATTTTTTTCGAATATTAAATAATCTTAAATATTCTATACAGTTTATTATTAAAATCACTCATCCGTCAAGTAGTGTTTAAATATATCATGAACCAAAGTTATGTGTGTTTGTTTACTGTATGAAAAAGGAGAAGTTTGAAGAACAATTTGTATGAAAAATGAAATTTCATAAATTAATTTAAATTTTTTAAAATTTTATAATCATATTAAAAATATTAAATAATATTCTTTAAAAAATATTTTTTCTTTGTATAATTAGTAATAACTTTTTACATGAAAGATTCCAATGTGGAAATAGTTTGAACACAATGTAATTGTTTTTAATTTTATTTCTTTTTCTTTAATATTTACTTTCTTTCTATAAATATGTTAAATTGATTTCTTATGGATAATAATTGTATTAATTGTGGGTTTATTTATTATGTATTTATTATAATTCATGTTTCCTATATATTTCTAATATAAAATATTTTCTCAATGAAAAAATGGTATTTTACTGATGAGATCTCTATATTTTTCAAATTTGGGTGATAATCATATTTCATAGAATAATCTAGTAAAAATATGAATCATTGGGTTTTAATGAAATGTACTCTATGTTGAAAACTTTTTATATTTTTTAGCACCATTTAAAATTTTTTATTTTAATTAATGTAATTATATAATTTATTGTGAGATTTTTGATGTTTACATAATTTGTTAAATATATTAGATATTAAAAAAATTCTTATATAAGAATTAATTTTGTCTTTTTTCTGAAATATATAAATTTTTATGAATTTTATGATTTTTATATTCATATGATTGTTTTCTAATAAATTAATATTATATGTAAGATTTTATGCAATTTAAAATTTTGTGAAATATTCATATATTATTTTTTGTGATAATAGAATACGATGACTAATATCCCTACTATGAAAATATTTAGAATTCCCATTCTCTAATAAAACTTTTCACTAGAATAGTGATTTATTTCAATTTTCATTTTAAAAATTTGAACGATATACCTGAGGTAGTTGGTACTTAATATTTTCTCACTGTACTTTTCATATATAACATATTAAGTTTTTTTCCAATTTGATGAATACTTGAATTATGAAGGATTTTTAATATTTTAAAGTGATATACAATATCCTATAATTTCAATAATATATGAGAATTTTTTCTATTGTTCATATGTAAAATAATAAAATCCTAAAAGTAAGATACATTATTTTTAATATATTTATGAGAATCGATGAAATTAAAGTGTTGTAGAAGAAGTTTTTAGAGGCCATCATTCAATCATGATTAATAACAATATCATAGTCAGTGAATAAAAAACATAATGTAGTTTTTTAGGAATGAATAAATTACATTGGTTGATGGATTTTGAGAATGTGAAAGGACCATCATAATTGTGGAATATATTCCCAAATCAGTGATGGTCAATCATAAAGGCATTGAGCTAATTTACATAGTAATGTTGTGGGATATGTGAATTATTATATATGATATGGGGATTGAATCATATTGATTTTTGTTTAGTCATAATCTTTTAGATTAATCTTGAACATAGCTAAGAATTTTATGTCACTAGTTTTAGTGTTTTTTTAGATTTGAATTTTAGAAGATGATGATATATCTATTATTAGTAATCCCTATTATTGTGATATTTGAGTCAATTTCTTGTAATGATCTCAATGAATATTCTAAACCATATTTATGAATTATTTTAGTTGTATTTATCTAATCATATAATATTGAAAAAATACTTATTGGTTGGTTTTAATGACGGTAATACTTTAGGTGAGTTAAATAGAGGCGATCTAGCAGAGTTAACACATTCATGGTTTACCAATCAATGATATTTGAGCTTTACTATCAACCTGTGTACCTATTTCAAGGCATATATATATGAATTCAGAAAAATATCAATCACTATCAATTTATATGATGATACTTTTTTGGAAAGATATCAGATACTCAATATATTTCACATGCCTTAATAAGTCCATAATCAATGATAATAATTAATTACAAATTTATAAATTCATACCTAATAATTATATGGGAATTGATATTATCAAATTCATAAATTATTGATATACAGATGAAATTAAAAATAAAAACAAAATATGTATATTGATTATTAACAAGGTGCAACTCCTATTTAATTTTAGAACAGTAAGTTGAGTAGAGCATAAAAATATAAAGAACGTTTTGATTAGTAATGATCAAAAAAATATCCCATGTATACTTAGGTGATGAAACTAGATGAAGAAGTAATTTTTTATATGAGTGATTAGGGTATGTTTAAGTAGCAATACCTAATGGGGAAGGAAAGTGGAATTTCACATACAAGAGTAGTGGAAGTCATTGAGACTTGTAGATTTTTTGACAGATTTATTGGGGTGACATGAAAAATTAAATTTCTAAGGAAATAATTATAGTGATAATTAAATGATAATCTAGAGGATATATTATATCTCTTGACTAAGAATATTTAAACATATTTTCATTTTCATTATTCATTATATCTATAACTTAAACAATTGTGGTATTTTTTGGTCATAATAAACTAAACCCCATATGGATAATAGATTAAAATGGATTGAAAATTTTAATTAAATTTTCATGATTTGGGATTTATGTTTATAAATTCATCATCGTTATAACTATTCTTTGTAATTTTTTTTAAATTAATAATTAAATGAATAATTTATAGTTTATGTTTGGTGGCCAAAATTTTTATCAGTGGGATAATAATATATTTATTATTAATTCATAAAAAGGATTTGATATTAAATATATGAGGGTGTGGTATTGTGAGTTTTTCTCAGTCCATTACAAATATTTAATTATTTTTCGTATATTTAGTCTAAATTTTTTCATGAAACATCATTATAAATACTATAAAAAAATAAATTGAATTTAGAAAAAATAAATAGTTGAATCAGAACATGTTAATAAATCATCATCACCATAAATTAATAAATATTTCATTAAATTCTAGTTTTTAAATCATTTTATGTAAAAAATAACTAAACAGTGTTTTTATCTGAAATGAAATAGTAATTTTTTTATTAATATCTTTTCAGTACCCACAAAAACACATTATAAAAACGAAATACTCTCATTAATCAAAATCAAACCACACCAAAGATTTTATTATTTATTTATATGTTTGGATTTAATTTTAATTTTCTTTTCTTTCTAAAATATTTCTTTTTTTCATGAAAATATTTCTACACACCCTCATCACATAAGATAATAATATTATTATTTTACATGTTTTTATTTGGTTTTTGAAAACCCAAAAACAAACATTCTTTGTCCTAAGATCAATTAATAAAACCAATTTTCAATTCATAAGTTGGTTTATAAAAAAATATATTTTTACCGAAAACACCTAAAAAATTGTATTTTTTCTATAAATTTTGTGGTGAATATGGTTTTGATAAAAATAGAAAAAAAGAAAAAAAAAGAAAAAAAACATATATAACATAGGAGTAAGACATTAAAATATTTAAACTCACAAATCATACAAACCTGGTTTAGGAATAAACCCCAGTAATGTATTAGTAAAAGATACTATCAACTAATAATAATTTCTAGATAACTAACTCACATTATAGATATAAAAACTATAAGGACAAGAAATCTTAAATGTTAGTAATTCCATCATTTTAAGCATTTGATCATGGAGACAAATTTGTTTTCAATTGAAATATTTATAGTGTTTTAAAAATATTGTTCTTATATGATAAAGTTGTGTTCCTCTAAAAATTGGAGTCAAAATTTTTTATTTATAAACTATTATTCCCCATGTTATATTTAACTCAATTAAAATAAATTCAAAAATTATGATAAAATCTATAATTTTTATGTTAGAAATTATTTTTTTAATAGGTTGATGAGTGATTTTAGAGAAAAAATCACTATATTCATTCGATAAATGTATGACTAATTCCATGAGTCAGGTGATATATTTTGATAAATACTTAAGAACTTTCCCCCTCATCCACTCCCAACATATTTTGATGGAATACTTCTATAAGGGTATTTTAACATATTCAGAAGACATGGTTTACCAATAAACTATTGGAACGTAAACATATAAAATTGTTTATGTGTTTATTATAATATACAATACACTTCCCAAAAACCAAAATAAATAACTCCTAGGAGGTGGAAGGTTAATATATATGATAAAAACATTTGTAAAGTTAAATAAATGAATTTACATCTTATTAAATTCCAAAACTGGATCAAATATTGATGAAATAATGTTCTAATCATGATACCTATTAAAATAATGGTAGATACTTAAGTGACATGTCTATTTTATTTGGAAATATGGGAATATAAGGGGTTTATTTCCCCCTAAATAAATGATTCTAAAAACTATTTATAATGATATTAATTTTGAATTTTTGTATTAAGAAACATTGATAAATTGAAAATTTCTAAAACTATTACAAAAATGGATTAAAAAAACCCGCAAATTTATCTCAGGGAATCCAATGAGTAATGAAATGACTAGATTCCCATAGATACTCATATTATCCTAATGAAAATACTCAATGAAATGTTGTTTCTTTATATTCTAAAATGAACATAGATATGATTATGCAAGAAAAAAAGAATTAAAAGGACCCATACAACATTAAAATGGACAAAAATAGATAAAAAATGACCAAAATTATTTTTTCATTAAAATAAAATGTGGTATTTTTCTAAAAAAATGATATAGATAAAATTGAATTCATTGAATCTATTTCAGTTGAATTCTAGAGAGAATGAAATATTTCCCACTACTAGATGTTGGTTAGAAACACAAGTCCATTTTGGAATATAGATAATGGAATATGAGATATAGGAATTGAGTGAATTTTAAAAAGATAATATGAATGTAAGAAATATATAAATTTTGATAGGAAGGTCCATGAAAAAATTAAATGTTATTTTACTACAAAAATTAGTTGGTGATGAATAATTGGAGTTTAATTTATTTAATGAAACCCAATCAAAAGAGAAATTATAATTTGGTATATATGGACAAATATTAATATAGTGTTGAGATTTTTAATTTTATTTCTGTTATATTTGGAGAATTAATTCATGGATCCATTAATGAGAATATTATTGGAAACTTTGTTAAAAAAAATTCACTTGGAATCATTAAATGTTTTAGAGGTTTTTTTATATAATTTAATTAATGATTTCCAAAAGTCATGAAATGGTTTAACTGTAACAATGTTCTTATCTAGTAAGTGTCTCATCGAATGTTAGATCACATTTTCAAACTATTTTTTTTTATACATACACTTCCCAATAACCACACCTGAAAATGAATTTTAAAATAATTTGTTTGATTTCAATGATCCCTTATTTTGGTGTTTCTCACCAAATTATGAGTCTTTTAAAATATAAAAATATAATGAAAATACTAATTTTATTCCTATTGTATAAAAAACAAATATTATTCAATTTGAATTTTATTTTTCTCTTAAAAACACTCACATACTATGAATGATATTGTACATAGTTATTTACCACATGTATGCAATAATTAATTATTTATTCTCTTAGTAACCCTCAAGTCATGGAATTTAGTTTTTATTTAAGACCTTATTTTAAAACCCACATCATTCAAATGGGTTTTATCATGCTTATGATTTTTGTATGATTAATTTTCCTTTTGCGGTACAAATATTAATTTACATGATATAAATACAATGGGATCCCCCAGATTTTACTCAAATGCATTGGGAAGTAATTTTATCTCATAAAATAATGTGAAAAAGATTTGGGAGTCATCAGATTCTGCTTTGGGAGTATATTGACAATATTTATGTGAAGGAAGAGTAACCCAAATAAAAAATGGTATATTGGACATAATGTTTATCTGAAAATGTTATAAATGAAATCCTCTATGGTCTTCTCCCATGATGATATTATAGCCATTATTGTGATCATTTTCATAAACAAAGAAAATGATAATATACATTATTATGATTTTTTTTATTCAATGGACATCATGCATAATTACCTTACATCATTGTTTAATTCTTATATTATTCTCTTATACCATTGTACCATTTGTTAAATTTTACATTACATGTTTTTATATCCTGAAATATGGTCAAATCATATAGTTACATTTTCTTTTGAGAATGAAATTTCTTTTATTCTTTGGTTTATTTAAATTCTTTTGATATTTTTTTAAAATACATGGTTATAATTTTCTATCTTACTAGGGGGTTTAACTCACACTTTTAATATGGTTCCATTGCCAATGTTATACCTGAATGGAACGAAGGCCTTCTTTTTTATTTATATTATGATTAATCCCCCTTTTTAAGTGTTTAAGGGGAACCCGTGCATGACCCATAGGCCCAAGGCACAAGGCCTGACAAACCCGCAATACAAAACCTGAATGCCCAAAGGCATACCATGCCCAATAAATGACTCGTAGGCCTAGCCCACATGATATGCCCCTCCCCAGATTTCTACATAATTGATCACCTATCACCCCACCTTGCATTGCTGATCGGCTAGAATTTCCCGGTACAAAGCTGCATGGCGCCTGGTCTCGATTACGGCTGCCATACCCTCTCATTCTTCCAATCCAGTTAGCTCTGCATCTGGTGGCTTCTACTCCTCTTGCTCTAATCCTGTTCTAGGGCCTGTTCTATATGAACTAGGCTACTCCATGGTCTACGTGACCCAAAGTCCATGTGTCCCGAAGGCCTTTGATGACCCGAAGGCCATGGAGACCCGTATGCCCAAACTGGTGGCCTGAAGGCCCAAATCGGGTGAATAGTTTCGTCTGATACAGTACCAAACAGTAACAGCTAAAGTAATAATATAGTATCCCAGAAATTCGCATCCCCTAGTTTTGAACCCAGGTCTCTTGGATGCCAAGTAGGACCCCTTACCACTCAGGTACGAGCTCATTGGCCCTATGTTATGAATATGATTATATTTTGTTATAAATATATAAGAGTATCTACTATTTCTCAATTATAGATAAATGTTCAAAAGTATCATAAAATATTTTGTTTATTCACATAGTTAATAAAGGCACTAAACCTTTTATAAATTGGATTGTGTTCATATTGTGTGATTTCTATGAGATGTAATAATAATGTTATAAATATAATGTTAAATATATATCTTTTTTTGTTGGGATTCTCACAAGGTATTAAATCTGGTATTTAAATATTGTATTATGAACATGAATAGGAAAACATTTTTAATTAGATTCCTCATTGAACCCAACAATTATTTGGAGATAAAAATTCATTATTTTTAGTTTTATAATCATGTTTTTATGTTTTATCAGATGATAATATGTGTTTTAAAATCTATAATGTTGTGAAAAATTCTATATTAAGTCTTAATATTGAAAATTAAGTAATTATTCAATAAAAATAGGTTTTTGAATATGAATAAAATTATATTTCTATTAATGATATTGTGAATAAAGATTTCAAATATGTATTTTAGAAATTCATATCAATTGAAACAGGTGAGGAATCTATAAAACAATTATGAGTGTAACATTTGATATCTTTAAGAGGTAGATTCTACTACGTTTTTTGATTTTCAATACCTTTTGGGTTTATTATTTTAAATAATTTGGGGGTAATGCAAAATTTTACATTTGATTTTATGTTTCTCCAGCCCACTATTTGTGGGGTCCATTGTGAAGATATTTGTTAGTGTCTAATATATATATTAATTTGTTCTTATCTATTTTTTGCATCATTTTTTGATATTTTGGGAATTATAACATATATGGATAACATATTAAATTCTATTGTTGTATAAATATTATGGATGTTGTCTCTTATTTTTAGAGGTGGGGAATTTTTTGGGATATTCAGGTTCTATTTTCTATCTATGTAAATAAGTGAAATTAATTATGATAATACCTCTTACATGGGTTCATAAATATTCTTATAGGAATGATGTATATAAATTTAAATAAAACCTAGTTACTTATAAGATTACACACATTGTCTTTAGATTTTATTTTTGTCTTTATGCTTAAATAAGAATAAAATCAATTGTGTGTCTCCATCACTATCAACAAAGTATATTAAAACATTATTGAAAAACATTCCCTTGTATTGAAGTTGTAATAAATTGGGATAGTTTTTTTAGATATTTTAGTTAATAAATATATTACTTTATCCAATCCTTCGGTGTTTTTATAAAATTAAAAAATATTTTTCAATCATTATGTGGGATATTTTTTGGATCCTTATGAAAAACAAATGATATATATTTCATGGATGTAATGGGAAAATTAGCTTATTCAAAATTAAAATTCCACATCTTATACTCTTTGATTTTATTAATTTTATATATTAATTAAGGGAATATAATTATACCTTTTTTTTATAAAAGACAGATTTAGGAAACTATTGTAGTTTTCTCTTGTTTAAATTAAGGGTATTCAATTTTTTAGACTAAAATGAATAATGTTTCTTCATCTTTATAATCAAGGTTTAATTCAGAATTAATTTTTTCAGTTTTACGAGATTAAAGTATATAGGTTTTCTAAAATATATGATGGGTAAAATTTTAATTGTGAGCCTTAAATTTAGAAAAATCATAGAAAATTATTATTTTTCTTATTATAATTAATATTTTTTATACTTATATAATGTTCTTTCATGTTTTTTATTTAATATGGAAATTATTTTTGAACCACAACATAAAGCATAATTATTTCCTTGAATATATTTCTTGTTTGACAAATCATTTTATGTAATTTCTAGATCAATCCCATGTTACTTGTTTTTGAATTTTATTAGTGTTTTGGTGAAAAATATTCTATATTAAGATTCACTATGACCCTTAATCAGAATTTGAAAATACGGAGTCTAACCATCGAGAATTTAATTACATTTAATTGTTTCTTCCAACATAATGTTAAACATTGAGTAAAATGATGGGATTTATGCATAGGTAAGAGGTATTTTATTGATGTAAAAAAATTTAATAGAGAAGACATTCAAAACATAATGAAATTTTTTTAAAATTAAATATTTTTTAGTATATTTAATAGTTAGTTGGTGAATATTAATCTATATTTTGATGTTTTCTTTTTTACTCTTGGGTTGTTTTTGTTATTTATTTTCCTATGGTTCAAATATTCAAAATTATAATTATTACCCACTTAAAAATATATTATCTTGGTGAAATTTTTATAGTGAATTGTATATTTTTCAAAATGAATTAGAATTTATTTGTTGGATTTAATCTAATAATTATAATAATCAAATGATCAATGAAAATAAAAATGTATTCCTAGTTTTGTTGACTGTTTTTAGAATATTAAATAATCATAAATATTCTATACAATTTTTTATTAAAATCACTCATCCATAAAGTTGTGTTTCAATATATCATGAAGCAATGTTATGTGTGTTTGTTTACTATATGTAAAAGGAGAAGTTTGAAGAACAATTTGTATGAAAAATGACAATTCATAAAATAATTTAATTTTTTTAAAATTTTATAATCATATTATAAAAATTAAATCATATTTTTTAAAAAATAATTTTTTCTTTGTATAATAAATAATACCTTTTTACAAGAAATATTCCAATGTGGAAATAGTTTTGAACATAACATAATTATTTTTAATTATATTTCTTTTTATTTAATATTTACTTTCTTTCCATAAATATGTTGAATTGATTTCTTATGGATAATAATTTTATTAATTGTTTGTTTATTTATTATGTATTTATTATTATTCATGTTGTCTACATAATTCTAATATTAAATATATTTTCACTGAAAAAATGGCATTTTACTGATGAGATCTCTATATTTTTCAAATTTGGGTGATAATCATATTTCATTGAATAATCTAGTAAAAACATGAATCATTGGGTTTTAATAAAATGTGCTCTATGTTGAATTTTTTTATATTTTTTTGCACCATTTAAATTTTTTTATTTTAATTAATGTAATTATATAATTCATTGTGAGATTTTTGATATTTACATAATTTGTTAAATATATTAGATATTAAAAAAATTTCTTATATAAGAATTAATTGTGCCTTTTTCCTGAATTGTATAAATTTGTATTATTTTTATGATTTTTATATTCATATGTTTGTTTTCCAATAAATTAACATTACATGTAAGATTTTATACTATTTAAAATTTTGTGAAATATTCATATATTATTTTTCGTGATAATTGAATACGATGACTAATATCCCTACTATGAAAATATTTAGAATTCCCATTCTCCAATCAAACTTTTCAATAGAACAGTGATTTATTTCAGTTTTCATTTTAAAATTTTGAACGATATACCTGAGGTAGTTGGTACTTAATATTTTATCACGGTGCTTTTCATATATAACATATTAATTTTTTTTCCAATTTGAAGAATCCTTGAATTATGAGGGATTTTTAATATTTTAAAGTGATATACAATATCCTGTAATTTCAATAATATATGAGAATTTTTTCCATTGTTTATATGTAAAATAATAACATCCTAAAAGTAAGATACATTATTTTTTATATATTTATGAGATTCGATGAAATTAAAGTGTTGTAGAAGATGTTTTTAGAGGCCATCATTCAATCAAGATTAATAACAATATAATAGTTAATGAATAAAAAACATAATGTAGTTTTTCATGAATGAATAAATTACATTGGTTGATGGATTTTGAGAATGTGAAAGGACCATCATAATTGTGGAATATATTCACAAATCAGTGATGGTCAATCATAAAGGCATTGAGCTGATTTACATAGTAATGTTGTGTGATAGGTGAACTATTATAGATGATATGGGGATTTAATCTTATTGATTTTTGTTTAGTCATAATATTTTAGATTAATCTTGAACTTAGGTAAGAATTTTATGTCACTGTTTTTAGTGTTGTTTTAGCTTTGAATTTAAGAAGATGATGATATATCTATTGTTACTAATCCCTATTATTGTGAGAGTTGAGTTCATTTCTTGTAATGTTCTCATTGAATATTCTAAACCATATTTATGAATTATTTTAGTTGTATTTATCTAATCATATGATATTGAAAAAAATACTTATTGGTTGGTTTTATTGATGGTAGTACTTTAGGTGTGTTAAATAGAGGCGATCTAGCAGAGTTAACACATTATGGTTCACAAATCAACGATATTTGAGCTTCCCTATCAACCTATGGACCTATTTCAAGGCATATATATATGAATTAAGAAAAATATCAACCACTATCAATTTATAGGATGCTACTTTTTTGGAAAGATATCAGATACTCAATATATTTTACATGCCTTAATAAGTCTATAATCAATAATAATAATTAATTACAAATTTATAAATTCATACCAAATAATTATACAGAAAATGATATTATCAAATTCATAAATTATTGATATAAAGATGAAATTAAAAATAAAAACAAAATAGGTTTATTGATTATTAACATGGTGAAACTCCTATTTAATTTTAGAACTTTATGTTGAGTGGAGCATAAGAATATAAAGAACATTTTTATTGGTAAAGATCAAAAAAATATCCCATGTATACTTAGGTGATGAAACTAGATGACGATGTAATTTTTTATATGAGTGATTAGGGTATGTTTAAGTAGCAATACCTACTGGGGATGGAAAGTGGAATTTCACATACAAGAGTAATGGAAGTCATTGAGACTTGTAGATTTTTTGACAGATTTAATGGGGTGACATAAAAAAATAAATTTCTAGGGAAATAATTATAGTGGTAATTAAATGATAATCTAGAGGATATATTATATCTCTTGACTAAGAATATTTAAAAATATTGTCATTTTCATTATTAATTATATCTATAACTTAAATAATAGTGGTATTTTTTTGTCATAACCAAATAAACCCCATATGTATAATAGATTAAAATGGATGAAAAATTTTAACTAAATTTTCAGGATTTGGGATTTATGTTTATAAATTCATCATCGCTATAACTATTCTTTGTAATTTTTATAAATTAATAATAAAATGAATAATTTATAGGTTATGTTTGATGGGCAAAATTTTTATCCGTGGGATAATAATATATTTATTATTCATTCATAAAAAGGATTTGATATTAAATATATGAGGGTGTGGTACTGTGAGTATTTCTCAGTCCTTTAAAAATATTTAATTATTTCGCATATATTTATTATAAATTTGTTCATGAAACATCATGATAAATACTATAAAAAATTAAATTGAATTTAGAAAAAATAAATAGTTGAATCAGAACATGTTAATAAATCATCATCACCAAAAATTAATAAATATTGCATTAAATTGCCGTTTAGAAATCATTTCATGTAAAAAATAATTGAATAGTGTTTGTATCCGAAATGAAATAGTAATTTTTTTATTAATATCTTTTCATTACCCACAAATACACATTATAAAAATGAAATACTTTCATTAATCAAAGTCAACCCACACCAAACATTTTATTTTTTATTTATCTGTTTGGATTTCATTTTTATTTTCTTTTCTTTCTAAAATATTTCTTTTTTTCATGAAAAAATTTCTACACACCCTCATCACAAAATATAATATAATTATTATTTTGCATGTTTTTATTAGGTTTTTGAGAACCCAAAAACAAACTTTCTTTAATAAAAGATCAATTAATAAAACCAATTTTCAAGTCATAAGTTGGTTTATAAATAAATATATTTTTACCGAAAACACCAAAAAATTGTATTGTTTCTATGTATCTTGTGGTGCATATGGTTTTGATAAAAAAAAGAAAAAAAAAGAAATATATATATATATATATATAACGTAGGAGTAAGACATTAAAATATTTAAACTCACAAATCATACAAACATGGTTTAGGAATAAACACCAGGAATGTATTAGTAAAAGATAGTATCAACTAAAAATAATTTCTAGAAAACTAACTCACATTATAGATATAAAAACTATAAGGGCAAGAAATATTACATGTTATTAATTCGATCATTTTACGGATTTGATCATGGAGAAAAATTTGTTTTCAATTGAAATATTTATAGTGTTTTAAAAAATATTGTTCTTCTATGATAAAGTTATGTTCTTCTAAAAATTAGACTCAAAATGTTTTATTTATAAAATATTATACCACATGTTTTATTTAACTTAATTATAATAAATTCAAATATTATGATGAAATCTATAATTTTTATGTCAGAAATTATTTTTTTAAGAGTTTGATGAGAGATTTTAGATAAAGAATCGCTATATTCAACTGATAAATGTATGACTAATTCCATGACTCAGGTGATATATTTTGATAAATACTTAAGAACATTCCCCCTCATCCACTCCCTACATATTTTGATAGAATACTTCTATGAGGGTATTTTAACATCTTCAGAAGACATGGATTACTAATAAACTATAGTAAAGTAAACATATAAAATTGTTTATGTGTTTATTATGATATCCAATACAACTCCCAAAAACCAAAATAAATATCTCCTAGGAGGTGGAAGGTATGTATATATGATAAAAACAATTATTAAGTTAAATAAATAAATTTACATCTTATTAAATTCCAAAACGGGTTCAAATATTGATGAAATAATGTTCTAATCATGATACCTATTAAAATATTGGTAGTTACTTAAGTGACATGTCTACATTATGGGGTAATGTGGTAATATAAGGGGTTTATTTCCACCTAAAGAAATGATTCTAAAAACTATTTATAATGATAATAATTTAGAATTTTTGTATTAAGAAACATTGATAAATTGAAATTTTCTATAACTATTACAAAAATGGATACAAAAAACCCACAAATTTTTCAAAGGGATTCCGATGAGTAATGAAATTACTAGATTCCCATAGATACTCATATTATCCTAAAAAAACTACTCAATGAAATATTGTTTCTTTATATTCTAAAAAGAACATAGATATGATTATGTAAGAAAAAAAGAATTAAAAGGACCCATAAAGGTTAAAATAGGCAAAAATGTGATGAAAAATGACCAAAATTATTTTTTCATTAAAATAAAATGGGGTATTTTTCTAGAAAATATGATATAGATAAAATGGAATTAATTGAATATATTTAAGTTTAATTCTAGAGAGAATACAATATTTCCCACTACTAGATGTTGGTTAGAAACAGAAGTGAATTTTGGAATATAGATAATGGAATATGAGATATAGGAATTGAGTGAATTTTTAAAAGATAATATGGATGTAAGAAATCTATAAATTTTGAGATGAAGGTCCAAGAAAAAATGAAATATTATTTTACTACAAAAATTAGTTGGTGATGAATAATTGGAGTTTAATTTAATTAATGAAACCCAAAGTAAAGTAAAATTATAATTTGGTATATATGGACAAATATTATTATAGTGATGAGATTTTTAATTTTATTTCTGTTATATTTGGATAATTCATTCATGGATCAATTAAATAGAATATTATTGGAAACTTTGATAAAATAAATTTCACTTGGAATCATTAAATGTTTTAGAGGTATTTTTATATAATTTAATAAATCATTTCCAGTAGTCATGAAATGGTTTAACTGTAACAATGTTCTTATCTAGGAACTATCTCAACGAATGTTAGATCACAGTCTCAAACTATTTTTTGTGATACATCCCCTTCCCATTAACCACACCTGAAAATGAAATTTAAAATATTTTGTTCGATTTCAATGATCCCTTATTTTGGTGTTTCTCACTAAATTATTAGTCTTTGAAAATATAAAAATTTAATGAAAATACTAACTTTATTCCAATTTTATAAAAAAAATATTAATCAATATGAATTTTATTTTTCTCTTAAAAAATACTCACATACTATAAATGATATTGTACATAGTTATTTACCACATGTATGTGATAATTTTATTAATATGAATAAATTGATGATCTAATAAATATTTTAATTAAAAAAATATTATATCTACAAGTGGGAATCAACATTTTTTAATTTTCTACTATTTTCTGATAGATTTTATAAAAATTGTGAGCATAAAATATTTGGTATTATACCAGATTTTGAATGTGCAAAGCATATCAAATGTGGGGGAAGTATGATATTGTTTTTTCATCTATTGGAATTTTTTAGGATATTGATACTTTTTTTATTCGTTTTTTGGTTTTCAAAATATAAATATAGTGGTATCACATATTAATCCCAATTTTATAAAAAAACATAGATTTTCTCTATTTATAGAGGTGGTTAATTCTTGTGAGAGAATGAAAATTATTATATACTAAATAATAAAAGAAAAATATGATAATAGAATGTCACATCCTTATAATTATGGATATTCTTATCGTACAGAAGGTGGGTTTTGGATTTTAAACTCAAATCCACATGGAAATCATCCCATGTTTTATCTATTTTATTTTATTACTTCTTCTTTTTAAAAAAGAACTAAAATACTATACATTCTCTATAAATGATGATCTAGTTTGTTACTATTTTTATTATAAAAAGAACCCTTGTACACAAATTGTAATAATTAATGATAAATTTTATATTTAGTGATTAATCAACACATAAATTATAGTATTTCATCATTTTTGGAAATGATAAACCAAATTTTAATTTTCTTAATGAAAAAAATTTTGAACCATAGGGAAAATTACAGAACTGTTTTTCAAGGGAAAGTGTATAAAATTGATGGATCATAATAGATACACATATAACACATGATTCTATCTATTTGGATACATTTTCTTTTCAAATATATGGAATTTACTTATTTCATGGTATTATATTATTTGATCTAGAATTATGAAATCTGAATGGTTCTTTCATGTGTAAACTATAGAAATAGTAATTCTTGAAATAAATATTAATTCTTCTGTGTCAAGAGAGTTTCTCATTATTGTAGCACTAAATTTTAGTCTTTTCTCCCATAATTTATTACATATTTCATATGTAAAAAATTATTAACATATATATTATATCTTCTCTTTCTTATGAAAATCAGAAAAAAAATTCTTACTAATTAATTCTATAGTTATTAGTATATTTTTTATGAAATAATGAAACTTCATGATTTATTTTGGATTCATTGATAAAAAATGTAAACATTAACTTGGTGAATGCAATTTACCTTTAAAATCATTCTTGTGATTTTAATATTTTAATTATTAACTATATAAAAACCATATTACATGATTTGATGTTTTTTATAGTGGTTTTATATTGAAAAAGATTCTATTTTTAGCTTTTAAGTAACAATAGAATATGATTTTGAATGCCAAATTTGAAATATATCTTTAACATAAATGAATTTAATTGTATTTTATTTTTTAAGGATAAAAATTACAGAAAATTTTGGGTTTTATGTTTGTGGTGTATTTTATGTTCTTAACTATATTAAATTTTGTACACATACAAAATATTTTGAAATTTTTTAAAAAATAATTGTTTTTGGCTAGTACTTTTCATAGTCTATGAGTAAACATTTTTCTAGTATTTTTAGTTGGTTTTTATACACTAAAGTGGTTATTAATTTTTATTTTCCAATGGTTTAAATTTTATAACATCTTTTAATTTAACATTTGGAAATACATTTTCTTGATGATATTTTTGTGTGTGAATTTTACAATTTTAACAAAATTTGAATTTATTGGTTGGAATTAAACACATAAAATTTTCATTCAAATTATATAGGAAATAAACTCTTAATGCTAATTTAGTTCTGTGTGTTGAAATTATTAGTTTAGTTTAATTATTTTATAATTTTAATTATTAAACTCAATTTTCTATTATGTTCATTATATTTATATTATGTTTCTCAATTATATTTTATTGCATAATATAGATAATGTGAGGAGTTTGGAATTTCTTTTGAATATAATGCGAGGTTGGATAAATTCCTTTATGATTTTTCTAATTATGTCATATTTTAAGAAATTAGAAACCAAAAATTTACAAAAACCATTTCATTATAGGATAGTAATAATTTATTTTTAAATTATAATTTCAATGGTGAAAAGAATTTTCAAATTCACTTCATAATTTTAATTATCATCATTTACCTTTCAGATTTATTGATAATCATTAAATATGATGAAATTATTTTTTAATGAAAATAAATGAATTGAGAGTCATTGAATTTTGTAGGGATTTACTTTCATATATATTTACATATTCTTTGTATATTAAATATTTTGTTTTTGTGATAAATTAAAGAGTCATTAATGAATTATATGTATTTTTTAAATATTTTTTAATATTATATTTCATGAATAATTTTTCTAAATAATGAATCATGGGGATTTGTTGACCTATATTATTGGTTTCACTTTTTTATAATTTTATGGGAATTAATTTTACAGTTTTCATAGAATTAATTTTTATTCCGTATATTTTTTTGATCTATTTTTTTATTTTCATATATATTTAAATATTTTTTTGTTAGTCCATAAAATCATTAATTTTGTACTCAAGAATCATGATAACATTTTATTAATAAATTTTACATTTTATAATCGACACAAAAAATTAAAAAAAACTGTAAACAAATGTATAAGAATTGAAGTTATAATGTGAAACCATGATGTGAATCTTTTCAAATAACGATAAATTGTAATATTCAATATAGATATGACTGAAAAATCAAACAGGTAACTATATGTCCGATGAGAAAATTTTCTCTAATTCTTTAACTAACTATATAGTTTTTTTATGTGTAATCATGATTTATTTAACCTACACCATTATGACTTCATGGGGATGTGAAGATAGATAGAGGTTTTTAGTAAATTATTGAACATTTCATATGAATAAATAAAGAGACCACATGTGGAATGAAGGAGACTGTATCAAGTGAATATATTAAGTGATGATGTCTGGAAATTGAATCAAGTGACCATGTTAAGTGATGATAAGAAAATACCCTTGTCATGTGATTGTAAGAATGTGCCAATTTTAATTTCCAAAAGATAAAGTATCGATAAGGGTTAGTGACTATAATACATAGTGAAAATTCTTATTCAAACATTATGTGACTATGTATGTCATAATATATGAGGAATGTGTAAAACTACCATACAAATATTTCAAATAATTATCTAGATTGTCATAGGATTTATGGATTCGATATCATAATAATGGGTACGAGGAATAATTTATCAGTTTAACCCAATCGATAAATAAAGATAGTTGTCTATCATAGAAGTTGATCTATTCATGGAGAAAAAGTACTATATATACACTAATGTATCGATTGAAGATATAAATTTACTATAAAATTCCACAATACACTATTTTGGTATTTATCTATTAGTTCAATAATTGTTCGATGATTTTCAAAGGATATAGTTCAATACCATTGATCAAAAATGAAGCTAATGAGATTGATTTTATTTAAACATTCCATTTTACAACCATTTCACTAATATTTTCTATATTACCAATGATCGATGTTTATGTTCCTCTTCATATGTTGTGTCACATACTCCTATATTGTATTAGAGATTAATAAATGCACTCACTAATTATTTTTAAACCTGTAATCCAATTTAAATATAAGTGTTTGTGCACTGTACACACTACTTTTTGTGAAGCTCTAACTATATAATGTAATCTAGGTTTTAGATAGGAATATTTTCTATTAAACTTGATTATAATTTTGTGACTGAAAAGAGTAGATAATTAGGTATCATTTTGATACTAAAACTTTGGTATTTATTTCCAATGTGTGTATTTTATATTACAATGTTTTTTTGTTAGTTTATCCATTGACGAACTCATTATTAAATAAATACATTAATAGTTTAATTTAGTTATTGATTTATATACAATATTTCATATGATTAGATTACATTCAAAAATAAAATATATTTTAAAATTATTTTTAAAAGTATGTGATCGAGCGTTTGAGAAATCATCTAAATAGAACTAATTATATGTTTCTATTGTTATAGTAAACTATATTTTTTTTAAACTAGGGGATTAAGTTTCAATTACATTTAATGAATTGTTTTATTGGAAAACATTTTCACCCCACCAAACCTACTTCTTGTTATGTATTCCACAACAACCAAAATCTGGTAACAATGGTGTTTTTCTTATTTTGACATTAATTATGTTCTTACTATTATACATTCATATTTTTTTTAATTTATTTTCTTATTATGGATTTTATGTTTGAATGTTTTGATAAAAATGGAACTCTTATCAATGTTATGATTAGTATAAATAAAAATGAAAATTCTTTTTGGAATCATGGGTTTCCAAATTTTGTAATTTATTGATAATAAATAAGAAAAATAAATTCCCTGTTAAAAATACTGGGATTGTCTACCTAATTCAAATTGTGATTCAAATTGAAAATCTATTACTACATTATTTTTTACACTATAATAGGTTGTATTTCATATGATATATTCAAGTTATTCAACTCAAAAATTTTGGGATACGATTTAATGTCTCATGATGCAATATATACTATTTAAGAAATGATACTAAATACATACACTATTAATTATGATGTACATAGAATTCATCCTTACTTTCTAAATCTAACATGGATGTTGGGTTTACTAATGAGATAATAATAATGATTAAACTTTTAAAAATATGGATGGTAATTCTCATCTACAGAAATCTTGAGATGTCTACCATACCATTAGAGAGGAACTAAAATATCTTTTTTAGAGTCTTGTGACATATGAAATCAACCATTAAAATGGATAATTTGAATGTTGATGATTTATAAAGATGTTTTAAATGTAAACAATAAAGATGATTATTTAGATACAAAATATTTTTCATGTCACGACCCGCCCTCGGGGTCCGTGCCGTGACTACCCCAAGCCCGCCTTCCATAGGCCAAGGGCTGGCGACTAGCACCAAGGCGTAAATCCCAACAAAAAGGGAAGACATTGCCTTTGAAAAGTAAACAACCACCACAGAGTAAGCAAGAAGAATAGTATACACTAAGTAAAAACAGAGTACAACTGAAGTGAGGAAAAGTAAATAGGCCAGTATACAAACCCAAACTGAATGTAAAGTACAACTCGAAAGGGAAAACAATAACTGTAAAGTAAAAGCCGCTACACCGAGCTGTCCACTGGAAATCCCACCTGAAGGGTGGGTACAGATAGCTCCACTGCTCCTCGGGTCCCGTCGTCCGCACCGAACATGTCCCACCCAGTGGTCCACCTCCAGGTACCATCCTGCTCTGCAAGACTCAGCCAAGATCAATGATGTCCGTCGTCTGCAACCAACACAACGTAGTGCGGGCATATCCCGTGCAGGGGTGAGTATAAGATACTCAGTAGGGACCCCGAGACCCCAGAAGGTCTCTCAAATTCCACAAAGGATAAACCACAAAGAAAGGTACAATCACTAAGTAACAACCGACAATGCTTAGGTATATGCCTATACATATACCTAAGCCATCAATTTCAAATACGCTCCAACCTCCGAGCCCAAGTACAACTCAGTCCACACAGGAAAGTAAACGTATTCCACACAGGAAAGCAAAACAAAATCCACACAGGATAGCATAACTCAATCCACATAGGAAAGCAACAGGATTCAGCTCACACAGGGATACTTCTTCAAAGGACGATAAAGATGATCTCTGATCTATCTAAGTCGTCGAACCCACGATGGATCGAAAGGTAACTAACCCCTGCAAAAGACCCACATAGGATCGGGCCCACACAGGACCTGTAGGCGCTGGTTCACACAGAACTGCTGAGCGCAAAGACCCACACAGGTTCGGACCCACACAGGATCGGGCCCACACAGGACCTGTAGCAATGATCCACGTAGGATCGCTGAGTGCTGTAGTCGTCGTCGTCGAATCCAAACAGGATCTATGTACTGTCGTCGTCACAGTCACAGTAGCAGTAGCAGTAGCAGTAGCAGTAGCAGTAGCAGTCACAGTCGCAGCCAGCACTAGGGTTCCCGCACACAGCAAGCTCGTTCGGGAGGGTCCGCTCCACGAGCCGAGAGGCTGATACATCAACTATCACAAAGTCCAGAGATGATGTATCCAAAAGTTCCGTATCGTCAACAGGAACTCAACGCAATAGACGGCGCGTCGATCGGATGCCCGGTCTGAGAGTTATTGGCTTTTTCGTTCCAGGGGCCCGATTGGTTTTTAAGGCAAAACCAACCCGACCATACTCCACCTACGTCCAAACCTCAGGTGGAGTATGCCAAAATATCCGTCTCACTAAGAGGAACACAACAAAGCTGACGGCACGTCAATCGGACGTCCGTAGCTCAAGATATGAGCGTTTCCTCTCCGAGGGCCCGGTTGGTTTCGTGTACGAACCAACCCGGCCGAACTAAAAGTATTCCAAAACCCTGAGTGTAAAATACCGAAACGACCGTCTCGATCCAATGATCACGTTTCCGCAGATGGTTCGTTGATCGGAGGTTCGTTGCTCATGTTATGGGCAAAAGACCGAAATCGATTCGAAAACGGGGGGTCCGGGTCGACCCGACCCAGGTCCGACCCGGCGGCGGTCCGGTGCGGCGGCGCGGTCCGGCGCGGCGGCGCAGCTCGGCCGGCGGCGGCGTGGCCTAGCACCGCACAGTGCCACGCGCGGGAGGCAAGGCCCCCGCTTTTGTTTGGCTGGCGGCGCAGCTTAAGCCGCGCCTTTGGAGAACCGTCCCCCCCTCGTGGGGGCCTGCCTTGAGAGAAACGGGGGGCCGCCTGCCCCCCTTAATGAAACCCCCCCTCTTAAATGGGGGGGGGGCATTAATGAAGGTTGGGGGAATTAAATTTCCCCGGTTTTCCCCTTCCGGCCGGCCCACCTGGTCGGCCGGTTCTTCTTCAACAGGACCGGCAAAGCCGGTCCCCTTCCGGCCTCCGACACCGGCGGCCTGGCTAGCCGCCGGTCCTCTCGTCCCGCCGCGGCCCGGAACAGGCCACGGCCTTCATCGTTCGGTGCAGTGCAACGGCACCGCGCCCCTTGACCGCGGCCCCGCTCCGGCTGCGGCGCCTTCGGTTTTCTTCGACGCGGCGCTACGACGTCGCATTCATGATGATACTTCCATGGCGCGGCACGACGGTGCCGGGCAAATAATCCGGGCGATTCCCGCGTGGTGCGACGGCACCACGCCTTCTCGTTCATCCACAAGAATATAAAAAAAAATATCAAGAACAAAGGAGGGGGAATTCGGCCGTGTTTGTGCGGTCCGACCGCCTCTCGTTAGATAAAAACTCTTAAATATTATCCACAAGATTATCATGCTAGAACCAAGAACGAGAGTAAATAAATAATCCACAAGCAACCCCTACCTCGGTTTCAAGATCGATGATCATCAACGACCCGCGGAAGACAACGTCGCGGAGGTCGGGCATCGCGGTAATCGTTCATCAATTCTGTTGACGAAGAGGTACGTCCGAAGAAGTACGTCATTGGTGAATCTTCGTGAGCCGATGAAGGAAGTCTGAGGAGGAAGCGGCGTTCCCTTTTATTGACACGGAAGGCGTCATCGATCTTCGGAAACAACCGGCTACGAAGAAGAGAGGAGCTGCGTTCTTCGTCGGAGCTCGAAGGTTCATCGCGTTCTTCGTCAAGTTGAAGAAGAAGAAGAAGCTCCCAAAATCCTCTCAAGAAGGCTAGAGAGTTCTAACCAAATAAAATAATCTAGAGTCTTATTTTATTCACACACTTAACAAATTTAATTTCAAACCTTTGAAATTCAAATGAAATAACTCCAAATTAAATAACAAAGTTGTCATGTCATTTAAAGAGGGGTTAAAGGGAGTTTTGAGAGTAGATGAGGAGTTTGGGGTTCGTGTGGGCCCCACCACACTTTTAATCCTCCCAAGGGAGGTTAAGTGGATGTGGGTCCCACCTTTTAACTCCCTTTGGGAGAATTTATCCAACAAGTTTAAATAAAAATTTGTAATCCACATTTTTTATTTAACTTATTATAAACTTCCAAAAACTAACTCTCAACCCGAAATAAACGCAACCTCGGAAAAGGTCTCCTTAAGCGAATATCGGCGCTTTGAGTTCATCGGTGTCCTCGGATTTCAATTTCGAGCACCGGGTCAAAAGTTAGAAATTATCGCTCATTCGTTCACTGAACGTACCCGAGCCGAACATCGGAAATTAATTCCAGGCACTCCGGGGCTCGGAATCAGGTGCCGTCAGAAACCGCTCTCTTGTAAAATTCCAAAGAAAATTAAGAAAAAATTTTCCTTGAATTTTACGGGTCTTTACATTACTCCCACCTCAGGACTTTACGTCCCCGTAAAGATACATCAAAAACTAGGGAAACAAATGAGGGTACTGAGCACGCATCTGAGCCTCCCGCTCCCATGTGCTCTCCTGGATATTCCCGTGCTTCCATCTGATGCGCACAAGAGGAATCGAACGTCCACGTAGGACACATTCCTGTCGATCCTCTATCTCCATCGGGACCTCCGTAAAAGTCTCCCCATCATCAACGTCAAGCTCCCCATGGTCAATGATGTGTGTCGGGTCATGCGCATATCTCCTCAGCTGAGACACGTGGAAGACGTCGTGCACCCGGTGCAACTGAGGTGGTAGAGCCAGGCGATAAGCCACCTCGCCAATCCTGCTAAGAACCTGGAAGGGCCCGATGAAGCACAGAGATAACTTGCCGCCTCGGCCAAATCTCCGAATACCACGTCGAGGAGAGACCCGCAAGAAGACGTGGTCTCCATCCTCGAACTCTAGTGGCCTCCGCCTCCTGTCAGCATATGACTTCTGCTGGCTCTGAGCTGTCCTCATCCGCTCCTGGATGATATGGACCTTCTCTGTCGTGGCCTGGACCATCTCCAGTCCCACAAGTGCTGACTCTCCAGGGTCTGTCCAGCACACAGGAGATCTACAAAGTCGGTCGTACAATGCCTCGTACGGTGCCATCCCGATGGTGGAGTAGTAGCTGTTGTTGTATGCGAACTCCACCAAGGGTAGGTGGTCTTACCAGCTACGACCAAAGTCGAGGACACATGCGTGGAGAATGTCCTCGAGAGTCTGAATGGTCCTCTCCATCTGACCATCCGTCTGAGGATGAAAGGCTTTGCTCAGACGTAGCTGCGTCCCGAACGCCTCCTGTAACCCCTTCCAAAGCCGGGAAGTAAAGCGAGCATCTTGATCGGAGACGATAGATGATGGCACTTCGTGGAGCCGCACAATCTCCTGAACGTAGAGATGTCCCAAGATCTCCACTGAACCCTACTCTCTAATGGGTAAGAAGTGTGTCGACTTGGTGAGTTGGTCAACAATCACCCAGATGGATTCATGACCTCTGGAAGTGCGTGGAAGTCCAGTCACGAAGTCCATAGATATGTCATCCCACTTCCACTTCGGAACCTCCAAGGGCTGTACCAAGCCTGCTGGTACCTGATGCTCTGCCTTCACCTGCTGGCAGGTGAGGCATCGAGAAACGAACTCTACTACAGCCTTCTTCATGCCCGGACACAAGTGCTGTCGTCTAAGATCCTGGTACATCTTCGCCACTCCTGGATGTACCGCCAAAGGAGAAGTGTGAAACTCTCTAAGCACCTCCTCTCGCAAAGCGACTGGTACCATGATACGTCCTCTGAAAAGGACGCCGTGCTCTGCTCTAAGGGAGAAACCATCAGGTGCCTATCCCGAGGATATCTGTGCACGCCATGTCTCATAGTCAGCGTCCTCATACTGTGCCTCTCTGACCCGCTACAGTAGTGGAGGGGTGACTATGAGGTACTGGAGGAAGGCTACTCCATCTCTATCCATGAAGGATATCTACAAAGAGGCTAGCTGCTCCGTCTCCTCCTCAAGTAGCTGAATGCCCGTCCTCCTGCTGAGGGAATCGTCTACTACGTTCCCCTTCTATGGAGTATAGACTATCTCAAAGTCATAGTCCTGGAGGAACTCGATCCATCGCCGCTGTCTCAGGTTCAGGTCCTTTTGCGAGAAGATATACCTGAGACTCTGATGATCGGAAAAGACTGTAAAGCGCTCGCCCATCAGATAGTGTCGCCATGTCTTCAGAGCGAAGACCAATGCTGCTAACTCTAGGTCATGGGTAGCGTAGTTCTGATCATGCGGACTCAGATGACGTGATCCATAGGCGATCACGGCCCGCTCCTGCATCAGAACACATCTGATTCCAGTCCCTGATGCATCGCAGTAGACTACGTACCCTACTCCCTCCTCAGGCAACCTCAAGATAGGTGCGCTGGTCAATCTCTGTCTCAGCTCCTGGAAGCTCTGCTGACATCTGTCTGACCACACGAAGGGTTTCCCCTTCTTCGTCAAAGCTGTGAGTGGTGCAGCAACTCTAGAGAATTCTGGCACGATTCTCCGATTGTATCCAGCTAGTCCTAAGAAACTCCGAACCTCAGTCACGCTTCTGGGTGGCTCCCATGCTAACACAGCCTCGATCTTCTCAGGATCCACTGCAACTCCTGCCTCAGAGATGACGTGTCCCAAGAATTGTACCTCACGTATCCAGAACTGCCACTTCGAGAGCTTACCATAAAGCTGGTGCTCTCAGAGTGTGTCTAGTACAACTCGCAAGTGATAGGTGTGCTCCTCCTCAGTCGTAGAGTAAATCAGAATGTCGTCGATGAAGACCACGACAAACCGATCGAGGTATGGATGAAAGATCATGTTCATTAGAGCCATGAACACTGCTGGAGCATTGGTTACACCGAAAGGCATAACCAAGTACTCATAGTGGCCATACCTACATCTGAAGGCCGTCTTCTCCACATCCTCGTCTCTGACTCTGAGCTGATGATAGCCCGACCTGAGGTCTATCATCGAGAACCACCGTGCTCCCTTGAGCTGATCAAAGTGGTCATCAATCCTCGGTAGCAGATACTTGTTCCTCACTGTCACCTGGTTCAGGCGACGATAGTCAACACAAAGTCGCAAGCTCCCGTCCGCCTTCTTGGCGAACAATATCGGTGAAGCCCAGGGGGAAACACTGAGTCAGATGAACCCCTTGCCCTGCAAGTCCTCCAACTGTACCAGTAGCTCTCGAAGCTCAGCGGGGGCCATCCGATATGCTGGAGTGGATATCGGGGCTGTCCCGGGGTACAAGTCAAAATAAAAGTCTACCTCTCTGCGAGGAGGTAGCCCTGGAACGTCGTTGGGAAAAACGTCTGCAAACTGATCCACCACTGCAGGAAAACCAGGACTCTGCACGTCAACTACTCCAATGATGAGGCTAGCCAACTAATGAGTGATGGGCTGTCCTCTCCTCCGTGGCAGTCCATCCTGTGCTACAAAGGCTCCCTTCTCACCGGTGAAGGTGAACCTGCTCCCGTCGGTGCGTACACAACACACCTTGTGCCTAAAATAGTCAATCTGTGCATGGACCGTAGATAGCCAATCCATGCCCAAGATGACGTCATAAGGCCTCGACGCTGCTACAAGAAAATCCCAGCCGAAGCTCTCGCCTCCAAGAGTAAGATCACACTACCGGCGCCGGTGCGTAATCGTCGAGTCTGCTCCCGTAGGAGTCTCTAGCCGTAAGGATCGAGCCAAAGGCTCTGTCGGAATCTCCGAGCTCCGAACAAGGGCAGCGGCTATGAAAGAGTGACTTGCTCCTGTGTCTATAAGTACTGCAACAAGGGTGGAATAGACACAGATTGTACCTCGAATCATCTCAGGTGCGCCGTGGTCGTAGGCCTCTGCTGCCTGGAGCTGTGCCTGTCTCTGCCCGCCAGCTCCCTATGGTCGGGGTGGACCTCCTGGTGGTGGTGGTGGTAGAGCCTCAAAGCGTCTCCCACCACCAGCTGCTCGTCCAGCTCCTCTGCCTCGTCCGCCTCCTCCCTGCGGACCGCCACAGTCGACCCTCTGCCTCTGCCTCGGTGGTCCCTCAACCGACTGCTGCTCCTCGGCACGGCGGGTCGGGCAGTCACGAGCCATGTGGCCCTGCCCGCCGCACGAGTAGCACTGTTTGCCTCTCGAAAGACTGGCTCCTCGCTGTGTGCCCCGCACTGCTTAGCCAGTGTCCTGAGTTCTTCTGCCTAAAGGTCTGGTCTGTCTGGACCCCTGATTCATCCGTCGACTGCCTGCTGCAGATGACTCTACCACGTGCCGCCCTGCGGTGGGTCTCAGCGCTGGTGTAGACTCAGCAAGGAAGCTCTCGATCAAAAGTGCCCACTCCATTACTCCTGTCTGAGTCAGTATGCTGAGGGAGATCAGCAATGCCCTGATCTCATGTCTCAAACCCTGCTCGAAGGTCCGAGCCCGGAAGAATGGGTCACGTACCATGTCAGCCGAGTAGCGCGAGAGATCAGTAAATCTCGCCGAGTACTAAGTGTGTAACGGCCCGAAATTTTGAATAAATCTTGTTTCCTAATTTCATGTGTTATTTTATTTTATTACTCAACAAATATGTTTTATTTTATAAACATGATTATAATTAAAATGAGACCATTGGGTTCTGACTGTTATATGACCATTGGTCAATATGACCGCTTTGAACAAAATGTTTTGATTATTGTCTCTAAATACAAGTAATCTTGGTTAATTATTATAGAAAGAAGATTCGATGGCCTCACCTAGTAGTCTTGGACCGATCGAAGCCCATCTAACCGAACTTGGGAAGGAGGTAGCACCATTGGGCTTTGCTCTGGACCAAACCCAAGCCGAACTTCATCATGTGAAGCTAGAACGGAATTGCCTTCGCGAGAAGTTCAAACAGATAGAAATTCTTACTCGGGCAATGTTGGCCGAGCCTCCCTCGGACTCTCTCACCTTAGCACACCTTACACATAGGTCCTATGCTGGTGTGATAAGGGGCTATGTAAGGAGACCGTAACTACCTTGTGTAATACTTTGTTTTAAATAAAAATTGGGATTCCTTCTTATGATGAAGTTTATGAATTTTCAAATGACCGGATAAATATAGTATCCATATTTTTGATGAATTTTAGAAAAAGGATATTTTAAAAATGTTTATGTAAACCTTAAATAATTAAAAATGTGTAATGATTTTCAAAAAATGGTCTTCTACAATTATGTTCAGTACAAACTTTGGAGTCTAATAAGATAAACTTGATTTTTGATGAATAGTAAATTATGAATAGTGATTTTATGATTAGGATTAGTAATATGACCAAATGGATTAGTAATCTCACTTAAAGAAAGTTTTAAAATAATCTATGCACCTTGATTAAGTAATGTGATTCAATAAAATGGTTAAATAACGGTTTCATAAATTATTATTCAAGTATTAGTTTTTTCAGGTGAATAGTGTTTTTTAATTAAAAAATAAATTAAAAATAAATAGAAAATTATTTTTATAAAATGGAGTTCATTTTTGAAATCATAGCATTGATATTTGATTAAGGTGAAATTTTGGGATCTTTCTGAGAAAGTTGAATTTTCAGTGAATAGTGAAAATATAGTTTTAGGGTTTCGGTATGTTTAATGACATCATAACTGTGTCATGATGATGTCATGAGATATTTTAAGGGTTGGCCGGCCAAGGGTGATAAATTATTGTTTTGGGGGCCCCATGTGGGCTAACTCCATGGTAAATGCCAAGGGAGAGAACATGGGTTTGAGAAAAGCACATGTGAGGTGTCCCTTGGCCATTAATGCCTTGTCCCCTCACTTTCCCTATAAATACCAAGCCCTCCTCTCATTGATTCGACTCCCCACTCTTCCCCAACGAATTTCTGGTCTCATTACCTCCCAAGAAGTCCTCCCAAGGTTCCCTCAAGCCCTCAAGGTCCCATCCTTTGAGGTTTAAGAGTTACATTTTAAGGTAAGGGATCCGACCCCTCTCTTTCTTTTCAAGTGATCTCTTTTATGTCATTCCTTTTATGCTCCATGTTCTTATGTTGGAGGATGATATTTTATACTCCTTTTACTGCCCTTTTTATTTTCATATAATGAGAGATCCCATCTTACTCTCATTATTTCTTTTTATGATGTTTTACGTGGCGCCGTTAGGCTGCCGAAATTTTTGTAACGGATCCTTTCTCCCTTCTCATTTTTCAAGATCTATTTTCATGTAAAGTATTTCAAGTTCCTTTTTATTATGTTGGGGTATGATATCTAAATTTATCATACTGATATTTTATGATCATATGATGAGAGACCCCATTTGACCTCTTTAATTCAGTATTTTGAAGTTTTATGTGGCGCCGTTAGGCTGCCGAATTTTTAAGTGGTTCTTCACCCTTCTCGTTTTGAAGTTCTACTTTCATGTCAATTCTTTCAAGTTACTTTTTGTTATGTTGGGGTATGATCTCTATATATATCATAATGTACTATTATGTTCATATGATGAGAGACCCCATTTGATCTCTTCAATTTAGTATTTTGAAGTTTTAAGTGGCGTCGTTAGGCTGCCGAATTTTTAAGTGGTTCTTCACCCTTCTCGTTTTGAAGTTCTACTTTCATGTCAATTTTTTCAAGTTCCTTTTTGTTATGTTGGGGTATGATCTCTATATCTATCATACTGGACTCTTATGTTCATATGACGAGAGACCCCATTTGATCTCTTCAATTCAGTATTTTGAAGTTTTAAGTGGCGCCGTTAGGCTGCCGAATTTTTTTGGGGATTCTTTCACCCTTCTCATTCTTTTCAAAGTTCTACTTTTATGTCAAGTCTTTCAAGTTCCTTTTTAATTATGTTGGGGAATTATCTCTATATCTATCATACTGAACTCTTATGTTCACATGATTAGAGACCCTATTTTATCTTTTCAAATCATTTTTGTTGAAGTTTAAGTAACGCTGTTAGGCTGCCGAACTTTCATAAAAGAAATCTAGTTTTTGTCTTCCTTCCATGTTTTTTATTTCAAATGGTATGTCCTTGAAATTTCATTACCATGATCATGTATCCTTCTCATTCTGTCCATCTACTGTTTTATGGGTCATTTATGAATGTTTGACCCATTTTCCCTCTCTTTTTAATGTCTTCTAAAAAATCGTAACATAGCCGTTATGCTGCAGAATTTCTGTCTCAAAATGTCTCCCTCTTTTTCTAATGTTTTTTTATACTATTAAGTGAATACTAAAAGATCTTTCTTCTAAAGGGGTATTCACATATATACCAAAAGGTATATTTTAAATTCTGTCATTTACATACATGAGGCCCACCTTCCATTTCTGTGGGTTTTAAAGTGACGTAAAGATCATGTCTTTAAAGCAGTTTTTAAAACGTTATGATTATGACATGAAACCCATTTATTTTATGCTATATGGGTTATTTATGAAATGTTTGATGATGATATATGTGGCTCACATGATAATAAAGGCAAATTTAAGGGTGCGCCTTGATAGCGCTCCAATGCATTGGGTAAAGACTTAATCTCTAGAGATGACCATTTTAATGACGCCTTGGTGAATAACCTTGGTAATTTTTAACGACACCTTGGGGATGGACCTTGGTGAAACGAAATGATTGTCAATATTAAATGTTGTAGCCACATCTTCAAGTTATGAAAAATGTTATTTTTATTATGACGTATCTCATGATTTCTTCCTCATGCCTTAAAGTTCTTTTCATTACTTATTGAAGTATCTCAAGTTCACATGAAAAATGTTTCTCTTGTTTCCCTTACTGGGCCTTTTGCTCACCCTTTATTTTGATGTATGTTCCCAGGTTATGAGATGCAGTAATGAACCTAGGATGAACTAAAGGAGAAGCCTTTCAAGTGTTTAAGAAGAATGTTTTATGTTTTTTTTTCTTGTATTATGTTCCTTGTTTCCAAGACACTAAACCATAACGATCCTCAGATCCGTGTAATGGAATGAAAGTTATGTTATAAAAAGACGGGATGTTATAGTTGGTATCAAAGGATGGTTTAGTTATTTGTGGAAATTGGGATATGAAAACTCTAGGAAGAACCCTGTAGAAATGTTTAAATATAGGAAATCTTCCTGGTATTTTGGTGAGTATTAAGTAAGGGGTTGCCAAGCAAATACATCCCTGTCTTGATACGAACAGGTAGAGGTGGCTCTGGCACAGATGTACATAGGGGTAAAACCCGAAAACACCACTTTGAGCTAGACTCGAATGGGAACTGGTACACGACAACGGGCCTTGCTGCACTCTTGGTTACGACACTCCCGGGGGATATTCTTTGGTAAATTCATAAGCTTAGTATGAACCATTGATAAAGGAACAAAGATAAAATAAAATAAAGATTCACATAAGAATATATGATCATGGAAACCCTAGATGGGAACCTATGGGATCACAAGTTAGGGTATACTTTTCTTCTACAAGTTATCCTTATATGCTTTATGCTACTTTTTATGATTATTGGTTAAGTATTTAAGCCTCTAATTATAATTTCTCTTCTTAGTTAATGGTGGGAGATGGAAGAACATGTCCCAATAACCAATATGATAGGAAATGCAACAGTTTCCATATTAATATGAAAGAGATGATTAGGGGATTAAAAGCTGACTATTATTTTAGAAGACGTTCATTATTTTGGGAACCATATTTGATCAAGGTAAATAGATTACTATGGTATTTTCATTGAGGAGTAAGGTTGACTTATATTTGAAGAATCTATGAATTTAAGGTGGACTTATAGTAATTTAGGTTACTTATGGGAATGATTAACCTATCTTGGGTTAAATATGTTTAGGTTAGATAATTTTGTTATAAGATGTTAGGAGTGGTTGATGTTGTTTGGAGATGAACAATGAAGTTTATTTTGGAAGACTATGTTATCAAATCCTTCTTGTATTTGGGTTTCAATCTTACTTTGGTTTATTTTGAGGAATTTTAAGGACCGTTATTTATGGAATGGACTATGATGAAATTTGGGTAGTACCATGGAACTTTGAAGATTTAAAAGTAGTTTCCATTCATATGGGATTATTTCTTTTTGAAGAGTTGTTTTACCTTACCCTTTCGGTTTTTGAGATAATGTTTAAAGATGAAAGAAATATATAGTTAATCTTTTGTGGATTATGAGATTCTCTAGAAGATAATTCTTGTGTTTTGATGAGACCAAGTAGTTTTTAGTTTAGATAAAATACTAGTTTTGGGTAGAAACTTATTAAAGGATGAAACTCT
Organism: Viscum album; assembly: GCA_963277665.1. NCBI lineage: Eukaryota > Viridiplantae > Streptophyta > Magnoliopsida > Santalales > Viscaceae > Viscum > Viscum album. Next base: position 67,010,268 of record OY728126.1, read on the forward strand.
ACATGAAGGTAGATATATTTCTTTATGTTTTTGTTCTATGTTGTAAATGAATTCCTCAAAGTAATGAAAATGAACATAAAACATAAACGTTGTGGGTTTACGTTTCCTACTAGGAAATCAAAGACCGCTTGCACACATCATAATTTTTGGATTTTCTGGTGGTTAACTTCCTCCTAATCATGTTTTCTATCACTCTCCTTTAGGACGCGACCCTTTGTTTTCTCCTCCATGTCCATGTTTCCTACAGGGAATCATAGTATGAGTAAACTCGGGTGGCCTTTGTACTTCCTTTTCTTTCATTTAAAGTAATGGTGTCACAGACTCTTTTTTCGATGTGGGACTTTCAATGAAATTTCAAAAACCAATTTTTAAAATTGCGGGGACGCAATTTCTTAAGGGGGGAAGATTGTAACGGCCCGAAATTTTGAATAATTCTTGTTTCCTAATTTCATGTGTTATTTTATTTTATTACTCAACAAAAATGTTTTATTTGATAAACATGATTATAATTAAAATGAGACCATTGGGTTCTAACTGTTATATGACCATTGGTCAATATGACCGCTATGAACAAATTTTTTTGATTATTGTCTCTAAATACAATTAATGTTGGTTAATTATTATAGAAAGAAGATTCGATGGCCTCACCTAGTAGTCTTGGACCGATCGAAGCCCATCTAACAGAACATGGGAAGGAGGTAGCACCATTGGGCTTTGCTCTGGACAAAACCTAAGCCGAACTTCATCATGTGAAGCTAGAACGGAATCGCCTTCGCGAGAAGTTCAAACTGATAGAAATTATTACTCGGGCAATGTTGGCCGAGCCTCCCTCGGACACTCTCACCTTAGCACACCTTACACTTAGGTTCTATGCTGGTGTGATAAGGGGCTATGTAAGGAGACTGTAATTGCCTTGTGTAATACTTTGTTTTAAATAAAAATTGGGATTTCTTCTTATGATGAAGTTTATGAATTTTCAAATGACCGGATAAATATAGTATCAATATTTTTGATGAATTTTAGAAAAAGGATATTTTAAAAATATTTATGTAAACCTTAAATAATTAAAAATGTGTAATGATTTTCAAAAAATGGTCTTCTACAATTATGTTCAGTACAAACGTTGGAGTCTAATAAGATCAAATTGATTTTTGATGAATAGTAAATTATGAATAGTGATTTTATGATTAGGATTAGTAATATGACCAAATGGATTAGTAATCTCACTTAAAGAAAGTTTTAAAATAATCTAGGCACCTTGATTAAGTAATGTGATTCAATAAAATGGTTAAATAACGGTTTCATAAATTATCATTCAAGTATTAGTTTTTTCAGGTGAATAGTGTTTTTTAATTAAAAAATAAATTAAAAATAATTAGAAAATTATTTTTATAAAATGGAGTTCATTTTTGAAATCATAGCATTGATATTTGATTAAGGTGAAATTTTGGGATCTTTCTGAGATAGTTGAATTTTCAGTGAATAGTGAAAATATAGTTTTAGGGTTTCGGTATGTTTAATGACATCATAACTGTGTCATGATGCTTTCATGAGATATTTTAAGGGTTGGAAGTCCAAGGGTGATGAATTATTGTTTTGGGGGCCCCATGTGGCCTAACTCCATGGTAAATGGAAAGGGAGAGCACATGGGTTTGAGAAAAGCACATGTGAGGTGTCCCTTGGCCATTAATGCCTTGTCCCCTCACTTTCCCTATAAATACCAAGCCCTCCTCTCATCGATTCGACTCCCCACTCTTCCCCAAAGAATTTATAGTCTCATTACCTCCCAAGGAGTCCTCCCAAGGTGCCCTCAAGCCCTCACGGTCCCATCCTTTGAGGTTTAAGAGTTACATTTTAAGGTAAGGGATCCGACCCCTCTCTTTCTTTTCAAGTGATCTCTTTTATGTCATTCCTTTGATGCTCCATGTTCTTATGTTGGAGGATGATATTTTATACTCCTCTTACTGCCCTTTTTATGTTCATATAATGAGAGATCCCCTCTTACTCTCATTATTTCGTTTTATGAAGTTTTAATTGGCGCCGTTAGGCTGCCGAAATTTTTGTAACTGATCCTTTCTCCCTTCTAATTTTTCAAGATCTATTTTCATGTAAAGTATTTCAAGTTCCTTTTTATTATGTTGGGGTATGATATCTAAATTTAACATACTGATCTTTTATGATCATATGATGAGAGACCCTATTTGACATCTTTAATTCAGTATTTTGAAGTTTTAAGTGGCGCCGTTAGTCTGCCGAATTTTTAAGTGGTTCTTCACCCTTCTCGTTTTGAAGTTCTACTTTAATGTCAACTCTTTCAAGTTACTTTTTGTTATGTTGGGGTATGATCTCTATATCTATAATACTGTACTCTTATGTTCATATGATGAGAGACCCCATTTTATCTCTTCAATTTAGTATTTTGAAGTTTTAAGTGGCGCCGTTAGGCTGCCGAATTTTTAAGTGGTTCTTCACCCTTCTCGTTTTGAAGTTCTACTTTCATGTCAATTCTTTCAAGTTCCTTTTTGTTATGTTGGGGTATGATCTCTATATCTATCATACTGGACTCTTATTTTCATATGATGATAGACCCCATTTGATCACTTCAATTCAGTATTTTGAAGTTTTAAGTGGCGCCGTTAGGCTGCCGAATTTGTTTGGGGATTCTTTCACCCTTCTCATTCTTTTCAATGTTCTACATTCATGTCCAGCATTTCAAGTTCCTTTTTAATTATGTTGGGGAATTATCTCTATATCTATCATACTGAACTCTTATGTTCACATTATTAGAGATCCTATTTTATCTTTTCCAATCATTTTTGTTGAAGTTTAAGTAACGCCGTTAGGCTGCCGAACTTTCATAAGAGAAATCTAATTTTTGTCTTCCTTCCATGTTTTTCATTTCAAATGGTATGTCCTTGAAATTTCATTACCATGATCATGTATCCTTCTCATTCTGTCCATCTACTGTTTTATGGGTCATTTATGAATGTTTGACCCATTTTCCCTCTCTTTTTAATGTCTTCTAAAAAATCGTAACATAGCCGTTATGCTGCAGAATTTCCGTCTCAAAATGTCTCCCTCTTTTTCTAAAGTTCTTTTATATTATTAAGTGAATACTCAAAGATATTTCTTCTAAAGGGGTATTCACATATATACCAAAATGTCTATTTGAAATTCTGGGATTTACATACATGAGGCCCACCTTCCTTTTCTGTGGGTTTTAAAGTGACGTAAAGATCATGTCTTTAAAGCAGTTTTTAAAACGTTATGATTATGACATGAAACCCATTTATTTTATGCTATATGGGTTATTTATGAAATGTTTGATGATGATATATGTGGCTCACATGATAATAAAGAAAAATTTAAGGGTGCGCCCTAATAGCTCTCTAATTCATTGGGTAAAGACTTAATCTCTAGAGATGACCATTTTAATGACGCCTTGGTGAATAACCTTGGTAATTTTTAACGACACCATGGGGATGGACCTTGGTGAAACGAAACGATTGTCAATATTAAATGTTGTAGCCACATCTTCAAGTTATGAAAAATGTTATTTTTATTATGACGTATCTCATGATTTCTTCCTCATGCCTTAATGTTCTTTTCATTACTTATTGAAGTATCACAAGTTCACATGAAAAATGATTCTCTTGTTTCCCTTACTGGGCCTTTTGCTCACCCTTTCTTTTGATGTATGTCCCGAGGTTATGAGATGCAGTAATGAACCTAGGATGAACTAAAGGAGAAGCCTTTCAAGTGTTTAAGAAGAATGTTTTATGTTTTTTTTCTTGTATTATGTTCCTTGTTTCCAAGACACTAAACCTTAACGATCCTCAGTTCCGTGTAATGGAATGAAAGTTATGTTATAAAAAGACGGGATGTTATAGTTGGTATCAAAGGATGGTTTAGTTATTTGTGGAAATTAGGATATGAAAACTCTAGGAAGAACCCTATAGAAATGTTTAAATATAGGAAATCTTCCTGGTATTTTGGTGAGTATTAAGTAAGGGGTTGCCAAGCAAATACATCCCTGTCTGGATACGAGTAGGTAGAGGTGGCTCTGGCACAGATGTGCATAGGGGTAAAACCCGAAAACACCACTTTGAGCTAGACTCGAACGGGAACTGGTACCCGACAACGGGCCTTGCTGCACTCTTGGTTATGACTCTCCCGGGGGATATTCTTTGGTAAATTCATAAGCTTAGTATGAACCATTGTTAAAGGAACAAAGATAAAATAAAATAAAGATTCACATAAGAATATATGATAATGGATAACCTAGATGGGAACCTATGGGATCACAAGTTAGGGTATACTTTTCTTCTACAAGTTTTCCTTATATGCTTTATGCTCCTTTTTATGATTCTTGGTTAAGTATTTAAGCCTCTAATTATAATTTCTCTTCTTAGTTAATGGTGGGAGATGGAAGAACATGTCCCAATAACCAATGTGATAGGAAATGCAACAGTTTCCATATTAATATGAAAGAGATGATTAGGGGATTAAAAGCTGACTATTATTTTAAAAGACGTTCATTATTTTGGGAACCATATTTGATCGAGGTAAATAGATTACTATGGTATTTTCATTGAGGAGTAAGGTTGACTTATATTTGAAGAATCTATGAATTTAAGGTGGTCTTATAGTAATTTAGGTTACTTATGGGAATGATAAACCTATCTTGGGTTAAATATGTTTAGGTTAGATAATTTTGTTATAAGATGTTAGGAGTGGTTGATGTTGTTTGGAGATGAACAATGAAGTTTATTTTGGAAGACTATGTTATCAAATCCTTCTTGTATTTGGGTTTCAATCTTACTTTGGTTTATTTTGAGGAATTTTAAGGACCGTTATTTATGGAATGGACTATGATGAAATTTGGGTAGTACCATGGAACTTTGAAGATTTAAAAGTAGTTTCCATTCATTTGGGATTATTTCTTTTTGAAGAGTTGTTTTACCTTACCCTTTCAGTTTTTGAGATAATGTTTAAAGATGAAAGAAATATATAGTTAATCTTTTGTGGATTATGAGATTCTCTAGAAGATGATTCTTGTGTTTTGATGAGACCAAGTAGTTTTTAGTTTAGAGAAAAGATTATTTTTGGGTAGAAACTTATTAAAGGATGAAACTCTACATGAAGGTAGATATATTTCCTTATGTTTTTGTTCTATGTTGTAAATGAATTCCTCAAAGTAATGAAAAGGAACGTAAAACATAAACGTTGTTGGTTTACGTTTCCTACTAGGAAATCAAAGACCGCTTGCACACATCATAATTTTGGGATTTTCTGGTGGTTAACTTCCTCCTAATCATGTTTTCTATCACTCTCCTTTAGGACGCGACCCTTTGTTTTCTCCTCCATGTCCATGTTTCCTACATGGAATCCTATTATGAGTAAACTCGGGTGGCCTTTGTACTTCCTTTTCTTTCATTTAAAGTAATGGTGTCAAAGACTCTTTTTTCGATGTGGGACTTTCAATGAAATTTCAAAACCCAATTTTTAAAATTGCAGGGACGCAATTTCTTAAGGGGGGAAGATTGTAACGGCCCAAAATTTTGAATAAATCTTGTTTCCTAATTTCATGTGTTATTTTATTTTATTACTCAACAGAAATGTTTTATTTGATAAACATGATTATAATTAAAATGAGACCATTGGGTTCTGACTGTTATATGACCATTGGTCAATATGACCGCTTTGAACAAAATGTTTTGAATATTGTCTCTAAATACAAGTAATGTTGGTTAATTATTATAGAAAGAAGATTCGATGGCCTCACCTTGTAGTCTTGGACCGATCGAAGCCCATCTAACAGAACTTGGGAAGGAGGAAGCACCATTGGGATTTGCTCTGGACAAAACCCAAGCCGAACTTCATCATGTGAAGCTAGAACGGAATCGCCCTCGCGAGAAGTTCAAACTGATAGAAATTATTACTCGGGCAATTTTGGCCGAGCCTCCCTCGGACTCTCTCACCTTAGCACACCTTACACTTAGGTTCTATGCTGGTGTGATAAGGGGCTATGTAAGGAGACCGTAACTGCCTTGTGTAATACTTTGTTTTAAATAAAAATTGGGATTTCTTCTTATGATGAAGTTTATGAATTTTCAAATGGCCGGATAAATATAGTATCCATATTTTTGATGAATTTTAGAAAAAGGATATTTTAAAAATGTTTATGTAAACCTTATATAATTAAAAATGTGTAATGATTTTCAAAAAATTGTCTTCTACAATTATGTTCAGTACAATCTTTGGAGTCTAAAAAGATCAACTTGATTTTTGATGAATAGTAAATTATGAATAGTGATTTTATGATTAGGATTAGTAATATGACCAAATGGATTAGTAATCTCACTTAAAGAAAGTTTTAAAATAATCTAGGCACCTTTATTAAGTAATGTGATTCAATAAAATGGTTAAATAACGGTTTCATAAATTATTATTCAAGTATTAGTTTTTTTAGGTGAATACTGTTTTTTAATTAAAAAATAAATTAAAAATAATTATAAAATTATTTTTATAAAATGGATTTCATTTTTGAAATCATAGAATTGATATTTGATTAAGGTGAAATTTTGGGATCTTTCTGAGAAAGTTGAATTTTCAGTGAATAGTGAAAATATAGTTTTAGGGTTTCGGTATGTTTAATGACATCATAACTGTGTCATGATGATGTCATGAGATATTTTAAGGTTTGGCCGGCCAAGGGTGATGAATTATTGTTTTGGGGGCCCCATGTGGCCTAACTCCATGGTAAATTCCAAGGGAGAGCACATGGGTTTGAGAAAAACACATGTGAGGTGTCCCTTGGCCATTAATGCCTTGTCCCCTCACTTTCCCTATAAATACCAAGACATCCTCTCATCCATTCGACTCCCCACTCTTCCCCAACTAATTTATGGTCTCATTACCTCCAAAGGAGTCCTCCCAAGGTGCCCCCAGGCCCTAAAGGTCCCATCCTTTGAGGTTTAAGAGTTACATTTTAAGGTAAGGGATCCGACCCCTCTCTTTCTTTTCAAGTGATCTCTTTTATGTCATTCCTTTTATGCTCCATGTTCTTATGTTGTAGGATGATCTTTTATACTCCTCTTACTGCCCTTTTTATGTTCATATAATGAGAGATCCCCTCTTACTCTCATTATTTCGTTTTATGAAGTATTAAGTGGCGCCGTTAGGCTGCCGAAATTTTTGTAACGGATCCTTTCTCCCTACTCATTTTTCAAGATCTAATTTCATGTAAAGTATTTCAAGTTCTTTTTTATTATGTTGGGGTATGGTATATAAATTTATCATACTGATCTTTTAAGATCATATGATGAGAGACCCCATTTTACCTCTTTAATTCAGTATTTTGAAGTTTTAAGTGGCGCCGTTAGGCTGCCGAATTTTTAAGTGGTTCTTCACCATTCTCGTTTTGAAGTTCTACTTTCATGTCAATTCCTTCAAGTTCCTTTTTGTTATGTTGGGTTATTATATCTATATCTATCATAATGTACTCTTATGTTAATATGATGAGAGACCCCATTTGATCTCTTCAATTTATTATTTTGAAGTTTTAAGTGGCGCCGTTAGGCTGCCGAATTTTTAAGTGGTTCTTCACCCTTCTCGTTTTGAAGTTCTACTTTCATGTCAATTATTTCAAGTTCCTTTTTGTTATGTTGGGGTATGATCTCTATATCTATCATACTGGACTCTTATGTTCATATGATGAGTGACCCCATTTGATCTCTTCAATTCAGTATTTTGATGTTTTAAGTGGCGTCGTTAGGCTGCCGATTTTTTTGGGGATTCTTTCACCCTTCTCATTCTTTTCAAAGTTCTACTTTCATGTCAAGTCTTTAAAGTTCCTTTTTAATTATGTTGGGGCATTATCTCTATATCTATCATACTGAAATCTTATTTTCACATGATTAGAGACCCTATTTTATCTTTTCAAATCATTTTTGTTGAAGTTTAAGTAACGCCGTTAGGCTGTCGAACTTTCGTAAGAGAAATCTAATTTTTGTCTCCCTTCCATGTTTTTCATTTCAAAACGTATTTCCTTGAAATTTAATTACCATGATCATGTATCCTTCTCATTCTGTCCATATACTGGTTTATGGGTCATTTATGAATGTTTTACCCATTTTCCCTCTCTTTTTAATGTCTTCTAAAAAATCGTAACATGGCTGTTATGCTGCAGAATTTCGGTCTCAAAATGTCTCCCTTTTTCTAAAGTTATTTTATATTATTAAGTGAATACTCAATGATCTTTCTTCTAAAGGGGTATTCACATATATACCAAAATGTCTATTTTAAATTCTGGAATTTACCTACATGAGGCCCACCTTCCTTTTCTGTGGGTTTTAAAGTGACGTAAAAATCATGTCTTTAAAGCAGTTTTTAAAACGTTATGATTATGACATGAAACCCATTTATTTTATGCTATATGGGTTATTTATGAAATGTTTGATGATGATATATGTGGCTCACATGATAATAAAGGCAAATTTAAGGCTGCGCCCTGATAGCACTCCAATTCATTGGGTAAAGACTTAATCTCTAGAGATGACCATTTTAATGACGCCTTGGTAAATAACCTTGGTAATTTTTAACGACACCTTGGGGATGGACCTTGGTGAAACGAAACGATTGTCAATATTAAATGTTGTAGCCACATCTTCAAGTTATGAAAAATGTTATTTTTATTATGATGTATCTCATGATTTCTTCCTCATGCCTTAAAGTTCTTTTCATTACTTATTGAAGTATCTCAAGTTCACATGAAAAATGTTTCTCTTGTTTCCCTTACTGGACCTTTTGCTCACCCTTTCTTTTGATGTATGTCCCCAGGTTATGAGATGCAGTAATGAACCTAGGATGAACTAAAGGAGAAGCCTTTCAAGTGTTTAAGAAGAATGTTTTATGTTTTTTTTTCTTGTATTATGTTCCTTGTTTCCAAGACACAAAACCTTAACGATCCTCAATTCCGTGTAATGGAATGAAAGTTATGTTATAAAAAGACGGGATGTTATAGTTGGTATCAAAAAATGGTTTAGTTATTTGTGGAAATTAGGATATGAAAACTCTAGGAAGAACCCTATATAAATGTTTAAATATAGTAAATCTTCCTGGTATTTTGGTGAGTATTAAGTAAGGGGTTGCCAAGCACATACATCCCTGTCTGGATACGAGCAGGTAGAGGTGGCTCTGGCACAGATGTACATAGGGGTAAAACCCGAAAACACCACTTTGAGCTAGACTCGAACGGGAACTGGTACACGACAACGGGCCTTGCTGCACTCTTTGTTACGACACTCCCGGGGGATATTCTTTGGTAAATTCATAAGCTTAGTATGAACCATTGTTAAAGGAACAAAGATAAAATAAAATAAAGATTCACATAAGAATATATGATCATGGATAACCTAGATGGGAACCTATGGGATCACAAGTTAGGGTATACTTTTCTTCTACAAGTTATCCTTATATGCTTTATGCTCCTTTTTATGATTTTTGGTTAAGTATTTAAGCCTTTGATTATAATTTCTCTTCTTAGTTAATGGTGGGAGATGGAAGAACATGTCCCAATTACCAATGTGATAGGAAATGCAACAGTTTCCATATTAATATGAAAGAGATGATTAAGGGATTAAAAGCTGATTATTATTTTAGAAGACGTTCATTATTTTGGGAACCATATTTGATCGAGGTAAATAGATTACTATGGTATTTTCATTGAGGAGTAAGGATGACTTATATTTGAAGAATCGATGAATTTAAGGTGGACTTATAGTAATTTAGGTTACTTATGGGAATGATTAACCTATCTTGGGATAAATATGTTTAGGTTAGATAATTTTGTTATAAGATGTTAGGAGTGGTTGATGTTGTTTGGAGATGAACAATGAAGTTTATTTTGGAAGACTATGTTATCAAATCCTTCTTGTATTTGGGTTTCAATCTTACTTTGGTTTATTTTGAGGAATTTTAAGGACCATTATTTATGGAATGGACTATGATGAAATTTGGGTAGTACCATGGAACTTTGAAGATTTAAAAGTAGTTTCCATTCCTATGGGATTATTTCTTTTTGAAGAGTTGTTTTACCTTACCCTTTCGGTTTTTGAGATAATGTTTAAAGATGAAAGAAATATATAGTTAATCTTTTGTGGATTATGAGATTCTCTAGAAGATGATTCTTGTGTTTTGATGAGACCAAGTAGTTTTTAGTTTAGAGAAAAGATTAGTTTTGGGTAGAAACTTATTAAAGGATGAAACTCTACATGAAGGTAGATATATTTCCTTATGTTTTTGTTCTATGTTGTAAATGAATTCCTCAAAGTAATGAAAAGGAACGTAAAACATAAACGTTGTTGGTTTAGGTTTCCTACTAGGAAATCAAAGACCGCTTGCACACATCATAATTTTGTGATTTTATGGTGGTTAACTTCCTCCTAATCATGTTTTCTATCACTCTCCTTTAGGACGGGACCCTTTGTTTTCTCCTCCATGTCCATGTTTCCTACATGGAATCCTAGTATGAGTAAACTCAGGTGGCCTTTGTACTTCCTTTTCTTTCATTTAAAGTAATGGTGTCACAGACTCTTTTTTCGATGTGGGACTTTCAATGAAATTTCAAAACCCAATTTTTAAAATTGCGGGGACGCAATTTCTTAAGGGGGGAAGATTGTAACGGCCAGAAATTTTGAATAAATCTTGTTTCCTAATTTCATGTGTTATTTTATTTTATTACTCAACAAAAATGTTTTATTTGATAAACATGATTATAATTAAAATGAGACCATTGGGTTCTGACTGTTATATGACCATTCGTCAATATGACCGCTTTGAACAAAATGTTTTGATTATTGTATCTAAATACAAGTAATGTTGGTTAATTATTATAGAAAGAAGATTGGATGGCCTCACCTAGTAGTCTTGGACCGATCGAAGCCCATCTAACAGAAATTGGGAAGGAGGTAGCACCATTGGGCTTTGCTCTGGACAAAACCTAAGCCGAACTTCATCATGTGAAGCTAGAACGGAATCGCCTTCGCGAGAAGTTCAAACTGATAGAAATTATTACTCGGGCAATGTTGGCCGAGCCTCCCTCGGACACTCTCACCTTAGCACACCTTACACTTAGGTTCTATGCTGGTGTGATAAGGGGCTATGTAAGGAGACTGTAATTGCCTTGTGTAATACTTTGTTTTAAATAAAAATTGGGATTTCTTCTTATGATGAAGTTTATGAATTTTCAAATGACCGGATAAATACAGTATCCATATTTTTGATGAATTTTAGAAAAAGGATATTTTAAAAATGTTTATGTAAAACTTATATAATTAAAAATGTGTAATGATTTTCAAAAAATGGTCTTCTACAATTATGTTCAGTACAAACTTTGGAGTCTAATAAGATCAACTTGATTTTTGATGAATAGTAAATTATGAATAGTGATTTTATGATTAGGATTAGTAATATGACCAAATGTATTAGTAATATCACTTAAAGAAAGTTTTAAAATAATCTAGGCTCCTTGATTAATTAATGTGATTCAATAAAATGGTTAAATAACGATTTCATAAATTATTATTCATGTATTAGTTTTTTCAGGTGAATAGTGTTTTTTAATTAAAAAATAAATTAAAAATAATTATAAAATTATTTTTATAAAATGGTGTTCATTTTTTAAATCATAGCGTTGATATTTGATTAAGGTGAAATTTTGGGATCTTTCTAAGAAAGTTGAATTTTCAGTGAATAGTGAAAATATAGTTTTAGGGTTTCGGTATGTTTAATGACATCATAACTGTGTCATGATGATGTCATGAGATATTTTAAGGTTTGGCGGGCCAAGGGTGATAAATTATTGTTTTGGGGGCCCCATGTGGCCTAACTCCATGGTAAATGCCAAGGGAGAGCACATGGGTTTGAGAAAAGCACATGTGAGGTGTCCCTTGGCCATTAATGCCTTGTCCCCTCACTTTCCCTATAAATACCAAGCCCTCCTCTCATCCATTCGACTCCCCACTCTTCCCCAACTAATTTCTGGTCTCATTATCTCCCAAGGAGTCCTCCCAAGGTGCCCCCAAGCCCTCAAGGTCCCATCCTTTGAGGTTTAAGAGTTACATTTTAAGGTAAGGGATCCGACCCCTCTCTTTCTTTTCAAGTGATCTCTTTTATGTCATTCCTTTTATGCTCCATGTTCTTATGTTGGAGGATGATCTTTTATACTCCTCTTACTTCCCTTTTTATGATCATATAATGAGATATCCCCTATTACTCTCATTATTTCGTTTTATGAAGTTTTAAGTGGCGCCGTTAGGCTGCCAAATTTTTTGTAACGGATCCTTTCTCCCTTCTCATTTTTCAAGATCTATTTTCATGTAAAGTATTTCAAGTTCCTTTTTATTATGTTGGGGTATTATATCTAAATTTATCATACTGATCTTTTATGATCATATGATGAGAGACCCCATTTGACCTCTTTAATTCAGTATTTTGAAGTTTTAAGTGGCGCCGTTAGGCTGCCGAATTTTTAAGTGGTTCTTCACCCTTCTCGTTTTGAAGTTCTACTTTCATGTCAATTCTTTCAAGTTACTTTTTTTTATGTTGGGGTATGATATCTATATCTATCATACTGTACTCTTATGTTCATATGATGAGAGACCCCATTTTATTTCTTCAATTTAGTATTTTGAAGTTTTAAGTGGCGACGTTAGGCTGCCGAATTTTTAATTGGTTCTTCACCCTTCTCGTTTTGATGTTCTACTTTCATGTCAATTCTTTCAAGTTCCTTTTGTTATGTTGGGGTATGATCTCTATATCTATCATACTGGACTCTTATGTTCATATGATGAGAGACCCCATTTGATCTCTTCAATTCAGTATTTTGATGTTTTAAGTGGCGCCGTTAGGCTGCCGAATTTTTTTGGGGATTCTTTCACCCTTCTCATTCTTTTCAAAGTTCTACTTTCATGTCAGGTCATTCAAGTTCTTTTTTAATTATGTTGGGGCATTATCTCTATATCTATAATACTGAACTCTTATGTTCACATGATTAGAGACCCTATTTTATCTTTTCAAATCAATTTTGTTGAAGTTTAAGTAACGTCGTTAGGCTGTCGAACTTTCATAAGAGAAATCTAATTTTTGTCTTCCTTCCATGTTTTTCATTTCAAATGGTATGTTCTTGAAATTTCATTACCATGATCATGTATCCTTCTTATTCTGTCCATATACTGTTTTATGGGTCATTTATGAATGTTTGACCCATTTTCCATCTCTTTTTAATGTCTTCTAAAAAATCGTAACATAGCCGTTATGCTGCAGAATTTCCGTCTCAAAATGTCTCCCTCTTTTTCTAAAGTTCTTTTATATTATTAAGTGAATACTCAAAGCTCATTCTTCTAAAGGGGTATTCAAATATATACCAAAATGTCTATTTTAAATTCTGGGATTTACATACATGAGGCCCACCTTCCTTTTCTGTGGCTTTTAAAGTGACGTAAAGATCATGTCTTTAAAGCAGTTTTTAAAACGTTATGATTATGAAATGAAACCCATTTATTTTATGCTATATGGGTTATTCATGAAATGTTTGATGATGATATATGTGGCTCACATGATAATAAAGGCAAATTTAAGGGTGCGCCCTGATAGCGCTCCAATGCATTGGGTAAAGACTTAATCTCTAGAGATGACCATTTTAACGACGCCTTGGTGAATAACCTTGATAATTTTTAACGACACATTGGGGATGGACCTTGGTGAAACGAAACGATTGTCAATATTAAATGTTGTAGCCACATTTTCAAGTTATGAAAAATGTTATTTTAATAATGATGTATCTCATGATTTCTTCCTCATGCCTTAAAGTTCTTTTCATGTCCTTATTGAAGTATCTCAAGTTCACATGAAAAATGTTTCTCTTGTTTCCCTTACTGGGCCTTTTGCTCACCCTTTCTTTTGATGTATGTCCCCAGGTTATGAGATGCAGTAATGAACCTAGGATTAACTAAAGGAGAAGCCTTTCAAGTGTTTAAGAAGAATGTTTTATGTTTTTTTTTCTTGTATTATGTTCCTTGTTTCCAAGACACTAAACCTTAACGATCCTCAGTTCCGTGTAATGGAATGAAAGTTATGTTATAAAAAGACGGGATGTTATAGAGAGACCGTCATGTTGCCCTGCCGCAGCTGAAGATGCTCCTGGATACGCACTGCACGAAGGGTGGCTGGGACAAACTCCGAGTGTAAGAGGCTCTCAAAGTCTGTCCAAAGTAGAGATGCCTCATCGTGCACCAGGAGCATCAAACTCCACCATCGTCCTGCTGCTGCGTGTAGTAGGCTCGCAGCGAGGATCACCATGAGGTCTGCTGGTGTCCTCACTAGCCTAAACACACGTACCACTGCCTCCATCCAGTCCTCAGTTGCCTGGGGGTCCGTCTCCCCATGATACCTAGGCGGTCGCTGGCGCTGAAACTCATGTAGTGCGCTGAGGCGACGTGCATCGTCAGCGGCTGGTGCTGGAAGCATCGGGGGCTCGGTGGGTAGAGCTACCGCCAGTGCTACTTCTGACAAAGGGCCCTGCACCGAGGCCTCGTCGCTCGGTGGGCTGTCGTCACACTCGACTCTCGGAACCCTAGCTGGCTGCCGTCGTGGGGCCATCCTAAAAAGGAAACAGATGCGCCACAGTCTGAACAGCATACCAGGTGAGATGATATAGAGTAATCCCAAAGAAAACTTTGAAACACACACGCAATCAATGTTTTCGTGCATTATGTCGGAAATCAGAAGTCAGGGTCCTGGTGTATGGATACGTCGGCTGCCGCACCATCACTGGACTCCCTGGACTGATAATCACACTCAATACGCTAAACATTATTGCTTCACATAGAAAAGATTAGAGTTCACGGTAGAACCGAACACCTTGGATACCAATTTGTCACAACCCGCCCTCAGGGTCCATGCTGTGACTACCCCAAGCCCGCCTTCCATAGGCCAGGGGCTGGCGACTAGCACCAAGGCCTAAATCCCAACAAAAAGGGAAGGCATTGCCTTTGAAAAGTAAACAACCACCACAGAGTAAGCAAGAGAAATAGTATACACTAAGTAAAAACAGAGTACAAATGAAGTGTGAAAAAGTAAATGGGCCAGTATACAAACCCAAACTGAAAGTAAAGTACAACACGAAAGGGAAAACATCAACTGTAAAGTAAAAGCCGCTACACCGAGCTGTCCACTGGAAATCTCACCTGAAGGGTGGGTACAGATAGCTCCACTGATCCTCGGGTCCCGTTGTCCGCTCCAAACACGTCCCACCCAGTGGTCCACCTCCAGGTACCGTCCTGCTCTGCAAGCCTCAGCCAAGATCAACGTTGTCCGTCATCTGCAACCAACACAACGTAGTGCGGGCATAGCCCGTGTAGGGGTGAGTATAAGCTACTCAGTAGGGACCCCGAGACCCCAGAAGGTCTCTCAAATTCCACAAAGGATAAACCACAAATAAAGGTACAATCACGAAGTAACAACCGACACTGCTTAGGTATATGCCCATACATATACCTAAGTCATCAATTTCAAATACGCTCCAACCTCCGAGCCGAAGTACAACTCAGTCCACATAGGAAAGTAAACGTATTCCACACAGGAAAGTAAAACGAAATCCACACAGGATAGCACAACTCAATCCACATAGGAAAGCAACAGCATTCAGCTCACACAGGTATACTTTTCAATGGACGATAAAGATGATCTTTGATCCATCTAAGTCGTCGGACCCACGAAGGATCGAAAGGTAACTAACCCCCGCAAAAGACCCACACAGGATCGGGCCCACACAGGACCTGTAGGCGATGGTTCACACAGGACCGCTGAGCGCAAAGACCCACACGGGATCGGGCCCACACAGGACCTGTAGCACTGATCCACGTAGGATCGCTGAGTGTTGTAGTCATCATCGTCGAATCCACACAATATCTCTGTACTCTCGTCGTCGCAGTCACAGTAGCAGTAGCAGTAGCAGTAGCAGTCACAGTCGCAGCCAGCACTAGGGTTCCCGCACACATCAAGCTCATTCGGGAGGGTCTTCTCCACGAGCCGAGAGGCTGATACATCAACTATCACAAATTCCAGAGTTGATGTATACAAAAGTTCCGTATCGTCAATAGGAACTCAACGCAATAGACGGCGAGTCGATCGGATACCCGGTCTGAGAGTTATTGGCTTTTTCGTTCCAGGGGCACGGTTGGTTTTTAAGGCTAAACCAACCCGACCGTAATCCACCTGCGTCCAAACCTCGGGTGGAGTATGCCAAAATATCCGACTCACTAAGAGGAACACAACAAAGCTGACGGCACGTCAATCGGACGTCCGTAGATCATGATATGAGCGTTTCCGCTCCGAGGGCCCGGTTGGTTTCGTGTACGAACCAAACCGGCTGAACTCAAAGTATTCCGAAACCCTGAGTGTAATATTCCGAAACGACCATCTTGATCCGAGGATCGTGTTGCCGTAGACGGTTCGTCGATCGGAGGTCCGTAGCTCATGTTATGGGCCAAATACCGAAATCGATTCGAAAACGGGGGGGTCCGGGTCCGGGGCGGCCCGACCCGACCCCCACTGGGTCGGCCCGAACTGGTTCAACCCGACCCAGGTACGACCCGGCCCGGCCGGCGGCGGTTCGGCGCGGCGGCGCGGTCCGGCGCGGCCCAGCCGGCGGCGGCGCTGCCTGGCGCCGCACGGTGCCACGCGCGGGGGGTAAGGCCCCCGCTTTTGTTTGGCTGGCGGCGCGGCTTAAGCCGCGCTTTTGGAGAACCGGCCCCCCCTCGTGGGGGCCTGCCTTGAGAGAAACGGGGGGCCGCCTGCCCCCCTTAATGAAACCAGCCCCCCCTCTTAAATGGGGGGGGGGCATTAATGAAGGCCGGGGGAATTAAATTTCCTCGGTTTTCCCCTTCCGGCCGGCCCACCTGGCCGGCCGGTTCTTCTTCAACAAGATCGGAAAAGCCGGTCCCCTTCCGGCCTCCGACACCGGCGGCCCGGCTAGCCACCGGTCCTCTCGTCCCGCCACGGCCCGGAACCGGCCGCGACCTTCGTCCTTCGGCGCGGTGCGACGGCACCACGCCCCTCCGCCGTGGCCCCGCTCTGACCGCGGCACCTTCGGTTTTCTTTGACGCGGCGCGACGGCGTCGCGTTCATGATGATACTTCCACGGAGCGGCACAACGGTGCCGCACAATTAATCTGGGTGATTCCTGCGTGGTACGACGGCACCACGCCTTCTCGTTCATCCACAAGAATATAAAAAAAATATCAAGAACAACGGATGGGGAATTCGGCTGTGTTTGTGCGGTCCGACCCCCCTCTCGTTAGATAAAAACTCTTAAATATTAACCACAAGATTATCATTCTAGAACCAAGAACGAGAGTAAATAAATAATCCACAACCAACCCCTACCTCGGTTTCAAGATCGATGATCGTCAACGACCCGCGGAAGACAACGTCGCGGAGGTCGGGTGTCACGGTAATCGTTCGTCAATTCTGTTGACGAAGAGGTACGTCCGAAGAAGTACGTCATTGGTGAATCTTCGTGAGCCGACGAAGGAAGTCCGAGGAGGAAGCGGAGTTCGCTTTCGTTGACACGGAAGGCATCATCGATCTTCGGAAACAACCTGCTACGAAGAAGAGAGGAGCGGCGTTCTTCGTCGGAGCTCGAAGGTTCTTCGCTTTCTTCGTCATGTTGAAGAAGAAGAAGAAGCTCCCAAAATCCTCTCAAGAAGGCTAGAGAGTTCTAACCAAATAAAATAAGCTAGAGTCTTATTTTATTCACACACTTAAAAAATTGAATTTCAAACATTTTAAATTCAAATAAAATAACTCCAAATTAAATAACAAAGTGGTCATGTCATTTAAAGAGGGGTTAAAGGGAGTTTTGAGAGAAGATGAGGAGTTTGGGGTTCGTGTGGGCCCCACCACACTTAATCTTCCCAAGGGAGGTTATGTGGATGTGGGTCCCACCCTTTTAACTCCCTTTGGGAGAAGTTAACCAACAAGTTTAAATAAAAATTTGTAATCCACAATTTTTATTTAACTTATTCGAAACTTCCAAAAACTAACTCTCAACCCGAAATAAACACAACCTCGGAAAAGGTCTCCTTAAGCGAATATCGGTGCTGCGAGTTCATCGGTGTCCTCAGATTTCAATTCCGAGCACTGGGTCAAAATTTAGAAATTCCTGCTCGTTCGTTCACTGAACATACCTGAGCCGAACTTCGGAAATTAATTCCGGGCACTCCGGGCCTCGGAATCAGGTGCCGTCAGAAACCGTGCTCTTGTAAAATTCCATAGAAAATTAAGAAAAAATTTCCCTTGAATTTTACGGGTCTTTACACTTCAATAAAATTATCATAGTACAAATACAGAAATGTTGTGAAACATGATAGTAAAAGTGGAAGTAATGATGATACATATAATGATGAGAAAATATCTTAGCTATTCATAATATTTAATAAGTTTACAAAAATAATAATTTCTTCTATAATTAAAATTTGAAGGTATTATTTGATAATATATTAAATTATATATAACATTGAAAAAAATTAATTTTCTAATAATATAACCTACTATGAATGTATGTGAATATGTAATATAAAATTTATCTTTCAAAATCTAATGTATAAAGATAAAATATTAAATAACGAAATCAAGGAAATTAGACATTCATATAAAGATGTCTCTAATGATTTGGATTTTATATTAGAATGTCATCTTGAATAATAAAATTTATGATTCATGTGTAATAGTATAGATGTAAAATCAATTTAATCTTCTTATATAGCTAATTATTATAAAATATCAATTGAATAATTTAAATAATTTTTTTATGCTAGATTATAACATGTATGAGATAAAATATAAATATTAAAATACTAACATGATGTATGTTTTGTGGTGTAGATAAATATGATCATAGTATAAAAAAACTAAGCCCAATAAACTAAAGGGAAATACTAATTAGAACATGTAAATGAATATAATAAAATGGATTACTAAAATATTATTAATAGAATAACAATCCTGAAAATTATACAGGGTATAAAAAAACCAAAACTCAAATACAGAATTATGTATGGATATGGACAGAAAGGTAAGATTTATAAAAATTATATTATTCCTAGTTCAATAAAATACTCACATTTCTATGTAAATAACTAGTTTTGGATGTAAATCTTAAATGTTTGTAAATAAAATTTATTCTGTAAATTATTTTTATTTATATAGAATATATTACTGTGAATCAAATGTGGGTTAGAAATTCTTTATTTTATAACATCCATTGACCTATTAATTTTTTTTAATAATTTAATTTTTTATTTTATTCTACTGGGGAAAAATAGATACAAAAAAAATTATTGTAGCTTGATATTGGATTTTCCTATCATATGTCCAAAGACTATTAATGTTTCAAAAATCTTCCAAAAGTGGATGGTGGGCGTTTTACAATCATTAGAAATAAAAAATGAAATATTTTTTTACATAAACATATTAGTAACACTAAATATATCCTTATCAATAATGTATTATTTAATGATAGTTTAAAATAGAACCTCGTATGTATTTTGTAGTTGTGTAATAATGGTTTTAATACTAAATTTTAAAATAGTGCTCCTAAAATTTACGAATAAAATGATGATATAAAATTAACATATATTATAAATGATAATGTTTAAGCAATTAATTTTGAGTAAATAATATGTGTTTAGATAATGACCAACTGATGATATAATTCTTAAATTACAATGTTTTAAATTATTTTCGAAATGGAATGTATCAGAAAATGTGAAAATATTTCTTATTTTTAAAAAATATAAAAAATTAATATATAATCATATTGAACTCACCATCAAAACCATGAGAATTGATCATTGATAATAGTTTGAGAATCATGAGGTTGAGTCTTAATTATCACAATATGGTTATACTCACAATTTATATGATCAAAAAACATCATTAAAAATGGGGTTCTTGAATAGATATATGGGACTCTTCATGAAAATTAACAACCTATTCTAATAAAATATTTCATAAATATATTTTTTTTGATAAATATGTTAATGTAATATGTTCTATAATTAATAGATTTCATGTTAATGACATTTTTAAAATTAGTCCAGATGAGTTTTGGAATGAATGAAAACCAAATATAATTTAATTTAGAGTCTTTGAATTAAATGTCTAAATTTAAAAAAACGTAGTATATAAAATAAATTTACAAAAAACACCTGAAGGAATGTTACAGAGACAATCGATAGTAGTGATTATACACTCCATTAGAATAAATATAATGTTATTGAATAAACTATTCATGTATCCTTTAATAAGATATATCTACATGAACTCATCATACTGTAGAAAATATTGAGGATGATTTATCAAATTCTAAAATCAATAATACCTTTAAAGATTCAAATAATTACAATTAGTTACTATAAAACTCTCATATTATTGTCTACAAAGTCCTTCTTGAACTATAAGAAGTATTTTAAGAACAAAGTACATTATTCCCTATACCCATTATTACACTCAAACATCATATCCTGTATAATATTAGAGGAAATATAGATAAAATATCCAAATTTTGAACCACACAATGAAACAATATTATACATCAAACTCTTTAGTATCCTCTAAAAACTAATAACATCAATGAAGAAATAAATAGAAAATGATGTAACTTATATGCATGACTAATTGAATTAGTTTGAATGAAATAAAATCTATAAATTATTAGATGGACCAAGAGACTACCTAACTATTGAACCATATATGTATAAAGAGTCATAGTCAATGAATTTGGAACAATTATTAAAAAAAATACTTCAATTTTTTAATAAGGATTTATTCTAGAAGAATTTACTGAATTTGATGAATCCCATTCACTAGAATTTAGACTTAGAATCCTAATAATACTGCATTAATACAAAGAACATATTAATTTTAAACTTTTTAAAATGGATGTCGAGAGTACATTTCTAAATGGATATATTGTTGGGTATATTTTTTGGGAACCCCCTTTGATTTCAAAATCATCCTTTTTGATAACATGTTTTTAAAATATCTATGTATTTATACTATTCAATGTTTGTTCTTAGATCATTTTATGATAGGTTCAACACTTTTCTGATTTTAAATAGTTTTTAAAAAGGTGTTTTTAACCCTATTATATTCATAAAACACATTTCAATATTTTCTTAGTAGTTATTATATATATTGATGAAATAATTTTTTGATTATTCAAATACTCAATGTGTATTGAATTATCAAAAATAAAGAAAAATTATTGTGAAATGACATTAATTATTGTGTTTAAATATTTTCTTCGCTTTAAAATTGATCCAAACAAATTTTGAATTATTCAAAATCCAATTAAATAATCAAAGTATCTTTTCAATTGTTTTGGAATTTAAATAATTAAATGTGGTGACAATCAAATGAGAATAAGTGGTATGTTTGACATGGTTGAAACTAAAATGTCAATTATAAGATCAATATACAAAGGTATTGTTAGATGTTTACATTACATAATAGATAGTCGATCTAATATATTGTCTAGTGTATGCATGTGTGACAGTGTTAAGAAGCCTCAAATGAATATCATTTTCAAATTGATTTATTAAGATTAAAATACAAAAAAAAACTAATTTTTTAGAATTATACACTAAAGTAAATAAATTGGAATTATTTAGTTCTTCTGATGCTGTTATTTTTGGTTGTACATTAGATAGATTGAGAACTTATGGAATATTTCATCTTTTGGGATAGTCTCTAGTTTAACGTTGTAGTAAAAACTATAATTTAGTTGTATTATCACTTCTTATGTTGTGTAAATAGTTATTAGAAGTTGTTCACAAAGTCATTGTATGAAACACACTTTAATATAATATAGTAAAAAATTATTCCATGTACCTATACATTTTGACAAAACAAGTGCTATTAATATATCTAATAATCTTTTATCTCATCCCAGTTCTATGAATATTATTATATAACATTACTTTTTTATAGAAAATGTTCTAAAATGTTATATTAATTTTGATTTTATTTATTTTTAACAATAGTTTAATGATATTTTTAAAAAATATTATGAATATAGATAGAGACAATTTTATCAGGAAGGAGTTATGAATCATTAATTATTCATTAATCATTAATTTTAGATTATTACCATAGAATTTATTTTATTCTTGTTTCCAAAATATTAATTCTTTATTAATTATATTATAATGATAAATATATGTATTTATTAATTGATCTCTTATTTCATGATTTATCTAATATTTCAACAATTTAATATAAATTAAAAGTTATAATAGGTCATAGATTAAGTTAAAGTACCTATGAAAGTATGTTTTTTTAAATTTATCTTCCATAATCCCATTAAGATACTATAAGTAATGTCATATGAAAAAAATATACCGGGACTTATTTATTTTACAGAAATGATTTCTCTACGATCAGTTAAACAAAAGTAACTATTTGTGTTTAAAATTTAAATTAAACATTTTGGAAGGATTTATTTTCTAGATTAGTATAAATTTATAAACTAAATGATTGAATAAAACTCAAATTGGGAATTAAATCATAGAACATATCTTTTTTTGAAGATCTAGATGTTTCCCTTGGTGAATCTCTCTTTTCCAAGACCCTTTCACTTATAAAATTAAATCTGAGAATCCATTATATCAAATCATATCCAAAGAATATTTCTGTGAAAATAATTATTAAGTGACATCTCCCATCAGTTTTCCTTTTTTTTTAAACGTTGTGGCCGAAGCCTAAATTTATTATTTGAAAGCAAAGACCTCTTTAGACGGGGTAGAGGGAGACCCATTACATAGCCCGATGGCCCAAGGCCAAGTGGCCTGAATATAAGGCATGAAGGCCCATTTAAATGGACCAAAGGACCCCTTAGTGAACAGTACTGCTACAGTACCTGTGGTGCTACAGTACCTATTCTAGTTCCACCACTACTACAGTATCTACTACAGTCCCTCCACCGATACAGTGTTGCCGCTGCTACAGTGTCGCCGCTGCAACAGTACATGCTACAGTACTACTACAGTACATGGGAAATTCTCCCATGCCCAGTTTTCCTTCTTCTAAGTGATCTAAAAGGATCAATATATCTTGATTTGAATGATCTATTCTTGCAACCTATATCTGAAAGATCAATTTTTTTTTTGTGAAAACATGATATTTCCTTTGAAATTATAGTAGAATAAACAGAATTGGTTTATTTTAGATTGGATGTTAGGGGTGCACTAGATGATGTCAAGAATCTCTCTACTGAAGTGTCTTTTGGATATCCTACTTCACCCTTACCTCTACCCTGTAATGAATAATAATTAAAAGATAAATACCTTTATAATAATAATTAAGGTATCAGTGGTAAATTGTGTTGAATAAATAATATACAAGGATAATGAATTTCATTTGACTAATAAAATTTAATATATTTATGAAATAACGTTTTCAATGAGTCCAATAATTAAAAATACTCATAGGCCTAGTGAAAGGGAATAAACTTCTTAAGATGAAGGAATATACTGATGATGATGTTCATTGGGGAAGTAAATCTTGTCATGGTGGACCTACCATATCATATGTTAATAAGAACTTATAGGGCATCCGTTTTCTCAAATTTATCATAATGAGAGGCTAGAGGTATCTCTTACTATAACTAAAGTGGAGAAGATACTGGGGGAGATGTCTTATCCCACTCTTACTAATATTTTTGAGGAACCATTTCATAGTGATGTGAGACCTCTTATTGTATCTAGACATATATATACCTTTAATGTTAAAGAGGGTAAATATGGTGTAGAACTGAAGGATCAATATTGGGGAATATATCCTATGGATATTGAAGATGAGTCTGATGGTATGAAATTTATATAGGATCCATCTAAACCTGTAACATATAGTGTTAACAATATATTATTTTTATGTAAAGAATATTTGAATGAAATCAAATATAATTAAGTGGGAGTTTTAGTAGAATTCATTTAGTGTGTTATGTTTGACTATATGTTTATAAATATTGTTTATTAGCCTTTTATATTAGACACTGTTTTTGAATATGTATCATTTCTTCCTCATGCATCTAATAAATGTATTGTTAGTGAAGGTCATATTAAACAACATATGGGTGATTCATTGAAAGTTATTAGAGATGAGTTTTATGACACTAGGGAAATATTGTATTATGGATTTCAAATACATTCTATAAATACATTGAAACTTGTCAGAAAGGATGTGAACTAAGATAGAAGAGACATAAACACAATCCTAAGGAAACTTTATTTTTATATTATTAGGATATTTAATATGTTCGGTATTAATACCATGCTAAGATCCTTATGTTGTGATATTAGGATGAACCCTCTAACTCGACCCAATAAAAATCATATAGATAAAATTACAGTTGTTACTTTCATTCTAGAATCCTTTTTAGTGAACGAGGATGTCAAATTTCATACCATGTATTATGGTTCTCAAACTGTGATAGACTTCATAAGACATTTGTAACCATGACATCATACAGTCAATAATACTATTTAGACACTTCTTTTATCTCTTAACCAAAGCCTAATCCTCATTCTTCAACCTACATTTCAAAAATAAAGTATGCAATTAACCCTTAAGAAATCAGAGATATAGAGTCAGATTCTGATTGTAATTGGTGTGTCTAATATTTCCTGATTTTTTGGAAATCATTTTTTAGTTATAAAGGAAATACTTATTACTAATGTTTATTTTATTTTTTAATTTATTTTTAGTTTTTATTGATTAAAAAATTTAATTTTTTCCCTTGTGTAAATTTTTATTTTATCAATCAATTAACATTCTTTTGAAAATCCTAATAAGTGGATAAATGATGTTTTAATCCATTTTAGATACACTTTATTTATTTTGGATCATTAAAAGAGTGATATTATTAAATTAATCTAACAAACCCATTTATTAATTCCCACAAATAATGTTTCTTAGTTCATAATACATTTTATATTTTAGGATAGTCACATTATATTTATAAAAACAATCATAAATTGATAAGTCTGGATGTTACTAAATCAACATAACAATAAAGGTGTTTCACTAAATGTAAAGGTAAAGTATTAGTAAAAAATTTTCGAAATGAATAGACATGTAACCATGTGTTAGATGTAAAAAATCACTCTATGTCATGAATAAACGACATGTATAATGAACCAACCACATAGATTGTTTAGGTGACTACACGATGGATTCCACAAAATGCATAACGAATTCATGTGACCATGCTAACCAACAATGATTGTTGGTTAAGTAATTTACCATCAACATGAAGAAGTAAAATAAATGCATATGATAAGAAAGTTATTCTAATAAGTGACCGTAAAAAGTTACTATGTAAGGTGAAAGTATAAATTAATCATGTCTAGTTACCCAAAGAAGTAGACCATGTAATGTGACTAGAAGCATGTGACCATGTCAATTGACCTCAATTAAGAGAATGTGTAAAGTGAGTACATGATCAATTAACCATGAGTTCACATGCCTATAAACCAAAGTGACCATGCATAAGTAAATTATAACTAATCATTTCTGACATTAGTAGTAAGGAATATTAAAAAACCAAAACATTGTATATTGAATCATTTACAAAAGGGGAAATTAATTCAAATATTCCATATAGAACTATACATTATGATGATTAAGTTATCAATATTCTCTTATATATAATTAGAGAAGATTCTATATTTAATATGTATATCCATTCAAGAAAAACAATTTAATTATACAAAAATATTATTTGGACTGACTAATTCATCATGTGCTTCCATGAAATTGTATTTTACTTTTTATATCATTGAGAAATACTATTCTGAATAATTTTCAAGGATAAAAAAAAATGATAACGAATCAACCAAAGCGGAACAGAATTAGCTACATCAAAATCTATCACTTCTAATCGACATTATCTCAGTTTTTATCTTACATTTGAGTTGTGTTTACATCGATCTATTAGTTCATAATCACATGATACTAAAATATATTGGATAATACTACATACATCATTATATTCTTTTTACACATCTTATCTAATGAATAATTTTTAAATAGGTTGTCAATGTCATTGATTGGTTTTTGTGCAGGTTTAACTAGAAATCCCAATCCATGTTATAGATCAATTAATCATCAAATAATCTTTCGTAGTAGTAAGGGACATTCAAGTACAAAATTTTTGAGCCTCATGTTGAGAATAAAAAAATTATATTTTTTATTGTAATATTTTTAAGTTTCAATATTTGTTGAAAATTAATTATTTCCTTCATAGACTCCTTCACAACTCAATAATCTGATTGATATACTTCATCAATTAATATATAATTTGATTTAAGTTCTTATTTTTTTAAAAATAAATGTTTTTTTTGAAAACTTGTTAACATATTTTAACAAATTTTTGAGAAATATTCTAAAAGCATAAAATTCTATAATTCTACTATTTTATTTAGTTGTGTTTTTTTATAAACAACGATATTTTATTTTAAATAACTTTTAAATCATAATTTTTATGGGGTACTAAATTCCTTCCCCTCCCCTTGAGTTGTATACAATAACAAATAAATATATTTTCTATGAAATAACTATAATACATATGAATTAGTTATATTTTATTTAATCTATTATGGATATTTTATACGTTTTGTATTGTTTTTAAGTTATTGCATATGTTTTTCAGGAAAATATGATTTCTTATTTGTTTTTTTCTTTTATAGGATTATGATAAATATTAATGTAATATTTTTAACAATGAGTGAATATTGTGAAAATTATTTTTCAAAATGAAAATTTTAGATTTACCCAATAAAAAATATAATTTTTTTCATTCATTATGATGCATAAAATTTATTTAATTTTTTAAATTTTGAATGATTCTTTAGCTTTTCCTAATGCATAATATTTGGTTTTATTGGGTTATATACACATAACATATTTTAATTTGTCAAATTTGTATAATTTATGAACAATGGGTGGTTTATAATATTTTATGTTGATACATAATATCATTTAGTTTTCAAAAATCATTGAATATGGGGAACTATTAATTAATAATATATTATTGGGATTAAAGGTGAATTTATAATATAATTTTTTTTGTGATAATTGGGTAAATATATTCCTTAGAGAATAATATTATACGAGTGTTTGGTTTAATAATGCTTGATAACCATATTTTTATTGTGATTGGAAGACATAATGCAATGCTCGATGGATGTAGGAACATCACTGAATGACCAATTATAATAATAAGAACGAATTGAGCTGAATGAGGAAGATATTTCTTAATTAGTTCTCACCAATCCTAAAGAATAGAATTTTAAATACAGGGGAATTTCATTACAATTATTAATATAAATCATTGAAAAATATATGTAATCCGATTGACTTATGTTTAGTCATAATATTTTTGAAATATCTAGATCTAGGATTATGATTTATGATCATTGGATTGAGTTTTAATGTTTTAATTTAAGTAGATAATAAGAGTTTATTGTTCCCAATCAACATACATATGTTATTATATATATTATAACATTATGTGATTAGTAATTTTAAATAAAAAATTATTGAATCATTTTATATGCTGTTTTATTATCTTGGTTGATTGAACATTTAATTCCATTAGTTGGTTTGAATTAATAAAATTCTTTATCCATATATACATGAGTTGAGAAATTTGTTAGATGTAGGTTGATATTTATCCTCATTATCCTACTAGGGAACTTTGTCATTCCCTAGATATCTAAGTTTCAATAATGATTAAAGATCTGATTATTTAGCTAATTTCATTAGTTTACGAAGGGATAATCATGTTATTGAAAAGGATATGTCTAAATTATTAAATTAATCAATGAAAATAATAAATATTAAAATTTTAAATGTAGGCCTAATAATTATAGGAAAAATAATATTTTCATGCACTAAAATGATAGAGATAAATGTAATGTTATAATACACATAAAAAATATAGAGATATTTAATGTACATAGTGAATCTCTTATTCTTAGTTAAAATCATGATGTGGATCCAATTATAATATATGGAGTTTTCATTTTACTAGTAATGTATTAAAAATACTCCAAAATAGTTTGAGGTTATAAGACCATATAAGCTAGTAAATAATTTACGTTGGTGATGAGGTAATGCATATGAATCAACAAAAAAGTGGATGGTGGGTGAAATTTCAATATATGAGGAGGAGGATATAATAATGTCTTTTATTTTTTCTGATATATTGGATTGAGAATCACACAACATCAAATTTCATTGGCCAAAACTAGAGTGAGGAAGAAGAAAAAATCTAGAGGAAAGGCAATGTCACCTGACAATGAATATTTATAATGATTTTAATATTATTTCTTAATTGTTTATATTTATTATATAAATGATTCATGTTTGTTATTGAATTTTATTCTCTAATCCCATTTAGGAAGAAATCAAATTTATTGAACGATATTCTAATTTATTGCTTCATGTTTTTTATGAATATCCCCTTCATTCCATTTTCGTTATTAATGAAATATGTTTTCTTCCAATTAATCATTAGATAAAGATCCAGTAATTTATGTTTAATGATATATTTTTTTCATATATATAATATATAACTCGTCAATATCTATTTTTGACATATTTAATATTTTAATTTTTAGTTTAGTGGAGTAGTGAATATTTCTCACTCATTTGCCAAAATTTCATTCATTCTTTAATATTTCATCTATAGTGTCTCACCAACCTATAAGAGATAATATATGAAAACATAAACTAAATTTTATTAATCATGGTATATAATTTGGAAATATTATGATTCACCTTCTGTTTAGAAGTATAGAAAGTTCAATATATTATGGTACATATATCATTTTTATAAAGAAGGAAATTATGTGATGTCAATTATTAAATCTTTTATAATAATACACTAACTAATTTTTGATGGTTTCATATTTGTGTACCAAGAACAAAATTATTTAATCAATATAAAATAATAGAATTTAAATAATCATCCTTATTTCTTTATTTTTTATTCGTTGATGTTGGATTCTATTTCTCTACTATTTCATCATTTTTTCTTAAATTTTCCAACATGACCTCACTATTCAAAAAAGATTTATTAATTTTCAACATGTCTTTTTTTATCAATTTTTTAGAACCTATAATTACACCTCCATCATTATGAGATCAACCCTACATATAGTTTCTCTACATTAAAATTTGTTTATAAATAAGAATTTTTTTTGTGAAATGTCCTAGAATACACATACCTTAATAAAATAAAGTATCAAAGACCTTGTCCCTTTTATACTCTATCATATATATAATATCAATTTCATACTCACCGCAAACCAATAATTAAGAATTATATTTAACTATATCATGATTAAAAATGTATTTAACTCCATATATGCACACATATTGTTGGTTATTATTAAATGAATTAGATATCTCAACATAATTTAATATTATTCCATATATGAATAAACTCAATATGGTATTTCTACTAACCCTTATAGTTAATAAAATAGTTTTAATGAAAATTTTCGGTTCATCCAAATATTTTTGACATCAAATTGGAAATACCAATCATTGAATATAAATTTATTATTCGAATATTCCAAAAAATCATCTCAATTTATAAACCTCATATAACCCCTATACTATAATTTTTTAAAAAGTATTAATTTTAATATATATAAATTATTTATAATTTTCAACAAACCATGTGTTTTCACATTTTTGATGTAAAATCAACATTTGACCCTAATCCTATAAAAAATACATTTTAAAAAAAAATTCGGAAAATATATATTTTCAAAAATCAGATGGAATATCCATATTTTAAGTCAAAATATAATAGAATATCCCAATTTTCTCAAAATTTCTATAGTTTAAAAGAATCTCAAAGAATAATATGAAAACAAATTTATAACCATCTTTACCAAGGTATAAAACATATATTTACAATTTTAAATATTTAAACATCACTCCATAGATGATGTATTCCCTTTTCACACCAGTTATAGAAATATTTTATTAAAAAATGAATTATGTATTATCCACCAACTCAACATAAAAGAATCGTAGATATTTGAAAAATAGATCTCGTAAATAAAATTTTTAAATATTCTTTCCCAGATAACATGCACTAAATCTAAACAATAAAATTAATTCTATTTATCGAAAATAAAATAATATCCATGGAAATTTTCCCCCAATCCAATTTCAGAAAAAAAAAATATTTTTTTTAAATAACATCATCCAAAATCTATTACATTTTCATAGAAAAAATCCTGAAAATCAAGTATCATAAATACATCATCAACTAAATAAACACATTCCATTCACCCATAATTTTTATATGTATAATAATTTACAAATTAAAATAAAATTTTAAATTCAAAATAATTATGGTTAGGTTTAAATATTAATTTTAGTTAAAATCATTACATTCAAAAACTAAACCAATTGAATTACCTCCACAATTTCATATAAATCATTGGCTGTTAGTCATAAATGTTACATTATCATTGAAAATATCATTTAATATTACCCAATATTATAAAATGGATTAAATAAAAATCCCTTGAAATAGTATAGATGTACCATCTATTTCATCTTCTTATAAGGCTAATTATTCTAAAATATCAATTGAATAATTTAAATAAATTTTTTATGCTATATTATAACATGTATGAGCTAAAATATAAATATTAAAATACTAAAATGATGTATGTTTTGTGGTGTAGATAAATATGATCATAGTATAAAAAAGAAAAATAAGCAGATTAAACTAAAGGGAAATACTAATTAGAACATGTAAATGAATATAATAAAATGGATTACTAAAATATTATTAATAGTATAAGAATCCTGAAATGTATACAGGGGAAAAATAACCAAAACTCAAATCCAGAATTGTGTATTTATATGGGTAGAGAGCTAAGATTTATAAAAATTTTATTATTCCTAGTTCAATAAAAGACATCCATTTCTATGGAAATAACTAGTTTTGGATATAAATGTGAAATTTTTATAAATAAAATTTATTCTGTATAAATTTATTATTTATATAGAAACTAATTCTGTGAATCAAAAGTGGGTTACAAATTATTTATTTTATAACATCCATTGACCGATTAAAAAATTTGTAATAATTTAATTTGTTATTTTATTCTTCTAGGAAAAAAATAAATACAAAAAAATTATTGTAGCTTGATATTGGATGTTCCTATCGTATGTCCAAAGACTATTACTGTTTCAAAAATATTCTAAAAGTTGATGGTGGGAATTTTACAATAATTGGAAATACAAAATGAAATATTTTTGCACATCAACAAATTAGGAACACTAAATATATCCTTATCAATAATGTATTATTTAATGATAGTTTAAAATAGAACCTCATTATTATTTTATAGTTATGTAATGATGGGTTTAATAATAAATTTTAAAACAGTTGTCCCAAAATTAATGAATCAAATGATGATATTAAATTAACTTATTTTAGAAATGATAATGTTTAAGAAATTAATTCAGAGTAAATAATATGTGTTTAGATAATGACCAACTAATGGTATAATTATTAAATTACAAAATGTTAAATTCTTTTCGAAATAGAATGTATCATAAATGTGAATGTATTTCTTATTTTAAAAAAATATAAAAATTTAATATAGAATCATATTGAACTCACCATCAAAACCATGAGAATTGATCATGGATAAGATCTTGAGAATCATGAGTTTGAGTCTTAATTATCACAATATGGTTATACTCACAATTTATATGATCAAAAAAACGTCATTAAAAATATGGGTCTAGAATAGATATATTGGACTCTTCATGAAAATTAAGGAACTATTCTAATAAAATATTTCATAAATATATATTTTTGTGATAAATCTGTTAATGTAACATGTTCTAAAATTAAAATAGTTCTTATTAATGACATTTTTAAAATTGGTCCAAATGAGTTTTGGATTTAATGAAAACCAAATGTAATTTAATTTAGTGTCTTTGAATTAAAGGTCTAAATTTGAAAAAAAAAGTAGAATATAAAATAAATTTACAAAAAACACATGAAGGAATGTTACAGGGACAATCTATAGTAATGATTATATACTCCATTAGAATAAATCTAATGTTATTGAAGAAACTATTCATGTATCCTTTAATAAGATATATCTACAAGAACTCATCATACTGTAGAAAATATTGAAGATGATTTATCAAATTCTAAAATCAATAATACCTATGGAGATTCAAATAATTACCATTAGTTACTATACAATTCACCTATTAATGTCTATAAAGTCCTTCCTGAACTAGAAGAAGACTTTTAAAACTAAGTACATTAGTCCCTATACCAATTATTACACTCAAACATCATATCCTGTATAATATTAGTGGATATCTAGATAAATTATCCAAATTATGAACCACATAATGAATCAATATTAGACATCAAACTCTTTAGTATCCTCTAAAAACTAATAACATCAATGGAGAAATAAATAGAAAATGATGTAACATATATGCAAGACTAATTGAATTAGTTTGAATGAAATAAAATCTATAAATTAGTAGATGGACAAATAGACTACCTAACTATTGAACCATATACGTATAAAGAGTCATGGTAAATGAATTTGGGACAATTATTAGAAAAAATACTAGAATTTTTTAATAAATATTTGGTCTAGAAGAATTTACTGAATTTGATGAATCACATTCACTAGAATTTAGACTTAAAACACTAATAATACTACATTAATACATAGAACATATTAATTTTAAACATTTTAAAATGTCTGTCGATAGTATATTTCTAAATGGATATATTGTTGGGGATATTTTTTGGGAACCCTCTTTGATTTCAAAATCATCCTTTTTGATAACATGTTTTTAAAATATCTATGTATTTATATTGTTCAATGTAGATTATTAGATCCTGTTATGATAGGTTCAACACTTTTCTTATTTTAAATAGTTTTTAAAATGGGTTTTAACCCTATTATATTTATAAAACTCATTTCAATATCTGTTTTAGTAGTTCATATATATATTGATGACATTATTTTTTTATTTTTAAAAAACTCAATGTTTATTGAATTATAAAAAATAAAGAAAAATGAATGTGAAAGGACAATAATGATTGTGTTTAAATATTTTCATGGGTTTCAATTCATCCAAAAAAATTTATAATTATTCAATGTCCAATGAAATAATCAAAGGATCTTTTAAATTGTTTTGGAATTGAAATAATTAAATGTGGTGACCATCCAATGAGAACAAGTTGTATGTTTGACTTAGTTTAACCTAAAAAAGTCAATTATCAGATAATTATACAATGTTATGATTGGATGTTTACATTACAAAATAGATAGTCGATCTAATTTATTCTCTAGTGTATGCATGTGTGAAAGCTATTAAGAAGCCTCAAATGAATATCATTTTCAAATTTATATATTAAGATTAAAATACATAAAAAATAAATCTAATTTTTTAGAATTATACACTAAAGGATATAAATTTGAATTATTTAGTTCTTCTGATGCTCTTATTTTTGGTTTTACATTAGATAGATTGAGAACTTATGGAATGTTTCAAATTTTGTGAAAGTCTCTAGTTTAATGTTTTCGTAAAAACTATAATTTAGTTGTATTATAACATATGATGTTCTGTACATGGTTAATAGAAGTTGTGCACAAAGTCATTGAATGAAACACACATTAATATAATATAGTAATAAATTATAGCATGTACCTATAAATTTTTACAATAAAAATGCTATTAATATATCTTATAATCTTATATCTCATCCTAGTTCTGTGAATATTATTATATAACATCACATTTTTATAGAAAATATTCAAAAATGATATATTAATTTTGATTTTATTTAGATTAAACAATAGGTTAATGATATTTTTAAAAAATATTATGAATATAGATAAAGAAAAGATTATCAGGAAGAAGTTATGAATCATTAATTATTCATTAAGCATTAATTTTAGATTATTATCCTAGTATTTATTTTATTCTTGATTCTAAAATATTACTACTTTATTAATTACATTATACTGATAAATATATGTATTTATTAATAGATCTCTTAATTCATGTTTTATCTAAAATTTCAATAATTTAATATTAATTAAAACTGATAATAGGTCATAGATTGAGTTAAAGTACCTATGAAAGTATGTTATTTTTATTTTATCTTCCATAATCTCTCAAAGATACTATAAGTAATGTCATATGAAAAAATATATATATTAGGACTTATTGATTTTATAGAAATGATTTCTCTACAACCAGTTAACCAAAAGTAACTATTTGTGTTTGAAATTTAAATTAAATCTTTGGGAAGGATTTATTTTTTATAATAGTATTCATTTATAAATTAAATTATTGAATAAAACTTAAATTTGGAATTAAATCATCACAGTTATCTTTTTTTGAATATCTAGATGTTGTCTCTGGTGAATCTCTCTTTTCCAAGACCCTTTTTCTCATAAAATTTAACCTAAGAATCCATTATATCAAATCATATCTAAAGATTTTTTCAGTTAAAATATATGTTAAGTGACATCTCCTATCGGTTTTCCTTCTTCTATGTGATATAAAATGACTAATATAACTTGATTTGAATGATCTATCCTCACCACCCACATCTTAAAGATAAATTTTTTTTTGTGTAAAAAAATGATATTTCCATTGAAGTTAAAGTAAAATAAATAGAATTAATTTATTTTAGTTTAGTTGTTAGGGGTGAACTAGATGATGTCAAGGATCTCTCTCCAACAGTGTCTTTTGGATCTCCTACTTCACCCCTACCTCTACCCTATCATGAATAATAATTAAAATATAAATACCTTCGTAATAATAATTAATGTATCGGTGGTAAATTGTGTTGAATAAATAATATAGGAGGATAATGACTTTAATTTGACTAATAAAATTTAATATATTTCTTAAATTCCTTTTTCAATGAGTCCAATAATTAGAAATACTCATAGGCCTAGTGAAAGAGAATAAATTTCATAAGTGGTACTAATCTACTGATGATGATTTTCATTGGGGAAGTCCATCTGATCATGGTGGACCCACCACTTCATATGTTAATAAGAACTTATAGGGGATCAAATTTCTCAAATTTATCATCATGAGAGGCTAGAGGTATCTCTTACTATAACTAAAGTGGGGAAGATGCTGGGAGATATGTCTTTTCCCACTCTTACTATTTTTTTTGTGGAACCATTTGATAGTGACGTGAGACCTCTTATTCGATATAGCCATATATATACCTTTAATGTTAAAAAGGGTAAATATAGTGTAGAATCGAAGGATCAATCTTGGGGAATATATCATATAGATATTGAAGATGAGTCTGATGATATGAAATTTAAATAGGATCCATCTAAACCAATAACATATAATGTTAACTACATATTATTTTTGAGTGAAAAATGTTTGAATGAAATATAATCTAATTTAGTGGGAGTTTTAATAGAATACATATAGTGGTTATGTTTGACTATAGGATTATAAATATTTTTTAGCATTTTAGATTAGACACTCTTCTTGAATATGTATCAGTTTTTCCTCAGGCATCTATTAAATGTAATGTTAGTGAAGTTCATATTAAACAACATATGAGTGATTCATTGAAAGTTATTAGTGATGATTTTTACAAAACATAGGAAATAATGTATTATGGATTTCAAATACATTCTATAAATAAATTGAAACTTGTCACAAAGGATGTAAACTATGATAGAAGAGACATAGACACAATCCTATGGAGAAGTTATTTTTATATTAGCAGGATATTTACTATGGTCGGTATTAATACCATGTTAAGATCCTTATGTAGTGATATTAGGATAAAACCTCTAAATAGACCCTATAAAACTCATGTAGATAAAATTAAAGTTATTACTTGCATTCTAGAATCCTTTTTAGTGAACGAGGATGTCAAATTTCATACCATGTATTATGGTTCTCAAGCATTGATAGACTTCATAAGACATCTGTAACCATGACTTTATATAGTCAATAATACTATTTAGACACTTCTTTTATCTCTTAACCAAATCCTAATCTCCATTCCTCAACCTACCTTTCAAAAATAAAGGATGTAATTCTCCCTTAAGAAATCACAGATATAGAGTTAGATTCTGATTATAATTGGTGTGTCTAATATTTCCCAATTTTTTGGAAATTATTTTTTAGTTATAAATGAAATACTTATTTTCAATGTTTATTTTATTTTTTAATTTATTTTTAGTTATTATTGATTAAAAAATTTAATTTTTATTCTTGTATAAATTTTTATTTTATCAATCAAATAACACTCTTTTAAAAATACTAATAAGTTGATAAATATTGTTTTAATCTATTTTAGATACACTTACATTATTTTGGATCATTAAAAGAGTGATATTATTGAATTAATTTACAAACCCATTTATTAATTCTCAAAAATCATGTTTCTTAGTTCATAATAAATTTTATATTTTAAGATAGTCACATTCTATTTGTAAAAACAATCATAAATTGATAAGTTTGGATGTTACTAAATCAACCTAACAATGAAGATGTTTCACTAAATGTAAAGGTAAAGTATTAGTAAATAATTTTCCAAATGAATGGACTTGTAACCATGTGTTACATGTGAAAAATCACTCTATGCCATGAACAAACAACATGTATAATGAACCAACCACATAGAGTGTTTAGGTAACTACTTGATGGATTCCACCAACTACATAACGAATTCATGTGACCATGCTAACCAACAGTGATTATTGGTTAAGTAATTTACCATCAACATGAAGAAATAAAATAATTCCATATGAGGAGAAAGTTATTTTAATAAGTGACTGTATAAAGTTACTATGTAAAATGAAATTATAAATTAATCATATCTAGTGACCAAAAGAAATAGACATTGTTAAGTGACTAGAAGTATGTGATCGTGTCAAGTGACCTCAATTAAGAGAATGTGTAATGTGACTACATGATCAATTAACAATGATTTCACATGACTATAAACCAAAGTGACCAGGCATAAGTAAATTCGTACTAACCTTTTCTAACATGAGTAGTAAGGAATATTAAAAAACCCAAAAACTATATAATGAATCATTTAAAAAAGGGGCAATGAATTCAAACATTCCATATATGACTAAACAGTATGATGATTAAGTAATCAACATTATCCTATATATAATCTGAGAAGATTCTCTATTTAATATGTATATCCATTACTGAAAAAAAATTACTTATACAAAAATATTATTTAGACTGACTAATTCATCATGTGCTTCCATGAAATTTTATTTTATTTTTTTATATCTTTGAGAAATAATATTCTGAATATTTTTCAAGGATAAACATAAAGATAATGAATCAACCAAAGTTGAGCATAATTAGTTACATAAAAATATATCACTTCTAATTAGCACTCTCTCAGTTTTTATCTTACATTTGAGTTGTGTTTACATCGATCTATAAGTTCATAATCACATGATACTAAAATGTAACACCCCAAGATTTTATGAAAAATATTCCTTTTTATTTCATTAATGTCTTATGTTATACGCTACACCAAAAGGAGCTTTCACAACACACATCTCTGACCTGGCTTGAATTACACGCAATCGCGACCTTCCACGATAGCGTGTGTTGTACGCAACACCGAGTTTCACTAAAAAATGATATGCTATTAAAATATTATTAAAGCTAGCCGTTATGAATAGTAATAACCACTTTTTGAAATTATGTAAATTTTATGGACTTTATTTTTGGATTCGTAATATCGAAATTATCTTAGGGTGAAATTTTGGTACTTTTCGGATAGCTTTCATTTTCTGATAATTAATGAAAATTACTAAATTTTAATTAAAAACAACTTTTTTAATCGAAATAATTAATAGTGATAAATTATTAATTTGAGTGGTTTTAAATTATATTTAGAATATATTTTTACAATTCAATACAATATTGGTCATTGGATGTAATTTCACATTTACACCAGACATAAACAAATGTTAATCTTTTGATAGTTATTATCTCATAAAAACACGCTATTTGTTGTGACAGCGGAAATTAATTATAAAATTAATTAATGCAACATATATGTTGGGAATTTTGTAAAATAGAAATCATTTTTGAACTTGGAATATCAATTATAGCTTAGGGTGAAATTTTGGCATTTTTCTGAAAAACATCAATTTTGATGAATAGTGAAACTACTAAGTGGTAGTTAAAAAAATTAATTTTTTCATACATCTTAATTTTACCGCTTCTGTGAATGGAATTTAAAAAATCCAAAAGACACGATTGATGTCAGTAAGTAAAATGTGGTTCAACGAGATGAAAATAATTTTTGGTGAATAGTAACTTTTTACTTTTATTTACCACGGTGAAAGCTAAATAGGGTAATTAAGGGTAAAAATGATATTAATATTTCCCTAACACATGTCATAATCCTTTTGGACAAGTGTATATTGACCAAAAACAACCTTAGGTGTAAAATATTATCATTTAGGCCCACATAGATTAGATTAGGACATTTATTATTATTTAATTCAAAGAAGAGTTAAAAGAGTTAAAATCAAAGTTTATTTACTAAAACATTTTTAATATAGGGATATACATAATATAATTTCAACTATAAATATTAATTAGAAAGATAAAAAGATTTCCTACATAATGGTATTTTATTTCTAATTTTTATACTTTAAATAATTCAATTTATTTATGACACAACGATGATGCAGTAATTACCATTTTAAGAAAATATTAACATAATTGATGTTATAAATGCCCAAATAAATGTAATTTGAGACTTTTTATGACTTACACTAATTTTCTAGGTTAATATGACATGTTATTGTTGATTTAAGTAACTTGGTTCGAACTTATCTTTCTGGTAGAAATTTCATAAAAATCATGTACCAAATAGTGTCAAAATTGACATAAATTAGTTTTTAAAACAAATATTATATTATTAATTGTTATTAATTCCTAAAAATATAAGGTTCGGCCAAATGAATTAGATAAGGGTAGATATATTAATTATAAATAACTTGGGGTTCGTTTGGCTTGATATAGTATGTTTATTAACCATATAGTGTAAGAAAACAAAAAGACATGGTAAAAGTTAAATTATTTAACTTAGAGTTAAATCTAATTGATAAGGTTAAAATAATAACCTAAACTTGTCTAAATCCGATTGGATGAGAGGATGTCAACCCATCCCCACTTTATCTTCGAAATAAGACCATTTGGAACCATTATAAACCTAATTTGACCTTAATATAAAATAATATTTTAAGATTTTGTTAAGATGCCCCTCTCCTCCCTTATAATAGGGCACCTCCTCCCTCTCCTACTCACACCAATTTGAGCATTAAAGCTCGTCCAAACCTTGCCAAAATCTCTTCTCCACTTCCCTAGTATCATCCTAGAGGTCCTGTTCTTCTTCAAAGACCATCCTTAGTTCTTTAAGTGGAGGATAAGTGAATGCGCGTTAAAAATAGGAGGTTTAGACACATACAAAGCAAGTCAGACCTTAGGTAAGGGAAATATCACAATCTCATTTATATCCGAGATTGTTTATATTTGGTATTTACTGGGGTGAATTTTATCATCCACATCCATGTTCCCTCAATATGTAATATTGTGTCCATCCACTTAAAATAGTTTAAATCCAATTTTATCCTTCGGTGAGTTTTTAGTAAAGAATAAGAAAGAAATCTTTTGTCATTTTTCATACGAGGTAATTTTTGACTTTTCTGACAAAAGTAAGAAGAATTTATTTTTTAACTTATATGGCATGAATGGATTTTTAAAACATAATTTCCAAGAAGCTTCCTTTAATAGTTTTCAAGTTTATTTTTAATCAACTTCTTTTATTTTAAAGTCGTATGACATGTTATGAAAGGAAAAATGTTTTTGAAGAAGAAAGGATATTTTCCTCAAGAATGGAGTTCAAGGGTTTTATCAAAATTATTTTCCATCTAATATAATAAAGGGTTCTGTTTTTATCCCTATTATTACATTCATTTGATCATGTTGTGATGGAATTATTTTTATGAATTCCTTTATCTTGTATGAATTGTTTTATGATGTCATGATGTTTAAGATTCCCATTTGTATTACATGGGTTATACAATGATGTATGATTTATGATTTTGTGGAACACATAAGAATAGTATCATTATGAGATGCGTGGGACCTATATCTCCCTCCAATGCATTGGGTAAAGATTATATATCTCATGAGACAGACATGGCTGGAATGGTAGATTATACCGGTTCAGTGAAACATGACTGAAATGAGGGTAACTCGGTTTCGAAAGGGACATTGTCCACTAAGATAGTGTTGGCAATGAGTATTGACTAACAAAAAATGATTCTCTATGATTATGTGTGTATGACACAAAGTTTCATGTTTTATGTTTTGATTATTGGAATTTTATTTCAATACTATGATTTATCCCATGTTATGAAATTGTGCTCTCTTTTGCAGGTTATGATTGCAAAAAGTTATGTTCTTATGAATATGATGTGATTGATTTTTTTCTTTTGTTTACCCTTACTGAGAATTTGAGCTCACCCTTTTATGTTTTCTTTTCCCCAGGATATAAAGAAATGTTTTAGGTAAAAAAAGGGAAGATCTTTATGGGAGATATTGAAGATCTTTCACCACGATTAGAAGATTACGTCCCGAGTTTCCAAATACACTAAACTATTACGATCCTTGTGTGTGTGTTTTTGTTATGTACTAAGTATTCCGAAAATGTAATGTAATGTCCATGTAATTCAAGATTAGGGTCTCTACAGTTGGTATCAGAGAAAAGGTTTAGTCAACCTTTGGAAACTAGGATCTGAGAACGTTAGTGAGATCCCTAGAGATATTTCTAAGGCATGTCTAGGGATGTCCCTAAGGATAAGTATACGTATAGGATATAGTCCTAGAACTATGGTAACGATCTTAGAATTTAACCTAAAATATTAGATATTAAGGGTACTCCCCCTTTACTATGTTGTTTTCCCTAGCATGATTTTTTCCTCTCACACTATTCTTTTTGGGTTTTAGATGATGGTTGGAACCCGAACGAACCGTGTTGATCACTGTAATGGACAATGCAATGATTGTCCTCCTGAACAAACAAATGTTATGGGAGATGGAGTGCAAAATCTTATTGCTATACTTACACAAGCTATGAATCATTCTGGGCTTCCAAATGAGCAGAGAAGGGAACAATATTCTATTGAGTCCTTCATGAGGCAACGTCCACCTTCTTTCAGTGGGTCTTCCGATCCACTTGTTGCTGAACAATGGATCAGTACCACTAAAAAGATATTTTCAGTTCTTCAATGTTCTGAGCATGATAAAGTCATCTTAGCAGTATATTGTTTGGAAGGTGAAGCTGATCAATGGTGGAATCTTATCAAGAATACGAGTCCATGAGATGGAATTGAGTCCATGGAATGGGACGAGTTCAAGAACTTGTTTTTCAGTAAGTACTTCCCTAGTATTCATCAAACAAAGATGGAAAGGGAGTTTCTTCAGCTGAAGCAGAAGGATGATGAATCTGTTGATATATACGAAGTGAATTTTACAAGACCTGCAAGGTACGCATCTGGCATTATCATCCAGCCTGAATGTAAAGTTGATCGATTTTTCAGAGGCTTAAAACCATGTCTTCAAAGGGAATTAGCTATAAGAGACTTCAGTAGCTATGAAGAATTTGTGCGTTGTGCTATCAAGGTAGAAATGGAAGTTGGTGTTACATATCCATCTCATGGTTTTGACAAGAAACGAAAGATGGAGTTCAAGGAGAAATCTCAGAATAATGGTGAAAAGAAGATGAATGTTTCCTTATGCTCAAAGTGTGGAAAGAAGCCTGGTGGAGATTGTATTAAAGGGACTATAAAATGTTTTAAGTGTGGAAATAAAGGTCATCGAGCACCTGAGTGTCGAGGTAATGGAAAAAGGGTTTCTAATGATGTGAATAAAGAAAACACTGCAGATAACGTACCACCAACACTTCAATGCTTCAAGTGCAAGGAAATGGGGCGTTATGCTAATAAATTCCCT
The DNA here is from genome assembly GCA_963277665.1 of Viscum album. Lineage (NCBI taxonomy): Eukaryota > Viridiplantae > Streptophyta > Magnoliopsida > Santalales > Viscaceae > Viscum > Viscum album. Next base: position 67,052,478 of record OY728126.1, read on the forward strand.
AATCCAAGGGTTAGTGATGATCAATATGAGCAACCAATGAAGGTAAAGGACAAAGGGAAGTCACATGTGATCACTATTGGTGATGTTGAATATGACAACAATGTGTTGGGATGATTAAGTGTTTATGTAATGGGATTCCAAAATAATGTGGTAGCATAAAGTATTGGAATATTTATGTGTTGTTCTAATGTGGTATTCAAAGTGATTGAGATATTTTTTGGAAATAAGATGATATGCGCATAATGAAGGGAAAATGAGAAAATGAAATATTTAATAGCATTCATGAGCTCATGATTGATATAAGGACTAAGTGAGATCATGGTTTGAGTATATAGAATTTTGAGGATTTTGATATGTGGAAAGTGTTAACTTTTAACTGCATTCATGTTTTCACTAAGTTTCAATGGGTATTCAAGAGAATACATGATTACGGACTTTGAATGTTTGGAATGTGACCAACAAAACATATCTTATGTTATATGGGGATCAACGATGGTATTAAATCTCTGGTAATCGTTTTCACTATGTTATGAGAGTGGACTGCAGTATTATGGATAAGCCTAAAGATTGGAATGGATTATGTTGGACATAAGTTAGTATTTTTAAGGATAGAAGTTTTTTCGATATTATTGATGGGATGTTATAGTAATATAGTTTTGGAAAAAGGACAACCTGCAGGACGGGCGACAGCACATCGCGTCGGACAAGGCTTTGGGAATCGAACCCACAACCAAAGTGCGACTGGCCTTTATCGCCTACCACTGGCCTACAGGAAATCCCTGTTTAGTAGAAACTAGTTTTATTATATTAAGCAGTATGATATATAATGTATAAGTCCATTTTAGGAACCATATATGATTAATCTCACTATAGAATGACTTATGTATATTTAATAACTTTTGCTAAACCTTTTGTTTGAGACAGATGGAATGACCCGTCATTCTATCACATGATCCGCTAACACTTCACGAATAACAAATTTAACTTCATTTATTTAAGAGATAAAGTGGAAATTGTTCAAGGCACGAACAACAATGAGATTGTACCAAAATAAAGTATGTATTTATTCTAATTCAAATTCTTCAACTATAGGGAAACGATCTTGAAAACCAAAAATGTTGTCCTAGTGCTCTTATATCTGATTAATAAGATGGTACCTTAGTTCATCACAAATTTATGGCTTTGTGATTGCTAGCATTTCCATAGCCATGTTCTCTACCACTCTCCATCAGAACATGATGGTTAGATATTTCTTCCATATCCATATTTTCACCTATGTGGAAACCCAGTGATTAGTTTATTTGGGTAACCGTTACGTTTCATATATTCATTTTTAAAGATTGGTTTTGGTATTCCTTTTTACGATGTGGGTTTCTATCAAAGAAACTTTTGAATAGTAAACCACTTATAACCCCGACGAATTTCGAGGGCGAAATTCCATTTAAGGGCGGTAGAATGTAACACCCCAAGATTTTATGAAAAATATTCTTTTTGATTTCATTAATGTCTTGTGTTATAGGCTACACCAAAAGGAGCTTTCACAACACACATCTCTGACCTGTCTTGAATTACACGCAATCACGACCGTCCACGATAGCGTGTGTTGTATGCAACACCAAGTTTCGCTAAACAACGATATGCTATTAAAATATTATTAAAAATAGCAGTTATGAATAGTAATAACCACTTTTTGAATTTTTGTAAATTTTATGGACTTTATTATTGGATTTGTAATAACGAAATTAGCTTTGGGTGAAATTTTGGTACTTTTCGGATAACTTTCATTTTCTGATGAATAGTGAAAATTACTAAATTTTAATTAAAAACAACTTCTTTAATCGAAATTATTAATAGTGATAAATTATTAATTTGAGTGGTTTTAAAGTATATTTAGAATATATTTTTACAATTCAATACAATGTTGTTCATTGGATTTAATTTCACATTTACACCAGACATAAACAAATGTTAATCTTTTGATAGTTATTATCTCTTAAAATCACTCTATTTGTTGTGACTGTGGAAATTAATTATAAAATTAATTAATGCAACTTATATGTTGGAAATTTTGTAAAATAGAAATCAATTTTGAACTTGGAATATCACTTATAGCTTAGGGTGAAATTTTGGCATTTTTCTGAAAAACTTAAATTTTTGATGAATAGTGAAACTACTAAGTGGTAGTTAAAAAAATTACTTTTTTCATAAATCTTAATTTTACCGCTTCTGTGAATGGAATTTAGAAAATCCAAAAGACACAGTTGATGTCTGTAAGTAAAATGTGGTTCAATGAGATGAAAATAATTTTTGGTGAATAGTAACTTTTTACTTTTATTTACTACGGTGAAAGATAAATAGGATAATTAAGGGTAAAAATGATATTAATATTACCCTAACAATGTCATAATCCTATTGGAATAGTGTATCTCGACCAAAAACAACCTTAAGTGTAAAATATTATCATTTAGGCCCACTTAGATTAGATTAAGACATTTATTATTATTTAATTCAAAGAATAGTTAAAAGAGTTAAAATCAAAGTTTATTTACTAAAACATTTTTAATATAGGGATATACATAATATAATTTCAACTATAAATATTAATTAGAAAGATAAAAATATTTCCTACATAATGGTATTTTATTTATAATTTTTATACTTTAAATAATTCAATTTATTTATGACACAACGATGATACAGTAATGACCTTTTTAAGAAAATATTAACATAATTGATGTTATAAATGCCCAAATAAATGTAATTTGATACTTTTTATTACTTACCTTAATTTTCTAGGTTAATATGACAAGTTATTGTTGATTTAAGTAACTTGGTTCGAACTTATAATTCTGTTAGAAATTTCATAAAAATCATGTACCAAATAGTGTCAAAATTGACATAAATTAGTTTTTAAAACAAATATTATATTATTAATTGTTATTTAATTCCTAAAAATCTAAGGTTCGGCCAAATTACGTAGATAAGGATAGATATATTAATAATAAATAACTTGGGGTTTGTTTGGATTGATATAGTATGTTTATTAACCATATAGTGTAAGAAAACAAAAAGACACGGTAAAAGTTAAATTATTTAACTTAGAGTTAAATCTAATTGATAAGGTTAAAATAATAACCTAAACTTGTCTAAATCCTATTGGATGAGAGGATGTAGACCCATCCCCACATTATCTTCGAAATAAGACCATTTGGAACCATTATAAACCAAATTTGACCTTAATATAAAATAATATTTTGAGATTTCCCTAAGATGCCCCTCTCCTCCCTTATAAAAGGGCACCTCCTCCCTCTCCTCCTCACACCAATTTGAGCATTAAAGCTCGGCCAACCCCTGAAAAAATATCTTCTCCACTTCCCTAGTATCATCCTAAAGGTCCTGGTATTCTTTAAAGGCCATCCTTAGTTCTTTAAGTGGAGGATAAGTGAAGGCGCGTCAAAAAAGGAGGTTCGGACACTTACAAAGCAAGTCGGACCTAAGGTAAGGAAATATCACAATCTATTTTTTATCTGTGATTGTTTATACTTTGGTATTTACTGGGGTGAATTTTATCATCCACATCCATGTTCCCTCAATATGTAATATTGTTTCTATCCACTTAAAATAGTTTAAATCCAATTTTACACTTCGGTGAGGTTTTAGTAAAGAATATGAAAGGAATCTTTTGTCGTTTTTCATACGAGGTAATTTTTGACTTTTCCGACAAAAGTACGAAGAATGTTTTTTTTAACTTATACGACATGAATGGATTATTAAAACATTATTTCCAAGAAGCTTCATTTAAAAGTTTTCAAGTTTATTTTTAATCAACTTCTTTTATTTTAAAGTCGTATGACATGTTATGAAAGGAAAAATGTTTTTGAAGAAGAAAGGATATTTTCCTCAAGAATGGAGTTCAAGTATTTTATCAAAATTATTTTCCATCTAAGATAATAAAGGTTTATATTTTTATCCCTATTATTACATTGATTTTATCATGTTGTGATGGAATTATTTTTATGAATTCCTTTATCTTGTATGAATTGTTTTATGATGTCATGATGTTTAAGATTCCCATTTGTATTACATGGGTTATGTAATGATGTATGATTTATGATTTTGTGGCTCACATAATAATAATATCATTATGAGATGGGTGGGACCTATATCTCCCTCCAATGCATTGGGTAAATATTTTATATCTCATGAGATAGACATGGCTGGAACGGTAGGTTATACCGGTTCAGTGAAACAGGACTGGAATGAGGGTGACTCGGTTCAGAAAGGGACTTTGTCCACTAAGATAGTCTTGGCAATGAGTCTTGACTAACAAGAAATTATTCTCTATGATTATGTGTGTATTCCACAAAGTTTCATGTTTTATGTTATGATTATTGGGATTTTATTTCACTACTATGATTTATCACATGTTATGAAATTATGCTCTCTTTTTCAGGTTAAGATTTCCAAATGTCATGTTCTTTTGAATATGATGTGATTGATTTTTTTTCTTTTGTTTATGCTTACTGAGAATTTGAGCTCACCCTTTTATGTTATCTTTTCCACAGGATATAAATAATGGTTTTAGGTAAGAAAAATGAAATATCTTTATGGGAGATATTGAAGATCATTCACCACGATTAGAAGATCACGTTCTGAGTTTCCAAAGACACTAAACTATTACGATCCTTGTGTGTGTGTTTTTGTTATGTAATAAGTATTCTACAAATTTTATGTAATGTCCATGTAAGTCAATCTTAGGGTCTCTACATTAAATATATTGGATAATACTACATAAATCATTATATTCTTCTATACACCTCTTATCCAATGAATAATTGTTAAATAGGTTGTTTGTATCATGGATTGGTTTTTTTGTAGTTGTAACTGGAAATCCCAATCCATGTTATAGATAAATTAATCATCAAAAAATCATTCTTAGTAGTAATGGAAATTCAAGTACAAAATTTGTGAGCCTCATGTTTAGAGTGAAACACTTCTATTTCTTTTTTATGTAATATTTTCATGTTTAAATCCTTTTTGAAAATTAATTTTTTTCTTCATAAACTCATTCACATCTCAATAATCTGATTGATATCTTTCATCAATTAATATATAATTTTATTGGAGTTCTTATTTTTTTTAAAATAAATTATTTTTGACAACTTGTTAACATTTTTTATCAAATATTTGAGAAATATTCTAACAACATAAGATTATATAATTCCACTATTTTAGTTAATTGTGTTTTTTATAAACAACGGTAATTTTTTTATATAACTTATAAATCAGAATTTTTATGGGGAACTCAATTCCTTCCCCTCCCCTTGAGTTATACACACAAAGAAATAAATATATTTGAAATGAAATAACGATAATACATATGAATTAGTTATATTTTATTTAATCTATTATGGATGTTTTATAGGTTTTGTATGGTTTTTAAGTTGTTGAATATGTTTTTTAGGAAAATATGATTTCTTATTTTTTTATCATTTATGGGATTATGATAAATATTAATGTAATATTTTTAATGATAAGTGAATATGGAGAAAATTATTTTTCAAAATGAAAATTTTATATTTACCCAATAAATAATATAATTTTTCGCATTCATTATGTTGCATAAAATTTATTTAATTTTTTTAATTTTGAATGATTCTTTAGCGTTTCCTGATACATAATATTTGATTTTATTGTGTTGTATACACATAACATATTTTACTTTGTCAAATTTCTAGAATTCACGAACAATGGGTGGTTTATAATATTTTATGTTAATACATAATATCATTTAGTTTTCAAAAATCAATGAATATGGGGAACTATTAATTAATAATATATTATTGGGATTAAAGGAGAATTTATAATATATTATTGTTTTTGAGAATTGGGGAAATATATTCCTTAGAGAATAATATTATAAGAGTGTTTGGTTTAATAATGCTTGATAACCATATTTGTTTTTGTGGTTGGAAGACACAATGCAATGCTCAATGGACTTAGGAACATCACTGAATGACCAATTATAATAAAAAGAATGAATTGAGATGAATGAGGAAGATATTTCCTAATTAGTTCTCACTAATCCTGAAGAAGAGAATTTAAAAAACATGTGCATTTAATTAGAATGATATTATAAATCATTAAAAAATATATGTAATCTGATTGAATTATGTTTGGTCATACTATTTTTGAAATATCTATATCTAGGATTTGGATTTATGATCATTGCATTGAGTTTTCAAGTTTTAATTTAAGTAGATAATAAGATTTTATTTTTCCCAATCAACATACATATGATATTATATATATAATATAACACTATGTGATTAGAAATTTTAAATAAAATATTATTGAATGATTCTATATGGTGTTTTATTATCTTTCTTGATTGAACATTTAATTTCATTAGTTGGTTTGAATGAAAAAATATTCTTTATCCATATTTATGTGAGTTGAGAAATTTGTTAGATGTAGGTGGATATTTATCCTCATTATCCTACTAGGGAACTTTTTCATTCCCTAGATATCCATGTTTCAATAATGATTAATGATCTGATTATTTATCTATTTTCATTAGTTTAGGAAGAGATAATCATGTTATTGAAAAGGATATGTCTAAATTATTAAAATAATCAATAAAAATAATAAATATAAAAATTTTAAATGTATGCCTAATAATTATAGGAAAAATAATATTGTCGTGCACTAAAATGATTGAGATAAATGTTATGTTATAATACACATAAAAATAAGGAGATATTTAATGTACATAGTGAATCTCTTATTCTTAGTTAAAAACATTAGGTGGATCCAATTATAATAGAAGGAGTAGTCATTTTACTAGTAAAGTTTTAAAAATACTCCAAAATAGTTTGAGGTTATGAAACTATATGAGCTAGTAAATAATTTGCGTTGGTGATGAGGTAATGCATATGAATCAACCAAAAAAGTGGATGGTGGGTGAAATTTCAATATATGAAGAGGAGGATATAATAAAGTCTTTTATTTTTGCAGATATATTGGTTTGAGAATCACACAACATCAGATTTCATTGGCCAAAACAAGAGTGAGGAAGAAGACAAAATCTATAGGAAAGGCAAAGTCACCTAACAATGAATATTTATAATGATTTGAATATTATTCATTAATTATTTCTATTTATTATATAAATGGTTAAATTTTGTTATTGAATTTTATTATCTAATCCCATTTGGGAAAAAATCAAATTTATTGAATGATATTATAATTTATTGCTTCATGTTTTTTATGAATATCCCCTTCTTCCCATTTTCATTATTAATCAGATATTTTTCCTTCCAATTAATCATTAGATAAAACCCAGTAAGTTATGTTTAATGATAGGATTTTATATATATATATATTACATAACTTGTCAATATATAATTTTGACATATTTAATTTTAGAATTTTTGGTTTAGTGGAGTAGTGACTATTTCTCACTCATTTACGAAAATTTCATTCATTCTTTAATATTTCATCTATAGTGTCTCACTAACCTATAAGAGATAGTATCTGAAAACATAAAATTAATTTTATTAATCATGGTATATAATTTGGAAAAATTATTATTCAACTTCTGTTTATATGTATAAAAAGCTCAATATATTATGGTACATATATCATTTTTATAAATAAGGAAATTATGTAATGTCAATTATCAAATTTTTTACAATAATACAATAACTATTTTTTATAATAGATTTACATGGTTTCATATTTGTTTTCCATGAACAAAATTATTTCATCAATACAAAATAAAAGACTCTAAATAAGCATCTTGTTTTCATTATTTATTATTCGTTGATGTTTGCATCTATTTCTCTACTATTTAAACATTTTTTCTTCACTTTTCCAACATTACCTCACTATTCAAAATAGATTTATTATTTTCAACATGTATTTTTTGCTCAATTTTTGAGAACCTATAATTACACCTCCTTCATTATGGGATCAACCCTACAAATAGTTTCTCTATATTAAAATAGGTTTATAAATAAGAAATTATTTTGTGTAATGAACTAGAAGACACATACCTTAAGAAAATAAAGTATCAAAGACCTTGTCCCTTTTATACTCTATCATATATCTAATATCAATTTTATACTAACCCTAAATGAGAAATTAAGAATTATATTTAACTATATCATGAATAAAAATGTATTATACTTCATGGATGCACACATGTTGTTGGTAATTATTAAATCAGTTGGATAGATCAACATAATTTAATATGCATCCATATATGAATAATCTCAATATGGTATTTCTCTTAACCCTTATAGTTAATAAAACAGTTTTAATGAAAAATTTTGATTCATCCAAATATTTTTGACATCGAATTGGAAAACCCAATCTTTGAATATAAATTTATTACTCGAATATTCTAAAAAAATCATCTGAATTTATAAACCTCATATAATCCTGACACTATCATTTTTATAGAAGAATTAATTTTCATATATATAAATTATTTATAATTTTCAACAAACCATGTGTTTTCACATTTTTTATTGAAACTCAACATTTCACCCTAATCCTATACAAAATACATTTTTAAATTTTTTTTGGAAAATATATATTTTCAAAAATCAGATGGAAAGTTCATATTTTGAAACAAAATATAATGGAATCTCCCAATTTTCAAAAAATTTTCATAGTTAAAAATAATATCAAAGAATAATCTGAAAAAAAAATTTATAACCATATTTACCAAGGTATAAAACATATATTCACTACTTTAAATATGTAATCTTCACTCCATGGATTATGTATTCCCTTTTAAAATGAGTTATATAAATATTGTATTAAGAAAATGAATTATGTATTACCCACCAACTCAATATAGATGAATCGTAGATATTTGAAAAATAGATCTCATAAATATAAATTTTAAATATTCTTTCACAGATAACATGCACTAAATCTAAACAATCCAATTAATTCTATTTATAGAAAAAAAAACTCTATCCAAGGAAATTTTTCACCAATCCAATTTCATAAAAAATTATATTTTTTTGAATAAAATCTTCCAAAATCTATCACATTTTCATAGAAAAAATCATGAAAATCAAATTTCTTTAAATACATCATCAACCAACGAAACACATTCCATTACCCATTAGTTTTATATGTATAATAATTTACAAATTAAAATAAAATTTTAAATTCAAAATAATTATGGTTATGTAAAAATATTAATTTTAGTAAAAATCATTACATTGAAAAACTAAACCAATTAGATTACCTCCAAAATTTCATATAAATCCTGGGCCGTTAGTCATAAATATAACATTATCAATGAAAACATAATTTAATATTATCCAATTTTATAATATATATTGAATAATTCTCCCATAAAATTTCAATCATTAAATCTCCCAAATACATGATCCAACATCGAACAGATGGATAATTCTATAAATATTGAAAATGACAGAACAAGAAATCCTTAATTAATACTCATCGATCGAAAGATCTAACATCTCTATAATTGTTTCTCAGATATGGTTAGATAAAATTGTAAAATATATATATTTTATACTAAAGATCTAATATCAAATCCACAATCTACACAAATGAAGTACTAAATAGGTGATGAGTGATTGAAAAAATTTTCATTTAATTAATTGATAATAATCTGAAAGCGTAAAAGAAGAATAATGAGGAATTTTCAAAATATTAAAGTGATAAATGGTTAATATTAATCACTTTAATTTAACTACACAATCATCATTCTGGGTTCTTATGACTATTCAGTTTACCACTCTTTATTTACTATTTTTATAAAATTGAAATTAATTGTTTCCATGAATAGTCATTAGGATTATGTAGTTGAATAAACATTATATACACCATATTAAATGCAAAATAAATGTTCTTAATTCATAATCCATGGGTTTATGTAACCACAAATTCTTTCCCTTGCAACCCCTAAAAAATATAATGATTAGTCATAAATAATGATCAGTTATATAACATTGGATATACTTATAAAATCTGTATTCAAAAATTACACAGAAATATTCCAAACTTATATAAATAATTCTATTTATATATAAAATAAAACTAGGTTGTTGAAATTATAATCACTATAGTATTTTTCATACTATACAAATTAATGGTTTATTTTATCAGTAAATAACATCAGATATTAACATCATATATCAATATCTATTTCTCAATTCTATTCCCAAATCATTCCATCATAAAATTTTCAATCTTGGATTTTCTACCAATTCTAATGATCCCAAATAGATCTATCCACATAAAGTGAATTGGGTTTTATGTCAATTGGGTCCCATATCAAGACCTATTCAAGATTAAATTGATATTTATACCAATAATTTAAATAGAAAATATATTGAACTATAGTACAATGATGTGGATGAATTAAATGTTATACCACTTCCCAAATATGTCCAAAAATATCAGATGATTTATATATGATTATAAATCATCCCTTACTTCTCTTTCCACCCATCACGTAACATATTAATCACTTTGATGAAAAAATGGTATCCTAAATTAAGTATCAAAGTGTTTCTTTGATAATAAACATATCACTTCAACAAAATCTATTCTACAATTATATGCCTCCATATTTACTAAAATCGAGTTATTATATGTTTCATATAACAAGATCATAAAATAGTATTTCCACTTATCACAACCCAACATAATGTTAATTAAAGACCTCAATAATTAATTATTTAAATGGTTCTATCTGTATTTATGACTAAAAATTATTATTATAAATGAACTCCACCAATATATGGGCTTCTTCATATGAAATAATCAAGAAAATACACCTAGAGGATATCCTCTAAAATAGGAATATCCATCTTTGTATAACTATCCATTATGGAATGATAAGCTATACTCATATTCCACTATATCTCCATATCATTTTGAGTTCCCTTAGATATTATATATGTAAAATAATGATATATATCAATTATAGTTAACATAGAATGTCTATTATTTTAGGTAAATTCATATAGAAAAATTATAAAGATATTTTCAATTGAAAATTTCACTCTTATATATATGTAATTTAATAATTTTTCTAGCGGATCAAATTCTACCCAATTCCCATCTTGTATTTCTTGTTTAATTAGTCATTTAATCATGAAATACTTATTCATTTACATCATATTCCATGACGGAATATGAAAAGTGCTAAAAAAACTCATTAATTCATTTTTTCATTGCATTTACTGAAAAAAAAATCAAACAACAAAAAATATATTTAACAACTTACCACTTCCATGATGATCACGTGAATTGATGTCTTATATGTTAATATATCTTGGTACCTTTATTATTTATATCCCAACTCAAATGGTGATAATATTTCATAACAAAGCTACTTAGATCCACATGATCCACCATTAACAATCTTAAATGATGGACTCAATCTATTATAACTGACCATCCCCAGAAATTGTACCATCCATTTATGGTGTAACTGTTCGAATTAAATGCATCATTAAAAAATTCATCCACCTAACTCTATCTTTAAATATGAATTCCACAATTAAGATAGAAAGAACCACATCATCCTCTATCTACTTCACCTCCATGTGAAAGCCAATTAATAATTTTATCATCTACCAATGTAACCCAAAATTTTTTACATCTCGTGTGGGAGTTTCTGACTCAAATAATAATTACCCAAATTAACTTTTATCAATATAAATATAAGATTAAAAGAAGTATTCTAATTTTATTCATCTAATATGAACGACCCAAAATATGTTATATTTTTTTTCTGAAAATTTACTTAAAAATTTTATGTGTTATATGATGACTAAAATTATATACATGAATTAAATACCATTAACTCTTCAAGGAATAAAAAATAGAAATTAATTCAATCCCAATAATAATAAAATTCATATCACGTTTATTCTATTATATAGACATATAGACCATATTATTACTTATTTCTATCAATAATCATCCAATAATAAATGAAATTTATTAATATAAAATTAATAACCAAAGTATGATATGGGGAGAATATATATTGGAGATTAAATAAGACACTTTCTTTACATCTCAAATGCTTCCAAGATAATTCAATAACACTCAATAATCTCTTCATTTTGTGTTAAATATTTCATCATAAAATTTTCAATGTACTATATTTCCTCATACATATTGTAATCCCAAATAAACATAGTAACTCCAATTCAGTCATTGATTTATCATAAGAAATCTCTCTATTAACTGTATTAGGAAGAGTCTGTGTTTCATTATTTGAAACAATATTTCTAGGTAACATCACCTATTGAACCCACCATATTAGTAAATTATTTTTTCATACATCTCATAATCATGAGATAATCCATATAATATTCTTCATGTTTCATTAGGAATATTAATTTGATTATGAATATAACATAATAGATTCAAAAATAGTTATTATATGGTATCTAGGTATATGTGGGAAATATATTTCATTACTTATATAAATACAACAAATACATTGAATATTTGGAAATTCAAGGCTAAAAACAAATAATTGATAAATAGAATCCATAAATATATTTATAAAATATAATATTCCTTTATTCTTGATATTCTTTACCTAGACTAAAGAATAATTTAGGAGGAACAAAAATATATTTTCAGCTAGTTAAATAAATCCAATATTTTTTATATTGATTTTTTCCTCACTAAATGGTCTATATTTTTATAGTCTATTTAAATCCTCAAACTATCATTGAACATCTTGATGAAAAAACCCATTTTAATATAATGTGAAACACTCAATCAAAATAATATTTTCTCTAATGTGTTTGTAACTACACATTTAACTCACATAACTACACCAGTTCCACTATTAACTTGGTTTGTATTTTTATGGTATTAATTTTCTAATTGGGATGTAAATGTTGACTATAGAAGATCAACAACTAGGGAAGTATTCATTATCAGAAATAATTATTTATGGTAGAAATAAAGAATCAAAATTCATTAACTCTCTATATGTATTACGATTAGTAAATTTTCATAACTCAAAACACTACTCAACTTATGTGGATGAAAACTAAATTGGATTAATTACTTTATAAAGTATACTTACCCTTACTCCTAGGTTGTGATAATATAAGCACAATCATTGAAACTGGGAATAATTTTGCAAAAGACTCTTTCAAAACATATTGATATGAAATATCATATCATCGGGTAGAATGCATAGAATAATGAATTGATGTTTAAGTATGTCCAATCATCGGAAGAAGTTGCTAACATTTTCACAAAACCCTTAACAAACGATTCATTTTCTAAATTGATGTTTAAACTTGATTTCCAACCATTTTCCCATCAAGATTGTGGTATTTGTTTCTATCCCATATCCCATATTACCTTTGGATTGTATTTTAAAGGGGAATATTCTTCCATAAATAAAGTTTTTAATTTAAAAATAGGGAGTTTGGGGTAATATGTGAATTCAGCATTATTTTGTAAATTAAATAATCAAAATTTTTGTAATAGTGAATGTTGGAGAAGAATTGTTTTTTATAATTTCAAGATTATGAAGATTTGAAGAAGGAAAATGAAAAAGGTTTTCATAGTCACTACTTATAGGCATCATTATTTTTTCTATCAATGATCCTTGTTCTTATATTGAGTTATATCACCTAGGATTATAATTAAAAATAAAAAATCAATTTCATAAGAAAACAGGGTTTATTGATTTATGAAACATGGTTAAAAAAATCTAAATAGGGACATTTTTAGCACTAAGATGATGATAAAGGTGGTTAGTTTGAAATTTTGTCTTTTTTTTATGAAAGTTAATGATGAAAAATTAAAGGAAAAACACCACCCTTTTTATTTGGTGGAAATTATACTGACTATTATTTTTAGGAAAATCAAAACCACTATGTCTATCATAATGAGGATATTCTCATTGAAGGAAACGGTTCTGATCTGACTCACATTTAGTCATGAATAGTATAAGATCATAATAAGGAATTAAACATTATCTGTAAGGAGAGAATCAATCGCATGAAGAATGTATCTTAATAGATGTAAATATTTATCAAATGTACACTAAATCCAGTATAAAAAAAGTGATCATATCAAATTTTTCATGACTATGATAAAATTTAAAAGTGATAGAACTTTTATGATTCATATTTCATAAATCAAAAGATAAATTAATAAATTATTATGAAATCTTACCAAAATAAAATGGGGGAGAAAAATCGTCATAACGATTGAATTCTAATAAGAATAGGTTCTTACTCAAATGATTGTTCCTAGGACAATTGTATCTAGGATAATCATACCCAAAATTATCAAGATGATCATATCCCATCCTATAATACTCTTGAAAATCAGATTTTTTCTGATAAACAATGAAATAGGTTCTTGTATGATCTGATACATTCAATAGATTCAATCATATGTCCCACATTATAATGATCGTTAACATATTTAGAGTCATGATAATGATGTTCATTTGAATATAAGCATAAGTTTTATGTTGTATCAAATTATGAGAAGAAATATGTTTTTATCAGACTCGATATGTCATCATAATTAGAGGATGAATTTCTTGAGACCGTGAATGAATAGAAAAGAAAATAAGATGATCAATAATGTAATCAACCATTTTAAATAGGATGAATTTATATTTATTCATTTAAGTGGTTCATGGGAAGAATTGATAATGTAGAAGTGATTCAAGAGGAGAGAAAAATGATTTTGATGAATAAGCATTCAAGGGGGAGCATGACCTTCAAAATTATGATAGTAATCAATTGATAAAGATTGTCATTTTCAATACTAAAAATGGTATCCATTTCTTCATACATATATAATAAATTGATATAGTGAAATGTTTTGAAATAAATCAGATTCTGGAAAAATAGACTCGTAAATTGAAAATGGCTCGGGAATTGAAAAAAATAGTCCAAGATAATTTTTAATGAAGAATAAATAATCTTTGAGGAGAGTTGATGATGTCAAAATAAAGTCAATATATTTGGGGAAATTGTGATTTGGGTGAATTTAAATGGGAGATAAATATTTTGGGATTCCCACCAAAACATTCATGGGTCAACTATAAAAGGGTATGTATACATTTCACATTTTATAACTAATTTATTATTCACCACTAAATAGACATAAGCTATATGTTTTTAGATAGAAAATGTGGATTTATGTATTGAGATTATTTTTGAAAATATTTTGATGGATTGATGTGAAAGAGAAGGTACAATATCAAAGAATTGTTTTCTGTTCATCATCATACTCAGTGATTATAATACTCATATAAATAACATATTAGGATTTTCAATTTTATTTTCCTTATTAAAGTATCAGTATGGATAGATAGATTTTTTATTTTCGTTATGATATATTCAGACTAATTATAAATCACATAGGGATAATAATACTAAGTATTCCATACGTATAATTTAAGTGGTTTTGATTCATCTCTATTCTATTATTTTGAAGTCATATTTTTCATAATTTGGATAATCATTCATAGAAGAATTATACTAGGATGAATCATATCAAGGTGAATCATACTTGGAGGAATCAGACCATGGATAATTGTACTGGGAAAATCAGACCGATTTTTACATAAAAAATTCCAAGATGTTCTTACCATCTTCTATGTATGAAATTAATGATGTGTTTTCAATTGAATAAAATTTTTAAATTGAAAATAAGAACAAGTAAAATATGTTGTTACACAAAATTAATATTAACCTATTTGTGATAATATTTTGGACACATACATTTTTATTGTCTTCAAACTACTATAAATAAAAAAGGGTGTTTTCATGACCCGTCCCCAGGGGCCCATGCCATGACTGCCCCAAGCCCGCCTTACATATGCCAGGGGCTGGCCACTAGCACCAAAGGTGTAAATCTGAAAGACTAGGAAGGAATTTCCTTTAAAATGTGTAAACACACACAACAATGTCTGAGATGGAAGTAAAACACTAATAAAAACTATATAAAAAGGAGTGATGAAAAGTAAAAGGGGTTGGAAATACAATCCCAACAAGATAAATCAAGTACAACCTAAAAACAAGTACAAATGAAGAAAAGTAAGGAAGCTACTGGGTCTTCCTAGGGGGATACCTACCTAAAGGGTTGGTGAAAAAAATAGCTTCGGCACTCCATGTACATCAGTCTCCTCTGTGTACCGACTCATCATAAGCTCCACCTCTGTGTACCATCCAGTCATGCTACTCTGATCCTCAGTCAGCGTTGTCCGTCATCTGCAACCAACACAACGAGGTGTGGGCATAGCTCATTCAGGGCTGAGTATAATGATACTCAGTAGTGACCATGAGACCACCATGGTCTCTCAAAATTCAACAAGGATAAACCATAGAGTATCAAATCAATGGATAGCCATTACATAGGTATATGCCTATACATATACCTCAGTTATCAAGTAACACATCTCAATCATGAGGAAAACACATAATTCACTCACTAAGCTCACATATGTATACAACTTGTGTAGAGAGATAGAGATAATTTTATATAGCCACTGAATCAACTATGATGTCAGACCCACACAGTATCCAGGACCAGTGGTTAGAACTATCAGACCCACACAGGATCCAGGAAAAATAGTCGGAGCAGTCAGACCCACTCAGGATCCAGGAACAGTAGTCAGAGCTGTCGGACCCACAGAGGCTCCAGGACTAGTGTTTAGTGCTGTTGGACTCACACAGGATCCAGGTATAGTAGTCAGAGCTATCAGACCCACATGGGATTGAGGACCAGTGGTTGGTATTGTCGAACCCACATAGGTTCAAGGAACAGTAGTCAGAGCAAAACTAGCCACAGGGTTCCGACTAGAGAATGCATGATTCTGGGAGGGTTTTCTCCTCAAGCCAAGAGTCGATATTTCAACTGCCACAATGTCCCATGAAGAATTAACTCGGAGGTCCGCCTCATCATAGGGGTCTCAACACAACAGATGGCTTGTGAATCGGACGCCCGATATGATTGTTATAAGCCTTATAGTCCCGGGGGCCCGGTTGGATTTGTGTACGATCCAACCTGAACATATCTCAAATATACTCCGAACTCGAGTGGGTTATTCTCAAAGGGACAATCACGTTCCAAGTATAACAGCACCGCTGAATGTTTGTCAAATAGACGTCAGGTGCAAAGATATGGCCAAAGAAAGTAAAGGGTCGGTAGTGGGCCCGGGTCCGGTACGACCCGGTCGAACCGACTCTACCTAACCCTGTCTGGGCCAACCCCGTCAGGGTTGACCTTATCAGCCCGCTAGGTTTGGCCCGGTTATCTGGGCCCGGGCGAGCTGACTGAGGTGGTGGTTCGTCCTCGAGGTCGCATCGTAGGAGGCTCATCCCGGAGGCCGGGGCCGATTTTGCTAGCGTTGCGAGGGGAATAGCTTGGTCGACATGTCCTAGAAGGCCGAGCTAGTTCAGTCAGCAATGCCATGAAGGATGTAGTGGGCTGGATCGGAGGGCCGGCGCGGCTCGGCCGATTCGGCCAGCAGCCGGGGTGCGGCCCGAGGAGGCTGGTGGAATGGCCAGGTAGGCCGGGTGGCGGTCCTGGCATGCTGCGTGTAGGCTGGCAGGGTGGGTAGGCAGGCAACCTTTAGGGCGTGCGGGAGGCTGCGGGCAGGCAGGTGGGGGCACAGGAGGCCGGGGGCAGGCCGACGGCGCGTACGGGATGGCCAGTAGGGTGTGCGGGCAAGCCAGGGGCAGGATGACAGGGCGCACTGGTGGCCGTGTGTAGGCCGGTTGGGAGCACATGTAGGATGGGGGTAGGCCGGAGGTGGGTGCCAGATGCTGAGGGTAGGCCCGTGGTGCACGCGGGCAGGCTGCGGGTAGGCAGGTAGGGTGCGGCCTGGCGGGTTGGCAGCGTTCGGCCAGGAGCACCGGTGTTCCGCAGGGCCGGCATGTTTCGTGGAGGCTGCAAGTAGCACGGGCTCTGTGGTCGCCACCTTCTTCTTTCTGTATCCTCAATGCCTTACCAAGGATTTTCTTAAACAAGAATGGCGGAGGGGTTGGGCCATGTTGGTTTGGCCCGGACCCTATGCGTTTAGGGTGATATCAAGATGCTCTCAAGTATGAAGCACAACAACCCTTGTTCTTCATTTTGAGAGAAAGGAATAACATGGGAAAAGATCATACATAGATAAAAATTAAACCCCTACTTTTGATTCGTCGTTCGTTTTTCATTGACGGAGTCACGGAAGTTAGTCGTCGAAGACATCTCATGATGGTTGAAGCCTCCAGGAAGAAGTTGAAGAAGTTCGGGATTTTTCATTCTTCGTCCTTCATTATTCATTGGGAGATGGGGTTCTTCATTGGAGAACTCTAATTCTCTCCAAGATCTCCTCTCCAATCTCCCACCATAAAGAATATGTCAAAAAAATAATAGATTGAAAAAATCTATTAATTTGTTGGAAAATATTCAAAATGGACTATTTAATTAGTTATGATCCCCTTAATTAATTTAAGGGGTTGGAACAAATTAATTAGGAGAGATTGGAATAACTAATAAAAATCAATTTGGGCCCATTTAATTAAAGGAAAGGTGGAGATGCTCTCCCTCATTAATGAGGGAGAGTTGTGAGGTTTTATTCTCCTCCATCAATATCGGGTCTTGCCCCATGTGGTACCTATATCGTAACCTCTCGCGGGAGGTTATGTCTAGGTGTGAACCACTACCATAACCTCACATTTTAGTTTATGGTGTATTGGTACCACATACAACTCCAAAGAGGAGGTTTTAACCACCAACACTCACATGGAGGCTCAAATAAAATAAAGTGTAGCTCACTTTATTTTGTTATTTTCTTCCATGAAAACCCAAAACTATCATTTATTCTCAACCAAATACCTTTAATGTGAAAGTCATCTTAAGATAATACTGGCAGTGTGAGTTCAACGGTGCCCTCAGATTTCAATTCCGAGCAATGGTTCAAAATTTATAAAAACCCACTCGTATATTTACTAAACATACCTAAAAAAACATCAGAAATTGATTCTGGGCTCACTCGGCCTCATAATCACACGCCGACAGTTTTTGTGGACTCTTAAAATTCCCATGTATTTATGAAAAATTTCCCAATGAAAATTTTGGGTCTTTACAATCTCACCACCTCAGGGATTTACATCCCCGTAAGCTAAAATCTAACTAATGGAACAAATGGGGGTACTGAGAATGCATCTGAGCCTCCTGATCCCATGTTCTCTCCTAGAGGTTCCGGTGCTTCCATCGAACGTGCACCAGAGGTATCCACCATCCACGAAGGACCCGATCATTTAGATCCTCAATATCTACTAGAACCTCTATGAAAGTATCTCCATCGTCAACGTCTGTCTCTCCATTGATGATGATGTGGGATGGTTTGTGCACGTATCACCTCAGCTGGGATACGTGGAAGACATCATGCACCCGGTGCAACTAAGGTGGAAGAGCTAGGTGGTATGCCACCTTGACTACTCTGCGGATGACCTGAAATGGTTTGATGAATCTGGAAGATAACTTTCTACCTCATCTAAATCTCTATAGACCTCATTGTGGTGAGACCCATAGAAAGACATGGTAACCATTTTTTATCTCTAGAGACCTCCATATCCTGTCCTCATACAACTTTTGAATTCCCTTTGCAGTCTTCATCTACTCCTGGATGATCTGCTTCTTCTCTGTGGTAGCTCGTACCATCTCCGGTCCCACTAGTGTTGACTCCACAGGGTCAGTCTGGCATAAGGGTTATCATCTCGGTCCCCCATAAAATGTTTCTAAATATGACATCCCAATAGTGGATTGGTTGTTTTTTTTTGTATGAAAACTCCACCAAAGTTAAGTGATCTCTCCCATTGCAACTGAAGATGAATACACAATCAAAAAGAAAGTCCTTGAGGGTATTAATGGTCTGCTCGGCCTAATCATCGGTCTGAGTACGGAAGGAAGTGCTCAGATGAAGCGGTGTCACGAAAGCCTCCTAAAACCCCTTCCATATTCAGGAAGTTAACCATGCATCAGAATAGGATACAATAGAAGAAGGTAGTCCATGTAGCCGAACAATATCCTACATGTAGAGGCATCCCAATCTCCCTACTGAACCTAGATCTCTGATCGGTAGGATGTGGGCCGACATGATGAGTCACTTGAAGATCACCCAAATGGAGTAGTGAACCCTAGATGTACATGGAAGAACCATCACGAAGTCCATGGATATCCCATACCACTTCCACTCTGGGGAATCTAATGGATGTACCAATCCTGTTGGTACCTGCTGCTCCACCTTCACATACTGACATGTGAGGCATTGAGAGACAAATTTTGCTACCACCTTCTTTATACCTAGCAGCGAGTGCTGTCACCGAAGGTCCTGGTACATATTAAACACTCATGGATGTACCGCTAGAGGGGATGTGTGGAACTCCCTCAACAATTCCTCATGAAGTGAAAATTGCACCATAGTATGTCCTCAGAAAATAACAATGTGCTTCCCACCTTTAGAAATATATTAGGTGCCTGCCCAGTGGATATCAGAGTGCATCGTGTCTCATGGTCAGCATCCCCATTTGTTCCTCCCCGACTCGCTGAAGAAATAGAGGAGTTACTATAAGAGACTGAAGGAAAGCTCCTCTATCTTGGTCTAGATAAGAAATATGTAAAGCAGCTAGCTACTCTATCGTCTCTCCTAGAAGTTGTCTACTAGGTCTCATACTAAGGGCATACGAAACAACGTTCCCCTTCCCTAGAGTATAGACTATCTCGAAGTCATAGTCTTGGAGGAACTCAAGACCATGCCATTGTCTCAGGTTTAGGTCCTTCTTAGAGAAGATATACATGTGACACTTTTGATCAGAGTATATGGTAAAACATTATCCCATAAGACAGTGTCACCATATCATCAAGGCAAAGACCACTGCTGCTAACTCAAGGTCATGGGTACCATATTTCACCTGCTGTAGTATCAGATACCAAGAACAATATGTGATCACTGCTCTCTCCTATATGAGTACACATCTTAGTCTAGTCCTTGATTCATCGCAATAAACTACAAATCCTATGCCCTCCTCTAGAAGCTTAAATATGGGGGAACTAGTTAGCCTCCGTCGTAGCTCATAAGAGATCTACTAGTAACTCTCCAACCACACAAAGGGTTATCCCTTATTCATCATGGATGATAGTGGTATTTTAACTCTTTAGATTTATAGGACAAACCTTTGGTAGTAACCAACCAAACCCAGGAAATTACGTACCTCCGTCACACTCCAGGGTGGATCCCATGAAATTACTGCCTCATTCTTCGCTAGATATACTGTAACTCCAGCCTTCAAGATGACATGTCCTAGAAAGTGAACCACTCAGATCCAGGGCTGGAACATAGAGAGATTACTATAAATCTAGTGCTCTCAGAGTGTGTATAGTACTACCTGCTAGTGGTATGCATTCTCCTCCTCAGTAGTCGAGTATATTAGAATGTTGTTGATGAAGACTACGACAAAGCGATCGAGGTGTGACAGGAAGATTCTATTAGTGAGTCCCAAGAACTCTAATGGAGCGTTGGTTTTGCCAAATGACATAACCATGAACTCTTAGAGGTTGTACCGACATTTGAAGGTTGTCTTCTGCACATCCTCGTCTCGAACTCTGAGCTGGTGATAGCCTAATCTGAGGTCTATCTTCGAGATCCACCATGATCCAATCAGCTGATCAAAGATGTCATCGATCCTCTATATTGGGTAGTTGTAATTCACAGTCACCTGATTTAGGAGATGATAGTCCACACAATTCCTCAAGATCCCATCCTCTTTCTTTGTGAATAGGATCAGGGCTGCATAGAGAGAGAAAATGGTCGGGATGAATCCTTTCCCCTGCAAGTCCTCCAGCTATACCTACATCTCACGAAGTTCAGCGGGAGCCATCCGATATGATAATGATGATATCAGTTTTTTCATGGGGTACATGTCAATGTAGAAGTCCAAATATCTGTGAGGAGGTAGACCTGGGAAATTGTTATGGAAAACATCCACATACTGGTCCACCACTATAGGATAGCTCGGACTCTCCACATCAACTAATCTGAGGGTAAGACATGCCAACTGATGAGTGATCGGGTGCACCCTCCTTCGAGTAAGTATATCATGTGGTGAAAAAGCTCCCTTCTCACCGGTGAAGGTGAAACTTGTCCCATCTTTGCGGACACACCTCACATTGTGCCTAATATAATCGATCTGAAAATGGACTGTATATAACTAGTCTATACCCAATATGAAGTCATAAGCCGCGACGCTGCTACGAGGAGATCTCAGACGAAGCTATTTCCTACTAGAGTAAGATCACACTGCCAACACCAGTGCGTAATTGTCGAGTATACTACCGTAGGAGTCTATAGCTATAAGGATCGAACCAACAGCTCCATTGGAATCTCCGATCTCTGAACGAGGGTAGTGGATATGAAAGAGTGACTGCCACCTATGTCTATAAGAACTGCAACTATGGTGGAGTAGACAAATATTGTACCTCGAATCATCTATGGAGCTCCCTGGACGTATGCTTCAGCTGCCTGAAGTTGAGATCTCGCCTGTCCACCAGCTCCTTGTGGTCGAGGTGGAACTCCTGGTGGTGATAGCAGTAACACCTCTAATAGTCATCTACCACCAACTGCACGACCAGCTCCATCGCCACGTATGCCTGATCCCTATGGTCTACCTCGATAAAATCGTTGTCTTTGCATGGGTGGTCATTCAACCTTCTTCTGATCGTAAATATGGATCTTCGGATAGTCACAAGCCATGTGACCCTACCTAACTCAAGATTAACATTGCTTGGTCCTGGTATGACTGCCTCTATCTCATGTGCCCCACAGAACTGAAACCGTATCCTGAGGTCATCAATAGGATTGTCTGGTCACTTGGACCTCTATGACATCTGTCTGATGCCAACAACAGAAGACTTCACTACGTGATGCCTGGTGGTGTGTCTCGCTGCTGGTTACTACTCAGAAAGGAAACTCTCCACTAAGAGGGCTCGCTCTAACACCCCTTCCCACGTCAGCATGCTAAGGGATATCATCGATGCTCTGATCTCTTGCCTTAGCCATTGCTCGAGGGTCCGGGCCTTGAAGAATGGGTACTGCACCATATTAGTAGAGTAGCACGAGAGGTCGTTGAACATCGCTGAGTACTATTCCACCATAATGCTACCATGCTGTAGATGTAGTAGCACCTGTATACGTACAATACGTAGGATGGCTTGGAAAATCACTACCCGAAATAGGCTCTTGAAGTCTGCCAAAAGAAGTGTCAACTTTTCATGCACCTGGAGCATCAGGATCCACCATCTGCTTGCTGTTACATGAAGAATACTCGTGGCAAGGATCACCATAAGGTCATCTCATGTCCCTACTAGTCTAAAGACTCTCACCAAAGCCTCCAGCCTATCCTCAGCTACCTGCGGGTCCGTCTCACCCCTGAACCTGGGCAACCTATAATAATGGAACTTGTGCAATGCGCTCAAGTGGCGTACCCTCTATGCTACTGGGGATGGTGGTATCAGTGGACCAATTGGTAGTGTTATAGCTGGTGCCTCTTCTGTGATATGGCCGTGTACCTAGGCCTCATTGCTCGGTAGGCTATCATCTCATATAACTCTCGGTCCCCTAGCTGGCTGTCTGCATGGGGCCATCCGGAAAAGAGACAGATGTGCCACGATCAATAAGTTATACCTTGTGAGATTACTCAAAGACATCACAATGAAAACTCATGAAACATACATGTAATCAGTGTTTTCATGAACGATGTCGAATATCAGAAGTCATGGTCTTGTTGTATGGATATGTCGGCTGCCGAACCAACACTAAACTCTCTATTCTGAAAACCACACTCAGTACTCATAACACTATTGTTTCACAGAAAAAATATATGAGAGTCTTATTTCAAGTTGTAGAACCAACTCCTCTGATTCCAATTTTTCATGACCCATCCCCCGGGCCCCGTGTCGTGACTACCCCTATCGCACCTTCCATAGGCCATGGGCTGGGGACAAGAAAGAAAGGAGTAAATCCCTATGACTGGGAAAGAATTTCCATTAAAAAGTATAAACACACACAACAAAGTACGAGATGTAAGTAAAACTCAATTAAAACATGTATACAAAGGCATAATGAAAAGTAACAGGGGCCTGAAATAAAATCCCAACATGAAAATACAAGTAGAACTGAAAAACAAATACAACTACAGAAAAGTAAAGCAGCTACAGGGTCGTCCTCTGGGGATTCCGACCTGAGTGGTAGGTATAGATAACCTCCTCATCACTCCATGACTGTCAGTCTCCCCGGTGTATTCACTCGTCGTAAGGTACACTTCATGGTACTGTCAAGTCCTATTAGATTGATCCTCATTCAGCACTGTCGGTCATATACAACCAACACGATGAGATGCAGTCATAACCCATGTAGGGGTGAGTATAACGATACTCAGTATGGACGCGAGGACCACCAATGCCTCTCAAAATCAACCAAGGATAGACCATAGAGTATGAAATAAATGGATATCCATTACTTAGATATATTCCCATATATATATATGTTATCAAGTAACCCATCTTAATCCTGAGGAAAACATAGAAATCACTGACTCTGCTCACACAGGTATATAACTTTTGTAGAGAGATATAGACGATCAAATGTAGCCACTGAACCCTCTATATTTTCGGACCCACACAGGATCCAGGACCAGTGTTTAGAACTGTCAGACACACACATGTCCAAGAACAGTAGTTGGAGCTATAGGACCCACACATAATCCAAGAACAGTGGCTAGTACTGTCGAACCCATACAGGATCCAGGAATAATAGTTGGAGCTGTTAGACCCACATAAAATCCAGGAATAGTATTTAGTGTTGTCGGACCCATATAGGATCCAGGACCAATTGTTTATACTATTGTACCCACACAAGATCCATGAACATTAGTCGAAGCACAGCCAGCCTTAGGGTTTCCGTTATAGCACAAATGATTTCACGAGATTCTGCTACTCAAGATAAGATTTGATACGTAAACTACCACATAGTCCCATGAAGAAGTAACTCAAATGTCTTCCTTATAATAGGGGTCTCAACATAACAGACGGTGCATTGATCAGACACCCGGTCTGTGAGTTATTAGCCTTTTAGTCCTGGGGGCCAGGTTGGATTCGTGTATGATCCAACCTGACTATATCTCAAATATAACTCAAACTCTAGTGGGGTATTTTCAAAGGGACTATTGTGTTTTATGAATATCAGTGCCACTGACGGTTCATCATACAGATGTCCATTGCCAAGTATATGGCCAATGAAAGTAAATGGTCGGTAGTGGACCAAGGTCCGGTCTGACCCAGTTGGACCAACTCAGCCCAACCCTGTCTGTGCCGACCCAGTCAGACCCACTGGGTCTCACCCAGACCATTTAGCGGGTCATCCCACTTGGTTCGGCCCGGTCCACTGTGCCTGGACTACCGGACTACGGGGGCTGTTCGGCCTGGAGATCATCGCGTTAGCTGTTCGGCCTGGAGGTCGGGGCCGGTTTGGCCAGTGCCGCGAGGGGAAGGTCATGGGAGACTCAACTCAGAAGGAAGAGCTGGTTCATCCTTCAATGCCGCAAGGGATGCCGCGAGCCAGCCCTAGAGGCCATCGCAGCTCGACCGGGTCGGCTGAAAGCCAGGGGCTGTTCGGGTAGGCTGATGGTGCAACCAGGTAGGCCGTATGAAAACCAGCAGGGTCCCCTAGCCGTAGGCCGACGGGGCGTGAGGGAGGCCACAGGCGAGCCGGCAAGGCCAGTGAGCAGGCAGGGGGTAGGATGAAAGGGCGGGCGGGAGGCCGAGGGTAGGCAAGCAGAGCGAGAGGGGAGGCCATTGGCAGGCCGGCGGGGTGCGCGGGAGGCCACTGGAAGGCCGCCAGGGCACGCGGGCAGGCCAACAACGTGCATGGTAGGCCAAGGATAGTCCACCAGGGCGCGGCAAGGCAGGTCGGTGGCCAGGAGGCGGCTGAGGCTGGCCGGTTCGGTATGGCTTGGGCCGACGGTGTTCAGCCGGGAGCACTAGTGCGCTACGAGGGTGACGTGGTTCACGGAGGCCGCGGGAGCGCTGTAACAGCCCGAGATTTTATGAAAAATATTCTTTTTAATGTCTTGTGTTGTACGCTACACCAAAAGAAGCTTGCACAACACACATCCTTGACTTTCCTTGCATTACACGCAATTGCGACCTTCCTCGATAAAGTGTGTAGTACATAATACTGAGTTTCACTAAACAACGATATGATATTAAAATAATATTAAAACTGGCCGTTAAGAATAGTAATAACCACCTTTTAAAATTTTAGAAATTTTATCTCTCAAAATGGACTTCATTTTTGGATTCAGAGTATCGAATTTAGCCAAAGGTGAAATTTTAGTACTTTTCGGATAACTTTCATATTTTGATGAATAGTGAAAATTACTAAATTATAATTAAAAACAACTTTTTAAATCGAAATAATTAATAATGATTAATTATTAATTTGAGTGGTTTTAAATAATATTTAGAATATATTTTTACAATTCACTACAATGTTGGTCATTGGATGTAATTTCACATTTACACCAGACATAAACAAATGTTAATGTTTTGATAGTTATTATCTCTTAAAAACACGCTATTTGTTGTGACAGCAGAAATTAATTATAAAATTAATTAATGCAACTTATATGTTGGGAATTTTGTAAAATAGAAATCATTTTTGAACTTGGAATATCAATTATAGCTTAGGGTGAAATTTTGGAATTTTTCTGAAAAACTTCTATTTTTGATGAATAGTGAAACTACTAAGTGGTAGTTAAAAAAATTAATTTTTTCATAAATCTTAATTTTACCTCTTCTGTGAATGGAATTTCAAAAATCCGAGAGACATGGTTGATGTCAGTATGTAAAATGTGGTTCAATGAGATGAAAATAATTTTTTGTAAATAGTATCTTTTTACTTTTATTTATCACGGTTAAAAGTAAATAGGGTAATTACGGGTAAAAATGATATTAATATTACCCTAACACATGTCCTAATCCTATTGGACAAGTGTATATCGACCAAAAACAACCTTAATTGTGAAATATTATCATTTAGGCCCACTTGGATTAGATTAGGACATTTATTATTTTTTAATTCAAAGAAGAGTTAAAAGAGTTAAAATCAAAGTTTATTTACTAAAACCTTTTTAATATAGGGTTATACATAATATAATTTCGACTATAAATATTAATTAGAAATATAAAAACATTTATCACATAATGTTATTTTATTTTTAATATTTATACTTTAAATAATTTAATTTATTTATGACACAATGATGATGCAGTAATTTCCTTTTTAAGAAAATATTAACATAATTGATGTTATAAATGCCAAAATAAATGTAATTTGAGATTTTTTATGACATACACTAATTTTATAGGTTAATATGACATGTTATTGTTGATTTAAGTAACTTGTTTAGAACTTATAATTCTGTTAGAAATTTCATAAAAATCATGTTCCAAATAGTTTCAAAATTGACATAAATTAGTTTTTAAAACAAATAATATATTATTAATTGTTATTTAATTCCTAAAAATCTAAGGTTCGGCCAAATGACTTATATAAGGATAGATATATTAATAATAAACAACTTGGGGTTCGTTTGGCTTGATATAGTAAGTTTATTAACCATATAGTGTAAGAAAACAAAAAGACACGGTAAAAGTTAAATTATTTAACTGAGAGTTAAATCTAATTGATAAGGTTAAAATAATAACCTAAACTTGTCTAAATCTTATTTGATGAGAGGATTTCGACCCATCCCAACTTTATCTTCGGAATAAGACCATTTTGAACCATTATAAACTGAATTTGACCTTAATATAATATAATATTTTGAGATTTTCCTAAGATGCCCCTCTCCTCCCTTATAAAAGGGCACCTCATCCCTCTCTTCCTCCCACAACTTTGAGCATTCATGCTCGGCCAAACCCTGCCATTTTCACTTCTCCAATTCCCTAGAGACATCCTAGAGGTCCTGGTATTCTTCAAAGACCAATTTTAGTGCCCTAAAAGGAGGTCTCAAAGAAGCACTTCAAAGAAGAGGTAATATCCATTACCGATCCTTTCCAATTTCTTTCTTCTTCAACTTCTTCTTCATTAGTTGTTTCATTATGAAGTAATAACATCAGTATCACTCATATACTGATATGTTATTATATGTATGAAACAACCCTATTAAACCATCTATCCATCCTACGGAAAATTAAATCACCGCGCGTGCGTACGTACGGAATACCGTCTCCATGCCGTGGTGTAATCTATTTTCTGCCACCACCTTACTTGGATGGGTATAATGGTGTAAATAATGACTATATGTGACTATTAAAAAGTAATATTGATTCTGAAATTGTATACATACACTCCAATACAATTCCACGGTCAAAGGAACGATATCATCACTCGTGCGTACGTACGAAATACCGTCTCCACGATGTGATGCGACTCGTTCTACATGATATTCATTTCATAATGATTATATAATTGAATTGAATGAATGAATATGATATATATTAAACTAATACCATTATGGAGATGAGGTATCTGTAACCTAAATAGAAGAATAAGAATTTATTCGACAAACAGGCATAAGAACAAAAAGTTATAAACACCCGAATAACAAGTAGCAATGAAATATTACTACTAAGAAGCTAAGAATATGACCATATATGATATCATAAAAATAATTATGATTCTGGAATAAGTCAATAACATTATTTAGATCATTATACAGGAGTTTCAGACACTTACAAAGAAAGTCGGACTTAAGGTAAGCGAAATATTACAATCTCATTTTTATCTGAGATTGTTTATACTTTGGTATTTACTGGGGTGTATTTTATCATCCATATCCATGTTTCCTCAATATGAAATATTATTTACATCCACATAAAATTGTTTAAATCCAATTTTACCCTTCGGTATGTTTTTAGTAAAAGATATGAAAGGAATCTTTTGTCGTTTTTTTTCATACGAGGAACTTTTTTGAATTTTCCGACAAAAGTTCGAAGAATGTTTTTTTAACTTATACGGCACGAATGGATTTTTAAAAAATTATTTCCAAGAAGATTCCTTTACAAGTTATCAAGTTTATTTTTAATCAAATTCTTTAGTTTATAATTGTATGAAATTTTTAAAAAGGAAAAGTGTTTTCGAAGCATAAAGTATATTTTCCTCAAGAATGAAGTTCACGAGTTTTATCAAAATTTGTTTCCATATAAGATAATATAGGGTTCTGTTTTTATCTATATTATTACATGGATTTTATTATGTTGTGATGGAAATATTTTTTTATGAATTCATTTATCTTATATGTATTGTTTTATGATGTCATGATGTTTAAGAATCCCATTTTTATTACATGGGTTATGCTATGATGTATGGTTTATGATTTTGTGGCACACATAAGAATGGTATCATTTTGAGATGGGTGGGACCTATATCTCCCTCCAATGCATTGGGTAAAGATTTTATATCTCATGAGATAGACATGGCTGGAACGGTAGGTTATACCGGTTCAGTGAAACAGGACTGGAACGAGGGTGACTCGGTTCAAAAAGGGACTTTGTCCACTAAGATAGTCTTGGCAATGAGTCTTGACTAACAAGAAATGATTCTCTACGATTATGTGTGTATGCCACAATGTTTAATGTTTTATGTTATGATTATTGTGATTACATTTCACTGTTATGATTTATCCCATGTTATGAAATTATGATCTCTTTTGCAGGTTAAGATTTCCAAAAATTATATTCTTATGAATATGATGTGATTGATTTTTCTTTTGTCTACCCTTACTGAGCATTTGAGCTCACCCTTTTATGTTTTATTTTCCCCAGGATATAAATAAAGGTTTTAGGTAAAAAAAGGGAAGATCTTTATGGGAGATATTGAAGATCTTTCACCACAATTAGAATATTTCGTTCCGAGTTTCCAAAGACACTAAACTATTATGATCCTTGTGTGTGTGTTTTTTTGTTATGTACTAAGTATTCCGCAAATGTAATGTAATGCCCATGTATGTCAGGCTTCGAGACTTTATAGTTGGTATCATATGAAAGGTTTAGTCAACCTTTGGAAACTGGGATACAAAAACGTTAGTGAGATCCCTAGAGATATTTCTAAGGTATGTCTAGGGATGTCCTTAAGGTTAAGTATACGTATAGGTTATAGTACTAGAACTATGCTAACGATCATAGAATTAAACCTAAGATGTTAGATATTGAAGGTACTCCCCTTTTATTATGTTGTTTTCCCTAGCATGATTTTTGCCTCTCACACTATTCTTTTTGGGTTTTAGATGATGGCTGGAACCCGAAGGAACCGTGTTGATCAATGCAATGGACAATGCAATGATTGTCCTCCTGAACAAAAAAATGTTATGGGAGATGGAGTGCACAATCTTATTTCTAACCTTACACAAGCTATGAATCATTCTGGACTTCCAAATGAGCAGAGAAGGGAACAATATTCTATTGAGTCCTTCATGAGGCAACGTCCACCTTCTTTCAGTGGGACTTCCGATCCACTTGTTGCTGAACAATGGATTAGTACCACTGAAAAGATATTTTCAGTTCTTCAATGTTCTAAGCATGATAAAGTCATCTTAGCGGTGTATCGTTTGGAAGGGGATGCTGATCAATGGTGGAATCTTATTAAGAATACAAGGAAAATGGATGAAATTGAGTCTATGTAATGGGAAGAGTTCAAGAACTTATTTTTCAATAAGTACTTACCTCATATTCTCCGAACAAAGATGGAAAAAGAGTTTCTTGAGCTGAAGCAAAAGGATGAAGAATCTGTTGGTATATACGAAGCAAATTTTACAAGACATGCAAGGTATGCATCTGGCATTATCATCTAACCTGAAAGTAATGTTGATCGATTTTTCAGTGGCTTAAAACCAAGTCTTCGAAGGGAATTATCTATAAGAGACTTCAGTAGCTATGAAGAAATTGTGCGTTGTGCTATCAAGGTAGAAATGGAAGTTGGTGTTACATATCCATCTCATGGTTTTCACAAGAATCGAAAGATGCAGTTCAAGGAGAAATCTCAGAATAATGGTGAAAAGAATATGATTGTTTCCTTATGCACAAAGTGTGGAAAGAAGCATGGTGGATATTGTCTTAAAGGGACTAGAAAATATTTTATGTGTGGAAAAGAAGGTCATCGAGCAGCTGAGTTTAGAAGTAATGGAAAAAGGGATTCTAAAGATGTGAATAAAGAAAATACTACAGAGAACGCACCACCAACACTTCAATGCTTCAAGTGCAAGGAAATGGGGCATTATGCTAATAAATTCCCTAATCCAAGCGTTAGTGATGATCAACATGAGAAACCACTGAAGGCAAAGGACAAAGGGAAGTCACATGCGATCACTATTGGCGATGTTGAATATGACAACGATGTGGTGGAATGATTAAGTGTTTATGTAATGAGATTCCAAAATAATGTTGCATCATGGAGTATTGGAATATTTATGTATTGGTCTAATGTGGTATTCAAAGTGATTGAGATATTATGCGCATAATGAAGGTAAAACGAGAAAATGAAATGTTTAACAGTATTCATGAGCTCATGATTGATATAAGGACTAAGTGATATCATAGTTTGAGTATATAAAAGTTTGAGGATTTTGGTATGTGGAAGGTGTTAACTTTTAACTACATTCATGTTTTCACTAAGGTATTCAAGAGAATACATGATTAAGGACTTTGAATGTTTGGAATGTGACCAACAAAACTTATCTTATGATATATGGGGATCAACGATGGTATTAAATGTCTGGTAATCGTTTTCACTATGTTATGAGAGTGGACTGCAGTATTATGGATAAGCCTAAAGATTGGAATAGATTATGTTGGACATAAGTTAGTATTGTTTAAGGATAGAAGTTTTTTTTCGAAATTATTGATGGGATGTTATAGTAATATAGTTTTAGAAAAAGGACAACCTGCAGGATGGGCGACCGCCCATCGCGTCGGACAAGGCTGTAGGAATCGAACCCACAACCGAAGTGCGACTGGCCTTTATCACCTACCACTGGCCTCAAGAAGTCCCTGTTTAGTAGAAAATAGTTTTATTTTATTAATCAGTACTATATGTGAACTATAAGTCCATTTTAGGAACCATATATGATTAATCTCACTATAGATGGACTTATGTATTTTTTGATAACTTTTCTAACTTTTGTTTAAGACAGATGGAATGACCCGTCATTCTATCACATGATCTGCTAACACTTCACGAATAACAAATTCAACTTCATTTATTTAAGAGATGAAGTGTAAGTTTTTCAAGGCGCGAACAATAGTGAGATTGTTCCAAAATAATGTAAGTATTTATTCTAATTCAAATTCTTCAACTTTAGGGAAACGATCTTGAAAACCAAAAATGTTGTCATAGTGCTCTTATATCTGATTAATCAGATGGTACCTTAGATAATCACAAATTTATGGATTTGTGATTACTGGCTTTTCTATAGACATGTTCTCTACCACTCTCCATCGGAACATGATGGTTAGATTTCTCTTCCATATCCATATTTTCACCTATGTGGAAACCCAGGGGTTAGTTTATTTGGGTAACTGTTACATTTCATACCTTTGTTTTTAAAGATTGGTATTGGTATTCCCTTTTTACGATGTGGGTTCTTATTAAACAAAATTTCGAGTATTAAAAAATTTATAACCCAGAAGAATTTCTAGGACGAAATTCATTTTAAGGGGGGTAGAATGTAACAGCCCGAGATTTTATGAAAAATATTCTTTTTAATGTCTTGTGTTGTACGCTACACCAAAAGGAGCTTTCACAACACACATCCTTGACTTGCCTTGCATTACACGCAATCATGACCTTCCTCGATAGCGTGTGTAGTACGTAATATTGAGTTTCACTAAACAACGATATGCTATTAAAATATTATTAAAACTGGCTATTAAGAATAGTAATAACCACCTTTTAAAATTTTAGAAATTTTAGCTCTCAAAATGGACTTCATTTTTGGATTCTGAGTATCGAATTTAGCCTAAGGTGAAATTTTGGTACTTTTCAGATAACTTTCATATTTTGATGAATAGTGAAAATTACTAAATTATAATTAAAAACAAATTTTTAAATCGAAATAATTAATAGTGATAAATTATTAATTTGAGTGGTTTTAAAGTATATTTAGAATATATTTTTACAATTCAATACAATGTTGGTCATTGGATGTAATTTCACATTTACACCAGACATAAAAAAATGTTAATCTTTTGATAGTTATTATCTCTTAAAAACACCCTATTTGTTGTGACAGTAGAAATTAATTATAAAATTAATTAATTCAACTTATATGTTTCGAATTTTGTAAAATAGAAATCATTTTTGAACTTGGAATATCAATTATATCTTAGTGTGAAATTTTGGCATTTTTCTGAAAAACTTCAATTTTTGATGAATAGTGAAACTACTAAGTGGTAGTTAAAAAAAATTATTTTTTCATAAATCATAATTTTACCACTTCTGTGAATGGAATTTCAAAAATCCGAGACACACGATTGATGTCAGTAAGTAAAATGTGGTTCAATGAGATAAAAATAAATTTTGCTGAATAGTAACTTTTTACTTTTATTTATCACGGTTAAAAGTAAATAGGGTAATTATGGGTAAATATAATAATAATATTACCCTAACACATGTCCTAATCCTATTGGACAAGTGTATCTCGACCAAAAACAACCTTAAGTGTGAAATATTATCATTTAGGCCCACTTGGATTAGATTAGGACATTTATTACTATTTAATTCAAAGAAGAGTTAAGAGAGTTATAATCAAAGTTTATTTACTAAAGAATTTTTAATATAGGGTTATACATAATATAATTTCGACTATAAATATTCATTAGAAATCTAAAACAATTTCCTACATAATGGTATTTTATTTTTAATTTTTATACTTTAAATAATTTAATTTATTTATGACACAACGATGATGCAGTAATTACCTTTTTAAGAAAATATTAACATAATTGATGTTATAAATGCCCACATAAATGTAATTTGAGACTTTTTATGACTTAAACTAATTTTCTAGGTTAATATGACATGTTATTGTTGATTTAAGTAACTTGGTTCGGACTTATAATTTTGTTAGAAATTTCATAAAAATCATGTACCAAATAGTGTCAAAATTGACATAAATTAGTTTTTAAAACAAATATTATATTATTAATTGTTATTTAATTCCTAAAAATCTAAGGTTCGGCAAAATTACTTAGATAAGGATAGATATATTAATAATAAACAACTTGGGGTTCTTTTGGCTTAATATAGTAAGTTTATTAACCATATAGTGTAAGAAAACAAGAAGACACGGTAAAAGTTAAATTATTTAAATTAGTGTTAAATCTAATTGATAAGGTTAAAATAATAAACTAAACTTGTCTAAATCCTATTGGATGAGAGGATTGCGACCCATCCCCACTTTATCTTCTAAATAAGACCATTTGTAACCATTATAAACCGAATTTGACTTTAATATAAAATAATATTTTGAGATTTTCCTAAGATGCCCCTCTCCTCCCTTATAAAAGGGCTCCTCCTCCCTCTCTTACTCACACAACATTGAGCCTTCAAGCTTGGACAACCCCTATAGGTTTCTCCTATAAGCTTCCCTAGAGACATCCTAGTGGTCCTGGTCTTCTTCAAGGACCAATTTATTGCCCTAAAAGGAGGTCTCAAAGAAGCACTTCAAAGAAGAGGTAATATACATTACCGATCCTTTCCAATTTCTTTCTTCTTCAAATTCTTCTTCTTTAGTTGTTTAATTATGAAGTAATAACATAAGTATCACTCATATACTGATATGTTATTATATTTATGAAACAACCCTATTTAACCTTCTATCCATCCTACGAAAAATGAAATCACCACGCGTGCGTACGTACGGAATACCGTCTCCACGTCGTGGTGTAATCTATTTTCCGCCACCACATTACTTGGATGGGTATAATGGTGTAAATAATGACTATATATGACTATTAAAAAGTGATATTGATTCTGAAATAGTATACATACACTCCGATACAATTCCACAGTCATAGGAACGATATCATCACTCGTGCGTACGTACGGAATACCGTCTCCACGATGTGATGCGACTTGTTCTACATGATATTCATTTCATAATGATTATATAAATGAATTGAAAGAATTAATATGATATATATTACATTAATACCATTCTGGAGATGAGGTATCTATAACCTAGATAGAATAATAAGAATTTATTCGTCAAACACGCATAAGAACAAAAAGTTATAAACACCCGAATAACAAGTAACAATGAAATATTACTACTAAGAAGCTAAGAATATTACCATATATGATATCATAAAAATAAGTATGATTCTGGAATAAGTCAATAACATTATTTAAATCATTATACAGTAGTTTCGGACACTTACAAATCAAGTCGGACTTAAGGTAAGGGAAATATCACAATCTCATTTTTATCTGAGATTGTTTATACTTTGGTATTTACTGGGGTGTATTTTATCATCCATATCCATGTTTCCTAAATATGTAATATTATTTCCATCCACCTAAAATTGTTTAAATCCAATTTTACCCTTCGGTGAGTTTTTAGTAAAAGATATGAAAGGAATCTTTTGTCGTTTTTTTTTCAAATGAGGTACTTTTATGACTTTTTCGACAAAAGTACGAAGAAAATTTTTTTTAACTTATACGGCACGAATGGATTTCTAAAACATTATTTACAAGAATATTTCCTTACAAGTTTTAAAGTTTATTTTTAATCAACTTCTTTAGTTTATAATTGTACAAAATTTTTAGAAAGGAAAAGTGTTTTTGAAGCATAAAGGATATTTTCCTCAAGAATGAAGTTCAGGAGTTTTATCAAAATTATTTTCCATAAAAGATAATATAGGGTTCTGTTTTTATCTCTATTATTACATGGATTTGATTATGTTGTGATGGAAATATTTTTTTATGAATTCCTTTATCTTATATGAATTGTTTTATGATGTCATGATGTTTAAGAATCCCATTTTTATTACATGGGTTATGCTATGATGTATGGTTTATGATTTTGTGGCACACATAAGAATGGTATCATTATGAGATGGGTGGGACCTATATCTCCCTCCAATGCATTGGGTAAAGATTTTATATCTCATGAGATAGACATGGCTGTAACGGTAGGTTATACCGGTTCAGTGAAACAGGACTGGAACGAGGGTGACTCGGTTCAGAAAGGGACTTTGTCCACTAAGATAGTATTGGAAATGAGTCTTGAATAACAAGAAATGATTCTCTATGATTATGTGTGTATGACACAAAGTTTCATGTTTTATGTTATGATTATTGTGATTACATTTCACTGCTATGATTTATCCCATGTTATGAAATTATGCTCTCTTTTGCAGGTTAAGATTTCCAAAAATTATGTTCTTATGAATATTATGTGATTGATTTTCATTTGTTTACCCTTACTGAGCATTTGAGCTCACCCTTTTATGTTTTCTTTTCCCCAGGATATAAATAAAGGTTTTAGGTAAAAAAATGGGAAGATCTTTATGGGAGATATTGAAGATCTTTCACCACGATTAGAAGATTTCGTTCCGAGTTTCCAAAGACACTAAACTATTACGATCCTTGTGTGTGTGTTTTTTTATGTACTAAGTATTCCGCAAATGTAATGTAATGTCCATGTAAGTCAGGCTTCGCGTCTTTATAAGCACGACCTTTGTCGGTGCTGCCTTCGTCATTCCGTCACCTTATCTCCATGAAAAAGAATCGTCTCAAACAATAATGATATAGGGGGCATGCCATGATGGTTTGAACAACACCCTCTGTGTTTAGGGTGATATCAAGAGGATCGCAAGTATGACACACAAAAACCCTCATTCTTCATTTTGTGAGAAAGGAATAAAATGGGAAAGGATCATACATAGATAAAAAATTAAACCCCTACTTTTGATTCGTCATTCGTTGTTCGTTGAAGGAGTCACGGAAGTTGGCCATCGATGATGTCTCGCAATGGATGATGTTTCATTGAAGAAGTTGGAGAAGGTTGAGGTTCTTCGTTCTTTGTCCTTCGTTCTTTATTAGGAGATAGGGTTCTTCGTTGGAGAAATCTAATCCTCCCCATGATCCCCTCTCCATGCTTCCATGAAAATGAATATGCCAACAAAATAATATATTGAAATATCCTATTAATTTGTTGGAAAATATTCATATTAGACAAATTATTTATGTAGGATACCCTTAATTAGTTCAAGGTGTTGGGACTAATTAATTTGGAGAGATTGGCATGATTAATAGAAATGGAGTTAGCCCTATTTAATTAAAGGAAAGGTGGATAGGCTCTCCATAATTAATGGGGGATAGTTGGGAGGATTAATTCTCCTTCATCAATAGGGGGTTTAGCCTCATGTGGTCCCAATGTCTCAACCTCTCACGGGAGGTTATGATTGGGTGGGCCCCACTACCATAACCTCTCAGGGGAAGTAATAGTTTGATGGTCCCACATTCAACTCCAAAGCTGAGGTTTTAACCCCGAACACTCACATGGAGGCTCAAATAAAATGAATTGTTGACTAGTTTATTTTATTATTTTTTCATGAATACCGAAAACAATTTTTATTCTCGGCCAACTGTCATCGATGTGAATGTATTCTTAAGAGAATACCAGTGTTGCGAGTTCAATGGTTCCCTCGGATTTCAATTCAGAGCACTGGTACAAAATTTAGAAAAACCCGCTTGTACTTTTACTGAAGGTACCAAAAAAAAGTCAAAAATTGATTCTAGGCAGAACGGGCTACGGAATCACACATCGTCAGTTTCTTCAGACTCGTAAAATTCCCATGTATTTAAGGAAAACTTTTCTACATAAATTCCAGGTCATTACAGGTATATCCTACTCATGGTAATCCAAGTATTTTTTTCTAGTGTATTGGGTGGTATTTTATTTTCACTAAACTATAGAACAGACGTAGCTATAAGCACAGAAAAATAAAACTCATAAATATATGTGTTCATATGGATGTGTGTTTCAGTTTTTTTTCAAAAGAGATTAGAATCTCTTGAAGGCAGATAGTGTTGTTTAAATATCCATAAAACATAAATGAAAACGTATCATTTATCCAGCCTCACCCCTCATACAGATACAATTATACAAACTGGGCACTTACGCTTTTCATTTTTTATAGAAAGTATAAAATGACATATAAAAGAACTAAAAAAAAATTGGAAATTATTTTACTAATATAAAAAAATAATGTAAAATTTAATTTGAAATTATTTTACATATAAATAATAAATTTGTTAAATGTTTTAAAATAATATTAACATGTTATATAAATACATTAAAATAATTAAAACATGTTTTAATGAAAAATTCCCCTCATCAAGTCCCAACTCTATCCGAATAAAATATAAACCCTTAGATAATAAAATTATATTATTTAATTAATTAATTTTATTTTTAACTTTTATTCTATTAATATTTTTTATTTTCTATCATTTATTAAAATTTATTATTTATTTAATAAAATTGTAAATTTAATGTCATATGTTTTAAAGTTGTTAGGTACAAAATATTGAAATCAAATTTTATAGGTTGATTATAGTAAAAGGTTATATGTTTCCCTTATATAAATAATATTAATCAATTAAAAAATATTCGTTTTAGATGTTAAATATTATTTTAATACTATCAGGATTAGAGGCCATGTTGAATAAAATATTTCATTTCATTGAGGCAGTAATCCACACCTACAATTGATCTATGTTTTCATTTTTAAATGGATAAATAAACAAAATTATATAATATTGTATCTTTCTAAAAACATTATTATATCATAAATATCATATATGTTTATAAAATTCATCTATATAAATAGTTATGTGAGGTTATGATGAAAAATTGAATTGGTCGCCTAATGGAGGTGCTTGACTACATGTACTTTTGAGCGATGCTTTTATTTTCTAATGGATAGAAATGAGATTGAAAATAATTGTTTTTGGAAAAAAATTATATTTCAGTACATTAAAAATATTTACTCCATTATACATTGAAGGTTAGAATATATTTGAATGTGGTGTATAAATAATGAAACATGAATGAACTTAGTTATGACCATTTCTAATTCAATGAATATCCTCTCTTGTCTTACACATTAATCCTTTTTTTTGATTTGGTGGGAAAATGACCCAGATGAAATTGTAAAAATATTTTTTGATGGATTTTGTAAAATGTTTTTTGATTTAATTTTCTCAATTTATGTGGAGAAGTGAGGGGAGAGGGGATCCTTCTGTAAGTGAGAGTTTTGATACTATTTTAGATAAATAATGTTTTAAAATATATTTATGGTATCATTCAAATAAAATATGTATAAAATAAAAATTTTCAATGATGAGATATTGCTTGACAATATATACTCATATTTTAATATTTTATATATGTTTTCGGAACCCAATCTCAATATTGTAATCACTCACCTTATATAACCCTCTACCGATGCGACTCTCGTTTTACCGTAGTAACATATGTTTTTGACAAATAATATAATTGAACTCATTAAAAGTATTCAAAATTTATATATTTCATAGGTACTAAATTTTTATAAATTCATTTTTAGAGGATTTTAAATTTTATTTTAATTTAAATATGTTGAACGGATGAAAAGCTTTGTTATAAAAAAGTCATTATCAAGAAATAAGTATAATTTCCTCCAATTTAATATATTGAACGGATCCAACAAAATTTATTATTTTATACATAAAAATTGAGGATTATGTTATTTAAAAAATCTAAATTTTAACATATAAATAAAAAACTAATTAAATAATATAAAACTAGGCTGTTATTAGAATAAAACATGTATTTTCATTCAAAATAGAAAAAATTGGATTATAAAAAAAACATAATTTTTTAGAGGATTTATTTTACTTTTTAAAAATATATTTCTTAAATACAAATTGTTTAATATAAATTTAATCAATTAATATGTCATCATATTTTTATAAAAATAACATTATTTGTGAAATCAATGTTATCAAATTTTTTCCCAAATATCAATTTTTAAAAAAACCCAAGAAATACAAGCCAAGAGAATATTTAAATTATGAATTAAAATATGTCGGTTAATTAATAAAATTAGTTATCTATAAATAATAAATTTATCATCCAAATTAATATAAAAAATAATAATAAAAAACTATTTTTATTGAATGTAGACTATTTACACATTAAATGTTATTAATCTTATTTCTTATCAATTATAAACCAAGTCGATCTATATATGTTGTTTAATATGTTAAAATTTTATATATTATCATAATAAAATTTTACAATTGATAAATTTATTTTTTTATGATATAATAAACTATATTATAAAAAAAAATTATTTAAAAATCATCATTTTAAATATTAAATAATAGTAATTATTTATCCTATAAATGTTAAAAATTATTTAATTTCTATATTTTTATTAACTATATGATTTTTTATTATTAATATTTTATTAATATTGTTGATCTAATATTAAGTGTAAAAATTTATCATTTTATTATAATGTAATATTGTCTATTCATCAAATAAATATTTTTGGGAAAATATTATTTAAAACCCCATGGTGTTTCAAAAAATTCAAAAAATTCCATAAATATCCTCTCATTTCTAATATAATGTACATATAGATTTAAAAAAACCATTTAGAACAAAATTTTCATCCTTAAATTGATGATTGATAAAAAAATTAGCACAAACTAAATAATTAATCTATGTATCCCAATACAAAAAATTAACCTCTTAAAAGTATAATTCAACATAGAAATAAAAGGACAAAAAAATATGAGCTTGGGAACTACTAAAATACATTTTAAATCATAATTTATCCGGAAAATAATTTATATGAATGAAATTTTTAATGAATACAACCTTTAGACCAACCGTCATCAGAATCATTATAAATAATAAAATCACATAAATATTTAGTTTTTACATCTACAATCTATGACTCCATTAATAATTACACAT
Source organism: Viscum album (assembly GCA_963277665.1). Classification (NCBI taxonomy): domain Eukaryota; kingdom Viridiplantae; phylum Streptophyta; class Magnoliopsida; order Santalales; family Viscaceae; genus Viscum; species Viscum album. The sequence continues at coordinate 67,093,625 of OY728126.1, forward strand.
TGTAAAAAAAATCTTACTATAATATTTAAAATATATACTAGCTTGCTTCTCTATATTGAGATGAATCCAAGCTAACTATATAATAATTCTCTACTAATCACATGTCTCTATGGGCAAATAAAAATTTAATCTTCTCCATAATTCATCATCTATCACATTATATTTTCATAGAGTATTGATAATATATGAATTATATTTTTTTATAAATCCAACCATTTTCATATTAGTCATGTTTAAATGTCTATGATAAATAATATAATTTATCCTTTTATTGTCATTCTTGAAAATACAATTTATCAGAAGAAAGAAATATCTCAATAGCATAATTGAAAAAAACAACATTAAAAGATTAAAATAATTAGTACCATAGTTATACTCACTTGAATATAACTTTTGGGACTTATATAAAATTATTACACTGATTTTATTTACCGAAAGAACTCAATATTTTGCCTCATTGATGAAAATACACCTCATATGGAATCCCATTATTATGAAATAAAATAACATGAGCATTGGTTATCTTCTCTTTTAAACTCTCTAAAGTTATTTTTCATTCATTTGATCAAATAAAATAACATCATTTATCAATCATAGGATAATAAAGGAGTAACTAAAAGTGAAAACTCATGTATAAGTATCATATAATACCACAACCAAAATAAATAAAATTTTTATCATAAAAAAATTTGTTGGTTCCTTCTATGATATATTAACATTAATATTTAATGGATAAACCAAACACATTATTTTGATATTAAATTACGTAAAAATGATCCTCAAGTGTCTAATGTATACAAATTGATAATTTTAAAATTAGTAAAATCATAAAAATTATATATCACTCTGAAAAAAATTTTATATGAACTTATTTTGTCACAACATAAATGAAAGTAACATATATAAATACTATAAAAAAAGAAAAATTGGGTGGAAACATCCAATTTATAAATTTCATAAATACTTCTCTATAAATGGTAACTCCAGAGGGAATCATAATACAATTAATGTTTTTATATTGTAATTGAAAATATATCTTCATGTTGTTCTTATATTTAACTCTCATAAATTAGTTGTTATATATTAAATAAATCATTCAGAACTAGATTGGACCATTCAACTAATTACTGATATCATCAATTTGAGGAAAATGATTGTAGTTCTTTATTATTATATTGTTTAGTTTTTTATTATAAATCCCAATCCCACTCTACAAGAATCAGTGGTTTAATATTTTGTGTAAATTGTTTTATAAACAAAACTCGACAGTTATACAACACTTTAAATAGATGAAGAATTTTTCCTGGTCCAGGTTCTGAAGGATTACACAACACCTTACAATTATCAGAGTTGAAACAGTTATAAAATAACATTCCACTATACTTCAATGTCTTCTAACTCCAAAAGTTATGACATCTATAATTAAACTTCGATGATACATGTGAAAAATTATTTTAAAACAAAGGGAGATCATTCAACTTCCTTGTAAGAGGTTTTAAATTCATTGCAATAATTTTTAATAAAACATCCTTTGAAAATATTTTTAGAGAAATAGTTTTGAAATTAATGGTATAAAACAATTTAAATTCATTTAAAAATAATATATTAATTGAAATTATTTATGAATCCAAAATACATAAATGATTTGAATATACCCACACTCAAAATATCATTAAATAGTCCAGTGTTATTTCTTCATATAATTTGTAATCTTTTGTAAACAAAACTCTGAAATCACATAGAATGTTGAATGCTATATTGGGCCTACCCACATGTCGGACGAGTTCATACCCAAATTCCCTATAATATTTACAATGTGCAGGTGTTGATTTTCATCAAACATTTTTTACATTCTTTTATATACATACATACATTTCCACACGAGTTTTTAAAAATAAAAATGAGTACATTCGAATATTTATATATATAGATATGCACATATATACTTCGTCACACATAAATAAATATGAACACTATTAATAATATTTATATATATAAAAATTTTAATCTTTATTGGTATTTACAAGTTTGACATGATATGTCCAAATATCATGATACATAGTCTTTGCATAATTACATCGAATCATTCACAAACTTAAACATCATTATTAATATCATAAAAATTCTATTTTTTGTAAATTTAATTTAATGATTAGACATATATGGATATACCCATATATGTATATATGGGTATAAATGTATTAATATCCATGTAAATTCATTGTTATGGCCTTAAATAGGATATGTCTGTCATGCGTGTAGATCAATCATAAATAACCCCTTTTTATATATTTCTGAATAAATAATTAATAATTATTATTCAGATGAATCATAATTTAAATATCTAATGAACTCCTTTAGGTATGTATAATATGTTTTTTCAATAATAAAAATAAACACTTATATAGGATGTATTTATATAAATCCCTTAAGACATAACTTTAAGATTAAACACATTCATCAAAAGTTTGTAATACAAAAAGATATGTTTGAATATGATTTCTTATATACATATATATATATACATATAAGATAAATGAAACATAAAACAAAATATAACATTTAGAAAATAATTTTTTCCATAAAATTAAAATAATAATTTTGAAATAATTAAGAAAACTATCACATACTAATTCAAAAATTCATAATGGTTATTTGGAAGCAATTTTAACATCAACCTGACTAAGACATATCAAAATATTAAAAATGTAAATTGTGTTTGTTATTATCTTTTAAAATCAATAAAAATGAGGGAAAATTATTTTTCCCTTCATAAAAATAAAAAATTGCAATGAAATTGTCTTTAAAATAAATAATCACTCACATAAAAATATTGCATTAATCATTCCTCCTCTTCTACTAGGTTTTCTCTACAGGACGGATTCACCCATAGAGGGTATGAGAATAATTTTATGAATATATGAAGCAACTTTGGTACATATATAGAGTTTGGAATATAATAATATATATATTATATAAACTTTAATACCATTGATTAAATAAAAAAACTGTAGTTCAAGTTGGTAACCTCTTCTGATTCTGATATAAGACAGTGGATAAAATGTACGAAACTAATTCATATTGGTAGCAATATTAAAATAATTTAAAGAAAATAACTCCAAACAAAATTTTAATAGGTATAAGTTAAAATTTATAAATACATAGAACAACGAAAACATATTTGAACCACATAAATAGATGAAAATGATTAAAAACCCATCTCAAGGAGGGAGTATCAAGGAGGGCGATAAACAGAGAGTTTAATTCACTAATACGAGATAAGATTCGATTATAAAATAATCCTACATGTTAATATAAGAAATATGATATTTTAGGATTTTAATATCATAGTGGAAGAAAAAAACAAAAACCATAATTTTTTATCAACAATTTATGAACTAATTCCATAAACAAGATCTCAAAAATCAATACTCTATCAATGTCGCTCAATCATAATTCATCCACTAAGGTCAGATCTAACAAGAATCGCTCATTAGGGGTCTTCCTCCATCGTCAATATTTTCTTTTTTAGATCTAAATATTTTAATTATTTTAACAACATAAACTCGGTTGACACCACTTTTTTTGAACCTAAGATAGTGTTTAGGTATCAAAGGATGCTCGATGAAGCCGAAACTGTTGTTGAACTTAGTGTCTGTGACACCTCTCTCGGTCTTGCACTTGGTTCATGAAGTAGAAGACGAACCCTATGGCTTAGACTTGACCTATATATTCACTCAAACTCCTCGGATTTTCTCGGTCTATGATGGTGTTCCTCACTTCGTTCAGACACCCTCCTGCTCGAATGAAAATCCTAAAACTCGATTCCTCTTCATTCAGAATTCTTATTTATTATTAGTTGTATTTTTATTGGTTTATTATATATATATAAAATATATTCTATTTTATTTTAAAATTTAAAAAATATATATATATTAATAAAATTAACACATTTTATAACTTAAAATAATAATAATAATAATACATTTTATTATAAACTAATTTGTAATTTTTATTATTTGTTATTATATTTTTTTAGCAATGAAATCATTATTTGATTAATAATTAATTAATTTATTTTTTATTAAATATTATCGAAAAATTTATAATTCATTACATTATAAATTATAATAGTTATGTTAATATATCATTATTAATATCACATATATTTATTTTGACAATAATTTTTTTAATACCCCTTTCTTTTAAGAAATAATTTTAAAATATATATATTTATATACATTTTATGTATTACATTATTATGATATAAAAAAAATTATTTTAAGAAACATAATGTAATATTTTATGTTTTCAATCAAAAGATATTTTCATTAGAACTCAAATTTATAACGAATTTTATTAAATATTTTCCTAATTTTTTTTAATTTATATATAAATTATTAAATAAATACTCAATTACTATTTAAATTTTCATTGTCTGTTACACCACCCTAAATGAATAGATCCCTAAAAGTACATTCGTTATAGAGAAAAACAAATCTTAATTTACTTCTTTATAATTAAGAAACACCAGGGCTGATAAAATCTTAGACTCGACAACTTCTAATCTAGAACGTTGTCATGGAAATTCCTTTGATACCATTTATAATAGGCTGATCCTGCCCTTTAGGATTTGGTGCTTAAAAATGTTGCCTAATTTTATTATAAAAGTAAATGAAAAATTACCCAACACTTTAAGCAATCGAGGAACTTTTACTGGTCTTGGTATAGAAGGATTACACAACTCCATACATTTATCAGAGTTGAAGGAATAATAAAATAATTGTAAACTATGCTTCTGCATGTGCTAACTCCAAAAGCGATGACATCACTAATTAAACATATATTATACAAGTGAAATAGAATTTTAAAACAATGGGTGAGCATTAAATTTCCCAGTAATAGGTTTTAAAATCATTGAAATACTTTTCACCAATTCTTCTTTGAATTTATCCATTTATAAATGGTTTAGAAATTATTTTTATAATACCATAGAAATTTATTTAGAAATAATATAATCATTGATATTATTTAAGCATTGAATGTACTTCAAAGATTTGAAATTACATAGGCTCGGAAATTTTATATATTATTCTACTATTGTTTCTGAAATAATATGCAACCTTTTGAAAACAAAACACTCAAATAACTTAGAACATTGAAGGCTATCTTGGGCCTACCCACTTGAGGGATGGGTTCACTCCCCAATTACCTATAATATTTACAATGTTCATGTTTTGGTTTGTTTTTTTAAAAATTCATTCTTTCTTTTATAAACATACATATATGTCCACTAGAGTTTCAATGAAAACATTTTTAGTACATTCGTATATTTATATATAAATATATTCACATATATATATCATCATACCATAAAATACATAAGACCCCTCTTAATTATATATATATATATATGTGAATAATAATCATCATTGGTATTTACATGCTTGATAGGGTACGTCCAAATATAATTTTACATAGTATTTGTATAATTATATGGAATCATTCACGAACATAAACAATAAATATTAATATCATAAAAATTCCATTTTTTGTAAGTTTTATTTAATGATCAATCATATATAGATATACTCATATATGTATATATGGGTATGCATGTATCATGGTCCACGAAAAATCATTGTTATGGCTTCTAATATGTTATATATGACATACATGTTGATCAATAATAAATAATAACATTCTATATATTTTGGAATAAATAATAAATAATAATAATTATTAAAATGAAACATAATTTGAATATCTATTGAAATCATTTATATATGTATAATAAGTTTTTATCCATAATATAATTAAACCCTTACATAGGATGGATTTATATAAATCCCTTAATACATACAAGTAATATCAAACCCTTACATAGGATGGATTTATATAAATCCCTTAATACATACAATTAATATCAAACACTTTCAAAAAAAGTCATAAAATAAAAATATATGTTAGTATATGTTTTCATATATTCTTATATATATATAAATTATTCAAAAATAAAACATAAAACAAAATTGATATATTAAAAAACATGTTTGAACATAAAAATAAAATCAGTATTTTTAAATATTTAAGCAAATATGACATAATAATTTAAACTTCACCATGGCTATTTGGAAGCAATTTCAACATCACCCCTGCTAAGACATATCAAAATTTTAAAAAAGAAAATAATTTGTGATTAGAATATAATAAAATAAATAAAAAACAGTGGAAAATTAATTTTTCCTTTCTAAAAATTAATATCTACTATGAACGTCTCTGAGAAATAAATAATCCCATACATAAAAACATCGAAGAAGTCATTCCTCCTCTTTTACATGGTGTTCTATGTTAGAGAGATCCTTTCATAGAGAGGGTGCAATGATTTTTACGAAAATATACCGCAAAGCTTATACTGATATATAATAGTGGATAAAATAATATATATTTTTTCTATCAACTTTCATTGCATTTTTTAAATAAAAAATTTGTAATGAATGTTTGTAATCTCAATTGTTTCAGAAGAACGACAGTAGATTCAATGAAATAAACTAATTTTAACTAAAAAAATAATCAATTGGTTTCTAGAAAATGACTCCATGGTTAATTTTTATACATATAAGATCAAAGTTAGATTTTTACAGAACAATGAAATAAAATTTGAACCACTTAAATATATGAAAATAATTGCAAGACCATCTGAAGGAGGAAATATCAAAGAAGAAAAAAAATATTTCAATTCACTTATATGAGATATGATTGGATTATAAAATAATACTACTTGAATATATAATAAATATATAATAAGAGGACATCCATATCATAGGGGAATAAAAAATAATGGAAAATGATTATTTTGTAAAAAATAACCAAAAACTAATTCCATTGACATGATCTAAAAAATCAATAATCTATCAAAATCACACAACCGTACCCTATCTTCCAAGCTTAGATCTAACTATAATCACTCATTAGGGGTATCCATCCATGGTGGATATTCTCTTTTATAGATTGAAATCATTCTGAGATTTAAACTACTGAAACTCACGTGATACCTCTTCATTAGAACCATAGACAAAGCTCAGATATTATAGGATAATCGATATTGCCTAATTTGATGTCGAACTCAGGATCGGAAACTCCTCTCTTGGTCTCACCTGTGGTTTTCAAAGAAGAATGTGAACCTTATGGCCTGGCCTCGACCAAGATTTTCGCTTGACCTCTATAGATTTTCTAGGTTGATGAAGTGGTGCCTTACATTGTTCGGACACCCTCCCGCTGAAATAGAAACCCTCAAACCTAATTTCTCTTCATTAGCACTTCTTTTTTATTTTTATTTTATTATTAATTTTATTTTTATTTTTTTATTATTATATATATATTATCTATTTTATTTAAAAATTAATATATAAATATATATATATCTTAATAACTATAAAATATTTTATATGTTAATATAAGGATAATAATAACAATAATACTTTTTCTTAATAACTAAATTTTAATTTTAATAATTTTCATATTATATTATTCAAGGTATGAAATCATTAAATAATTAAATAATTAATATTTAATAAATATTATAACAAAATCTTTATAATTCATAACATTATAAATTATAATAGTTATATTAATATGTCATTATTAATAGGACCTTTAGTTATTTTTAATATTATTATTTTTGAATATCCAATTTTTTTTTAAATATAATATTTTTCAAATATATGTATATATATATACATTTAAATAATTAGTTTATTATGAAATAAAAATAATTTATTTCATGAAATGTAAGGTAATATTTTATGTTTTGAAACAAAACATATTTTGATTAGAACAAAAATTTATAGTGGGTTTTTTAAATATTTCCTAATTAGTTTTAATTTTTAAACAATTTATTACATAAAAACATAATTACTATTGAACGGTTCTTGGGTTATTACATTTTATAATATATTCATGGCTTCATGATACCAATGTTTTAATAGAAAGTAATTATATATTAGGTCCTAGAGATACACCAGGTCAGATATATATATTTTATAACAAATAAATAATTTGATTCCATGAATCTTGAATATATTTGGATTTTATATGACATGTATCAAAAAGAATATGTAAGGAACCTGGATATTACTCTATCTCAAATTAAATTCCACATTTTTTATGTATAATAATCACTTAATTTGTAAAAATAATTATAAATTCCCATATAACATAAGTAAGATTCTCATCATTTTCATCACATACATAATGAATCGTTCTCATCATACAAGAAGTTCAATTTATAGTATTAATAAATATATTATTAATATACTATTAGAATTACCAATATATCTAAAAAACCCATGAAATGATAGATTCAATAACCTTATAATAATAAATATCATTGAAATATCATATAACCCATTGTCATTACATCCTAGAATGATATAATATGGGCATGTTTGTAGAAATACCACAATCAATTAAGTTAGATCATTTCCTCTCCACCATTTGACACTAGTGATATATCATGGAAAATATTTATCAATACCGAACAATATTATTCAATTCGAGTAGTATATTGAGATGTGATATAAGAATTTATTACCCCTGTACATGTTTAGATGTGGTAAATAAATTGGAAAATATAGTGAGTGAAAAATAGATATGATTGTATTTAGTCAATAAGTATCATCTAAATCAACTTCCTAGAATTTATTATTTTTAAAACCTCAAAACTTATGGACCAATTATTCATTACCTTGTCACCTCTAACCATAAAATTGAACCTGAAAATTTTAACATATCAAAATATAGATATCTAAATTCATAACAAATGATTTAATGAAATATGTTGTAATATACTATATTAAAATTGTATATTCATTATAGTTAACTATTATTGAGTTCTCTCCTATAAATTATGGTCTGTTCTATCCACCATTATTCTCTACATTGGGAATATAAAAAAGTGTCAGACAACCTATATATAATCTATACTCTATTATTTATGTCAAATTAGACCCTAGAGTTCACAAAATAATTATTAACTACTAATGGATAGTCTTTATTATCAATCCTATATTAAACCCATGCACTATCAATATCGATATGATCTATAATGATGGAATATCTTATACCTATTTTTGATATATTAATGTTTTCCTTCCCTATATTACAATATTTTAATGTGAAAGTATTATTTCATCCACTTATTATATTTTCAGTATATACGAATGCATCCATAGTATATGAGAAGTAACATTTTGTTAAAACCCAATTCATATAAGAAACACAAGATGAAAATCACTAAAATTATTGTTAAATAACATAAAAAGATGAAATAAGATGAAATTCAAGAATCCTTGGATGAAACCCATCATGTTAATATACTCCCCAGTTAAATCTATAACAACATTAACATTTAATCAGTTTAGAGACTGATGTATAAATAAAATCATTCATAGAAATACATTTAATGTAATATCAAATAATGAATTTTTCTCATTTATGTATCGAATATAAATATTCTTTAATTGCTTTATAGTATATAATATAAATTTCACTACAAGGTCATTATAATTCCCAACTATAGTACATACATGATAAATAGTTATAATGACCAAATATAGCTACTAATTTTATAGAATATTATATGTATCTCCCCCAATGTTCATTAATATTTTATTCTTCCAATTTTATAATATAGAATCCCTAGTCTCACAACCTCTATGCCATATAATTACTTCCTACTACAACTCTTAGTGATCTATATGATGATTATATATTTTAGAAAAATCTATAATAGATCATTAGCCAATAAATATCACCCTAATGGTATAGATATATCACAAAAATATTATCCCATGGTTAAACCCATCAGTACCGTTATCATATCCATAGAATACACAATGATTATGATCAAAAAATAGATGATGCATGTACCCAACTTATATTATACACATCATCACTTAAAGCATCCCTTAGGTATTATAAATCGATATATAAAGGTATTAGGTATAAATTCATTTAATTCTACACCCTTTATAGGTATCTTTAGTTTATTATATTCCTATTATTAAAATATATTTTTTCATTACAAATTCAATAGAAAACCTCAATAGTGCCTACCCTAAAACACCATCCTAATCAATTTCATTGACTTTTCAAAGATTAACCTCATAGGGAATAACCCTAGAGAAACTATAAGACTATGTATGTTCCTCATAGGAAGTGTTTTGTGGTTTGTAAAATGGAAAAAAATTCTTAAACCTGTGGTATTTGCCTCTATAAAAAACTATATCTACTGCAAAAAAACACATTTTAATGTATGTAATAAAATATTTTTGACAACCAGGAATGATAATAATTCTCTCTCTGATGGTATTTCCCAATCCCCTTAAATACTCTTCATAAATTCCTCCAAGACCTATCATCACTCTTAATTATTCCATATATTTTTATATCCAATTCAAGGTGACTAGGGTACCCTACAAATTTTGAATACTTCATGAATGTTGATAATGATTTTTACTCATTAGTAATATACCATATAGAGACCAAGAAAAATTATACCATAATCAAAGCCATTGGTTCGCAACTAATTTAAATGAATTTATTACATAAGAGACCTATAAAGTTTCACATATTGATATTTTAGAGAAACCATGTCACTATGGAGTTAATCTACCCATATATATAATTCATTATTTTCAATTTAAACCATTATAATGAAACGTTTTCCTTTAATTTTTTTATTTATAATGTGAATCTTGGGATTGAGTGGTGTATTCTAGTGATTAATATAATTTCAATATAGGATCTCACATTAGTTTTTTCATGGTTATAAAAAACCCATTCTAGAAAACATTATAAAATTGGATATGTTTCTACTCTAAGAAGGCCATGTATGATTTTAAAATTTTCAAAAAATTAAATAATTTTTTAATCATGGGATTTTTTGAAGATAAGTATACATGTTGAAATAATAAACAAGGTAATAATACGATATAGAGAAACATTTATATATCTTTATCCAATCTCTTTTTCCATTTTTGTTTCCCAAATTTTATGATCACTCCCTTAGATAGATCCATGTAATATCAAAAACCTCTTAAACACCCATGGGCAGGAGACTTCTGTCTTCCTCAAAAATCATCCATAACATATTTCTAGATCCACATAAATTATTTTTTGTTATTATTGAAAAATCATTGGATAAACCCATTTATGTGAAAACTAGAGATATCATGGAATGAAATTTTAAACAATTAAAATAGGTGTATAGGGAGTGGCCCTCTATCTAGGAAAATACACTCTCTAGTATCAAAATGTTGGAGAAAAAAATTATTTATTTGTAATTAATAAGTTCGAGAAACGTATGTGGTGAATATTTTATTTTATAATTATAAATATTGAAGGAACTATCAAATAGATTATTATATTTTGATAAAAATTATAAAAAAGTTTGAAAGCTCATACAAGGAGAAATAAAATAAAAATTTATATATACCGAAATTAAAGAAGAAATATTCACTGGTAATCTAAATCATGAAATGAATTATTTATCCTTTATTAATAATCCAAATATATATGGTCAAAATGTATCATACTTATCCAAATACTACTGTATTAAAATAGATTCAGCATGTTGAGCAGGATTCCGTAGAGAGAATGAAAATATGAATTTTTTAGAAACATTCCACAATATATCTATGATAAGTTGAATAAACCCCATCAATATAAGCTATAAATTTAATATATTTTATAGTTACCTTGTTTTAAATGGGTTTCGTCGTTCAATTTATATAGAATTATATAATTTAATTATTTAGTATTTGAAGAGGGTTATAATTGATTATTTTATAAGAGGAAAATCATCTAGAGTATCATGTGATAAAACCCTCATTATTATTCTTAAATTGTATCCCACAATATTTATTAAACATTTTTCTTGGTTTTTTTATGAAATTTACATTAATTGTATTTGGCCCAAACCATTAATGATGTAATTTTGATCCACATTCCTTAATTTGTTTCAAATGAACAACATAAAAGTTTTAAGAATAATAACATTCAGGGAGATATTTTATATAATGAATGAAATGATAAATTATATTAATAGAATAATTAATGGATTTAAAATCATGATTATCTTTTTATTGAAATGACATATTCTACTATATAGTATAGATTCACTCTCCAAATCATGTGGCGACAATTCTTTATAATTTTTTTCATTATTTCTCATCATCATTATTCTCAATATATTTAGTGGGAAATAGGTTTTTTTATGATTCAAATATACAAGATAGATTTATCATGAAGACCCCATATATTTAACTACATTTTTCATACCAAATTGTCTCTTATTTAATATAAGATAATATGAGGTCCATTTTTCTAATAAAATTAAACAATATCAATGAGGTTGAGAATGGGAGCAAACATGTAATGTTATTTCCTCATATGAAATAAACATATGAAAAAATAAAAATTATTATATCCCTCTTAATACCAATCCAAATATCATTTATCTGAAATTGATCAATGTTAACTATCATGATGTTTCCAATAATTTGTAAAAGGCATTATTCTAGTTTTCATGGTGGGATTATGATACAAGATTTTCTTCCTTGGTCTTAAAATCCTTTCAAAAAGAAATGAAATACCTATATTTTCTCCCATATTTACCTTAAAAGAAGCATTCATATAGGGTAACTCTAGAGATGATACAATATTTTATATATATTCTAATTTTAAAAAATTAAATTAAATTTATATTGTTTTCTCAACTCCTCTATTAGTTTTGTTCCAAAATAATAAGAATCATGAAAATTCACATGAATAAGATGAACTATATGGTTCATCTAAACTGGTGATCATTGAGGATTACCTATATCCAATAACAATTTATAACCAATTTGTTCCCCCATATGATTTTACTACTGTAAGTCATCTCGTGTTTCATGATCTTTACCAGGCATGAAATAAAATACCTGTGTCTGACCAAAATAAAAACATATCGACCAATGTTTTTTGGGGCCATGTTCAAGAATATGTTTACAACCCCACCATATAAAAGACCACATTTCATATTCCATATCATTTTTATCATGATTTTATCTTCTCACATCAATGGAGATTCCTCTATGATGGTCACCAAGGACAACATTCTCATTTCATGAGCCTTACTCTAATTTATATAGGATAGTGTTTTCTTATTCAAATCTAGAGGGTACACCCATAAGAAATTCACCATTTTCTAATTGAGTATGTTAATTTTAGAGTTACAATAAATTACGTTGTTTTTTTCCTGAATAGGATCCAAAATATCATTGAATAATACAGTATTAACTGTAGGATCCACACATAACATTTTCATATATGTAACTAGATAAAAAATGGGATTCGTCATCTCAATTTCAACTTGATGGTGTGTGATCCCTCCAAAATTTATATCACTACCATGTGAATTTTTATTTCCATTATGTTCATATGTTTCAGTTATTTTCTTTCAAATCTTTACTTCATCATGAATAGTTCAAAAATAAAAGTATCTTCTTATACCATTCCTACATTTATATTTAAAAAGACCAATAAACTAGTAATCAGAATAACATGGTTATAACAGAACCCCTAGTCTATATTTTTTATTTATACAGAGGATATGATCTATTTTTTTAATCATAGAATATAATTCTATATAGGGATTTTATAAAATTCAGATGAATATGAAAAATGGAAAAGGCAATAAGATTTTTATATCTACAGAAATATATATATTATTAATTTCCCAGATATTTTAAGACTAAATACATAATGGGAATAAACCATTGCTATTTTCAGATGGAATATCATGGAGATAATCTTTATAAAGTAAAGATTTTATGATTTTTATCTTGATTGTTTTTTGATAAAAATAATGGGAATGATTATCAATTGGAAGAGTTCTGTTCATTATTTTGGTAGTCATCCCAAACTTATCAATTCTATCATGACATATATCACCATTCATTTAATGTAAATAATTAATATTTCAAAAGGGATTACAAACCAAAATTAAAATATTATAATCACCATCCATTAAGACTCATGGTAAAAAGAAAATTTTTATTAGGGTAGTTGTAAATGAATGGTTATCCCTATTGTTGATATACGAATTAGGATTTATATCCAAGGGGAAACCATGAAATATATTAATCTAAAAATAATATTTTATATTTTCAAAAGGAATTATAAATTGGCTAGATTCATGAGAAACAAAATATGGGGTGGATCCTGGTGCATCTCACAATGTTTGGGTGTCCTAATCCTTATTGTGGTGAAGCATTCTAGCCCCCCTAAATCTTCTTTATATTCACACAATATGGAAGGAATAATGTGGATTCACTGTTTTCTTGATATAAACAAAGGGTGGGAGCTATAAGGCCCCAGCCATAAACCTTACTTAATCTTGAGTTATTACAAGATTACACATTGAGGATCTTTTCAGGTTTAGAGTTTTAGAGAATTAGATCATAAAACTTGCATTACATTCCACATATAAACAAATTGGTTACATAAAGGTAGCATCCTTCTTTCCCATCAATAGAAATATATTTAAAATAAAACATGGATTCTTTCTTTATAATTCCTTGACACTATCATCATATCATGTACCTTTCCCTTGACCTGTGAAAAACATTTCAAAAAACTTGGGATGAGCATAAAAATCTTAGTAAGGGATATAAAAATATGGAAAGGAAACATGGGTACATATAGACATAAGAATTAAATCATACTTTACCCATAAAACATAAGCACTTTAACATACCTCATCAAATCATGAATAAATCATAGAAATCAAAAGACATAAAGGTAACTTGAGGCATTCATAACATTCTTACGTAGGGAGTAACCCTCTTGGTTACGATTGGAATACCCATCACAGTATATTCCCTAAATCTCTTTGGAGAAACCTTAACTTTTCACTCCTTCACATTACCCAATGCATTGGAGAGCTATATCGGGCTCACCCACCCTTAGTTTATCACGGAACCACCCTTCTTCATAATAATTCCCAAGAACCTCAACATAATCGTATCACATAAATCATGCATAATGGAAACATAACATTTACACCTTTCAATCACAATATATCAATACAACACATTGATATAAAAATATTATGAAAACCATTTTCAATACCAAAATAAATGAAAAGTAAAACATGGTATTTATTTTTCTTTTAAAAAGAAGGTATGGATTGTAGAGGAAGCCGAAACTCAAATAATGTTCACGGCGGCGGAGAAGTCGTTGTCGCCACATACATAAGACAAAACATTCCATTTTGTCATTTATTAAAACGCTTCGTATAAAAAGATTCGTTTTGGATAACGTAAATGTCAAAGGGGTTTATACACCATATAAAATAAAGTTGTGTATAAAATAAAATATGCCTCAATGAAAGGAGATTGAGACGAAGTCACATACCTTAGGTCCGACTTGACTCGGTCGTTCTTTAATCTCCTGAATAATTAACTTGAGTTAATTTATACTTGTTTAATAACCTTTTCAAGTTCATCATTCCTTTTATATCACTTATTTCCATGTCATGAACACTATGTAATTATTTAAGTTAATAACGGTCGTTTTAACGATCATTGGTACTTGAGTCAAAAATAATCCCTTTATAATTACAAGTTGTTCATGTATCCATTATATCCAAAATGGTATTCATGATGTAGATATTATATATATAATATATATCCATTACATGCATGCATTTATAATATTACATAATCATTTAGAGGTAAGAAATGAAATGCACCGTTCATGGAGACGGTAAGCCGTACGTACGCATGAACGCTACTTTCATTTCTATTTTGTATTTTATAGAGTGGAATCATAATGATATAAAGGTATATTATAATTACAGTATAATATCATATATAATATCATTGTTCCATCCTTTATACATCCCACATATGATATTTAACGAATCAAATCACTTTGAGGTGGCGGTAGTCCGGACTTCCTTAAATAAAGATATCGCGTTTACCCATAATGGAAACCATAAAGGTATGCCCAAAATGAAAAATACATAAGCTTAAGTAAAACATATACATATTATATATCATATATAAATATAGTGACATCTTAATGTCCACCTTTGAAGGTGTTAAAGGAATGTTGAACAGTCATCATTTCGGGAGGCATAAATTCACCATCCACGGAAACAGTATGTTCTTTAAACATTAGATGTAGGTGTGTGTAAGTGTAGCTTGAATCCTTCTTATAAAAACATCATAGTATATTTAAGATACTGGATTTGTTACAAAATAAATAAATAAAAAGAGTTTAGGGGGTTGGAGAAGCAAAATAAAACAAAAGGACTCAAAAGAATACATTACCTTAAAATCGGGTAACTCCCATTGGTTTGAGCTCAAAGGCTTTCTTGGGAAGACTAATTACCAAAGTGAGACTTCAAGGAGTAAGAGAGGAATTTGGAGAGATAAAATGGGCAGGGGTTGGCCGAGTCAAAGGCTTTGGGAATGTGGGTAAGGAGGTAGAGGTGGGGCCTTTTATAAGAGGAGGGGAGGGGCACTCTTGGAAAGTAAAAAAATATTACATTATTCGAAAATGAGTTTCGGATTTAAAAGGTCCCACATTGATTTAATTCATGGATAAGGTGATAAGGGTTCGAAATCCACCCATCCAATAGGTTTTGGACATTTGTAGGTCTTAGATTTTACATTATCCTTCCATTTTATTTATATCGTTAAATAATGAGGTCATCGTAGCATCATCATGATGTCATAAATAATTTAATTTATTTAATGTCTAAAAATTATAAAAAAAACTAATATGATGTAGAAACTCTTTTTATATTTCAAATGAATATTTATAATAAACAATCTGACTTGTATAACCCCATGTTAAAATTGTTTTAGTAAAACATTTCATGTTTGTGTCATTTTTACTTTAACATTAAATAAAAAGTTATTTATGTCATTTCCCAACCACAGTGGCTCCATGGGGTCCCCAAGTTTACCCATGGATTTTCATGGTTGGCCATGACACATCCAATGAGGGTAGGACATGTGTCAAGATCATTTCATTTTATTAAAACATTATTCTTACATTAAACTCCACTAATTACCTCTAATCGCGATTAAGAACTTAAGAGTTACTATTAACCAAAAAATTATTTTAATCACATTGAACCACATTTTAATTCTTAATGACAACCATGTATGTCATATTTTTGAAATTCAAAACACAGAAGTGGTAAAATTTCATTTAAACAAAAAATCAGTTGTTATAAGTACCACTTAGTGGTTTCACTATTCATCAAAAATTGATGTTTTTTGGAAAGATACCAAAACATCACCCTAAGATATATTTGATATTCTGAATTCAAAAATTATGTCTATTTAAAAAAATTCAAATCATATAAGTTACATTAATTAATTTAATAATTAATTCCTCCTGTCATGACAAATAGAATGTTTTTATAAAACAACAAGTATCAAAAGATTGAGACCAGTTTAAGTTCAACATCAAAGTGAAATTGATTCCAATGACCACTATTGGATTAAATGGTAAAAATATATTCTAATTTCTATTTAAAACCAATTCAAAAGATAATCAAATCATATAAATAAATTAGATTAAAAAGCAGTTTTGATGTAAAATGCAGTATTGTTCACTATTCATTAAAAATGGACATTGTCAGAAAAATACCAAAAATTCACACAAAGTAAATTTTGATGTCCCAATCATAAATAATAAGTTTATTTTGACAAACATAGCTTATAAAATTGTCAAAATATAGATTTTAAAATGGTTTCCCATCAAAAGGCAGTAAAACAATCTTTTAAAAATATTAGTGTATTCCATGCTTAAAATTGGATTTATTTTTATTTTAAGCCTCTAAAACACTATATAATTCATTAATAGACATAGAAAAAAATATCTATTATTATTTACTTATTTGGGATGTTACATCCTTCCCCCCTTTAGAAAATTGTGTCCCCGCAATTTATTTACTTATCGAATAAATGGGCGTACTTATCCCTCATTGCATTTTCAGATTCCCATGTTGCCTCTTCCATCGTGTGGTTTTTACACAAAACCATTACCTGATTAGTCACCTTATTCCGTAACACTTGCTCCCTGTGGTCAAGAATCTGGACCGGTTGTTCCTCAAAAGATAGGTTCTCTTCCAACTGAACTACCTCTGGACTTAAAACATGAGATGAATCTGGCATGTACTTCCTTAACATTGAAACATGAAAAACATTGTGTACTTAAGATAAACTCGGAGGTAAAGCCACCAGGTATGCAACTAATCCAACTCTCTCCATAATTTCATATGGTCCAATGAACCTTGGACTCAGCTTTCCTTTCGTACCAAATCGCATCACAATTTTCCATGGTGATACTTTTAGAAAAACATGATCACCTACCTCAAAAGGGAGATCCTTCCTCCTGTTGTCTGCATAACTCTTCTGCCTACTCTGAGCTGTTCTCATGTGTTTCTGAATCAGCTGAACTTTTTCTGCCATCTCTTCCACCAATTCTGGTCCCATCAACTTCCTTTCACCCACTTCATCCCAGAAAGCTAGAGTTCGACACTTCTTCCCATATAACGCCTCAAATGGTGCCATCTGTATACTGGAATGAAAACTGTTATTATATGAAAATTCAACCAAAGAAAGATGTTGGTCCCAACATCCCTGATAATCCATCGAACAAGCACGTAGAATATGCTCCAATGTCTGAATTGTTCGTTCTGACTGCCCATCTGATTGAGGATGAAAAGTTGTACTAAAATTTAATTCAGTACCCAACAACTTCTGAAGGCCTTTCCAAAAGTTAGAAGTGAACCTGGGATCACGGTCATATACAATGGAGAGCAGAACTCCATGTAACCTGACTATCTCTTTAAGATACAAACATGAAAGTTGATCTAGGGAAAAATTATCTCGTATAGCAAGGACATGAGAAAACATGGTCAAGCGATCAACAATAACCCAGATTGCATTATTACATCGAGATGTCTTCGGTAATCCCACAACAAATTCAATGGATATGTTCTCCGATTTCCACTATGTCACTGGTGTAGGCTGAAGCACCCCTTTTGGTAACTGCCACTCCTCTTTAACCTGCTGACAAGTCAAACACTTCACAGTAAAATCAGCAATATCTCTTTTCATTCCATCCCACCAGAAATACTCCCACAGATCTTTATACATCTTAGTACTGCCAGGATGAACTGAAAATGGAGAACTATGATCTTCACATAACAACTCTCTCTTCAACTGTGAATCACAAGGCACACAAAATCTCTTCCCAAATCTCAAAACACAATCATTATCAGTATTGAATTCAGGCAACTTACCTTTCTAAACCAGCTCTACCTTTTTCTGCAACTCACAGTCTTGCTTCTGTGCTTTCTTGATTGTGTCTGATAGAGAATATTTCACTGATACCTGAAATAAAACATATGAACTTCCTGCACCAACAACTTCTATGCCAAAGTTCATCAAATCCTTAACCAAAGGATCATGTTCCAAATGCAACATTGATAATGAAGCATTACTTTTTCGACTCAAAGCATCAGCCACATTATTTGCTTTTCCCAGATGGTAATGAATTGTACAATCATAATCCTTGATTAATTATAGCCATCTCCTTTGTCTCATGTTTAACTCTTTCTGAGTGAATATATACTTTAAACTTTTGTGATCAGTATATATTTCACACTTTACTACATACAAATGATGCCTCAAAATTTTTAAAGCAAAAACAACAGCAACTAATTCCAAATCATGTGTAGGGTAATTTACCTTAGGAGTTTTCAACTGTCGTGAAGCATAAGCAATTACCTGATCATTCTGCATTAGGATGCAACCAAGTCCTTTTAATGAAGCATCACTATATATAACAAACTCACCATTCCTGGAAGGTAGTTCCAAAACTGGAGCATTCACCAATCTTTTTTTCAATTTCTGAAAACAATCATCACATTCTATTGTCCAGATAAACTTATTACACTTCCAAGTTAGCTTAGTCATTGGACTAGATAATCGTGAAAAATTTCTAACAAACCTTCGGTAATAGCTTGCCAAACCAAGGAAGCTACGAATCTCTGTTAAATTTGTGGGTCTTGGCCATTCTTCAACAACTTTTGTTTTTTCAGGATCAATAGTTATTCCATCATTAGAAAAAAATGTGACCCAGGAAATAAATTTGTTGTAACCAAAACTCACACTTTCTAAATTTTCCATATAGTTTCTTTTCTTATAAGTTTTAAAAAATAACCGTTAAATGACTTTCATGCTCCTGTTTACTTTTAGAAAACACCATAAATATCATAAAAACCACCACCATAATTTATCACCTGATTCAACTGAGCCATCACTGCATTAAACTACTCAATTCTAATTCTGACCATCTTAGTATGGTGATTTGGATGGTCATTTCCATCTGTATGCCTTCCCAGAAAATCTATTTTGTTTCCTCTATGAAAAAACATTCTTAACACAGAAATATCTTAGGTGAAGCAACATGGTAATCTTTAAATGCTATATAATTTCAATTTGACCATAAAAAAATATTTTTTGATAATCATTTAATATAATTCTAACTCCTAAAGTTATCTAAACCGACCTCTGATAGCAACTATAAGGCCCCAGCATTAAACCTTACTTAATCTTGAGTTATTATAAGATTACACATTGAGGATCTTTTCAGGTTTAGAGTTTTAGAGAATTAGATCATATAACTTGCATTACATTCCACATATAAACAAAGTGGTTACATAAAGACAGTATTCTTATTTCTCATCAATGGAAACATATTTAAAATAAAACATGGATTCTTTCTTGACACTTCTTTGACACTATCATCATAACATGTACCTTTCCCTTGGACAGTGAAAAAAATTTCAAAAAACATGGAATGAGCATAAAAATATCAGTTAGGGATATAAAAATATGGAAAGGAAACATGGGTACATGTATACATAAGAATGAAATCATACTTTAACCATAAAACATAAGCACTTTAACATACCTCATCAAATCATGAATAAATCATATAAATCATAAGACATAAAGGTAACTTGAGGCATTCATAACATTCTTATATAGGGAGTAACCCTCTCGGTTACGTTTGGAATACCATCACAATATATTCCCTAAATCTCTTCGGAGAAACCTTAGCGTTTAACTCCTTCGCATTACACAATGCATTGGAGAGCTATATCGGGCTCACCCGCCCTTATTTTATCATGGAACCACTCGTCATCATAATAATGCCCATGAACCTCAACATAATCGTATCACATAAAACATGCATAAAGGAAACATAACATTTCCACCTTTCAATCACAAGATATCAATACAACACATTGATATAAAATTATTATGAAAACCATTTTCAATACCAAAATAAAACCAAAGTGAAACATGGTATTTATTTTTCTTTTAAAAAGAATGTATGGCTTGTAGAGGAAGCCGAAACTCAAATAATGGTCACGGCGGCGGAGAAGTCGTTGTCGCCGCATACGTACAAAAAAACATTCCATTTTGTCGTTTATTAAAATGCTTCATATAAAAAATATTCCTTTTGGATAAACATAAAAGTCAAAGGGGTTTATACACCGTATAAAATAATGTTTTGCATAAAATAAAATATACCTCAATGAAAGGAGATTGAGATGAAGTCCCATACCTCGGGTCCGACTTGACTCGGGCGTTCTTTAATCTACTGAATAAAAAACGTGAGTTAATTTATACTTGTTTAAGAACCTTTTTCAAGTTCATTATTCCTTTTATATCACTTATTTCCATGTCATGAACACTATGTAATTATTTAAGTTAATAATGGTCGTTTTAACGATCATTGGTACTTGAGTAAAAAATAATCCATTTATAATTACAAGTTGTTCATGTATCCATTATATCCAGAATGGTATTCATGATGTAGATATTATATATGTCATATATATCCAGTACATTCATGCATTTATAATATTAAATAATCATTTAGAGGTAAGACATGAAATGCACCGTTAATGGAGACGGTAAGCCGTACGTACGCATGAACTCTACTTTCATTTATATTTCGTATTTTATAGAATGGAATCATAATGATATAAAGGTATAATATAATTCTAGTATAATATAATATATAATATCATAGTTCCATCCTTTATACGTCCCACATATGGTATTTAACGAATCAAATCACTTTGAGGGGGCGGTAGTCCGCACTTCCTTAAATGAAGATATCGCGTTTACCCATAATGGAAACCATAAAGGTATGCCCAAAATGAAAAATACAGAAGCTTAAGTAAAACATAAACATATTATATATCATATATAAATATAGTGTCATCTTAATGGCCACCTTTGAAGGTGTTAAAGGAATGTTGAACAATCATCGTTTCGGGAGGCATAAATTCACCATCCACAGAAACAGTATGTTCTTTAACCATTAGATGTAGGTGTTTGTAAGTGTAGCTTGATTACTTCTTATAAAAACATCCTAGTATATTGAAGATACTGGATTTGTTACAAAATAAATAAATAAAAAATGTTTAGGGGGTTGGAGAAGAAAAATAAAACAAAAGGACTCAAAAGAAGACATTACCTTAAAATCGGGTAACTCCCTTTGGTTTGAGCTCAAAGGCTTCCTTGGGAAGACTTCTGCCCAATGTGAGGCTTCAAGGAGTAATATAGGGATGTGTAGAGACAAAATGGGTAGGGGTTGGCCGAGCCAAAGGATTTGGGTGTGTGGGTAAGGAGGTAAAGGTGGAGGCCTTTTATAATAGGAGAGGAGGGGCACTCTTGGAAAGTAAAGAAATATTACTTTATTTGAAAATGAGTTTCGGATTTAAAAGGTCCCAAATTGATATAATTCGTGGATAAGGTGATAAGGGTTCTAAATCCAGCCATCCAATAGGTTTTGAACATGTGTAGGGCTTATATTTTACATTATCATTCCATTTTATTTAAATCGTTAAATAACGAGGTCATCGCTGCATCATGATGATGTCATAAATAATTTAATTTATTTAATGTACAAAAATTATAAAAAAATACTATGATGTATGAAATATTTTTATATTTCCAATGAATATTTATATTAAAAAATCTGACTTGTATAACCCAATGTTAATATTGTTTTAGTAAAACATTTCATGTTTGTGTTATTTTTACTTTAACATTAAATATAAAGTTATTTATGTCATTTCCCAACCAACGTGGCTCCATGGGCTCCCAAATTTGACCCATGGATTGTCTTGGTCATCCATGACACATCCAGTGAGGGTAGGACATGTGTCAAGATCATTTCATTTTATTAAAACATTATTCTTACCTTAAACTACACTAATTACCTATAATCACGATTAAGAACTTAAGAGTTACTATTCACCAAAAAATTATTTTAATCTCATTGAACCACATTTTAATTCTTAATGACAACCATGTATGTCGGATTTTTGAAATTCAAAACACATAAGTGGTAAAATTTAATTGAAACAAAAAATCAGTTTTTATAAGTACCACTTAGTGGTTTCACTATTCATCAAAAATTGACGTTTTTCAGAAAGATACCAAAACATCACCCTAAGCTATATTTGATATTATGAATCAAAAAATGATGTCTATTTTAAAAAATTAAAATAATATAAGTTACATTAATTAATTTAATAATTAATTCCCACTGTCATGACAAATAACGTGTTTTTATGAAACAACAAGTATCAAAAGATTGACACCATTTTAAGTCCAATTTCAAAGTGAAATTGATTACAATGACCACTATTGGATTAAATGGTAAAAATATATTCTAATTTCACTTTAAAACCAATTCAAAAGATAATCTAATCATATAAATATATTAGATTAAAAAGCTGTTTTGATGTAAAATGCAGTATTTTTCACTATTCATTAAAAATTGAACATTGTCAGAAAAAATACCGAAAATTCACACAAAGTAAATTTTGATGACCCAATCATAAAGAATAAGTTAGTTTTGACAAACATAGCTTATAAAATTTTCAAAATATAGATTTAAATATTGTTTTCCATCAAAAGGAAGTAAAACAATCTTTTAAAAATATTAGTGTATTCCATGCTTAAGAATTGATTTATTTTCATTTTAAGCCTCTAAAACACTATCTAATTCATTAATAGAAATAGAAAACAAAATATCTATTATTCTTTACTTACTTGGGATGTTATAGGAGCACTAGTTTTTCTATAAATATATATCACCTAACATCAGTTTGAAAGTATCTAAGAACTTCATTAACTTCTTTGAATTTGTATTATCTAAACTCAATGAGTTATCATCAACACAATCATGTTTTTTGATGAATATGAAATATGTTTCTTATCTCTAGAAATCATGTGGTTTTTAATTTCAGTGACTACATATATCTTCTGTATGATTTAGATAAATAAGACCCCTGGGTTGAATGTATTAACACGTTGATTTGTCTAGTGAATTATACTTATTTATACTAAATTATTGTCACTTCATAATACACATTGACATTTTTTCCAACATAAAAGATTTCATTACTCCACTAAATTTATTTATTATACTTCCCCATAAATAAAATCAAATGAAATCTTATTCCATAACCGTGAGGGGGATGTATTTGTATTGAATTTTGTGGTGGTTTTTAGGTAATAAAACTATCCCTAATAATAATTTAACTTCCATTATATTCATTTTTGGAAGGAAATAGATTCAAGATAATTTTATAATGGGTCATATATTCGCATTAGATTCTAGTTTTTAACTATTTGTTAAATTGGGAACAAATACATATTCATTAAGTAGCCCAAAAACCTCTATCACCTAATAATAAATGCAATTTTAATGATTTTTGATATTTTGATAACAATATATATTTCTAGTCATTTAATTAGATTAAATAGATTTTACTATCCATCAGTAAATGGAATCATTTTTTTTAATCACTCCGTATACTAGAAAATGTAAATCTTGGGGATAAAATAAAAAATAGATGAATCTTAATTAAATGTCTCTATGAGAAAATGAAGATTCATGAGAGACCACTTTTTTTATGGTTCTATATTTATAGTGCCTTGTATTATGAAATTATTCACCCCAAAATAAATCTAAATCTCTTTTAAGATGTCTCCATCACTATAGATAATGGAGTATCTCTCTTTCAGTTTTCAAATAGGACTATGATTTATTAGCCAAATATTTGAATATTCTCTAACCCATATATTTGTATGTGTCTTATACCATTCAGAATGTTAGAACCCCTATCCTTCATAATGTAATTTTCCAGCATACTTAGCACTAGGGAAGAAATAGTATGGATAATACTCTCATTTATTTTCCAATGTTTCCTTTCGTAATACAAATATTATATTTTAGTCATATCTAAAAACAATAGTTTAACTAGATTTTTCCAAAATATCCTAAAACAAAATAAATCAATGGATAACTACTCTACAAATATTATTCTCTAATTATTTTAATATATATATATATATGAACTAGGAGTTATAATAATTATACTCAATAGATTTTCTTCAAGATACATTAATGTTAATGTGCGTGAATCATAAAATGCATTTTTCATATGGTAACAAAAAACAAAATAAAAATAATAATATTACCATACTTACATGTATCTCACCAAACCATTCCTCACCAAAAAAAGTGTAAAATATATAGCTCAACCAAATATAAATCTATAATAATATATTATCGGTAACCCCACATATTACTCCCCCTAGAAAGCTCACAATTACATAAAATGAAAAATACCATATATCTAATTATTGAATCTAATAATGAGTGTGGTTCAATAAAAATATACTGGTTAAATATATAATAAACCGCATGTCCTATTAGATTTGGGTAAAATCATACCTCTAATATTGGATGGTGATACCATACTAGATTTTGAGTGTCACGACCCCCTCCCCCACAAAGTGTACCCTTCATGGGCCGGCAATGTGAGAAGGGAGATAATGACCCATGAGTCCCGCCTCCTGTAGGCCCCGGGTTGGCGACTAGCACTAAGGGTATTGTAAACACACATATGGGAGTCATTACCCTCTAAGAGAACACATGTAGAAGAGAGAGATAAGAGAGACACCAATAAAATCCTACCCAAAACTAGAATATTAAAGAATACCATGTTCATATATGAAATGACTTGAAAAAGTACTACAATTGAAAAGGGAAAAACTGCATGTACGAAAATGAAGGAAAAACCTTAGCAACCACAAGCCTGAACAGTTCCTACAACCACAAGCTTGTAGTAACTATCCTGATCTCCATCCTTCTCCAAGTGACTAGAAAAACAGTTTATATAAACATAGGGTGAGTATAATAGTATACTCAGTAGGATCTTCCCCGAAGCCTCTCGTGCAAAAGTAAAGAATGTTTGCTAAAGCCTAGTGAGCAACATGTGAAACTAACTCATCACCTAAATAGGTATAATAAGTTCCCAATATCACCAAGGCTACTCTCACCAAGTAACGCATACAAGAATATATCATATAATAAAAATATCAAGGGTACTCCGCTTCTACTTCCCCACGGGTTTGTCGCTTTACCCCAACGATATACGTCTGGTGCATCTCTCTCCAAAGGCTTGCCCGTATACACTTGGACAAAGCTCCACAATCTGCACCACGTGCACCAAAAGGGATTGCCTGCAGACACTTGGGCTAAGCACCACACCATCCTCACAACCAAAAGTAACCAGGTAGTTTTTGGGAGCCACCACATCTCGCTAAACGTGTATCATACGTCGGATATTGTACCTCAAGCCATCACATCCCATACGCCGAGTAAGGATCCTCAAGCTATCATAGCCTATACACGTTACATCTATAGTAGTCCATAAGATTCTATATCCAGAATATATGTGTGTGAAATAACCACAATCCATTTAATCCCTCTACATATATACATGGGGAAAACTAACCGATGTGCCATAGGCACTAGTAACTAACAAGAGGAGAGAGTGGGGCTAAAGGGGGTAGTCATCCATTCAACCTCACATTATAATGTTGGGGAAAACACCCCTCTAGGATTCAAAATCCTCGGGGTGTCAGTTTCCCTTACCGACAGGGTGGAGTAGAGTATAAAAACAAAAAATAGTACAGAATATATATAACTCAAAACAACACAATGTGCATTACCTAGTCATAGACACAACTGTAGATAACGTCTCTCAGACTCTGGGCTACTACTTCTAAGACTAGGTATCATATAAGCACACAACCATTTGAAGATCTTTATTAGATTACTTCACTCCCTTTTTATTAGTTCCACTGTACATTAATTAATTCTTTAAACATTAATTAACCTCGAACAATTCCACATTAAACTGAATTGAAACCACATTCAAAATCAACTTCTCCTTTTATGATTCAACATCACCATTAAATTCCAGCATCTCCATCCCCATGGATTATAACCATTTAATCAATCATTCATTACAGAATTACTTTCCCATAATCCCAGGAATTCTAGATAAGCATCCTATGCTACTAAACACAAATGGTTCTCAACACGGCGATTAGATATACTACCCGTTGAGTCTTTTCCACCTATAGGAAGAGCATAGAACCATTCTCCCTTGAGAGGCTAAACATGGAAAGAATGTGGTGTACCCCGCATATCTTCACATCATTCGGAAGGAGGGTAAGAAAGAAAAAATTCCTTAAGAAGTGGGGAAAAATTAAAGCAGATAAACAACCATTCAAAACCACAAACATCCAGCCATCACATCCATCCCATACCATCATCCCTAGTGTCCTCCTCGACACCCACATGCATAAACTAATGCATCTCGCCACTCTAGGCCCCATCTACTGCTATAACCACAAGGCCTCCCTGCCTCCACATATCAGAACAGCCATCTAGGCTCACACCACAACACAAGAAGTAGGAAAACAATCATCACATCAAATGGGCTCTTGGCCCTTTAACTAGGCATCCAGCCTTCATACAAAAATGAGCACTCATGGATCCAAACCACAAATAATTCGGCCTTTTGAGAAAGAGGGTAACTCAAAACCCTATCAGGTATTATCTTTTACCAACAAAAATTTCTTTAATCCCTATTGAATTACCAGATCCAATTGGTAGGTTCTAATTCCAAAAAACCTATTCAGTAAGATATCACAAAATATTCAACATGCTTACTATGCCAATTTGATTAATATAAAAAAATTAGAACTACTACAATAATGGAAACAACCTGATTCATTTACATTCCTCTTTATCTTTAGCCAATTAATTATCTATTCTTTCTGGCTTTACGTTCTTTAGCAATTTTCATCAAGAACAAAAATCTATGCAAAGAAAGCATAGATATCACACTATCTAGCAAAACATGAGGCAGTAATATATGAGCTATAACAATTTCCTTATCCGATTCAAATATTTAATTAGGTCAATTTCATTGTGATCCAAAGGGATAAATCATGATAACTCTACAATTTCACATAAAAAATTATATAATTCATGAATCCACTACCTCAAATAGTTCCTCACGTTCTTTATGCACGCAATGGGTCACAATCCTCCTCTCGTGACAACTGCATCCTCCCGAGGATGCCACGGTACGACAACACCAACCGAACCCCAAGAAAAACCCATTAGAAGCATGGAGATTACCTGCTATAATATGGAAAGGAGAACCACCGAATATTATTCCCAAAGGAATGTTGATAAAACAACCTTATATGGAAGATTCAATGACATAGCTCAGTTGCATCCAAAATAGAGAGAATCCAATCGGATGAGTAGGGTTTGATTTTGATACTCCTAAGGAAAGTATTTAATGGTTCTAGCATCTCATAGTCGAGAACATAGAGGAAGAACAAGGTAGAATGAAAACTTGCCCCTTTTGAAGATTTAATGGGGTGACAGTTTAAGAGGTGCTTAATTCTCCATTAAAAATAGATCACATTATCCCATGCGGTTTGACCAAGTAAAAACATCCCGACCATAGGAATAATTAATATAGGATTTATAGCCTTTGAAACGTCCATAATATCCCTTAAAATAAGGCTTTAAATGTATTTTACATCAAAGGAAATGTAAAAAGGGGAAAACTATAGGAATCTGGAAACATTGTTCACCCACCGTTACTGTACATGAAACAAATCTATGAGACCGATCTATGAGACCGATCAGACAGACCGATCTGTGAGACCGATCTGTCAGACTGATTTGTCTGACTGATCTATTAGACTGATCTTTCAGACCGATCTGTCATACCGATTTGTGAGACGGATCCGTGAGACTGATCTATCAGACCGATCTGTCAAACTGATCTGTCAGACCAATCTGTCGAACTGATATGTGAGACCGATATGTGAGACCGATCCGTCAGACTGATCTATCAGACCGCTTTGTCAGACCAATCTGTCAGACTACTCTGTGATACCGGTTTGTGAGATGGATCTGTGAGATGGATCTGTGATACCGATCTGTGAGACTGATCTGTTACTGTTCATAGAACTGGAAACACTATTCACAAAATAGGAAATTTGGAAAAGTGTTGTGGATAAGTCACCTTGACCTCCCAGAACACCTCCAACACAATATTTTCACTATGTAATGGACCAGAGTGGTCCGTTCCAGTACATTAGATACCTCTCAAAATATTCTTTCCTCAATAATTTAAAACCAACCTAAAGAAAAGAGGGGTCAGAATAACCACCCTGTAAGATTCCTCTCAGGGGAAAACCACCCTGAGTTGTTCTAATGATGGGAAAAAACCACGACATCCGAGAGCAAGGGGACAAACAATCCATATCCAAACAATTTAAGCATAACATCATATCAAAGGTACATAAAAGAAAGGATCAAAGAAAATGCATCACAACATCTTAAAACAGTTCTAGGTACTAGACACACATCTATGACTCGCGTTCCCAAGTACTCTCCTGCATGCCACTGTGTCACCACAAGACACGAACTAAGGGGATAGAACGCCCACGTAACACCTTCTCCTTTTGGTCTTGGATCTCCACAGGTCGCTCCTTGAAGGATTCATCATCATCAACATTGATATCTCCCCAATCGATGATGTGAAAGTCATCATGAAGATAATGAAGGAGCTGTGATACATGGAAAACATTATGTATCTGACTCATTGGTAAGGGAAGTGCTACTCGATATGCCACAGCTCCAACATGAGCTAACACCTTGACAAGCCCAAAAAAACCGGGGAGAATGCTTACTTCCACAACCAACCTTCATTGCCCATGATGGGGAGTCACTGTCAAAAACACATGATCCCCTACATTAAAATCCAAGGGTCTCCTACTTTTATCAGCATATGGTTTCTGATGATCCTGTGCTATATTTATCCTCTCTTGAATCAACTGAACCGTCTCTGTTGTATTCTGCAATAGTTCTAGTCTAAGAATTGCTGACTATCCGACCCCATTCCAACACAACGGAGAATGGCAAGGCCAGCCATAAAAGGCTTCAAATGGTGCCATACTTATGGTAGAGTGAAAACTATTATTGTAAGTGAAATCTACCAAGTGTAAGTTCCTCATCCATGAACCTCCAAAATCAAGAACACAAGAGCGCAACATATCTTCAAGAGTCTGGATGGTTTGCTCTGTCTGACCATCCGTTTGAGGATGAAAATCCGTCCTAATGCACATTTGAGAGACAAAAGCATGCTGGAGACCTCTCCACACACTGGAGGTAAAACTAGGATCTCGATAAAAAATGATCATCATTGGTACATCATGAAGTCTCACTACCTCTTCTAGATACTGCCTCGACAAAACATCCACGGAGCTCGACTCCTTAACCGCTATGAAGTGGGACGATTTTGTTAAACGATCCACTACCACCCAAATAGCATCATGTCCTCCCAGAGATCGAGGTAAACCTGTAACAATGTCTATTGATATGTCCTCCCACTTCAACCGAGGAATCTCTAATGGCTGGAGAATACCACCAGGAACATGGTGTTCAACCTTCACCTTCGGGAAAACTAAACATCGAGATACAAACTTTGCAACCATACGCTTCAGCCCAGGCCACCAAAACTAACTCCTCAAGGATAGGTACATATTTTTCACACTAGGATGTACTGCTAAAGGGAAACTGTGGAACTCTCTGAGAACCGTCTCATGTATCTTCAAGTGAACAAAAATACTTCCCTGATACAAAACTCGGTGTTGTTCATCCTCTGACCAACCGTCAGGGGTCTCACCACAAACAACTCTGTCTCTCCAAACATCCACCTCAAGATCTCCCAACTGGGACTCTTCCAACTTCCTTGTCATGGATGACTGTACCATCATCTAAAATAGAGAACCTCTGCCCCAAACGTCAACCATATCAAGATGCAATGCTGACAGTTCCTCCATTACTCTCCAGGAATCACCAGATTCACCCACAGCATCACTACGTGACTTTCGGCTCAACGCATCAACAAAAATATTCAATTTAGCAGGTATATATGATATATCGAAGTCGTATTCCTGCAAGAACACTATCCACCGACATTGAAACAGGTTTAATTCAAGCCGGGAGAAAACATATCACAATCTCTTATGGTTGGTGAACACCACAAAGCCCTCACCAATGGGGTAATGTCTCTTCAACTTCAGCTCAAACACTATGGCTGCCAACTCAAGATCATGGGTAGATAGTTGCATTCATGGGGATGCAACTGATGAGACCCATAAGAAACAACAGTTCTCTGCTTCATTATAACATAGCCTAGCCCTAGATGTGAAGCTTCACAGAAAACATCAATCTGGACTCCCTCAGCTGGAAGACAAATAACGGGAGCACTTACTAACATCACCTTTAGATACTTGAAAGCCTCTTGACACTGATCAGTCTATACAAAGGCCTGATCCTTCATGGTCATAGCTGTTAGAGGTGTCGCAACCTGTGAAAAATTGGCTACGAACAACCTATAGTAGCCTGCAAGACCAAGGAAACATCACACCTCTAAAACTATCTTAGGGGCTGCCCAAGACACAACTGCTTCTATATTCGATGGATCCATAGGTACTCCCTGTTGGGACACAGCATTCCCCAAAAAATGGACTTCTCGAGCCCAAAACTCACACTTCGACAACTTCCCAAACAACTGATGTTGGTGAAGAACTCCCAAAACAGCTCGTAGATGCTCTGCATGCTCCTCTTCAGATGTAGAGTAGACAAGGATGTTGTCGATGAAAACCACCACGATCTTTTCCAGGAACTAAAGAATCATAGCATTCATCAAACCCATGAAAATAGCTGGAGCATTCGTCACGCCGTATGACATTAAAATGAACTCATAATGCCCATAATGACAACAAAAAGCAGTTTTCGCGATATCCTCATCCTTCCCACGCATTTGATGATATCCTAACCACAAGTCGATCATTGAGAACCAACATTCAGCATTCAGTGGATCGAAAAAATCATCAATCCGCAGAAGAGGATAGAGTTTCTTTATTGTTACTTTGTTTAAGCGATGATAATAAACACACAACCGCAAACTTATGTTGTCCTTCTTCATGAACAAGACGGGTGCACCCCATGGTGACAGACTTGGCCGAACAAAACCGCATTGTAACAGACCATAAAGCTATATACGTAGCTCTCATAACTTAGAAGGGGCCATCCTATATGTAGACATAGATATAGGAGACGCTCCTGGCTATAGCTTGATCCCAAACTCGATCTCTCGTCGAGGGGGTAATGCTATGACCTCTTCTAGAAAGACATTAGGGTACTCCTCTATGAACCTAGGAAATGCCAATTGTTGAACCTCTGAAGAACTCAGCATCAAATCAGCCATCAAGGATGATAAGGATAGAAGTCGTCTATGACCCATCTGTGGATATCGCTCACCAACAAACACCACTTGCTCTCCGTCAGCAACAATGAAAATGGCCTTCTTCCTGTAGCAATCCACGATAGCCTACACCGAATACAACCAATAAATGCTGAGGATGACTTTATATGGTTGTATCCATAATCATTGGAAATATCCACAGGAGTGGTGTTTCCCTAACACTATATCACAGTCTCTGCATACCTCAAACAAACTAGCTCGACCTCCAACTAGCGTAGTCAACTCCAAGGGCACTGGAAGCCTCTCTACCTCAAGTCCCAAGGCATGGACACGGGTAGGTGATTAAAAGTAGGGCATCTCTCCTGAATCAAAAAAGGAATGCAACAGGGTAGAAAACAAGAAAAGGGTACATTTAATGACATCTGGATCCCCCAAGGCTAGAAATGCTATATCATGAAGCTAACCACGACCTCCTTTGTGGCCTCTCTAACCCTGATGACGACTACCACCACAGTCGTGCTCTGCTCTCTGAGGATTAGGACCTTCATGGGGTTGTCCACTGCCTGCCCCAACTACCCTCTGGTGATCTAATGCTGGTGCAACCTGCTGCTGCAGCCTCGGCTGGAACTGCCTCAACAGAGGAACCTGGAGTGGAGCGCCCGGTGCATGATGACTGCTCTAAGAAGTCAGGAACTCCTACTGCTAATGAACATGAACACCACAAGAAAAACAAGTGCATAATCCCTTGGAATAGTCCTGAGAGTTGATGCCTCCTGAGAAACGAGATAGAAAGGGATGGGACCTACCCACAGGCGAACAGAAACTCTTCTGCCCAGAAAACCGAGAACCCCAGACCACAGATCTGCTTCGTGAGGAATCATGAAGATTCCCCTCTCATAAAGATCTAGTCCTGGAAAAAGTCCTCTCAACAACCTCTACCCTCTCCCGCACATCATGATTTGTCTTTATCATAAATGGGGTGACTTGGCGCTGGATCTCTAGATGCAAAGCCTCCCCAAAATGCCTCGCCCTGGCCTCCTAATCTGGCAGTAAGTCTATAGCATTGTGTAGATGGTTCTTGAAACGGATTCCAAACTCTCGAACAATGGATCTCCCTTGTAGAATGGTAAGAATATTTTGACGACTAGACGCCTTTGTGGTTGAGGAAATGAACTCAACTCTAAACTTGTCTCAAAACTCCTCCCATGAGATAGCTAAATCCTCACGATCTCTGAGGAACTAGAGCCACCACTTCCTCGCTGCTCCACACAACATCATTACAACCAAGGACACCCAGTGCTCCTTCCGAGCACGAATTGAACTGGAGCCGATCATGACCTCCTCTAACCAGTCTTCTGTGACTGCATCTAAAACAGACCCCTCGTACTTCTTCATACTCTAGCACTGAAACTATCAGAGTTTTTTCGTCCAAGTGTCATCGTCGTTAACCTCTACCCGGCGGCGATCTTCTGTAACGACCTGCTGGACATTTTCTACACAAACCTGACGAGGATGTCAACCTGGAGCCATACCTACAAAAGAACAATCCGTTAGAGCTCCTAATCCTGGATTATGGAAGACTCAACATTAATTAATTTATTGTTTTTTTTGTTCATTTTAGGATAACATATCCCAAGGTCCACCCATTCAAACATAGGCACCAAGAAGAATGATGCATGATCCATTCCTAGGTATTTACCCTCCAACTTGTATCACCTTGTTTAGTAGCCATTGTAAACATAAAGGTTCGTGAAAAAAATCATAGGGGGCCCTAAACGCCTATGTCTCGACCGGTCTCAAGTGATTACCCCACTTGCTAAACATGAATGACACCATTATCCTACCAACCAATGCAACCTCACATGTGCCAAACTCTGAACTCCATCATATCCCTCAACTAGAACCTCTGATACCACTCTGTCACGACCCCCTCTTTACATAGTGTACCCTTCCTGGGCCGACAATGTGAGAAGAGAGATAATGACCCCCGAGTCCCGCCTCTAGTAGACCCCGGGTTGGCGACTAGCACTGAGGGAATAGTAAACACATAAATGGGAGGCATTACCCTCTAAGAGAACACATGCATAAGAGATAGATAAGATAGACACCGATCAAATCCAACCCAAAACTAGAATATAAAAGAAACCCATTTTTATATATGAAATTCCATGAAAAAGTACTATAACTGAAAAAGGTAAAACCAAAAGTACCCAAAAGAAGGAAAAACAATAGAAACCACAAGCCCAAACAGCTCCACCAACCACAAGCTAGTAGTAACCAGCCTGATCACCAACCTGCTTTAAGTGACCTTAAAAATAGTTTATATGAAAAAAGGGTGAGTATAATATTATACTCAGTAGTATCTTCCCCGAAGCCTCTCATAAAAATGTAAATAAAGCATGTGAAAGCCTAGTGAGCAATAATTGAATCTAACTCGTCATCTAAACATGTATACTAAGTTCCCAACCTCAACATGGCTACTCTCACCAAGTAATGCATACCAGAATATATCATATAATAAAGAATATCAAGTGTACCCCGTTACTAATTCAACACTGGTTTCCAACTTTTCGCCAAAGACATACATCATGTGCATCTCTCCCCAAAGGCTTGCTTGTATACAACTGGGCTAAGCTCCACAATCTACACCATGTGCACCACAAAGGCCTGCCTGCAGACACCTGGGCTAAGCACCACACCATCCTCATAACAAAATGTAACCAGGTAGTTTCCGGGAGCCACCACACCTTGCATAACATGTATCACACATCGGGTATTGTACCTCAAGCCATCACAGCCCATACGCCGAGTAAGGATCCAAAATCCATCACATCCAATACACATTACACCTATAGTAGTCCATATGATACTATATCCAGAATATATGTCTGGGAAATAACCACAAGCCATTACAGCCCTCTACACACATACATGGGGAAAACTAACCGATGTGCCAAAGGCACTAGTATCTTACAAGAGAAGAGAGTGGGGCTAAAGGGTGTAGTCAGCCATTCAACCTCCCATCAGAATGTTGGGGAAACACCCCCCAGGGCTCAGAATCCCTAGGGTGTGAGTTACCCTTACCAACAGGGTGGAGTATCGTATAGAAACACAAAAAGTACAGAATATATTATACTCACAAACACACTATGGGAATTACCTAGTCTTAGACACAACTACAGCTAACGTCTCTCAGACTCCGGGCTGATACTTCAATGACTATGTATCCCTTAAAAACACAACAATTTGAGGAGTTTTATTAGATTACTTCACTCCCTTTTTATTAGTTCCATTGTACGTTAATTAATTCTTTAAAAATTAATTAATAATGAAAAATTCCACATTAAACTGAATTAGCATCACATTCAAAATCAACTTCTCCTTTTAATATTCAACATAACCTTTAAATTCCAGCATCTCCATCCCCATGGATTATCACCATTTAATCAATATTTCATTACAGAATTACTTTCCCATATTTCCAAGAATTATAGAAAAGCATCATATGCTACTAAACACAAAGGGGTCTCAATACAGTGAGTACATATACTACCTGTCGAATCTTTTCCACCTATAGCAATAGCATAGACCCGTTTTCCATCAAGAGGCTAAACTCAGAAACAACGTGGCATACCCTGCGTGTCTTTGCCTCCTTCGGAAGGAGGGTAAGAAAGACCAGCTGCCTTGAGCAGGGGGGAGAAGTAAAGAAGATAAACAACCAATCAAAACCACCAACATCCAGCCATAAAATCCATCCTATACCATCATCCCAGGTGTCCTCCTCGATACCCATATGCATAAACTGATGCATCTCGCCACTCTAGGTGCCATCCGCTGCCACAACCACAAGGAATCCCTACCTCCACATATCACAACAGCCATCCAGCCATCCATCACATCACAAGAAGCAAGAAAACAATCATCACATCAACTGGGCTCTTGGCCTTCTAACAATGCATTCAGCCTTCATAAAAAAATGACCACGCATGGCTCCAAACCACAAGTCATTCTGCCTTACGATCACGAGGGTAACCCCGAACCCTATCAGGAATTATCATTTATCAACAACATGTTATTTAATCCCTCTTGAATTAACAGATCCAATTCATAGGTTCCAATTCCAAGAAACATATTTAGTAAGCTATCCCAAAAGATTCAACATGCCTACTATGCCAATTTGATTAACATAAAAAAATTAGAATAACTGCAAAAATGGAAACAAACGGATTCATTTTCATTCCTCTTTATTTTTAGCCAATTAATTATCAATTATTTTCGGCATTACATTTTTTATCAATTACAATCAAGAAAAAAACACTAAGAAATGAAATCATAGATATCACACTATCTATCAAAACAAGAGGCAGTAACATAAGAACGATAACAATTTCCTTATCCAGTTCAAATATTAAATTGTGTGAATTTTTTTGTGATCTGTAGGGATAAATCATGCTAACTATACAATTTCACATAAACAATTATAGAGTACACAAATTCCCTACCTCACATAGTTCCTTACGTTCTTTACCCACACAATGGGTCATCATCCTCTCGCGACAATTGCATCCACTCGACGATGCCACGGTACGACAGCACTAACCAAACCCCAAGAAAAACCCATTAAAAGCATATAGATTACATGATATAATTTGGAAAGGAGAACAAGAGAAGACGGTCCCCAAAGGAACATCGATAAAACATACCTTATATGGAAGATTCACTAACACAGCTCGGTTTCATCCAAAACAGAGAGAAACCAATTAGAGGAGTATGTTTTTATTATGAAACTCTTACAGAAAGGATTTAAAGGTTCTAGCGTCTTATATTTGAGAACAAAGAGGAAGAACAGGGGGAATGATATCTTGTACCTTTTGAAGATTTAGTGGGGCGATAGTTTAAGATGAGCTTAATTATACATTAATAACAGTTCACATTATCCCACACTGTTTGACCAAGTAAAAACATCCCGAACTTAGGAATAAATAATATAGGATTTATCACTTTGAAACAGCCTTAAGAGACCTTAAAATAAGTCTATAAATATATTTTATGTTAAAGTAAACTTTAAAAGGGGAAAACTGTAGGAATCTGGAAACACTGCTCACCCACCATTATTGTATATGAAACCTATCTGTGAGACCGATATGTGAGACCGATCTGTCAGACCGATCTGTCAGACCAATCTCTAAGACCGATATGTGAGACATATCTGTGAGACCGATCTATTAGATAGATCTGTGAGACCGATCTATCTGACCAATCTGTCAGACTGATTTGTCATACCGATCTTTGAGACCGATCTGTGAGACCGATCTGTGAGACCGATCGGTGAGACCAATTTGTGAGACCGATCTGTGAGACCGATCTGTGAGACTGATCTGTCAGAACGATATGTTACTATTCATAAAACTGGAAACACTGTTCAAAGAACTAGAAAATTGGCAATGTGTTGGGGATAAGTCACCTTGACCTCCTAGAACACCTCCAATGCCATATTTTCACTAATTAATGGACTGGAGAGGTCCAGACCATTACATTGAGTGTTCATTCATACTAAATAATATAAATATAAAATTATACGACAATTTCCCATGATATTATATTCAAAAACCTAATATATATATATATATATATATTATTCAAGAATGATTGGTAAACATATCTACATATAAATATAAATATTTATAATTTCATTATTCTAATTATTAATTAGAATTTATCATAAAAATCATCAATAGTTACATAGACAATAGAAAATAACAACTCGGAATTTAAAAACTAATTAAATTTCTTGAAAGGTAATATAAATATACATTTATAACCATGTTTATATCTATGATTAAAACCACGTCAATTTTCATTACCAATCCCATCCTTTTCCACATATCAAATCCATTACAATTTGTTTTGATGAATTAGTTCGAATTATTATACCATCAATAAATATAACCCGATAATAAATATCCAAAATAATCATGCACCATTAGAAACTACACAATAGTAAATACTAGAATATAAATTCAATATTTTATCAAATACCACATTTATATATCATCTAACCTAATTCAAAAAATATATAATATGTGATGAAATACATAACAATTAACAAGAAGTGAGGCTATTATGTGGTTTTAGACATAGAATGTAGAAAATTGGAAGGACCAATATTAATTTCACACCACTCTCATTTATGTATTTACATAAATGTATTAATTTCTTATTATTATAATGGATATCATGATAATATGGAACTACCAATGAAAAAATATAAAAATATAATATTAATACACCAAAAGAAATTTTTCACAAAATTAAAAAAATATCACAATGGAATTTCATTATGAAAATTTAATATATTTTCATTCATATGAAAATATCCTTGATGAAAATTTATTATAATTCTTATATCATTGTAATATTAATAATAATTTGATAATTCCATTTAAACACATTATGTTATTCATGAAAAATAAGATATCTTCCAATATAAAAAACAATTAATCATAACACATGATTTTTAACAGAAAACATCTTCATCCACATATAATTTATTATTCATATTGTTATATTACCACACAAAATAAAAAAATTAAATACAAAGAATTATATATAGATAATTAAAAATAGTAAAATTTGAGATATATTTACCTCAATTATTCTCTATCCAATGATCAATTTTTTTCATCCTCTATCCATCATTCTAGGACATTATGTCACCATTACATTAAAACATGAAAAAATATTCGACCAAAATTCTATTTATAGAACATAAAATTTCTCAAACAAATGAAAAAATTCATAAAAAATATATCCTTTTATAATAATATTTTTCATCTTTTCCATGTAGAAACCAAAATCCCAATACCCCATATGAATGTCGGGCTATATTATGGTATTTTTTATTTTTCACAAAAACACTTCATCATCTAGGAAAGAACATATCAAACATTAAATTTATAATGTGTTCATACCATAATCAAATAAAAAAAGTAAATAAGGTAAAAACTATTTTACTTGGTCATTCACTTAGAGATAATCTACATAGAATATTTTTATCATGTGTTGACCTAATATAGTGTAATAAAACCCAAAATAGGTCTCTCAGAATTTATGGAAGTAAACACTAAGGATTGTTTCTATTTTAAATTAACATAACGGTTCTTTGGGTCGGGGATTATAAAAGAGTATATATTATATAGTCTTCTTAGAGTGATTTCAATATGATATTTTAAATTTAAATCTATAAACTGTGTTATATTTATCTTTTTCTATTATTTCTTAATATAATATCACCAATGGTGTTATTTTTCCCTAAAAATCAATCCTTTTGATACTTATCTCATTTTAATTTCAGTAGTAGTGAAATTATTTATCATATTCTTTTTCACTTTTTAAGCCATGGAAATTTTCAATATTTCTAATATAAAATCCCATATATATATATATTATGAAAACATTAAATATTTTATTCTATTCATGATAATTTCATTATTTTGAACATAGAAATTAAATATAGTTTGTTCCTATTAATGATTTCATAAAAAGATCCCAAATCCTCAATATCACACATATAAATCGTGGTCTTCACTTCTCTAAACAATGCATGATTTTAATTCTTTTACATAATAAATATACTAAACCAATATTATGGTAAATATTATTCCCATTATTGTATAATGAAGAATTAAATTACAAATGATCATTATAATGTCTTTATAATACTTACCAATTCTCTATGATTATTATTAATTTCATATTTTTCCTTAGAAAGTTCCAAAGTAACGTTATAAATCATTCCTCTGGGACATGGTCACATTTAAAAATTCATGATAAATCATTAAGATTGATGATTTATCTTAATTCATCAAATGATTCAAAAAAATTTGATTCAATTATAAATATTCAAAATAACTCGTGAGTTATCTAGCCTTTACAATAGGCTACATTTATTCACATAACTCAAAAATCACAACAAATAATCTATTAAAAAATTTACTAAACATAACACATGGAACCAAAATTCTCCACATTTATAATCTATTTTTAATTCATTCTAATATTCAATATTCACATGCTATATATTCCATAATTATTCCACGAATATATATATTATACCCTTATAACAATTCTCCTCTTTTGGTAATAAAATTGGATGGAATTTTTTTCAAATATGATCTCCACCATCCCTTCATCAAAGACTCTATGAAAAATGTCTTAAAAAATTAATTAATATTATATAAGTATTTCATAATTATAAGAAACATTAGATAGTTTCCAATTCCAATAATTTCATCAATTTGATAAAAATAAATATTCATTATTTCTTAACAATTCTCTATGTATAGTATCTCCCCCTTTCTCTTTAACCAAAAACAATATTACCTCTAAAATAAAATGATAAAACAAAACTATATAAAGCATTAAAAACAATAAACTACCAAACCTACATGGTTAAATGAGGTGATCGTAAAATAAATCTAAACATGTATTTTCAAAATTTCTGGGTCACAAAGGGTATATTGACAATATCCAATCTTTTTTCATCAATTATTATAAAATCAATATTAGTGACTTTATAGACCATGTTTTCAATAATAATATGATACCCAATATCAATGTTTTTTGTTCAAGATTGATGAACTAGATTATATATGAGTTTGATAACACTATTTATGTTACAAAATAACACAATTGGTTAGTTCACATTTTCACCTAGATCATCAAATAATTGTCACATCCACTAATATTTTATGAATGGAACAGTAATGGTAATGTATAAATCCTTAACAACCCTAAGGGACATATTCTTTCTTTCTCATTCAAATATCCAATAATATTAATTCTAATAAAAAAATGCCATTTATTTGGTGACATTATTAACACTACATCAAAGACCTAATAAACATCAAAAAAATATAACAGTTCATTTTCCTTATATTCATTAAAAATAATATATAAATTAGAGTTTATAAAATATACCTCATGATTCTCTTAACTGCTATGATATTTTCCCTCTTTGGGGTATAATTGAAATACTCCTTCCAATATATTAGCAAAATAAATGCATGTCAAGGTTACTATCATGTACATATAACAATCAATTATCTTTTCAAAAAGGTATAGGATCCACTAACATCAAATTTTAATGATTCTCAACATTGGTTATGACTATAATTTTGGTTGATTCTATTATTTAATTATGTATGTAAAACAGATTAAGATAATTATTATCACATATAACATATTAGATAATACTGTATCACTTCATCTGGTTCACTTATAATCTAATTAAATTAGCGAACTCTAACTTCATTGACATAAAAAATTAGGAAATCATAATATTTCAAAATTACTCCACTTATTTATAATTAGTTATCCTAGAGATTAAATAATTCAAATAAACTATCATGGAAATATGTTCTTCAATTAATGTATTTGTATAATGGTTTTGATCAATATTTTATCTCTTCAATTCTAGTTTCTTAATATTAAAGTAAATTCGAGAATACAAATCCAATAGAGCCAATTTTAGAACATATATGGACTTATTAAATATAATAAATAATCATCCCCAATAAAAAATGAAATCAACATCTCAATATATATTTCATAATTTATCACACAATTAAAAATGTTGACATAAATTCTATTTGAAAGACATTAAATACAATCTTAATTGATGCCTATAAAAGGAGTCTGATTGAATCAAGTTAAGAAAATGGTGAAAAGGTCCTGTAATAATCCATTCCTTTTTTTAATACCATATGCATAACTAAATATCCTTATTTCGAACAATATTATCGTGTTCATTACATTTTTTACATAACTCTCATTTCTTTGGATAACGTTGTGGTGTTTGGGTCTTACTAAATGTTTTCAAGTATAAATTTGTTCATTTTGGCCTTATTAATTATTTATAGTTGTATATAATGATACATCCTTCAAAATTATTTAAATTATTTTGTCTTTATAGATGATATAAATGCATTGGTTTCCAATGTCATCATCATTCATATTTGATTTGTTGTATCTTTATCGCTAACTGTACCAAATGGATCTACTTTTATCTTTCTTTTTTCTTATTAGATGATAAATCTAACAATATATATGAGTTATTTCCCCGCTCATATATCCAAAAAATATTCATTTATCAAAAATATTTATACCATATCATAGAGAATTCTTTTTTTAAAATCCTCATAACATAATCATTAGGGATCAAACATCTCTAAATAAATTTCTATACCTCCTCTATATTCATTACATTCTTTCTTTAAATAATTTTATTTAACTTTTTTTGAATCATTTTTAAGCCTAAATATTTATTTAATATCCTAATAATTCATTTTCCCCAGTTGAATCTCTATATTTTCCATCATTTTTTTATTTATTTTCAATGTAACATATACTTTTGATTACATAAACATGTTTTCAAGATTAATTCATTACATTCAACATTTTATAGGGGTTCTTTAATCTCTAAAACATATAAATTATCATTTATATTGTTATAACATGACCAATATAGACTCATTCCAATAATTGAATGTTACAACCCTCAATAATTATTAATTTAGACATGTTTTCACTATCTAGTTACAATGTTCTGACACCTTATTCTTTTGTAGATTCCTTACAAAGTTACCTTTATGTTTTATACCATGTATTTCAGTGAGGTTCCCCACTTTTTTATACATGTATTCT
Source organism: Viscum album (assembly GCA_963277665.1). Classification (NCBI taxonomy): domain Eukaryota; kingdom Viridiplantae; phylum Streptophyta; class Magnoliopsida; order Santalales; family Viscaceae; genus Viscum; species Viscum album. Next base: position 67,137,156 of record OY728126.1, read on the forward strand.
ATTTCATTATTCGGTCGCACTATTTTGATGATGTTATTAGTATAATTTTCTACTATTCACTGATATATTTTAAAACAATTCATCACCTACATATTTACCTTAATGAATATAACATAACTTATTTTATTTTGTATTAAAAAAAAAGAGATAATATATTATCATTCCACATGATTTCATATTATATTCACTGAAACCAAAACATTATTTTCAACAATGTTATGAAAATTAGAAGGTTACATCATCCTTTATTGTTAAGGGATACATACCTCATTCTTTTAATTGTATGCATAATATGATCTCTCTCTATTAAAAATTTAATTAGTGGTTTCCACTACTACCTTAACATTGGATTGATTTGCGATACCTTTTTTCTAGATACTTCCAATCCTTAATTTCAAGAATTATTCTATTCCCCCAACAAAAATAAAAATATGTTATTCATAATTGTATACTAGGTAATAGAATATATATGGTCCACCTTACTTTCCTGAGTGAGTAGAAATCCTTTATTGGGATCAAGAACCCTAATTTATTTATGGTTTCCACATTTCCAAAGTCAAAAAAAATCGCACTCAATAGATTGAGTATTATTCCATATATAAACAGTCCCTATTTTCTATTCAGTACATCTCCTTAAAGTCATGACCTTCTACTTCCCATTATATTTTATGATAGAAAATTTCCAAATAAAATATTAACTTCAAATCCTCCAAAATATTTTTAGTAAATTTTTAATTATTTCCAAATTGGTAAAATAACCAATATCTATGATTCATGCAATATTAATTTAGATAAACATGAGGGAATCATAAGACAATTTTTTAGTTCTCTATCATAAACATTTCCTTGAAAGTGATATCTAATTGATTTAAGGTGTTTAATGAAATATTATTTTCAACTTTATGGTATTATTCATTTTCATGACCACATTCCTCTTTCAAATAAGATTACATTTTATTTAACAGAATAAAATGGGGTTTCCTTTTATTCATCTGCTTTGATTTCCATGATATCCATTTCCATATATAAATTTCATATAGATAATGGTATTATTACCAAATCTAAAATAATAATAACAAAACTCATATAAAGTGGTTCTTATTTCAGATTAAAGACATAGTCACATTCTTATTTCAAAAATTATAGGTTCTTCGACCATTAGGAACCTCTATATTTATTAAAATTATGCCATTGTATGTGTAGGATTACAAAAAATTGAAATTTCAATAAAAGGTTATCATTTCACATTAGATTCTATACATTTCTCTAAATATTTAGTAAATATATTCATTATAATTTCCCATAAAAGATAGTGGATTTTCGATAACATTTTGTTTCCATTTTTTTGTTTATAATGCCACTATTTTTTATGTTTATGTACTGTAGGTAAATATAATTTTAACGATAATTTTCTAGGTATTTTCATTCAAAATTTTCTCAAAACCTTCAACACCTCATTTGTCTCTTTCCAAAATTTATCTATTTGAGAACATTCCAAATTAAAGCTTCTTCTAAATAACACAAAATCATTATTTCAATTTTACTTTTTCCTTTTTAAGGTTAGAACTCTATTGTGTTCTTTAACTCTCATTTCACTTTCTTCCAAACTACAATTACAATCATCAATTTTCATACCATTTTATTCAATAATTATCTTGAATTCAACTAATTATATACTCCCATGACTATATAATGAATATTCTAACTATTATATAGTTAATCTATCTCAAACCCAATACGATCAACATATTTTTAGGATAATTTAAATAGTGAAATAAATTTTTTTGTTTCATTAAATATGATTAGACTAAAGTAATACATTTAATTCCACCCTAATGTACATAATTCCCCCAAGTTTTTCGTCAATATCAATATCTAATTATTCCTTTGCAATATAAGATATTTGGAAGAATTCCTCATTAGATTAAAATTTACATTCATATTCATATTGGTTCTCCCTATTAGATTCTTAATAATTTCGTAAAATAATATATCATTTAATCTAATTTTTAGAGTATAATCCTTGTTCAATAACCCTTTAGGTTGATATTTTATTTCCATGTTTTTATGGAATTAACATTACTTTTTTTCTATTTAATCTCATTGTAAACATAAATATAATGTTTCTATCCTTGCTGTGTTAGAAAAAAAGGCAAGGGTAACTTTCCTTTTAATACAATCATTCTAATATTGAATATTATTAGTAAAATATTTAAAAACATATCATTTTTAGTTTCCAATTCATCTCTATATTCAATGATATTGATATTTTAATTATATTTTATTTCAATTTCATTTGTAATATTATTTAATGTTTTTACATACTTGAATCTCATCTCATAAGCCACCAAAATATTGTATAAGTCATTAAATGACAAAAAATTCAGGATTCATTCATTAATAAATTATAAATAAGAGAAATAATGAGTTTCATACCTCCTTAATATTTTCGTTACAATATAAATATCCTTTATTTATTCACTATGTACATCGATTATTTCGACAACCTCAATAATTTGATTGAATAACCCTTAAAAATTTCCTGGGGATTTATATGTAAATCAAGAATCCTATTTGGTAACACCTATATATTTTCATATTTAACATTTTCCCCTTTCATAGATATTATTCAATTTATACCGTGTATCATCCCAAATATGTTAACTAATTATTTTGTTGTTGATGTGAAATGATATAAATAAGACCATGATCTATAGTCTTTTGGATTAGTATCATGAAAAATTATACCTCATTTGATGAAGGATACTTTAGAAGAATCAGGAATGAATATTTAATGAACAAAAGATGAGAATATTTTACATTCAATATACTATTAGAGATATATAAGTCTAGTATTATAGATATGATTATTAGATTCATCATAAAAAGTAATTACATTTGTATTAACTATATTATCAACATTTTAAACACTAAATAAGACATTTAAAATTTTAATATCTTTTGGATATACTACAACTAGTAATAACTAGAATCATAATTCACCCAAATAGGGGGTTTATTAGGGTAATTTTGTATTTTTAGTTTTCCATTGATCATTTCCACATGTTAGAGAGAGAAAAAATTAAATTATAATGCATACACACCAAAACTGAATAAAAAAAATTAAATTGTGGTAACGCAACATTTAATATGGTTCACCACTATGGGGTAATTCATTATGATTATGTGAGTGGATTTTTAATACTCCCTGAGGAAAATTATCCATTTTATAAATTTCCATTGTTCAAGAAAGTGGTATTTCCAATATTATGACACATCATATTCCAAAACCATACTTTACTTCTTTGGGTAAATGGTTATAAAAATATTATAAAACATTGGATACCAATAATAATTTCAAGATCATTAAATAAATAGAAATATATCAAGGTTATTATCATTATCCTTCATCTTTGTTCCTCAACTATAAATATTCAATAGAGTTTTAATTTTCCATAGTTTACACCTTATTTCGTCAATAAAAAATAATTAATAGAATAAAAAATAATCTATAATGTCTTCTTATTTATAAATTTTAAGAAAAGTATATTTTTCTAATTTATGATATTAAATTTTCTGTGAAAACCATACTGATATTCTCTTTTTAATTGTTTTCATGAAAATTTCCATATTTTTAGTATAGAAATGCTATGAGGATAAGACTATGTAATAATTAATTTTTAATATTTTAAAATCTTTAAAATATTAATCATAAATAATGGTATTTAAATAGTTATAAATTTAATGAGTTTAATTATTAATATATAATGAAAAATCAATCATACATTATAATTGATATTATTCCGGTTTATAATGATATTTGGCCTGAAGGCACTGAGTTTCAGACTAATATCCTTTAAAAACATAATTTGAGTCATGATATCATAGATAAATATTTTTATAACCTATATATAATCTTATTTATCATGGTATAATCATTATAATAATAGTTAAATGTTATTCAAAATCTCAAAATGAATAACTCTTCTCTAACATTTTTTATCTGAGTTTTGACCAGAAATTATAATTGGAAGACAAATGAAAAATCACATGAGAACCTGTTAAAGTCCAAATGATCCTTAAAAACTCATATATTTATCCTTATGGGGTGATAATTATCTTTATAAAATTTTTTAATGATCCTTATGAAGATTTTACGACTCATATGATTTCACGATAATCCTTATAAACATTAAATTTATTCTTCAGAAGAACAAATGCTCCTTATAAAGTCCTGATTATGCTTATGAACCTCAAAATTTATCTTTATATAGTCCAAAATTATTTTTTCAAGGTTTTACATAGTTGTTGGATGCAACTTCTAAATCCCCAAATGATCATTATAAAATAATTCTTTTCCAAAATTCTTCCCAAAACCATATTCATTAAAAAATACTCTAGGTTAATCATGGCACTTCTTCTTCCTTCATAACTATCAAAAATAACTTCTAGACATCCAACTACACAACAAATTAAAATTAATTAAAACTAACATAATTCTAGGATTCAATAGTAATGAAGTAAATAAGAACTATAATAAAGAACCACCATAAAATCCAACCATTAGACTATATATTTTGTAATATTTACTATTTGAATTAATTCCTTCTATATACACATTAAATTCTCTAAACCGTATCTCCACTTCATAAACCACAGGAGTAACATCAATGTCATATGTTAAAAAATAAAATTTTACAGACTAAAATTAATATTTACAATTGAAATACATTGAAATTAAATGATGACCTACATTACTTTAAAATTAATATTATAATTAAATATTTATATAATTAAAAAAAATCATCTATTATATCTATAACATAATTTAATCAATAATTAATTCTCATTGAATACATAAAAATTAATTAAATAAAAAAACCAATTATAGGAATGCATATTAGATATAAGTTTTATAAAGATATGTTATTAAATAGAGTATATAAATTAGAAAATGTTTTAATTCATGATTTAAATTTTTATTCAAGTTTATTACAGAAGATTGTAACTAAGTGAACAATTTTTTCAAAAAATAATTACCCTATAAAGTAATTAATAACATCACTCAATATAATTATTGTAAAGTGACTAAGTTTATTCATTAATTTTATGAATTAAAAAATTCATATAAATTTTATTTTCTTCAAATTTTCTTTTATTAAATGTTGTTTGAATGGATTATTTTTTTCTTTTTATTCATATAATGATTGAAGGCATGTGATGTCATTTGAATGACATAGTTAAGAATTCATATTTTCTATGATTTTTATTCTTGATACTTGATTATTTTAGGATTATTTTAATGAAAATTTATTAATAAATGAAGTATATGGATTTTTAGTTTATGTAATTTTATAATATATTCAATTAATTTATGGTATTTTTAAATATTTTGACATCATGATAAATGTTTAATTGATTGAGATTTCATTTTCATTAATTATGGATTTATTTTGATTATTGAAATTTTTTTATAATCATTTATTTTATAATAATTAATATATTCATTTTGAATATTATGTAACTTCTTAAATAAAGTTATTATTAATTATTTTTCCAATTATTTTATTATTATTTGGAATTATTTATAGTTTATTATTTAACTCTTTAATTTATGTTTCTTTTTTAAATTTTAATTTCTTTAATGTTTTCAATAATTTTTTTAAATATAAATTGAAATATCTTTTTTATTTTCATAATTATGTTATGAAATGTTTATTATATTGATTTCATGATTCCAACCTAATTATTTATCTACATTTCTAACTTTAACTATTCATAAAAAATCCCCTTTATTTATTCAACCATTAGTATTTAATCTATAAAATATATCAATATAAACATATTTTGATATAGACCATGGTTATATCATTTTTATAATATATATATCACTATGTTAATATAATTTAGGAAATTTTAACTATATTGTAATTTCCTCTTTATTTTTTTCTCTTATATATTTATTTATTATCATCGATAAATACATTCTTTCCTATGTTACAAATTTACTGAACATCACCCATGATCAATAATACATTATGGTTTCGAAATTATTTTCATTTTCAAATAGGATTGGACTAATTTCATAACATGCTATCATCTTGATCATATACCCAATAGTATATATCAAGAAAAATCTACATCCAATACTATCATTGACGTAAAATATATCTTATGCGAATAATTAATGTCTCTTATTTTCCCCAAACTCTTATTTTTCATTTTCCATTATATGTACATATGATCCACACATTTTAAGGGATACATCAACATATTAGATGAATTTTTATGTCATATATTGATATAATTATTTATCCTAATTGTTATATAATAGAAAAACTTCTTCCAAATATATTATTAACTTTATCTGGGGAAAATTGGACTCTTGATGAAGATTAATGACTCATGAATTCAAATTTCTAGTTCATTACATAAAGTGAATGGAATTAAATATTATTTAAATTATGTTAATAATTTAAAAGTTCTATGTCAATAAAACATTTATTCATCAATTGAATAGTATAAGATGAATCGATAGATGGTGGCCAAGTGATGAACATCACATATATGTGATTAGCTGATTTTTAATTTTCTAGTCATGTCATGAACCATGATAAAAATTATCATATTTTATTTATTTGTACTCCATAAATGTGTTGACAATGATTATAATCTATAAATGGTCACAATGGTGATGATTTTAATTTAGTATATTACTATATTTTATTGATTTATTTCCTTCATCTTCTATTTCATTTATTAGAAGTGAAATAAAATTAAAAAAATTATTTTTCATGAAAATAATAAAAAAATATTTTATATTAATATTCATCATCTAATGTGGATGAAAATATTGAATTTAATTTTCATGTTATTATCATTAATTTATTTCAAATCATAACCAAATTCATTATTCTATTCTCTAAAGTGAATGATCATGTTTATTAAAACAATAACATTTAATTCCCTGATATGATTTGATATATAAAATAATTTATATTATGTTTTGTTTTATGTAAATATGATATTTTTAAATGATTATTTTTTAATGACCACGAAATTTCAAGAAATTTTTTTTTCATATATTCTTTGAAATTTTATGAGTCCGTAGTTTCTAAATGCTCTTGATTCCAAGGCCCGGTGTGCCCAAAATCAATTTTTGAAGTTTTGTTCAGGTACGTTCAGTAAATGTACATACAAGTTTTTATATCTTTTAAGTCGTTGCTCAGAATTGAAATCTTAGGACACCGATGAACTCACAGCACCAGAATTCGCTTAAGAGGACCTTTATCGTGGTTGAGATTGGTTGAGAGTAGAAGTTTTATTTTGGGTATACATTCTAATTTAAATAAAATTTTTGTGTACACCATTTTATTATTAAGGGGTGGTTATTTCCTCCAAAGAAGTGTTGGAGGTGGGTCCCACATCCCACATAACCTCCCATGGGAGGATAATGTCTGTGGGGCCCACACGAGTACCTAACCCCTCAAATCCCTTGAAACCCCCCCCCCCATTTAACTCCTCTTAAACTCCCCAACCCCCATTATTAATTTGGGTAAACTCTCCATGCCAACTGAACTGATTAATGTCATCATTAATTAATTTTGTTTTGAATTATTTTGACAGGAATAGAATGATTAAAATATTTGGGAGCCTAATATTTAATTTGGGTTAGAAATTATTCTGTGGGGGAGAAGTCTTGGAGAATTAGGGAGAGCCTTCTTCCCACGAAGAACCTCTCCCTCTCCACAAAGAACATGAAGAACCTTCTTATCCTTCTACCTTCTTTAACTGAGGAAAGAACGTGAGGCGACGCCCATGAGGAATGCCCATCACCCTTCCTTTTCCTCCGCATCGAGGGAGAAGACGCCGTCCACGGAGAACATCGCCAACAACAATGATTAATCCTCGGATGCACCCTGACCTCAATGAATCGAAACAGTCAACAACAAAGAAACCTAGAATTTAGGTAGGGGTTTTGTATAATTTTATTTAGGTGAATTATACCCTCATACTTTGGCGGAAAATTGTTTGAGCATCTAATGATGAGGGAACAGACTAATGAACAACTCAGGTCCCACCTCCTTTTCGTTGTTGATATTCCGTTTGTTGGGAGATGGGTCCATGGAAGGGTAATGATGATTTGAGGCCGTCACAGTGAGGGAAGGACCTAAGGAGGCTGTAGGAATAGGAAGATGAAAAAACAGACCACTGGAACAACATTGTTGCCCCGCGGAGAAGCGTGATGGTGCGGGTCACCAGCGCGGCGGTGCCAGCGCCAGGAGGCGGCAGTCGACACCAGCCGGCCGCCAGGGGTCAGCGGCGCCCCTCACGCTCCGCCGGCGGAATACTGCCACGACATCGGCTATGGCATTGGTGGAGCAGAACCTGCATCCGCGGGTTCCGGGAGACACCGGCGGTGCTAGCTGGCATCGCAATTACAAATTAGGGGGGCCGCACCCCCCCCCCCCCTCACATCACGCCCAGCCAGCTAACCGATCTACGGCTGGTTGCTGGCCCGGGCCACCTACATATGGGCCAGGCCACCTCCCGTGTGGTCCGGGCCACACCCTACTGGGCCGACCTAAGGCAGGATGGGCCAGGTCGGACCGAACCCAAACACCCCTCTTCGAACCGCTTTCGGTTGTTCGCCCATAACATGAGATATAGACCTACGACAGATGCACCTTTAGTTGAGATGGGTTACATGGATTTAGACGGTCATTTCAGTATATCACACTCAAGGTTTTGGAACATTTTTTGTATGTTCAGGTTGATTCGATCCCGTAACCAACTGGGACCTCGGAGCGAAAACACTTATAACTTAAGGACCAGACGTCTAATTGACGTTTAGTGAACTACAATGGATTCATTTTGATGATAAGGTTCTTTTGGCATACTATATTTTAGTTTTGGACATCGTTGGAGTACGTTCGGGTTGTTTTGACCCTAAAAACCAAACGTGCCCCTGGAACGGAAATGCCAATAACTCTCAGATCAGGGGTCCGATTGACGTGCTGTCTCTTGCGTTGATACCCCTATGACATGGCGGTCATTTGAGATACATCCATTAGAGACTTCTCGACACTTGGAGTATCTAATAGTAGCTCGTGGAGTAGATCCTCCTAGAGATGAGTGGACGGAGTGCATAGACCTTCTAGTAGTTGACTTGACGATAGGTTGACCGATTTGACTTGGAGTGATTCGATTAGCCTAGTGGACGGAGTGCCTGGTTTGGTGACAGACCCACGGTAGATGGAGCACCTAGTTTGGCAGCAAACCCACGGTACTCAACATGAAGAGTACCTCTGACAGCTATTAGAGGGAGTGCCCGGTTTGGCAGTAGAGCCACATCATACGGAGAACCCAGTTTGGCAGCAGACCCGCGGTAATCGATACGATAAGTACCTCAGCAGTCTAAGGTTAGTGGGTAGTGCCTCAGAGTCACGACATGGCCATTGTACTTAGCAGAGGAGGATTTCTCTAGAAGCCATTTTTTTTATAATGAAAATATTTGTTTGATATGAGTTAATGACATTTGTGTTTTCCAAATGATTGGGATTGTTACTTGATAACTTAGGTATAAGTATGGGAATATACCTATGTAATGGTTATCCGTTGATTTCATACACTTTGGTTTATCCTTTTTGGATTTTTTGATACCCTATGGGTCTCGGGGTCCCTACTGAGAATCATTACACTCACCCCTGCACTGGCTATGCCCATACCTTGTTTTGTTGGATGAAAACGTGGGACACCGCTGACGGAGGCTGAGAGCCCTAGGACTGGACTGTGAATGAAGGAGGACATTACAACGTATCAGTACATGGTGGAGTCTGATGAAATTGGAGTGCTGTGGAGGCCATCAGTAACTACCCTTCAGGTAGGAACCCAGAGGACGATCTAGGAGTTGCTTTGACCTTTTAGAAGTTGGTCCCTTTTTAGTTGTACTTGCTTTCAGTTGTATTTGTACATTACAGTTGGTCTTGTATTCTAGCCCCATTTCCTCTCAGTAGACTTGATATAAAACTTTTATATAGTGTTTTATTCCACGTGTACTCTGGTTGTGTGTGTTTACGTTTTATAAAGGTAATGCCTTCCCAGTTTTATGTAATTATGCCTTCAGTGCTAGTTGCCAGCCCCTGGACATTGGAAGACGGGCTTGGGGTAGTAACGATATTGGCCCCGGGGGATGGGTCGTGAAAATTTTTCCTCTTTTATAATTTAAATAATAAAATAATTATAATATAACCTTTAAGTGAAGTTTGATGAAAATAAGTATTTAAATCGGACAGTATATTTAATTAATATTTATAAAATAGTAATTCTCTGAAGAACAATATGATTTTTTTAAAATTATATTGATACATATTTATTTTTATCAATTATTTCTCTTAGATCTGAAATATCAAGGATAAAATAATTATTCATCATGATATTATTTATTTTTATTATCAGATCATGTAATTCTTTTTATTTTATCTGTTGATGTGGTTTTTATTATTTTTATTATTCATAAATTATATGATAGAGTAATGATGAATTAATAATCCAATAATTTTTGGAAAAAATTACTATAATAAGTAGTTAAAAATTGATTATCATGATAAATAAAATTAGGATACTTATACTTGATTATAATTTTCCATAAATACTAAATTAAATTTAATAATCTTGAAAATAAAAGAATATATATATTCCCTAAAATGAATGTAATTTTAATTATTTCAATTTATGGTTTAAAAAGGATGAAATTATACTAGACATATATTGAATGATTTGTTTTATTCGAACTTGAATTATTATCATTCATATTTTGGAAATTAATAAAATTTGACCGAATGATTTCTCCCTTACTTTCTCAAAACAATTATTATTATGAAAATTATTCCTTGATTTATTGTTATGGTTGTAATGTGGTTTATATTCTGAATAGGGAAAATTAAAAAATACATCCTTGTATGATAGGGAAATTTTAAAAAAGAAAGCGGGTAGATCAAATTCTCAGTAATGGTATGGGTATAGTGGAAGCTAAGAATCAATAAGGCATAATAAATAATGAATGATGTATAATGAAAATCCATAAAATATATTTAGTAAATCTAGAAATATATTTCACGATTTAATGGTGAACAAATATTTCTAAATTAATAATATACTAATCATAATACAGAACCACAGATATTCAAACCAGTCAAAGATTCATATAAATATAAATAAATGAATTCAAAATGGGGAAATACATAATGATAGAGATCTAAAAAATATGGTTCATGCTTCATCCAAGAAATATAATATCATTTATTATTGTTCTAATATATCAAATACAATGTAATATTCTTCCAATACATATGTATGAATGTTTAAGGAATCAACTAAAAACAGACAAATATTGTCTCCTGAGACCTACTAATGAATCGAGTGGATATAGTGGGCCCAAAAAATCACATACTATGTATACTCCATTCCTCATATTTTTGGTGTGAAGTTAAACAAACATAAATATTTATATTATAAAGCAATCATTTTAAATGATAAAATTACCAAAATCAATAAATATAATAATAAACCATCATGGGTAAAATGAATAGTTTCAAAGTGGATAATCCCTAGTAAAAATGGCCATAATCATTCCACAGAAAAAATAAGGATGTTATCATTATAACATATCAGTGGAAGATTATATGTTAAAGGATTGTTGATATCATTGATGAATAGAAATACTATAAATGATCTTTAACAACATTTTTAAGGGAAACTATCTCTTCCGGTGAAAAATATAATTTTACACAAAAATTTAGACAAAAAAATTAATATTAATTTATATTAAAATAACCTTTAAATATTAAATGATATTTTGTAAATCATTGATCATTCAAGAGAGTGGAAAATTCTGTATATTCTGTACATGTAAAAGAAGAAATTCCTTTAATGTTTCCTGTAAAATCCAAGAAGACATTATTTTGAATAAATATGAAAAAATAATTAAAAAATTTATAAAATGAAAAAAATGCGAATACATTTTTTCATTGAATTATATTTAATGGTTTAAAAAAATGAGAACACTTATAAAACATGTGTTTTTATGAACATGATTTTCTTCTAAAGGTATAAATGAAGTCGCATTTTTATAAAACTATTTTCTTCAATCAGATTAAGAAAAAAATAGTGGAAAATTGTAGGAATACTTGAAAAACATAATGAATAACTATTATAAAGTAAAATATATTTATTTTAATATAAAAATATTAAATAATTCCCTAAATAGATACATAAGCATAAATAATCTCAAATTATGAATAGATTTTAAAATATATTGTTGCCACATTAGTAACCATTTAATTTAAATCATTGTAAAGGGTATGAAATCCAATAAAACTCTAAATACCATGTGGTTAAATATATTAATTATAAAAATAATTTCATGGTATTTAAAATAAAAAATTTTAAATACCATGAAGTTAAATATATTCAATTTATACCATAGTATTGATATGTTTAAAACTATTTATAATGAATATACCATGATGATATATGAGAATGTTCATTTTCCGAATGAAATTGTTCAAAAGCATACAATATTTTTATATCAAAATTCAATATGAATATGAATACAATGAACTATATTTGATTAATTGATATATAATTGAAATAATATTACACTTAAACCACTTAAAAAATAATTTAATGTTGTAATTAGTTTAAATGAAATTGAAGTTTTCAAATTAAATTTATTACATTCCTTATTCATCAAAAAATTGAAAAGTTTTAGAAAAATCAAAACAATTCACCCTATAAAAATTTCAATATGATGATTAAAAAAATTATTATCAATGTTTATTAAAGAATTTATATATTTGTTAAAAAATATTTTTAAATAATTTTTACAAAATGTGATAAAATAATCTTTTTGAAAAAACCTTGATTCCAAAATCTTTTATTTTTATTTTAAATAAGTATTTTTGTATTTATAATAAATATATATCCTTGAAATTCAATATTTATTTTGTTATATTAATTCGTTATAATTTATTTTTTAGGTTACAATAGTATACTATATTACAGTTCATTTGTACTCAAGATTTCTTGTTCTACATGCTATTGAAGATATTAAGATTATTTAAAAACAAATGTTTCATAATGTCTTAGGAGTTATATTTTATTCTATGACTGTGTTTTTTTACATACAATCTTTGAAAAATATTATTTTAAATTCATGGGGTGTTATATTCTCCCCTTAATAAATAAATTTCTTCCTCACAATTTAAAATAGATCTTAGTAATCAAGTGATTGACATTTGAAAATATAATTTTTGAAAAAACCATGTCATTAAGGGTCAATAAAGGATCCTATCAATAAGAGATAAAAAAAGTACAAAGTTCATCTAAGATAATAGATTACTATGTTTCCATATAGGATAACATTGGGGGGAAATGAAAAAATTTACTTGGATAAAATGATTAATTAATTTAGTGAGTGATAGAGGTGATTGATCATATGAATGTTAATTATCAGTAGAAATATAACAACCTCATACCCATAAATCTGTGATTGTTTAAAATACCATATGATTCATTATATATTAATGTAATAGGATAATTTTTTTCATTCATATCATTTTCCAAATGTTGAGGAATTGTTTTACTATCTATGATTATGGGGATATATATATACAAGATATGTTAATATTTAATAAATATAATTTCATCCTCTGGTTGTGCTTCGATCAAATTATAATTCATCTTGTACTTTGAGAAATGAATATCCCAAAAATGATTTCATTTATTTAAGCACTAAACATCATTTTTAATGTATCACAATATTCCTAATATAATGACAAGTCATTCGTCCAATCTATATTTTTTATGAAAAAATGGTTACCATAGGTTATACACTATGCATGATTATATATATGTCAAAATTATACATTAATCTTTAAAAACTAATCAAATTAATAACATAAAATAATCAATAAATGTTTAACCTTATTTCCCATCCATGTTATTATGGTCAAAAACATTATAAATAAGGTCACAATATTTCAAATATAATGTTATCATTAATCATTTCTATGGAAGATAATACTATCCAATTTATGTTATCCTTATCAATCATATCTTTATCCACACATCATTATCTAAACATTATGAAGATATTAACATTTTTATTTACCACCATAATTTGTTTTCAATGAATTTTCAATTTTCTATTGAATCATTTTTATTCTTCATCGATCCTATTCCAAATACACTTCCAAATTCTTAGTGATAAATTACTTTAGTATAATCGTTATACATTTATTTATTATTACAACAAACATATCATTGATAAAATATTCAAATGAATTCAGTCAATAATGAAAAAGAAAAATAGTAATAATTGAAATTCATATATGGTAATAGTATAATTTTGACCATGGTCCATGGGATTAATTTAAGGTATATTCCTTTAACACTTGAAAATTTGATTTCTGTAGTCCCCATGTCTTTACAGATAATGAATTGTAGATTGTAAACATTATTCATAACCATTAAATAATATGAATGGTGGAATTTCCCTGAACACTAATCAAAAATTCCATTCCTTTCAAGAATGTATCAGTGTGTGTTTTTTTTCAAAATTATAACATATTGTAAAATACTTCTCTGTAATATTCCATTTATACATAAATTTACCTCCCTTCATCTTCTTCTCATGCTTCCATCTGAAGTAATATTACTTGGGGAATTATTAATCTATCTTCTTATGACTGATTCTGTGTCCTTATATGATTATAATGTTAGGGAAACAAGTTCCCTTAAAAATATAATCCTAATCCAATTAATGAAACAATCATTATAACTCTTTGGATTATGTACAATGATATTATCCTTAATCATTCTTCTCAGATCAATTTCTAAATGTTAGAATACATTATATATGATCATATTGTTTCGAAAAATAATGGATAATACCAAAACAAATTCAATATTGAACATAAACTGAAACATTTAGGCATAAATATTCTCATAATCATAAAAATTTCTTCTTTGGTAATATATTTATGTTAAAATCCTTCGTAATGGTTTACAAATAAAATAGGATTTTTTCTACAAATACTACTTTGGTGTATCAAAACAATTGTGCATTAAATCCTATTGTCAGGCACCAGGTGACTATTGGTTTAATCCTAGTGAAAACGTTTTGGATTTATTCCCCTTAGGTATATCTTATCTAGAACCATGTGAACTTTTTGAGTTCATGAAGGGATTAATTTTTAATAAAAAAATACAATCACTTCTTTACTAAAACATTATTCAGTTTTATATACATAAACCAAAAATTATATCATAGATTTTTGTTCCTTAATATATTTTCTCAGAGATGTTGTTTAGATGAAATCTAGTAGACTTTCTCTGATACCTGCTATAGTGAAGCAACCCTAGTAACCTTGAGAAAATAACTACTTTATTATGTTTTCATAATATACAATTAACTACATCTTAATGTATCAAATTAATTATTAGCCTTAGTAAACTATATTCATAACTTAAATCCACATAACATTTAAAAATAAAATTTACACAAAAAATTTTCATTGAGAATTAAATTAGTCCCCTTCATATATCCCTTTGTATTAATAAAAAACATCATGGTATCCTGGGTAAATTAAACATTAGGAGTTGGATCAGGTTCTTAATAAGGATATGTATAAAGGGGATAATATTTATAAATAAGAAACAGTAAATAGAGAAAGATATTAGATGATTAACATTCATTTTAATTAATATCTTGATCATAATATGGATGGAATAAAATAAGATCAAATAAAGACACATTAATAATCACATGATCATGATACATGGCAATGAATATTAAATCTAACGAAAATATATCTTGCAATATCAATAACATAATTCATAACTCTCGAATGAATAATTTTGAACATCCAAAATATACCTTCCAATTTAGTAAAATCATTTAATACCATTGAGGTTTGCACTATCACATCTTGTACCATTGATACTAATTCATAGAAATAAATATAAATGGGTAAATACATGGCCAAAACCATTTACAGTTTGTATCATTATACTGACCAATGCATTGGGTTGTTACAGAGGTCCCCACATGTTACTTACTAAGTCCAACTGACTCCTCATATTAAAGCGATGTGACATGAACATTAATATTGAAAAACAAGAATACAAAATATTAGTAATTACTGTAATCAATTAATAAACCCATAAACCATCCAGAGTAATATGAGTGCTATCGAACATCTAAGTCCCCAGTAAAACTAATAATAAATCATGAAAAAGTAATTATGAGTGATTTTCTCAATAAAACATATTCCTAGTGGATCATAAGTACAATGAAGGGTTGATGTTTTTAATGAATATAAATACCATATAATTTTTATAAAAACATTTTTTAATAAGTATTTATTTTATTTAAATAATCAAAAAATATATCAAAGATATTTTTCTTTGAAAATATCGAAGAATGATTTTCAAAAAAATTCAACATTTTTTGGTCATGATAATGTAAAATTCTATTAACCTAAACATTTTAATGAAAATATCCTTTGCAAAATTTTTGTAAAATAAAAATGGATATGGTTCTAAAATTGACCAAAAGAATGTTTTTAAAAAAAATTAGAAATTTAAAATTGGTAAATAATACTTATAAAAATCATTTTAAAGATGACAAAACAATTTTTTTAAACATTGTTATAAAACATTGGTTTTGTTGAAAACATTTTCGACTAAATGGAGATAAAGTCTGAATCTTAAAATAATTTCTCAATAATATTAAGAAAGAAATGGTGGTAAAATCATAATATTACATGAAAATGTTTGTGAATAATAAAAGGTGGTGATAATTTATTTTTTTGACATAGAAATATAATATAATTACCAAAACTGTATACATAAACAAAAACAATTTTGAATAGTAATTATATTGTGGAATAACCCTTACCCCTCTGGTAACATATGAATTGTAAGCCTTAAAAATGTAATGAATAAAATATATCATTAAATTATATGAATTTAAATTGATTCTTAATATAACATATAAAATGGGATATATATACTCTAAAAAGGTAAAAAATGTTAAATATGTTATATGTATCACTAAGGTAAAAGTGAGATAACAAACCCTTTCCTCGCACTAACTTTTGGTTGATCATATTTTTTACTAGTATATAGTGTTTTTAAACATGTTAGTAACTTTTTACATAACAATATAAAAATTTATAATATCATATATGATCATTTTAAAACAACCTATAACCCATTATTTAATAACCTATCATTATTATCATTGTGTCAAGTGTTAATTTCCATGTTTTCTCACGCACGTTTAATAATGAAAGATCTTGTTCTTGAACATATTATATTGTCACATAATATCCAGAATAATAATAAAAGAAAATCTTTATATTTTCACATAAATTATAATTTTATAACAAATCATTAAAATTTTTCATGAATAATGAACTATGTTACAATAATGGGGATGGTATGTATAAGGCCCCAGCCTTAAACCTTACTTAATCTTGAGTTATTACAAGATTACGCATTGAGGATCTTTTCGGGTTTAGAGTTTTAGAGAATTAGATCATAAAACTTGCATTACATTCCACATATAAACAAAGTGGTTACATAAAGATAGTATTCTTCATTCCCATCAATGGAAAAATATTTAAGATAAAACAAGGATTCTTTCTTGACACTTCCTTGACACTATCATAACATCATGTACCTTTCTCTTGACCTGTAAAAGTAATTTCAAAAAAACATGGGATGAGCATAAAAATCTCAGTATGGGTTATAAAGACATGGAAAGAAAACATGGGTACCTATATACATAAGAATGAAATCATACTTTACCCATAAAACATAAGCACTTTAACATACCTCATCAAATCATGAGTAAATCATAGAAATCATAAGACACAAAGGTAACTTGAGGCATTCATAACATTCTTACATAGAGAGTAACCCTCTTGGTTACGTTTGGAATACCCATCAAAGTATATTCCCTAAATCCCTTCGGAGAAACCTTAACGTTTCACTCCTTCACGTTACCCAATGCATTGGAGAGCTATATCGGGCTCACCCGCCCTTAGTTTATCATGGAACCACCCGTCTTCATAATAATTCCCAAGAACCTCAACATAATTGTATCACATAAAACATGCATAAAGGAAACATAACATTTCCAACTTTCAATCACAAGATATCAATACAACACATTGATATAAAGTCATTATGAAAACAACTTTCAATACAAAAATAAAAGAAAAGTAAAACATGGTATTTATTTTTCTTTTAAAAAAAAGGTATGACTTGTAGAGGAAGCCGAAACTCAAATAACGGTTACGACGGCAGAGAAGTCATTGTCACCTCATATGTACGACAAAAACATTCCATTTTGTCATTTTGTAAAACGCTTCGTATAAAAAAGATTCCTTTTGGATAAACGTAAAAGTCAAAGGGTTTTATACACCGTATAAAAGAAGGTTTTGTATAAAATATAATATGCCTCAATGAAAGGAGATTGAGACCATACGTACGACAAAAACATTCCCTTTTTTCATTTTTTAAAACGCTTCGTATAAAAAAGATTAATTTTGGATAAATGTAAAAGTCAAAGGGTTTTATACACCGTATAAAAGAAATTTGTGTATAAAATAAAATATGCTGCAATGAAAGGAGATTGAGACGAAGTCCCATACCTCGGGTCTGACTTGACTCGATCGTTCTTTAATGTCCTGAATAATAAACTTGATTTAATTTATTCATTCTTAAGAACCTTTTTCAAGTTCATTATTGTCACACACGGTTTTTTTTGTCTTTGTATTGATCCGGCCCATTCCCAGTTTTAACAACTGAATTTGTTTCTTTTATAACTCTTTTGTTTTTCATCCTTTTTCACCCAATCAACTTCCCACTTATCCTATACTGATATATTAAAATTTATTTATCCTTTTGGACCCATTAGAAATTCATAAGCCAGGCGAATTTGGGTCACTTATTTAGGTATTGGGCCGGCCCATGTGCCCATTTCCTGTTTTTTTAAAAATAATTTGTTTCATTTATATCTTTTTCATTTTTTAATCGTTTTCAGTAATTCCACCTCCCACCCGAAGCCAATATCTCTATCCTCACCCCCAATATCGTTTTTACCACTTTGGAGCTCATATTGGTCGCGTATTAGGGAGAATGTTCTCTGGTTTCCTCAAAACGTCCAGAATTGAGAAGGTAAATTGTTTCACCCATAACTCATTCAATTAGTACTCTTTTGGACACCAATTTTCTTTCCCTGGTTCGTCCAGATAGTAGGAGTATATCCATGAATTTTCAAGCCATTCCCTTCCCTCTAGGGTTGTAGATCTAATGGAATACGAAGAGTTTTCTAGGGTGAAAGGTGAGATTCCTTCTCCTTTCTCCTTCCTCTTCCCCCTCCTTTCATTATTTCATGGTTTTATATTGTACCCTAGTCTTGATAGACCTAGGGTTTTGTTATACCATGTTTTTTGATGGGTTTTATGTTTGTTTAGGTCTGGTATTTATAGTTTTAGGGTTTATAAACCCGCGGCGGGTGATTTCGGGTGTGCGTTTCAATTACGCCAAAGATTTGAGGTAGGATACCCCATGCACATGACTTTATTATTTAAGTTTCATCATTTTATTATATTTAAAACCAGATATATATGTTTATTATTGTTTTTAATCCTTTGGATAATTTTATTGGTGTTCAATGTGGTTGTTTAATCATTGGTTTGTGAACGGTAGTGTTGTTTTTTCATGAAAGTTCTCAACAAGTGTTTGTTTAAATGTTCCGTTATCTTTTGCAAATATTTTGTGAGGTTTATAATCTGTTCTATGGTATTTTTAACATGTTACAGTATCTTGAATGAAAATATGGCTTTCAATTGGTGTTTTATTCCTTTTCATGTACATAAAATAAATTGGTTTGTTTTAGAAGGGCATGTCATGTGTTCGGTAAATTGCCCGGTTGGCTTTTATGTGTGATGTGTGATTTAAAAGTTACATGATTGGATTTATAAAGGAATTGGAAGAATTATAAATGGTATTTTTGGGTACTTATTTTGATTTCCAATTTGGATTTGTTTTTTACAAACAAGTGGGTTTTGATTTACAACATATTTTGGCCCGAGTTGCACAAAAATGGACCGTTTCACATCTTTATGAAAATGGTTGTGTTTTGAATATTTAACCTAAGTATTATAAGAGATTTATGAATGAGTTTTACTACTGTAAATGATGTTTATACAGATTTTTAATAAAATTAAAATGCATACCTTCATCAAAGGTTAGTTTTGAGAAAATGTTTAAAGGCCCGTTTGGCATTTCCTAATGAAGGAGTGTTTTACTTGTATATAACAAGTTGTGAAATTGAGATTGTTTTATGGTCCATTAAATGATTTTATTAAATGTTTATTGGGCTGAAAAATATGATTTGGTTTGGTTATGATGTGTGTTTATAATTTAAAGAGTGTTTTTGAATGAGCTTTATTTGCAAATCCTCAATACAATTCATGAAATTGTTTTACCGAAATATTTAGCGGTTTGTTGATTAGTGTAAGAAATGTGAAGAATGATTATGGGATGTTTGTGTTTTTATGTTTTTGGAATGGAATGGGGATGTGAAATGTGTATTTGATAATATGTGTTACTTGATTGAGCACTAAAGGGAATCCCGGGTATCTAGGTGGGCGGACGTGTACTAGTATGCTAGTGATTCTGTGGGGGTTGGCCCCTGTTTCACGTAGCAAGTTTGACGATGACAACACTAACTAAACTATGATGATGTTGATGATTGGGGACCACTAGGTTATGGGTATGTTCCCTACTAGTGGCTCCTGCACGAGAACGGATATTTATTATGGTTACTTTCACCGAGATACGAGGTACCTGGGGCTCACAACTAACTAGTGCCTAGGGGTATTCCTGTGACTACTGCTCATTGGATATTTTGTACTCACCGTCGGCATATGGTGTGTTTGGTTGGTAAATTCAGTAGTCTGTGTTATTTATTTGAATGTTAAAATTATTTAAAGCATCCCTCTTGAAAACTATTTTCATTTTGAAGTTTCACCTCTTTGAAAATAATTGTTACTTGCATTTTTGTTTATTAAACCTGCATGTTTTTGTCTGATAATTATTATAGCATGAAACCTCATTTGAAAACCAGACTTTCAAATATTGAATTTAAAACTATAAATTGATTTTTCTTTTATTTTAAAGTAGTGTGCATTGGGAATGGAATACCGGGCTAACCTACTGAGTTTTAATACTCACGCCAATAGTCTTCTTCTTTTTTTTAGCCCTTGTGCAGGTTTCATCTTTAGTTCGATCACCTTAGGAGACTTTTTATCATTGTTTTGGAGAGTGACCAGAAGTGTCACATGGAGTTATTTTTTCATCGGAATTGTTCATTTGAGTTGTTGGTTTTGTTCTAATTTTATTTTCTTGTACAAATAATATTTAGTTCAATTTTAATAGAAATTCATTTTGGGCTGTCCGTTTATTTCTGCTGTTTTTTTGATTGATTATATATGGGCGAAATCGTTCCCTTGTGTACTCTATTGATGCCCTTGGTGCTTGTCACCATCCCAGGAGGATCGGGAACGCCTCTCGGGACTTGTTGCGGGCTGGCCTGGGTGACCGGTTCAGGGTCGACTCGGGCTGGTTCGTGACAAAATGGTATCAGAGGAGGTCGGCTATTAGCGGACCTTTCTTTTTAGAGCGCCCTTGTTATTTTGTGGATGTCAATGTAGATGGAGTAGGATTTTTGGGACTTGAGGGGTAAGTGCAAGAAGATCTTCGCGAACTCTTTCTTGTTCTAATCCTCAGGTTTCCATGGAAGTCCGGTTTTATTAGTGTCCATTGTTCTAGTTGATTGTTTTATATTGGGATATGACAAGAGGAGTCTGACCAATGGCCTTCGTGAGCTCACAGGGCCTGGCAAGCCATGTGGAGCTGGGGAATGGTCCTAATAAGTCTCTCTGTGTTGGTGTTGTGTTTGGCATATGGCCGCCAACCATATGGTCAAGTCACCCACCGACACTAGTTCCCTTTTTCTTGGGTCTCTTGAACCTTTCTTGAATTCTGAATTTTTGTTTTTAAAATCCTTGTGTGAGAATTGTGGAAATGGGTTTTAATGTAAGGATTAGATTTTGAAAAGTGAAAAAGGGGGTTTCAATAATTAAATCTAAGAATGGTTTAGGAAGGTTGTGTTTTTGTGTAAAAAAAATGGAGGGAAGCAGAAATGATTTAAAGGGATTGGATTATCCATAATCTAAACTTGTGGTTTGTTGAAATAAAATGTTTTGAAATTGTGAATCATTTTAAAGTGATTCTGGATCTTTCTTTTAAATGGGGTATTTTAGGATGTTAAAAAAGTTTTTTTAAATCGGATAAATTAGTTTTGGAAATTAGTTTTGATCGGTTGGTTTTTTACTAGAAATGTTATTGGTCTCAATGGACCTCAGATTATGAAAATATACATTGCTGATTTTTTTTTTAAAAAAAAAATAATGTGAAGGGGTTGTTTGGAGTGGCTTGGTTATTTAAAAAGTTTTTAAAAATGAAAAGGGGTAGGTTTTCAAGAAAATGGATCTTAATTAATTGTGGTTTTTTTGTGAAACATGAAAATGTTTTTTGACTTGGTGGTTGGTGTTCCTTTTGAAGGTAAATTGTTTTTTTTAATTATGATGTTTAATTTTAGCCTTTGGTGTTTTCATGGGTTCTCACATGCATGGTTTTATTTATATTTGGAAGTATGGCCTATATGGTATGGTGGATGGGTGTCAGGGGTGGCATGGAAATGTGCATGTGGGTGAGACTTGATGAAACACCATTGGTGAATGTGGAAACCCACCAAGTTAGTTTGATTTTTCAAAATTGTTTTGAGCTGAAAATTGTGGCCTTTTTTTTAAACCAATGGTTATGTGGCTTGATTTTTCTATGTTGTAGAAGAGTTGTTTATTCAGTAAGCTTCCCTGTGATCTAGAATTCATACTCTTGTTGTATCTTGAGATGATATCTTGTTGGTGTCTTGGTTTTGGAGAAATTTTCATTGGGTTTCTAAAGATGTGTTTGATGTTGTGATGTGGCTAGTGATAGTTCTCCATTGGAAATCTTTCCTACTGATCAACCTAAGGATTCCTTTCAAATTTTAAATCCACCTCTTTTTATGATGCCTCAACCTGTTTGTTGGAATATAGAGATGTTTGGGATCTATTAAAAGTGCTTCTAGGTTGTGATAATTCTTTTGGATAGAGGAGTTGTGTTCGGTGATGTTGATGTGTTTCGTCTAATTCCTTGTCCATTATGCCCCTCATTTGGAGTGATAAGGAATTTTGATATGTATCTATTATTTCCTATTTAGATGAAGGTTTTTTTTGTGATCTAGAGTGGGTTTTTTTGAGTGGTGTGATCCTTATCACCTGACTGCGGTGTAGCAAATACTTCAAGAATCCGGGCTCCAGCCATAGGCCTCGGAGTGAAGCTTTTCACGCAGTCAGGAAATAAACAGAGGTGTGGAGTTCTATATTATTATCCTTACTCCTCTGTTTTGGTAAGTTAGTTACTATGTCAATGTTTTGGTTCTTCATTTCTATGAATTTCCCTTTGTCGCAACAAGCGTGGTGGACTTAACCCCTCACACAGTGTCTATGGTTTTTCCTTCATGGATGTGGGTTTTCAATCAATGTCCCTGTGTGGACCACCTGTAAAAATCAGATGCATTCTTGGTGTTACCTATTAATTGGGGGAGAGTTTTGGTTAGTTTCATTGTTTCTTTTGTTGTTTCAGTGGCCAAATTATTGGGTCCCCTTCCCTCCCATCCCCAAGTGACGGGGGTCCAGAATTGTGCTGAATGTGTTGGCCAAGTTCGTGTCCCCTCCGTTTGGGAGTGGGTGGTTTATATGTTCATTTTGTAATCCTATTAACTTGGTATATTATGTTTTTCTAGGAGGGTTTTTTTGGGCTTCTGTGAGTGACGCCCAATTTTAGCTCATGTTCAATTCTTGTCTATTCATTGCTAGTTGGTTTCTAATGGTGGGGAGACCCACCATGGGTCTCTTCGATTTGCATCCTAAGAACATTTCTAGGGATAGTTGATTCTTAATGGTGGGGGGTACATTCTGGAATCCTATTGTGTTGTTTTTTTTCAGCTGGAAAGTGTTATGGCTTTCCGGGGGCGGAAAGATTTAATGGTGGGGAGAATTGTCACACATGGTTTTTTTTTCTGTCTTTGTATTGATCCGGCCCATTCCCAGTTTTAACAACTGAATTTGTTTCTTTTATAACTCTTTTGTTTTTCATCCTTTTTCACCCAATAAACTTCCCACTTATCCTATACTGATATATTAAAATTTATTTATCCTTTTGGACCCATTGGAAATTCATAAGCCAGGCGAATTTGGGTCACTTATTTAGGTATTCGGCCGGCCCATGGGCCCATTTACTGTTTTAAAAAAAATAATTTGTTTCATTTATATCTTTTTCATTTTTTAATCTTTTTCGGTAATTCAACCTCCCACCCGAAGCCAATATCCCTAGCCTCACCCCCAATATCGTTTTTACCACTTTGGAGCTCATATTGGTCGCGTAGTAGGGAGAATGTTCTCTGGTTTCCTCAAAACGTCCAGAATTGAGAAGGTAAATTGTTTCACCCATAACTCATTCAATTCGTACTCTTTTGGCCACCAATTTTCTTTCACTGGATAGTCCAGATAGTAGGTGTATCTCCATGAATTTTCAAGCCATTCCCTTCCCTCTAGGGTTGCAGATCTAATGGAATACGAAGAGTTTTCTTGGGTGAAAGGTGAGATTCCTTCTCCTTTCTCCTTCCTCTTCCCCCTCCTTTCATTATTTCATGGTTTTATATTGTACCCTAGTCTTGATAGACCTAGGGTTTTGTTATAACATGTTTTTTGATGGGTTTTATGTTTGTTTAGGTCTGGTATTTATAGTCTTAGGGTTTATAAACCCGCGGCGGGTGATTTCGGGTGTGCGTTTCAATTACGCCAAAGATTTGAGGTAGGATACCCCATGCACATGAATTTTTTATTTAAGTTTCATCCTTTTATTATATTTAAAACCCGATATATATGTTTAGTATTGTTTTTCATCCTTTGGATAATTTTATTGGTGTTGAAAGTGGTTGTTTAATCATTGGTTTGTGAACGGTAGTGTTGTTTTTTCATGAAAGTTTTCAACAAGTGTTTGTTTAAATGTTCCGTTATCTTTTGCAAATATTTTGTGAGGTTTATAATCTTTTCTATGGTATTTTTAACATGTTACAGTATCTTGAATGAAAATATGGCTTTCAATTGGTGTTTTATTCCTTTTCATGTACATAAAATAAATTGTTTTGTTTAAAAAGGGCATGTCATGTGTTCGGTAAATTGCCCGGTTGGCTTTTATGTGTAATGTGTGATTTAAAAGTTACTTGATTGGATTTATAAAGGAATTGGAAGAATTATAAATGGTATTTTTGGGTACTTATATTGATTTCCAATTTGGATTTGTTTTTACAAACAAGTGGGTTTTGATTTACAACATATTTTGCCCCGAGTTGCCCAAAAATGGACCGTTTCACATCTTTATGAAAATGGTTGTGTTTTGAATATTTAACCTAAGTATTATAAGAGATTTATGAATGAGGTTTACTGCTGTAAATGATGTTTATACAGATCCTTAATAAAATTAAAATGCATACCTTCATCAAAGGTTAGTTTTGAGAAAATGTTTAAAGGCCCGTTTGGCATTTCCTAATGAAGGAGTGTTTTACTTGTATATAACAAGTTGTGAAATTGGGATTGTTTTATGGTCCATTAAATGATTTTATTAAATGTTTATTGGGCTGCCAAATATGATTTGGTTTGGTTATGATGTGTGTTTATAATTTAAAGAGTGTTTTTGAAAGAGCTTTATTTGCAAATCCTCAATACACTTCATGAAATTGTTTTACCGAAATATTTAGCGGTTTGTTGATTAGTGTAAGAAATGTGAAGAATGATTACGGGATGTTTGTGTTTTTATGGTTTTGGAATGGAATGGGGATGTGAAATGTGTATTTGATAATATGTGTAACTTGATTGAGCACTAAAGGGAATCCCGGGTATCTAGGTGGGCGGACGTGTACTAGTATGCTAGTGATTCTGTGGGGGTTGGCCCCTGTTTCACGTAGCAAGTTTGACGATGACAACACTAACTAAACTATGATGATGTTGATGATTGGGGACCACTAGGTTATGGGTATGTTCCCTACTAGTGGCTCGTGCATGAGAACGGATATTTATTATGGTTACTTTCACCGAGATACGAGGTACCTGGGTCTCACAACTAACTAGTGCCTTGGGGTATTCATGTGACTAGTGCTCATTGGCTAATTTGTACTCACCGTCGGCATACGGTGTGTTTGGTTGGTAAATTCAGTAGTATGTGTTATTTATTTGAATGTTAAAATTATTTAAAGCAGCCCTCTTGAAAAATATTTTCATTTTGAAGTTTCACCTCTTTGAAAATAATTGTTACTTGCATTTTTGTTTATTAAACCTGCATGTTTTTGTCTGATAATTATTATAGCATGAAACCTCATTTGAAAACCAGACTTTCAAATCTTGAATTTAAAACTATAAATTGATTTTTCATTTATTTTAAAGTAATGTGAATTGGGAATAGAATACCGGGCTAACCTACTGAGTTTTAATACTCACACCTATAGTCTTCTTCTTTTTTTAGCCCTTGTGCAGGTTTCATCTTTAGTTCGATCACCTTGGGAGACTTTTCATCATTGTTTTGGAGAGTGACCAGAAGTGTCACATGGAGTTATTTTTTCATCGGAATTGTTCATTTTAGTTGTTGGTTTTGTTCTAATTTTATTTTCTTGTACAAATAATATTTAGTTCAATTTTTATATAAATTCATTTTGGGATGTCCTTTTATTTCCGCTGTTTGTTTGATTGTTTATATATGGGAGAAATCGTTCCCTTGTGTACTCTATTGATTCCCTTGGTGCTTGTCACCATCCCAGGAGGATCGGGAATGCCTCTCGGGACTTGTCGCGGGCTGGCCTGGGTGACCGGTTCAGGGTCGACTCGGGCTGGTTCGTGACAATTATTCCTTTTATATCACTTATTGCCATGTCATGAACACTATGTAATTATTTAAGTTAATAACGGTCGTTTTAACGATCATTGGTAATTGAGTCAAAATAAGCCCTTTATAATTACATGTTGTTCATGTATCCATTATTTACAGAATGGTATTCATGCTGTAGATATCATATATTTCCTGTACATGCATGAATTTATAATATTACATAATCATTTAGAGGTAATAAATGAAATGCACCGTTCATGGAGATGGTAAGTCGTACGTACGCATGAACGCTACTTTCAATTCTATTTCATATTTTATAGAATAGAATCATAATTATATAAAGGTATATTATAATTCCAGTATAATATCATTTATAATATAATAGTTCCATCCTTTATATGTCCCACATATGGTATTTAACGAATCAAATCACTTTGAGGGGGCGGTAGTCCGCACTGCCTTAAATGAAGATATCGCGTTTACCCACAATGGAATCCATAAAAGTATGCCAAAAATGAAAAAAACTGAAGCTTAAGTAAAACATAAACATATTATATATCATATATAAATATAGTGACATCTTAATGGACACCTTTAAAGGTGTTAAAGGAATGTGGAACAATCATCGTTTCGGGAGGCATAAATTCACCATCCACGGAAACAGTATGTTCATTAACCATTAGATGTAGGTGTGTGTAAGTTTAGATTGAATCCTTCTAATAACAACATCCTAGTATATTGAAGATACTGGATTTGTTACAAAAGAAATAAATAAAAATAGTTTAGGGGGTTGGAGAAGAAAAATAAAACAAAAGGACTCAAGTGAAGACATTGCCTTAAAATCGGGTAACTCCCTTTGTTTTGAGCTCAAAGGCTTCCTTGGGAAGACTTCTGCCCAATATGTGGCTTCAAAAAGTAATATAGGGAAGTGGAGAGACAAAATGGGAAGGGGTTGGCCGATCCAAAGGCTTTGGGAGTGTGGGTAAGGAGGTAGAGGTGGGGGCCTTTTATAAGAGGAGAGGAGGGGCACTCTTGGAAAGTAAAGAAAAGTTACTTTATTTTAAAATTATTTTCATATTCAAAAGGTCCAACATTGATATAATACTAGGATAAGGTGATAAGGGTTCTAAATCCACTCATCCAATAGGTTTTGGACATGTGTAGGGTTTAGATATTACATTATCTTTCCATTTTATTTAAATCGTTAAATAATGAGGTTATCGCTGCATCATCATGATGTCATAAATACATTTATTTATTTAATTTAAAAAAAATATAAAAAAATACTAAGATGTAGGAAATTTTTTTATCTTTCCAATTAATATTTATAGTCAAAAATCAGACTTGTATTACCCCTTATAAAAATTGTTTTCGTAAAATAACTCATGTTTGTGTCATTTTTACTTTATCATTAAATAAAAAGTTATTTATGTCATTTCCCAACCAAAGTGTCTCCATGGGGTCCCCAAGTTGACCCATGGCATTTATTGGTCGTCCATGACACATCCAATAATGTTAGGACATGTTTCAAGGTCATTTCATATTACTAAAGCATTATTTTTACCTTAAACTACCCTAATTACCACTAATCGCGATTAAAAACTTAATTAGTTACTATTCACCAAAAAATTATTTTAATCTCATTGGACCATATTTTAATTCTTAATGACAACCATTAATGTCGGATTTTTGAAATTAAAAACACAAAGGTGGAAAAGTTTCATTTAAATGAAAAATTAGTTTCTTTAACTACCACTTAGTGGTTTCGCTATTCATCAAAAATTGAAGTTTTTCAGAAAATTACCAAAAATTCACACTAAGCTATATTTGATATTCCGAATTCAAAAATGAAGTCTATTTTAAAAAATTAAAAACATATAAGTCACATTAATTTATTTAATAATTAATTCCCGTTGTCATGAAAAATAGCGTGTTTTTATGAAACAATAAGTATCAAAAGATTGACACTAGTTTAAGTCCAATTTCAAAGTGAAATTAATTCCAATGACCACCATTGGATAAAATGGTAAAAACATATTCTAATTTCACTTCAAAACCAATTCAAAAGATAATCTAATTATATAAATAAATTAGATTAAAAATAGGTTTTGAATTAAAATACAACATTTTTCACTATTCATTAAAAAATGAACTTTATCTGAAAAATACAAAAAATTCACACAATGTATATTTTGATGTCCCAATAATAAATAATAATTTTATTTTGACAAACATAGCTTATAAAATTTTCAAAATATAGATTTAAAAAGGGTTTTCCATCAAAAGGCAGTAAAACAATCTTTTAAAATTATTAGTGTATTCCATGCTTAAGATTGGATTTATTTTCATTTTAAGCCTCTAAAACACTATCTAATTCATTAATTGACATAGATAAAAATATATATTATTCATTACTTACTTGGGATGTTACATCCTTCCCCCCTTTAGAAAATTGCATCCCCACAATTTATTTACTTAACGAATAAATGGGAGTACTTATCCCTCATTGCATTTTCAGATTCCCATGTTGCCTCTTCAATCATGTGGTTTTGCCACAAAACCATTACCTGGTGAATCACCTTATTCCGTAACACTTGCTCCCTGTGGTTAAGAATCTGGACCGGTTGTTCCTCATATGATAGGTTCTCTTCTAGCTGAACTACCTCTGGACTCAAAACATGAGATGGATCTGGCATATACTTTCTCAACATCGAAACCTGAAAAACATTGTGTACCTGAGATAAACTTGGAGATAAAGCCACTCTGTATGCAACTAATCCAACTCTCTCCAGAATTTCATATGGTCCAATAAACCTTGGACTCAGCTTTCCTTTCTTACCAAATCTCATCACACTTTTCCACGGAGAAACCTTGAGAAAAACATGATCACCTACCTCAAAAGAGAGATCCTTCCTCCTGTTGTCCACATAACTCTTCTGCCTACTCTGAGCTGTTCTCATGTGCTTCTGAATAAACTGAACTTTTTCTGCCATCTCTTCGACCAATTCTGGTCCCATCAACTTCCTTTCACCCACTTCATCCCAAAAAGCTGGAGTTCGACACTGCTTCCCATATAATGCCTGAAATGGTGTCATCTGTATACTAGAATGAAAACTGTTATTATATTAAAATTCAACCAATGAAAGATGTTGGTCCCAACTTCCCTAATAATCCATCGAACAAGATCGTAGAATATCCTCCAATGTCTGAATTGTTCGTTCTGACTGCCCATCTGATTGAGGATGAAAAGCTGTACTAAAATTTAATTCAGTACCCAATGAATTCTGAAGGCCTTTCCAAAAGTTATAAGTAAACCTGGGATCACGGTCAGATACAATGGAGAGAGGAACTCCATGTAACCTGACTATCTCATTAAGATACAAATGGGAAAGTTGATCAAGAGAGAAAGTATCTCGTATAGCAAGGAAATGAGCAGATTTTCTCAAGCGATCAACAATAACCTAGATTGCATTATTACCTCGAGATGTCTTCAGTAATACCACAACAAAGTCCATGGATATATTCTCCCATTTCCAATCTGGAACTGGTAAAGGCTGAAGCATCCCTTTCAGTAACTACCGCTTTTCTTTAACCTGTTGACATGTCAAACACTTCACGGTAAAATCAGCAATATCTCTTTTCATTCCATCCCACCAGTAATACTCCCATAGATCTCTATACATCTTAGTACTGCCCGGATGAACTGAAAACGGAGAACTATGAGCTTCACATAAAAATATCTCTTCAACTGTGAATCACAAGGCACACACAATCTCTTCCAAAATCTCAAAACACAATCATTATCAATGTTGAATTCGGGAAACATACATTTCTGAACCAGCTCTACCATTTTCTGCAACTCACTGTCTCGCTTCTCTGCTTGCTTGATTCTATCTGATAGAGACGATCTCGCAGATACCTGAAACAAAACAGAAGAACTTCTTGCACCAACAACTTCTATGCCAAATTTCATCCAATCCTTAACCAAAGGATCACGTTCCAAATGCAACATTGCTAATGAAGCATTACTTTTTCGACTCAAAGCATCATCCACTTTATTTGCTTCTCCCAGATGCTAATGAATTGTACAATCATAATCCTTGATTAATTCCATCCATCTCCTCTGTCTCTTGTTTAACTCTTTCTGAGCGAATATATACTTTAAAATTTTGTGATCTGTATATATTTCACACTTTACTCCATACAAATGACGCCTCCAAATTTTTAAAGCAAAAACAACAGCAGCTAATTCCAAATCATGTGTAGGGTAATTTACCTCATGAATTTTCAACAATCGTGAAGCATAAGAAATTACCTGATCATTCTCCATTAGGATGCAACCAAGTCTTTTCAATGAAGCATCACTGTATATAACAAACTCACCATTCTTCTAAGTTATTGCCAAAATTGGAGCATCCACCAATCTTCTTTTCAATTCCTGAAAACAATCATCACATTCTTTTTTCCAGATAAACATAACACCCTTCCGAGTTAGCTTAGTCATTGGACTAGATAATCGTGAAAAATTTCAAACAAACCTTTGGTAATAGCCTGACAAACCAAGGAAACTACGAATCTTTATTTAATGGACCAACATCTACTGAAGTAGTTGCAAAGGATTTCACCACCCCTTTCTGCTTGTAGTCCAACTGCTTCCCATCACTCAAGCTCTTTGTCGGACACTCGTTTTCATAGTGACCCATCTCATTGCACTTATAACATTTCACTAACTATAAATCAAATTTGGTCTTACCATCACCCTGATCTTTTTCAGTGCAATCACGAGCCTTGTGTCCCATCTTACCACATCAGTAGCACTTTCCAGAATTCAGAAGACATTCCCCAGCATGCCTTTTTCCATATCTATCACAAACTAGAAATATAGTTTTCTTACCATCAGACTTTTTTGAAGAATTCTTACCTTTCTCCTACCTCCTCGGTCTCTTCTTCTGTTGGTTGTTATAGAAGACTTGGTCATCGGAAAACTCCATTTCCACCTTCTCAGCACATCGAACAAGCTTTTCATAACTCTTAAAATCACGAGAAGCTAATGCCCTTTGATATTTTGGCTTTAATCCTGAGTAAAAACTATTGATTTTACTATCAAGTTCTCGGATAAAATTTGAAGCATACCTTGCCAATCGAGTGAACCTTTCTTCATAGGTAGCCACTGAGTCTTCCTCTTGCCTCAATTCCAAGAATTGATTTTCCATCCTAAGTCGAATAGCCTTAGGAATATACTTATCAAGAAACATACCTTTGAATTCATCCCAGTCGAGAGAATCAATCTCATCAGCATCCCTGATATTTTTAACCATCAACCACCACTGATCTGCTTCACCCTCCAAACGATAAATAGCAAGACTAACCTTTTTATTTTCTGAACACCCCATGACATCAAAAATCTTCTCCAGTGCTTTAATCTATCCTTCAGCTAACACAGGGTCAGATGATCCTCTGAATGATGGGGGATGTTGCCTCATGAAATGTTCCACCACAGACATGTTCCTCTGCGGTTGATCTGGCTGATCTCGTGCATGGATACCACCACCATTTATAGCCTGAGTCAACAATGCCATCACTACAACAAACTATTCAATTCTAATTTCGACCTTCTCAGGATGCTGATTCAGAAGGTTATTTCCTTCTGTATGCCTTCCTAGCACTGCTTCCCTGTTTCCTCTACAGAAAACCTTTCTGAACAAAAATGTCTTAGATGAAGCAACATGGTAATCTTCAAATGCTATATAATTAAAAAAAATATTTTTGGATAATAATTTAAAAGAATTCTAACTCCAAAAGTTATCTAAACCGACCTTTGATTCCAACTATAAGGCCCCAGCCTTAACCCTTACTTAATCTTGAGTTATTACAAGATTACGCATTGTGGATGTTTTCGGGTTTAGAGTTTTGGAGAATTAGATCATAAAAATTGCATTACATTCGACATATAAACAAAGTGGTTACATAAAGATAGTATTCTTCATTCCCATCAATGGAAACATATTTAAGATAAAACATGGATTCTTTCTTGACACTTCCTTGACACTATCATCATATCATGTACCTTTCTCTT
The DNA here is from genome assembly GCA_963277665.1 of Viscum album. Classification (NCBI taxonomy): domain Eukaryota; kingdom Viridiplantae; phylum Streptophyta; class Magnoliopsida; order Santalales; family Viscaceae; genus Viscum; species Viscum album. Next base: position 67,170,361 of record OY728126.1, read on the forward strand.
GACCTGTGAAAATGATTTCAAAAAAACTTAGGATAAGCATAAAAATCACAGTATGAGTTATAAAGACATGGAAAGGAAACATGAGTACATATATACATAAGAATGAAATCATACTTTACCCATAAAACATAAGCACTTTAACATACCTCATAAAATCATGAGTAAATCATAGAAATCATAAGACATAAAGGTAACTTGAGGCATTCATAACATTCTTACATAGGGAGTAACCCTCTTGGTTACGTTTGGAATACCCATCACAATATATTCCCTAAATCTCTTTGGATAAACCTTAACATTTCACTCCTTCACGTTACCCAATGCATTGGAGAGCTATATCAGGCTCACCCGCCCTTAGTTTATCATGGAACCACCCCTCTTCATAATAATGCCCAAGAACCTCAACATAATCGTATCACATAAAACATGCATAAAGGAAACATAACATTTCCACCTTTCAATCACAAGATATCAATACAACACATTGATATAATGACATTATGAAAACCACTTTCAATACAAAAATAAAAGAAAAGTAAAACATGGTATTTATTTTTCTTTTAAAAAAAGGTATGGCTTGTAGAGGAAGCCGAAACTCAAATAACGGTCACGATGGTGGAGAAGTCGTTGTCGCCTCATACGCACGACAAAAACATTTCCTTTTGTCATTTTGTAAAACGCTTCGTATAAAAAAGATTCCTTTTGGATAAACGTAAAAGTCAAAGGTTTTTATACACCATATAAAATAAAGGTGTGTATAAAATAAAATATGCCTCAATGAAAAGAGATTGAGACGAAGTCCCATACCTCGGGTCCGACTTGACTCGATCGTTCTTTAATGTCCTGAATAATAAACTTGAGTTAATTTATACATTCTTAAGAACTTTTTTCAAGTTCATTATTCCTTTTATATTACTTATTTCCATGTCATGAACACTATGTAATTATTTAACTTAATAACGGTCGTTTTAACGATCATTGGTACTTAAGTCAAAATAAGCCCTTTATAATTACATGTTGTTCATGTATCCATTATATCCAGAATGGTATTCATGATGTAGATATCATATATGTCTAGTACATTCATGCATTTATAATATTACATAATCATTTAGAGGTAAGAAATGATATTCACCGTTCATGGAGACGGTAAGCCGTACGTACGCATGAACACTACTTTCATTTCTATTTCGTATTTTATAGAATGGAATTATAATGATATAAAGGTATATTATAATTCCAGTATAATAAAATATATAATATAATAGTTCCATCCTTTACATGTCCCACATATGGTATTTAACGAATCAAATAACTTTGAGGGGCCGGTAGTCAGCACTTCCTTAAATAAAGATATCGTGTTTACCCATAATGGAAACAATAAAGGTATGCCCAAAATGAAAAAAAAGAAGCTTAAGGAAAACATAAACATATTATATATCATATATAATTATATTTACATCTTAATGTTCACCTTTGAAGGTGTTAAAGGAATGTTGAACAATCATCGTTTCGGGAGGCATAAATTCACCATCCACGGAAACAGTATGTTCATTAACCATTAGATGTAGGTGTGTGTAAGTGTAGCTTGAATACTTCTTATAACAACATCCTAGTATATTTAAGATACATTATTTGTTACAAAATAAATAAATAAAAAGAGTTTAGGGGGTTGGAGAAGCAAAATAAAACAAAAGGACTCAAGGGAAGTCATTACCTTAAAATCGGGTAACTCCCTTTGGTTTGAGATCAAAGGCATCCTTGAGAAGACTTCTTCCAAAAGTGAGGCTACAAGGAGTAAGATAGGGAAGTGGAGAGACAAAATGGGCAGGGTTTGGCCGAGCCAAAGGCTTTGGGAGTGTGGGTAAGGAGGTAGAGGTGGGGGCCTTTTATAAAAGGAGAGGAGGGGCACTCTTGGAAAGTAAAGACAAGTTACTTTATTTTAAAATGAGTTTCGGATTCAAAAGGTACCACATTGATATAATTAGAGGATAAGGTGATAAGGGTTCAAAATCCACTCATAAAATAGGTTTTTGACATTTTTAGGTTTTAGATATTACATTATCTTTCCATTTTATTTAAATCGTTAAATAATGAGGTCATCACTGCATCATCATGATTTCATAAATAAATTTATTTATTTAATGCAAAAAAAAATATAAACAAAATAATATGATGTAGGAAATCTTTTTAGCTTTCCAATGAATATTTATAGCCAAAAATCAGACTTTTATAACCCCATATAAAATTTTTTTTCGTAAAATAACTCATATTTGTGTCATTTTTACTTTAACATTAAATAAAAAGTTATTTATGTCATTTCCCAACCAAAGTGGATCCATGGGGTCCCCAAGTTGACCCATGGCTTTTTTGGGTCGGAAATGACACATCCAATAAGGTTAGGACATGTGTCTAGGTCATTTCATATTATTAAAGCATTATTTTTACCTTAAACTACCCTAATTACCACTAATCGCGATTAAAAACTTAATAAGTTACTATTCACCAAAAAATTATTTTAATCTCATTGAACCAAATTTTACTTATTAATGAAAACCAAGTATATCAGATTTCTTTAATTCAAAACACAATGGTGGAAAAGTTTCATTAAAAGGAAAAATCAGTTTCTTTAACTACCACTTAGTGGTTTCACTATTCATCAAAAATTGATGTTTTTCAGAAAATTACCAAAAATTCACCCTAAGATATCTTTGATTTTCCGAATTAAAAATTGAAGTATATTTTACAAAATTCAAAACATATAAGTCACATTAATTAATTTAATAATTAATTTCCACTGTCATGACAAATAACGTGTTTTTATGAAACAATAAGTATCAAAAGATTGACACTAGTTTAAGTCCAATTTCAAAGTGAAATTGATTCCAATGACCACCATTGGATAAAATGGTAAAAAGATATTCTAATTTCACTTCAAAATCAATTCAAAAGATAATCTATTAATATAAATAAATTATATTAAAAAGAAGTTCTGAATTAAAATACAACATTTTCACTATTCATTAAAAAATGAACTTTATCGGAAAAATACAAAAAATTCACACAAAGTAAATTTTTATGTCCCAATCATAAATAATAATTTTATTTTGACAAACATATCTTATAAAATTGTCAAAATATAGATTTAAAAAGGGTTTTCCATCAAAAGGCAGTAAAACAATCTTTTAAAAATATTAGTGTATTCCATGCTTAAGATTGGATTTATTTTCATTTTAAGCCTCTAAAACACTATCTAGTTCATTAATAGGCATAGATAAAAATATCTATTATTAATTACTTACTTGGGATGTTACAGTATTTGTTACATACACCTAATAAAAGTTTCCATTTATTAATAATCATTATGGAAAAAATATAAGAAATTTTTTATATTTAAATAATTATAATAATTTCATATATGACATAAAATTTCATTAAATGTGGTTATATATATCTATCTTGGGGTGAGGTGATGAAATATAGTAACATCACTTCGTGAAGGCGGTAGTCCACATATACACAATTGATGGTAAACCTTTTTTATGTAAAAAATTGATATATTATCTTTTAAGAGTTTTAGACATGTGAAGAATATCATAATTTTATCATTTATTTAACATATATTCATTAAAATATTTCTTATTACCTTCCACGTAATTTATTAGTGAAAAATAAATAATATCGCTTCGCAAGGTGGTAGTTCTCCATACACATGGACAACATTATCATATCCCATAAAGAATTAAATGTAAAAATAATTATATATGATATAATGAATCCATGGATTTAATTATATAATAAATATCATATGTATACTTTAGATCCTTCATAATACCCAACCATGAGATGTGGAAATGGAAAAACAAATGAGGGCATCCTCTAAGAAGGTTTCCCATTATACACACGATTTATTATTTCACAATACATTGGATGAAAGTGATGCTGGTTGTAAGTTAATACCTTATTATAACAACATATAGTTATATGAAATATGTATAGGGTACTATATAATAATATTTTAATATTATTTTAATAAGATGGAAGAATAAATAAAATAAAAAAGCATGTTGAATAATGTTACCTCTTCTTCGATTATCATCATGAGGATTGCAGAAATGCCTTACAATGATGTATTTATACTCAAAATAAGGATTATAAGATTGCAATATTGATTTTTGGAAGTGATTTAGAAATTTAATTCCTGAAATAGGTTTAAATATTTGAATAATTGTAGATAAGTTGTGGCATTAACTATGTGAGGTGACTGGAACACTTGTAATTTGCAGGAAAAAATGGTGTACGCAGGTTTTTCACATGAAAAAGGATTAAAATGTAGTATAATTGAGTATTATACATTTAATGATCTATATATTTCAATAAAATTGTTTTAGAAATGTTTATATGTTAATTTAACCTTTATCTATTTAGATTAAGCCCTTGATAAATCTATTTTTACAGTAACCATAGTAATAATTTTTTAATGTTTTCACTATAAGTTTTGGTATAAAAAAATAAATTCACCATATTAGAATGTAAAAATTATTTTTATTTAAAATATTGAATCTATTTTTCCAAATTCAATTAACATAAGTGACAAAATAAAATAAAAAAAATAATCCTACAGACATGATGAGAAATCAGGGTATCAGATAAAAAATGTTCAAATGATTAGAAAGAATTTATATCAATATTAGTTAATAAATGGATTTAAAAGACTTAAATTTTATTTATTGATATATAATTTAACTATTTTTACTTAAAACAAATGAAAAATATAATCTATATTTGTAAATAATATATCCGAAATAGAACTTTCCATTTAAAATTTTGTATTTTTCATTATTCATTAAGAAATGAAGCATTTAAAAAAAATACCAAAAAACAACCCTAATATAATTTTTAAATTATGATTTAAAAATATATGTTTATTTATTCTAATAAATTTTTTAATAATTAATTTTAAATTTTGTGTTCAAAGTGCAATTAAACCATGTTTTAGAAAAAGTACAGTTTTTCATAAAACATTTATTTTTCATCTAAATGGTTTTATTTTGTTTATTGTCTATATAAAACCGTAATTTCTATAATTTTTTAGTAATATTCATACCATCCAATAGAATTAATTTTTTATAATGTTATATTATATTATGGTCCATTTTGACTTGGGGTTGCATGTTGTGTAAACTATCAATAAAATTAAATTTATATAAAAAGTAATAACTCATGATGTATTTGGTGTTATCATTTTATATAATGATATGTTTTCATGTATTAAAAACTATCAAAAAAATTATTCTTTTAAAATAATTTGTTCCTTCAATCCCTGTCTACACAGAGATGGGTTGTGGTACTTGATGTGTCCATGAGTAGAGTGATAGGTGTGGGTACTAGGAATCATGTGCTAATGAGCACCTAAAAAATGTTTCTACTATAATTGTGTCCATGTATGTAATGTTTAATTTATGGTATGACATAGATTATATCATGGAACTAAATTTGGCATTGTGGGGGTTGTAGTAAGTGATAGATCTTATTTTAGTGTTGAATCATGTGTGATTGTGTGACTGTTGTTAAAGTGGGTTATGATTTTGGGTGGGTGTGTTTTACAAACTCAACAACACTCTATATAGGTTTTATGTTAACATCCAATAGATAACAACATCACTCAATTTTGTTGAGGCATTGGTGATACCTTCTAGGTCATTGGACTCACACATAATATGAAAACACGACAATGGTTATGATGAATAGAGGAAGACCGTCAAGATTTCATTCATGAAATGGTTACCATATGGGAATTATATCATAATATAGTTCAGATATTCATGAGATATTTGGATATGGAATAATGTATTTTAGGTGGGATAGAGGTCAATTTAGTTATTTTTTAATCACTGTTTAGCATGTATTGTCTAATTTTACTTTTATTATGTTTGATGTCTCATTTATTTTTATATGGTGCTACTACCATGTGTCTATTTGTTTACTCACATAGATTATACATATTATATTCTTGACTACATGGTCCTAGTGGGATCATAGTCATATTTAGGTTGGTGAGACGTCTATTTTATGGATACATCATCTATAATATTTCATATATTTAGGCTTCATTATTAGGGGTCCATTTGTAGGGAATTGCCACCCCATAAACATATATGGACCTCACTACTAGTTTACAGCCTATGGTGCATGGGAGGCATGCCTAAGTTCATGCATAGACCCCTCCCATCACTTTTCATTCAACCTATGTGGGGGTACTACATAGCACTAGATGAAATCCTCTATTTTGAAATATTAACCATGTAAATAAATGAGTTATTTGTTCTACCTTGGGATCCATGAGATGATACATATATGACATTATAAATTTATCTCATGGACAAATTGTCACTATATGTTACGTCCAAACCATAATAAATCCAAATATCTTACCTAATCTTTACTCCAAATGGTACAACCCTCATATTATTACTTAAAAGCATGGATAAAGGGTCATTAAAAGCATGTGAAATAAGAAGTTTAGTATAAAAATATATGTCCCACCTTGTATCTGGGTTCCCATGACTAAGAAAAAAGTCAATATATTGAATATGAAAACCAATATTGACATGAAATGATTATAAAATTACTCTCCATATTCTCTAACACCCTTTCAATGAATATCCCCAAATATATGTCTCATAAATCAGTAAAATAGACAATAAAGATCACATAAAATGGTATAGACCTGCATCATAACGTGATAAATAACCCATAAAATTGGTATTAAAATATAGGGGATGTCTTGATGGGTATTTCATAAACATCCATTTCAAAACAATGTTCCATCTAGTCTGTAACCATAAATCATGTCCCTTAATGACAAGACCTTTCACATTTAATAAAAACCCATTTTTGGTATCTTTAATGATACATTGAATTAAAAAAAGCTTTTAGACATTTGATATTCATTATATCAAACATGGATCTTACACATTGAAATTCCAAAAAACATTTCTCTATGATATCCACTTTAATAAAAACATTTAATGGGCATTTATTTAGTTTTCACTAGGCGTAAACCACACACTTGTCTCAAAATATCATTATAAAATCATTAAATAAACTCATTTAGAAATTATTTTAAACAAAATAATAAATTTTACTTTATTTTCTACTTTAAAATATTGTTTTCTTTAATTAAAAACCAAAACCAGATCAAAATCCTTTAGATATCATTAAAAAATAAAAAATATTCCTAGGAGTATTTTGAATTTTTAGCACATTAAAAAATTAATTTTTTTGAAATATAAATGTTTTATTTGAAAAATAAAAACTTTATGAAAAAACTCAAATGACATTGAATATAGTTTCAAAATATCAAATGGGTATCACATATATTAATACATTCTACAATAATTGATTTAGAAAGTGTTAATAAATGGTCCCAAAAATACCCATCCATAAAAGGACTAAGCCTGAGAAATATTTTTTAAAACCATATTTAAAAACCTTTATATATATATACGAAATAATTGTTCGTATTGAAGGTAAAATCTCTAATAATTTGGAAAAGAGGGATTATAATTCCCTTGAACATTTCACTATAGGAGCATGAGTGTTCATTTATTCTTATATGTGTAACCTATTTCCTCTATACATGGAATATTTGTCTTATAATCCTTACCCTATGGGTTACTCTCATTCCCATCATATGGAACCATGTAATCATCATGTACAAGATTCATATATTTGTTATATTCCACCTAAATAGCCACTTTGATAACATCCGTAATAGATTTCATTCTAAAAAAGTATATCTAAACTAAAATACTGGCTAATACCGCCTCCATATGAAAGATATTTCTCTGAATCATTGACAACCATATTTGGATAAATAACGATCAACTCAATGAATTGATCAAGATAACCCCTTTCAGATCACTCATCCGATTTGAGGCTCACAAGATCATGTGATCTATATAATTTCTTATCCTTTGGAAAGAAAAAATATATAAAAATTACATAAAAACCCTCAATACATACAGTCAGGTTGTTGAGAAGTTACTATTAATTCAAAACAAACATTCTAAGAATGAAATGAAAAATTAGGACCAATCTTATTTATCATGATTCAATAATTATGATAGAATTTATTTCCAAATAAATCCTTTCCTGCTACAATAATTTTTTTATAAACCCTTAATCATCACAAAATTAACGTGGATGTTGATTCAAAAAGGCTATGACGAGGACCAAGTGTATGGAAGGTTCCATTTACACCACTCCATATATAGTATTAGTAGATTATTGGCCTAATTAAAAACCTTTTACCTTTTTGGAAGGTATAGAATAAAAAACCAAATTCAAAAACAATATCATTTCATTCATTAGAAATAAAATATAATAATACCATCATACCCAAGGAATCAAATTTATCCCATAAATCCCTAAAAAGAAAAATAAATTTGAAAAAAAGGGAAATTTTAGTTTAAAATTTCGAAAATATTAGAATGAATTTTTGAAAAAACATCTATTAAGTCATATTCAAGGAAACTAAGACAAACGATCATTTTGTAAATAACTTTTCCTTGGTGGAATACACATCACACAAAAAAGTCATGTTGCAAATTTCGCTTCAAAATTATATTCAATTTTAAAAACCAAATAATTTTATAAAGGTTCAAAAAAACTCACATTCACTTTTTTAATTTGAGACTTGTTTCAAAACAAATTCCCCTTCTTAATTATAAAACACATTCATACGACCTTTTTTGAAATAACTAAATTCTGTCAATACCCAACAAACCAAATTTGAAATGTCAAATTTAAAATTTTTTATAAATATAATAATTGAAAGAACTATTTTAGAAATCATTTAATGGCAACAAATATAATTTACACATTCATAAAATCCATAGTTTCAAGTTATAAAATTAATAATTTCATACGATTCCATTATTATCTAATCTAATTCCTTATATTCAATCAAAATTAGGGAACCAAAAAAACAATCTTACAAGTTTCCAAATATAAATATCTAAATAGAACCAAAAAACACCTCATTCCATCTCAAGAAAGTGAGAATAACATTTTGAGTAATTCTGTACTGATACAAGTTATTAAAAATTAACCTAAGAAGAATTATGGATGTCTATGGTTTGACCACATGGGATGGAGAAATATTTCTAGAACCTAAAATATTTTAAATGAATGTGATAGATACAAATAGTGTGGTATCCATCCCATTTATCTTGTCATTTTTTCTAACAATATAATCATTTTATCCTCCACTTTCTCCCAAAACCAAAGAAAAACACCCAATAAAACATACAATCTCAATAGGGGTTAAATCATAATCTACTTACCTCATGATAGATAAAAAATATTAATTTCTCAATTTGATGACTAGTATCCTCTATAAGCTCTAGCAGCATGATGATAAAGGTACGATTAGACACTCCATGCCCTTACAACTCAATCTTCATAAACCTTAATATCCTTCTTAATATTACATACCCAAATAAAAAAGGGATACTAAAGATACTTATTCTATAAAAAAATAACTCAAGGATATAATACCATTTTTTAGATAACCAAATGATGATTTATTCCACTATGCACAGGAATGAACATTCCATAACACCCCATTTTCATTCCAAATCTCCAATTTCCAGAATCTAGTTCTTCTGTGTCAGAAGAATCAATTTTGAAATGGGTTTTCCCAAATCAGATATAAAATAAAGTATAAATCAACTATGATCCACGAATGTAATATCCATAACTTTTATATCTATGAAATATCATAAATATTAGAAAATAAAATAAAATAATATTCCATATGTTTCGTAACAAAAGAAACAGATCCCACCAATTTACATCAAGATAAAACACCATCGAAAAAAGAAAAATATTGCAAGGAATAGAAATATATGAAGGGAACCATAAAAACCCTAAACAAAAATGGATTCATTGGTTGATATAACAATTATGAAATATAAAATAAAACCACAATAAACTAAATCCACTCTTGAGATCACTTTTATGCAACCTATGGTCAATCATCTCCAGCAAAGATAACCCATGATACCTTAAACAACATGAATACTGGGGGAAACTAGGAAGATAAAATATATTGGCATGACCTAAATATCATAGTAAGTCACCACCGATAGAGACTATGTAATTAATTTCACAAGGGAATCTTAAATTCTAATTTAAAAAAATATATAGAATGTAGGATTTCAAGCATGATCTGGGTAAAACCACTAACAAATCTCTAAAAATAAGTCAAAAAGATCCAATTTTTTCCCAAACAGATAATACAAATATTGAGATCATTTCCACTAGTTAATACTCCTTTAAAATAAAACACAACCTTTTTTATTTTGAATTTTGATTCTGACTATATCAAATTTTTTAAAATGCTCCAACACTTGGTTTAAAAAAGTTGATACCAATAATTCTTCTAAACACATCATGTCTGTTCATTCCATATATTTATTTTTAAATAATCATTTGGAATAAATTTAAAACCCCTTATATGAGTTTTAATTTATAAATGGGAATAAAAATATTTTTTGAAGTAATTTTCCATAAGAAATAAATAAGACAAACATGAGTCAGCCATAATAAGGTATACAACATAAGTCAGAAGTCACATAATAAAAGAAAGTAATATGTGAGAACCGTAAAAAAATATGTATTGAAAATGATTCAATAGAAACTGCAATGCCCCACATAATTTCAATTTGTAAATTCTTGAGGGAAATGTAACTTTTCATTTGGATTTGGGTTAACATTGATAATATTGTCTTTGGAAGGGAGTTTTGAATGTTTCTATACCAATACAAGGTGTTTTTTTACATATAGTGAGATTTATGGAGGATTTTGGTGTTAATATGTTTGTAAAAGTGGGATTCATGTGGTTTGGATATTAAATTTTTGTATGAAGTCACTATCTATGGAGTGGGAAAAATAATTTGTTGAGAACACTATCTATACTCACAAGCTCCCCAAAATGAAACCATCGATAGTGGGATAGATATTATTAGAAAAACACTAACTAAACCCATTGACTAACTGGTGGTATTTGAGTTCTCTAATTTTAATTAAGAGAATTTTGGCCTTTGGGGGGGAGGTGTTTCTTTTATAAACCCCTCATGGTTTCCCCATCTAAATAAATATAATGGGTATAGACTATTTCTTCTATCAAATTCCCTCTACTGGTATTCCTTTAATCTAGGTGATTTTTGAGGGATTTGAAATGTGATTATATGGTATAGTCTCATACATTATCTTCATTCTTTTCATCCTTTATTCATTATTTTATATCAATCGGTTTGGATAGGGTCTGAAGGGACTGTTTCCCTAGATCTTGGAGAATTCGATTCATCTTAATGGGATTTTAATTCTATATATAAGATGGGATCTAAAGATGCGTAATTCATGTTCTTATTCTTCATTGGATTCATGTAATCTTAAGTTGTGAGTTTTTTGAAGGGTTTCCAATAAATTGGGGTATTAAAATGGGATATTTTGTTTGGTGTTGGCTCAGGGTTTTGTTGGGAGTAAAAGGATCCTAGTATCTAGTGATTATGATTTTATTAGACTATTCATAGAGTTGTTAACATGTTATTCAAATTTTTAATATTGCTTTAAATTAATTAATTAATTTTAAGATGTTTATGTTTGAAGAAGGCACATGTGAATAATTTTTTGGGTTTGAATAGACCTTGTGTGGGTTTATTGGACCTTCTATTGGGTCATGATGCATTAGGGTTTTTATTATTCAATTAATTATTGACTATTATAATTATATTTTGGTGATTATATATGTTATATAGGTTATCAAGTGTAGTGGCGGTGTGTGAAAGGTCCTAGGAAACGATGTCAGGATATAGAATTAAATGATATGGGTTTTGTTTTAGTAGGGGTACTCGACCTTATTTTTCCTCTTGGATGATTATTTGTTCTTTTTCATGTGAAAACATTTGTATAACTAATTATATGTTTCATTTGTTTTCTGTAAATACTAATAGCTCTTTCTTCATACATAAATATTCTAGGTTTATCTAAGGGGAAGCGAAAATCCCCATGTATATTGAGATATGTATTTGGGGATCGAGTGGATGATTGTGTGTGGTTGTTGTTCCTATAAAACTAGTTCCCTGATGGTGAGTTCTGAAGTTGTGAGACATGATATGTACCTTGTTTGATGTTTAACATGCGTTCTAACATCATGTTTGGTGTTATATTATTGGGCACAGAGGTATGGGTCTAGGTTATATATTTTTTTTGTGGAACTACTATGAACCTTCATTATGGCCAAGTGATGTTGGTTTTCCTCTTAAAAAATTGTGACGATTGGATAGTGATGTTGAACATCATTAATGTTAGTCAATGTTTAAAATTTATATTCCTACTAAATACATTATATGTGGCATGTAGGGTTGAACCCACAACAAATCAAAATTTGACCACAATTCTTCTAAAAATATTCAAAAAGACCCCAATCTTGTCAGCAGTGGGGTAGATTTTCTATTTTTAACTTTTGTTTTAAAAAAATTTATCTTTTTTCTATATTTATTAAGCACTAAACCGACTGAACATTTCAAATCTTGTATCTAAACTAAACTGAAGCAATAAACAATTTAAAACATACAGAAATAGAGATATAAAATGGTGATAAATGAACATTCATTAAAAACACTCAAGGAAAAATATCCATTCTTCTGATTTTTATGTATTAAAATTCACTTTAAAGTTAATACAGTGTACCACCATAAAGAGAATGAATTACCTCCCTTTCTAGGAGTTAAGTCATAGAAGAATATTGATTTCAGAGTATTCCACTCCAAAATATATCAACTGTTAAAAAATTGATTAAAAAATGACAACACGTCAAACTCACACTAAGTCCTGTAGTGATGGGAATTTATTATTTATATTGAAATATATATCCATGATCAATCATTCCAATTTATTGTGGAATTTTTATAATTAAATTCTATTGGTAAAAATCAATTTAATGAATTTAATATTGATCTCACCAGTCAATACATAACTCATCAACATTGATGAAGTGAAAAAGAGTTTTAAAATATAACAAGTGGATCTTCGATTTCCATCCAGACTAGAGGAATTCATAGGAACACATGTTCCTTACCATGATAGAAATTTTTACATACTAAAATAGTGTATAAAAACTTTAACATGATAGATATAACTTCAAAAAATTACGATATGCACATGTACTCTTCGACTCTAGGAAGTGGTGCAAGAACCACCCAATGTTCTCACTCTACTCAGATGAGGATGATTGATTTTATATATCTTCAAAATTTCGCTCTCCCAAATCTGCTTCTTGCTCTATCTTAAGTAACCACTATCTTATGATGCTCGTCACTGTGTTGTTTCCATGGACATACTTCAGTTCATATCTATCGCATCACTCACATGGGTTTATTTGCGAACCACACGTTGCACTATATTTTCCCATGTAATTAAATCTCAATGAGTTAGTTGGATGTCTTTGGATGTGTTTTTACTATAATTTTAACCTACACATGAAGGAAATAAATCAGTTAAAAACATGCAAAAAAATAATTTGAATACTAATTATTTTATGTAATTAATTTATTATAAAGTCTTTAATTAGATTTAAATAATGTTATTTATTATGTTATTTTAATAATATTATTGATAATTGATTATTATAACTTTATTTCAGAACGTAGATTATTAATAATTAAAATGAATTATTAAAAGTATTGTTACATAATTATAAAAGTATGTTGTAATAATTTAAGTACTATAAGTTGATCAAATTTGTTTATAGTAAAGTTATTATTATTATTTTAGTATAAAAGGATATACTAATTAAAAATATAAATGATAATTTTTATTAGGTTATTAATTTTTATTAATTTACATTATTAATGTAAATTATATACAATAAGTTTATTTTGATTTTGAAATTTAAATTTTTTTACAATTCGAAATTAATTGATTAATATATTTATGATAAATTAATAAATTAATTATTAATATTTTATTTAATAAAATGTATTGTTAAATATTTAATATAAACCATTTAAATTAATAATTTATTTAAATTTAATTTATAATTAATTATTAATTAGTTAAATTTTTTAAAAGTTATTTAAATTAATAACACTATTTTATAAATATCAAATATAATATATTTATTAAAGGTTTATAATTTTTTACATTTAACATTTAAATTTAGTTTTTTTGGTTTTTTTATTATAGTTTATTTTTTTATTTTTTTAAAGATTATTTTATCTCCCCAACCTCAAATTGGTGAAAATAGGGGAAAGGGTTTTTTGGAATTCTTCGGTGCTGTAAGGTATCCTCTATAGTGGATTTGTGGTAGAGAGTAGTGACAATAAGATGTCCTCCTTCAAATTTGGTGGTTCTTCAGGAGGTGTAGTGTAAGTACGTCCAGGCACTCAATGTGGTTCAGGATTCTGTGCAGATCGACTCCATTGCATAGTGGACACAAACGATGATCTTATGGCCGACAGCCCTAGACTACCTTATCTAACATCGAACTTTTCATCACAACGACCTTCCGGCTTATAGAGACGACACCAGATCCTCTGGTGACCTCCTCCTTCGGGGTCAGATCATTATTCTTATTTGAAATCAGGACGGAAATTTTTTTTACATCTTGATTTGTTTAGATGATTGATTTTCTATGCATTTTGAACTGTTTGGGTGTGTGATGATTTTGGTTATGGGTGTACTGATGATGTGGTTCTACAAACAGTGAAATGAAGAAGCAACAAAGGTTCAATATTGGGGAAATAGTGATACGGAGGGGGTGGTGATAGTGGTGAGATGAAACGGTGAGGGATGCAAGGTTATCAGTAGTTCTATCAAAAATGAGGTTACCACAAGTTCTAAAATATGTGAGGTTAACAATAATTGTAAAAAAGGTCATTGATGTAGTTAAATAAAGAGGACACCATTTACTTAAATTGAAAAGGTTAAAGTCTTCGATAGTAAAAAATCAATATCATAGATACCCTGCATAGATAGCATGTAGGTAGAGTTACTTGTAAATATAGGGTTACTGATTCCATGAATAAAAAAAGATCAGTATTATGGATAAATGTTCAATATTGAAGAAAAAATAAGGTCACAGATGACGAAAATAAAAGGTTGCTGATTCAAAAAATAGTAGGTTTCCGATGCAAAAAATAATATGCATTGGTAAAATACATTTAAAAAAACAACGATTGAAAAATAAAAGATTTAGACTAATGGTGAGACAAAAAATAGAAAAAACATAAATTAAACTTATAATTAACAGTTATGTTAATTAAATAACTAAATTAATTAATAAACCAAAATTATTTAAATTAAAATTAAAAACAAAACGTAAATCAATAAAAGGATTTGCAGCTCAATTATTATTAATACTTTATATAAAAAATAAAAAATAAATGTTTTAGATAGCTATGTAAATTTATTAAATAACAAGTAAAACACTTAAAATTAAGAACATATCAGATTATAGAATTAAAAACATTTGTTAATAACAATAATTAAAAACTGACCAAATTGTTAAACATAAAAAATTAATAAAGTTAATTTATTTTAATGAATCTAAATTAAAGGATAAAATATTTAAGTAAAATATATGTAAATTTATACACAAATATGATTATTATTTGATTATTTGATATTAATATGTAACTTTGAAAAAATTGTGCAGATTATAGTCAGCAAAACTTATTAAGAAATAAATAAACTATACTTAAATAATGTAAGATTAAAAAAATTACTTTCAATGAATTAAAATACATAAATGGTTATAAAAAATGATTTAATTAATATATTTAATTATAAAAAATAAAAAAGTATATTTATTTATTAAAATGTGAAAAAATATTTAATTAATTTACTACAAAATAAATAAAAGATGTAGAAAAAGAATGTAAAAATAGAGCCACATAAAATTCCCTCTCACTTAAGCATTGTTTGTCCTCAAAAAATCTCATGCTTTGTTATCTTTGAAAATCAAAAATATTATTTAAAACTCGACTCAAACAATAATATATTCAGAACTTAAGAAAAGAGGATAGAAACATCAAAATAGGCTTTTGAAAATGATTTCCTCAAATAAATTTTTCCTGTAACAAAATCTCAAATTGTAATTAGGAAATACATGGAATTATAGAGCAATGTTGATGTCATGAATCATATGTGATACATCTTCGTGCCTCAATTCTATCCAAATAGAATTTTTAAGTCCTAGAGTGACAAGAGGTAAAATATCACTGCAATTAAGAACATAACACAATGAACATTATACATTAACTCACTCCTAGATTCTATAAATAAATAATTTTTTGGAATCACCTTACTGATTCAAACTATATGATTTCTATATAAACCAAATGATCCCTTCTTCATCTAGAATACATCATTCCCCTCACCTTAATGAAATCGTTTTTGACCACAGACACATTATTTATTTATTCTAATGCCTTGTATCATGTACTAAACATTGTGCAATGCACTTATTGATGGTGTATAGAGGTATTATAGTAAATAGAGATGCACCCAGCAGCTTTGGTTTGAGTTACTCACCATGGGATCCTAGATTCTCATACTACTCCATCTTTAAAAGACATAATTAAAAAATAATTTAGATTTACATAATAATGTAATTTCATTTTATAATTAAAATATGAATAATGCCCCTAGGATCAAGATTAAACAACCAGTTCTAAGGGTTATAATTATAAATCCACACAGAAGTCAACCATATCACACTCCAAAGTAGTTCTAAAACCAATATCTCCATTAAATCACTATGTAAAGATCACTCAGAAATCATTTGTTGTCATTATTTTCAGACTCAAATAATAACATAACTTTCAATGAAATATAGTCCATTGGAAAGACCCATTTGTGTTCAATGTATGGCCTGCAATTGTGAAAGGATTTTGATTTTTTTTGAAAACTTTTCCTAATTTGTTGGCAAAATTTTTTAAGTTACAGTAGGAATTTAAGGGCATTCTATTAACCAAAGTTTATCATTGTCAAGAAATGAACCCCTCCCCTCACTTATAATCCAACTTTGTCCCCAAAGTTGACTTCTAAATATGGTGAAGAACAATTAAAAATTAAAGGTTCAAAATAGATTTTTTATTTGAGTAGATTTATAACACGTATAAAGGGGCCTCATTGAAATTCCCCTAGTATGTTTTCCCAAATGAATAAATTAATAGGTGGTTATAAATCAAGTATAAGTATTATCATTTAAGTCCAATGACATAGATTTTCCATTAAAGATTAATCATTGCATGTAACATGTAATTGCACAATGTACTGGGTGTAAGAATTTTAATAGATTATGTTCAAAATATTCCATGCTTCATGTAACCCCCATATATAATTTCTTATATTGAGGGGTTTTAAACCATTCAGTTCCATTTTCAAGAAAAGAGGAACGTGCAGAATTATACATTCCCACACAAGAAAAAGTATTTTTAGCAGAGTAATATATAGAGGAATTTTTTAAACAGCTCTATCCATGCAGCAGACTAATGTAAATTTAGTGTTATATGTAGTATATTTTTTCTAAAAGTTGTTTTTTAAAAAATATAACTCTTTGATAGTAGATTTTTTCTAAAAGCAATCAAGACATGCAGTAGAGTTTTTCTAAAGCATTAAGAAGCAGAGAAAAATAAAAAATTAACGGTATGGTACTTCCCGGTCATAATGTTTTCCTTAGTATTTAAAAAAGGTAATTACACTTCTCATTGAAACCAAAAAAACATCATGAAAATTAGAGTATGTAAACCAAGTACAAAAAACTAGCAGAGTTGGATCATACATAAGGCAACACAACATCAATTTATTAAAAGCATAAAAATAATAGAAACAAAAGTAAAACCAAAATAAAAACATGGGTAGATTCCCATGAAGCTCTAAAATTAAACTTATCAGTTGTACTTTATTTAATTACAATTTTTTTCATTGAAAACAAATAAAACCATTGTTTGCCTTCCATATAGAGCTACGTTTTATAGTCTTCATCTACACATTATTCATGTTTATTTTTCAATAAAAATTAAGGAATTGAACCCTATCCTCTATCCTTAAAAATAATTTTTCACTCTCTACCCATTAACCAACATGGGTTTATTCTCTTCTCCTAAAATTTCAACAGCTTTATTCTTCAGTATTCTCATAACAGTAAAAGGTCTAGACCACATGGACTTGGCATTCCAAGAAAAATGTTTAGGTCTATTGTTAAATAGAGGGACCTTCTCTCTAGGTTTTAATTCTTTGGTTTGTATGATTGAATCAGGAAATATTTTAGTTATCTATTTATAAATCCTTGCATTATCATAACTCTATCTCCTAATATCATCGAGTTAACTTAACTCAAGTTATCTTCTCTCACCAACACCCTTAAAGTCAATGTTCGGAGCCTTAACTGCCCAATAAGACTTAGGTTGCAACTCCACAAGTAAATGATAGCATTTCCCAAACAGCATCCAGTATGGACACATACCTATTGGGGTCATGAAAGAAGTTTAATATGACCATAATGATTCATCCAATTTAAGAGACTAGTCATTCCTAGAGGTTGATATTGTTTTCTCAAGTTTTTTTTGAGTTCTCTGTTTGAAATTTCTACCATTATGTAGGATTGTGGAAGATATAGAGTTCATGTTCTATGAAAACATCCATATTTTCCCATCAAAGACATAAATTTGTATTTCCTAATGTGTGTTCCATTATCAGTGATAAATACCTTGTGAACTCCAAATCTTTGGAAGATGTTCTTTTTAACAAATTTAATTACAGAATTGTCTTGATTATTGGGAAGTTCCACTTACTCAACCCGTTTTGACATATAATCAACAACAATTATTATATACTCATTACCATGAGATTATGGAAATAGACCCATGAAATATATACCCCAGACATCAAAAGTTTCAAGCTATAGAATTACTTTTTGGGATAACTCCAACATCCTACCAACATTGCCTAACCTATAACATCTGTCACAGCTAATGAAAAATCTCACAGCATCATTGAAAATAGTAGGAAAATAGAAACCATAATTTAATACTTTTTGATTATCTCTTTCATAACCATGGTGACTAACCCAGGGTGAGGAGTGGTAACTCTTTTAGATAGAAAACATCTCTTCCTCAGGAACACATCTCTTAAGGACACAATCATCACATATCCTAAAAAGTATATGATTATCCCTGAGGTACTATTTAACCTCAGAAATGAATTTCTTCCTTTGGTTACTGGACAAATATTTTGTAAATACGGTTGCTTCTAGGAAGTTAGAAAATGATTCATACTAAGAAGATTGCCTAATTGACACAGTAAAAAAATTTCATTAGGGAAGGAAGAGTTTATTTGTCTTGTAAAGTCTTATTAAGTTAGAGGAATACTATATTGGTAGTCCGCAACTAAATATTCAGCTCCATTTTTATCCCTGTTCTCCATTTCAAACTGTTGAAGCAATATAATCCTTATAATCATCATGGTTTTAGTTACTTTCATATAAATAAAATACTTTAAGGCTGATTGATCAGTGAAAAAGATAAATTATGAGCCTAAAAAATACTATTTAAACTTTTATAGAGCAAAAACAACTGCTAGAAATTCTTTTTCAGCAATGGTGTAATTTTTTGGGCCACATCTAGTAGTCTACTATCCTAATAAAACACATGTAGTTTCCTATATTTCCTCTATCCAAGGATGAAACCTACAAAAATGTCACTAACATCACACATATGATCCCAAGTTAGTTTCCAGTCAGGTGCAGTGATGCTGGGTATTGTAGTGATTTTTTCATTAACCAAATTTAACGATTTCAAACCATTTTCATCAAATTTGAATGGTGCATCCTTAACAAGTAGAGAACACAATGTCTTAGATATTTTGGAAAATTCTTTTTTGAATATCTAGTAAAAACAGGCAAGCCCTAGAAAACTTCAAATACATTTTTTATTTTTAGGAGGTGGGAGTTATTTAATAACTTCTACATTATAAGTATCAACTTAAATACCTCTCTTTGAAAACTTATGACCATGAAATTTACCCTCTGTGACCATGAATTGACACTTATCCCAATTAAGAAAAAGGTTGGTTTCAATGTATCTTTCCATAAGTAACTCAATATTTTCTTAGACATGAATCAAAAGTACGTCCCTTAATTGAAATGTCATCCATTAAAACAAAAATAATATTTTCAATAATATAAAAAAAGATAGCCATTATACACATTTGAATGGTGGCTAGAGCTCCACACAACCCAAAGGTCATCCTCAAGTATGAAAATGTCCCAAAGGGGAATGTGAATGTGGCATTTTCCTGACACTCTAGATTAACAAAAATTTGGTTGTAACCAGAATACCCATCCAAGAAACAAAAAAAAATCATTTCCACTATGCCTCTCAAGTTTTTGATCATGTAAGGGAATTGGAAAATGGTCATTCCTAGTGGCTGCATTTAGTTTCCTATAATCTATACAAACACTCATTTTTGTGTATTTCCTAACATGGATTTCATCTTTTTTTTTCATTTTTTACTATAGTGAGACCTCCCATCTAGGGGAAAACCTGATCAAGTCTAACCCAAGCACAATCAGAAATGGGATAAATTATTTCAGAGTCTAGCTACTTAATCACTTTCTCTATTAAAACTTCAATCATTTTTTGATTCAATTTACTTTGACACTTAACCCTATGATTATGGTTAGGCTCTATAGGTATTTTATGAATGTCTAATGAGGGACTAACACCCTTTATATCAACTATTGTACAGCCTATTGTAGATTTAAAATTCATCAAAACAATCAACAATCTTTTCTATTGATTTTCATTAATATCAACATAAATTATTATATGAAAAGCGGAATTCACACAAAAAAATAAATATTTCAAACGATCATGGATTGGTTTAACTTCGAGAGCTTGTGGTTATACACTCAAAGGGAGACTCTTTGTTATATGAGGTCCATGCTCTTTAAGTTATCTCTTTTATGATTAGTAAATTATGTATGGTATTCAATTTCATGTTCAGATTCAGAAATAATAGTGGTGCTTCCCAAATTGGATAACATATTGTCCAAAAATTCCATGTTATAATTTAGCATGTTAATTAAAAAAGATTCATCAAGTTATCGTATATGTTTTCACTCAACATAATCAATTTGTTCAGTAAGGTTAGTGTTAACCAAAACACCATCAAATTTACTCAAAAACCACCTAAGTTCCGAAATAGTGGATTCTTCTATAGAACAAACTTTACAGTAATCTAGTTTTGGAAATTTTTATAGATTTTTTATTTCAGGAGAATTTAGAGCTTCTAAGAAAAATTCAAGATGTTTCTCAGGTTCTAGATTATTATCTTCTATAGAGGATTTATTTCTAGAAGCTTCAGAGTTTCCAAATGAGTTCTCATCATCTAAGGACTCTACCATTGAACATTTTTTAAAAATAGAATGTCATTAAACATTATTAAACACATTAAACTCTTCTTCTTGTTATCCAATTTTGAAAATAAGTTAACTCTTTGATGAATCCATAACACCACAACCTATGTCTAACAAAGGCCCACCCAAGAAGCTAGGATCATCTTAATCAGACTTCATATCCATTCCTAAAACGTCTTCATGAATAAATAGATCCCCTACCATAACTAAAAAGTCATCTACCCTACCCAGAAGATGTGTGAATGATATATCAGCTAACTGTAGTATGATTGTGGTCGGTTGAAGTTTCCCTGACCTCAACTTTGAAAATAGTGAGTATGTGTGTAGGTTAATACTATCACCTAATTCACAAAACTATTTGAGCTAAATAGAATTTCATAGGTGTAGGGGATTACCAAACTACCTTGGTATTTCAATTTAGGTGGGATTTTTTTGGAGTACAACACTACACTCTTCAGTGATGTTGTAGGTAGCAATTTCTTCAAGGGTATTTTTTTAAACAATTTTCATAAGAGATTTTATGTAAGATGGGATTTTATTTAAGGATTTAATGAATGTAATGTTTACTTGTAGTTTGGGAAGGAGACCAAGGAGCTGATGAAGATCAGCCCTAATATTATTTTGAGGTTTCAAAATCACAAGGAAAGTGATGCATAGGGAATTTTATATAGGGAAAGTAGGTATAACCCTCACCTCTTCCTCTACTTTTTATTTTCCTTTATTATTTTACTTTTTAGATGAGTTTTCATATTGAGATTAAGATGATAAATTCAGATTTTGTTCATTTTCATAACCTTTTTGTGAATTTCCAGCATGTGAATAAAGCATATTTTTATTACCTGATTCAAGCAGATTTTCCATTTTTGAATTTTCAAGGTATTTCTCAGAAACAGTTTGAATATTCATCCAACTTCTTGTTACTACTACCATGACATTCCCTATAGGATTATGTTCAGTTGTCCTTGTAATTGTACCATTTTTCCCTAAATGAAAAATCTATAGCATGTTGGCGTAGCTATGTTTTTATGTTATGCAGTCTCACATAATTTTTAATTTTATCTAACTCATATTAATTTTTTTGTTTGGTTAGCTGGGTCACATATCTTTCCTCTTGAGATTTAATTTTTATCAAGATTAAATCAATCTTGAAAAAAAGATGAACATTGGTTCCTCAGGCATTTGAAGACTCGCCCCTTTGTTTATTTTGAATGTTTGGTCATGGTTAGTTATGATTGTTAGGGGAAAGCGATAGATTAATAAGACTTTAATCATTCCATGATAAATTTGGATGGTTTCTACCACCTTTGTTGTAATTATTTGAAAACCAATCTTCTTTAGGAATAATTCTTAGACCATAATTAAAAATGTTTGAGTTTTCTTATTGTTTGGAAGGGATATCAAAGTTATTAAAAAGGTTTTTAGTACGCACAAACAAACCACACTGGATATATTATTCCCTTAAATATTTATTGGTTTTTGGAAAACCCGGTTGAATAATAGTTTATTTTGAATTTTGGTTCAATAAAGATTTCAATTTGATGGTGATATCAAAAAGTTGAGATTGAGTTTCATTAATTAAACCATTGTTATCATTAAAATTTCTATTGAATCTCTTTCTTCTTGAATTTTTGTGTCATGAAATAAGGGAATGATTATTAAAAAATTAATCATTTTTTCATATGTATTGTCATTATAATTTCTCCCAGTAGCCTGATCAACTTGATTCTTTCTAGAACAGGACTAACCTCTATATAAGGTATCCATGAAAAGGTGATATGGTAGTTGATGATAGGGACAATGCCTAAGAATATACTTGAATCGATCAAAAGATTCAGGAAAATATTCTCCATCCACTTGAAAGATATTATTTATCTTCGTTCTCAGTTCACCTTTCAGTCATTGCTGATAAAACATCATGGTAAATGAGATATAAACATGATCCCAATATTCAAAAAAGTTCTCATCTCGACTAAAAAACCAATTCCTAGAATTCCTTTTATGAAAAATGGGAATGAATCTCATTATAGGTTCATTCATAGTGATTCCTAGAAAATATAGTTATTTCACAGTATTATAGGAGTCTCTAATGAAGAAAAGAGAATCCTCATTAGAGAGTCTATTAAAATCTAGCAACAGTGAGATGTGTAACTATTTAATCTCATAGTTTTGGGCTCTATGAGATAACCAACCATAATATGGATTTCTTGAAACATGAGGTAGTTGAATCTCCCCCATACTAGAAAATTTTAAATGATTTAATCGTTCTGATTGATTTTGGAAGTTGATAGGCTCAAGAACCCTACTGTTTGTGCTCCCCATTTCAGATGTTTGTTTCTTTTTTTCCTTAGAGTATTAAGATGTTTATCTACTTCAAGGTTCAATGGCTCTAAACTAACACTATATGTTCTTGAGATAATGAATAAAACAATAGAAAATATTCATTTGTAATAACATAGTAACAATTCTACACGAAAAAAGAATATTTTTTTATAGTTATCAAATTTTCCAAATTTTTGTTGTTTTTTATTTTGAGTTTTTTATATTTTTTACATGTAATGGATACTGCCTTCCCCAGAAATGGAGACAAAAACATGAGGTATATTGTCATTTAATTTGGTGAAAGTTTGAATGTTATATTCCTACTAACTATAGTATATTTGGCAAGCAGGTTTGAACCCACATAAAAGGAAAATATGACCACTTTACTTCTAAAAACATTAAAAAAGACCCCATTGTTGTCAGCAGTGTGGTAGAATTTCTAATATTTTAGTTTTTTATATATTTTTTACTTTTTTTATGGAATTATCATGTATTAATGTAACTGAATATTTTATGTATGGTATGAAAACTAAACTAAAGAAAGTAATAGTTCAAAACATTGAGAAACAGAGATATAGAATGCCCAAAATGAACAATCAAGAAAAATGCTCGTGTAAAATTCTACATTCTAGTAATTTTAACGTATTCCGATTCACATAATAAGATAATGTTGGGTACAACTATAAAGAGATGGAATTAACTCCCTCTATAGGATTTAAGTCCCACAAACAGATTGATTTCAACCTTCACCACTCCAAAATAAATAAAATGTGAAATTTTTTATTCAAAAATGACAATAGGTCGAACTCATCATACGTTCTGAATTATTATATTATATATTTTGAATGATATATCAATTATCAATATCTCCAATTGTTTGGGGAGTTTTGAAAATTAAATTCTAATGGTAAAAATCAATTGACTTAATTCAGCATTGATCCCACTAATCAATACTGAATACATGAAAAATAATTTAGTGAAAAAGAATGTAAAAATATAACAAGTGGAACTTTAATTTCTCTATGAACAAGACGATTGAGCTTGAAAACATGTTCATTATCATTATAGAAATAATAACGTACTAAAATAGAGTTAAAAACAACAACATGACGGAAAAAGAACTTCCAAAATGATGCTCTACTATTGTACTCTTCGACACCATGATGTGGATCAAGAACCACCCTCTGTTCTTACTCTGCTCGTACAAGGTTGATTGAATGTGTATCTCTTCTAAATGTACCTCTCCGAAATATGCTACTTGCACTGTTTTAAGTACCCACTGTCTTATGTTTCTCATCATCATCCTGTTTCAATTGACATACTTCAGTTCCTTTCATCCACATCGCAAACATGTGTTTTTTGTGAACCACATGACGCACTAAATTTTCCCACATAAATAACGCTTGATGAGTTAGTTGGATGTATTTAGACATGTATTTTACTTTACATTGAACCTGGACAACAAAGAGAAATCAAAATAGTAAAAACAAATGTAGAAAAATATTTTAAATATTAATTATTAAAGAAATTAATTTATTATAAAGACTTTAATTAGATTTAAATAATGTTATTTTTTAAGTTATTTTATTAAAATTTATGATAATAGAATATTTTAACTTTTTTTTAAAAATAAAATTATTATTAATTAATATTTATTTTTAAAATGAATGTTACTTAATTATAAATGTTTAGTTATAATAATTTATGTATTATAAGTTAGCCGAATTTGTTGATAGTAAATTCATTATTATTATTGAAGTTGAAATGGTTTTATTAATTACTAATTTAAATATAAAATTGATATTAATTTATTAATTTTTATTAATTAACATTATTTATATAAATTATAAATATTATGTTTATTATTCCTTTGAGTGTTAAATTTATTTACAATGCTAAATTATTTAATTAATTAATTTATCTTTAATTAATAAATTAATTATTAATATATTATCTAATATATTGTATAGTTAAATATTTAATATAAAACATTTAAATTAATAATTTATATAAATTTAATTTATAATTAATTATTCTTTAGTTAAATTTCAATTAATGTAATAAATATTAATAACTCTATTTTATAAATAATAAATATATTATATTTATTATAAGTTTATAATTATTAAAATTTATCATTTTAAATAATTTATTATTAATTTAGTTTTTATAATAGTTTTTTTAATCTTATTCTATCCACCCCTACAAATCAGCACAAACAAGGGGGATGGTTTTTTGAGATTCATCGGCTATATAAGGCCTCCATGGCAGCAGAACAATGTTGGACAGCGATGACAAGGAGTTGTTCCCCCCCTCACATTTGGTGGTTCTTCATGTGGGGTAGTGTAAGCATGTCTAGACACTTAGCATGGTTCAGACATCAGTGCAGATCCATTCTAGCATGTGATGGACTCAAGTGGTGAGCTTACGGTTAATAACCCTCAACTTCTTCAGCTACAGTCTAAAACCTCATCGCGATGACCTTCTGGCTTGCATCGATGACACGATTTCCTTCAGTGACCTCCTCCCTCTATGTCAGATAATTCATCTATTTTCAAATCTTAATTGAAAAGGATTTTGGAATATTGATCTGTTTAGTGGTTTGATTTTATGTTCATTTTGAACTATTTGGGTGTGTGGTGATTTTGGGGAAGGGTGTACATATAATGTGGTACTGCAACCGATGAAATGAAGAAGCGAAAATGTATTAAGATTGGGGAAATGTTGAGATGAAGGGATTGTGAAATAGGTGAGAAGAAACATTTAGGTATGCATGGTTATCAGTAGTTATAAAAAATGATATTACCAGTAGTTGTAAAAAATGTGAGGTTGCTGGTAGTTGTAAGAAAAGTTCATCGATGCTGTTAAATAAAGCCGTCACTATTACCATAAAATTAAAAGGTTAAATGATTCAATAGTAACAAAATAAAGGTTACAGATACACTACATCAAAAGCCTGTATGTAGAGTTACTGGTAACTATAGGTTCACCGATGCCATGAATAAAATGTTCACTATTAAGGATAAAAGGTCATTGTTGATGATGAAATAGAAGGCCACTGATGTAGAAAATAAAATGTCACTAATGCAAAAAATAGAAGGTCAGCGATGCAGAAATTAATAGGAATCCATGTCATAAAAAAAATAAAACCAACAGTATCAAGATAAAATAATTGGACTAACAGTGAGACAAAAAAAGACTTCATAAATTAATGTTGTAATTAACACTTATGTTAATTAAATAATTTAACAAAATAATAAACCAAAAAAATTAAAAATAGAAATAAAACTAAAATTAAATCAATTAAATGATTTACAGCTCAGTTATTATTTGTACTGAATATACAAAATTAAACTATAAATCATTTATATAGCTACGTTAATTAATTAAATAACAAGATGAACCCTCAAAAATCATAACAGATCAGATTATTTAATTAAAAAAATAATTTAATAACATTAATTAAAAACTGACCAACTATTAAAATATAAATAATTAACAATATTCATTTATGTTAATGAGTCTAAACTGAAGGATACAATATTTAATAAAAACGATGTTAATTAATACAAAAATATAATCATTATTTTATTATATTATATTAATTTCAAGCATTTTAAAATTTAAGCAGATTAAATAAACAAAAACTAATTAAAAAATAATTAAACTAAACACAAATTAAATAAGAATATAATAATTTTTTTTGATTACTTAAAATAAGTAATTAATTATGAAAATTGTTTAACTAATAATTTATATTATAAAAAATAAAAATGTATAATTATTTAGTAAAACATGCAAAATTAATTAGTTAAATCACTAAAAATTAAATAAAACATATGAAACAACTACGTAAATATAGAGCCACATTAGATAATTTGAATGATTCACCTCCCATGAATCCTCAGGATTGATCAGTTTGTTTTAGGGTTTCATAATAAACATTAGGATGTGATAGTGATTTATTGGGCCTCCAAAAATACCTCATGATGGGACTGAGTGACATATTGGGCCTCCCATGAACCCAATTGATGGAATTATGTTAATTATTTTCCTCCCTATAATCCTAAAATATGGGTTGAGTTAACATGGTGGACCTCCCTAGTTTGTAGGGATGGGTTAGGGTACCTGACGAATTCAGGATATCAGTGAAAGGCATGGCCCATAGGACGAAGGCGTTATAAAGATCGTGACAAACATTACTTACTATATTTTGCCAAGGTAGGTACTATATGGGTTATTATATGAAATTAATTCTATCATGGAATTGAAGTTGAGTAGCATAGGTTTTGGTGTGATTTTCATTTCGGTATTGTGTTAAAGTAATTATACATATGTGGTTGTTTCTCATATGTGTTATGATTCTAGCTTGTAGTGTTGTATGTAGACTACCACAGACCATATATCTATTATATTCACATCCTATTTTTAAATGAACCACTAATTATGGGTGAAGACCTAGGGATTCATACTAAGACATTGGACTTACATTAAATCTAAAGAACTACATGGGTTCTGATTTCTGTGGGTATACCCTCATGCTTACTTTCAAGACACAGGTACCACATGGGTCCATACTCAATGTATATGTAAGCTAGATATGGAGGTTGTGGATAAAATATTTCATTTATATGTTTTGGGAGAGGATAATGTATCCATTTTCAGTAAATTTATATCATATATTGAAAAAATGGGATTTTATTGTATGCAATGTTTTCTTTCATTTTTTATCTTCTACTAGTTCTCTATTTATGATTTTTAAATAACATATATTTTACTAATTACATGGTATATAATGTGTGACCAGTGGGATATCAACAATATGGATGGGTCA
The DNA here is from genome assembly GCA_963277665.1 of Viscum album. Classification (NCBI taxonomy): domain Eukaryota; kingdom Viridiplantae; phylum Streptophyta; class Magnoliopsida; order Santalales; family Viscaceae; genus Viscum; species Viscum album. Next base: position 67,199,007 of record OY728126.1, read on the forward strand.
TGGCTGTTTTTTAGTATATTTAGACATGAATTCTTGGAATATTTTGGAGGGAATAGTCTCCCCATGACTATGTTGGGTAGTCACCTCTATTCGACAACATCTAGTATAAGGGGAGGTGTGCATATGTTCATTTGTTGACCCCCTCTCGGGTATTATTCAAGAGACAAAGGTTAGAGTATTACAAAATGAAATATAATAATGTTTTGTAATTGATAGTATAATTAGTTGTGGATATAGTGTTTTGGTGCTCAGGATGTATATTGAGCCCATTCATGACAAATTTGAAATTAATTAACGCTCAAATTTTTTGTTGATATCCAATTTAGGGATTAAAAAATAAAGAATTATTAAAGAGTTCAGTTGTATCTAGAATTCAAATATAGGATTAAAAATACTTGAAATGACTCATTTTGTTCAACTTGGATCCATTGAGTTTTCCATGCATTATAATAGTGGCATGTTAGGGAAATGGGGAATGTGCCTATATGCGGTGTTGGTTGGCCTGATGCCTCATTGGAATCAATATAATTCAATTAACATTAAAATATGATATTTTTAGCTCAATTATATTATAAGGGATTATAATATGAATACAGATATGGGAGACTTTTATTATTTTGATTGTGCATGGTGGACTGCCATAGGGAAATGCGTTTTTAATATATTAGTGGTGTTATGTTTGTGTAAATAGATTTATGGGATTGTTTCATGGAAAATGGATAATGGAGTTGATGATTTTAAAATAGTCTGGGATTTTGAAGTATTATGAAAACAATAGGAAAATTAGTGTTGAAATGGAATTACAAATGAGTATGAAATTGGATTTCAAAGAAGTTTTGGATTTTTTTTTAAATTTGTTTTTTGAAAATAGGTTCTTCTTTTAGAAAATGGGATGTCATGGATAGGAATTTGGTTTTTTATGGTAAAAAATAGCTCGAGGTAAAATTGTACTATTTTGGGTTCCTTGTGTCTATTGAAAAAGTAGGTTTCCAAAGTTATTTTTGGATTTCGACAAATATTTTTTAAAAATTACTTTGAACAAAGGTATAAAATAATTGAATAGATGATCTGGAGTTGAAATATAAAGATTAATATAACTGGTCGGATAGTTTCTTATTGTTTCCCAAATTTTTTTGGTCTTAAATTTGGTGGTTAGAAAAGTTGTTTTTAAGAAAGGATGTATTTTCATGTAAAAATATATGTTTAATGCAAGGGTGATGGTGATTCGCATTATTGTGTGCATGTCATGATTCTGGATCACCGGATCAAAATATACCTAGGGAATGATGTTCCCGTAAAATTTGAAATATACATGAATGATGTGGTTTTCATTAAAAAGATGTTTCCTAGAGTTTTATCAATGAGTGATGATTATGCGCAAAATATGACATCAAATCATTAAGTTCATCACTTTAATGATTTGTCATGCAATCCAGTTGTTCGAGGAAAAAATAGATTTATTTTGTGCATAGTGGCAGACACACCATTATATTTTCCACATGGTCTGGTGAGTCTAAAAATAGGTGTCTACACCTTATTTATAGTAGCTAAACCCATAGAGAAAATAAAGGCCCTGAATCACATAATATTTAATCATAAAAAAGAAATGTTGTTTGAAGAATAGTTCTTGCCAGACACACCTCAATTTTTCCTTGCATGAGGAAAATAAAATTTTTTATGACTAAGGGAGGTGCACACATTGTTTAAGATTCTCATTCAAGATCTAATTCAAAAGAAAACCATAGGTTTTGAGAATGCAATGTGTTTCACAACTAATGTTAAATGTTTCACATATGAGATAATATTCTATGCATGATGTGAAAAGATGTGGGAAACAAAAAGTTTCATGAATCTATAAGTATTTTCCTAGTAATTCTATGGTAAAGGGGTATTCATAAAGTTGATGAAATTAGAACATAATCGTGCAAAAAAAGAGGTTTGAAAATATTTATTCAATTGATCAATAAGAATTCTTATGAAGGATATGTGAGCACACTTTTCTTGAGAGAGTAGTGAGCTATCAAATTATGGTTGGTTGTAAACTTGGACAGATAATAAGTCCACTCCAGACATTGTAAAAGCACAAATATTGATAAAAGAAGTGATATTTCCCAAATACATTTTTTATGTGATCATTAATGTATTTCTTACATCGAAACATTTCTATTGAATTCTCCTTGGATCAATTCTAGTGAGGGTGAAGAATTTAAAGTTTATTTTTAGTGTGCTTGCTTTCATTTCGGTTCATGCATTAATACACGAAAGGGATAGAATAGTGTTTTACTTACGATGATACAAGATCAAAATGGGGAACTATTTATATCTTCAATAATCTGATTCACAACACATCACAGGGTATTTTACCAAGTTAGACTAATCGTTGAAATCATTGGGAAATGTTAATGTCAATGTTTCTCACTCAAGGGTTTCAATGGTGGTTTTCAATCACAAATAAGTTTCGATCATACATGTGAATAATTTTTAGACATGGGAGAATCTTATGTAGCACTACATTAGATATTTAGAAATAGAAGTCTTTAAAGCAATGATATATGAAAATTTGGCCAATACTAATAGTGGTACTTTAGGAATAAATGTCTTTACAAGCTATGTATTATATAATTCTATATATTTATAAGTTCTACTCAAAAGTAATATAAGATAATAGAAAACTTATATGAAAAAGTATGAGGATAGGAGAATTCCCCATAATGAATCTATAGATTTATTCATTGAATGGGTGAATGTTACTATAGATTACATGCATGGTATTTGATAAATTATTGAATAAATAAATATTGATTCGTGAATCTGGAGAAGACATCCACCTCAGTTGAATCCAAATGATTCTATATTTGTAGATAATGATCCTAACGATATCATGTTGGATAGATTTCAAAGTACAGTTTTTGAATATGAGAGGAAAAATGATAATAATGATTCTTTGGAAAAAGAGAAGTCCAACTAAGTGTTAATTAAGTCCTTGAAGAACCTCTACAATGAATATGGATAGGAAGATAAGGAGAGGGATGAGGTGATTTAATTCCTTTCCTCAAATATACAATGTGGAAATGAAATGTAAAAAGGAAAACCCCCCATATGCATGATTTTAATGAGGAATGGTAAGAAATATAGCATAATGGATCCAAAAAAAGTTAAAGAAGATTATGAGGATGGAGTTAAAATCCCAACGAAGACATCTTCAGTCTATGTGAAAGGTATGAAAATTTTCATCATAAATTTCTAAAAAAAGAATATTATTTCAAAATAAATTTAATGTACAAAAGAATTTGGGGTTGAAGAGATGGAGAACTACAATGATCATAGTGAAAATGTTATGCATTCAGCTATCAGTATATCCCTAAAAAGAGAAAAAAGATAAAATGATAAAGAATATGTTAATGGAAGAGTTGATTTGTAGCCATAAATTGAAGCTAATTTTAAAATCCCTACCCTACAAATTATATTAATAATATACAAGGATATTACTTGTCCTTGTTATACATCCCCATGTATCTGAAGGCTAGATATAAATTCTATGTGATTAATTTTCAAATGGGGGAATATTTTACCATTAAAAATAAAACAATCAACCAAATATGACATCACCAAATAAACCGCAATAGGATTCATGAGAAAAATGATATAAAACATAACAATACACTAATATAAAAACCAAATATAAAGAGTACAATAGTGAAAAATTAGAAAACAACAAAGTGAAAAACAGAATACAAAAAACAAAATAACTCAAAGGAAACTAAAACATAAAAGCTTCATTGTGATCCAAGATCAACTCCACAAAATAGTCTACTTATCACTAAGAATAAATATATATGATAAATACATTACCTTTTACCATGTCAAGATAAATTAAATCTACAAAAGCACTAAAATCCCAAATTAGTAATGAGTAATGGAAATCAGTATGCTTTACTCAAATAACATTCTTACTCACACATTTATGATCGAACTTTTTAACACTATATAAAATAGATTATATAAAACAATTATTAAATAGCGTATATCAAAATAAAAAAAATACATCAAACAAAGTTGTCAGAAAACAATATGATATTCCAAGGAATGAAACTAAATAATGATTTAATCCCTTTAACAGATTCTATTTTAGAATATCCAAATTATTTCGACATAGACACAAATCCAACCATTCATTCATACATTGACATCCCTATACTCATTATTGATGATTCATACATTCTCTAACCCATCACATTGTGAAATAATTTGACTGGGGTATGTCACACCAATATCCATCCAAACCATTTGACCAAGGTACTTCACACCATTATATAACATAATGCATATGAACACATGCCACAGAACCATGAAAACCCAATGCCAAACCGAGGTATGCCAAATCCATTTCATTCCAATAATGTTTTTATGGAAAACCAATATATAGTTTTTTTCATATACTCACCCAGAAAACCATTTTTAAAATAACAATTTTAAAATCAAACCACATATCATTTTGCACAAAAAATCAGTAATTTAAAAAAAAACTAAAAACCATCACTAATGAGTGTTTATACTATTATTGTCACACAAAATTCATAAATAATTTCAAATAAAAAAATAATATGAAATAAATGATTCATATTATAAATGTATGAGTTGATAGTGAAGCCACCAACATTAGAAATTATGGTAAATATAAAAAATATCCTGAAAAACATCCAAGGGAATAATTTGAAACTCCCTGAACCCACCTGTGATAATAGAAGTAGATCTATGAAACCCAAAGATATGGATAAGTACATCTAATGAAAACCAAGGATAACCACCATGAATGTTTACTTACCATGACAATTTGGAATCAATGAACTAAGATATCCCTTCACATCACCTTTAGATCACATCTTGATTGATAGGAGAATCCACTACTACATTTGGGAGGAGCATAGATCGAGTTAGGGTATTTTTGGGAATAAATAAGGGAGTTATACATTAAACTGAGTGTGATCCACAATTTTTTGATCTCACTTTTAATAAATGGATGATTAGTTGAACAGTTTAAAAATTTATGTGCTATCCATGTTCTGCCTTCAGTCTCAAGGGATGCCTCACACAGTTGGCTCACATGGTTTCCAAACTGTGTACCAATCATTCAACAACCCACTGTCAATATTGTCATGGATTATACAATGTTGCGACATTATTTGGACCAAAATTTCTCCTCCATTTTTACCTACCCAGATCCCACTATCTCATTGTGAATGATTTATTAGGGAATTTTTGTGATTTCCACTAATTAAGTACCAACTAGGCCCCATAATAAAGACCCAAAACATTCTAAAATATTTCTAAACCCTCCAAAACATTACCCAGAAACATTATATAATTAAAATAAATAAAATAAGTGTTAATTAATTGAATGCCTGGTTGCTATATTCTCTCAAAAAATGGACTTTACTAACCTAGAATATAGACAACCAATATTTCTATGAAATATTTCTAGCCATTATTGTTTCATTTCCTTCTCACGTTCCCAAAGCTATTTCATGTTCTGACCATGTTTCCACAAAAACTAGCACCAGTATGATGCTTTTTTCTTTTTAATATATTCTCTTTCATATCAAACATCTGCACTAGCATGTTCACTGATAATGATTCAATCTCATGTTAAATGTGATCCCATTGAATCACACAACCAATGTCAGGATGATTCTTTTTTTTACAGAGATAAATGAAATACATTATGCACAGAACTGAATTTTAGTGGAAATGTAAAATTATATTTCTCCTCCCCATCCTATTCAAGTATCTCAAAAAGGTTTATGTATCAATGAGATAACATTCCTTGGTTTTCTAAATGATGAAATTCAAGATTTGGGGATATTCTAAAGAACACATTATTTCTCACCTTGAAGGAAATGGTGATTAATGATGATCCATATATGATTTCTGATGACTCTGAGCTCTGTTAATCCATTTCCAGATCCATTGAATATTCCCTATTTTTTCGTGGACAATGTTCATCCCAAACATTTAAGTATCATCTATTTCCACCCAAAAAAATTGTTAAAAAGAAAGTCTCCCATAAATTTTTCAAAATCAGCCATATTTAATGAGGTCTGAAAACTATTTTTATATGAAAACTCTACTAATAGATCATGTTCTTCCCATGAGCCCCCAAATTCAATTACAATTCCCCCAAAAAAGCCTTTAACAATTTTATATTCCTTTTGTATTTACCGTCCTTTTGAGGATGATAATTCGTACCCATTGTCAATAGTGTCCTGTGTAACTTTTAGAAGGATTCCCAGAAAAAAAATACCTAATCCTCGCATCTACATCTGATAGTATTGAAATGGATATTCCTTGCCTCTATAAAACTTCTAAGATATATATTTTATAAATTTCTTACACTGTATGAGATTCTCCAAAATGGTTGAAATGAGCCATCTTTCTGAGATGATCCACTGTCACCCATATAGAATAAGTTTTAAAAATCGTTATTGAGAAATATATTACCTATTCCATAGTAATCTATTCCCTTTTCCAAACTAGGATAAATAATGGCTGCACCACACATTTTTTTCACTAGTTCTCTACATTTATCTACTGACTAGTTAATAATATTGAAACAAACTCATCTTCATTCCTTTCCAAACATTCTCAAAAAAACATTATTTTCAATACCTTATACATCATATTTATTCCAAGATGATTCAGCCATCCTGAATGGTTGTATGCATGTATAATATTTTCCTGACATTCTATAATAATGACATTACAATTTCAGAACCCCAACACCGAACTCACATCGAGCTACCATCCCTCAATGGTATCCCTACCATTGAATTTTAACCCTATTTCCACATATTCTACATTTTATTTCTATGAAACTTCAACCATATTTTGAAATTTATAAACAAAAAAAATTGGGGATATGATAGATTGTTCACATCGGTAATTACATTCAAAATTCATATCAGTTATATATTACATCAACTACTACTCATTTGAAGCTTTGTTTTCCAGATAACCATATAAACTTCTATTTAATTCTTCTTACACTGAATTACCTTTTCCAGGATTTTACATAAATTCAAATTTCAATATTTTGAGATACACCATCTTTCTTATTTATCTCAGGTTCAAAAATCATGGCGAAAAAATAGGCTTCATGCTCTTATGGTCTATTAAAACAAAAAATTTATCATCAAAGAGTTAATTGTTCCAAGACATTAATTCATGTACTATGAATGAAAACTCCATATCTTTTTTTGTAATTATTCTCATCACTGAAAGCTTCCTTGAGATATAATAAACAAAATGATCTCCCTACATTAGAACACATCCTATCTCATATCTCAAATCAACACAATACCCCATGTAACCCTATCATGATTCATCTAAAATCAATAATGGGGATAACATAGTGAAAATATTCAAATCCTAAAATGTCTTTTAAACATCCTCATTCCCTTGGAATAAAATATTTCTATTATTTAAAGCTTTCATAGGTGAGTCTAGTCAAGAGAAAACATGAAAAAAACATCAATAATAACTAGCTAGATGAAGGAAACTATGAACCTCAAGGATATTCTTTAGTATTTTCCAAGAGAGACCAACTTCTACATTTTCTGGGTCAATAAAAACACCTCTTTTATAATTTACATGGACATGTAAATTTACATCTCAAATCCTAAAATCACACTTTGATAATTTTTCATACAAAAGATAATCCCTCATGATTCCCAACACTATTTCAATGTTTTTCTCATGTTCAATCCTGGTCTTTGAATACACCAATATATCATCCAAAAACTACAACAAAAAAGAGTTCATTTATCTCTAAAATATCTAACTCATTAAAGCAATAAAATATGTTGGTGAATTTGTAAGACCAAAATCCATTACCACATATTTGTAATGGCCGTATATTCTTCTAAATTTTATGTTTGAATATCCTCTATCAAAATTTGTAATTTATGATGTCCCAACCACATTTCAATTTTGAGAACCACTTAGCTCCCCTAAATTGATTAAAGAGATGATACTTGTATAGAAGTGGATACCAATTAATTATAAAACCATTTAGTTACATCCAACTTTTTTTACAAAAAAATACTACTGCTGGACACAGTGATGTTCTCGACAAAATGAACCATATATTTCCTAAATATTACAACTACACATTCAATTACCTAAATTATATTGTTTTCATCCTATAAGATGGAATTTATATTGGACTATTTTCATGATGCATATCAATCATAAACTCAACATCTCTCATAGTTTTAAACCATAATAAATTTTCATGAAACACATTTAGAAACTAATCACCAAATTCTGGAAACTATTCATCTCGATCTCATTCATCACTGTCAAAGACAACACTTCCAATCAGTATGAGATCATTCCAACTGATATTTCTAACAAACTCATTTCCACTTTCTATAAAATATGGCCTCCTAAAAAGAGTTCCTCAGTTAAATTATCAATTGTAAAACTAAAAATTCTATTATAATAGTCAATATGTGTGTCGATCTTTGGGAACCAATCCATACCAAATATTATGTCATAGAAAACCATTTTTATAACAATGAAATAATGTGTTGGCTCATCTCCATCAACATTTATAGAACATGATCTGGTCATAAATGACATGCATTATTTTTTACTAAGAGGTGTTTTATGTTTCAACATAGAAGGTATCATATCATCTAAATGAAAAAATAATAAATAATAAAATAATTATATAAACCCATATAAAAACAACATTTCATAATGATAGAATTCCAAATAACAATAATTGGCACCGTAGATTGTCCAGACTGATAATCCCCAATAACCTGCTCAGATAGATATAATTGGTTTCTCACATCACATTGTTATCTATTAATCTGTTGAGATTTCCCTTACTGATGAGTCATGGTATTACTATAATCACCATGGCTATCTCTGTTATACTAATTAGACTGATTTTGATGACCTCATATCATCAAATCATATGATTCTTGAGATACCTGAGAAGTGTCCCAAAAACCTAACCTCATAGAACAGTGACAATAGTGTAGAATATGTCCAACTTAATTGTAGTTGTGGAATTCCCTAGGTTGTTCTGCAGACACTCTCTCTATGTGTTCAAGAGAACAATATTGGATATATCCCACTTTCCACTTGGGTCCTGCAGAGAGGTATATTGATCCAATGGTGTAATTTTGATTCAATCTTCTAATATGTAGACATGTGTCCCTCTTCTGTATTCCCCCAACATTAGAGTTCCCACATTTTACCAGGGGAATCAATAATCTTCCACCTCCCATAACCCCTATGATTCCCCTTTCTAACACCAAAAATTTATTGAAAGTCTCTATATAATCCATTATAAATAGTAAAAAAATCACTGAGTGAATTTCCTACCTCATCACTAATTCAAGGTTGCCTACCTTCAGGGATACACTACTAGATTCATAATGTGAAAATAGTACTACTATAAAAAATTTAGCTTCATACTTTATGATAAAAATATTTTCTAGATTCAAGTAGAATAAGTCTACCAATCTTTCAATATTGAATGTAAGAGGATATAATTGTTTCTTAAACAATTCCTCAAAATCCTCCAATAATGTTTGGGGTTTAATTTATCCTTAACATAAAAATATAACCATTGATGTGAAATATATTCTATAATATAAGTATTCTTCTAAAATTTTAGCTCCTATAATATTTTGTTGAAATCAAAGATATGATCTGTATTACTCATCAACACCATATTGTTTTTAGGTTCAAAATAACTGTGAATAATTTGTATATTATTCATCTTAAATTTAAAAAAATAATCCACATTATTTGTATCAACCATATTTTCCCATTTTCATAGCATGAAACAGATGGAAAATACTCTAAAATAGTTATTGGTTCACCTGTGGCACTTCTGCAACCACATTATCAATAATGCCTTCCTATTGGTTTCTAAAATGCCTACTAGGATCCATTTTCTATATTAGAAACAAATGGGATAAATGTCACTCCCTATCAACATAAGGATTATCAATTTCAAATTTTATCACATCCTTGTACCACATCATTGCTGTCCAAAATTCAATATTTACCATGATCATAAATTTTTTTAAAAAATCACCTTCATTTTGAAAATCAATCCATTATCAAAATCCCCAAAACACGAACATTTAAAAATTTTACATTTGAAGAAAACATTAACATTATTCAAAAATAATAATCATTGAACCTAAAATCATATATTTTTTACTCAAAAAGAAATATTCACTACTAGTGGGGTGTAAATTCAATAATTTATCTCATGCTCTTCTCGTTGGCTATACTCGTAAAATTGGGATTATAAAACATATAAGTGTCTCTAAAACACATAGCTTCAAAAAATCACTCGTAACATGATGTATATAATAAAAAGTTTAATAATGTATTTTTATTCTCAAAATTTCAATTCCTAATATTTATTCTCTTTTATGACAACCTAACATAAGGAATAGTCCCTAATGAATAACACCTCCAAGACCGAAATAATTTTATACCACTTATTCTACAAGATTTTGGGAAGTTACATGTATTATACAACTTGGATGTCAAGAACTGAACAAGATGACACCACTTGTAACATCCCTCACCTTTTCATTGTCTTGAGAATGTGGAAGGACATTACTTGTCCATAAGTGACATCCCCAAGATGCCAATGGTAGGAAATAATTTTCAAGGTAGTCATTTACAAATGGGGGACGCATTTACCTACTAAAAAACCAACCGAACATTACATAGTATAATAAATTACTACATGATGCATGAGAAAAATGAATGACAATGTAAATTTTCATTTAAATCAAAACCAACAACAAATCGTACCATTTTGGGGAACTAAAAAACAATGAAGTGTACATCATGAGAAAAATAAAACAAAATACTCAAAGGAACCCAAATATACAGAGCTCCAAAGTGCTTTGAGATCTCATAAAAAATATCAAAAGTATCATTATGGAATAATAAAGGAGTGTGATACATTAACTACTCCCATGTATCGATAAATGAATTCCACAAAAGCACTAATGTACCAATGTAGTGGAGAGTATTGAAACTCAGTTGGATTTCCCAAAATGAACTTCATACTCATACCATAAGGATAGAACATGTTATCCCAAATATATAAAATAGTTTATAAAAAAATTCTAAACATTTATACCAAAATATAAACATGTTCCACAACATGAATATTTCACAATACAATATCAATGTCCATGGATTGAATATATTCAATTATTTGAACTATTCGAAAAATTCTATTTTGGAATAAATCAATCTTTTCCACATAACCACACATCCAACCATTAAAGAAACCATGGACCTCCCCATACTCGTGAGTGGTGAGTATTAATATCACTAATTCATCACTTAGTTAAACATTTTTATGGGGGTACGTCACACCCATATCTATCCTGATATTATGATAGGAGTACATCATGCCCTTATATATCAAAATATATATGATCTCATGTCACACATCCATTCCATATGAATTCAAAAACCATGTATTCCATATTCATTTCAATAAAAAACATTTTTATTTAAGACCATTCCATAATTTTTTTTCAAAAATTCAACCATGAAATCATTTTTAAATTCATCATATTAAAATAAAACCACAATTCATTTTTCACATCTATTCAACAATTTCCACAAAAATTATAAACCATCACTAAAGAGGGTAAATTCCATGCTTTAAATAAAAATTATAGAAAAATAATCATGTAAAAAAAATTAATTTTAATTAAATACTCTTTATTCAAAATAGATTTGTTGAGACTAAATCCAATTACCTCGAAAAACATGGAAAAAATGAAAAACCACACAAAAACGTCGACAAAAATGGGTTGAAGCTCCAAAATCCCAACATAAATATATTCCCCTGACGAAAAATAGAATAATATCATCATATTTGGCATAAATACCAATGATCTATCCACAATGAAAGTAGATATAAGAAATCAAGATAGATAATTATGTAGATATATTGAAAATGAAGGAAAATGACCATGATTGATGGCTCTATATGAGAATATGGCTTCAACGCAAAATGAAATGCCTTTGGATCACCTATAGATCGATAAAAGAAGCCCTTATTTCCTTTGGGTGGATAAAAATCGAGTTTAGGCCATTATGGAGAAAAAATACGGATTTATTGAAGAAAATGATTGAGATTGAAAATTTTAGGATCTCACTTTTAAGTCATGCAGAGTTTGACAAATTGTGCAACAAAATTATGCTAGCTTTTATCTCAAGGGATGCCATACATTGTTTTCTTGCACAGCTCCTTAACCATGTTCCAACCATTCCAATTCCAACTATCCATATTTTCATTGTTTATATTTTGAGGCTGAACGGTTTGTCCAAACCTTTTTTCTTTAATGATGATCCTACCAAGATGCCTATGTCTCGTTTAGAATGGTTTCTTGGGGACTTTCCACAGCATCCACCAACCATGCACCTTTAGAAAAAAACCCAAAAACATAAAAAGGTATAAAAACCCTTGAAAAAATCAACTAAAAACATTATATAATTAATATAAAAATTATGTTTTAATTAATTGAAACCCTGGATACTACACCGATCATTAGGAGATAAATGTTTGGAGACAGAGAAAAACCTACAATGTGGTTTTTGATGAAAAAAATTATATCCCATAGTAAGAAAAATAGATTATTGATATGAATGAATATAATTTAAAAACATATGTCTCCAATTATAGTGATATTAGAAAAGGATATTGATTAAAAGATCCAAATAATAGAACAGAAAAAAGAGATAGATATTTGAGTAATAGTTGAAAAGTTAAAATCCAATGTATTAAAGAACATAAAGAGGATTTAATCAGCATGTGATGAATTTTTGAGGATCATGAAAAACACTCTAATCATGGTAGGTAATTGATAAAGGAGATCATTCATGTAATAGAAAAGATAGAAGTGGAATATTGATTTCTCCCAGATCAGATGAAACATAAAAATGCTAATGATATGTCTAGTGAAGGATTCATCGAAAATATATCGAAACAATTGTTGAAGTCAAACCACAAAAATATACTATGTTATTTAATATTTATTTGTGTATGAATCAGAACAATATGATTCAATGAAACCAAGGGAATACAAGTAGTGTAGTATTGACACATAAGAATACACCTTGCATGAGATGTTCTTATTTGGGAAATATTGGTCACTGAGAAAATGTGTGTTCAATAGACAGGAGTTATCGAAGGGAACAAGAACAAAATGGAAAATCATTAAAATACCAATATTTCAAGACATCATTTAATGGATATTATTTTATGTTTATAGGATTTGGGATCATGGTAGGATATTTCTCATTAAAAATTCTAGGAACAATGCTGAATGAGACTGATTATGGTCATAACCAGCAGTTAAATGTATCATCAAATGAGGTGAAAATAAAAACTTTATTTAAACGTTTTAAAGATGTATCTAGAAAATAATTCTTTAAAAAAGATCAATATTATTAATTCATTTCATGTATGATGTAGAAAATATTGATTATGTATAAATTAACTGATCTGGCGGTGGTTGGGGATGTTTCCCCTAATGCATCAGACCACACTTGGGTTTTGATCCTTCATAATGGATTCACATCAGATACGATTGGTAATAAGGGTATTATTATATGAATAAATAGTGTCAAGGATGGTGTTTTAATGATTATAAATGATGAAGGCATGAATGCTATTTTTGTGGGAAAAGGAAATTTTGGGGTTTATAAAATAAGACATGTAGATGTCTTAGTTTTTAGAGGTCTCAGTCATAAATATCTTAGTTTCAGTAAACTATGTGACTCGTGGAATAATATATAAATTAATAAGAATATGTATATCATAAAAAGATGATATGGTATATTTTTTCTATAGGAAAAAATAATGAATGTGGATCACTACATTATAAGTGGAGAAGATGATGTGTGATATTTTTATCCAGGGTGGAAGAAAACAAGTTGTGGCATAAAAATCCTAGACATCAATTACAACCATCGTTAAAATACCAGGTTCAATGTGACGCAACTTGAGATCTCCCTATTCAATCACATGATTGTACTAATACATGTGATTATTTTCAACAAGGTAGGATCAACGGAATCTTGTACAAGATAAAAAAGAAATATTCAACCTGAGTGCCTGAATTCATGATTTCATATGTTGGTGGATCTATATCACCATGATCCATGGATGAAGAAAGGTATTATTTTATTTTTACTGATTATTATAGTTGGCTGGAATAAGAATTTTTTATTTCAAAAAAGCTAAATGTGTTCTATACAAAAAAATAGTATCATAGGGAATTTGAAAGGATACAAGGATTGAGGATTCTGATGTTATTTAATTATAATATTATTGAATTCAGAAATAGTAATGTAAAATATAATCATGATAAACATGTTATAGGGAATCAAGTTTGAGAAGTAATAACTTATAAAAAATATGATGTGGTTTAGAGGAAAATAAAAAAATCCAACACAAGGAGAAAATAATGATTATTGAAAGAACCTAACACAAAATTTATGGAAGTATTATTGATATTGTTATATATATCTAATAAAGGTATACTATTTTTGAAGGAAGAAATGTTTATAAACTACACCTTTTATGGAAACAATGCAACATTGAAATAAAATCAAACCATTGGTAGTAAGTGTTTGATTCTTGGAAAATCAAGATTTTTTAGTCACATATATATGATGGGATATTCCCTATATACTCTAAAGAATGTAATGTATACAAATTATTCATCAAAAGTCTTGAAAAAGTTGTTTAATGAAATGAGGTCGCTAAAGTAGAAAATGATCAAAATATTCCACACCATAATGAACAGTTCCCTGGAGGAAATAATGAGGTGATAATAAAATAAGGGCAATAAGTAGAGTAAAATTATATTTTAGAAGATGATATTGATGACTGGAAGGATGTAGTTAAATCAGTACCAGCACAATAGATTATAATTCAGACTAATATTGATAGAAAGAACGTAATTAGTGATCATAAATAGTAGTGCAAACCTGTAGGATAAATAATCTATAATAAGCATCATTATTATATCAAGTAGAGCCAAAAATATTTTGATTAATTAGCATGATATTTTAATTAGTATCATACTATGAATGATTTTCTTGAACTCACTAAAAATATTTATGCAAGAGAAATTTTTCTAGGCCAATAGATAATAATGTCATTAGGAGAAAATGTTCCCATCACAATAAGATGAACTAACATGGGGTAGTGAGACTAAAATAATAATAACTAGTTTATAAAGGGTAATCCTAGATAAATGGTATTGATATTAGGGTAATATTTTAACCTGTTTCAAGTCTAGAGACAATTAGGTTATTCTTGTATATAATAGTGAAAAGAAACTTCAATGTTTTCCATTTGGATGTCATGTCAACATTTCAGAATGTGGGACTGGAAGATGATGTATATATTAATAATATAGATGGTTTTTTCATTTATGAATATGATAAGACAACTTTTTGTCATATAAGAGGCTCTATATGGTTGAATCAAGTGCCAATAGCATGGTATTCATGACATGATACGTTTTTGAAGAAGCCCAGTTTTAAGTGTGGTTGATTTGATTACAATATAGATTTAAGCAATTAAATTAATCAAAGTATGATGGTTTTGGTTTATATTTATAACATAATATTTTTTGTATTAGATGATGATCGGTGTAAATAGTATGTAGAATTCATGAAAAGTGAGATTTAATTGTCAATTATTGTTGAATTAAAATATTTTCATAGCTTAATGGCGACATAAGGAAAGAATGGAACATTAATTTGTGAATATAAATATGATAAGTGGTTTTGAGAAGATTTGGATTTGGAAATTCCATGGATATGAAAAATCCAATATCTATCTAGATAAAACTATTATGATATGATGTAGGAAATGTAGTTAACATTATAAAAAATTGAAACGAATTTGGTAGTCTATTTTTCACGACAACAACTATACATGGTATTATTTTTTCCACATTACAAGAAACAATGAACCAAATAAATCCCAATAAATTTCACTTACATGCATTTAAATGAATAATTCTGTATATAAAGGGCATATTTGGTTTGGGATTTCTGTATGATGAAAATATCTGAAGAGTTATTGGGCTATATAGATGTAGATTATGCCAGTTAAACAGATGAAAGAAAATCATTGTCGTGTGGTGAATTGTATCTTGGAGTATTTTTCAATTCTTTGTAAGAAATAAACAAGATATCATTTCAATAAGAACTATATAAGATGAATATAGTGTATCCACTCAATCTTTTAGGCAGTTTTTTATGGATGAACTAGTAGTTGAATGATATGGGAGTACTAGTTAAGTCTCCGATAAGAATCCATTGCGATAATTCATGTTATAAAAATAAAATAAAAAATTCCAACCTACTAATATATGATAATGAATATTTAAATCAAGTATCATTTAATTATGGATAATTTGGAGAAAGGGCTTGTGATATTCAATTATATTCCCACCGAACTATAGGTTGAAGATATTTTAACAAAGGCCTTAACAGAAGAGGTGTTTAAACATCATAGACTATCTCTTTCAGTCTAGTGAACTCCCCACACCATAAAGATTGGGGATGTGGGACCCCTTATCCATGAGGTATGATCTATTTTTTACTAGTGATCTAATATATGTTCAATACGATGTTGCATACCACAATGAAGTTTCCTTCGATTTTATGACATTGTGGGATAAATTTTGGCTATAAAAGGGGATAAAATGTATTAATCAATATTTGGAAGAAAATAATAGGGGTAATACTATAGAATAGTTATTTTAAAATCTATTAATGCTAATTATGATTGGTCAGAAGATATATATCATTGAAAATTTGGTAGAAGATAAAAGTAGATGACTGGCTTTGGAATGATTGGTTTCATTGATGAACATTTCTCGCTACCACTACATCTCATGTCGAGCATGGCTCATGTTTTATTAGTGTTTCTATTGTGTAAATCCTTGATTTATATATATATCTCAAAAATAAAATGTTTCTTGAAGAAGCGAGTGACATTAATAAGGTATGGAAATTTGAAGAATTGTAAAAAACACAATGTGGGAGATTGATGCGGAAACTCCCTCAAGGAATCATTTAAATTCTTTTAGGTTCATTACATTGGATTAAAATCTATATTCCATGGTTAGTTATAGAATTCAAGATATATTACTGAAAATTTATATTGGAAAAGGTCCAGAAAAATAGAATGGATGCTCGGTAGGATGTACAAAATGATGTGAATAGAAGGTGGTGTAGTTCCCTTTTGTTTTTCAAATTATTGGTGTAAACAATATAGATGATGGAAGAATATGTTTTTAGGAATGGAATTATTTTTTTGTAAGTGTAAAAATTTGTATGAAAGGGTGATGGTGATTTAAAAACTCACAAAAAATTCATGAATAAGTATCCCCAAAAAAATATCTCTAAGGAAAATGTTGCGTGTATGATTTTAAATTTGAGAGAAGGATTTTTTTCATGACACATGTGTTGTGTGCATTTGTCTCCATGAAAATATATTCTTTTCAAAATAAATCATCAAATTTTAATATTTTGATCAAGAAGTATGTTTTTCTCAATATAGTAATTTCAATAAAAAATATATTTCTTGTTCTCATAATGTAAGAACCCTGATGATTTGTTTCCACATGGTTAGATGATTCAATAAAAAGGTGGCTACCCCCTCTTTTCAGTTGATCAATACATACAAAAAGTCATGGTTCAGAATGGTATAATAGGTTCAATTAAAGAATTAAATTTGTGTGAAAAAGTGTTGTGCGAATCAAAAACTCAAATTATTATTGTGTGCTGAAAGGAACATGTTTTTTCAGAAGCAATATCTAAGATCCCAAAAAGTTTTATTATGAATTTTCTTCATTCTGAGTTTAATTAATATTATACATGAGATTATTACATTGATATTATCAAGGGATTCATTTTTTCTCAAGTGATTTATAATATAGAATTTGTTTTTTATTATTTACCTTTACATATTATTTTTTTCTTATTTAATCTGGATTACATCCACTATACATAACCCTCGCTAAGAATTTGAGATCACCATTATTATTTTCATATCACTGGGATATTAAGAAGAATTTTTAGAATGAGTTAATGATTTTGAATTTTTCTTATTAGTACATTTTATATTATATTTCCAATATAAATAATGGGAATCATTAATGTATTTTGTTCTACAATACTACTATACTGGTGGATACCATGGTATAATAAAACCTATATCTATTATAATATAATAAAGTATAATTTGGTTATCTATCACTAGAGTCATGGTTGTTGTAGTGATGACCTATTTGGTGAAAGGGAATGTGGAGGAATCTGGTGCGATGACACGGTCAGTCCATGGTTTGTACCTCGATGAAAGTGTCATGGGATTACATGGATAATGAGGGATCATGGATCAGATGAAATGTTAATTGTTTCATTCTAAATATTCTTATCTAGTTTCCTTCTTTAGGAATAGTGAGGTATGATATAGATAGTGTGGAGTAAACCATCAGTCATTTATGTGTTGGACCCCATTGTTGGTGGGATTTTCGATGAAAACTGTGTATAAAATATCAATGGGATGGGGATGTGTGATGTTTATTCCATTTTTATAATGATCATAAATTGAAAATCATAGTGATGTCAGAATGATGATATATCTATGTTGGGGTGGGGGATGAATTTTTTGGTGATGAGACCCTCATGAAAGGGAATTAGAGGTCTATTAGGTCAATCAACGGATATTTGTTATATATTTATTGTGTCTTGTGGGTCTATAAGGATAAATTAAATGGAACCATTAATGGATTTTAGATTTTTCTTAGTTGTGTTATTATATGGGGTCTGAGTGTTAGAAGTGATCATGGATTTTTTTTAAGTAATCCAAGTAGGATTTGGATCAAGAGTGTCTAGGTGCTCACAACGTAGCATGATAATTTTTTTGAATAGTTATGGGTTTAATCGGTTGACAATAGAAAATTCCCATTCTTGACTATGGTATGAATACTAGGATGGTCATGGGCTGAATTTAGATTGAGTCATTAGGATCAAAAGATATTATTTATTCATTTTTTGGTGACAGTAGATTCATTGGAGGAAGGCTTTTCAAACATGGATAAATAATGATTTTGATTGAATTTTTACATTTGGTTTGGAATATTCTTAACATATATTAATTGGGAGGTCAATAACAAGGTTCAAGGATTGAACAAGGGGTTTAAAAATTGATACCATGGTTTGGGCAGGGTGGAAATGTTTCACAGTGAAGGTATAATGGGTGTTAGAGTTGCAACATAGAGCCATCATGTTGGGTTAATGATTTTGGTAAGTTAAGAGATTTAGTACTAAATTCAGAATAAATAATATAGTATCAGAAGAATTATGGTGGGGTGTTTTTATGACCTCCATCATTTGGTGTTGGTAATTCACGAGGTAATTTGAAATTTACAATTGGTGGTTATTTAATTTTAAAAATCGAGTTTCAGAAAGGAATTTTAAACCCTTGAACACATATGAGGGATAGTTTTTACATAGAGGGAGGTTTATAGGAGGTTCAACAATTTATAGGGGTGTCAGTGTAGTGTTTATATATTTGCACTACTAAATTTAATTTCTTCGCAATGAGAAGCATTTGTTTTAAGTAGTGTTTTGGCACACTTTCTGAACCCAATGAATCTCCTAGGGATTTTTTGAACACTTATCATAATGAGGGCCATTTTTGAACTTTTCATGTGTTCCATTTTCGGAACCACATTATGTTTCTTCTCCCCAAATTGAATAAAATGAAGGAAATATTCATTATTTGATCTCCACTTCTCTCCCATGGTGTTCCTTTGAACCGGTTAATTCTAGAGGGCCTCTTTGTTTGATTCTGACTTTAGGTATCCTCCTTTCTCCCCTTATTATCCTAGTATATTGTTCATTTAATTTTTTTTTCATTTTGATAGGGTTCAATGGGATGATTTTCATAGAACCTTGATAAATCTCTTCACCTTAATGTTATTTTTTGTATGGATCATAGAGGGCATCCTGATATGTTGAAATCAATTGTTTATTCATATTTTTTCACAAGATTGATGAATTTCACAAGGGTTTTTTGAAGAATTTTTCTTCATTTGGACTTCAATTTGTGTATTAAAATACATTATTCTATTTTTAATATTATTGTGGTTCATTAGTTGTAGAAGAAATCCAGTTTCTTGTGATTCTGATGAAGATGGACTTCCCAGTCAGTTTTATGCTGGTTGTACCAATTTAAAATATTGGTGTAAATAAAAAAATTAATTAATTAGATGGTGTTGATGGTTATGGATTGTGCTCATATGTAGGTTTGGTGTATCAATTACATCAAGTGATTTTGTTGGGTCATTGGGTGATCCTTTATACATTAAGCCTAATTTGGAATATTTTTTAAAATTAATTATAAATCATTAAAAATTATTGTTGATGGTGATTGATTTTAGATAAGGTATCAAACATGGAGTTGGTACATAGATAAGCCTTGGATTTAGTAGTCCAGATATATAATGATGTGAAATTGATTTAGTTGTGGTATAGGGATTGAACTTCATGTATGAATTGGTAATTTTTTCATGTATGATAATTTTACAACATTAGTATTACATCTTCCATATTTATTTTTGTGTGTGTTTTGCTGAATATTGATTTATTATGTTATTATTGTGGATGGTTGATCTCTATGTAAGTTATTGATCCCTAGATGGTGGATGTAGGTTCATTGTACCCTGGTGGATGCACGTTTTTTAGACTGGGTCATGAGGGAATAATGATATAATGATGATTTGGTGAGTTGTGAAATGGTTTTATTATTGTGTTTGTATATTTTCATGTGTATTGACCTCATGTTTTGTTTGACCTCCCTAGATTTATAGGTCTAGATTCATGGTGCTTTAAATTTGGGCCACCCAAGATCCATTGGGATGGGAAAGTGCGATTGGATGGCCTCCCTAGAACTTATGTGGAAGGGATACTATGAATGATTGGCCTCAAATAATGTTTTTAGATGGGTTAAAGTGGTGTTGGGACTCCCAAGAACCTATTGGATAGACCATTTTGATTGATTGGGAATCCCAAGAACCCTCACGATTGGTCTCTAGGAATTATTCATCCTCCCAAGAAACCTCTAGATGTGATAGTGTTCTTGAGTGACCTCTCTAGAGTCATTGATGTTACTTTGAGGTAACATAGTGGACCACCCTGACTGCATAAGGGTGAGTGATGGTACATGATGAGACCAATAATTGAGTGATCGGAATGTACCATGGGGAGAATGTCTTACTGAGCTCCTGATATACAATCACTCCATCATGGTGTCTAGTTAGGTAGTGTATGGGTAATGTTATGAAACAGATTATTTCATGGATCTATAGTGGATAATTTATTGGTTATGGAAATAGATGGATTATGGAATTATGTTGAAAAAGATAGTATTTTAGACATATTATGAGTACAGATTATTTTTTAGGTGGTTGGCCTATTTGGACATAAGTGAACTCAATATATGTACAACTTGCACATTCACATGATAATATTAGTAATCAGTTTGGTTGACGAATTGGGGATACCTACATGGTCATTGGACTCAACCTTTATCCCCATACCTTGTATGGGGTGCAATGTATGTGGGTAGACCCTCATGTTTTCTTTTAGGACACAGGTACTTCACGGGGATTGACTCAAAGTATTGGTCATATGTTCATGGATTCCGTTTGTATGGAAGGATGTATTTGAGTCGAGATAGAGCCTAGTGTATTTATTTTTCAGTCACTATCTAGAATGTACAAGCTAGTGTGACTATTATTTTATTTGATTTCCATTATATTATTATTATATTATTATTTATTTATGGTTATTACATAAAATATATTTTAATTTCATTTATTGAACATTTTTAACCCACTGGGAACATATTTTTGTTTATAGGATGGTATGATATCTACTATATATATGGGACAAGCCGAATATTTGATAGAATTAGGAAGGAATCCCAAGACACATTTTAGATAGAATAGTAGCCATGTAAATATTTTTCCCCTCACTAATAATTAGAGGCCTATGGAGAATGGAGAGGAATTCTGAGGTCATTTGGGGACCCCCATTGAGGTGTTATTATGGTGACCGGGTTTCTGTCATTACATATATCTAAATCAAAACCAAAATGAAAACTACTAACTAAGAAAACAAATGAGTCTTGGGATATGCTGTGGTATCCCCAACAATATCTATTTTTTAATTTTATAATTTTTATCAGGAAAAAACTATTTAGATATGCTATAACCAAGCCACATGACATACAAATATTCCATAGAAGCTTCATTAAAAATGGCACACCACTCATATCCCTTGTTCTTATCTTGACTGCAGAGACACTAGTGGTGTGTGAACTAACTAGTTTATTATAAGACGAAACCACCAACATAGGACTCATCCCCAATGAATAATATATAAATGTAGTGATTTAATATGAAATATAATATTAACATGAAAAGTTTGATAAAACATTTTCCTCACCACCAAAACTCTCTCAAATAATATCCCCATAAATATATCTCATAGATCTTTAGAATAGAAAATAACATTCATATACAAGGGGAGAACCATGAAGCAAAAGTGATAAAAAAACTATAAAATTGGTAAACATATATAGGGGAAATCATAAATGGTATTTCATATCCATCAAATGAAAAACCATGTTCTAATCGGGCCATAAAAAATGTGTCAAAATGAGAAGAACTTTCACATTTCATTGAAAACAAATTTATGAATATATAATGATTCAATGAAGTCACCCACAACATTTATACTCTTAAAATAATCCCTTTAGAATATGGAACTTCTTAATTGTAAACCAAAAAAAAGTATTACAGTCATCCACTAACACCAAATCATTTAATGTTCATTTAAGTAATTTTCTAAAGGGTTAAAACACAGAATCTTTTAAAACCAAAAATTAAAATTAAGCAAAACCACTCTTTATAAATAATTTCAATGATAACACCTCATGTCAAAACAATTTGTAAATTTAATAATAATTTTTACTCATTAAAGACCAAAATCAAATCAAAATCAAATACCTATTATTAAACAATTTCAAAAAAAAACTCACATGAATTTTACAAATTCATAAAACATCAAAAAATCTGTACTAAATAAAAAAGGGAACATACACTCCAATCCTTTTATGGAAATATCAGAACACATTAAAACCATTTAAAATCATAACATGTATATATGATATATATATAATTTCAATAAAATTATATTTAAAAAACCAAATCACACATTGAATTTCTGGATGGAAGAATTGCAATGTAGCACCTACATAGAAGCATTAGAAAACATGATGTGACATTTCACCTTCAATGATGACCACCTAGATAAGAAATATGACCTCCTCTACAAGCCAAATGAGACTAAGACCCTAGGATAGAATAATACATGTCACAATCCTTATTTTATACAATAAAGTGGGGATCCAAGAGGTATAAGAAGAACACAAAATAAGGGTTGAATATAAGTAAAATAAATTGAATAAAATATTTACCTTGTAATATTTTAAAAACCACCAAATGAATACCAACGTTTAAGGTAAGAGATGGGTGGATCTCTTACATGGGATTCAAAGAGTCATATGACCAGTATTGGGGAAGAATGGGGTGAAACCCCTTTTAATTCGAAAATGATATTTTAGTGAAATCACATATTACGTGACATTGGTTAGGCTACATTGTTTTCCAAACCATTTCCCAAACATTTACTAGACACTACATTGGCCAAGACCACCTACAAGGATTCATTGGTTCTTTGAAAGATCTAAAAAACAATACACAATCTATGAAAAAATTGATATTTAACCATGGAATAACCTTCCTCATATGAACCTCTTGGTTACTCTTAACCACATTGGTAAACTATTCAAAACCCAAAGTGCCACAAAAACAATAAATTTCTATCCAAAACAACTGAGACATGATGTAAACCCGGTTAAGATTAAACTAGTCAAATTAATCACTATAGTGTAACATTGGTGTAAAACCATTCCACACTAAATTTGAATACAATATTATAAAAATGAGGTCATTGTATATTTTTTTTTGTGGAAATTATTGAAACAACCAATAAATAATGTTTAATGGTTATTATTTAAAATATACTGGTGGACTTGTAGAACTATCACTACTTTTTACTATTTTAAAATTTAGTGGGCAATTTTTTAAATAATACTTTGAAATGATTAAAACCACATAATAACCATATCCCTCTCCCTAATTCGTATATACTTGACCCCTATACCCACTACTTTGCTCATCAATACTAACCATAGTAACCCCTTAATGTCCCTTATCCCTATAATAGAGTCCCCTAATGTTGGCCCCCTACCCCTTTTCCTAGTGAACATGACCCCTGTTTGTGGCACCATCCCCAACCCCTTATTTCTATGATCCCATCCACCTCCTCCTTATACCTTCTCTTTATTTCACATGCTCTTGTTCATCCACATGTTGGTATTATTATGCCTCATTTATAAGACCCCCATACTATTTATTTCCTTATCCATTCCTTAGTGACCTTATTCCATGACTTTAGCCCTTTTTGTTGATAGGGTAATATTTATTAATTTATTTTTATTTATGTTTTTCAATTCTGATTGAATCAATTTTGTGATAACAGTGTTTTCTATCAATTTAAGACCCTACCATGGTCAGTGAATATGTTTGGTTCTATTAAAAATTTATTATTCTTGTTTGATTAAACATGTAATCATTTATTTTTATAATTTATATGAATAATAGTGGAAATTAAATACATTCAATAAAATTTGGATTGATGTACATCAAAATACACTTCAATGAACCGAAGGTTTGGAAATACTTTTATATTATGAAATTAAAAATAGATTCTAGAATTGTATAATAAATTATTCATGTTCTAATTTTAAATTAAATAATTGGTTTAATTGAAACTTATTATATGATAACATGATATTGAAACCATTTCCTGATCTATATTTGTGTTGAATTTTTCAAGGTGAAGCAAATTCCATGGAATATCAAAACAATATATATCCTCTAAATGAATCAAAATATGACCCCTTAGAGAGGAATTCGATTTGAAACTTGATAAATTATGAATATGGATTTGTAGAATACAACTTATATGATTTTAATAGATAAAATTATAATACAGTTGATCCTTAGAAGTATAATCTTGTTCAAAATAATAGTGACGAAAAATTTGTTTTATGAAATAGTTATGGATTGAAAACAAGAACTATATGAATGGTGTACTATGTTTTCAATGTTTTATTTTAACATAATTTGTATTATATCATTTATTCATTGAATTATTGAAAAATAAATCTTATAAGACATTATATTTTCTTCATGTTTAATTTAGAGAAGATAAGTCCATGTTATCATTTTATGAAATGAAGAAAATAATCCTTAAACAAATAGTTGATTAATCAAAAATAATTTCATGCCCTAGTGATTACATGATTTAATAGAGAGAATAAAATTATAAAGAAGAATTTTTATGACATAATATAAGTAGATGGAAGTCAACGAGCAATATTGAGAGTAAAAATAAATGAAACAATGTGAATATAATGAATAAGAAAACTCTCACAAATTTATTTCTTTATTTCTTTTGAAAATAGTCTAAAAAATTATAAATGTCATCTATGACTGCATATGATAAGAAGATATATTCTCATGATATACCAATGATGGATTGATTTGGTATCAAAAATATAACATTGATTTTATTTGATCTTGTATATTCTTAGATATATTTAGATCCTTGGAATGCATGTTTTGAATTGTCTTATGATGGTTTTTACCATTTGGGTATTTTACGTAATAATTTTAGAATATGGAAAATTGTTTTTATCTCCTATAATTTACTTGAATTGATGTGTATGAAAAAACATTAATCATTATTACAATGATAATTCTTGGAAATAAAATTCCTCGAAATGATATTGATGTATACCTTAAACCTATAATGAAATAATTGTGAGAATTATTAGATGATGGATAAGAAATATTTGATGCATCAATGATGAAAATAGTCAAAACACATTCTTCTTTAATTTGGAAAATTATCAACCTTCCAATACAAGGAATGCTATCAATTTTGGACTCTCATACTATCTTATCTTGTCATTTTGATTTGATTTTGAACAACAATAGTTACCTCATTTTAGTAAATGGTGGATTATGTCTCATATTGAAATTATTGATTCTTATCATAAATTGAGGATTAAAAGACAAAATTCAATTGATATATTTAATTGAGAATCCATTGAAGGTATTATCTTATTCAGAAAACATGGGACAATAAATTAATGTATCTGTTGAACATGTAAAATGTATGCAGTTTAAAGAAGGGGAAATGTTATGAAATAAAATATCTAAAATATATAGAACACACCACCTAAAAAAATAAGAATATTTTTCAAGCAGAATTATTGAGAATTTATTTTTATACATCATAATCTTGACATAATGCATATTTTGAGGAATTTTTGTTATAATATAATTTTTACATTGCTTGTTGAGAAGTATAAATCAGAGGAACACATATATGCTATAATGTATTTGGAATCAATGATTGTAAAATATGTTTTATGGGAATATTATAATGTAAAGTATAATTTAGATAATTTTACAATTAAAAAACATGGTAAATATTATTCATTCCATATTAAAATAATGTAAATATTCTATTAGGATATTCAAGTACCATTTGATAGTGTGTTGACATAAAACAATGAAAGATAAAAGAATTAAAAATTTATGACTCGTATTATCTGATCGAGAAGTTTTTATTAGTGGAATTTTATAATATGATACATGAAAAATTAAATATATTCTCATTTAATTTTGAACCATAATCAATTTTTTTTGGAAACCATAAATATAATTGTGATAGATAAACTTCCAGAAATATTTTTTTACACTTTCATTTGAATATGTTATTTATAACTTTATTTTTCAATATTAAGATTCATTTAACTATTCATTTTGTGAATGAATCTAAATATTTTAAAGGGTATACAGTTTGTGGAAATAAACAATTTAAAAGGACTTTAATGTTGTAATTATTTTCATTTATGATTTCGATTTTATCTATTATTTCTATAACTAAATGAAACATTTTATAATTATAACTATCTATTATATTGGTCATTTGAAATCAAATGTTTGAAATAAAGCTCATCTAAAAGAATCTATAATTTACGTTTATATATTTGAAGATTTTTTTAGACTATATTTTAGGTATTTAGATCATATACGGTCTATATTCAATCATTTGGGGAATGTTGATGGAACAACCATTAATTCTCAATTTGAAAAAAAATCATCAGTACTTCCAACTATTGGAAAGCAATGTGGAAATGGGTCATATTTAACATTGAATAAATTAATGTTACTAAACATAAATTTTTATGTTATACTCAATTAATTTATCAGAGATCTATTTATTTAATAATTAAGAATTAAAACAAAGATAATGCTAACGGGATTAGTTCAAAATGATATGGAATTAATAATATTGGTCGATAAGGATATTGTTAAATGGTTTTTCAATCATGTTAGTTTATAACATTATTAATATTACTAACATGTAATTATTTTTTATATGATAAAAGAAACACCTTATATTTTTTAAATAGATAATTAATTTTTACAATTGAGTGGATATATCAATTAATTCGATCTTTTTTCATGATGTCCATTAAGGTAGGTTAATAGATACAATGACTACCATATTCATGTTTTCAGGTTTTGTATAATTTAATGAATAAGGATTGGAAACCCTAAATAGTTGTTCATATTGTATTTTAGAGGTTTGATACTATAGAAATATGATTGATATAATCGAATTAAAATTTCATGGTTATGTTTTAGTTATGTTATTCAAATTAATGTGGGTCATCATTAAATGTTATATAATGAAATATTCACTACAATTTAATTAAATAAACATATATAAACTTTATTCGCTTGATCCCAATAGGTGATCATGTATAGAAAAATATATTTATCCTAGATTTAATAGAAAAGATATTTTATTTTATTGATTATGGAAAAAATAAATAATGGATTGTTTTTTTACACATATTATAGATATAATTTTATGATATAGGATATGAAGAATAATTATTACTTTTTTCCAGTGAAGCTCAATAGGAACAAAAAAAACTAATTATTTTTTTCAAAAAACAATATAAAGAAATATATATTTTGAGAGGGAGAAATTGAAGAACTCATCATAATGAAGGTTGTAATGATGAAGATAATTAAGTTGAAGTTAATTTAATGAATAAATTATAATAATTATATATTAAAATTTTTCATTTATATGTTTTTATATATATATATATATATTATTCAATTTTTTTTGTAAAACTATTTTTATTATACTCTTTTATACATTTAACAAAATATAAATAAATTTAATTTTCTTGAATTTTTTGAACAAATGTTTTTAGATCCTTTCCTATAAACATCATTGGGCACACAAACAATAGCATCAGCTAAATTAGATCCATGTGAATCTATTATAATAGAGATTTCTAGTAAGCCAATAACATCCTTAAATTATTTAGGTCACCTGCCATCTGATGTACCTCCAATGATGAAGAAGTTGGTTACCCCACAATCGATGAAATTTTAGAATATTTTCATTACTGGTATGTATGTCATTTTATAAAGATGGATTAATGTAATTAATGTTTTAATTCATTTTTCAAGTAGATAAAGATAAAAAAAATAGATATATATATATTTATTTATTTATTTATATTAACACATTTTATGTATGGGTCCTAAAATACATTAAAAGTACCATTCTATTTGATGGGATCAGGGTGGCTACTGATGATGCTTTCATAATAATTGGAAAGATTCTTGGGTATCCTGTTTGTGAGATGGCGAGCTTTAAAATTAATTATAATGATTATTTTCATACTCCCAGAGAATTAAAAAATGTGTATTTTTAATAATTATGGAAATTTTATATTAATTTTAAATTCAGTGATAACTAATTTAGAAGATATGATTAAAATTATTAAGATACTTATAAAGTGATATGTTTTTTTATTTCAATAAGTTTTCTTAAATTTTGATGTGCCTGAAATAGTTTCATGACCATGCACCCAAAAATATTTACTAAGAAATGTGGTTTCTCTATAAGGAAATTCTAACATGACTTTAATGTCACATCTTTGAGCTCCTGACAAATGTATGTGATATTTCCAAAAGGATGGTCTCTTGATAAGTGTAATATGTTTTCCTATATTAATAATGATTTATATTAGGAGCTAATTTCATATATTATAGTATCCTAACCACACTAAAATGAAATAATTATTTTTATTAATGTTTAAATTTTTGGATGAATTTTCTAAAAAATCTAAAGAATCTTGAAAAAGAAGACACTCCTTATATCATTGGGTGGTATAATTTTTTGACAAAAGGAATAATATTTTTTGTATATTATCCCTTATTATTTATATTATTTTATTATAACTAAAGGATTGTTTTCTAACATTTATATATTTCAATATGAAGGATAATTAAATAGGTTACCCAGTGGATGGATTATAGTTGTTTCATTTTATTCATAGGAATCTTGATGAAATTATTATAAATGAACATACAAGACACATTGGAGTGACTGATTTTCATTAAAATTTATTGATATTTATTTACTATAAATAATTATAATGAATAATAATTTAAGAAACAAACAATACTTAAACATAATTAAATGTGGTCAGATACATCGATAAACATTTTCAATTAGCTTTATTGGTTTTATTTAATCCTTGTGGATAGACCCAATTAATTGAGGTAAAGTATTGATTGTTGTTATAATTTATTTTTGAAAATAAAAATTTTATATCAATGAAATAAAATTAAATAGTAATGACAAATTTATTAATTAATTAATATTATTATGTCCATATGATTTAAAATATCATTCTTATTATTATTGTATCAATAGTTTAAATTTCAAGAATTCTGGGATGTTAAATCTTTATAATCACCATATGTTCCCCAGAACGTTGCAGTTGTAATCATTTTAGGAAAGGAACATCTCATGAATATATGTGGGATGGGTTCTAGGCCTACTCAACAAGCATTCTTTGGTAAAGAGTCATCATCATTTATTACTACACGTAGTGGGTATTTGATAAATTACATTGATAAGAAAAAAAGATAAATTTCATTATGAAATGAAAATAAAAATATCATGACTCTTTTATGAAAATATAGGATCAGTGGTATTCAAAAAGGTGAATTCATTTGTATTTTTCTTTATAGAATGATAGAAATGAACCTGGAGGATGTTTCCAGTCTTATAGCTTAAGCTATGGAGGTAAACTATGAACACATCCCAGAACTCAATAATCAATATTAAATTATATAAATGTTTCTAAAAATAGATGTCAGAGGGTAAAAACAAAAAAAAACTTGGATGGATTTTATATTATAGGTCATTTACTGTATAATTTCTTTATATGTAATAACTGACACAATGTTTTTTACAGTAATATATTTCTAGGGTGGCCAATAAACATGTTTATAATGTATTAAAACACTAAAATGTGTTTGTAACTATATAAATAATATAAAAACCATCAAATTTATATGAAATAATTGTAAAACAATGGTTGATATATTTTTCATTTGTAATATCTTAAAACACATCTATCTATAGTGTATTGTTTTAAAAATGACACAATAAACTATTTTAAAAGATATAAATTTCATTAAAAACATGTGTTAAGGGGTAAAAACTATTAAAATTGAATCTTATGGCTTTAAAATCATAGAAAAAAACACATTTTATTGAGTATTGAATTGTAGGAACTAATTATATTTCAATCCATGTTACGATTTTTATAGAATGCCTATAAATGAATTTTAAGTGTTTTAAATCACCGAAATTTCCATCTGATAGTAAGAACCACATAAAAATATCATATTATTATGAAATCATGTTATAAAGGTGTTTGATTTATCTTTTATGTGTATAGTTGACAATATCTTCATATTATGTGTAGTGTCCTTGAAATGACTCAATACAAAGTTTTAAAAGATATTAATACGTATAAAAACATATATTTGGTGGTTAAAACCATTAAAATTTCATCAAATAGACCTGAAATCATTTTAATTATATATTTTATTTATTTCTAAAATGAGGATATTAACTAAAACATATTCTAAAAATAAATTTTTTTGAGGTTCTATTAAATATGTTTTTAGTGTTTCAAAACTCTAAAACATGTGGGTATTGGTAAACCCCATAAAAATTACATTATATTGATGTGAAATCATTGAAAAACTATGGATGATTTATTTTTGATGTATCTATGAACAGAAAAAGTTCATCCCAACGTTGTTGGTGCTAAAAATTGCTCAATCTGTAGTTTTAAAAGAAATCATTATCCTTGAAAAATTATTTATAGGGACACCACTAAGAAAATTGATTTAGTTTCACAAGAATTCATATAATAATGAAAATTAATTTGTTTTGGAAATCTAGGCACCTAATCCACATAAATCTAACTTACGGTTTTCATAGGAGGTCAATAAATGTGTTATTAGTGTTTTAATTTTCTTAAACATACGTACAATGGTAAAAACCATTAAAAACATTAGAGTGATGTAAAATACAGAGAAAACGGTGGGTGAATTATTTGGGATATATAAAACTATAAAATACATCCATAAAAATTTTTAATTTCTCAGGATAACTCACTAAGAAACATTAAAAGATATCAAAGTATTTAAAAATGTTCATTTAGGGGTCAAACCAAGATAATGCTTTCAGACGGCCGTAAAAGATTAGTAAAATTACCATTAATTTTTTTAACTGTCGAAATTTATGACACATTAATTTGTGCTATTGTTCTCCTAAGATTCCCACAAACTCTTTTTTAGTTCTTAAAATTAAAACATCCATGTAACAATTACATATATAGAAAAATACCTTGGATTAATGATGGTTTAACTGAAATCCACCATTTAATAGTTGATAACACATACAAGTAATGAAAACATCCATCTGTCATGTGGTGTATTTATAATGACACAATAATTTTTTTAAATACATTAATGTCTATAAAAATATTTGTCATTTTTTCCAAAACATGAAAATTACATTATATATCCTAGATATAATAGGGAAATGATCATTGATATACATTTGAAATCTAGGTACTAATTTCACATCATTATAAGTTTTTGTTATTTTGTGATGCTTGTAAAAACATTTTTTAGTTTTTTAAAACACTCATGCATTTATATAATCATAAAAACTCTATAAAGACCTCAAATTTAAGTCAAGTAATGAGAAAATTATGGTTGAATTATTTTTTATGTGTATTACCATAAAAAAACTATCTGATGTGTGGGGTGTCTCGATTGAATTAATAAATTGTTTCAAAAGAAGTTATAATATTAAAAAACATGCGTATGAGGGTCAAAAAAAAAAAGAAAAATGCATGAAATGGACATTAAATCATATGACAATGAAAAAATATTTATTTTTGAAATATTGAAATGGACCCCATGTGGGATTGAGTTATAATTTATTAGGGAATCCTATAAACACATTTTCAGTGTTTTTAAAATACTAAAACATGTGTGTAAGGGAAAAAAATATATGAGACAAAATTAAATTAATATGATATCATGGTTAAAATATCATTGATTGTTTTTTATTCTAGTCGTATACAACACATCCATCCAACATACAATGGTCTCAGAATTACCCAATAAGATATTTTAAAAGGCACAAAAGTCTTTAAAGAATGATTCAGGAGTCCAAAATTAGGAAATACATCATGTCACTATTAAACCATATAAAAATTACCATATATTTATTTTACAAATGTAGAAATTGAAACCACATCAATATGGTTAATAGTTTTCTCGACATGTTTCAAAACATGATTTAAGTGTTTTAGAATAATAAAACATGCATGTAATTGTTAAAACCAATGAAAATGGTGGCATACTAATGATAAATATAGGGAAAACCAAAAATAAATTATTTGTGATGTGCATTATTAGAATCTACATCCATCCTATGTTTGTTGTGCTCATAATGAATAAATAATATGTTTAAAAATATATCAAAGACATTAGAATTCTGCATTATGGGGTAAACCCCAAGAAAATGACTTCATATGGCCATGAAATCAAAGAAAGATGAATGTAGATTTATTTTCAAAACATAGAAACTGAGTCATGTTAATATGAGTTATGGTTTTCCCGATAAATCTGTAAATGCATTTTTAGTGTTTTGAAATACTAAAAGGTCTGTCTAACTTTCAAAACCATTGAAAATAACATATATTTTATGAGAAATAGCGAGATAACAACCATTTAATTGTATTTTTTATATAGGAATTTTTTATATTAAATTTTGTAAAAAAATATTATAGTGTAATTTCAATCACACCTCACACTCATTTAAAAATTGACTAGATTACTATAAAATTTTTCCTTTTGAATTCCATTTGATGAATGATATCATAAATATTCATGTTTATGTTCTCAAATTGTTCCACATGATATATTATTTTTAATATGTTAAAAATAATATCATCTTTTGTACTAACAAATTATAAAATATCATCAAAACAATTATGAATATTTTTGAAATCATGTTTTGTATTTGTTTTATTAATTTTTTTTGTTTTTCATTATTGGTGACAAATAATGAAAATATGTATGAGCTATATAGTTCTGATCCATGATACTTCTCTAAAGGAATTTTTTATGAATAATTTATTTATTCACAATTACAAATTAAAAAAAAACTTTTTAAATTCTTATTTACTATGTTGTGTTCTGATTTATATCCTTTTATTGATCTAATTAATGATATGATGTGGTCATCTTATCATATAATTAATCTTGATACATAGGTAATTCGATGGAGTGGAAGTTGTGAAATAGAAATATTGGTCATGGTTTTGGGGAGTTGAACATATTATATATATAATTAATAAGCTTATGGTTGATCTATGGGTTAATATTTATGATTGTGGGTGTGTGGATTTATGAATGAATAGATAAACGATGACTTTATTTTATATTTTGTATTTATTTTTTTATATGAATATTTTTTATATTCACATTTTTTTAAAATAAATATTTTAAAAAATATATTTTTTTTAATATGTTTTGTAGTAGATAAGTCAGTTTGAGTTATATTTTTCCCCAAAAAGGACAAGTACCTCAAAAATGATTAGAGACGGTTCTTTTAATTTTTTACAATTATCCAAAAAGAACCATATTCAAATGAATATAGAATCACTTCTATGTACCAAAAATGAAACATTTAATAACATCCACAAAACTATTAAAATAATAGCTAAATGATTGTCAACTGTGAAATATATGATGGATTAAATAACTACCACTAAATAATATATTAGTGATTTAAGCTGCCTACAATATAAAAATATTCTCCACTATGAACACATTTTTTTTAATGAATGTCAAATTTCCTTGTTTTCAGTTAATGTTGGTTCATAAAACCATATACATTTATCATTAGGTTTTATAAAATTTCATAGAACTTGATCTATAAATATCCTTCTCAATTTTTTGTTAATTAGAGACGGGTTTAAATCATTTTAATTACTTTTTAAAGGTCATTGAAAATTTTTAGTTTATAATAAAATTAAAAAAAAGTAATTATTACAGTAGTAATAAAAAAATGATGATTATCATTTTAATAACCTTAATATAAATAATATATATATATATATATTATTTGGAATATATTTTTTTAAATAAAAGTGAAATTAAATTTCAAACTATTATTGATTTTTAGTTGAATTCAATTTTATATGTGGAAAATAATGAAGTTACGTGTCATATACAAAGAGATCAATTTGAATAATATGATTCAATTATAAAATACTGGTTAAAGTAGTACCACATTGTTACATGTCACCTATCTAGGAATCCTCAAAGCTAATTTAACCCTCCCTTATGTGTCATCATAAGGACATGATCCTATAGGCATCAGTCCAACAAAAAAAAGATTCTATAAATCCACTATTTGAATTGCGTCACCCAATCCACTTGAACATTCTCAGTTTCCATTGATCTTTCACTACTCTATGGGAATAGCGTAGTGATATAGTAGAAATTAGTCACTATTCAAGTACTGAAATGAATGTTCCATAAGAACATGGCATGTTCTAAAAGACTATATGGTCTAGTAGAAACATTGAAACTAGAGAAACTTTTTAACCCCTGCATCATCTTGTGATCAACTTACCCAATAAATAATTTCGCTAATTTGTACTGTGATCCATAATGTAATTTTCATTAATTATTTACCATTTCAAAAAAGGGCCTTGAGGACTGTTTGATAAATAAAAAATGAAATCATTTTACAAAAGTGTGTCATTATATCAATCAATGAAAAAATTATGTTATAGTGCAATGAATTAGTTTATTGATGCTTGTGTGTGATGGTAATTTGAGTAAAATTAATGAAATATTATAGTAGTCAAAAATTTATAGATCTATTTTCTGTACAATAACAGTAATAAATTGATAAATTTCATTAAATAACTTATAAATTTCAATAAATTATTGTATATTAAATATTCCAAATCTAATTTTATGAAGCATATATTATTTTTTTTAATTGTGTGGCAATGAAAAATAATTCAATATTGGATAAAGAAAAATTAGATCAGAAAAAATATTATTTATCTAAATTTATTATATATTATGTTATACTAGATGTTGGCACACTGAAAGATAGAACATGTTTAGTTCTATATTTGTATGTGACACAAAATTGGTTTTAGTTGATATTCATGAAACATAGAAAAGAGGGTTTCAAGATATAGAGAATGAAAGCATGAATATATAATGACTGTTAGTGTTAATCTAAATCATAAATCATTAAAAAATTCTACATTTTCTAAGAGATTGTTTCGCGCGGAATCCGGGGATGACCTCCTGGACGGGAGATTCAAACGTTCCGATCGGTTTCTAACGGGTTTGTTCGTAGAACCGGAAACATCCAATGATTCCACATCCGTTTGGACCTACTTTCCAAAGGCAGGCGCTCATTAGCTTGTGGGCTAATGAGGCTTAGGAATTTGCATTGGTCGAGAGGATGGGAGGTCGGACTCATCACACCTTTTTGAGGGGAATTATTGTCTACTCCGGGACTCTCTTTATAGATTTAAGTTAAGTTCGTGAATCCTTATTACATTACCAAGTATAAAATGAGCTTTCCTTTAGTTTTAACAATCAATGATTAAATATGCAAGAAATTTAGAGAATCTTTTATATGTATTCGAGGTTCTTCATCAATATAGAATCATCTATATTTGTTTAGAGATTCTTGGTCAATGGTATCCTTCAAAACATTTATATAAAAGTCTCTTGGTCATTTTGATGACCAGGCTGGTTTTAAAGCCACTCAGTGGGGCATTTGAAGTTTATCGTCATTCAGAAGGACAGAGATTATTTCAATGTTGGGATCGAACCCATAAATGGGCTACCTACGTATCCTTTGTTTTAAAAAAGGAATCAGAACCCACGTAGTTCGAGGAATGGGATATGATGTTTTATGATTGATGGCTCAAAGATGAATGTCATAATTACTTTTACACTCTATGCTCACGTGAGTCATGCTCGGTGTGAGAAACAAGAGGTATTGGTAAAATTTAGACAATTGTGCCATAAAAGATGCAATCATAAGAATTTGTTTTGGGGCTTATGTATAGATGACTGCCCAGATAGGTGAAGGTTTAGGATTTACTTTTAGGAAGAAAAATCCATGAACAGGGTCCACAAAGTTATATGTGCTTCATGGAGATTTGAATACTCTAATCTTGGGGCTTACTCCTAAGGAGGATGCCCAAATTAGGAGGGGACTTATGATTGGGTTTTATTCCTAAAAAGGAAACCAAAATCAAAGGGAAGTTTATGACTGGTTAAGAGAAATTTTAAGAGACTTGGGGCTTACTCTTAAGAAGGATGCCCAAGGTTATGACTGAGTCTTATTCCTGAAAAGGAGACCCAGGTTAGGGGACTTGGGGCTTACTCCTGAAGAGGAAGCCCAAGGTTATGACTGAGTCTTTATTCCTGAAAAGGAGACCCAGGTTAGGGATTAAGGTTTGGGGCTTACTCCTGAGGAGGATACCCAAGATTGAAGGATTTGATTGGGGCTTATTCTTAAGAAAGATGCCCAAGATTTATGACTGAGTCTTTATTCCTGAAAAGGAGACCCAGGTTAGGATTCTCTCATTTTAAAGGATGAGGTTGAATGAATGAACTCTCAATCTTTGGTGATATAAAGATGTTTAAATCATTAGGTTTTGAGAGATATTTCACATAATTCCTTTCAGATAAGGATGTCAAATCAAGAAATCATGCCATAAATGGCTTTGAAAAAGTATCTTGAAGACTGAATCTTGAATAGGAAGGGTAAAAATGGCTTAAGAGGGGTGAAAAAGGGCAAGATGGGCACCCAAAAAGATAGGGGCGCGCAAGTATTGAAGGTCGCGCAAGTCCTACGGCGGCGCGCAAGTATTGGTCGCGCAAGTATACTTGCGCGACATAAGGGATACTTGCGCGATTTTCAACCAGGGTTGAATTACTTGAGCGACTCTTTATTAAACCCTTTCCCATCCTCTTGAGGTTTTTCCAGAAGAGGGACGCGCAAGTTATATTGAAGGAATTAAGTCGGCGCGCAAGTGTTTGATAAGTTTCAACACTTAGGCCTTCCTTCTTCCCTTTAGATCTTCCATTCTAGGTAAGAAATTACCTTAGAAGTGTTCTGGAAGCTTTGAGAAGAGACTTGGGCGTCGGGAGCTTTGATCCGAGTTTCTGGGAAGAGATCCTCTCGAATGGGGG
Source organism: Viscum album (assembly GCA_963277665.1). NCBI lineage: Eukaryota > Viridiplantae > Streptophyta > Magnoliopsida > Santalales > Viscaceae > Viscum > Viscum album. Next base: position 67,237,034 of record OY728126.1, read on the forward strand.
GCCCACAGGGTCTATTTATAGGCAAAATAAGGCCCTGGGCGGTTACCGAGCGGTTACCACTTAGGTCGCGCAAGTCACTTGCACGACCATAAGGTGTCGCGCAAGTACTTGCACGACCACTAGGCGGCGCGCAAGTGTACTTGCGCGACCATGAGGGAACTTGCGCGACCTATGGGCAATGTTCTCCTTGTTCATCCCTTTGTCGATTTTTGATGTTTCTTCAAAGGATGAATCACTTTGAGATCAGATATTCCCTTTTCCGACCTTTAGATTCTGTGACGAAAGGAGCGTCAACAAAAGTCCCCCCTCAGAGTTGGATCCGGAAAGAAATGAGGATTTGACTCTGAGGAAATCGAATCCCTCCAAAGGAAAAGGGAGTGCACGCAAGTCTTTCAAGGCGCAGAGGGCAGCGCGCAAGTGTGCTGGAACTTGACTTTTATTCAGAGTTCCTTTGTCTTTTGTGTGGGCAGTTTAAAGTCATGCACGCCGGACATAAAGGGGCTAATGTTTAAGGTCGAAATAGCTTTGACCGAAAATGGATTAAAATGGATTCAATTCCTTGACAATTTATCTGAAAACATATTTACCATACTCAAGTATGAGGGAAAAAAATGTAAACTATGGCTTAAGAATATTTGAATCTGAGGAATGATATGAAAAAGAGCTAAATAGCATTAGAAGAGGTAGTTTCCAAGAATGAAGTTACTATTATTTAACAAAACCCGTTAGGGGGTTGAAATATGCAGGGCCACCTATGGGCATTGGCTGCATAGTCAAATAAAATAGCATCTTTTGGCTGACAAGTCTGTTATGTGGACTGTTTATGCAAGGCCACCTATGGGCACGTGCTGCATAGTCAGGCAAAAGAACTCCCAGAAATTTACTTTCCTAGTGCTAAAAGTCAGTGAAAGTTTATGGAGATTCAAATTTTCTAAAGCATAGAGTTTGTTGTATGGAAAGAGGTACTTGAATATGGAGAAGATATTTCCAAACAAGAATATCAAAGAACTGGATGAATATCACTCCTACGAAGGTCTGACCCAAACATAGGGAAGAAGAATAAACCATAGACTTGAATACTTTTAGATCATGAAAAAGGATATGGGACAAATACGTTAAGGATGGCTATTTTTGCGGATCCCTACATACTGTCGTTTAAGACAAATAAGGACAAAAGAGGCATTCTTCCCAAGAATGAAGTTACTATTATTTAACAAACCCGTTAGGGGGTTGAAAACATGCAGGGCCACCTATGGGCATTGGCTGCATGGTCAAATAAATAGCATCTCTTGGCTGACAAGTCTGTTATGTGGACTGTTTATGCAAGGCCACCTATGGGCACGTGCTGCATAGTCAGGCAAAAGAATTCTCAGAAGTTTGACATTTTTGTGACTATAAGTCATGAAAAGGGTTATGAAGATCTGAAAATATTTAAGGTTAGGATTATAATACATAAATATGGGTATTTTCCAATGTATATAGAGATACATAGGTCAATGAAAACCATAATCATGTTGTGGCTGGGTCCTGAATTGAAACTTGGACTTCACTACGTATCTCATAAGAATGAGAATCAAGCCATACGTAGTTCTTGAAATGCAGTTTAACGTCGTGCAGGATGAAAGTATGAGTGATCTTAGTTTAGGGTCATAGAATTCGGACCATAATAATGAATACACAGTGTGTGTTTTCATGAAGACTTTTCAGCCAAGGGACTGAAAGTGAAATTTGGGGTTAGGCCCAAAAGACTTGGGACTGGATTCGAGGGACACTCGAATGTTCCTACGTATCCCATAAAGATGGGAATCAAGTCCACGTAGTTCTAGAAACTACCCTTTGTACAAATTTGGTTCGTACATGTGAAGGGTGAAAAGGGACTTTAGTGCAATGATGGTTTTAACCTAAGATAAAAAGTTTAGGCATTACCATGTATGTACGTAGTCTTTTTGAAAATGAAAACCATGATTGAAAAAGAATCAATGTTTAATAATGGTTCCTTCTCAAATGAGGAAATCAAAGAATATTGTAGTTTATTGTCGTACTGGACAAAAGTGTTGTATAGTTTAACGTCATATAACAAGGACGAAAGTGAATCAATGTAAAGATATTGATTCCAAGGGTGGTTTCACAAATCATCATCATATGAGATTGTGGTGAACCAATGTGAAGAGATTGTTTTTGGGCTTGAACCTTTGGGAGGTTGCCTACATACCCAGCCTGGAGGGCAAGGATCAAAGTCTGTGTAGTTCAATTAAAGAATGAATTAATGATCAAATTGTTCTTGTGGATAATGATCTAAAAAAAAAAATGTTGTTGGGACTTACACATGGTTAGTGGCCCAAAGGGAGTGTTATGGTTGATGTTTGCTCTAAGCTCACGTGAGTCATACTCGGTGTGAGAAACAAGAGGTAATAACAACCTTAACGATGCACAGTTTAATGTCATGTAGGACATATCAAGGATTTTCTGTACAGTTTAGCGTCATGTAGTTAGGACGATGGGGACAATACAGTTTAACGTCATATTGGACGAAAGGGGGATTGTGCAGTTTTAATGTCATGCTGGACTTTTGATGATTATATAGTTTAACGTCTTTCCGGACGTGAGGGACTTTTATACAGTTTAGCGTCATGTAGTTAGGACGTCACAGTTTAACGTCTTGCTGGACATATTTGCAAATAGTTTATGGTCGTATACATGGACCAGGAATGATGCAGTTTTAAGGTCATGCTGGACTGTTTATGGAACTTTTTCACAGTTTAATGTCGTGTGGGACGAAGTTGCAGTTTAAAGTCATACTGGACCATTGCTGTATAGTTTTAGCGTCATATAGAAAGGACGAACTGATGCTGTACAGTTTAAAGTCATGTAGCTAAGACTAAGGTGAATCAATATGAGGATATCAGTTCTGATCTTTTTTACAGTTTATCGTCATGCTGGACGTTGGAAGTGCCACACAGTTTAATGTCATGTTGTTAGGACACAATATAGTTTAATGTCATCTCGGACAGAATACAGTTTAGTGTCATGTAGGACAATAAGGGACTTAACACAGTTTAACGTCATGCTGGACGATGAAAGTGCCACACAGTTTAATGTCATGTCGCTAGGACAAAATATAGTTTAATGTCATCTCGGACAAAATATAGGAACTTCTATACGGTTTATTGTCATGTAGGACAAAATCAGGGACTATGCAGTTTAAAGTCTTGCAGTTAGGACTATTGGTGCTGCACAGTTTAGTGTCATGTTGCAGGGACATAAGTGCGAATAGTTTAAGGTCATATGCACGGACCATACAGTTTATCGTCATGCTGGACGTAGTTGTAGTTTAAGGTCATACTGGACCATTGCTGTATAAACCAAATGTAAGAGTCTTGGTTTTGGGAACAATATTTTGTGTTTATACAAAATACTTCTTCAGAAATCTGGCATTAGTTGGAGTCGTGATGTGTTCTCCATCCATTGAAATCAGAGAATACGCTCCATTGGAGTAGACCTTATGTACTGAATAAGGTCCTTCCCATTTTGGTTCAAGCTTGGGAGGTTTCTTTCCTGGTATCATTGGTGTTCTGAGAACCAATACCAATTCTCCCTGAATGAATGAACGAAGACGAACCTTTTTGTTAAAAGCTCGTGCTATTCGATTCTGATAGATTTCCAAGTGGTGCAAAGTGCACAATCTTTTCTCATCTAACTGTTCCAATTCATTCATCCGCTTTTGGGATTGCTCATCTGTTGATAACTGATCACAAATGGCTATTCTGAGTGAGGGCAATTGGACTTCAATTGGCAAGACTGCTTCTGTTCCATATACCAATGAATATGGAGTAGACCGCGTTGCATTGCGAGTGGTAGTCCGATAAGCCCATAAAGCATGATAGAGTTTATCAGGCCATGACCTCTTATCTTTATCCACCATCTTTTGCAGTATATTTGAAAGAGTCTTGTTGAAGGCCTCTATCTGGCCATTAGCCGCTGCATGATATCGAGATGAATGGTTGGACTTAATGTTGTATTCTTGATACAATCTCTTTACCTCAGAAGAGCAGAAGTTGGTGCCGTTGTCTGTCAATATGGTATGAGGGACACCAAATCTAGTAATGATGTTAGACTTGATGAAGCTAACAATGCATTTAGAACTGACTTCTTTGAGAGGTACTGCCTCTGCCCATTTGGAAAAGAAATCAGTAGCAGTAAGAATGTACTTAAACTGCTTGGCCGTAGCTGAAGGGTAAGGTCCCACCACATCCATTCCCCATGTGGAAAATGGCCATGAGTATTTAGCTGTATGAAGCAACTCTGGAGGTTGATGAATGAAATTGGCATATACTTGGCATGAATGACACTTCTTTGTGAAATTAACACAATCTTGTATCATTGAAGGCCAGAAGTATCCAAGTCTTCGAATTTGATCAGACAATCTATGTCCAGACTGGTGGGCACCACAGACTCCTGCATGCACTTCTTTTATGACAGCCATTGTCTCTTCACCATCAATACATCTGAAGAGAACTCCATCAAAACCACGTTTGTAGAGAATTTTCTCGAGGTGGTTTGGACCATCATAAAGAGTAAAATTGACCACACGTCGCCGAATTTGTTCTCTCTTGGCTCTATCAGGTGGAAGTGTTCCATTTTGAAGGTATTCCCTGATAGGTGACATCCATCCTGTAGTATGACCATATGGTTCAGGAATGGGACTAATTTCATTAATTTCCTCTGTTCTGACTTGAACATAAGGTGAAATTGCACGACGGTGGGCAATACCGATGGTTGTCTCGTCCCGATTTGGATCTGCTAAAGCTGTGGCTATATTAGCCAGTGCATCAGCTTGAGCATTTTGTGATCTTGGGACATAAGAAAATGTCGGTTCTGAAGGGAATTCCGACATTAACTCTCTGACGTAATCATACAAAGGGATTAATTCTTCTTTTCTGATGGCATAATCCCCATTGATTTGTTTGATTACCAGGTCTGAATCACCTTTTACCTTTAAGTGATTCACTTGTGCTTGAAGCGCTAACTCCAAGCCTGCAATGAGAGCTTGGTATTCAGCTTCATTATTGGTACCACCTTCCCACAACAAAAAGGAATAAGGTAACACTGCCTTATCTGGAGAAATGAGCACAATTCCTAAACCAACTTTGTTGAATTTAGGATTTTCCATTTTCTTCCCTGTTGGACTTCTAGAAGCACCATCAAAATACATTTCCCATGTTTGAGGATTCTCTTGAATAGAAAAAACTTCCTCATCAGGGAGTTCGATATCTGAATATGTGTCTTCCACTGAAGGGTGTTCAGCCAGGAAATCAGCCAGAGCTTGGCCCTTAATTGCCTTTTGAGACACATATTGAATGTCGAACTGCTGTAGAATAACCGCCCACCTTGCCAGACGTCCTGTAAGCATTGGACGACTAAGGATGAATTTGAGTGGATTATTACGAGATACCAATTGGACCTCGTGATGTTGCAGGTAGTGTCTCAGTTTCTGAACTGCAAAGATTAATGCTAGGCAGCATTTTTCAATACTTGAATACCGGGTTTCTGCTTCAAGCATAGTTCTACTGAGATAGTAGAGACTATTTTCATTCCCAGCATCATTCTTTTGAGCGAGAAAGGCACCCAATGATCGCTCTAAAGCTGTCACATAGAGGATAAGAGGTCTACCCTCAACAGGTGGCATGAGTACTGGTGGACTTAAGAGGTATTTCTTGAGAATATCAAATGCTTCTTGACATTCTTTAGTCCACTGGTAAGTGACTCCTTTCTTCAATAATTTGGTAAAAGGTAAACTTTTGCCTGCCAAATTGGCGATGAAACGCCGAATATAGGCTAAGTGTCCTTGAAGTCCTCTTAATTCTTTCAAATTCTGAGGAGGTGACATACCAAGGATTGATTTGGTCTTCTCAGGATCGACTTCAATACCACGATGGCGTACAACAAAGCCGAGGAATTTTCCTGAGGTTACCCCAAAAGCACATTTTAAGGGGTTCATCTTCAAATTATGTTGTCGAAGCTTGTGGAATATGATTTTCAAATCAGCCAAGTGATCAAAACGTTGTTTGGATTTAACCACCAAATCATCTACATAGCATTCAACAAATTTCCCTAGAAAAGGTTTGAAGATACGATGCATGGCGCGTTGATATGTTGCACCTGCATTCTTTAAACCAAAGGGCATCACCCGGTAACAAAACACACCTTGAGGAGCTCTGAAGGCTGTATATTCCTCATCTTCTGGGGCCATTCGGATCTGATTATATCCAGAATATCCATCCATGAAAGAAAGTACTTCATAGCCAGCCGTCGCATCAATTAAGAGTTCTGTAATCGGAACTGGAAAATCATCTTTGGGACAATACCGATTAAGATCTCTGAAATCGATGCAAACCCTAATTTGTCCGTTCTTTTTCTTTACTGGGACAATATTAGCCAACCACTTGGGATATTGAACTTCTCTGACGAAGTTAGCTTTGATAAGCTTATCCACTTCAGCCTCGATTTTGGAAGCATAGGTTGGGTGTGTTCTTCTCGCGGCTTGCTTGAATCCTCGATGTTCTTTTGGCAAACCCAAATGATGGGTGGCAACATCAGGATCAAGGCCAGGCATCTCTGTATAATTCCAAGCAAAGATATCTTTATTTTGCTTTAGAAAAGAAATATACATCTCTTGTTCTTCAAGGGTCATGGCCGCACTAATTAAAGTGGGGCGTGGATCTTTCTCTGTACCCAGATTTACTTCTCTGAGTTCATCCACAGTGGTAGAGATACCCTCTTCAAATGCTGGAGGAGCATCTCTAAGATCTTCCTCTTCCTCTTCATCATGTGTTATATCTTCCGTTTCTACTTGCAAAGTAGATGAAAAAACGAAATTCTCATGATCATAAGAGATGTCAAAATTTTCACATTTTGAAGAAGAAGCTTCCATTTCCGTCCCTATTGATGAACAAGGGTCTTCTTTGGGAAATAAAGAGGAGATGATGGATTGAGAATCGACATCAACATTCACCTCTGGTGTTGCTATAACTTCTTCTGGCCTGATTAGCGAAGTATAGACTTGTTGGATTTCAGCAGACGAAATGAAAACGTCACCACTTATGCTTTCATCATTGCTTGGTAAGTTACCAATTTCTCCCATGTTGTCTGGCTCGATTGCCGTAATTGACATTATGGATCTTTCCATAAGAGTATTTTGATTTGGGCCTATTTTGTCAATTTGACTGATAGGTAACACATAATCTGTACTCACATGTGAAAATGGATTTATTGGAATTTTTTCCAAACCATATGGAGCATTAACTTTGGTAATTTCCTTCATTGTAGATTTTTCTCTTCCCTTCATGTGATAAAATTCCGCCTCAATGTATTGAGACTCACATGTTTTGAACGGGGTCTTATCACCATATAATGTTCCAACTTGACCATCGAAACAGTATTTGAGACATTGATGGTATGATGACGGAATAGCTGCATGCTGATGTAACCAGGGTCTTCCAAGCAAGATATTGAAAGCTGAGTCTTGATCAACAATCATGAAATCTGAATTGGAAACAAGATCTCCAAACTGAGTTCTGAGCGTAACTTCTCCCAGTGGTTCTTGTTCATTTTTATCATATCCTTGCAACATCATGGTAGAAGGAGATAAATCAGATTCTGTGAGGCCCAATCGACGAAGTGTGCGAATGGGCATGAGGTTGACTCCTGAACCATTGTCAATGAAAGCTCTTCGAACATCTATACCATTGACTTTGCCAGATAAGTACAAAGGTTTTATGTGCCCATGCACAACATCATCCTCATCTTTATCAGTAAAAGATATCACTGCATGGCATTCTGCAGGATTATTCTCTATGTGATAAATTTCAGCTGCAGCAATCTCAGCTTCAAACTCTTGAGGACTTGACAAAGCTTCGATGAGTGCTTCCCGAAGATCTCTTGATAGATTCAAAGCATCCAAAATTGATAATTTGGCTGGTACTTGGGCCAAGTGTTTCAATATATCATACTTTTGATCTAGAGGCCTGCGTTTCCCAATAGGAATATGTGGTTTAGCAGGTATCTTGGAAGCAGATGCTTTGGAAGCTGATGCATCTTGTATTGAAGTTGGCAACATCTTTGGTTTTGGAAATTTAGACTGATTAGATCCATTTGCTTGCTGAGATAAAGAAGATGGAACCTTTAATCGGTCTTCCAAAATAATTGTGCCGAAGCTGAGTTGGCCATTAGCAGAAGAACTTGCTTGTTCATTTTGAGCTCGATGAAGGGCTCTACCACGAGTTTCTGCTGCATATACAGTGCTAGCAGGGGTAGAATTAGAGTAGTGGCTTCGGAAAGATCCACGTCTTCCCCTATATCCTGAACCTCTAAAACTTCCTCGGGTTCCTTTATTTGATACAGGGAATTCAGGCTCATCAAGACTGGAATATGAATCTGTTAATTGAATCATATTAACAGAACCAAAGATCAATTCTTCGTCTGATAAAGACTCTGCCTGGTTGGCCTGTTTAGGCTGTGCCGTTTGGTGGGACGGTGCCCGTGACTTTGAAGTAGATGGCATGAAATCTGCCAGAGTCAAAGACAATTTAGGCTTTGATGCATACTCATCTTCTTCTGATTCCTCTTTCTTCTTTGAATTACGCTGCCCTTTTGAGGATTTGTCCTTTGATGGAGGCTTTACTGCAGCTTTTGTAGGAGACACAATTGGCTTCTTCAATTGTGTTCGCAAAATGGAATGGGTCCGATTGATTGTCTTTCTGACCATCCAATCATCATATTTTTTCGCAGTTTTGCTTTTGACTTCCTGCCACTCGCCTCCTTCCTCTGGATCTGTAGCGGTAATACACGCTACATGAGCTGAAGAACCCTTCAATTTGACTTGTCCCAAGTCAACCATCTTTTGTAGGAGGTCTTTAAAGACAAAACACTCCTGGATGGGATGTCCCAACATTTGATGAAAGGGACAATAATTGGGACGGTCTTCATCTCCTTCCTTGTTTGGTCTCTTCGGCACTGGTAATTGAACCAAATTATTTTCCAGAGCTGAAATGAAGTAACCAGGAACTTGCTCACTTCGGAAAGAGTATGTTTTACTCTTCATATCCTCAAATTGTTTTCGTCGTTGATCTTTTTGATCATTTGGACGAAACAGCCTTTGTTGTTGGCGTTCAGGAGGTGGAGCCCTTCGAGAAGATGAAGGTTTTGAAGTAGAAATAGGTACAGGTGCCTGTTTAAGCATAACTGTAGCAGTTTCTGCTTTACCCATTCTTCTTCCTGGAGCTGATGGAATTACACGAGATTTAACCTTAGCCTGTATAAGGGAATCTTCAATCTGTTGAGCGATTGAAGTAAGGTCTCGAAACCCTCCTGTGTATTTCACAGGGATCAATGGCGTGCGTAATTCGTCACGCAAATTTGCCACACAGATTGGCAATAATTCCTCCTGAGGGAGTGATAAACTCAAGGAATACGTTAATCCCTTCCAACGAGCAATGAAATCAGAGACTCTTTCATTCTCCCTTTGCTTGCAGTTTGTAAGATCGAAAACTGTCGTTTTTGGCAAAGTTGAGCTGAACTGAAGAAGGAATTTTTGACGAAGATCCTCCCATCCGATGACTGACCGGGATTTCAAGCTTGTATACCAGACAAAAGCTGGTCCTTGCAAGGTTCGCACGAAGCATCTGAGTTTCACTGCTTCTTGTTGTTCTGGAGTTCCCATCATAGGATCACAACAAGACACGTAATGCGTCAAATGTTGTTCAGGGTCGCCTGATCCATTGAAAGTAGGGAAAATAGGGTTTCCAAAACTGGATGGAGGAGAAATTGAATCTACCCATTCAGGGTAAACTTTCTTTTCAGGTTGAACTTGCGCCCGTTTCCCTTCCATAGTTTCTAACCGAGCTGTTAATGACTCAATAGTAGTTATTAACTTTTGAGAAACGTCAGGTTGAACTTGGTTTTGGGTAGGTGCAATGAATGGAGCTTGGACAGCCGTGGAGGTTGGTGCTGCAACTAATGGTAGTGCTGCCAACCGTTGTTGCGTTTGACCCGTAGGATTAGACCTCTGTGGGTGTACTGATAAAGGAGGATATTCCTGATCCATCTCAGTAGTTACAACAAATTCCTTCGGCTGTCGGACTTCAGCATTCTTAAGAAGAAGACTACTCTGAAGTAGTTCTGCATTCAACCTTCTTAACTCTTTCATTTCTTCCTCCTGTTGTGCAAGCCTTTGCTCTAATGAGAGCGATTGACCTCCTTCAGAGGAAGGGTGAGAAGTAACCTGATTCTTTCCTTTCCCCTTATTGGATCCTTTTCGGAGAGGGGGAAGTGGGTTACTTGAAGGAATACCCAAATTTTGGGTAAGCCTTTGATTACGTGTGCGCACACCTTCTTCATTTAGGTCTGTGTGCGCAACTTCTTGAGCAGGAACCTCTTCATCTGATCCCTCTGATTGAGCCTCATCTGGTGAATCAGCAGCAACGGCAGTGATGACATTAATGGATGCATATTTCATGAAATCCTTTCTATCAGCATTTCTATGATATTGTCTCCTTTTATGTCCATGATAAGACATGGCATTCCGTTGACTTGACCCCTCAGGAATTTCTTTGTGAACCGTCACTTGGAGAGAATCTCCTGACATCTTGGCTCTTCGTTCCTCTTGAGGCTTATTCCCTAATCGAGAGAATACTGACTTTCTCTGAGAGAGGGATTGAAGATTTGAAAAAGTCCCCAGTCCGGTGGACTGGGGGTGTTCCTGTTGCTTCTGCTCAACTCCTCGAATCCCATTCGTTGATTCTGAGGGTTGGGTTAGAGAAGTCCCCAGTCTGGCAAGCTGGGGTGTCTCTTGACATGCTATGTCTGAGATCTTCTTGAAATCTCTCTTGATCTTGCGGATCTTAGTTCGGAAATTAGCTGGATGCATTAACCTGTATCCACTTTTATCACCTGGTTCAACAGACCGTTGGATGATTTCCGAAACTTCTGTCATTTGATGACGTGTTTGCTCCAGACGAGAGGCTTGCGCAATATTCTCGCCTGCTTGATGTAGGAGCAATTCAACAACCTGTTCTCTATATACTTGATTTTGAGAGGAACTAGTTGAAGCTTGATCTCGAGCAAGATTTTGATTATGAACAAAGCCCATTGACTGTGGCCGGCCATGGGCAATAACATTGCATGAGACCATTTTCGGCGGGTTTTGCTGACCGGAAAGCACTGTGAAATGTAGTGCTCCGTGAATACCCCATCCTCTGATATGAACATTAGATGGAGCATTGGAAATTAACTGACGCAATTTTCTCAGCGCGCCAAGGCATGAACGTTGAAGGGTTCTCTGTTGCTTTTCGGCCTTCGGATACCGAGAGACTGATAGAGATGCCAAATCAATCTGGCGTTGTAACCCTTCTATTATCTTAAGATGATTTTCATATTCATCGTAAGATAATACCTTCTTCTTTAATTGACAAAGAGTTTTCCATATGTTAAGACGAATATCATGGATTCCATCATCCGTCAACATCTTTGGAATGTCATACTGTGAATCAGCCAAAGGCCAAAACATGACTGGTACTTCACCTTTTGCCAGTTTTTTCCTCATGTTCAGCATTTCTTCTTTATCATTAAATGAAGATTCTTCTACCTGTTTGGACCAGAGTTGGTGTTTCCTTGTTGCTTCATCGGATTCAACAAGATTGGTAGAGGAATCACTATTCATGCTGGAAGATGAATGACCTAGGGAAGGTTCGGAGAATAACCTGAACCCCAAGCTATCTTCTGATGGAGAAAGAGTTTCACCTGCCGATAGTAAAACTTCAGACATGACTGGTTTTACGTTTGCAAGTGCCTCGAGATAGGAGGGCTTTCTCGTCACTACATTGCCTTCTGAAGAATTTTCGAGACAATGTGAATCACTACTGCGGAGAGGACTTTCGCAGCGAAGTTCATCACCATGAGGAGGACCTTCATGATGGGTTACAGCAAAAGATGATATCTCTTGCTCCTTGGTCTTCTGACCACACAGAGGGTTCCTGTGGTTCTCATCTGAAGAAGAAACTTCAAGATTGACCGAATTTTCATGAAGCAAGTCTTCATGAGGAAGTGTCTGTTGAAGACCTTCGGGATTAATGTTCCTGTTATTGGGAACTGAGGGAGTAGAATCTTGAATTCCGACAGATAAATGTCTGAGGGCTTCAAGAACTCCAGCATCGAGCAAGGCCTTGTTACAGATTGGCCTTTGATCTCCTGACTGTGCTGGGCGGATCTTTTTCTTAGATGCCTTCTTACTCGCTTTAGAAATCACTTGATGACGAAAGTGATTGCTCTGAGCAGGTGTATGTGCCTGATCAGGAAAGATGGTCAGGTTAGGCTGACGATCATCGCTCAAATCAGATGTATGTGCCTGACTTGGTTGTCCATATGATATGGGGGAGTAGGCCCCACAACCCTCTTGGACTGGAACAGATGTGTGTGTCTGTTCCGGAGTGAATTGTTGATGTGTCACTCCACTGCTAGGGATAGATTTATGTGTCTGTCCCTGAGATGAAGCTGAAGCTGTTATGATATCTTGGCAAGCATCCAGAATATGAGCAGGAATTTGCTTCTGCTCTTTCACCATTGACAAAATATGTTTGGTGACTTCAGCCGCCGGAACAGGGATATACGTCCATTCCGGGCTTGGAGTAGGTGTATGTGCCTGCTCCTGTCCTCCTTTTCCTGTCAGTGAATCCTGACAGTACTCAAGTGTGGAGGTAGAGAGTTTAGTCTGCCTCCTGTTTGTCGTCGGGACTTTCCGACTGACTTCTCCGGGTGCTACCAAGCGAGACTGTTGGTAGACTTGATTAGTATCAGCAGGTGTATGTGCCTGCTGATTACACTTCGCCAAACGCGGTTGACGAGATCCATCATATGTAGTCAGACGAGCCTGCGGACTAACTGCTGATGTATAAGCAGGTGTATGTTCCTGCCTATGGTACTCCGCCGGAATTGCCTGGCGGGATCGGCTTGATGCTGCCAGACGAGTCTGCTGGACAGCGGGATTAAAACGAAAAGGTGTGTATGCCTGCTCGTTATTTGCCACCAAGTTAGGTTGGTGGACTTCTCCGGAGATGGCAGGGATGACAACCTGCCTATTATTAACCGGATTCCGTCTCTGGTGATTCATCTTGCCTGCTCGGGTTCGAGGAACCTGAGCTGAATGCCTGGAGCCGGTACCCTCATCATGTTGAGGGTGCACTACCGCACGAGTCTGGCGGCGATTGTTGATGGGAGCCCTTGAGAAGGACTCCTGTCTCTTTGAATTAAGGTCCCGCGGGACCTGCTCATTCACTTCCTCAGAATAAGGGAGTGAATGGAAATTGCGTTCCGGGGATAACGACCCGAAACGGTTGGAGACGGTAGTCAGCACCGCCTGCTTCTTGATTGCTGGTCGCCGTTGTCCGGACGACCAGGTAGAATTGTTAACTTGGAGGGCTTGACGAGCGGCCTCCAGAGTTGGGATAGTACCGTTACGACGGTACTCCTTAACCAGTGCATTTGAAACACAGCGTTGAAGACGCCGAGTTGGTGATGTCATCCTCAGAGCGGATGACGTTCCAGCAGGAGTAGCAGCATTGGTTTTCATGGCAGCAGACCTCACAGTAGAGGTGTTCTCAGCAGCAGTATTCACAGGGGTGAATTTAAGGAAAGCCATTTTTTGTAGAAGATCTTAAAAAAAGAGTGCCTGTTCCATATAACAGACATAATCAAGATGAATCCGGCTACTGCATCTTTTGGATGATCATATGTCAATGATTGCCTTGTTGGCCCAAGGGGCCTAACATCTAAGAAGAACATCACTTTAACTTGGTTAAGGATTCACGTCGGGTTCACCATTTTTTGTTTCGCGCGGAATCCGGGGATGACCTCCTGGACGGGAGATTCAAACGTTCCGATCGGTTTCTAACGGGTTTGTTCGTAGAACCGGAAACATCCAATGATTCCACATCCGTTTGGACCTACTTTCCAAAGGCAGGCGCTCATTAGCTTGTGGGCTAATGAGGCTTAGGAATTTGCATTGGTCGAGAGGATGGGAGGTCGGACTCATCACACCTTTTTGAGGGGAATTATTGTCTACTCCGGGACTCTCTTTATAGATTTAAGTTAAGTTCGTGAATCCTTATTACATTACCAAGTATAAAATGAGCTTTCCTTTAGTTTTAACAATCAATGATTAAATATGCAAGAAATTTAGAGAATCTTTTATATGTATTCGAGGTTCTTCATCAATATAGAATCATCTATATTTGTTTAGAGATTCTTGGTCAATGGTATCCTTCAAAACATTTATATAAAAGTCTCTTGGTCATTTTGATGACCAGGCTGGTTTTAAAGCCACTCAGTGGGGCATTTGAAGTTTATCGTCATTCAGAAGGACAGAGATTATTTCAATGTTGGGATCGAACCCATAAATGGGCTACCTACGTATCCTTTGTTTTAAAAAAGGAATCAGAACCCACGTAGTTCGAGGAATGGGATATGATGTTTTATGATTGATGGCTCAAAGATGAATGTCATAATTACTTTTACACTCTATGCTCACGTGAGTCATGCTCGGTGTGAGAAACAAGAGGTATTGGTAAAATTTAGACAATTGTGCCATAAAAGATGCAATCATAAGAATTTGTTTTGGGGCTTATGTATAGATGACTGCCCAGATAGGTGAAGGTTTAGGATTTACTTTTAGGAAGAAAAATCCATGAACAGGGTCCACAAAGTTATATGTGCTTCATGGAGATTTGAATACTCTAATCTTGGGGCTTACTCCTAAGGAGGATGCCCAAATTAGGAGGGGACTTATGATTGGGTTTTATTCCTAAAAAGGAAACCAAAATCAAAGGGAAGTTTATGACTGGTTAAGAGAAATTTTAAGAGACTTGGGGCTTACTCTTAAGAAGGATGCCCAAGGTTATGACTGAGTCTTATTCCTGAAAAGGAGACCCAGGTTAGGGGACTTGGGGCTTACTCCTGAAGAGGAAGCCCAAGGTTATGACTGAGTCTTTATTCCTGAAAAGGAGACCCAGGTTAGGGATTAAGGTTTGGGGCTTACTCCTGAGGAGGATACCCAAGATTGAAGGATTTGATTGGGGCTTATTCTTAAGAAAGATGCCCAAGATTTATGACTGAGTCTTTATTCCTGAAAAGGAGACCCAGGTTAGGATTCTCTCATTTTAAAGGATGAGGTTGAATGAATGAACTCTCAATCTTTGGTGATATAAAGATGTTTAAATCATTAGGTTTTGAGAGATATTTCACATAATTCCTTTCAGATAAGGATGTCAAATCAAGAAATCATGCCATAAATGGCTTTGAAAAAGTATCTTGAAGACTGAATCTTGAATAGGAAGGGTAAAAATGGCTTAAGAGGGGTGAAAAAGGGCAAGATGGGCACCCAAAAAGATAGGGGCGCGCAAGTATTGAAGGTCGCGCAAGTCCTACGGCGGCGCGCAAGTATTGGTCGCGCAAGTATACTTGCGCGACATAAGGGATACTTGCGCGATTTTCAACCAGGGTTGAATTACTTGAGCGACTCTTTATTAAACCCTTTCCCATCCTCTTGAGGTTTTTCCAGAAGAGGGACGCGCAAGTTATATTGAAGGAATTAAGTCGGCGCGCAAGTGTTTGATAAGTTTCAACACTTAGGCCTTCCTTCTTCCCTTTAGATCTTCCATTCTAGGTAAGAAATTACCTTAGAAGTGTTCTGGAAGCTTTGAGAAGAGACTTGGGCGTCGGGAGCTTTGATCCGAGTTTCTGGGAAGAGATCCTCTCGAATGGGGGGCCCACAGGGTCTATTTATAGGCAAAATAAGGCCCTGGGCGGTTACCGAGCGGTTACCACTTAGGTCGCGCAAGTCACTTGCACGACCATAAGGTGTCGCGCAAGTACTTGCACGACCACTAGGCGGCGCGCAAGTGTACTTGCGCGACCATGAGGGAACTTGCGCGACCTATGGGCAATGTTCTCCTTGTTCATCCCTTTGTCGATTTTTGATGTTTCTTCAAAGGATGAATCACTTTGAGATCAGATATTCCCTTTTCCGACCTTTAGATTCTGTGACGAAAGGAGCGTCAACAGAGATATATAAACAACACATGGAAAATGATTTAAGATTATCTTGATGTTACAAGTTGAGTTGGGAAATTAATATAAACACATTATAAAGACACGCTCTTTATTTTTATATGATGAACATCATATGAAGTGTCATGGAAGTATGAAGTTATGCATCTGGATGCACTATAACAAAACTGTCATATCCTAACACTAGAAATTAATTTTTGAAATTAAAAAATATTCAAACAGTATCGGATCCCTTACATTTTTTGATCATTATTGTTTCTAAAAAGATTCCAATAAAAAATACATTTAATGACTCTTTATTTTTTCAAAGATAAATGGGACGATTATTAATTTTTATACTCGATGATAAAAGGGTCATAAATCAATGAATTGTTTTAGCACAAATAAATTACATGAAATCTATTGAAAATCATATAACCCAATAAAATAAATATAAAAATACCATATAAGAAAAATAAGATAAAATTGGAATGAAAATATTACAGAAAACTAGATTAAAATAAAAATATTACATTTCACTATCACTTCAATTCAAAATTTACAGAAGAAATACTTACATGAAATTTATATTTAAAACTAATCCAAAAAATTATAACCGCATATTCAAATACATAACTCATATAGAAATTTTTCCCTAATGATCAACAATTGTACAAAATATTGTCCTTGAAATAAAATTGATTTCTTCTTTAAATACATTACATACAAAATAAAGCAATTATAATTTTAATTTCATAAAATCAAGATATGAAAAATTAATTCTTTTCATTTCTGAATATATTATTTATATTTTTAGTCATAGAAAAAACTATGTTATAATTGAATATATTGTGAATTTTATAATAAATATTAATTAGTAATTATATTGTTAATTAATAATTATATTTTCAATTTTTTGTGACATTTCTAATCAATAGTATAAAAATTTTATATGTTAACTACTGAATATATAAATTACATTATTAGTTAATAATTATATTAATCATTTAAATAGATATTAATAATTAAATAATACAATGAAAATAAAATTTTTAGAGTGAAAACATGCACTTGGAGTCATAACATCCCCATTATTGTTGGATTGATGTGTGGTCGATTCCTACATGCCATAAATAAATTATAGATTTCTTTACAAAATTATTGAGACAATCTAAGATAATTTAATAAACTCTGGATATGTTCTGTGTTTTTTAAACTAAAATGACACTTTTATAATGAAAACATAATCATTGAGTCATACCAGATAAATCGTTTCATAGATTAATGGTTAGTTGGCTCCCACACCCCATAAAGTAATTACCAATCATTTTCTTATTGTTTCATGATAGGCTGGGCTTGTTTACTTAGTTTCAGAAATGTGATATGAATTTTACATAAAATTAAACTTTCAAAGTAAAAAAATGAACTTTGAGTCATAAAAGACACATTACAATGCCCTATCTTTAGTTACACGAATTGAGTTCCACGAGATGACTTTCTATGTAACCTTAGGTGTGACTACTAGTATTGGAGTAGATACCAACTTATAGGGAAGGTCTAGGATGATACAATCGAGAGACTATACCCGCATATAAGAGTATAATGTATGAGGAAATAATATCAATACTGATTAAAAACCTATAAAAATGGACAGTGGAATGACGTCTGGAAAGTGATAAAAATAATCCATGTGAATCTTGAGAAAACAATAATATTCTTACACAACATTTCATGAAATTATATAGTATAACCCAATATTCAAAAACTATGAAAAACCCACTAACATGGTCTTGAGTCTATCCTAGGCCTAAGATCCCATTATTCAACTTATCATCCCAATAACAAACCAAAACTGAGGTCCATATCCTAAAAATGTACCTAAAAATATGTTATCTCTTCATAGGAGAAATAGTTCCAGGGCGACCCATATAGGGTTTGATTACAACTTAGTTGGAAGGAACCAATGGTGTCTAAAGTAATAATCTGTCTAATATATGTGTATGTATATAATTAGTAAATGGTTAGAAAATAAATAGTATACATGTCTGTATTTTAATAATTTATTAATTAATCGATGGGTTCTCGAGTTTTACTATGTCACCCAAACCCACCAAACTGACTTTAGTCATGTTGGAGGTCTAAATTCCATGTCTAGATGTGTATAACTCTTAATGTCATAGGGTAATTTTTTAATCCATTCATTGTTACCCATTATACCTTGGATCAACAATATATATTTCCAAACCATGCATTAAATTAGGTGGCCAAGATCCTGAGTCTAACAAAACCCATTGATAAGGAGCCTTAGTCCAACATCCAAATCACACAATACATCAGTGGGACTAGAGATTTAGTATGGCCAAACCAAATTACGAGGAGCATTATTCATTCAACCAAATCAAGACATTATTCATATCATTCCTGATTCACCATGGGTGAAATAGTTATTAAAAAAATTCCTAGGTATAACTCACATATCGTTTTCAACAAATTAAATATTAATGGTTCATCAAACCAATTTAGTAACATTAAAATACACCTTTAAAAATCCCACATTTTCCAAAATAATCATAGCATTTTCACTGATCCCAACTGATATTTAAATAAAAAACATGAATACAAAAACCCACAACTTTCCTCTTGAAATTAAACACCAAAAAGATGTACCCTTTTAAATCAAGTGGAAGAACCAATTCAAAATATCAGTATTCATGATTTGAAAATCCAACCATGCACTAAGTCCATTATTTCCAATATATACTATGTGAATGATATGTTGAATCATTTTAATAAAAATAATAACCATAACCTTATTTGAAATGCAACATTAAAACCTATTTTAAAACACTGTTTCAATCCCTCTTGAGGTGAAAAACTGATTATATAAACTACCCACTATATAACATTGTTTTCACTACTTAAAAAATCCAAAACAAAGAATAATCCAAAATAAACCAATTAAACTATTTCCAAAATACTACTAGGAATTTTATCCCAAAAAATCATAAAAAAATTTTAATATAACTTTTTAACATGATATAATGACTTGATATTAATTTATACCATGTATCCCTTGATTATAATTACACACCAAATAAAAATTTGAAATCATTCACATGCATAACCTCTATATATCATCATATACTATATCCATATGCCTCTCTCATGGGAATAGAATAAACCATGTTTAGAACAATGACTAGTCTGCATTCTTCAACGAATCTCACCAGGTCCATGAGGGATCTATCATTACAATTCAAGGCCTTACATATATTACATGGTAAATGAAACAAATCCATAGCAATCTAGTAAATCATAGAAATCACATACATAATAACAACACTAGGACTACATATAATTATTATATACCACCTACCTCAAGCTTGTAGAAAACCACTAGTCCTACAAGAATACATGATTTATGATAAAACATACTCAATCACTATGGTAAATAAAAACTTATAAATTGATCTCATTCAATTAAATCCTAATGACCCTTCAAACATTTTTAAAATAATGGAGAATGAACATTCAAGAAATAGGATATATTGGATTGTACCACTCAATTATATGTAAGAAAATTATGAAGAAAAGGGATGAAAATTATATCTGTTTTAATTTTTTTTGATTTTACTACATTTAATGAGGCACATTGTTTGGCCACATGGATTTTGAATCCATTCACCAACCATGTCGTATCCTCTATCAAATTGTATATTGATATGCATAGTTTCCTTCAATATTCATGTGGTTTGACAAACATTTCAAAACACCATTTGTTACCTTCTGTACAATTGGGACCTACATCCACATGAAACATGGGCCACCTCACATATGTTATCTAACCATACTCCCTCGCCCAATTGGTTGTGTGTTATTGTGACACACTTTTTACAAACCATGAACCAAACATGAAACTTTCATAGTATGAACTATTCCCCCAATTTTTCATGTCCCAAACCACCAGGATAGTCTCATGACCTTCCATGATCTAAAGAATAATTCCTTTAACAATTTAAAGAATAGTTTATTCAAAATTTTAATAAATACATACCATATAGAATAGTTAATATCATTCAAACTCATCACCATAATACTTCTTATCCTAAGGAAAACTTGGTGTTCATCCATACACATCACCTGACCCATATCAACCATAGAATATTCCCAATATCTTATTGTATCTCTCCAAATAATATCATAATGGAATAATTCTTGTACCAATCTATGATGAAACCCCATTATAATCCTTTTTATCTCTTGAGATTCTAATAATTATCCAATTCATTTGGGAGAGATATAGGTCCCACAAATTACATAATGAAACCCATACTTATGAGTGATATAAGATAATAAACATTCATCATATTAGAACTCATGAAAATAAATGGGCTTCAAAAAATATTCATCATATCAGAATCCCTGAAAAATAATGGGTCTTTATAAATTTCATTGTTTCCAAATCCATGAGAATAAATATGTTTTAGAAATAATATTTTTTACCATACCCTTGGAAAGGAATGGATTATATATATTATTTCATCATAATAAAACACATGGAAATGAAATGGTTTTCCTAAACATCTTTTCTTAATAAACATAGACTATCAAAATAATGAATAAATACACTATCATTGGATTATATACCATGTGAATATTAAGTATAATCAGATGATTCCATCTTACATGGAATATGATTTTGAAATAATATCACATGGAATATTTCTTGAGGAAATGTTTTTCCCATTTGGAAAACACATTTAATAACATAAAATATTTTGGAATCCGTTTTATTAAAAATAAATAGGAAAACATATAATTCAATATTAAAAAGTAGTTGGTGGCCATGGTATAGGTAAATTATTTACATGTTGTACAAGTAAAAAACATTCATTTCATATTTTATGTAATTGAAAAGAAAAAGAATTGTTTACAAAATTTCATGAATATTAAATTGAAAAAAAATTAATATAAAAACGATTTTATAATGAAATTTAATCAATATTAAGAGTTTTTAAAAAGTAATTAATATATTTTCTTGAAATCATGCATATGTAACAAAAACATTTTTTGACCGTTGAGATAAATAAAAAATATATTTCACAAATATATTATTTTTTACTCTTGATTACATAATAAGATTAAAATTATTGGAAAAAAATAATTCTAGAGAAATTATCATTTGTAAATAAAATTCAAAATGTTTTCATGAAATAAATCATAATATTTCTCATTGAAATCATAATCACAACAATCACAATAAATTTTGAGATTATAAAATCAAATCCTTAAATCTTTGGTATCCCTTGAATCATATGGCCCATTAAATAATAGTAATAAATTTCTTGAATAAAATTAGATTATTGATATATCATTTCAAATGTGATTTATATAAACCACGTAAAGGAATATAGGTGGATAGAATAAAATATTCTTGAATCAAGGTCAATGGAGAATAAAATAACTTTCCAGTTTGGTAATGTTTCGAATTGTAATCCCCATTAACGTATAAAAATAAAATAAACTATATATATAAAATTAAAAAAGATTATTAATTATTTAAAATCTCAATGGGGTAAATATATTAACCACACAAATAAAAACAGTGGTTAACATAACACATGTATCCAATAAATAATAAAGATTCTAGAAATACCATAACTAAATAATCAACTTATTTCATACACATAAAAAATTCTTGTATATTGAATATTGAATTATTATAAATATATTAATGAACCATAATTATATTTATCATACCATATGTAATTTACATATTCAAATTAATTACCCATTTATAAATATTTATTTCTTAAAATCATTAATCTGTAATATCAAGAATGTTAACCATGATATAATAATAATATATATTCAATATATATATATATATATATATTATAATCCCTAATTGATTGATATGGAGAATGAAATACACTATTTCTGGATACAGTATATTGTATGTGCACTTGAACGTCGATTCTATATTGTTGATGGAATGAAAGAAATAAGGGTATAAAATAATGAGATTAAATAATAATTTTTATGTCAAATATATTCAATTTTTTTTAACAATTCCTCAATAAGTTCCATTTATGGCATACATGAAAAATTAATAACATCACTTCATGAGGCGATAAGATGTCGTATACACAAACGACATTATCACATCCCCCATTGAATGAAAACTATGAGGAAATATGTCATATCAAAAATTAATGAATTATAATTATATTAAAAATATCATATTAATTCATTTTTTCTATCATTATTACCATATAATTAAAATAATTATTATCAACAAAACACAACAGTTCAGGAGAAGGTATTCCTTCGTACACACAAATAACGTTTTTTATCCCATTTAATTGAATTTGATGATTATTTAGTTTATTTTATTAAAATAAAAAAATAATATGTGTAATATAATTATTATTTCATATCATTATGGAAAAATAAAAAACTAATGTGGTTGAGGAATAAATAAAATAAAAAATGAGGATAGGGAGGTTACCTCTTCTACAAACAACTTCTTTTGGTTTAAACCGAGGGGAATGTTAGGTTGGATTTTTGATAAAAGGAACATAGGATGATATGGTGGAATTATTTAAGTTATATGGTATGATATTTACTGAACCAATGGGTGTTATATGTGTGAATTAGAGTAGTTAGGTGGTTACCTTTTATAAGTGAGGTGAGTGGAACTCATGTAATTTTGTATAGGAAAATGGTGTACCCACATTTTCCAAATGCCAAAATTCTCGAAAATGGGACATTATTAAAAATTATAGGTCATAAGTTTTACATAGTGATAAAAATGGGTATTTAACAAATTTAGTAGTCATTTTATGATATTCAATATCATTTTACCCTCAATAAAACAATATTCACCATTACCATGTTAATTATTTTTTACTGGTTTTTCTCTTCATAATGTTGAAAAATTATGTTAAAATTATTATAAAATATAAATTATTCTTATCCAAATATGGAATTAATTTTATTAGATTAAATTTACAGAAGTGGAAAATTATAATTTAAAATTAATCCTGCTTGGGTGATGAAAAATACATTTTCCGAAGTGAAATTTTTCAAAATTTAGAAAAGATATTATATCAAATTTCAATATAAAATATATTAAAATAAAATTATTTTTATTAATAGATACATTGTATTACTAATTTTACCTTTAATACAATATTAATATACAATTTGGACTGTAAATACCCTGAATTAGAATGCAGTTTTTTAATAAAATTGAATATTTTTTTCATATTCACTAAAAAATGTTATAATTTAAGAAACTTTTTGAAATATAACTCTAATATTATTTTTTATTTATGATTTTATAATTTAATATAAACTTTTCAAATTAAATTCACAAATGTTTCATAAAATAATTTTAATATTGGTACCCAATATGTGACAAAATATTTATTTATAAAAATCATGTTTTCAATTGCTAAAATTGGATTTTTTATTATTTATTGTATGGAAAACAAATAAAATGTATTTTAATTTTTTTAATCTAAAATATATTAATTTAATTTAATTCATAAAATAATAGTTATATTTTTAATTTATTGAGTTAAAATTCATTTTTCCGGTAAAAAAATATTCACTAGAAAAATATTAACTTTTTTTGAGTAGGTTTTATTTAATATTATAATTTCTTTGCCACTAAATAATTGACTATATATATTATCATGATTAACCATATATTTTCATAATATATTTAATCCTATTAATACCTTCTATTGCATTGACTAGGTGACAACTACAAAATTAAATAAATATATTTTAATAATATATCATATTTTGATTAAATTCGTTGTTGCATATAATTTAATATACACCAAGTTTTTCTTATAATGAAAAATAAACTCCACGTTTTATGTAATGAAATAATTTCCTAGTGGTTCATGTATCATAAAATAATCCAACAGAATAAATTTTTTTTTTAAATTTTTTTTAACAAATATCATAAGGTGTTACACTCTATGAAGGTCCTATTGACATCATATTGATACACTCGATTTTATTGATTTGAAATTTCTTATATTATATCATTTTGTATATCTATAAGAAAATTACTCATTTCATACCTTTTATCATCAACTATGAATGTTTTTTCCTTTAATAAAAATTGTTAAATATATATCTCTTGTGTCTTTATAAGATTAAATGATCATGCAATGAATGTTCTAGTAACATTATCAGCTGTTGTATCATTCAAATGATCAATAATATTAAAAAACAAGGGACTTATAATGAGAACTACATAAATCCCTACTATCACATTTTTTTATAGTCTATCATGTCTCTTGATATATTATACGCCATCACCTTATAAAAAGGTGATGAGTGGGTGCAAATAGATATAAATCACATTGAATTTCACCCTAAATAATTTTTATAATATAATGTAATGGAATTTTGAATAAATAAAATTTAGGATAATGATTTATGAAATAATTTATTACCTCATGTTTATAATTTAGTTAACTATAATTTCTATAATCAATTCTAGTGGGGTCAGGAAGCTCTTCATGTGCTTATTATTAGTACACTATTGGTTTTATTTATTCATTTTTCATATATTGGTACTATAAAAAATAATGGATTACAACATCATTTAAATCATGTTTCCATACCTTCATGAATTTCTTCATATCATATGTGTCTCATTAGGACATTGTCTACTTGAAATATGTTTGAGGTGAAATTTACAAAACTGCAACCACTAACACAACCATATTGTTCTGGATGTTTCGAAGACACTGAAAGTAGTTTTTATTTATGAATACGTGATGTTAATTAATATTTAAACAATTTATAAAAGACATATAAAAATAAATAAATATATTTATATATTATTATTATGGAAATAAAAAATTATTAATAGGTTATACTCAAACATTATTCTCATACGACTTATTTGTTTTCATCAAATATATTCCCTATTTATATATATATGGTCATGTATCCATAACACATGATATGGGATGTATGTGTATTTAGACTCTGTTTCATAGATCTGAATTTGAAAAATGGAACACACATTGTTTCATATCCCAAAAAACTCATAGTATAGATTTAAACTACATACAATTTTCATTTCATGTGAATCATATCCCTTCATTCATTTTTAGTGAGGGTAAATTGGTTTTGATGAACAATGCTTATTTTCAACACTACATTATAGTTACAGAAATTATTTTTTTCAGTTATCGTTATAAAATAAATAATGGCAAATAAATATATTTTCGACTATATAGAAACATAAATCATTCCTCATAAAAATCTATAATGAAATATTTTCATGTTTCATAGTTTATGATTTTTTTCATACATAGATGGGTTTGGGGGATTACATTACCCTCAACATCCCTAAGATAATTCTTTATATCGATGTTTCCTAAATCCTATAATAACTGTTCTAGTGATTGTTAATAAATTTTATTAATGAAATAATCATAAAAAAATGATCTCTATACCGGTAAATGAAACATAATTAAACATTTCCTTATATATATTCTCTTTAAATTAATTAAAATATATGATAACACTACCCAAATATCTTCCTGAATGTTTTCCATAATTAAAAGACAAAAATATTTCATTATATATCAATTGTAACTTGAATTATCAGTGAGACCTGAATGTAATTAATAAAAATTATCTTGTTTAGGTTTATAGTTTTCCTATATTGATTCTAAAAAAAATAAAATTTTATTACATTTATTATTTCCAATTATATTTTAGTTTGCTTAGTAATTCCACACCATCCTTTTATTTCAACAACATGTCTTTAATACCCTAATAATTCTGCCTCTTGAACATTAATCATGATTTCTTCCAAAATATTTGTAACATTAAATTGTTTATAAGTAATAACATTAATAAGTAGTTAAAACATTAATTTATATAATGTATATGTAAAAAAGAAAACATGTTATTACGAGGAAAACAAAAATATATTTTGAAATTATCATTCTCATTTATCTAATTTTTTTAATATTTAAAGTGATTTGGATCATCAATTGAGTATTGAAATCCCTCCTTGTAGTCCCCTCTAATTTTTCAACTTTGTATATATTGGGATAAATTTTAAATTATTGTGATATCATAATTAAATTATTTTACTCAAATTAATGTTGATCTCACCATACAATTATTTTACTCTAAAAAAGAAATATTTACCCATTTTTTTGGGGATCTTGGACAGAAAATACCTACACAGCGGGTGATGAAATTATGAAATGTTTATGGATATTCCACTTCAAAATTGAAATTAAACATCATGATGTTGTTTTATTGAAAATAGGATGATGACCACCCACATGATAAGAATAAAATTGTTTGATGATAACTAATAAGTCTACTCTTTTTTCTTTTCAATGATATGTTGAAGTTAAATTATTTGATATTGTGTTTCTCAAAATTTCCACATTTAAAATGGTTGGATATATTGACTAAAATGTTTGGTTATGTGGGGTCAATGTCTTGTAAAATCATTCAATTAATTTTTAACTCTCATTTTAATATTTCATAGAAACTCATAATGGTTACCACATACATAACTAATAAAATACCTACTTTCAAATGGTAGGAAGTCAATTAGAATTTCAGACACAATAGAACATATGAACCCAATTTGGTGAAGAGGATAAAAGGTCGAGATCCTAAATACATTGTGGCGAAATTAGTTCCTACATTGAGACTATATTAATGTTTTAAGATAAGTTTTATATTCTCTTTATAATCCTATTATGATATCAATTACCCTAATAGACTTATCGTATGTTAAATCCATTTATATTAAAAAGATGGATCTTAATGGTGAATCCATCTGTACGTATTAGAGGCTATTCATACAATTTTAATTTGTGGGTATCTTTTTATATATTGAAACTTTATAACCATGCACTCCAGTTTTTATTGTCATCATGGTAGATGATTATTATTTATAGAATGGGATTGATCCTTTTTTAGGTTTCATACATATCCTATTTTATTATAGGAATTAGAATACATGTAGTTCTCTAAACTAATGAATTTAAATTTAATATAGAAATGACATATATTTTGGCCATTATGCACTAGTTAATTAAGGTAATACCTTAAGAACCCATGTATTTATCCTCTTTATAACACGAATTATAGTTCTTGTATTTCAGTAAACCTATACATATTAATGTCTTACGGAGATGAAATATATTATGGAACTTAGTAACTAGATAGTTGATCTCAAACTAGGATGATGCATCCTATGTATCCTAGTTATACCAGAAATCAGAGTTCTCATAGTTTAGGTTGAATAGAAATTACACAATGAGTTTTCCATTATATTGGTGGACATATCATATTATGATGCTTATTAGGGCTTACACAATGAGATTTATCAATCTACCGAGGATATATTAAGAGAATTATATTACCTTTAAAACTACCAAATCCCATTTGATCTATACTTGATGTGAGGAACAAGGTATGACATGTAACCCATCTCACAACTTATAGGTGTAGTATTTATGTGTTGGGACAACTGTTTTTATGTTTATCATGGATCATGATCTTTATGATAGTGTTCTACATATCATTGTTATTGTAGGAATAATATTCAACAAAGTTTGCTTGATCGGGACATACACAATATAGTTAACCTGATATAGAGGTTGGAAAATATTATCGTGTTTGGGGAATCCTTGTTAATCTAGTATTTTTGTCTTCCTAACAACAATTTATTATCTTTATATCATGTTCAAGTATGTCTATACATTTGTAGTTGTATTATAAAAAATTCCAATGAAATTTTCATGCTCTTTTTGACTTCTCTATTAGACAGTTCCTAATCCGAAGTGATTGATGGAATATCAACACATGATCGATAATGATTTGCACAGAGGTGTTGAAAAACAAGGTTGAAATTCCCTGGAGGCCATCACATTCTCTCTGATATCATTTTTGGAGGGTGTTTTATAATCTATTTTACATTCATGGAAGGTTTCACAGGACCTCGGATGAAATGTATGAAGGATGTACCATGAACTCAAATGACATTTATAGAGTTCCTTAAGAGATATGGATGAAATTTCCTTGGGTAATATCATAATATATATAATATTTTTTGTCGATTACTCGTGATTAGGTTGATAAGTCTTGAGTAATTCATATGATCTATATGAGATAAACTAGAGTCACCACATAACATGGACAAAATGTCTAGAGGGAATCCCAAGATGTAGATGGAATGCCCAAATGGCTTCTTAAGACTCGGTTGTCATGTATGAATGGCACTGTGTGATTTACTTTATGTGTAAATAAGACATAAAATGATCCATATGGATTGTGAATAGGATATTGAATGGCATGGACGGCATGTTCTAATGTCATCGCATGATCTAGATGAGTCATGTAAAGTACAAGAGTATCATCGTATTTTTTCTTTTCATGAGTCCCCTATACATTAGTCTTAAGTATAGATTTCATTGTATATGTTCCTCATATTTTATAAGTGTTATATTGTTTTTGTTTTGGAATGATTTAATAGATATACGGGCCCTCCTTCGTATAACCCAAATGACCCACCAAGATTCCCTCGTATGATCCCCTATGATCAAACAAAGTGCCAAAGAATGATTTGTGATTCTCCTGTTGTTCCTCATATTTTTCCAGGTGTGAAAATTTTCTGATCATGGTATTAGGTGACCCAATATGTATAATCTGGAGGTATTGGTGTTCAGATCAAACAATTCATTTTTATTGTTTAGGGTGGGAGGATTTATAGGCATCTCCTACTTGATTATATTCCTCATTGTGTGGAATGTATCTTGTATATTCATGTGGTATTCAGTTGAAGTCATTGAATTTATTCACTCTCCATGATTCATCAGTGGGTGTCGCATGATTTTTAGTTAATGTAAGTTCATATTGTATGTGCTCAATCTATTATTTTTTGTCTAGTCTAAGGGGAATTTACTAATCATGTAGATAATCTATGGAGATTTTAAAATTTCAAGCTGACATATCTAGGTATATTCATGATATCAATGTTCTTATAGTAATGTGTGCACATGATCAAGGGAGACTTTTCTAGGCTCTTCTATGATATAAGGTATTCATTCCATGGGGCCATCGTTTGATCAAGATATCTTATGGAGTTGGGCCTCATATGAAAAATGTTGATTTCTTGGGTGATAAATCTTTATTCGAATGAAATCAATGTATCATACACTTAGAATATTTTCCCTTCATTTCCCTTTTTATTTCCTTGTTTCTTTTACATGGGATATCGATCTCATGTGTATATAAAAGTTTTTTAAATGAAAATAAATCTCTCTATCATTGATGCATCGTGTGACAAATAAAGGGGATTGTGGTGATGTGAAATAATTATCATGGGAAACCCTTTTGTTAGTCTTTGGAGTCATATGGGGAGCACATGTCTACTGGGTTATGTCTCAATCTCTTTTTTAGATTAGGGAGATATGACATGGGGATCTTCTGTGACATCGTAAGCTTGTTTCCTAGGCTATTGTAGTGTCTGGCGAACCACAGGGGTGTGTCTTGTTAAATATTACGACTAAAAAATGATTCCATATTTTTAAAATTTTATCCATTATTTTACAAGTTTTTTTGAATGATTTCAGAATCATGTTGCAAGAAAAGTATCATTACTAGGGTGATATCATATATCAACCATCGTATGATCATCACGTTTATTATATTAATTTTCATGAAAATAAAGGCATGTTAAAGGGGCCCCAAATGAGCTTTCAATGGGTTATGCATTTTACATGACCACTCACTTGACCGTACAAAGGTCATTCAATGATGTGTCCTTTCTTAGGATATGTGATTCATGTGTCATGGCCACCTTATCTTCCTTTTAATTATGGGGGAAACTATATCTATATTTTTTATTTTACATCCCTTTTAGATTTACTAATTCTCATTTGGACGGTGTCAACACCCTCCCACCCCCCTGATCAGAAGAGATTTCCATTAGGATAAGGGTTTGGTTCTGTGGAATTTAAATCCTCACATAAGGCATTGGTGTTGTCACCAATCTGTGTCTTTGTTATTGTTCGTATTTTAGTAAATGTTTGGTATTACATGGTGGAACCTATAAATAGGGGGAATAGTTTTAGCTCATTCATCGGCTACCCAACTATATATATCTCTTGTGATCTGCTCCTTTGGTTGACCCTTTCTCATGATGTTCAATAAGAACTCATCACAAGATCCAATAAAGACAAATTTTAAAAAGAACTAATTTGTTATTCCTACATTTCCCAACACTTGATTGAATTAATCATGAATCTGTCTTCGGTAATTGTGTAAATTTTGGTTTTATGATGGCATTGTTTTATTTGAAGTTTATTTATGATATTATTTATTAGTTTTATATTCACTCGACTATGAAGTGGATTGCATGACCATATAAAGGCCATGGACTCACAACTATTGTCATGGTCTGAAGGGTTTCACAATGTTTTGTGTGTTTATGTGGTCTACATGGTCCTTATAATAGTGGTAATTCACAAATTATATATGCGATTGTGAATCCCCTAATGATTCTTGTGGCGCACATATGGATTCAAGTACTATGTATACTTATTTATTGTGTTTTCATTTATCAAAAATAATATCATTTTTTTGACAATTTATTCCAACTCTCATATTAGATTTACAATGTGGAAAATAAGTAGGTCATTATATCTAGGAACTTAATGTTGGCCATCAATATATATTTCACTCTTACAATGAGGTTCTAAAAAATCATCTTCAATATGAACTCTTTAACTATACTTTGTAACATTGGATTTCTTAATAAGGATTTGTACTGTAATATTATGTTTCAATCCCATAATGATAAATCAATCTACCATATCTCTTGGGGAAAAATTCCCATAATTTAATTCAACTAATGAATTCCGAGGTTGTTCAAGTAGTCATATATCGATCCCATGTGTTGTATTATATGATAGGTAGCTCTTTTTGGGTCTAAATGGTGGTTATTTCACCCATAATCCTATCTATAAAAGTCACATGAGAATATTTATCACTTATTTTAACATCTCATACGGTGGTTGGAGCTCAATATGGGATCCTCGGCCTAGTGAAATCATTTCTGGTGAATTGGAATCGAAATTCTCTGATAAGAAAATATACGTAGAGGTTTTTTTGACAAAGGCACTCTATCTGACATTATGAGGCTGTATGTGTTTTCCAATCCATAGTTTATTATTGACTAATATTCATTGAGATCTGATTATCTATTAGATCCGTAGTACCAATTCAATCAGTTTGTCCCATAGTGATATATGATCTTTTAGTATATCTATCAGTTGGGTGGGATATCCCAATTGGGGAAATATATGATGAAATCTTTACTACCATGAATGTCTCATATTTACCAACTAAAATCATGTCTAGGAGAGGGACATGCTTTCCATCATGAAGTAATCACTATTAAATGGGATATCTATAATCTTGGTTGTCTCATTTGACCACCATTTGAGCATTTTTCATTAACATAGAACTACTCATCCAATTACTTTATTCCCTGACCGATCCCCTTCCATAATATATTGTGATAGAGCTAGTTCATACTAGTCTCCATTGGAATTTTTAGAACATAACACATGTTGATACTCAGTAAGTAAGGATCTTTCCTCGAGCCTTGGGCTAATGGGTATAATTATAATGTTCTGGAACGAGTGTGTTTTCATACATGGGGACACATGCTCAAGAATCGGGGTCAATATGATGGTGATGGAAGCTTGGTTTGTTTGAGGGAAAACCTATCAATATATTTTTTTCCACTCTTTCACACATTTACTAGCTCTTGGGGCACTACATGATGAGAAAAATCTCATACAAGATCGGTGGCCCAGCCTAGTTTTTGTGTGGATTGGTAGGGGATAATTTCTTCTACTATGGATTCAAAAATAATAGTACGATCCATGTTCCATTATTTTATCTCTTGTTCTTGGACATATTCAATGTTTAGTCCATTTCATATTCCTCTAATGAGGTTCTTTATATGTTGATATGATCAGATAGTTTTCATTTCATAACATATCCAACACAGATTGGGAAAATTATTGGTAATATCGAAAAATTAATGGATGAAATTTCTTATAAGATCTCAATTTAATATATGTTTAATTGTGATAAAATATATGATCTAATCAGGCATTATTTTTATACCACTTATCATTTTTCTCTTCATTTTGGCAGTATCTAAAGGGTTTCCCCTATCTCTTCAGCTGGTGTGCATGGGGAGTGATGCCCCCAGATCATCTACTAGTTCTTGATGATATTTGAGTTTGATGATATGGAGATTAATATAATTATTCAACCTTCTAAATATATAGAACTTTTATAACATGATAATGACCATGAATTATTAGAAGCCTACCCATGGGGTTTTCTGAACTGACTAGTCCATCATTTAGACCGGACATTTTCCTCACCAACTCACATGTATGTATAAACGAGGGATTTGATTTATTAATCTTGTGAGTCATAAAAGAAGTGATCTGGTTAAAGTGAAGACTATCCCATTAATGGGAATGATATTTTGAGTATTACATCCCTTCTGAACAAGTAAAGAAAAATTCTTCTGTCGATGGAAGAATATTTGGGGCACCCTCTTCTACATTCTTCTTAGCTGAATCAGTAGATACACATTTAGTTGTGCCATATCCAAAAGATTTAGATTATTGGACATAGTTTTGGTTGACCTAATATTATATTCACACCCTAATTTATGAGACTCATATGGTAATGATTGATGAGTAAGAAAAAAATATTCATCATCTGTTTCCTAATTTCAGGGAGGAAAAATTTGACCGCAAACCATTACATGAAATGAAGATCCAAATTATACCGACGTGTTAAAATACGGATTCTGGTTAGATGGGATTCCATGAACGTGATGTTAAAAATCACTTAGTTGAGTAGATGAATGAATCTTCAGAGTCATTTCAATAGATTCATTGATTCATATCTATGTAGCATGCACGAATGGACATCCAGACCATCTAGATATGGTTATACGAGGATACCATAGATAACTCATGGTTTGATATATATTTATAATTATACTCATTGGAAACCACTCCTAAAATATTATGGGATCTCCATACTCTTATTGATACCCATCACCCACAATTAGCAGTGGAAGAAGTTTCACAAGGAACATTCCAATACCCAATCAAAGATTCTCATCATTCTTTTTTAAACATCAGCAAACCAGTGGATCATATTCTATATAGTCGTATCGTCATGATATTATTTTTACAGAAACCTTGAAGAACCTCTATAATGTGGAGATCCAACCATTTATATTTTATTAATGAATATAATTGCATAAAATTTGATGCCTTTTTTCATCTTTCATTCATTCATAACATGCATGACATATAATTTATCTTACATTTTAGGAATCTTCAATGATACTCATCCACTGAATAATTTAATATAATCATGATTTCTTGGATTTGAATGTTTAAATTCGAAAATATATTTCCTATAAAAATTTTCATGAATTCCCAAAAAAATGGCAATCCTCACCAATATAACTTATCTAGCTATCTTGATGATTCTTGATTAAAAAAAGGATAATTTGGGTGGAATATATGTGTTCACTACTACAACTTGGCCTTTTATCAACGCTAAAAACACACATTAACAGCGCTAGAAAAGTGCTGTTAATGCAGGTGTAGATAAAGGGGGTCATTTATCAGCACTCTTTTAGCGCTTTTAAAGGTGTCCTTTATCATCACACAAAAAATCGTTGATAAAGTCACTTTCCCCTAAACCTGCAAAACAGAACCTGCACACCTGCACAAACCAGAATACCTACACAAAATAGCACATGCACACCTGCACAAAATGGCACCCGCACATAATATTTTGACAGACAATGGTATATAAATTCACTTAACATCATGAATACAAAAAAAACACACTGCTATATAAATTTCAAACATTTTTTTACATGGTTACAATTACAATTATTCAACAACAGTTATAAACAATCATGATTCATCCTTTGATATGCATGATCCACTGTCAAAAATTTTCATCCATGGTATTTGTTGCCGAACAAAGCCTCCGAACTCAAGGAAAAATATTCACCTATATAAGAAATAAAATATTATGTTAGTAATACAATAATGAAATAAATTAAAACATTAAAATGAAATAATAATTTAATATGGAAATGTGAAACTAAAATATGAATGTTTAAACTCAAATGTTTTCATTCTGATTGCAATGAAAGGGAATAATGTGAAATCAATATGTTTTTGGATGATTTATCTCATTTAATGAATACTGATTCTTTATCTAATGAAAATATTTATCGGTCACACTGTGTTTCATATTGAGGTGCAGTCGATTCGTAAACATCCCTAATGACTAATGGATCGTTTTCCTAAAGTATCAAAACAATCCAAACGTGTTTACTCGGGTTGTTGTATGTAACTTGTGTTGTTTTCTAAATTTTATGTCAATTTGAAACTGATATCAGACACTTTTAGAGATAGCGGTCACACCATGCGTCAGATTGAGGTGCGGTCAATTAGTACACGTAACAAATGGCTCAGGGATCATTTTCCTAATGTATAAAAAAATCAGAATGCATTTTCTCGGTTCTCCGTATGTCACTTCTGTTATTTTCTAAAGTTTAAATAAATTTAAAACTGATATCAGACACTTTTAGCCATACCAGTCACACCATGTATCATATTGAGGTTCGGTCTATTATTAAATGTCAAAAATGACTCATGGATTGTTTTCCTAAAGTATCAAATCAATACGAACATTTTTTCTCAGTTTGCATTATGTCACTAGTGTTATTTTCTAAAGATTATGTAAATTTAAAATTGATATTAGACACTTTTATCAATACAATTCACACCATACATTGGATTGAGGTGTGGTCTATTCGTACACATCAAAAATGACTCATGGATCATTTCCCTAAAGAATCAAAACAATCCAAATTCATTTTCTCTATTTGCCGTATGTCACTTGTGTTGTTTTCTATTGTTTATGTCAATTTGAAACTGATATCAAAAACTTTTAGCCATGCCGGTCACACCATGCATCAGATTGAGGTGCGGTCGATTGGCACACGTCACAAAGGACTCGTGGATCGTTTTCCTAAAGTATTAAAACAATCCGAATGTGTTTGCTCAGTTTTTTGTATGTCACTTGTGTAGCTTTCTAAATTTTATGCCAATTTGAAACTGATATCAGACACTTTTATCTATACTAGTCACACTATGCATCAGATTGAGGTGTGGATGATTCTTACACATCAAAAATGACTCATGGACTGTTTTCCTAATGTATCAAAACAATCCGAACGTGTTTTCTCAGTTTTCTGCATGTCCGTAGTGTTGTTTTCTAAAGTTTATGTCAATTTGAAACTGATATTAGAAACTTTTAGCCATAACGGTCACACCATGCGTCGAATTGAGGTGTGGTTGATTCTTACACGTCACAAATGACTCATGGATTGTTTTCCTAGAGTATCAAAATAATCAGAATGTGTGTTCTTGGTTTTCTGTATGTCAGTAATGTTTTTTTCTAATGTTTATGTCAATTTGAAACAGATATCAGGCACTTTTATCCATACCGGTCAAATCGTGCGTCGGATTGAGGTGAGGTCAATTCGTAAATGTCACAAATGACTCATAGATTATTTTCCTAAAGTATAAAAACATTCCGAACGCGTTTTCTCAGTTTTCCGTGTGTCACTTGTGTCGTTTTCTAAATTTTATGTCCATTTGAAACTGATATCAGATACTTTTAGCCATACCAGTCACACCATGTGTCGGATAGAGGTGAGGTCAATTTTTACACGTCACAAACTACTCATCAATCGTTTTCCTAAAGTATCAAAACATTCAGAATGCATTTGCTCAGTTTTCCGCATGTCACTAGTGTTGTTTTCTAATGTTTATGTCAATTTGAAACTGATATAGGACACTTTTATCCATACCGGTCACACCGTGTGTCGGATTGAGGTACGGTTGATTCTTACATGTCAAAAAATGACTCATGGATCATTTTCCTAAAGTATCAAAACAATCTGAATGCGTCTTATCAGTTTTCCGTATGTCATTATTGTTGTTTTCTAAAGTTTATGTCAATTTGAAACTGATATCAGACACTTTTATCTATACCAATCACACCGTGCATCATATTGAGGGGAGGTTGATTCGTACACGTCACAAATAACTCATGGATCATTGTCCTTGTAAGAACCCAGATATTCATTTTAGGTATGCCTTTCGTTTTTTCTGGAGTTTTAATGAAAAATAATTTTTCTGGAAAATTTTGAAGTACACACCATGTACTTTCTGAGTACACGCAGTGTACTCTTCTCTGGCACGAAGCCGTGTACGGGTCGTGACCGGGCCACACACGCAGTGTGTAGGGGTGATGTGTAGGACATTTTTGGTAGAGTACGAAAAGACCTAGTACACTCCATGTACTCTAAAAGTACACGCTGTGTACATTCTTTTTTTATTAAACTGACCGGGTTCGCTCCTGATGCATAGAAACACCTTCTTCTAGGTGTCGTTAGTCAGAGAGCACCGAGGATCCGCAAATCTTCGACGAGCTCCCGCCTCTCCATCCATTCTCCGATTTGAGCTTGTTCAATTGCATTGGAAGGATATCAATCAGTTCTCCCTTCTTCTTGAGCCTTGTTTTCCAATTATTCTTCCTTCTCATGTTATCTAAGGTTGAGCGTTTTGTGCATTTTCTATTATCTACGATGTTATATAGAGAATTAGTCATTGCGGTTCAAGTATATCAATCTCCTAGGATCAAGGTAGGTGGTTTGTGCCTTTCTGTAGGATGTCGTTTATTATTTTCTGCAATTGCGCCAATTCCCTTGAACGAGAATTGTGCGTTTTCTTGCTTTTCCCTTGGTATTTTGCATGCTTGCTTGATTGCGATAGTGTAGGTTTACCTTTGTGAATAGAGTAGTTTTGTTGTATTCTGGATGATTTCCAAGCTTATTTTGCTTGTTGGGCGTTTTCCAGTTTCCATGCCTAGTTATAGGATAGTGGAACTGTTGCTTTGTTATGTTGTTGAGCCATAGAATGATAGAAAAGTAGTTCATGAGGTTTACTTGGATGTTGAACATGCATTGAGCATGTTTCTATCACACAGGACTATGAGAACCTAGTGTAGTAGACCATAGGGAGAACAGACATAAGGGCTTCTCCAGATTTTCTTTTAAAACGATGCGAGACCACATGGGGAATTGATGATGAGTTCTTCCACAGAAGGTCTATAGATCCTCAACATGGGCCACTGGGGGAATGAGAAATTGAGTGCTTCCCTAGAGATCCTTTAGCAAGATACGAGACTATAGGGGGAAATGACGGTGAGTGCTTACTCAGAGAGTCTATTCTTTAGCTGAAACAGAGGGGTGAGACTGTGTGTGCCTCCTGGAGGGTTTCTAGTACTTGTAGGTTGAACCATAAGGGTTAGGCTGTTAGAGCTATGTAGAGGGTTACCTCTTTTCCAATTGTTGTTGGTTGTTTATTTGTGTTCTTTATATGCTAGAACTGTGGATTGAAGGTGTTGTGTATCTTTCATGTTTACTGTTCCTGTACATTACTTACCATGTATACATTAACTGTTTGGCACAGATCCTTGGGTGTTTGCCTACTCGGACATTGTCTCACAGCCTGTTTGGGCCATGCTTTTAGGCCCAAGCAGACTTTGTTGTTGCAGGTATAGATAAGGGAAAGTCTCCTTCTACATCAGGTTCTTGATTGCACTGGAGATGAATAGCTTGGGACTGAGTCGTGGCATGCGATGTTGAGGAGTTACTCATCTACTTTTCTTTTACTGTTTCTTTAGTACTTGTGTTCAGTCGTATTTCAGCATGTTGTTGTGATTGTTGCTTTCCTTAGATACTTGTACTTGCTGCATCATTATTGTCATTTCTATATATTCATTTCTTCTACAGTTTGATTTTAGTTGTTGCGTATTGTTTAATGCTTCCGCTAGTCATTTCTACTTATTTCCTGTATTCCTTACCAAATGAGGGCATAGTTTCCCCAATAACATACCAAGGCCCTCGCTGCTAGTCGGTAGGCTCTTGATTTTGAGGAAATGCACTTGAATTCATGTGGCGAACCGGTTACGGGGCACCAGTGGAGGGGCTCCAGATTCAGGTCATTAAAAGTGGTATCAGAGGTGTTTCTTTTCTCTTGATTTACTATTTGGAGCCTTTATCCTGGTGTAGGATAGATTTGGTACTTGGTATTAAGTTGTGCTCAGTATTAGCTAACCCGTCTATAGGGAAAATCCATTCTACCTCGTTAATTTCAGTTTGCTGGTTTTGATATTTTATGATTGATATGATTTAACCTATTGTGATTCACATGCTTTGTGTTATTATTATCTTGACTATTGCGGTTCTATTATTGTCGCAGCCCGATGAAATGATTGTGTTCCATTTCATGCATCATATAGGCACTTGTAGAAATCACATGCCATGCATTTTTTCCATGTCATCTAGGGTGCATTAGAGATTGCATGCTATTGTGATAGACTTTGTGTAGATTATGCATTCTATTGTGATAGATGCTTGATAGAATCTCTGCTGCCTTGTTAGAGGATTTCTTGTTTCCTAAAATGCTTAAATGAACGCCAAATTTAGATTCTTGAGGTGTTATGGGCCCTCAAAAATTATAAATTGGTACGTCTCTTATTTTTTTTCTATGTTTTCTGGGTTTCTGTGCAGTTTCTAAGCTACTACCCAGAAAAACCCAGAATACACGGCGTGTACTTTTGAATACACGCCATGTAGTTTTTAGGTCATGTCACTGACCGTGTGAGCAGGGACATGGTGTTGTGGAAGAAACCTCAGGAACATGCCGTGTACGGTTGGTATATACCATGTAGTTCGGAGCTGTGTACATGGTCGTGTCACTAACAACACGGGTCGGGGAAGCACGAGCAGAACAGGTCGTGTTATAAAGGAACACACCGTGTAGTATTGTTCAGGTACCCGGCCGTGTCACGAACAACACAAGATGATGTCACCTTCACCTATACATGCTATGTTCAATCGGAACACGCCATGTATGGTCCAGCCGTTTAGACGGCCGTGTATTTAACAACACGGGCTGCCGAAGCCTTGTCTAGTACATGTCGTGGTTGTCCAAAACACATCGTGTAGTCTCAGGTTAAGTAAGACCGTGTGGGTTAGCCGTGTAAGGAGACTCAGGCAAGGGAACAGTTTCTAAGTATACGCCCTGTGTTGGGTCAACACGCTGTGTAGATTGAGGTCTTACACGACCTGTAGGTAAGGGGTATATGCCCATGTTAGTGGCTTATGAAGACACTCCGTGTAGTTTTTATACACTCCATGTAGTCGTGTTTTGTAAACTTGTGTGTTTTTCTTCCCATGTTCCTGTTTTGTACACTTGTGTTATCTGTCCTTGTTTTTCTGATCTAATGTGTGTTTTTGATCTTTCAGATCTATACCTCTGAGACATACTCTAGTTGTATGTCTGTCATCAGGCACTGATCAGATGCCAGATATGGATGATCAGGGACATCCTTTCAATCCTCCAGTCGGGCCAGCCTTAGCACCAGCTATCATACCAGTTGCAAGCACTAATGCACAGTTCAAGGAAGGTTATATGAGGATGATCCAGACCCTTCAGAGAGTACCGCCTCCTGCCACGACTATTGTAGACTTGATGTGGGTTTTCCAACAGCAGCATCCTCTTACTTTCTCAGGGGAAGGAGGACCACAGGCTGCAGAGTCATAGCTGGAATCCATGCTTACTATCTTTGATCATCTAGAGAGGCCTCCAGAGAGTCAGATCAAGCTCGCTACATACATGCTCCGAGATTCCTCTAGGAGGTGGTGGGACATGATCTCACAGGCGGGTCATCAGCAGGTTATGGCTTGGGAGGAGTTCTGGTGCGTGTTCTATGACTACATCTACCCGGAGACCTAGAGGGCCGACTGAACCTTGGAGTTCATGATCTTCAAGTAGTGTACTCTTTATTTCATGGAGTATTCCTCTCATTTCACTAATATGCAGAATTTCACACCCCTCCAGGATGGGAGTGGGGTGTTCTTAGAAATTATGTTCAAGGATGGTCTTAGGCGGGAGATCTTCTCGCAGGTGAATGTCTTCCAGTTGACTTCCATCACATCCATCGTCAACCGGGCACTGATTGTAGAGGGCAATTTAAGAGACTTCGGAGCTGCGAACCAGGGCAGTTTTTCTTCCAGAGGTAGTTTTCCTCCAGATGACAACAACAAGGGACATGGGTAGTCTACACGTAGTGATCCGAGGAAGCAAGATGCAACATCAGGCAGCCAGGTGGTATGCTTCCAGTGTGGCCGGTCAGGGCACACGAGGCCGAAGTGCTAGAGAGACCCCATGGAGTGTCGATCCTACAGCAAGATGGTTCACCTTTAGTGTTTTTGCCAAGTTTTCTCAATAGAAGCCGGTGACCAGGGTTCTTCCATGACTCCTCGCACAAGAGCAGTACCACCAGTTTCTCACCAGTCGAGGAACTGGAGTTCTTATGGCCGTTCGGTCCAAGGTGGATGTCAAGGTCATGGCAGTCAGCCACCAGTCCCTTAGCACCAGCAAGGTGGATCAGCTCAGAGTGGTCAGCTAGGGGCACAGAGCCGTAGTATAGGCCAGTCTTTTGCCTTGGATTAGACCTATCATAAGCAGGATCTCGACCCTTCTAATGTTCGAGGTACGATTTTAGTAACCTTAGTTTTATCTTTAACTCCTTTTGATACTATTGCTACACATAGCTTTACCTCTGTTGTTGTCGTGGAGAGCCTTGTCCTCTGCATCTTTTCTTATTCCAACTCATTGAAACTAGACACACCTTTGAAGATAAGTACATCTAGTGTGCGCTAGTGTAGAGAGTTCCCTCTAGAGGTTGCAGGGTATCATTTCTTATGGAATCTCTATGTCCTTGAGATGATAGACTATGATGTCATTCTCGGGATGGACTAGTTGGTTCCCTTCCATGAATTCGTTGACTATTATCACCACAGAGTGAGTTTCATTTCACCAAGGGGTGGATCTTTTCTTCATAGAGGTGAATGGGATGTACATGCGAGTCGAGCAAGACTCAAGCATCATTGGCTCGGAAGGGTGACAACCCAGATTACTAGTCTTTATCTGGATGATCAGGGGACTTCATAGCTAGACATTCCTCCAGTGGTGGATCGTTTCAAGGATTTCTTTCTAGAGGAAATTTCAGGTTTGCCTCTGGAGCGTGAGATAGAATTTTCTATTGAGCTCATGCCAGGAGCAGCACCGATGTCTATTCCTCCTTATAGGATGGCTACACCTGAGTTTTAGGAGCTCAAGAAGTAGTTGGAGGAGTTGAAGTCAAAGGGTTTTATCCAACCCAGTACTTCTCCTTGGGGTTATCTTGTCCTGTTTGCAAAGAAGGCAGATGGTACCCTTCAGCTTTGTGTGGATTATCGGAAGCTGAACCAGTTGACGGTCAAGAACCGATATCCCTTGATGAAGATCAATGACCTATTTGATCTTCTTAGAGGAGCCTGGGTGTTCTCGAAGATCGACTTGAGGTCCAATTATCATCAGTTGCATGTTAGACCATCAGATATACCTCTTACAGCCTTCAGGAGTAGGTGTGGCCTCTATGAGTAATCAGTCATGCCGTTCGGTCTCACGAACACGCCTGCAGTATTCATTGCTCTGATGAACCGAGTGTTCCATCCTTAATTGGATTCCTTTTTTGTGGTCTTCGTATACGATATCATAGTGTAATCTCACACTCGACACGACCATGCTACCCAACTTGATATTTTATGATTTAACTAAGAGAGAATTGGATTTATGCTAAACTCTCGAAGTGCCACTTTTGGATGGATCAGATTCATTTTTTGGGTCACGTCATCTTAGAGGCAGGAGTATCTGTGGACCCAGAGAAAGCGAGAGATGTTGTTTTCTAGGATCAACCGAAGAATGTTTTTGAGGTACGAAGTTTCCTAAGGATGTCTGGATACTACAGATGCTTCATTCAAGACTTTTCATGCCTAGTAGCACCTTTGACAGGACTGACCAAGAAGGGGGTGAAGTTCTTATGGTTAGATTCTTGTGAGTCAGCCTTTCAGGAGATGAAGGGAAGATTTATCTCAGCACCAATACTAGTCCTACCGAACCCAGGCAAGAGCTACACTATTTATTGTGATGCTTACGGTATTGGGCCTGGCACTGTGCTTATGCAATGAGATGGAGTCATTGCGTATGAGTCTTGGTAGTTGAGGCCACATGAGAGGAACTACCTGATGAACGATCTAGAGTTGGCATCTGTTGTTCTGCCTTACGTTGCTGGAGACACTATCTTCTAGAAGAGCACTTTATGGTCTTCACTGACCACAAGAGTCTCAAGTATATCTTCACTCAGCGTGATCTGAATTTGAGGCAGTGTAGGTGGGTCGAGTATCTTCAGTCTTTTGATTTCGAGCTTTCCTATACACCTAGAAAGGGCAACATGGTGGCAGATGCATTGAGCAGGAGAACACGGATTCAGGAAGTTCAGGATGCCAACAGTGAGTGGCTACTGATGGCTCTGTTTTCTGAGATGCATCTAGAGGCGCACGACAGACATAGATAGACCTTTCTATCTTCTATAACTGTTACCTCTACAATACATGGTCGGGTAAGGATGAGGCAGCTATCAGACTCAGAAGGCTTAGTCCTGTGGGAGTGTGTCCAGAGATGACCCTCTTCCTGTATGGACAGTGGGCGAGGATGAGATCTTGCATTTCTAGGGATGTGTATGGGTGCCAGTAGACATACGTGAGGAGATGATGCGGGATTTTCATTCCTCAGTTTGGGCAGTTCATCTAGGCATCACCAAGATGTGTCAGTATCTTCATCGCTAGTACTAGTGGCTAGGTATAAAGTGAGATGTTGCTGGTTGTGCCATGAGATGTTCTACTTGTCAGTAAATGATGGCAGAGCATCAACGACTAGTAGGCCTTTTACAGTAGTTACCCATTCCAAAGTGGAAATGGAACGATGTCACGATGGATGTCGTGATAGGGTTGCCAAGGTTTCCATGAGGTAAAGATGTTGTTTCTGTTGTCGTCGACAGGCTTGCGAAATTTTCTCACTTCTTACCGATCAAGGAGACCTTCAATGTCGATGATCTGGGATGACTTTACATCCGAGATATTGTATGTCTACATGGAGTTCCACACTCCATTTTTCTAGACAAGGATACGTGTTTCACCTCTCGATTCTAGCAGGGACTTTAGAAGGCATTGGGTACACATGTATTTTTGAGTACATCTCACCATCCCCAGACAGAAGGCCAGTCCGAGAGTACAATCCAGGGGCTAGAGGATATACTCAGAGCTTGCATTTTGGAATTTGGATGTTCTTTGGAGAAGCATGTCCCTCTGGTGGAGTTCGCCTACAATAAGAGTTTTCAGGTGACTATTTAGATGTCACCTTATGAGGATCTGTACAGAAGGCCATGTCGATAACCCTTATGCTGGATGGAGGCAGGAGAGGCATCATTGCTGGGACCTCATCTTGTTTATGAGACTTTAGAGCAAATATAGTTGATTTGGAAGAGGGTGGCTATAGTACAGTCTCTAAATAATTCTTATTCTGATTAGCATAGATGACCTTTGGTGTTCGAGGTCGGGGATCAGGTTTTCCTGTGTGTCGCACTGAGTTTGGGACATAATAGTATTCAAGGATAGGGTAATCTTTCACCGTGGTACGTCGGGCCATTTGAGGTTTTGGAGAGAGTTGGGATGGTTTCCTATCAGTTGCAGCTACATCAGAGGTATCGGGCCATGCACGACGTCTTCCACATCTCTCACCTCTGACGTTAATTTTCAGACCTGTCTCATGTCTTTCAGCCTTAGGAAGTTGAGCTCTGAAGCAGATGCATCGTTTTAGGAGCATCCAATCCCGATTATTGATCATAGTACGAAGGTTCTCTGTGGGCAGTATGTCCCTCTTGTATGGGTTCTATGGAAACATGGGTGAGTACAAGATGAGACAGGGAAGAGGGAGGCCGATGTGCTATCGTAGTGACCAGAGCTATTTGGGATTTCTTCTTCTACGCCTCACTAGGGAAAATTAGGGACGAATTTCTTTAAGGGGGAATGTTTTGAAGAACCTAGATCTTCATTTCAGGTATTACATTCCTTTTTTATAGTTTTTATGAAAAATGATGTTTCTAGAAAATTTTAAATTATAGGCTGTGTACTTTCTAAGTACATGCCGTGTACTCTTCTCCGGCTCGATGCTGTGCACTGGCTGTGGCTAGGCCACACACATGACGTGTAGGGGTGACGTGGAGGCCATTTTGGCAGAGTACGGAAAGACCTTGTACACGCCGTGTACTCTAAAAGTACATGCCATGTACTTTTTTTTATTAAACGGATCGGGGTCACGCATGTCACACAGAAAAACCTTCTTCTAGGTCCCATTCTTCCGAGAGCGCTGAGGATCCGTGAATCTTTGATGAGCTCCCGCCTCTCATTCTGTTCTCCAATTCAAGCTCTGTCGATTGCGTTGGAAGCACAGCGGTGAGTTCTCACTTCTGATTGAGCCTTTTTTTCCAATTCTTCCCCCTTCTAAAGTTATCTAAGGTTGAGTGTTTTGTGCATTTTATCATATCTACGATGTTCTAGGGAGAATCAGTCATCGTTGTTCAATTATATCGATCTCCTACGATCATGGTAGGGGGTTTGT
This sequence comes from Viscum album, assembly GCA_963277665.1. Classification (NCBI taxonomy): domain Eukaryota; kingdom Viridiplantae; phylum Streptophyta; class Magnoliopsida; order Santalales; family Viscaceae; genus Viscum; species Viscum album. The sequence goes on from OY728126.1 coordinate 67,281,916, forward strand.
GCCTTTTTGTAGGGTGTCGTTGTATATTTTGTGCAATTGCACAAATTCCCATGAACGGGAATTGTGCATTTTCCCGTTTTCCCTTGGTTGATTGACTGTTTGCTTGATTGCTATAGTGGAGGTTTAACTTTGTGAATAGAGTAGTTTTGTTGTACTCTGGATGCTTTCCATGCTTGTTTTTCTTGTTTGGAATTTTCCAGTTGTCATGCCTAGTTGTAGGATAGTGGAACTATTTCATTGTTATGCTATTGGGCCTTGAAATGATATCCATGTAGTTCTTGAGGTTTACTTGGATGTTGCATGAGCGCTGAGTATGTTTCATTCACACAGGATTGTGAGAACCTAGTGTAGTAGACCATTGGGAGAATGGATGTAAGGGCTTCTCCGGAATGTCTTTTAATATGATGTGAGACTACATGGGGATTGAAGATGAGGGCTTCCTCAGAGAGTTTGTAGATCCTCGACGCGGGCCACAGGGGGAAGGAGACGTTGAGTGCTTCCCCAGAGAGCCTTTAGCACGATATGAGACTATAGGGGGAATTGACGCTGAGTTCTTCCTCAGAGAGTATATTCTTTAGCTGAACCAAAGGGGTGAGACTGTGAGTGCCTCCTGGAGGGTTGCTAGTACTTGTAGGTTGAACCATAGGGGTTAGGTTGTGAGAGCTACCCAGAGGGTTACCTGTTATATACTTATTGTTGGTTGTTTACTTGTGGGATTTATATGCTAGAACTGTTGATTGTAGCTGCTGTGTATTTTTCCAATTTACAATTCCTGTACATTAATTTCCACGTATTCATTGACTATTAGGCATAGATCATTGTGTGGTTTTCTACTGGGACTTTGTCTCACACACTGTTTGGGCCATGGTTTTTCTCCCAAGCTAACTATGTTGTTGGAGGTATAGATAAGGGAAAGCGCCCTTCTACACCAGGTTCTTGATTTCACTGGAACTGAATAGCATGGGACCGAGCCAAGGCTTGTGATGGTGAGGAGTTTCTCATCTGCTTTTCTTTTACTGTTTCTTTAGTACTTGTGTTCAGTCGTATTTCAGCATGTTGTTGTGTTTTTTGCTTTCCGTAGATACTTGTACCTGTAGCATCATTATCATCATTTTTATATATTCATTGCTTCTGCTGTTTGATTTCATTTGATGCGTATTGTTTACTTCTTCTTCTATTTACTGCTAGTTCTTTCTTATATACCTTACCCAATGAGGGTATAGTATCACCAATGACATACTAAGGCCCTCGCTGCTAGTCGGTAGCCTCATGCGTTTGGGGAAATGCGCTTGAGGTCATGTGGTGAACTGGGTACGGGGCACCAGTGGAGGGGCTCCGAATTTGGTTCGTTACAATCCTAATGTATAAAAACAATCCGAACACTTTTGCTCAGTTTTCCGTATGTCAATAGTGTTGTTTTCTAAAATTTATGTCAATTTGAAAATGATATCAGACACTTTTAGCCATACTGGTCACACTGTGTGTCAGATTGAATTACAGTCGATTCGTACATGTCACAAATGACTCGTGGATCGTTGTCCTAAAGTATCAAAACAATCCGAACGTATTTTCTCGGTTTTCTGTATGTCACTTGTGTTTTTTTCAAATGTTTATGTAAATTTGAAACTGATATCACACCCTTTTAGCCATACCGGTCACACTGTGTGTCGGATTAAGGTGCGGTCCATTCATACACATCACAAATGACTCATGGATCGTTTTTCTAAAGTATAAAAACAATAAGAATGTGTTTTCTTAGATTTCCATATGTAAAATGTGTTGTTTTTTAATGTTTATGTCAATTTGAAACTGATATCAGAAACATTTATCCATACCGGTCACACTGTGCATCAGATCGAGGTGTAGTCGATTAGTACACGTCAAAAATGACTCATGGATCATTGTCCTAAAGTTTCAAAACAATATGAATGCATTTTCTCAGTATTCTGTATGTCACATGTGTTGTTTTCTAATGTTTATGTCAATTTGAAACTGATATGAGACACTTTTATCCATACCGGTCGTACTGTGCATCGGATTGAGGTGCGGTCGATTCGTACACATCACAAATGACTCATGGATCGTTTTACTAAATTATCAAAACAATCTAAATTCATTTGCATGGTTTCCCATAGGTTAGTTGTGTTGTTTTCTAAAGTTTATATCAATTTGAAACTAAGATCAGACACTTTTAGCCATACCGGTCACACCGTACGTTGGATTGAGGTGGAGTCGATTCTTACACATCAGAAATGACTCATGGATCATTTTACTAAAGTATAAAAGCAATCAGAATGTGTTTTCTTGGTATTCTGTATGTAACATGTGTTCTTTTCTAATGTTTATGTCAATTTGAAACTAATATCAGACACTTTTTTCCATACCGGTCACATCGTGCTTTGGATTGAGGTGCGGTCAATTCGTACATGTCAAAAAATGACTCATAGATCGTTGTCCTAAAGTATCAAAACAATCTGAACATGATTTCTCAGTATTCTATATGTCATTTTTGTTGTTTTCTAAAGTTAATGTCAATTTCAAACTGATATCAGACACTTTTAGCCATGTTGGTCACACCTTGCGTCGGATTGAGGTGTGGTCGATCTGTACACGTCACAAATGACTAATTGATAGTTTCCCTTAAGTATCAAAACAATATGAACACGTTTTCTCAATTTTTCGTATGTCACTTGTGTTGTTTTCTAAAGCTAATGTCAATTTCATACTGAGTAGTAGGAATTCACTAATCTAATTATATGAAACATAATAAAGGGTGATCATAGATTTTCAATAAGTGTAAACAAGGGAGATATCAATTACCATATAAAGATAACATAAGTATTAGGAATTCACCATTATTGTCCTATTTGTTTACATATTTCCCTCAGGTACGCTAACCATTCGTTTCTATACACATTTATATCATCTTCTGAATATGAGTTTTTGAGACAATCATAGTAGTACTGAAAAAATATAAATACACAAAGGATTAATAATTATTTTAAAATAAGTAGTAATTATTTTCAAAAATACCTCTTCAAGGATTCTAGTTTGTTCATGAACTATGATTTATTTCATAAATTTACAAACATAATAACCACAGTCCTTGTAGTTTGTTTGTTTTGGAAACTACAGAAACATCGAGAGATATAAGTAATTTTTTTTCATATACATTTCTATAGTGAAATATAATTATATATACCCAGATACTTCTCCATTTTTAGATCATGTGCGCAATTCCATCCTTAGGCCGTAGATTTATTACATCCTTTAGACGATATTCATACACCTCCCTATCATAACAGAATCCTCAATAAAAGATAATATAAATTATATAACTAGATATTTAGTTCTAAAATGTTTGATCTAGTTTATTAATAATTCACAATCTCCATCATGTTTGGTCGGTTTGTTGTATATCCGTGCAGTGAATCCAGAAAATAAACCATTCAAGTATCCAAATTGACTCCAATGAGAATCCAGTGTTCCCTAAAAACAAAAAAAGGAAAAAGTACTGTTAGAAATGAAAATATAATTGATATAATTAAAATGTAGAGTTTTACCCCTGTAACTTTGGAATTAAAAAGATTTTGTCAGTAGTAATTCTACTTTGAAATGTTCTGAGCAGATTTGACATAAATTCATCCCGAAAATCAGAATCTATTTTGTCTTGTTGTGTAGAAATGGTGTGAGGACTAATGAGTCCTAATTTGTATTCATGGGAAAATCCCTTTAATTTTTTTCATATATACTCCTATGAAAATTATGAAATGTATTTAGCCATAATTACAATAGTATATCAGCTTCTGTAAAATCAAATTAAGAAAACATACCTCATGTCTAAATTTATAACTGAGGAACGTAGCCAGTCGTATGTGATGATTTCAGCAACAACAACAGCACTAACAAAATATAATGTTTCCTGATCATACATATCATTTTCAAAAACAATTGTATGACTCTTTTTGCCTATCATTTTCATATCCACATGAGTTTGCAATGATATTAAATGTTGATATAGAATGGGTGGGGTGAACGCTCTCTCACTAGATCATTTTTCTCGGTTGGTTGATCCTTTTGAGCCGCTCTTTTGTTTTAGCTCCTCCATTTTGTCCTTCTATAATAACATTCATCAGTTCAGCAATTTTCTAATTTAATGTTTAATGTTCTTCTTGAAAAACTATTTGGGAATGAATACCTCCCGGTCGACATGTTTTTTTACATGATTTGATGGCCATGCAACGAATGTTCCAACAGATTTTTCCACCATATGAATGTCGTCATCAAAATTTGGAATGAGTAGCTCAGCACTCAGCTCACAAGCTAGGTTAATCTACAGATTGACATGACCGGTTGGAAGTGGTCTGGAGTTTAACATATCATTCTGCATATTGAACAGTGTAGCCCTCACTACAAGGCGATGGGTGTGAGTTGAACGATATAAATCACATTAATTTTCACCCTTTTAAAATATTAATACATGAAAGGTATCAGTGTCTATGTGATTCACATTTCAAATAAATTAATATTAGGACATTGATTACCTCGGTTTATTCTGGTCATTGATGGAATGGCTCTCCTGAAAGATGGTGGGGGGGGGATCTTCTCACGCTTGTTGTTCTTGAGTTGATGGTTCTTTTCGACTCTCCTCCATCAAAGTTTCTAAAATATCTCCTTGACTTTGTAATTTATCCTCAAGGGTATCTACTCTAACACTCATTACATTCAATTATTTAGTTTTTTCGTCCTCTTATTTTTTTATGAAAATATGCCCGGGGTGTCACCCCATAACCCACACCTCTGGCGCGCCCATACTGTTCTGACTGTTTCAAGGCTGTAGAAACTATGTATGCATCCATTTTGGGTGTTGTTCATTCTTGTGACAATGTCAAATAGAATAAATAGAAAAATAAGTAATCATTGTTATGTAATAGTAATTAAATGCAAAACAAGTTTATATTATGTGATATATACACATTTTTAACACACTTTTTGTTTGTTTTCATCTACCAGTTTCCCATCTTTATTAATATGATCCTCCTTCTATAGCACATGGAGTGGAATGGAAGTTGCTTGGGATTTTGATTCATAAATCTGTATATAAATAGAGAAACATTGTTACAGTGTTGTTTTATGCCACATAAAAGTATTGCAGTACATTTAAAATACTTACCGATTGTTTTTCAATTGAAGTGTACCCCATCCTTTCTTTATAGTAGGGGTATGCTGGTTTTGATACCCGTTATTTATTTTCAACACTCAGTTCTATTTCATAAATAAAAAAATGTCAATAAACATGATGAATACAAGCAATGTTAAATAATGTCTAACCAAACACAATGTACCTGAAAAGTCTGTTCCACACGACGTTTTAAAAACACATCCCACGATCCATGGGATATCAAGTGTGCATAAAGAGGTGGTGGGTGCAGCTTGATTTTCCCTTAAGCATCATTCAGATGATGTTTCATTAAAATGGTGGAAAAGCCTCTATGATCCCATCCTTCTAGTCTTAATACATATTAATTTTTCAAAACATCTACTATAAATTTACTATGCAAGAGATGATGAAGAGTTAGTCAATATTTCAAAATTTTATTTTATTTTATTTTAATAAATTAAATAAATGATATCATAATGTTACCATAATATCTTCCCACGTTAATGTTTTTAGTATGCTGACAACATGATGCCATGACTCTACATCAATCGGCACACGTTGCTGAGTGACAATTCCAATGTTTCTACTAAGCATGGATTTGTTGGGGTTTACATGTTGGCCTCATTTATTCCATCCAACCTCATATTTGATGCCTTTCTCTTTTTCCTTAAGTATTTTGGCTTAAACTGTCAAACCACGGCGCACCTGTTTTTTTGTGTCATCGGGGTTTCATCGCCTACCATTTCCTCGGTTTCTACATCATCATTATGTTTCTCCAAAGCGCTATCATCGGCCCTAGGACCAGCAGTAACAGGTTGAAAAACCTATTGTACCTCAGCAGTGGGACCAGCTGCAATAGGTTGAGAGACCTAGTGTACCTCATTAGTGGGACCAACTACTACAGGTTGAGAGACTTGTTGTGTCTCGGGATTGTTTGCATCAGTAGGTGCAGAAGTCATTATCTACAGAACTGGTTTAACATTTAATTTACATCACATAAAAGCAACAACGAACTGATAATAACATAATGTAACACAATCTATATTAAAATAAAAAAATAACCTAATTATTGAACTCTGTTTTCTTAAAGGCTGAAGGGATTTGACCCCTCTATAAACTATCTATATCCCTTCATTGTAGTATCAACTGACATACAAAACGCCATATATATTGGGACCACTGCTAAATGATTGCGAAGTCCTAATTAAAGGGTCATCTTCCATTGAATTTTCATATGACCCATCAGTTTTTTAGGTCGATAACAGAATGATTAAATAGTTTCAGTTTGTGGGATCTGAAACATAAAATAATTGCACTACCTAGGATGCCATTATAAATGGTTCATCATTCTCCCCTTCCTTACTAAAATAAACTTTCACATATCCCGAATCATCTATTTTAACAACACTCCTGTTATCAACCCACTTGAATTGAAATATCAGAACTTGATATTCTGTATAATCCAACTCCCATATTTGTTTGATGATGCCAAAGTATGACATATTTGTATAAATTGGAATTTTTTCCTTATCACTAGAAACATGAATCACATCAGCCACAAGTGTAACCCCATTATTCTACATGGTACTGTATTCATCATGTTCATTAGTATAAAATGTATTACCGTTAACTACGTAAGCATTGTAAGATAATGCATACACACTTGGTCCTACGTCTAGCCTCAAAGTTGATCAGAAATTGACTCTGGATTTTCATCTGACTTCTTAAAAATATGATCTCAAAACAATCCTATAAACTATCAATTATGTTTATCAGATATCCATTTTCATCCCTAGTAGGGTTCAAATGCCTAATAATTTATTTATGGATTTAAACATATGGGTCAACGTCGAAACTATTATGCAAAACATAAAGCTGGGCCTGCTCTCGATATGTAATATAGATTATGACAACCTGTCTTCCAGAAATTCCTTCACCCTCAAGACGCCCAGTGTGATGATATTTCGGTAGGCCAATACTTTCCACACTAGACAAGTAATCAGTACAAAACTCAATAACTTCCTCAATAATATATCTCTACGGAATACAACCCTCGGGCCGACATCGATTTTTGACATACCCTTTCAAAATATTCATATACCATTCAATGGGGTACATCCATCTATAATGTACAGGACCACATAGTCAAATCTTTCTCACCATGTTAACCATCAAATGAACTATAATATCAAAAAATGAAGTTGGGAAGAACATCTCTAATTTACATAATATGATGGTAATTTCTCTTTCCATAGTTGGTAATTTCTCCGGGTCTATAACTTTGAGCATATAACTTTGAATAAAAAACATAGTTTTGTTAATGTATGGAGGATATTCTTGGGAAAAATGCCACGTAAAGAAATTGGAATGATATCTTGCATCAAAACATGATATTCATGTGACTTCATACCTTTTAACTTCATGTCGCTCATTGACACAAGGATACTAATATTTGACGAATACCCCTCTAGAACCTTTAAGTCATTCAAGAAGATGTAAAAATGATATCTCTCATTCCTAGAAAGAGTATAAGTAGTAGGAGGAAGAAATGTTCATTTTTCACCCTTCACTGGTTCCAACAATTATTGTATTCCCATCTCAACCATGTCCAACCAAGCCTTAATTCCTTCTTCTATTTTTCCTGATGTATTTAGCAATGTTCCGATGACACTATTAAATACATTTTTTTCTACAGGCATAACATCACGAAAATTTCTGACATACAGACAATTCCTGTATTGTAATTCAAAAAAAACTGATCTCTTTTTCCAACCGATTTTGTAAGGTTTTTCGAAGCCGGTTTACAAAATGTAGTTTTCACATTTTTTACATTCTCAAAAAATTGATCTCTTGTGAGTGGAGATGGTGTTGTACGTTCTTCTGAACTTCTATTTAATTATGTTTTCCAAGAACGGTACTTATTTCATCATGGAAGATATCTGTGATGTCCTAGAAACACAGTTTTTGATGAATGTTTCAACCTAATTGACTGTGTACCTTATTCACAAACAAGAAACCCTTGAGTTCCTTCAATTCTATATCCTGAAAAATTTCCTTAAGTAGAGAAGACATTTATCATCCCGTACAACATGGATCTCAAAGGGGAATATTCCTTTCTGTAATAATCATACAATGTAACACCTGAATCCCACAATAATTTCAAATCTTCGATCAATGGCGCCCAATAAACATCAATATCATTACCCGGTTGTTTTGGTCCTGATATAAGCATAGATAACATGATTTACATTTGTTTCATGCATAACCACGGTGGTAAGTTATATTTCATCAACATAACCAGCCATGTACAGTGATTGTTTCTTTGAAAACAAACAAGATTCACTCAATCTGTAGATAACGCAAGACGAAGTTTTCTCGACTCGTTTCCAAATTCAGGATACTCATGATCAATTATATTACACAGAGGAGAGTCTTCCGGGTGATGTAGTATCCCATATTTAATTCTTGTATCTTTATGCCATGTTAATTGTTCTATAGTCTCCCCACTTACATATAGGCGCCTAAACCTTAGAATGATTGGAAGGTACCATACAACTTTAGTAGAACTGGATACATCATTATTCTATCGAGAAGCGCCACACTTTGGGAATTCATTAATTGGTTTTTGTTCCGTGGGAAACAATATAAAATCATTCGGGCAAGAGTGTATTCTTTCAGAGATCAAACCCATCGAGCGTAGCATTTGTTTGGCTTCATATGTTTGGCTCGGGAGCACATTGTCTTTTGGGAGCATGTCATTCATGAGAGCATGTAGTTTTGTAAAACTGGCATCACTCCACCTGTTGTCTAAATTCAAATTATACATCTTCAGTATGGATGAAAATGTTGTATATTTATTACAACCAGTATAAAAGGGCGTCTTTGCACAACGTTTTAACTTCTCAAACAATTTTCGGCAATCATGAAGTTCATCTTCGACGGTCCTTGTCATTTCCTCAATACGATCTTCATCATCATTCAAATCTGTAATCACATCCTCCATAAGGTCATCTTCATTGTTCATGTTTGTAATCATATCAGATTATCCATAAAATGCGGTGTCATCCCGGCCACTACCTACATTCGTTGTTTCCCCGTGTTTATTCCGACATGTATAACTCTGATCTATTCTCTGACAAATCAAGTCTTCTTTCAAGCCCTTTGGACTAATTTTTCTTTTGAATAACAACAGAGTAAACACAAACAAAGGATTTGAGAAGGGTCACATGCATGATTTTTTGCAAACATGATAAACTCCTTCACGCCTTCTTCATACTCTTTTTTCAACTGATTGGAATTCATCCATTGTTTATATATATTCATCCTATTTGAAATCCATAGTATGGGTATATATGTAAGGGGAGAAGAAATATGAGTATAATTTAGATAAAAAACTAGATACTTCAAAAATTGTGGGGGCGTTCTCATTAATAGAAAATCTTGGGTGGTTCTTGGGATTAATCCAATCTCTTCCTCTCTTCGATCCCCCCTGATAAGGGGTGGTTCTTGGGAGTTTTTTATACTGCGTTAGTGAGTTCTTCCCACATACTACCTCCATTAAAATTATCCTTTATTTTCCTATGATTTGGGATGACTTTAACTAGGATTTGTGTGATTATTTCACTATATCATCTTCAAATCAATTCAGATAATGTAGATTTTGATTGTATTAGCTAGAGGTTATCCTCGTAGGATGAACGCACCATGTTATGTGTGGTTTAGGTGGTGTTGTGTTTCCCAGTGAGTTTTTGGAAGATTATTCAAAATTATATTAAGGTGAATAATTAATAAAAAGTTTATAAAATTAATTATTTGGGAATTGATCCTTGATATTGTGTCTCAATCATTGGTACAAGATTAGATAAGGCATGTATAGTCTTGGTTGAGGATGAGTTGATCTTGGTGAGGGGGTTACTCCATTTTTATAGGTATGTGGACCCTATAATACCAAACCATGTTCCAATTTATGCATGATTGGGCATTCATGAATGAGTATATCTGTTTCAGTGAATGGGATAGAAATCAAGAGCAACCAAGGTAAATAAATAGGGTGTTTTTTATCCACCAAGAGATAGAGTGAGGGTTATATTGAATGTTTGTGATTTTCGGATCATCCAGAGATTATGTCTCCTTGGAGTAGTTTTTTTATGATAGGATCAGGTTTGGTATGATATTTTTATAGCCTAGTTAGGGTTTTTATGTCTATTTGAGTAGGTATTAGAGTCATAGGCCTAAAGAAGATGGATCATATAGTTTTATATCTCAGATATGATGAGGAACACCCTCTTAAGGATATATAAGAGTCATGGTGTGATAATATCATGTGAGATATAGAAATGGGGATATATATAAACCAAATAGAGAACACAACAAAACCCTGAGGATCCATAAGCATAGAACATAAATAATACATAAACATGATCCATTTACAGCGTCAATTGAACAAAATAGAACCTAAAAACAGAGATAGAATAAATTAGAACCTGACCAGACATCCTAATGACCTTTGGGTTACAAAAATCTATAAGACCAACTTACATTAAAGGAAACCTAAACAGGAAACCCAAACCTAAATAGGTTTTTATCATTTAAATAACAAACACACATTTTTTAGAAAATCCATTTTCAAAACAAATCTCGACTTCCATTTTTAAAATAGATATCTAGTTTAAAAAATGAATTCAAAATTCAATATAAGAATCCAATCAAGGTGATCACAAAGCCATGGTGAAATTAATTGAAACAATAAATGTAGAAAAATAATGGAAATGTAGATAACCAAAGTGCAGAAAAATAAAGAAGAACATATATATTGGTAAGCATTAAAATTACCTCAACATACCTAGAAGAAATCCCTAGACCTACTAGGTTCAGACTCACCGGTCGACATATAGTGTACCTCCATAGTAAACAACCAATATTGATTCCCAATTATATTAGAATAACATAGAATGAAGAGGCCATCACATGCATGGTATAAACCAATAACACACAGATGACTCTATGCATGTCTTTCTCATGATCCAACACCAACTTTGTGGAAAACCTATCCACAGAGGGACAACCATAGTGGTTCCCATCACATATCAAGTCACACAGAAGTGCCAACCGGGCCAATACATCACATGAGTTTTAAAAACAATTTCCAAAACACCACAAAATACCAATCGATATTAAAAATTTAAAAATATAATTCCATTTTCAAAACCAAAGGGGAAAACACCATGTAATCTCTGATGATTCCAAATGGGCCTTTATGCCATTTAGAAACCAAACCAGACCTCAGGAAGCCAAACATACCTAGATTTAGGGAACAAATTTGAAACAAAATTTGAAATTTGGGAACCAAGGATCCATTTTTTAAACATTGGGGTTTTATAAGAACCATTTGAAAGGAGGATGGATAAGGAAAATAAGGAGGAAAAGGATTGAAATTGTTTCGAAATCCAGGGTGTAAAGTGAGCATCATTTTATAAAGCCATTATCATTTGTGTACCAATCCATATTTTCACCCTGTACACATATGAATATTCATACATCCAATAGTTCACTTTCGGAGGCTAAAAAAAAATTCTAATTAAATGAACACAAGGGGAATTATAATTAACCACAAGGGTTCACACAATGAACCAAAGCATAAAAGGCACCAAAACACACTCAAAAATATTAATTCAGAAGTAAAACAACCATAAGTGGAGAGAGCTAATCATGATCAAAAAAGTAACTAACCACATATACATGTGTCACACACACAATAATTACACACAAGAATCACTAAAAATCATAGTTAATCTCAATATTTAAAATAAATTCAAACATAATTAATTTATGCAAATTCAATTTTATGCCCTTTAAGGAGGAGGGCTTGGTGGCAGAGGAGAAGGATGCATTGATAGCAGATGCACCGGAGGTAGTGGAGGCAGTAGAGGCAGCATAGAGGCTGCATGGAGGCAGTGCGGAGGCACCATGGAGGAAGCGCAATGGCAGCACAGAGGCAGCACGGAGGCAGCGCATAGGCAGCAGAGGCAGCGGAGGCAGCGGAGGCAGCGGAGGAGGAGGAGGAGGAGGAGGAGGATGATGAGAAGGAGGAGGAGGAGGAAGAGGAGGAGGTGAAGGAGAAGGAGGAGGAGGAGGCCATGATGGAGGAGGAAGAGTAGGAGGAGCTACGGTGTAGGAGGAGGAGGAGGAGTAGTAGTGGTGCAGAGGAGGTCGCGGCGTAGAAGGAGTGTGAAGAGGAGGAGCCACGAAGGAGGAGGAGGAGGAGGAGGAGAAGTATGCACTGGATGAGGAGGAGGACGTGACAGCCATGGAGGAGGAGGAGGAGAAGGAGGTGGCGGGTAGCGGCGGAGAAGAGGCAGCGGGGCAGAGGCAGGATTCTGCGAAAGCTTGACATGGTACATGGAGGAGGAGGAGGGCCCAATGGATCTTATAAATACCGCATGAACCTTTATCAGCACTAGTAAAAAGTGCTGATAAATGGGGTATTTATCAGTTTTAAAATGAAAAGCACTGATAAAAAACAACCTTTATCAGCACTTTTTTAGAACTGATAAAGGTTGGAATTTATCAGCGCTTTTATAGGACTGCTAAAGAGTGACTTTATCAGTGCTTCTCATTTTAGCGCTGATAAAGATACTCTTCATCAGCGCTTTTGTAGTGCTGATAAATATATAGTTTATCAGCGCTAATAAATGTATAAATTTACGAATTTCTTTATATTATTATATATTTATTTAACTCTAAATATATATATCTCTATTTGTACATATAAAATTATTTTAATGGTATATTTATATATATATCATTGAAAATATAATAAAATATTTATTTATTTTTTAAATATAATATAATTTTAATTATAAGTGTACATTTTTTATAATATATATATTATATGGGTAACATAATGAATTATATTCTATAAATGAACGTTATTCGATATTCACATATATATACACATGTATGATATATTCATTGGAAAACACATATATATACGCATGTATGATATATTCATTAACCCTAATTCATTGGAAAATACATAAATATTCAATAATTTTAACTATACATATATATTAAAACGTATTCTATATTTATAAATAAAACAAATACATTAAATATAAAGAAATATAATAAACATATATATTAAATATAATGAATTAATAAATATAGTAAATATAATAAATATAATGAATTAATAAATATAATAAATATATAATGAATTAATAAATATAATAAATATTATAAATCTAATAAATATATATTTATTATTAATCTTATAACTGTTTAATTATATATAAATATAGTTATAACATGTGTTTTTTATTTACTGTATACAATACATATTTTCAGTGTTATGAAAAGTGTTGATAAATGTAACATTTATCAGCGCTATGAAAAGCGTTGATAAAAGGATATTTAATGTGCTGATAAATGTGACCTTTATCAGCGCTAACAAGAGATGATAAAGAGTACACCTTTATCAGCGGTTTTTTTAGAACTGATAAAGTAGACCTTTATCAGCACTTTTTTTAGCGCTGATAATGGCATGCCCCTTAATCAGTGCTTTTATGTTAGTGTTGATAAAGGCAGGTGCCTGCCTTGCCGAGTTTTGTGGTAGTGTTTAAAGGGAGAGTTTTCATTATTTATCTGAAATCTATTGAAAATTTTAGTGTAACTTGATTTTTATGGACAGATAGTTGGAATCACAATATTTTTATATCTTCGTTTATATTCATTTTTTATTGAACATGGTTTGGATATACAATGTATTAGTGGGAATTGACCCAACTATTTCATAGGAACCCATATCAGGGTTTTGGCCGAGCAGGTTTGGTAGCCTCTTTCAGTCTCATAGGCTAAACAAGTATAGTGATGTGGTATAAAGGATTTTCTCTCAGACATTATATTTTATTTTTTTAATTTATTTTATCTTGTACATTCAATTTTTTTGGTTTAGTGTATCTTATCTATGACTTTTTATTTTTTCGGTTTTCAGATATTATACATTGGAACATATATTGCTTTATGAAATGGTCTTTTAGGTTTGCCATTTTATTATTGTACATTTGGGAATTTTATCATGAACATTTGATATCATATATAGTTTAATGCATTACTTCTATGACTATATTGATTAGTTTAGAATAGGGGGAAGATATTCTATGAATGAGATAAGACACCCAGTAGCTCTGATTTCCTATATGGTGTTTCCTGAGCTCACAAGGATTGGAGTTCCATTCTAATTATGAGTAAATTTCTCTAATTGGTTGGTAAAACCCCTTATAGATTGGTAAAATTATCAAAAAAGGTGTCTCAAATATTTTCCAAGGACCATTGACTGTTTATGGGTGTAACATTGGTTGAGGAAGAATATTAGGGATGCCGAATCCACCATGATATTTGGAATATATGATATCAAAGTCAGAAAAAAATGTTTGAGAAAGTGAATATAGGGCGGGGAAGAAATGTTTTGAATGACCCATAAAATCTTAAGGTTCTACATTCTTCTAGAGTTGTACTATTTCTCACAACGATTGTGGTCCCATTTCTCTAAGGAGGAGATTCCAATGATTGTAAGGAAAAAAACATATTCTATGATAGCATTGTAATAGAGAGGTTTCCCTCTATTTTCCCTGGGCCAAAAAAGATTTATGAATACTAAAGTGTTTAGATGATGATGTTGGTCATGGAGTGATTGAAATCCAAGAAAGGTTTTGTAACCCTATGTTAACATTTCTCTTGAATTATAAGGATCTATCTTTGTGCCTCGTGGACACAAAACATCGGGTGTGGTCCATCAAAAGATTTGGGAATGGAGTGTCACATCCCAGAATTAAGAAAGGATACAAAACAGGGTGTCATAGCATCAAGGATTTCAAATCCTCTAGATCAGTTTGGTTGTGGGTACTTTAAACCATTATCTAATGATCTTGGTAAATGGGAATGTTACGAAAAAAAAATTCTCAGAATGGTCCTGGATATACTAAGTTGATGAGTACTTCCATGGTTACACAAGGGATCATAAGGATCATAAAGACATTTTTGAAAATAGATTCATTTGGTTTATGACCACAAGTTCATATTAGGGAACTAGATGCACAAATGCATACTAAAATAGAGTTTCCTCTAAATACAGGTACCTTTTACCAAGGCCAATGTATTATTTCTGGTGATCTGTGTTGATCAAGAATGTAAGTGTGATTTATGTATAATATAATACTCATGAAGGGTGTGAGAACAGTAAATATTGTCTTATCACCTAGTGAACACATAATCATGGTAAATAAATGTTAAAAATCATTAAACTATTCTTGGATTTGTGGGTCTAATGAATATGACTCCTGTTTTACAAGGGAAACAATTTATACTGTAAGATCATTATGACTCATTTTTATATGCCTTAATTTTTAACTAAAGTATATAAATCATGTATTTAGTGAGATAATACTTGAATTTTACTTAGTCCAAACATTTTTTGTTTTAAAAAGGAAAATTTTCTGTCCCATTTACAATTAGTTTGAGGTCTTGTGATTTGGACCAACAAAGGCTGGGGTTTATCTTCATAAAACATTTAAATATGTTGAGAAAGATTAATTTTATGATTACTATTGACCTATAATAATGGAAATGTTAATAAATATAAAAATTAAGATACTGAAATTAATTAGTGATTTGATATCCTTCCTTGATAGAGATAATAATGTTGTAAATCAGATATTGAGATTCTTAGGTCATGAGTAATAATATGGGAAAATTATTCCAACGATTAACCCAAACACCCACAAGAGATGAGTTCTTGAAAGATGATTTCAGTATCAAAAGGATCAAAAATACATTATTTCATTTTATGAATAATTTATTTGTTGACCATAAGCACATATACAAGATCCATATACATGCATTCATAGTCGAACAATGGTTCTCTTGAATCCAATTATCCTTTTCAAAAGTCCATTAAAGGATTATGGAAACTCAAGGAGATCTTGAGATGAATTTTTATTTATTGGATGATTGGATAAGATGATGATAAAAACACCCTATAATCATATAGAACACAGTCAGGCTATTGTGATCATTTAATAAGAGATGATAATGTGTGATATAATACACATTTTAACATAATATATTAGTGATGTATTTTTTATGGCATTTTAATTTTTTGCAACCATTACATTTTCATTATAGTTTAACTCAATTAGGTGATGATGTATTCATTTACATACTATTTAATATCATTCATGAATTGTGTATTCATTTATTTTAACATAATGACATTTAGTAAGGATTTTATAAATAACATGAAAAATTGTGTAATTTGTATTATGTGAAAAAGCATGTCATATGTGGATCTAAATTAGACATAGGAAAAATGAGATTGTATGTCCTAATATTAATGTAGTTAAAGGATTATTTATTTTCATTGGTTGTTTTATCTTGATCCTAAATATTAGATTTTGGCATAATTATATGTCCGTGGAAGATAGGAATCAAGACACATGTAATTATTTCCCAATGGTGTAGTCAAACTTCATGCGGTGAGGATATAGAATCCATGATGTGAAATAGTAATTTTACCATTGGGCCCAAGAGTAGATGTACAATATTCTTTATGTATCCTTTAGAATAAGTAATCAATCCACATGCAAATTATAAATTGGGAACTCTCTACACATCTTTGACTCATATGTTAAGGAGGGAAATTATCCCACTCATTTTTGTATATGTACCCAAAATTGGTGATTAATTAATCACTATGTACCCTATGATGGTAATAATCATTCCATGAGTTGTTTGTAATTAGTATTTCCTTGAACAGGTCTCCCCCATATATAGATAAGAGATTATTTATGATTATTTGTTGTGAGTGGAACTAGTCTTGGAGATCCATTCATAATTATGTATCATGTGATGAAAGGAATCAAGGAAAATCATAACTCTTGAATTGTTGTGTGACCCATATATTGTTAGTGGTTTATGCTCATATTTTTATCCATTTTAGGTCACATGATATGGATTCTGTATTTAAAACATGGCCAACATTTATCCTTCATCATCACACCAACCCCATCATGCACTAAATGTATTTGCACGATTCACCTCATTTTCAACCCCATCATACCCAATAGGAATTTAGACACTCATAGTACTATCCCTAAGTGCGCATTTTCATGTTAGGAGGAAAAGCCGCATTAAGGCGGCATTCGTGGATCTGACATGATTTATCCTTTACGTGTATCCCATGTGTTTCATCGACCTCTTCCACCATAGTTTCCCACACCATGCTTGACTCACATGGTCATATGGATAAGATTGATGTCTGCGCTCGATTGGAAGTGTTTCGCTTCTCCATGGTCCGAGATCGAAGACCATTAACTAAGATCTCCTTATACATCCTTTATTTATAACTACATCTATCTTGATTCCCATGGTCATGGGTTACGTAAGAACTCTCAGACATATCATCATTGGGTTCCTCTCAAGTTCCACTAATTATCTCTTATGTTCAGCCTTTTAGACCTTGACTCTTACAGGGTTGTGTGGTGTGGCGTGTGTTGTTTTTTTCCTCATTCTTGTTGGGGTTATAATAGCTGCACCACATACTCCCCTTATATGTTCTAATATATTCTATCTCTTATCCCACTTGACATTAAATTTCACTCTCAAAACTATGTATGTATTGATTCCCTAATTTATGGGATACATAGGAACATATAGTCATTTATTTTATAGGCCCAACCTTATAGTTTCCAATCAATATGACGTTAAACTATAAATCTTGGTCCCACTAGCCATTAAAATTTTGAATCTTTATTGAATGATGTTAAAATGCGTGGTTCATCCTATATTATGACCCTAATCTATGATATTATTATTCTAGATGCATGACAAAAAAGCGATGTATTGTGATGCCTTCACTCGAGGGGACATCAAGTTTGGTATTGGTTATACACAATAACATTTGTCAGGGCCTCTGGGTGGCTTGATTCATGAAGCCACATCAGTATTCTATGTCCACCATTAATGACTTCATAAACAAAATTATAGAGACACCATCCTCAAGGAAAAACATGATCTATAAAATGCTATTTTTTTTGGTGTGTGGACAAGTCCTGCATGACCTTATCATCCCTGACACTGGTACCTTACCATGATTCTTCAGTAACTATGTATGTATTGATTCCCATTTTGATGGGGTACGTAGGAATTCCCACACCCTTTGCCTCGGGGCCAACCTAACCTTAATTATCGGTGCCTCAACCTAAGACCTCCCTAAATAACACATGGTGATATGGACTCCATGTCCTCATTCACGTCGGGTGTTATTGTTACCTTACCATTTGTCACCCTCAGTCCTTACCATATATTGTCCAAGCCCTAATACCTTAAAATAATATATCTATATGTCCTTTCTATAAGGTGTAAATATTGTATTCCCAAAAATACATATGGATTTATTCACATCCTCATGGGATACGTAGGAACACACAGACATTCTGTCTTCGGGTCCAGCCCCAGGAAGCCGAAAATCCAGCAACCACCTTTTCATTGGCACGTAGCCCGAGCTATTTGGGGAACAAGTGGTGTGATGAGTGCCTATTGGGGTCTTATTCACAACATGATATGTACAACACTGCACATTCCCATTTTGAGTGACCATGTAACTGCATCTCGACCCTGAACAAGTTCATGATGACATGTCATAATTATGGGATGAGCTAGTTTCCCTACCAGAGATGGTTCACACTATCATCATGGGTCTTCAACCACGCTGTGCTCAGGAACTATGTTTGGATTTATTATCATTCTTATGGGATACAAAGCAATGCCTAGGAAATTTCCATGGGCCTAGCCTTAGGTCCATTATTCCTTATGGCCCCTCTTCCCTAATCATGGTCTATGCAGTATGAACATTAAACATTTTGACTTGTCCTAACTATTAGAAGATTAAAATATGTGTCTATCATTCTTATTTATATGGCGTCAAATTATAGATCATTCTATGTCCTTACCAGTGATGTCTTTTTCAGAAGTAGGTTTAATCCCTGATCAGACTGATGCCCCCACCTAATGTGTTTCCACCATGGCGAAGTAATTTCAATAGTGTCTCACTCCATTTGAACAATCCTTCCCTCCAAATATCACACTTTTCATATTATTTATTCGGACCATCATACTATTTCATGACTAAAAGAACCCCCTAATAGTAAGGATGCTCGTCTTGTGGCTCACCTACTTTTTTGGACCATCATTCTGGAAGACTCATTGATGACAACTCGAATCAGGCCCCATGTTTCAAACATGGTCAGTGGTCGGCCCTCATTTGTTATCCCCATTTTATGATAACATAATGGGGATATAGTCTTTCGAACACAGTCAATAGTTATCCTTAATTGCCACACCCTCTCTATAGTGTTCCAGATTTTGGGTATCTAGATTCACACTTTCCACTCCCAGATGTTCAGATTAATTTCATCCCACTAGAATTGCGTCACTCGTGCACTTGAGCTCATAGGGAAAATGGAAATTCGACTATTATGAAAGCTTAATTCTCCATTCAGTCCTCCCACTATCTTCCCGGAAATCTAGAATGGTTGTTAAAATCATGGATTCCTGATTCATGGTTATCACTCTCAGATTGGGGTGGAATAACAAGGTTTTCATCCCCGGTTTCTCATATCAGGCCTGACCCCACACGAGCTTAGGGATTGATCACCGGATGTTTCACAAATGTGATAGACATGTAGTAGGCTGATGTAAATAACAGAACTCATTCATCCGTCCATCATAAATAATAATTAGATGAAAGAATAGTCAAAATTAACATGCATTACAACACCCATGGATAAACCCCTCCCATGGACAGGTTGACCACAACCCAAAAATAGTGCAACTCCACCCCTAAATGGCTTGTGGCATCCAGGATTCGATGCCACCTATTTATTTCCCACTCCTCTATGGTGGCAATGAGGCATATTTCATTAGGCAAAAACACAAAGAGCACAGAGCTTTGCGAATCAAAATAATTATCACAAAACCCAAAGGTGGGAATGGAAAAAAGAGGCGTCAACCTCCTCTATTTAAAGGTGATGACCCCCTTGGATTTTGAGTCAATCCGGTTACAGCACGCTTTGTGGGGCTCAACCCAGGAGTTTTTGCTCCGCATCGCGACCCTCCTTCAAGAGCCGTCTTTGCAATTGACCATTTTTTCTGGAAATTTCCCCTTAGACATAGAACCTAGATTTCGTCTTAGCTCCATGTCTGATTGGGGGGCATGTTTTGGTTCCAAAAATAATTTCAGGGGAAAAGGATTCGGACAGAAAGATGAATCCAAAGAGGCTACCTCGTAAAGACCAATCACGGAGCCCTGCAGTATTACAGCCGATGTAATGAATCCCCCCCTATGTAGGTTCCATGAAGAAAAGAGTAAGGAGGATCTGCAGCCTACCTGACATTTGGGAAGTGCATCCCCCGCCCCCCTCACAATATCTACGAAGCAAAGAGGTGGGGAGGGGGGGGATATACGATCAGTCTGATGTTTGTAAATCCACCGCAATGAAACGATGTAGGAGGCTCTATGACCCACATGATGTTTTCAAGCTGTTGTGATGTAATGACATGGGAGGCTTTGCGACCCGCTTGACATTTTCAAATAATCCCCTCCTTTGCAAGCATCGTGAAGCAAAGAGGCGGGGGGCTTCGGGATCTATCTGACTTTTTCAAAGCCACCGTGAAACAAAGAGGCATGAGGCTTCTTATCCCACCTGACGTTTGTGAGGCCACCACGATTCATAGAGAAGGGAGGCCCTGCAGTTATGACAAATTTTCAGGTGGCTTCATATAAATAAATATCTACTTCGCAACACCTCTTGTCTATAAATACCAAGATCCCCTCGAGCCCAAAGGATGGCTAATCTGACTTTTCAACTTCTACATTCTCAAATCATGAATCACTTTATGATCTATGAAAAATAAACTCTTCAAGGTAATTTAGAATCCTGAAGTTCCTTTCCCTTGGTATAAATTAAACCCCTATTCAATGAGGGATTCCCTTTGCGGAGCCCACTGGCCTTCGCAAAGGATGGGGATCCCCAAGGGGACTCGGGTCTTCATAGAAAACTTATGATTTGTGATGTACCATCTATGCACATATAACCCATATTTTAAGGCACGGTCACCATACTTTGTAAAGCACATTGCTTCGTAGTACTATGCTTTACATAACACCCATGCTTTGTGAAACCTTGATTCGTTAAACCCTTTCAACTTCGGAAAAAACCATCCATATGCACCTGTCCCTTATTCCAAGGATAGAAAACCTCACATCATGAATCATACCCCTACCCAAATCCCCTACAATACATGGAGCATCAGAGTGGCTTGAGGCCTCTTCATATTAACCCCTTAGCTATCCAAACCCTTTCCCTGTAAGACCCTCCAGGTTCATACGAAGTGATTTAAAGGTCCCCCTACTAGTGCTTCATGTTGCATTACATAGACTTATGATCCTTCACCTAGGCATGCTAAAGAATATTTATTTTTTTAATAACCACACTAATGAGGGATCCGCAGTGGATCACACCACAACACCCCCTCACCATGGAATTTTCGGTGCCTTCCCATCACCAAGGGTTAAAGGGCACTTGTTATTTAAGTCCAAGGGGTGTAGTGGGAACCCCCCCCCATTTAAGATTCAGGAAATTAAAAAACCAATCACCATCTTCCTCATAAAATGACATTAAATAGTGACCTCACCCCTTGAGCCTTAAAAGGGGTTCCCTATCTCGGACATTCTCTTTGCTTGCTTGTCTCTATGGAAGTGATATCATCCTTACATGGAATGATATCCTCTTTGACAGTGAAGTGCATGTATTTAGTGAAGGGAAACCACCGTGGTTTAGGCCCATATCTTTTCATCATGGATATTAAACCTCGAATACTCCTTTTTTCTTCAGTTCCATAGACCAGAGGAGAGATGGGCAAAGGGCCCTTCATTATCTCATCCATCTCCCTTTGGGCTTTGTCCCCACTCGGGCCTCCATCCTAGAGTAAGTCCCATTCTATATCTCATTGGGCCACTAACCATGTGTAAGCCCCTATTTACTTTGTGGTCCACTAACTAAATGTAATTTCCACTCCAATTCCCACAGTTGCACCTATCTCAATATGATATTCAGGTCTATTCTTCTTCTGGTTTATCACACATAACTTGACTCATGTGGGGTTAGAGTAAGCATTGACATGAAATCTTTCCTAGGACACTTTAGCATGTAATCCATAATAATTCATGAACTACATGGACTATGATCCATGGTAAAGAATAGTTTGTAGGAATCCTCCCTGAGGTTCAACCCCAATAATTATTATTCCCAACCCCCTTAATGTTGGATCACCAAACTATCCTGAACTACATGGACTTTGATCCTTGCTAAGGCAAGGTACCTAGAAAGCCACCCCGAGGTTCAGGCCCAACACATATTCGTCACATCCTCCTTAATATCAGTTCACCAAACAGTCCTGAACTACATGGACATTGACCCTTATCTCCTATGCAAGGTACTTTGGAAGCCACCCTGAGGTTCCAGCCCAACACCTATTGGTTCTGACCCCCTTCGCGTCGGTTCACCAAACAATACTAAACTACATGGAATTTGATCCTTGATTCCTAGGTATGGAACGTAGGAAGCCTCCCTAAGGTTCAATCCCGTCACCAATTTTTCCTGACCACTTCACATCAGTCCACCCTTGTCCCACATGATACAAAACTATACGCCCCTTTTTCGTCCCTCAAGACATTAAAATATAACCATTCGAACTACGTGGGATTTGATCCTTGCCTCCTAGGAATAGAATATTGGAAGCCTCCCTGAGGTCCTATCCCAATCAATGGTAAACCATTGTGTTACCCAATCAGCGGTAATATATTTGTTTCCAGATGCAATGGTAAGGCGTTGTGTTCTCCAACCGACGGTAAGCTGTTATGTTCCCCAATTAACAATTAGTCATTGTAACCCATCCAATAGTTAGCCGTTGAAAACCCCAACAGCAGTTAGCCATTGTAGTCTACAGTAGATGATAAGTCATTATAGTCCCCTTCACTGGGACCCACATCTCTGGTCTGTCCCTCAAGAATCATGCCACGCTCAGGCTACTAACCAAGCATAAGCCCCATTATATCATCAACTCACTGTTCTCTGGGAACTCCTCGATTTTATCCCCTCCCATCCATAACTATGTTGAATTTCATCCTTTCCATGGGAAGGTACGTAGGATGTCTCTCGGAGGTTAAAGACCATCACCCATGTCTCATTGTTTCCATCAAGCCTATGCATTTCGTGAAGGTCAGGACCCATCTTGGAGGATCCACCTACCCCAAGTCTCATCTGTATGGGCCACCACCTTAGGTGTTCCATCACCCCAAGAACAATGTAGACATTGATTCCCTTTCATGGGGATACATAGGATGTCACTTTGTGGATCAAGCCCAACATCACCATCACCCTCACATCGGATCCATCTCATTCCACAACCACTCTCAACAATCCATATCCTTACTGATTCTTACTCGGGCCGCCACATCTCTGTGAAATCATGTAACCCACTTTCTTGATGCTCCTTGCAGCAACCAGGAAACTTACCACACATTAGTCCCAGCATCAATGTTCCCTCTAGGGGTTGATCCCATCTGATCCACTCCCGTCAGTGTTATAATTTTTCTAATCCAACTTTATTAGACATTAAAACTGCGGCATAACCTATGTTAAACATCAGAATATGGGGGAAACCTTATATGCATGCCTATGGAATATGATTCCCCGCACTCAACATGGGATGCATCGTGATTTTACACCCTCGAGAAGCCCTATAATAAGGGGAAGAATCCAAGATGCGCCAGTGTTCTAATGTCCATACCCGCCAGTGATATCCAACATGACCTCTCACCCAACCAAAGGATTCAGCCCTGACTGAACCCTTGGGAATATCCTAACAGGAGTAGTGTAATTAACTGGGTTCCATGAAGACATGGCACTGGGTAGAGTTTCATGAACAATGTCTTAATCTATAAGGGAGACCTAGACTAGGTAAGATGTTCCAAGGAGGAATCCACTAATGGAGGAACCAGTATCCCATCATCCTGTTTCGCTCAAGGTGAAAACATCCTTGAATAATCGATAATTTCCACTGGACATTGGAAATAGGAAATTCAGGGCAACAAATAGGGCATCATCCACAGACGGATGCATGCCCTAAGGAAAGCGTATGAAAAAACTGGAACAACACCTTTTCTAGGTAATGTTCACTTATACTAATATCTACCACTATTCCATTATCATTGATCCATTTTAGAGATATTCACAAGAGGATTTATTTATTATCTATTATGATTGATAGAGGTTGCAGAATCAGTAGTTCTTGGATCCATTGAGGTGAAGAGCACAACATTGAAGGTTTTTTTAGTTAAGGGGATGATGAAAGAAACACTTGTATAGAAAATTATTTTTTAGATCATAGAAGGTGGTCTTTGAAGATTTATGTTTATGATTATGTGTTTTTTGAAGGTTTCCACCAGAAAGCGTAGTCGATATTAAAACAATTAAGTAAGATATAACCCTAGTTTTTTATCTCTTTTAGGTGGTGGTCATGATGGAAATGTGAATTATCAGTTGGTAATTACACCTCGATTGGACTGGATACCTGATTTCTTCCATGTCTCTCAGCTCTGTCGATATCTTCATAATGACAACAATTTAATTGACTGGAGATATTTGGATATCAAAGATAATGTGACATTCATAGAGCATCTAGTAGAGATCTATGATTCTATAGAAAATGTGTTGTTAGGATAGAACATTCTAATGGTTCATATTGTATAGATTCAAGGGGTTGTAAAGGATTGTACATGGGATCATGACATGTACATACAACCCCTGTACTCAAAGTTGTTTTTAGTTTTCACATCTATTTTTTCATTTTTCAATGATGTTTGGCCCTTGATGATTTATGAGATATGTTGTTTTCCACTTGTTGTGATGTGTTCTATGTGATGTGTTATAATGATGAGACACGAGAAAAGGGAATACCTGATTCCAAATAAAGAAACGTTTTATTACAATTTGATTAAACCCATTTGGGTGAGTCATTTTTTTCAGGATAAGAGATTATCCTAATACGGTGGTTGGAATTCCCTGATTCCTATGTTTAAAAAATAACACTTTTGTCAATTTTTTTTGGAAATTAGGGATAATATTTTAGGTTGGAGGTTGTGATATAGGTGTAACAAGATCCATGAGAGGTATCTCATGGGATGGTTGTTTGGAGTTATTCTGCCCTTCTTTTTGGGTTAGTTTTTAATTATTAAGGGCAAGAATAATTTGAGAGGAATCAGTTATAATGAACCAGACATTCCGACCAGTTTCAATGCTAGAAAATTAAATTTGGGGACTCGTGGTAATTTTGAGGTGTTTTTGATATAGGTTATACATTTAAAATGGTAATACATTTTCAACATTATGAAATTTACAATAGTGATACATTTATATCAGTTGGAAATTTTCAATAGTGTGACATTTCAAATAGTGAAACATTTCTTAAAATGAGATATTTCCAATAGTGTGACATTTACAACATTGATTCACTTCCAACAGCGAGACATTTCCAATGGTGATGCATTTGAAATATTGTGACATTTCCTATGGTGATACATTTCAGTGGAATGACATTTCTATCAGTGAGACATTTTTAATGATGAAAAATTTATAATTATGACCCATTTCTAATTCTGAGGCATTTCAAATGTTGATACATTACAAATGATGAGAAATTTCCAATGGTGAGGCATTTCCAATAGTGATACATTTACTAAGGTGAGACATTTCCAACTGTGAGACATTTCTAATGGTGAGTAATTTAAAAAAGTGAGACATTTATAAATGTGATACAATTTGTAACTGTGAAACGTTTCCAATGATGAGAAATTTTTAATGGTGATACCTTTCCAATGGTGAGAATTTTTTATAGTTTTTCATTTTTCTATATTTTCCCAGTTTTCCAGAAAAGTAATCAATTTCAATTTTGATATCTTTTATGAGGGGATGCAGGTTTAAATTCCTTGATTAAGGGTTTAAAATATATTTCAAAATATATTAATCATATCCAAAATTTCAAAAATGTTCATAGTTCTTTTAAATGTGTAAACCATTTATATTGGTGGGATTTGTCTTTCTTGTTCATTTGAAACTCTGTCTAATCCCCTTAGTATCAGATATGTTCATTCAAAATAGGTGATGTTTCATTTATGATTGAGATTACCATTTCCTTAGACACATCCCTATGAGATTTAAAACATGTTGATGCAGTTTTCTTGAGTCCCACCCCCACCCAAAGAAGTTCCCTCCTATACATGCACTGCCTATTTTGGTGTAGTGATTTGGGAAAAACTTCATTATTCCATGTATTAATTTTTTTTCTTTTCTTATTATATGTAACATTTATGATAAGATTACTATTTTAATATCTTTTGATAATTGTTTCATCTGGATTAAGAAAGACACCGAATCAGTTTATATTGAATATAAATGTCCAGGGAATGTGATTTATTAGCGTACATATTTTTATGGATTTGATTTGATTGGTTTTGATTTAATATTATGATGATATGACCATCATTACTTGAAAAAAATCATGTCTGTTGGTGTATTGATAATGCTGCAAATACTTTATTTTGCAACCAATGTTTTAATGACTAATTTATATCAGCATAAATAAATATCTAGCCAATAATATTGACATAATTCTATATATTCCCTAGGATTCAATGGTTTCTGTTATGACACCATTAATTAACAAATTGAAATTGAATAGGTAACCCTTTTGTAAATATGAATATGTGTTTAGTTATGGTATGTGATGTGATGTGGGGACATGTAATGAATGATATTTGGTTCTGTTTTGGGGCTAATATGGTTGGTACAATGTGGTCATGCAGTGTGGCTATTTCGGGGGTTGTGATTTGGTTTTGTAGTGGGGATGAAATGGTAGTTATAACTCGGTATGTCTATTTGGGTATTGTTTAGTGATGTTTTTTTGTTATATGTGACAATTTCTTTGTTAGTAATGGATTGTGAAATGAATATTAATGGGCATGTTTAATGAATAAATAGTATGGTGTCTGGTGTGTGCTAATAAATTGTTAATTTTTTAATAGAAAATTTTGGAAATAGTGAATCTAGAAATAAATTAATGACAATAAATAATATCAATAGGAAATTTGGTTTGCGAATTTCTTATGAGGGTTTGTACTTTTTGTTTCAACAGTGGAATTTGACATTCCAACATGTTTTTCTATTCCCTTGTGAACCTTTATGATATTAATAAAGATATTTTTATCTAAACTTATATATATTTATATTCTCTTAATTTCTATATTCACTCAACTATCATTTTGAACTATATTCTAACTCCTGTATAGTCATGTGGGGTTCTTTTTTGAAGATCTTGTTGGGGGATTGGATAGATGATTACCTGCTCTTCCAGGCCCCCTCCACTGGGATATGAAAAGGAAATGAACGTTCTATAATGGATAAAAGTAAAAAGTGACGTTGTTGAGTTGGGATGTAATGGCATAGGTGTATGTAGGTGAAATGTGGTTTGATATCCCATATGTGTCTAGGAATAGTGTGAATTGTTTTGATGTTATTAAGAAGATGTGGGAGCACCATGTCATATTCCATTAGGGAGTGAGAGTGGAAAACTAGTAGGAAAGTGGTGGGGGTACACTCTCATCAATGTGATTTATTTATATTATATTCTTGGATGTGTTATTTGCTGAGCGATCCTTGTTATGGTTGGAGTTTTGTTTAGTAAATCATTTTATGTGTTGTTTGTTTCTACATCTTTCACACAAGTGAATTGGTTTACTCTTTTCACATTAACACAAGATACTTTGGATTTTTTACTGAGTATATATTTATGCTCACCCTATGTATATAAAAATATTTTTAGTATTCTATGATTACATTTATGGCCATTCTAGTCTTTATTACGCTATACGCTTGGATAGTAACTGTGTCAGCATAATAGATTTTTTTTGGTGTTTATAATGAGAAATTTTTGTCTGTATTAGTTTTATTTATACATGAATTCTGAGATGGTTTTTATTATATTATATATATTTAATATAGTTTCTAATGTTTTATTCATATTATATGCTTATATTATTTTCTTTTAGAGAGTTAGGTCTCCCATGCGGAGAGATGTTTTTTCCCTCGATGCTAGTTGCTAACCGGGGGCCTACAAGTGGAGGGACTCATGGGCCATTATCTATCTCTCTTCGTTTGAGTATCTTTATTGGGAGGGGTCATGAAAATATTAGATTTATTAATGGTTATGGATGACTTCTTAAAGAAAATACTGTGTTTCTAATGTTTAATTTGAGGTTTATTTGACAAAAACAAAATATCATAAAGAAAAATTATTCCTATTAAGAGTATGATATCTGAAAATTTGAAAATTTCAGAAATCATAAATTTATCATAGTATGAGTGTATGATTATTATGTAAGTTATACTAAATAAATATAATTTTTAAATTTTATGAAAAAATGTTATTGCAATATGAGTTAGTATAAATAAATATAAAAAATATAATATCGGAATGGTCTGAATATTATGTTTGAAAGTGTGCCACAATTATTCCAATGAATGATACATAAAATTGAGATGAGAATCAACTCTGATTTAGGATGGGTTGTATTAGAAAAATTAAACGGAAATGTAATTTTAAATTTATATTGAAATATATTATATGTTTCTTGTAAATATAGATAGATAAATAAACTTTATAGATATGGGAAAAGATGAGAATTGTAAAAAATTCCTGAATAAATTACCAATATTTTACTTTTATTTATAATGATAAATTGGTTCTGTATCATAAAAATATTTTTGTGATTGTGAACCAAAAAAAATTAATATGAAGGGAGGTAAAACATGATTCTAAATAAAATAATGAAAAGGATACATTGTGAGAATTATGAACTAGAAGATGTAAAGCTAATGTGGAAGTATAAATTTAGAATATGGGTGGTGAATCAGGGATAATAAGAAAATCTATAAATTAAATAAAAATTGGTTTATGTAATTCTAAATTTTAATAATCAATGAATATGAAATAATCTATTTTGAGGGATGAATAGTAGTGGAAGCTATGGAAGCCCTGGTGTATGTGGAAATAGAGAACCGTTATGGCTAAGTTCTTGAAATCAATGTCTAGAAGAAGATTTGTTCAGAGTTTTAATTTATATGATGTAACAACTTTGTAAAACCTATATTTAAATAAGATTCTCTTTTAGTTATTCCTAGGAGGTGTTAAATGTTTTAAAATCAACTTAGTACATATGAATAGATATTATAAATTGAAAATTTAAGTGAATTTAATATGATATGATGTTTGGTTGATCAGAATATGAGAAAATAATATAATTATAAGATTGGATGATATAATTATAAGAAGAATAATCTATAGTTTAAATAATTTTTCTGTGAAATAGAACGAAATAACATGTAAGATAGTAGATAAGATAATGTTTGTTTGAATATTTAATTTTTGTAAATGATTCAGTGTTGTTTAAATGATTTAAAAACAAGAAGTATAGTGCAATAAATTATATAAAATTTATAAAACTGAGATAATTAAAAAAATTATTTGCTAATTATAGGTCCTAGTGATGGATTAAAGAGAAACATGAAAAGATACAAAAACACATGAAAACATTACCTTTGTTGCTGATAATTTAGTGTTCTATGAAGAAGGTTGGCATCATGTTTTTAAGGTTATTTGATTTAGTCATATTTTAATATCATCAAAATATGTTAATGTATTTTTTCTATAAAACTATGGGATGAGGTATTCAAATTTCAACCCTTAATTCATCATATTTATTAACGTGACAATAGTTAAAAAAATGGGGACATTATTCAAGGTTAGTTGTTTTTATGAGAAATTAATAATAGAAAAAGGATGATCCAACTTAGAAAAATCTATAACATCCGATGAGACAATTTTTCTAGTGATACAGTAAATTAAGTTTTGAAAAATCAAAGAAGTGGTTTTTTGGAATTAGGAACTCAAATGATATAGAGAATGAATGATGTCAAGGGGATACCAACATATGATCTGGAAATTGAATATCATGATGTTATGATAGATTTGAAATATAAATTTATGAAACAATGAGTACATGATTGATTTTTTTGTATTTCAATTATAATATATAATGTAATTTAAAGTCTAGATTTGATGAATAATATTATTATTGATGTAGTGACATCATAAAATTGATGGACAATATTATTTATGGAGTTCATAAAGGGCCCTTTTAGAAAAGTGGGTTTTTTAAAAACCACCACATATCATGTGGAAATTTTATTGTTTAGAGTGTATTATAGAGATCTACTCACTTTCATAATATAGTGAAGATATTTTTTTGGATAAAAAACTATCCAATATTCAATGGTGATTCCATCCCATATTATATTCATTGGTGGAAAATATATTATATTTATGTATTTGGATGATAACCAATCATATTATGAATTATATAACAACATTTTTATCTAACCATGAAAAATCTATCTATTGATGTTTCACATATTATTTGCAGTACATGTGGTGTGAATGTGTTTCACAAACTATAAATCAAACCAATTCATCATAACCAGTGGTATATAATTGATTTAAAAAGTGGGTAAAACGTTATGATAGAGAAAGTATATGAAAATGGCCTATAGTTATTTATAACACATCTCAGTGTAACTATTTGAACCACTTGGAAAGAAAATTTGTATCATAGAATAATAATTCCTTTAATTGGATCTATATTTTTCTCCTTGATGATCACTATATAAGATGTGAATATTTGTAGATGTCCCATAGATATGTCAATTGAATGAAATATATGATACTCTTATTAAGGCTACTATATTTGTTTCTATAGGAATATTTAAAAATAAAAATAATGGGGAGGTTAAGATGTAAATGAAGATACTTTATGTCAATACATAAAAATATGATCTCTATTATATGATGGAAATCATATTGGTAATTTTTTGTTGAATTTTATTAGTTTGATCATGTGAATGGATCAAGATCATGTTGTAATGATGATATGGAATGTATGGATGATAATTTTTTTAATGACTCTTATTAGAGGGCCAATAATATTTCAAAAAAATTCTATATTAATTTATCATATATATGTGTGTTTGTGTGTGTGTTTATCTAGGACTTTTACGTTGAAAAAACATAAATGGAACTTGAAGATGAGGAAATAGAGAAGGCATTGGATATGAAGTTTCAAATATAAAAAACCATCAAATAACTTATTTAATCAAATTTAAAATCCATATTTTGTTAAAAATGTTAATTGTACATATATGAATAAGAGTTATAAGGGTTTAGTTTTGTAAAAATTATTTTTAAATTAATTTTTATATAGAATTTACATTCACTAGAGGATACTACCAAAGTAATTATTTATGTCAACACATCCTAGTAAGAGGAAAATTCTAAATGGATAAAAAATTCTAATGCTTTTAAATGTATTGGTATTATTCATAACTAATATGTCAAGTAAATGAAATTCTAATGAGAATAAATATTTAATTGTTTAGAACATTAGAAATGAAATAAATATTTCATGTTTCATGACATCAATTGGTAGTAAATAGATAAAATAGTTACTCATGATGAATCTTCCCATGAAGCTAAGAAAATAGCTATTGATATTAAATTATCTTGTATATTTTTACTATCTGAATATTCGCATTTCTATTAAATTTTTTTTGAAACAATCAGAAGACATATCATCCATAAGATTATAGAATTAGGAAAACCTAAATTAAAAAAATGAGGGAAAAAATTCTATTCCATTAGATATTTATAGTTACAACTCAGGTTCTATACAAAAAATAGGTGGGGTGAAGCAGTTTGACACTCACCAATTCATATATTGTGGAATAAAATAATCAAAGTGGATGTAAATCCCTTTATTAATCCCAATTTAATGAATTTTATACTCCAATGTAGTGACGCACCAAGTCCTACTAAAGTAAAACTCAAATGAAGAAATCAATTTTTTATACTATTTTTACTATTGAATAATGATTATGTACCATTATATAGATTGTTTCATTAATATGTTTATTATGAAAATATAAAGAAGGCATACATTTAGGGGATAAAATAGAAGATATGAGAAATTATTTTCTTACGAAGCAACCCACAGAAAAGAAGGTAACTTTTTTGACTTCTACCAGTTTTTAATAACATGAAACATACCATAAAATGGGTAATAAAGATTTTAATTAGGATGATTAGTGCTTTTTCACATCTATAATGAATGATTAATCTGTAAAAAAGTTATAATTCCTTTGAATACAAATAATAATAATTGAATGAAAATTTATATTTCTATATATGGGTGTAATGAAATGAATGATGATTAAAAACCCAAAATGAAATTAATAAAAGATGTTATAATAAATAAAATGTGTCTCCTCTATAGAAATAAATAAAACATCATGGATGGGTGATAGAAATCCATGAATTTTAATATTAAAAAAATCTAATCTAGTATAATAATGAGAATTAATTTGAGAATTAAATAATAACCTTTTCTTGGTTGATGACATCTTTAAAGAAGATATTGAAGTTCATAAGATGTTTCCTAAATAATGTGAATTAATTAATGATAATAAATAGTGTGGAATATGTAAGATGTCAATCATGAAATATTCAGGAATCTTTTACCAGGATAGGAAAATCTAAATAATAGAAGGAAGCAAGCATCATAATATATATATATATATATACATCACAAATATTTTTGTAAGGAATATATTTTAGAAAGAAGATAAAATAAAACATGTTCCAGAACACTTCTTGACTAATATATTAAAACAATTGTATGTAAAAATGAAAATAAGAAGGAAAAATACATATAAATACAAGTGTCTTATTATCTTAAGTGAAAATTAATTACCCTAAAAAATGAAACCTTGAAATAAAATTAAATCCATGATTCCCACAAATGATAAATCATGGAAATCCATGGCTGAATGCTAGAACAAAATGAGAGCTATAATGAAAGAGAATTATATGTTAGGGAAATTTCTTTTATCCTTTTTTACATAACCAAATAGAAGATGATTATCCATGTTATTCCAAAATAAATTCAAAATGTTTCCATTTTAACGGAATTTATGGTGAAACATACATTCAGGGGATACACAATATAAGAAGTCTTGTTGAAGTTTCATAGCTATAGAAAGATATCCACTTTGGAGACCATTAAATTTGATTGCATTCATGATGTTTCCCTGACACATTACAACTCATGTCAACCACAACATTGTAGTTTATACTATCCATCATAATTAGGAAGAGTATAGATTATCACATTAGGGGGATATGAATCTTATAATTCCAAACACATTTCTTTTAAAAGAAAAAGTGTCTAAATACCAAAATTCTATATAACTAACAAAACAGATACTGATATTATAGTGGGTTAAAGAACTCTGATATTATATTACATCATGCCACAGATATATATAATTTATTCATTAATAATCTGTGTCTAGATGAATAAGATTCAAATGATTTTTTGATTTTAGAAGACAGAATATTGAACATTGATGTTTATCTTCCATGAGTTATAATGATTATTCTCTCCTAAATCATTATAATAAAACATTTCTAAATACAAAATGACAAATTAATTATTAGATATATTATAGAAAACAATTAAAGGGGATAAACTGACTGTTATATTAAATTTGACTAATCTTTTTTTTTTGTGATATACATAGAAAGTAAATAAAATTAAAAAGTTGCCCAAAAAACATTGAAAGAACACTTTTTGTTGGTCTCACTTAATGAATATTTTATAGATAACTTTTTAGTTCTACAATAGTGCCTCTTATTTTCTACATCGATCATGGATCATGTGAACATATAGATGACTAATGTTTGAGTCATTGATTGGAGAAATTATTTCCGATATTCTCTCGAGTAACTCATGGTATTATTTTAGTACATAAGAAAATAATTGAATAATATGAAAAGTAAAGGAGATTAATGTGAGTGTTTCTTTTCCCAAAGAGCTACTATTTGAATTTATTATCAATAAGGGTGAGATGATTATTGAATTTAATATTGGAATTACAATTGAAAAATATTTAAAGGGGGGTTATTGATGATTATAAATGAACTACAATGAATAGATCTATTCTTATTTTCAATGGTAGTCAATAAGGATTAATTTAAACATGTACTAAATTAATAAAATATTAAATAAGATGAAAAATATATACATAATGTTATTCTATATAGAATTAATTCAAATGTTTTATAGATATAGTGAAGTGGAGTATGAATATCTAATGATTGTTTTAGTTGATCTTATACTTTAATCTATGAAAGATGATATGGTTACAAAGAACACTATCATGTGCACCTGGATAAAGAAGGAACATTGTCTATATGTTACAAGGATAGTTGGGAAACTAACAAAATAATCTAAAGATACAATCATGGGAGTTACAAGGAAAATGATGAATGATGTTTTAGGGATGAAAATAGTTTACTTTGAGTAAAAAATATCTTTTTTACAATAAATGTTTTTTCCCAAACCAAAGATAACACATTTTGAGGACTCTTTAGATGGGTTTCTATAAGAACCCAATGATGTATAGAATAGAAGTCTAGGGTATTGAATCTTAATAAGTGTATAATAATATTAATAAACATTTAAATATAATTGAGTTTGTAAGGTTTATGAATGTATTCATAAATTTGAATCTGGTTTCATAATAATAAAATTTAAAATTATGATTATATTGACTATTCGAATAAGAATGATTATCCATTACAAAACTTCTTCTATATAATTATTAGATAAAGGAATATACATTAAAAAATAGATTAAGTGTTTGATGATTTATGATGTTTTACTACTAGAGGGTATGATTTGTATTATATGAAGTAATTTAATCCGAAGATTGGTCAACATATAAAAATAAATTCTGGGATATCATAATGTTTCATACATTATATCAGATGACTTGACAATTTTGTTTTATTAAATGGCATATCAATGTGTGTTGAGAATAAAAAATCATTTAAGCTATGTTTAATATGAAAAAATCAATGGTAATGGATGTTTTGAAGGAAAATTAAATTTATTAGAATTTTTCATGCAGAGCTAGAATAAGAAATAAACATTTCATTAATAATAAAGGATGAGATTAGAAAAAATCTAATTTGTACATAACTAGTATTTTAATTTTTGTTGAAATGATAAAAAAATTTATATTAGTATGTGTTCGAGGTTTTTACAAACCAAAAAAGTAAAAAAATTTGGATGGGTGAACATTGAGATGTCTAGAAGATAAAGAAGGATGACAAATTAGAAATTAATAAGTATGGTTTGTGCACATCATTCAATGAAATAGAGAAGACAAGAGAGGAAGTAAAAAACAATAAAATATAGTTGTGGAGTATTGGAATTCAAGGAAATATGTAATGGTAATGAGAATTTATTGAACTAAACCTGATATTTTGGGAATATTAAATATTCTCTTTATTGATTAAAAGGATAAGGTGTTGAAAAATTTTAGGAATCCGAGTTGTGATGAAATAAATAACATCAGAGGCCCATCACCAAATGATAAAACAGATAATAAGTGACTACTGATGGATTTGTGGATATGAGGGAAGAACATTGAAAAACCTATATTAGGAAATGATTTAAATTGATTTTACTCTTGGAGGAGATTAATATTTTTTTTGAAATAAGCATACTTTACGTTATAAAATATTTTGAAAAGATGATTAAATGAATGTTTAGATAAGATAATGATAGATAGACTATAATATGATAAAATGATATGATTGAAATATGAGATGATCATAGGTTGAGATGAAAAATATAGAGTTTAATAAAAGTTTTAGATAAGTATAATATCATTAAATATTCATAACTTAGAGTTTTTTTAGATTCAAAGGCTTTGAATGGCCAGGTGTTGCTAAAAGATGGAAAAACTGGATGTGGAGTGGAGTGATGTGTATGGAAGTTAGACATTAAGAATATTCCAGATGATTTCACATAAAAAATATGTAAATTAAATGTCAATGAGACAATGTAAATATGTTCAATCAATGATAAAGAACATATGTACACAAACATGTGATTCTCTGACAGATTTGTGGGTGTCTGGATGGATTATTATATGTTTTGATGAGGATTTCATGTATTCTGATCTTGACACCTTTAGAACATATTGAATGTAGTTGAATGAAAAACCGATGATGTATAAATTTCGAATTGTAAAATACATTATGAAAATTTATTTATGTGTGTTTGTTTATATGTATGGAGGAATAAATTCATGGTTATTTGTTTGCGATTAGAAATTGAGAGGAGTAAATAGATAATTTGAAGAAGCACTATATGAATCATTAATTGAGATAAAGAGTTATAGGTGATAAAAAATTATATGATGATGTTCCTCTAACTCCTCAACCTAGATCACTCTATGAATAGTAATCATATTAGTTATACACCTAACATTAGATGTGCCTTCCCAAATACATGAGGTTTTTGACTTACAGTAGGGATAAAAAGAGGTAGCATGGGGAGCCTATAACCATTGTAGAATAATGATGAATAGATTCATAAATAAATAAATATAATCTATATGAAAAAATAGTAGTGGGAATAACAAATATAAACTTTCCTAATAATAAATTAAATACAATAAAGGCCTAGACATCCATGTCATATATACAACAACATACCACCCACTATGTTGGTCACATGTATATACCCTAAAAACAAGAAAAGGTTTATAAAAAAACATGGATCCATAAAACATGTCAATATCTTATCACATTAGATATTTCCCACTCAACCATGCTACACCAAGCCACAACCCATCCTATGTCCACAACAAACATGTTTGAACAACTTTGGTGCACTTGAGAAATGGAATCCCATGTTCGGTGTGATTGTAAAACTCATTTTGAAAACACCCACATATCCCTATACTAACTAAAACATTCTATAACATGTTCATGTGACATTACCACATTAAAAAATTGTAAAATAGAAAATAAATAAACAAATACTCCTTACCTACATCAACCTAATGATCAAATGTTTCTAAGCATACCACTATGACAGTGCCTCTGTAGTATCGCAATTTATCCATGGTAACAAACTTATTGCCAAAGAAATGCCCAAAAAAAATAACCCTCTATACATAAGTCAATAATCTTGATTGACTATACCTACTTCATTCATTTCCAATGTATTTCTATATATGAGTATCACCATGGGGTAACCTCTATATATTCCTTGTGGATCCCAAGCTCATGCATCCATCATGATGTTTACCGATCATTGGGGAACCTCTAAGAAATCCCTCATCCCCAAGGTTCATGTGGAACCCCATAGTAGTACGTGGGAATTCTCAATGTGAATTAAATAAATGATTACTAAGAGTGGGATGTGTTAAAGGATCCTATAAATCAAGGAATTAATGATTCCAGGTTGAACAAGTAAATAAAATGGAATACCCTCCTAGTATCTGATATAAAATATCTAGCACATCCAATATCACATGGATCCTCAACCAAACAATTACAGGTGAATCCCCCAAATCCTATGGGGTATATTATGAATCAGTCAAAGAGATCCAACAAAATGAAACCTAATATTTATAGCATATGGTATTAAAAATATAAACCAACCAGAAACCTCGCAATACCGTTCAAATCCCAAGAACTGTGGGAATTCACAATGGTCTACCAGTATCACAATTCAATTACCTGCACCTCTGAATTAAAATATCCATCATAGTATCAATAGAATCGTGTCTATCTCAAGGATTACAAAATTCATAAAATCATATATACTTGATTTTGGATCTTTGCTACTACCTATAGGAATCCACTATTTCACCTACCATATATATGGATTCTACAGAAGATAAGTATACAAACCCAAATAATTTCTCACACTAGATCCCAACATTTCATACATCTCAAGGTATCATCCATCAAATCAATTGATTCCTATGAATCTCAGTCAATCACATTTTCCCTAGACCAATGATTAATTTATAGGTATCCTTAATAATAAATAAATTGAAATCACAAATATAAATCAAAATAAGAATCCCTGGAGTTATATTTGAATACCCAGTCCAATCATCATCATCTTTAGACCCAACAACCTTACACATCAGTTAAGGTTCAAAGGTGACTCCCACAACCATCTCTATCCATATACATACATTCCCGGACACGGTTGATCAGTCATCGGGGAACCTACTAGGGTCCCAAAGCTAACAACTTAGTAGTGGATCCCTTACGTGGGACCTCATACTTATACTGGGTCTCAAGTCGACACTCAATTATCTCAGGATGTTGTGTCCCATAATATCCTTAACGTGGTAGCATGAGATTGATGGATATATAGGGCAAGTCATATAATAAAACAACTAATAGATGGAAGTTGTACCATTTCATTCCTCAATGTTTCACTCAATACGTTAACTCACCCAACCAACTTCGATTTCAATTTATAACACAGAAGCAAACCATAGGGTGGTTGTATAAAAGGCCACCTAATTAATGGTCATTACCTAGACCATCATGGAATTATGCATATTTCTTGATTGGAAGGTCCCATCATATCCCATGTATCTCTGTAAGGTCTAATAGAACTCATTTATTGAATTTAATAATATATTTAATTATAGTTCTCTGATTATATTATTAAATTAACTCAATTTTTTAGGTTGTAATCATATGTGGAGAGGCCACACTTCAAAAATAATAAACATTAAATGTGCAATATAATATAGGGTGAGTACCAAGACCACCTAACTTTTCATAATCATTCCAAATTTATTTCCAAAGGTATAGATTTCAATCATGGTGTGTCAATGTCTATGCATGCTCAACGAAACCCAATCTATCCACCATGGATCCTAAGTCAATACAAATTATTAATTATTAATTAAATATACCAATTACAATTAATTAATTCATTAAATTACAACTCAATAAAATTACATATAACTCACCTATCTTTAGTCCCACATCTAAACCTTAAGACATTGTATACCCCCCCCCCTCGGTATAACCTTACATTAAAACTAATCCAAATCTACAATATTTGACACTAAAAATATTAAAAAGTTAATATAAATTATAGAAACACTAATAAATTATAAAATAGTGATATTCATAGTTAATTATCTATGTAAACAAGTAGAGATTGAGTCTTGGGAACATCTCATTATAAACAGAAGGGAATCCTTGTCTCATATTGCATATTCTACCAAGCTCAAATGTGAACGAAACAAAAGATTTATTGAGGATAAGATAAACATTATAATTGAGAGATGTGGAAACCAATTATGGATGACCGAGGGTGATATAGACCTTGAATAACATGATGAATACTAAAATACACAATTATGATTAAAAAACAAGAGGGAGAAAGGTATTCATACCCCAATCCCATGTTTCGTAAATAGTAAAAAGGAATGTGGATTTCCTAATAAAACATTGGTGACATTTTGATAAATTCCCAACTAAAAAATAACCCACTAGTTAGCTAGTAGCTTCTATTGTTTCATGTAATAAACCAATCGGTCACTTGACCAGTCCCACTACTCAACTGAGCCATAGGGCACCCTTTGAAACTGCAATATATTTCTAAATAAAAATAGTTTTAGGTTCCATTCTTCTATTGTTTAGATCCAAATAACAATTCAAAATTCTTCTCATCCACCAAATTAATAGTAAAAAATAAAATGAAATTATCAAGATTGTATAAATATGAGGCCTTAAAAACTGTCCACAAAAACACTTCTCATCACTAAGAAGTCCCGGTGATTACTCTATAGCACAACATGATATACATTTATCTCCAATCCAAATTAAAATGCCCAAATTCCATATACAATTCTCCAAAATTATATTCTAAAGCATCACCTCAAAATCATTTCGCATAAGTCACCAAACCATAAACCATAACTCATAACCATTACTTATATTTCAGGAAGAAAAAATCCTGAGTCTATCTATAAAAAACATAATCATGTATTCATAAAATTATACATTTTCCTTATGGTGTTCCCCATCAATGGTGTTAACTCATATGGTCCAATTATAATGTTTTGGAACCTCTACCATAGCAAAACTGTACCCACAATTCATTGACACACGTAATTTGTGTTCCATATTAACACACGAAAATATATGTGAAACCCCCTATCTAATATATGTGCTTATTTACTTTGTAAAATTACAAAATAAATGAATGAAACTCCATTATCTTTTACCTGCATGATCATATTAATGTTTTCAAAAAAAATATTGAAACAAACTCTTTACATACAATTCATCAAACTCAAAGTATTTTTTGGATATCAATATCCAAAATCCTATAAAACCACAATTTAGGGTCCCTACATCCAACCTACATAAAAATGATCAAATCCTACCCCAAACGCATTATAGATCTATCTGGTCATGAAACTATTTATCCTAAATGAATCATATGATTGTATAAGAACACTCACCAAAATACATACCTAATTCATGGAAAGAATCATTCTTTAGAACCTCAAACATCCAAAACCATTGTCATACACTACCACCACCACTAAGACATCATTGATTTACGAAACCTCTGATCCCTTTAAATTCCTCCGTAATCTTGACACCAATGCTCAGTATAAACCAACCATCAAATCAACATCCCTGTACTGAATTCCTTGAATTATACAAACATGAATATAATTCATTAAACACCAGTATTAGAATTCCTAAATGATCATCCAATGACTAATCCAATATTCCCACAACCATCTCACATAAGATCCATATTCCAATGATCGACATCCTTCTCCCAACCAAAGGACTATTTTTATCATCTCTATACTGAATCAATATCTAAATCACCACATCCCCCCTCTCTATTCGTCAATGCACAATAGTATTGGATGTGGTTGTCCCATTTTAACATGAGAAACATCAATACATCAAATACCACCCATCCCTCACTTCCAAGAAGGACACTCATTAAATTTGGAAATATTTGACCTATAAGGAGGGAAGTTCCCTCAAACAGCCATATATACACTCCATGTCATATAGGTTACACAAACCACTCCCTGAACACCACCTCAATAGGTTCAAATAATGTATTCATGACTCTCCTTTTGATCCACGACCATTTCACCCCTGGTTTACATGCCATTAACCACTCTTAGTTAAACATTTATGCCTAACTAGATCCATTTCGAAAATATCATCTACCATTAATGTATATTCCAAATTCCTCCCAAATAACAATTTTATCATACATATAATAATCAAATAATAACTCATTGATTGAGAAATTACACATGATAATTCACTGATTTTCATTTTAAACTGGAAAATGTGTAATAAAAATGTATCATTCACATCTCATCCTACATAGTTGGTGTGGAATATTATACCACCCAGTCCTTCACTTGAATTAAATCTCCGAAAAGTTATAAATTATTATAATATATTTAACATTCTTCATGACATATCAACTCAGCAAGCTGGGTTCACTCATAGAACTCTTCCTCAAAATTTTTCACTTCACTCATTCTGAGTTCCATCTATTTACCACCCATTCATCAATGAAATTCCAAAGAAAAATTTCCTAACTTCATGAAAACAATTTACTCTAGGTGGATTACACTCCATAAACCAATACTCAGGTGTTTTCCATGTAAAATACCTGTTAAAAATTACTATTCATATATCATTTTCTTAGTTTCAATTGACATGCTTCATCCCAATATAAGTGTACAACCATACTCACAACCTATGTAGGAACCAATAATCCTTTTCTAACCAATTATGTGGGTTTATGTAAATCAGTATAAGGATCTAAAATACAAAATACTGATTTATAATCTATTCTCTCTAGGTCTCCCACCTAGCCCAACTAGTCAATTATTTCATCAGGGTCAACTCATGTGAAACATCTCTTATTCTCATCCACAACCTATATGAAATGTCACATTTCAAACAACCTCTCAATGGTCTCACCATAAAATAACTTCACATTCCATCGCAACAGCCAAACATTGAGCTTATTCCAATATGTATTTATACACAAGACTACTCCCTCTAGAATCACAACTCACCCAAGTTCATACAGGTAACAAAAATGTCCTGTAAAATATATTCCAATGAGTAATAAAAATGTGGTTTGATTAGATTAAATTTCATTCAATGATATATGGGAAAAAATATAGTTTATTATTGAAACATCAAATAACCAAACTTACCAAGAACATTCAAAAGGCATACGCCATTAGAAATTTGTACCAATGGAACCCACAACCACTCTCTCGGTTAAGTAAAATCACATTCAAATATATATAGTAAATTACCACATTGTTTGTAACTAGATCTTTAGATAAATAAACCTACATAGTAATCATCCATAAGGGTTCATTTCATAGAAATTTAATTCCTCTACTTATACATTAGAATCGCTATCTATCTCCTACTATTTTGACTATAACAACATCATCACCATCGATCATCTCAACATAGGACCAATAAGACCTTCCCCAAAGTAAAATATATATTCTAGTTAGCAAAATTACATACTATTAAACGATTTATTTATATGAGAAAACATCATTTGAGTATTATATAACACATAAGATAATAAAGCATTGGTCTTCAGTAAAAACAGTCACACTATAAATCTTATATCATTTGATTCGTATGTGCTTGACATGACGCATGAAGTAAAAGTTACAACTACAAGAAAAGATTCTAAATTAAATTTAATTTAATATTGATATTGTGGAATGATCCATAAGATAATATCCAACAAATAATAATTATCAAAACATATTTTATCCAATATAGGTGAAAATCACAATATCTATAACAATGAAAACCAAGAACATTTATCAAGTACCCATGGTAAAATGGACTTTAACTGAAAATGGTTTTTTAATGCATGAATATGTTTTCCATCACAAGGTATGAAACATTAATACATATCTAATATACAATTCCATAAATAGAATGACAAAAATAAAAATAAGAACTGATTTGAATTTTCAATTCCTTGTAATTTCTCAATCTATGATAATTAAGAATACTGGTTCACCACCTATCCTCTTGAGAACCTCCCCAAATTCCAAAGGTTACTGACTAATATTAAAGGTTTATGGATGTACCATAATAAGGCTATACCACCTATATCAAGGTGAACAATAGACTATTAAAAACATGAACACTATTAATTAAAATAACTAAATGTGAATAATATAAATATACATAAATCTAATAAAAAATTAAATTTCATAATTGAACAAACATCCATTCCATATATAAAAAATATGATTCTTCAATGGTATAGTCTAATATATATATACTACTGAAAAAGAAATAATAGAGAAGGATGCTAGGTTCTGCTAAAAATTGATTCCATGAAACATCTTAAAAATCTATGTCATATAAACCATCCAGCTCGACCACACTATATAAGTCTATAACCCAACCTACACCAAAAACAACCCTATGAATAACACTGAGGTTACCATGTGAAAATTGAATCCCATGTAGGGTGTGAGTATAAACTCAATCTGGTAATATTAATGTAGTCTGACACTAACCATCATATAATGTAATGTATGAAAGTAACATGACCAGTTGGAATAAATTGAGTAAAATTATTATAACAATTAAATTAATAAATACTTAATTAATTATTTTTATGTATACTAAAATTTCATTATGAATATAGAGTGACTTATTCTCTATAGTATCACCACTTCACTATGGTTTCACACATATATCATAGGTCATGACTAAAACCCCTCGTAAATCCATTGTTCGATGACCCTGATAAAACGTACCTACTTGGACCAGTGTTGGAGTTTCTCTAAGAATGCATATCACCTAAGTGGAAAATATATCTACACACCTATGATAACATTCTCATGAATCCCTCATGAAGAGTAGTTGTCCTTAGTGAATCACTAAGAATCCATTATCTGATAACCATAAGGCTGAACTCTATGGTAGTACCTTGGAATTACTAATGTCATGTTAATAAATTATCCATAGTTGTTGGAAGACTAT
Source organism: Viscum album (assembly GCA_963277665.1). Taxonomy (NCBI): domain Eukaryota; kingdom Viridiplantae; phylum Streptophyta; class Magnoliopsida; order Santalales; family Viscaceae; genus Viscum; species Viscum album. Next base: position 67,326,299 of record OY728126.1, read on the forward strand.
AGAAATAATATATGTCTGGGCCTGACTGGTTCCAAGAATATATAGGTAACTTAAGGGGATACTGAACTTAGATATCATCATCAATATCACTAGAATCTAATATTTTGCGCCTCCTTAGTGGAACTATCACTGATGTATACACATATTTTTTTGGGGTATTCTAAGCATCAATCAGGGAGATCAAACTGTCACCCTTAGTATTTAAAATATTTATTTTCTAGGATATAATTCAACCTAAAACCTCGTACCACCATTCAAATCCTTTTCATCATGAGAATTCACAATGGTCTATTTCAATCACCATTTGAAACCTGAAAACTGGTAATTTGAAATGGAACCACTATATCAAAATAATCTCTTCCGTACTGGGAATTTCTCTTTGTCCACAATCATGTAACACATTTTTGGATCCTACATATAATGTATAGGAATACAATCATTCATTAACAATATATATGGATTCTAGTTGGTGTAGTAATCGATCCCAAAATAATCTATTAGACTGGATCCATACATACCAAGCATCAGTGGGATGCATCCATCACATCTAGAGATTCCCATACATACAAAAAAGATAGATATAGGACAGAACATACAACCAATTATTAGTAATCTTGGGTAATCGCATACATTAATGGATAACTATAAATCAAAATAAATATACCATAAGGAATGGTTTAATTCTCATTTTTGTTATTATATTCAAAACCCCAACGGACATACATGTTTGTTCATGTGTATGGGTGAAACAAAAAGTCAGCTATATCTATATCAATACATACCCGATTAGCGTTAGTTAGTTATTAGGGCACATACTGGGGTCCCCTAGGATTCAACAGAGCATAGAAAAAATCACATGGATTATCAATCCAGAACATGGTCCTAGGTATACACATGAAATTATATCCCATGATATCATTAACCAGATATCATGAAATTTATGACAACATGGGGTCTTCCATACAAGACAACACTCGGGATATGTTACATAAAAATTATCATTCATCAAGGTATCACACAGTCGTATCACTCACCATACACATGTAAAATACAATTTCAAGAAAAGAATCACCCTCTTGGAGTCTGGGTATCAAAGTCCACCTAATCAATGATCACAACCCCCACCATCAATGGATGAAGAATTTAGACATATTATAAGGGATTGATGTGTACCTTAGCACTCTATAAGGTATAATTGATATCATTAATATAATAATTTTTTTAATTAATTAGATACCTTTTTTTATCTTAGTCTATTAACTCAGTTACAATGTTATTCACCCTTCAGGGTGAGACCTCAGGTCACAATGCATCAATAATAAACCTATAGTATACAATAGGGTGAGTACTATGAAAACATATATTTTTAGTTGATTTTACAATTTTTTTCCAATGGATAGAAGCTCCTCCAAGGCCCAAAAATGTTTATCCTTGATTTGTTGAACCTATGTTAACTAGTTAGGCCCCTATAAAAAGATAAAATTAGATAATTAATAAATTGTAGCAATTTACATTCAATTAATTAATTCAAATACAAATCATCATAATGCTAGATAACCCAATGAAATTTATTTACCTATCTTATCCGGAATCCATACGACACATGCCACACGTGGTACACCACTACATCTAAGTCATGCACAACCTAAAACCTGGAAGAGTAAAAATAATAACATTATTATTTAAAATTTGGTAAAAGACTATGAAATTATAAATCAATGACATATTTTTTAAATTGGTGAGTAACTAAATGAAAATGGTTCATTGGGATTCACATATCAAAATTTTATAGGAAACTCTGTCCCACTCAATTGATTCCACCGTTATCTTGTGGAATCAATAATAAAACTAAATCTGATATAAGTATAAAATTAGAAATAATGAAAGAGAATACCAATGTATAATGAAAATGAATGATAAATACCTCAAATCACTTGGAGAAGTCTTAAAAACACCCCTACCTAAAGGGGGGATATATGTATAAATGGGTTTCAACCCTCTAAACATGCACCATAAATTGTGATGAGGAAGGGATTTCCCCTTAAAACATTCAAGGGATGAATTTGAAAAAAAAATGCATAAAATTAAACCATCAGATAACCAATGGTATCTCTAATAAATGGGGTTATACTGGTCAAAAAATGGTTACCTATTGGTTTCTGATATTTTTTCAATAACCCGGTCTGGACCTGTCCTCTTTTGTGGATGACTTAATCCCCCAGTCCCTATTCCAAACCAAAATAAACCTAAAAATACACAACATTTGGGGACCATACATCCAGAATTTAATTTTTATTCAAAAAAAAATTTCCTCCAAACAGAAATATAACATTTTATTGATATTCTCATGTGTGCTTGGAAATGAGGGCTTAAAACACTAGTGAAAAGGTTCTAAGAATTAGCGTAAAAAATAAACCTAGAGAACAACATCAAGTGGATACCAGTATATTATATTGATATTGATGTGTATGATATTATGAGAGATTAGGAAATTCTGATTATAGATAACAGAGTATATTATTGATTTTGAAAATACCCAACCTACAAGGAACCCTTTTCAATTGAAGTGATTTGATCACACGAACACATTGTATACAATGCTATTTTAAGATATAGTGACTATCAAAGAGCAATCCGACAGAGATGAGCACGCATGTGGATCTACGTCACTAGTTTTTCCCCTCTACATCCTTCTAATCCTCTGTCTCGGGCTGACTGTTGTTCTCTCCCCAACACATTTGGTTGATGAGTTCATGCCATGAGGGCTCTTCCAGTGGCGGCATCGTGCGGGTACAACATCCTCGATGAACCTCATCAGTGGTTGTCCTTCTTCTCCCACTATCCTTTGAACTATCATGAGTTCCCCATGGCCTCACAATGTTTCTCTAGGGTGTGAGGTCAAGTTTCTACAGGTTGGGGGTTTCCGTCTCATTTCATGTCATCTTCTGGAATGTAGGGAGGATATGGTCTTCGAGTCTGATTGTGAAGGCGGCGACTGGATCTGGATCTCCTTCTCTGGCTTGCGGAGGGGACTTCTTCCAGTGATATGGGGTTCAAGGGGTTCATTTTTCTATACTCATTTGTGTTTTTGAAATTTATTTTTTATTATTCAGTTTTGGTTATTTTGTTGTCTTGGTGGCACATGGTGCTGATGATGTTGAGAACCAACGTTGGTTCCTGTAAACGGTGATGGATTTTTGGTGTTCAGAATTTTGGTTTGGGGTGATTTGTGCTAAACCGTATAGCTAGAAGCCAATTTTTGTCAAGATGTTCAGATTTGAAATGGGATCAGTAGATTTTTGTGCAGTTGATTGTGTAATTTTCATCAAAGACCATATTGATTTAATGTTGAACATGATTCGAAGCTGGTTTGTTGTGTGCACCAAGTTAGTGATCTCACATAGTAGTGATGCCATGATAATGGTGGTATGGTATCTTGACAATGGTGATATTCTGGATGTGATGTTGGCTTTTTTTTCAGAATGTTGTGGCTCAAGGGATTCTATATTATTTTCATTGAAAAATATTATTTAGATGAGGTTTAGGGCAAAGAAGTTTTGTTGTTTCATGGATTTTTAGAATCAGAAGGTTGAGAAGGTATGGCTTTGGCCATCGGTACCATGCCCATGCTCTTTGGCATGGGTCAGCTAGTCATGCTGTGATGAGACAATGGAAGTTAGACTTTATGGTTTTTAGTTACCAGGAGGAGCTTCTATTTTCTGGTGAGATTTTTTTTTGAACTTGCGTTTTGGTATTTTGGAGAGTTTTTTGGTTTTTATGTCTTGATGTCATGGGTTCTCACATTCCCTTAAAATGTTTGGTAATAAAAAATGTAATTTACAACTATCATAGAGTAAAACTTTATCACATAATGATAGGTTATCACATCATTCACCTGTAAAAAAATATATTCCCCTACTCAGGTCAAGATAATTTATAATGAAAAAATGAACTGACTATAATGTGCCAAAAATATGCCTGAGACAACCACTATGTCACACTAAGACATAGTATGTACCAAACCAGATGTAAAATTTTTATTAAAATACATGTCTAAAAATAATCACAGGAAACCAAAGAAATGATCATATGTAGTTAATATTTACATTAGATATAGTCCCCAACCTAAAACATTACATAATATTGAATTATGTAAATATTTCACATTGAGAATCTTTTCAGGTATAGGTTTTTAGAGAATTATCCATAACTATTACATTACATCTCAAAATTACACGGTAGATACTTCTACTATATCAAAAAATTTCACAATATTCAAACTCCATAAATTAAACAATAGTTCCTTTCTTGATATAAACATTCTTGAATTCATCTAGTCATTTAGCAATCTTTATACCTTATGAAAAACATTTCAAAAACACTGGATGAGAATATGAAGATCAATAATGGTTATAAAACAAGAAAAGATCACATTAGTCCATCAATAAATAAAAGACAATGAAATCATAATTTCCAATCATAAAACATAATATATCTAACATAACTCATCAAATCATATGATTTGTGAATATCAAAAATAAATAAAAAATCCTAAAAACTTTTGGCATCCAAAACATACTTACATTGTAGCTTTCACAGCTACATAGTGAGTTATGTTTTGAATACCCATCATAGTATATTCATAAATATCTTAATAGAAACATTAACGTTTACATTCATTGCATTACCCAAGTTACTGGAGAGATATCTCATGATCACCCATGGTGAGGCCAGAGGTCATCACGGCCCTCAAAATTACATTTATTACTCCTACACTAGCACAGTGGTGCAGGGTCGAACCACAGAGAAGGCAAACGAGTGACTTCTAAGGTTTTAAAACTAAAACCTCACTGTTTTCAGTAGTGAGGGATCCATCTTTTTACTTTTTATAATTTTTTTTATTTTATTGATTATATAGAAACAAGATGATGAAACTAGATTTTCTAACAAAGAAACTAAAGTTATACTAATTACTGTTAAACTAAGAGTAATACAGTATACTAGTATAAAGCAGCAAGACAAAGAAGGAAGATCATATAAGTACTCAAAGGAATTCTAAATTATTGGTTCGAATGGATGTTCTCCCCATAGCTCACAATCGAATCACACTTCAAGAAAATATGATGAATTTCCCTCTCCAGGAAACTCAACAGACAAATGACTATGTCTTGGAGTTCGCCACACCAAAACTCAACCAAACTGCAAAGTAGTTTTAAAAGGTAACTTTTGGAAATAAACTCACCATAAATCTCCAAAGTTAATGACATTAATGTTCTGAAAAAATCCTTCAAAAAAACCTCACCAGTTGAAATTGAATAATGAAATTGAAAATATTGAAGTGTGAACGATCAAATATTAGAAACAGAATCAATCTCGCCAACTGATTCTAATTTCGTAAAAAGATAAGCATACGAAGATTTAAAAATCATAACCAGAAGGTTTTAAAACTCCCAAGTTTAGAAAGTTCAATCTATGATCATATTGATTCAAGAAGTGTAAAACATCCAAGAACAAAGTACAAAAAAATAAGGAAAGAGGGAAGATGTACTCCCCAAGTACTGCTCTGAACTCGGGCTCCTTGGTCTCCTGCTCATTTCCAGTGCTGCTCCCAGGAGTCTCCGCTCTCCCGGGTAAATGTATGAATGTCTTCATCAATCAATGTGTTGCCCTCGAATCTGAATGGAAGAATCGCCCAAAAACGCTGCTTGTTCTGCTTAAGTACTCTCTGTCATCCACTACACGTCACCGCTCAATCTTCGCCGACTTCAAAAGTTCATTACCAGCGCACAGCAAAATGTGAATTTTTTCGTGACCGACACGTCGCGCAATCTTTTCTCACGTAACTAACTTCGGCTGAGTTAGTTGCATGCACCTCGACGCGTTTAAGTACCTTTAATGAACCTTCAAAATAAAATAGAATAGAAAAATAAATAAATGAGATGCAAAGAAAAATAATTATTTTTAAAGTAAATTGTTATACTACTCATTACAAATTAACTTTAGTTAATTGATAATTACTTACTTAACAAAACTAAGGTAAAACGTAAGTTATTAAAAAGTTATTAATTTAACAAAGTTAATAAAATAATTACTAAATTATTATTTTTATTATTTTTAACTAAGTTATTAAAAATTATGAGCATAAATAATTAAGTTAATAATTTAAATTAATAATTTAATTATTTATGCTCATAATTTTTAATAACATAGTTAAAAATAATAAAATTAATAATTTAGTAATTATTTTATTAACTTAGTTAAATTAATAACTTTTTAATAACTTACGTTTTACCTTAGTTTTGTTAATTAAGTAATTATCAATTAACTAAAGTTAATTTTTAATGAGTAGTATAACAATTTACTTTAAAAATAATTATTTTTCTTTGCATCTCATTTATTTATTTTTCTATTCTATTTTATTTTGCACATTCATTAAAGGGACTTAAACGCGTCGACGTGCATGAAACTAACTCAGCCGAAGTTAGTTACGTGAGAAAATATTGCGCGACGTGTCGGTCGCGAAAAAATGCACATTTTGCGGTGCGCTGGTAATGAACTTTTGAAGTCGGCGGAGATTGAGCGGTGACGTGTAGTGGATGACAGAGAGTACATAAGCAGAACAAGCAGCGTTTTTAGGCGATTCTTCCATTCGGATTCGAGGGAAACACATTGATTGACGAAGACATTCATACATTTACCCGGGAGAGCGGAGACTCCTGGGAGCAGCACTGGAAACGAGCAGGAGACCAAGGAGCCCGAGTTCAGAGCAGTACTTTGGGAGTACATCTTCCCTCTTTCCTTATTTTTTTGTACTCTGTTCTTGGATGTTTTACACTTATAGAATCATTATGATCATAGATTGAACTTTCTAAACTTGGGAGTTTTAAAACCTTCTGGTTATGATTTTTAAATCTTCATATGCTTATCTTTTTATGAAATTAGAATCAGTTGGCGAGATTGATTCTGTTTCTAATATTTGATCGTTCACACTTCAATATTTTCAATTTCATTATTCAATTTCAACTGGCGAGGTTGTTTTTGAATGCTTTTTTCAGAACATTAATGTCATTAACTTTAGATATTTATGGTGAGTTTATTTCCAAAAGTTACCTTTTAAAACTACTTTGCAGTTTGGTTGAGTTTTGGTGTGGCGAACTCCAAGACATAGTCATTTGTCTGTTGAGTTTCCTGGCGAGGGAAATTCATCAGATTTTCTTGAAGTGTGATTCGATTGTGAGCTATGGGGAGAACATCCATTCGAACCAATAATTTAGAATTCCTTTGAGTACTTACATGATCTTGCTTCTTTGTCTTGCTGCTTTATACTAGTATACTGTATTACTCTTAGTTTAACAGTAATTAGTATAACTTTAGTTTCTTTGTTAGAAAATCTAGTTTCATCATCTTGTTTCTATATAATCAATAAAATAAAAAAAATTATAAAAAGTAAAAAGATGGATCTCTCACTACTGACAATAGTGAGGTTTTAGTTTTAAAACCATAGAAGTCACTCGTCTGCCTTCTCTGTGGTTCGACCCTGCACCACTGTGCTAGTGTAGGAGTAATAAATGTAATTTTGAGGGCCGTGACGACCTCTGGCCTCACCAAAATTTGGCGCCGTTGCCGGGGAAGGCACGCACCGAGAGTCTATGGTTTAAAAAAACACACAAAACCACACAAAAAAACACAAAAAAAAATGATTTAAAAAAAACTACTTTGAACTGTATCTGCTACTTTTGTTGTTTTGAAAGGAAAAATCTGCTTCACAGAGAACTGTTGTGCGTTTAAGCTCATTAAATTTTGAATTAAAAATGGATGTTAATCAGAATTGGAATCAACCGGGACCTAACTGTGTTTGTTGTGGTGATTATGGACATACTGCTTGGCAGTGTGTCTATAACCAGCCACAACAAGATGTTTACACTGATGAAAATGAACAATGTGAGTTTAGTCCTATCACCCTAGCTAAAATTGGATTAATTGATTCCAAACTAGATGCTAGGGTGGAACAAATTAATAATTGGTTTACTCAAACCCATGAGATTCAACTTAGAGATTCACAAGAGCGAGATCAAAGAATGAAAAGAATAGAAACCATGCTCATGGAATTGCAACAAAGGGTTAAAGAACAAGAAGTATTTGAAGAAAAGGTAAAAGAAAATGTTTACAAAAGATTTGAAAATCAAGTGGAACTAGAAAGTGATAATGAAACTGGACAAAAACCCATTCACTTTGAAAAATACGACTCTGTTGAACTAAATCTGGAAATAACCAACTCTCTAAATAAAGAACAAGTCATTGAAAATCCAATAAAGAACTTTAATGGAATCGAGTTGGACAATTTTGAAGATGAATTGAAACAGATTAAAAAGATAGCCCAGTTCTTTTCATAATTCCTACACTTGAGAAAAATCACTGTTTTAGAAGCTTTGAGAATGAAGTCACTCGGGTTGAAGATATACTTGAAACTAGAAACTTGAATGTTAAAAAATTGTCACCCAATCTTTCTGAAATTCTGAAAAATGAGCCTGAAATTGAAATTGGGAACACTTTGGAAGAGAACCTTAAGCTGGATAACATAGAATCTAATTTTTTTGAACCTCAACTGAAAACTTCTCTTCCATGTTTTGAAACTGTAAACCCAATTAATTCTGAAATGCTGTTTGATGATGAGAATGAGGGAATAATATTTGAAGAAAGACTAATTGATGAGTTATCATTTCCTTATTCTCATAGTAATCACTTTTCTGAATCAGTGTGCAATGAAATGGAAATCAGAGTTGATCAACTTGAGGAGAATTGTCTTAACATGAACATTTTGGAAAGTGAATTTATTGAAACTGAATTGTACAATTCTTCTCCTGGAATTGAATTGCAACACTCAAATGACATGGTTTTAGAAAGTGAGCCTTTTGAACATGAACATGAAAGAGAAGTTGAACGCACATTATATGATGGTTGCAGAACTGATTTGATAGAAGTAGTAGATGTTCAATGTGAGTTAACAGATGAGGATCTTTTGGAAAAGATTTATAACATTGTTAGAGATGAACCACTTAGTGATAAAATAAATTCTCTTTCTTGTTGTTCACTTCCATCCTCACCTGTGAAGGGTTCTAAGCTTTTTCATGATACTGATAGTAGTCCAGAGGGGGAATTAGACTTGAGTTCCAATGCTCATGATTCTATTCATAACTTTATTGAATCCCCTTTTGAACCTACTATTCATTATTCACCCACAAGCACCTTTGTATTTGAACCTATGAGTGTTGAAGTTGAGAGAGAAAGCCATGAAAATAATGCCATACCCTTTGAAGCACCTAGTACTATGTTGTGCCTTCATGTGAACTCAAATCTTGATAACTCTGAAACAATTCTGGAAGTGGACAGCACTATACCCATTACTGTTAAAGGGTTCTACTTAGGGATTATTTTAGGCTATGATAATTTAGTTGTTTTTGTTTTATTGTGTCTTGAAGCCCACAATTTTCACTGTTCTGTTAAAGATAAATGGGCCAAACACATGTGGTGGTTCCTATTAAGGAAACCACATCCACCTAGTGACTATGGTTAGTTTCTTGGTGAGTCTGGCTGGGGACTTTAAACCTAGCGCTTCATTGGAGGCAACCCATGGTTTTTGTTTTGTTAATAAATAAAAAATTTGTAATTAAATAAAGTCTAACTGAAGACATTAAATTCAGTGCTTCATGGGAGTCAACCCATGCTCTATCTTTGTGTTTACTTTTGTTCGGTTCTTATTTTACTTTGAATAAATTGTTGCTTTTCATGTTCATATATTCTCATATATGCTCTGTGTTTTTAGGAATGTTGCTTCTGTCATCTAAGGAGTGGAATTCCCATGGACATTTTTGGACAAGAGCTTAGTCAGGGAAGTACTTCAACTTGCTGAACTTATTTTTCTGCTCCTGTTTTGGTTAATAAAATTCTGCTTGCTTAAAAATTCTGCTTGTATTATAAGATTCTGCTACATGTTGTGTAACTAATGAATTCAAAATCTTCTTGAGCTTCCATGCTTTAAAAAAATTGAATTTCACTATTGTGATAAAATCTTTTCACTGCATGAAACTATGTGTGGGGGGGGGGAGTACATGCTGTTGGTCATTTCAATCTGCTTGTTTCGTTGAGGTGTTTAGCATGAACTTTGTCTACTATATTGAACATATTATTGAACTTATTGTTTAAAATGCTTACACCCAGTTAATTGCACACCCACACATTATATACTTCTTTTGTGCTTTATTTGAAAATCTGTGTCACTCGACTGAATGTTAAAGCATGTGTGTGTCTGAAATGAACCTGCTATTATTTATTCATTGTGGAAAACACTATTTTTGAACTTCATTGAGACCCTTTATACATGTCATATATCTACTAAATCGAAAATCTATTTTGAACCATAATTGATTAACTATTCATCTCCATATTTAGAAGTCATATTTGGGGACAAAGTTGGGTTTTAAGTGTGGGTGAGGGGGTCAATTCTTGACTATGCTAAACTGTGTTTAATTGTAATGCTAGTCAATTACCACTGCTTTTAAACTTTTTTTCAAAAAAATGGTCAAAATTTTTCAAAACTTCTTCACAATTTTAGGCTTTACACTGCACTCAAATGAGTCTTGCCTTAGGATGGTGCTTGATTGGATGTTGAGTCTTGCTTTGAGTCTGAAATGAGTGTTGGTGGATGATTGCTGAGTGGAATTGTTTAGTGGTTTAATGAATTTTGTTTAGGAACTTGTTTTGAGAGTGATATGGGAAACCGTTTAGTGGATTTAAGATCATAATTTTAGGTACTGGAAGTTTGACTTTTATCTGAGGAGCCTTTTCGTTATTTTAATTTATAAAAATGATCACTTATATTGAGTCAATGTAAATGGTTTTTATATAAATCTTTTGAAACTGGAGTTATACCTGGGCATCTGGGATCCCATGGGGAATCTCTGAGACCTTAAATGCTAGGTGCGTTTCTGTTTACTATAAGCACTCTGTACACTCTGAATAAGTGCATTGCACAGTGCTTGGCACAAATTACATGGCTTGGGAAAAATAAATAAAGTGTCTAGGGTCAAAAATGAATTCATTAAGGTGAGGGGAATGGTGAACTCCAGATGAAGAAGGGGACAACTAGTTTATATGGGAGTCATTTGGGCTGACTCAATAAGGTGATTTCAAAAAAAAATTATATATTTTATGTATTTTCTAGTACCAATGTGATGAGTCAAAGTACAAAGTTCCTTTTGTTAAGGTTTTGATTCCACTTTCATTTTACCTTTTATCACTCTTGAATTTAGAAATTGATCTTGAATTGAAGTGAGTCACTAGGCAGAGTCATATATGAAGCAGGACACCTTCATTTATGGATGATTCATGGTTTACTTGAGTTCTCTTTGAGTAGTGGTTCTCGGCGAGACTTTATTTGAGGTATGTGTTCAATAGCCTAAGAACACTTTTTGAGTCCTCTGTTGAAACTTCTCTAAACATACCTGATTTGTATAACTCTCATTTTTTTTAAGATGATAAAGCATGTGATTGTTTGAGGACAAACAATGTTTAAGTGTGGGGGAATTTGATGTGGCCTTATTTTTACTCAGTTTGCCACATATTTTTATTACATTTTATACAATTTATTTAATTATTTTAACAATTTTTAATAAATTAATGCAGTTTTGTATTTTTATAATTAAATTTTTCAAATATTCACTTTTTATAACATTTTATGTAATTTTGGACCTTAAAATAATTGACTTATTCTTGACGTGTTTTTAATATAAATAATTCTCAATTTGTCTAGTTAAATCTTTATTTGTTTATTTTATTTAACTTATCATTATTATTAATCATTGAGTTTTCTAATTAATTTAATTTTAATTTTTAATGTTATATAAAACTTGTTGCGGCTTGCCAAACTACCAGTAGCTAAGCTACCAATAGCAGGGGTCCTTTTTCTCTACTGGTAAGCAGGTTACCGGTGCTGTTTATCGGTGACCATTGTCACCGATACTTTTTCTCTATCGGTGACTCTGCCTCTATCGGTGACCCTTGTCACCGATACTCACTTCTATCATTAAGCGCTTCAATTTTATTAACAACGGTGTTCTATTTAAACAATTATTTAATTAACATAATTCTAATTAATTAACTTAGACTTTGTTTTTATAGTTAGTCTTTTATTTTAGTTACATTAGAATAGGATTCAAAAGTAATTTTATGTGTTTTGTCATCCTGTAAATTAGTTAAGTAAATAATTAGTCTTTTAAGTTAAATTAAGTTGTTTCCCCTTAATTTTATGTGTCAAATAATTAATTAATTAATTAAGAGCTTTCAAACATTAATTATATTATTTTATATATGAAGATTGGGTTTTAATTCATTTTTATTTTATTTTAGTCTACCGGTAAGGTAGACGAGCTCTAACGGTGACCCTTTATTAGTATCGGTAACCTTGCTTGTACCGGTGACCTTGTCACCAGTACCTTTTCCAAACTCTAATCGCATTGTTATAATTTAGTTAATTATTTAATTTTATTTTCATCCATTAATATAAATTAACTTCATTAATATAATAGTATAATTTTATGCTTAAAAGATTTAGGTTAGTCGCTAACATAACATTTATTTTTTTTATCAAGTGCTATCTAATTAATTAACTTTGTTCTTTAAAACTTTTAAAATAAATTAAGTTTTATACAGTTTAATTTCTTATTTCAATTAATTCTTTTTAATTCTTTTGTTTAAATTAATTCTTTAATTTTGAATTATTTAATATTGCTAATAAATTAATTAGTTAATATTTTAGTTTGTTTTAGTTTTTTCGAAATTCTATTGTTTTAAATAAATTAATGATTTAGAAATTTAATTATTAGTTTAATTAATTTTTTATTTGAGTCTTATTTCAATTTATGCCTCGTGGTGTTCTGGGTATTTGGAGCTACTGGTAGCTCAACCGGTTGCATCCTATCGGTAGCTTAGCTACCGATAGATGACCTCACTGGTTATCGGTAGCTTCAGCTACCGATCATCGGTAGCTCATGCATCTCACTGACAGGCTATCCTCTGCTTCACTCTCCTCACACCGCAACAACAAATCATCTCCCGCTTTACACATCGCGGCGCCTCCACTCTTTCACAACACCTGTAAAACTAAACCCTACCCGTGATTCAATGTAGTAGAAAACGATTTTTCATTTTTTTTAGTTTTATAAGGACCCACAAGGAGGGAACCCGCTAGATCTAGGTTGCGTCGCACCATCCATGGAGGCGCTGTTGTCCGCCGCTGGAATTGAGTTGCTGAGGAGAACTGCTACAAACGATTCTGGATGCGCTAAAGCCATAATGGAGCAGTAATAGAGAGGCGCTGCCACTGTCTTGGAGAAGAACTCGGGAAAAAAAACCTTCCATGTTGCGCCACACACTGGAGGAGGGAAGAACCTTCTGGTCGACCGCTGATTCAGGATGTACTGTTGCGACAGCAGATCTCGACCGCCGTTGTTTATCCGAGTCAAGGCAGACAATTCTGGAACCGAAGCCTTGTTGCGATTTGTTAGAGAAGTCGTTGCTGTCCACTGGAGTTGAGCAGGAGGATGTCGCGCCGGTTCCCTGGAAGAACTCCTCCCCTTTGCAGCGTGAAATGGGGGAGGAAGTGGGAGATGAAAAAATATATAATATTATGTATAAAGAAATAATAATAAAAGTAAAGTAAAAAGATAAAAATAAAAACAAAAGGTAAAGCTAAAGTAAAGATAACTTTAAGTAAAGTTAACTTTAAATAAAAGCTATCTTTACTATGTCAAATAGATATAAAATAAAATATTTTATAAAATTAATAAACTTAAAAAATTATAACATTAATAAATAGATAAATTATAAATTTAATTATAAAAATAACTTAATAATAATTTTTAATAATTAATTAATTTATTATTAATAGTATAAATTATTTAATTAATGATAATTATAAATAATTTATAAAACATACTTTTTAATTTAAAAACTTAAGTAATAACTATAATTACTTTATTAAAATTAGCTAATTAATTATTTAGTCTAATTATTATGTTTCTTTTATTATAATAATTAAATTATTAATTTAAATTATTAACTTAATTATTTATGCTCATAATTTTTAATAACTTAGTTAAAAATAATAAATTTAATAATTTAGTGATGATTTTATTAACTTAGTTAAATTAATAACTTTTTAATAACATACGTTTTACCTTAGTTTTGTTACGTAAGTAATTATCAATTAACTAAATATAATTTGTAATGAGTAGTATAACAATTTACTTTAAAAATAATTATTTTTCTTTGCATCTCATTTATTTATTTTTCTATTCTATTTTATTTTGCAGGTTCATTAAAGGGACTTAAACGCGTCGAGGTTCATGCAACTAACTCAGCCGAAGTTAGTTACGTGAGAAAATATTGCGCGATGTGTCGGTCGCGAAAAAATTCACATTTTGCGGTGCGCTGGTAAAGAACTTTTGAAGTCGGCGGAGATTGAGCGGTGACGTGTAGTGGATGACAGAGAGTACATAAGCAGAACAAGCAGCGTTTTTGGGCGATTCTTCCATTCGGATTCGAGGGCAACACATTGATTGACGAAGACATTCAAACATTTACCCGAGAGAGCGGAGACTCCTGGGAGTAGCACTGGAAACTAGCAGGAGACCAAGGAGCCCGAGTTCAGAGCAGTACTTGGGAAGTACATCTTCCCTCTGTCCTTATTTTTTTGTACTCTGTTCTTGGATGTTTTACACTTCTTGAATCAATATGATCATAGATTGAACTTTCTAAACTTGGGAGTTTTAAAACCTTCTGGTTATGATTTTTAAATCTTCGTATGCTTATCTTTTTACGAAATCAGAATCAGTTGGCGAGATTGATTCTGTTTCTAATATTTGATCGTTCACACTTCAATATTTTCAATTTCATTATTCAATTTCAACTGGTGAGGTTGTTTTTGAATGATTTTTTAGAACATTAATGTCATTAACTTTGGAGATTTATGGTGAGTTTATTTCCAAAAGTTACCTTTTAAAACTACTTTGCAGTTTGGTTGAGTTTTGGTGTGGCGAACTCCAAGACATAGTCATTTGTCTGTTGAGTTTCCTGGCGAGGGAAATTCATCAGATTTTCTTGAAGTGTGATTCGATTGTGAGCTATGGGGAGAACATCCATTCGAACCAATAATTTAGAATTCCTTTGAGTACTTAGATGATCTTGCTTCTTTGTCTTGCTGCTATATACTAGTATACTGTATTAATCTTAGTTTAACAGTAATTAGTATAACTTTAGTTTCTTTGTTAGAAAATCTAGTTTCATCATCTTGTTTCTATATAATCAATAAAAAAAAATTATAAAAAGTAAAAAGATGGATCCCTCACTACTGACAATAGTGAAGTTTTAGTTTTAAAACCTTAGAAGTCACTCGTCTGCCTTCTCTGTGGTTCGACCCTGCACCACTGTGCTAGTGTAGGAGTAATAAATGTAATTTTGAGGGCCGTGACGACCTCCGTCCTCACCAAAATCAAAGAGAGTTACACAAGTTTTATGAGGGAACCACCCGTATGTGTATACAATGCCAAAGAACAATAACATAATCAAAACACATCAACTAATAAAAATGGAAATTTAATATTTCCCCATTGCAATCACATTATACCATTTCAAAATATTGACATAATCAATCCATTACAAAAAAAATTTCAATACCAAAATACATAAAAAGAGTATATGGTATTTATTTTCCTTTTAAATACATTTCAACTTGTTATGGTAGCCAAATATCAAATAATCCTCGCGGCGGCGGGAAGGACATTTTCACCCCATATATAAAAAATAAAAATTATTTCTTCATTTAATAAAATGATTCATAAAAAAAATATTCCTTTTGAATAAAATTAAAATTCATAGGGGTTAATTATACAATGTATAATATAAAGTCGTGTATAAGTAAAATTATGCTTCAATGAAAGGAGATTGAGATGAATTCCCTTACAAATATTCTGTAGCCTAACAGTGTCACATTAAAATTCAAAAAATGAGTTGATTGGAGAGAAAATGGTCTATTATCACATTGAAATAAAATTTAGGAAAATAAGGATATAGAATAAAATATCCCAACATTGGAAATTTTAAATTTAAATACATAACATAATATAATCCTTTGACTAGTATAGGATGGTTAAATGTTCATTTACCTGGAGTATGGCTTATCTCGTATGTTCCTCGTTATTCTTCAATAATAAACATAACTTAATTTATACATTCGTCAGAAATTTTTTTAATATTTATTATTGATTTTATATCACTTTTTTACTTTGCTTTAGAAATTAGTTAATTATTTGAGTTAACATCATACATTTTGTCGATGTTCAGAAATTGATTCAAAAATGAACTTGTTATAACTACAAATTGTACATGTGGTCTAAAGTAATTTATCTAAAAAAAGAAATTAATGACTTATATATCATAAATATCATATATATCTAATATATATGAATTTATAATCATCTATATCACTTGGATATATCAAAATGAAATTTATTGTTCATGGAGATGGTAAGTCGTACGTACGCATGAACAATACTTTCATTTCTTTTTTTTTCTTTTTTAAAAGAATGAAAAACAAATTATACATAGCTATATTATAACCCAATATAATATGTATGCTATATATGTTACAAAACATCATTAATTTAATCATTTATACTTTTAGTGTATACCATGAATGACTAATATTACATTGAGGGGGCGGTAGTCCGCACTTCCTCAAATGAGATTATCATTTTTATAAAACATGAAAAGAATAAAGGTTAGTTATAAATGATAACTACATAATCATAAAGACAAAATATATAATATATAAGTATAGTTCCATAATAATGGCCACCGTGAGAGGTTGAAGGGGAATGTTGAACAATCATCATTTCGTGAGGCAGTAGTTCGCCATCCAGAGAAACAAAATGTTCTATACCCATTAGACGGAGGTGTGGGTAAGGGTAGTTAAAATAATTCTCATAAAATTAACCTAGTATATTTATAATAACATTTTTGTTATTTAATCAATTAAAAACAATAGAATAGGGAGTGAATGAGTTGAATAATGGAAAGGAATTTTAGAGAAGACGACACCTAATAAAATGTGTAACTCTCTTTGATTTGACCCAAAAGGATTTCTTGTATCGGATTATTCCAAGAGGAATGATTATTGTATGAAGAGGGTGATTCTGGGAGCTTCTTGGATCAAATTTTGAATGAGTCAAGGGGCTTCAAATGTGTGATTAATGGGTTAGAGGTGGAGGCCTTTTATAATTGGGAAGAGGGGATCTTTATGAATGTTTAAATGTATTATTTTATTATAAACTTATTTTCGACTTCAAAAGTTCCAAAAAAACTTAAGTTTAAATATAAGTTTAATATTAGTCGAAATAAAATCATCCAAAAGTAATTGGACAAGAATTGTATATTTTTTAATCCTTGTTTTTTTAACCCTTTTTTACTCTTAAAGTTTTATGATGCATTTACCACTTTGAGAATCAAAATTGTTACCAAAACATGAAAAAAAAATCTAAATAAAGTGTCATTAATAATATTATCTACTTATGATATCTAATTTTATGAATATTATATATTTTGTAATTTTATCATATTTAATAAAATATTTTATATTTTAAAATATGAATTATGTTATGTTAGGCACTATTCATATTATGAATTTTTAAAAATCCATAAGAACATGATTTATTCTAAAAAAAATCATTAGTACAATGATAATGTTCACATATATTCAAAAAAATCCTTGTATGACAAAAAAATAACAAAATTACATTTATATTAACATTTATAATAAGATTTATCTGAATCTTTTATTAATGAATCCATCACTCCATCACAATTGTGTCATAATTAATTTATTTATTTAATTTCTAAAAATTATTAATAAAATACCATGATGTAGGATGTATTTTTATATTTCAATGGAATATTTATAGTCAAAATGATAACTTATATAACCCCATATAAAAAATGTTTTACTAAAAGTTATGTGTTTATGTTACATTTTCCTTATCTTTAACTTAATTTTTATATTATATAATTTTCACATACAAGTGTCTCCCTGGGGTCCCAAAATAGACACAAATATTCCCATGGTCAGAAATGTATTAGAAAAAAAGTGTTATTACATGTGTTAAGGTAAATTAAAATTATTATAATATTTTTTACCCTTATTACCAGATTTACATTTTAACCATGAAAAATTAAATATTTATTGAAGTTTGTATTCATAATGACTAAAAATAATAGTTACCTATTTAAACAATTTGGACTTCTTGATTCAAAATATGGAATCCATTTTTCCAAATACAAAATACAGAAGTTTCTGAAAATAATTTTAAATTAAATCTCATTGTTAAAACCAAAAAGCATGTTTTTAAGAAGAAAAAAACTACCAAAATATTTACATGTGTTTGTGTCCAATTTCAAGGTGAAATTACATTAAATGAAAAAAAATGGATTAAATGATAAAAATATAATCAAATTGCACTTTATAACCAATTAACAAGATTTTCTATCATATATATAAATTATATTAAAATGAAATTTTGATTTAAAATGCAGTATTGTTCACTAATCATCAAAAAATGAATTTTATCAGAGAAATACCAAAATTTCAACCAAAGTAAATTTTGATGTCCCGCTTACAAATAGTTTATTTTTTCAAATGTTACATATAAAATTGAAAAGACAAAATTTAAAAAGGGTTCTCCATTAAAAGGCGGTAAATCATCCTTTTAAAGAATATTATAGTATTTCATGCTTAAAATCAGATTTATTATTATTTTTGGCCTGAAAAATTTATTGGATAAATATAAAAACATTTAAAAAACACGTGATGTAATATTTTTGTTAGTTTTCTTCATTTCCACCAATACAATGATTAGGCATTAACTACCATTTAAAATAATAATAATAATATATTATTTTTCAGTCTAAATCAATGTAGTGTGCAACATAATATAACAAATAAACCTGTTGTTTCTTGTGGAGTACGCTATCATACATATCATCCCCTTGAAAGTAAATTTAATATTTAATACATAAATATATAAAAATTATATATTATTTATTTATTTGGGTTGTTAGATCTTTCCCCCCTTTTGGGAATTGCATCCTCGCCATTTTAAAATTGGGCTTAGAAATATCGTTGAATGTCCCTCATCGGAAAAAGAGTCAATAAAACTATCACATTAAAAGAATTAAAGATAAGTACAATGGTCACTTGAGATAACCCATACATGGATTCTATGTAGGAAAAAATGGATATGGAATATAAAATAAGAGTTATGTTTGGATGTTGAGTGATATAAATCTTCATCAAGAGAAAGTAAACAACAAGAAAACCACAATCTTTTGATGGGTTAAATTGTCATTGGTTTCCCAGTAAGAAAATTAAAGGGATGAAGTTTTTGTTTTAATATCGATTTCTAAAATTTGGAGAACTTATTTATGATATTTTCTGAGGACATAAGGAAATATACATACTTTTCTAGAAGAGTATCATCCTTTTATAAGAATCTACCAAAAACACATCTTTTCCTTAAATAATGGGTATTCAAGAGGGCTTCGTTACAACTATATCACTAGAATTAACATATAAAAAATCACATAATCCACAAAATTTGAAGTATATATTTCCCCTATATTTATACGTTAACCAAATCTAAAATGGTTAGTATAAGATCAGATAATCTCCAAAAAGTATAATCTTTTATTAAAAGAAATACTACTCTTAATCTCCAAAATTGAACAAACAATACCTAAAGTTTAGCAAAGTCCATTCAATGAAAAATTTCCCTTAAAATCCATCATTATAATGTAAAATAATATTCAAACTGAAAACTTCGAAAATTTTAAACACATAGTCTCTAATAAAAATTATAAAATTTATCTCTAAAAAAAATCGGATACCATTGAAGTCTCATACAGAAAAGTAATAAACCAAATCACATATTATCTATGATAGGTTGATCATATCTGTAAATAACCCAAATAACCGTATGTCCACAATAAAAAAATAAATTCATCAAAAAAAATTCAACCATTACTCCACAAATGAGATCCTATAGTATTCTATTTTCAATTAGCATATAGTGTTCCCAAAAGAGAGAATGTCTTCCAAAATAACATTTATCACTTAATCACCAAATCATTTTCCAATTCTATGAATGTAAATTTAATAAAACATAAAGTCCAAAAATCAAAATATTATTGATCTTTAAAATAATTTATCTAAAAATAATATGTTGTACTAACTAGGGAATCCACGTAGTCTATTGGTAGGTGATAAATCTCCCTCGCACATTAGTTGTTCGTTTAATTCCCACCGATTTTTCTAATGTAATGGGTTGCCACATGGATTGCATGTTTCCATTGTTCAAAAATTATATAATTTATAACATTAAAAAAAGTGAGATAAATACCTAAAAAATAATAATAACATATTTTATACATAAATGTTATCTCACACCTTGCATTTTCATCCCAAAAAGTATTAACCTGTAATTGCCTCAAATTTAAGGATCATATAAACCAAAATTGTTCTTTATAACTATCTCTATAAGGGAAAAGACAATTCTTCCTTGACTATCATTTTCAAATATCAAACATCTGGGTTACACATACTAGAAAAATACATCCAAATTAATCTATTAATTATTTCATTTAAACATATCATCATCCATAGATCCAACAAAACTCTTCAATTCCATAAATGTGGACATCTTAATCATTGAAGAGTCTTCATGATCAGTTATCCATGTTTTTACATTTTATTCTTTTTTACATCATTCCTACAAAAAACCATGCATAATGTCCTATGATTTTAGTAATGTCAAAAAATAATCTAGGAAACAATCCTTACCTTTCACTGGTCTTTGTATGTTTCCTCATTCTCAGTTGGAATGGAATTATGAATTTGTAAAAATATATTTTTATGGTTCAGATGATCCAATTCTTGAACCTTCTTTGCAGGACAACTATTTGTATAATGACCATGCACACCACATTTAAAACATTCAATTGGTCCTTTGGAAATAACATTTTTCTTTTTCCTGGATTCAACTGGACGCTTCCATTTTCCATGGAATTTTCTTGATTTATGACCTTCATTACCACATCAACAGCATCTTCCCGTCACTTTGAAGTATTTTCCTAGGTGTTTTTTTCCACATCTTTGACACATAGGTTTTTTAATATACCTACCTTAATGGGTATTACCTAAAATCCCATTTGGATTCGTTTCTCCCATATGTGATACCTTATAAAAATCAACATGGATTATGTGGTCAATCATGAAACTAGATAGTTGGTTGCTAATAACCCCAACAGTTCTCATTGCAGCTCCCAATTCATATGGTTTATTATTTAGAAAACCACCACAATTTATTTCACATCAATTGTTACTTTTGTTCCTACTAGATCCATCCATTTATTAAAACCAAAAAGATTCATGTTAGTATTTCCTTAAAATCATCATATTATATCTTATGAGGAGGGTAAAAACTAACATATACTTATTTATGTTATCTTAAACCCATTCAATTTATCTAACATTGCTATGACTCTTTATAATATTCTAAACATTTTGGTTATGTCACTTATGCTCAAATAACACCATAAACTATAATGTTATCAAAAATGACATTTGATACTAAATATAAGGCCCAATCCTAAAATGTCACATAATATTGAATTACATTAATAATTAACATTGGGTATCTTTTCAGATTTTGTGTTTTAGAGAATTAGACATTAACTGTTATAATACATCTCAAAATTACAAGCCAAACACTTCTCCTCTTTCAAAACATTTCACAATAATAAAACACATTAAATAAAACATTAGTTCTATTGTTGATATAAATCATCTTGAATTCATCCATTCCCTAAACATTATTTATACCCTATGAAAAAACATTTCAAAAACACTGGATGAGCATAATAATGTCAGTAAGGGTTTTAAAACAAGGAAAGAAAACATTACTCAATCAATACATAAAAAACAATGAAAACATACTTTTCAATTATCAAACATAAGTTTTTTACATTCCTCATGAAATCATATGATTTTTGAATAACACATAGAGATCATAAATCATAAACGTATCTTGTGACATCTATAACATACTTACATTATTGCTTTCACAGCTACATAGGAAGATACATTTAGAATACCCATCAAATTATATTCACTAATTCTATTACGACAAACATTAAAGATTTCCTCTGTCATGTTACCTAAGACATTGGAAAAATATTTGGGCTCACCCTCCCTAGGATTATCACGGATCCACCCATATGCGTAAACACAGGCCATGAACAATAACATAATCATAACACAAGAACAAGTATAAAGAAAAGATAGCATTTCCACTGTCCAATAAAAAGATAACTTTTCAATATATATACATAATAAATCCCTTCCCAAAACCATTTACAAAACCAAAATACATAAAAAGATTACATGGTATTTATTTTCTTTTTAAAAACATTATGGATTTTTAGGAATGCCAAATATCAAATAATGCTCGCGACTGTGGAAAGGTTGTTGTCACCGCGTACATTAAAAATAAGCATTATTTTTTCCATTTAGTAAAATGATTCATAAAAAAGATTGATTTGGAATAAATTAAAATTAAAAGGTCATTATTATAGATCATATAAAATAATTTCCTGTAAAAATCGAAGTATACCTAAATGAAAGGATATTGAGACGAATATCCTTATAAGATTTTGGCAGCTCAATGACGTCAATTAAAAATTCAAAAAATGAGTTGATGAGAGAGAAAATGGTCTATCATCACATGGACATAAAATGTACATAAATAATGATATATAATAACATATCTAAAATTTTGAAAATTGAAATTTAAATACATAACATAAAATAAGTCTTTGACCAGAAGATGAGGGTGAACGGTTCCCTTACCCAGAGTGCGACTTGTCACCTATGTACTTCTTCTTGTTGAATAATAAACATAATTTAACTTCTACATTTACCAGAACCTTTTTTCTTATTTATTATTTCTTATATACCACTTATTACTTTTGTACAACAATTAGTTAATTATTTTAGTTCATATTAGACATTTGATCGATGTTTGAAACTTGGGTAAAAAAGGAACATGTTATATTTACAAATTTTACATGTTGTCAAAAGTAAATTATCCACAGAATGATGTTAATTATTTAGAAATCATATATATCATATATATCTAGTATATATGTATTTATAATAGTTTATATAATTTGGATATATGAAAATGAAATGCACCATTCTTGGAGACAGTAAGTCGTACGTACGCATAAAAACTAATTTTATTTCTTTTTTTCAATTGAAAATAATAAAAACCAAATGATACATATGTATATTAAAAATATATTATAATATATATGATATATATGTTACAATATTTCAACAATTCTATCCCTCAAACATTTCATGTATATTTTGAATGAGTCACGTAACTTTGAGGGGGCAGTAGTCCGCACTTTCTCAAATGAAATAATCATTTTTATAAAACATGAGGAACATAAAGGTGTATTCTAAAAAAGAATTACATATTATTAATGTTAAAATATATATCATATATATGTATATTTTCATCATAATGGCCACCGTTAAAGGTGGAAGGAGAATATTGAACAATCATCGTTTCATGAGGCAGTAGTTTGCCGTCCACAGAAGCAGTATGTTCTATACCCATTAGACGGAGATGTGTGTAAGTGTAGTTAGAATAATTCTCATAAAAACAAACTAGTATATTGTGAATACATTTTTTGTTATGTAATTAGATAAAATAAATAGAATAAGAAGTAGATAAGTAGAAATGTGGATATGAATTTTAGAGATCATGCTACCTCTTAAAAAAAGTAATTCTCTTTGATTGGAGCCAAAAGGCTTTCTCGAATTACCTTATTCCTAGGAGAAATATTCTAGTAGGAAGATTGGTATTTTAGATGCTTCTTGGATCATTTTTTGGTTGATACAAGGGGATTGAGAGGTGAGTTTATTGGTTTATAGGTGGCGGCCTTTTATAAGAGGGATGAGGGGATCTTTAGGAATGTTTGAAAGAATTATATAATTATAAAATGATACTCAATTTCAAAAGGTCCAAAACTCGTTATGTTAAAATATAATATTAATATAAGTTGAAATAAAATCATCCAATATAAATTGGATATGTTTTTGGTAATTTCTAATCCTTATCGTTTTTATTTAATCCTTTTTTACTCTTACCGTTTTATCAAGCATTTAACATTTTGAGAATCAAAGTACTTACCAAAACATGAAAAATATCCAAATAAAGGTTCATTAATAATAATTGAGACTTATAATAACAATTTGTATAAATTAAATATTTTTTATTATATAATGTTTTATTAAATATTTTTCATTTAAAAATATGAATTATGTCAATTTTGACACCACTAATATCATGACTTATTGAAAAACCATAACAACCAGATTGATTTGAAAAAAACGTCATTAATACATAGTTAAAATGTATGTATCATCCAAAAAATTCATAGATGACTTAAAAATTCCAAAATTACATTTCTTTTAACATTTATAATATCATTTATCTGAATCCTTTACTAATGAATCCATCAATGCATCACCATTGTGTAATAATTATGTTGATTTATTTTATGTATAAAAATTATGAATAAATGCACATGATGTATGAAATATTTTTTTATTTTTTATGACTATTTATAGTTGAAATTATCACTTATATAACCCTGAAAAATATTTTTTTTACTAAATGATATATGTTTATGTTACATTTTCCATAACATTAAATTAATTTTTATAGAATGTCATTTTGACATAAAGTGGCTCAATGGGGTCCAGAAATTGACCCAAGGATACCCAAGGTATGAAATGTATTAGCAAATAGGGTTAAGACATGTTTCTGGGTAAATGAATATTATTACAATATTTTTTACCCTTATGTAACAGATTTTCACTTTTAACATCGTAAATAAAATATTTACTCAAGTTACTATTCAAATTGACTAAAAATAAAAGTTACCTATTTACAAAATTGGGACCTATTGATTCATAATATGGAAACCATTTTTCTAAATTCAAAACACATATGTTTCAGTATTAATTTAAAATTAATTCTCATCAAAACAAAAATGTTTGAATTAAAATTCAATATTTTTCACTATTAAACTATTATTTCCAAATTCAAAACACATATGTCTCAGAAATTAATTTTAAATGGAATATATCCTAACCATTGTTTTGGATTAAATGATACAAATATAATATAATTAATTGTTAAACCAAATTAATTCTATAGTATACTCATATAAATATTTTAGATTAAAATGTAGTTTTGAATTAAAATGTAGTATTGTTCACTATTAATCAAAATAAATTAACTTTTTCTGAAAAATACCTAAATTTTACCCAATGTAAATATTGATGACCCTCTTATAAATAAGATTTTTATTTTGACAAATAAAACACATAAAAGTGAAAAAAACTAACTTTAAAATGTGTTCTCTATCAAAAGGCGATAAATCAACCTTTTAATGAATATTAGAGTATTTCATGCTTAAAATTGGATTCATTATTATTTTAAGCCTCTAAAATATATTGGATAAATGTAAAAACAATTAAAAAACATGGGGAATCATCTTTTTGTTAGTTTTTTTCATTCCTTAAAAAACAATGGTTAGGCTATGTTCTATTTAAAATAATAATATTATTTTATTATTTTTTGTTATAACTCAATGTTGTTTGAAATGTATGATTTCAAAGAATCACGTTGTTGCTTATTAAGTATGCTATCAAGAATTTTCATCCCATTGTAATTAAAATTAATATTTAATTCATAAATATTAATAAATATTATAATGTTATACTTTTTATTTACCTTGGTAGTTACATGATTTACTAGGCTCCCAAAATAAACATCTCATATTCTAACCACCACACAGAACCACTGACATCTACTAGCACCACTACCAATAAGGTAA
This sequence comes from Viscum album, assembly GCA_963277665.1. Classification (NCBI taxonomy): domain Eukaryota; kingdom Viridiplantae; phylum Streptophyta; class Magnoliopsida; order Santalales; family Viscaceae; genus Viscum; species Viscum album. The sequence goes on from OY728126.1 coordinate 67,352,378, forward strand.
CAAAGAACATGTAAATCTTCTACAACAGACATGACACATGTGGTAAAATTCACCAATGTAAGTGTTAGTATATAAATTCTTAGTAGGATGACCTGAAAACCATAAAAGATAAATAGAGGATAATTCAACTCAAAACCACAATGCATTGAGATAAAAAAATTACAACCTAGATATTCCATTGATAGGTTAAATTTTAATGTATTTTAAAGATTCATCCTTACATATATTCGTATGTGGAAACCAAAATGAATCTCCATAAACATAACTACCACAAAATTAGTAACCCACATAACCACTTTGGAACTATAGTCGTGGATTTAGCACCCCTAAAAGATATGGGCTACTGACTAGTGGGGGATCTCATTTCCAATTAAAGATATTTTGATATGGGGAAACTAAATCCATAGATAAATAATCATTTTCCATAATTATTTGGGGATGATACTAACCCAATCTGAACTACTAGTATAAGACCCCATGCCCCATGTGGTATAGAAACTATAGGAGATATTGACTCTATCCTACGAATTGTTAGGGGAAACCCAAAAAATATCAATAGTGTGCTTCCAAGGAGGGTATCCCACCTTGATAAAACAATTATTCTTTTTGTCACACTCAAACCAATTCCTACCCACTAACTAGTTCGTTCAACCACCTGAACCTAGTTACAGACATGGGGCACATTTCCGGACCCGGTCCTACTATGTTGGGACTCAAGCCACTCAAATTCAACATGTAATTGGAAGAATTACATATTTTAAATGTTTATATATGTATAAGGGTAAACCTAGTTCCCTCTATCTTATAGATTGGCTACCATGTCCCCTAATCGATATCTCATCCCAATAATTAAGTGTCAATCATGATTTGATCCTTGATTATAATACCAATCACCATACCTACCAGTCCTCACTATTATCAACCATCATCTCCCTCTCCATGCCATTATCATTGTCCTACATAACCTAAACACTATCAAATCCTCATGTAGTTGTGTTTAGAATCATATAGTTCAACTTCATAATTTTTTCACCAATAATGTTCGGCGACTCTATTCCAGCTAAGGAGGTGAATTCCTAGAACATGTGGGGAATTTTTCACTATCAAAACATTTAATGAAAAAATAATACAAATTTATAGAAAAATAAGATTTATACCCTAAAATCAAATCTGTATGGATATAAACTCATAAACTAATAATTTTTCAAAGAATAAAAATTAATATAAAAAATTAAAGAAAAAATGAAATTAAAATCCTATATTAGATTTGGTGTGATCATTGATGATTATCACGATGGAATGGGCACCCATTTACGATTCCTCCATCGCTATTTCTTGTGGGACCAAAAATAAAATAAATCCCCTACCTCTCATTCACATTCCAATATTTGTGGTTTGATTTAACCCCAAATATGGGGTTTTAGGATTCTTTTATAGAAGGATAAATTTGGATTAATTAAATTAAACTATTAATTAATTATATATGGTTTTCCACACATGATGGGGAATTTGGAAGTTAAGATATTAATGGAAAATATACCTCCTATGTATTAAAACCCCCATTTAGGATTCAATGTTCATCTCAAATATACATCTCAACGCCTAATTGTTTTTGGAATTTTTTATAATATAATCATAAATCGAATAAAAATAATATATTATCCTTAATAGAACAATATTAGGGATTTATACTTATAACAAACTTATTTTATGTCATCAAAAAGTCACATGACATGCATTAATATTTTTTCACTATTAAAATGATAAAATCAAGGGCAATACATATGTTCAAGAGTTTGCGGTTTAATGTTAAATGGAAGTCAAATAATAGTCTTAATCAAAAGTTATTATAGTATATGAACCAAAATAATAGAAATAAATTAATTTATAATTCATAGTGTTCATGAATGACCTTTGAAAACTACTGGATTTCATATAAAAATATACATAATTCTTTCAAGATTTAAAATTTTTGGGAGTTAGTATAATGATCTCCTCACTATTGTAATATATTGATGATTGGGATTAAGATAAAATTATTCCCAAGGGCCTAGGGTAAATTTTTACCACCATATATATTCTTTTTAAATATAATAGGCATCATTCTCTCAGTATAATAACCACACAAAGCATGTATTAGGTACCCAAATTGCAGAGAATCAATTAAATACCATGTTCTACTCTTTCATTTACATTATAAATTGCATGTGGTGTGAATTAGTTTCAAAAAAAACTTAATCAAATCCATTAATCTTAATAGTTTTATGTGGCTCAATTTAAAATGGGTGTAAAATAATATGTTTCATTATATAAATTTTTTCCCCTAATTAACCCTTATTAGTGTGACTCTATTATCCAATATGAATTTTATATGTTATTTTATAATGGGATTTTGTTGACATTGGGTAGAGGACAAGAAGACTACATATCCATATAATTCATTGAATCAAAGTTGTTTTAGTCTACTTTGGTTTGAAAAATATCCAAATTGATAGTATATTTCAATTCTACTCCATCAATTTTTTGTGTAGATATATTTCATGACTCCAATTTCAATTGAAATATTCAAATTTTTATTTAGTAATATTTTGTAAGATTTTATTTTTCTATTAATCTGGTTATATAAATTTTCACAAAATAATCAAATTGTTTTATTTTTCCCTATGTTTGAAAAAAAAATTATAAAATTTAAATTTGTGTAATAAATTGACATAAAAATTCATTTCATTTAGTTTTATTAGTATATTTTTAATTAATTTTATAGTTTTATTTATTTTAATAGTTTGATCATTTCATAATGTTTTTATCAAAACATTCAAATATTCTTGATTTTTGGCTGAATGCAGTATTCATGAGATATAGAATTTATATTTAATTATATTTTAAAATTTGAAATATCATGTTGCATATTAGATTATAGGAGTGATAATTATTTATTTTAGCTTGTTTAATTTTTATTAAATTGCATTTATTGAAGGATTTATTTTAAATTTTATATTCTTATTTTCCTTTTTTATTATTGTAACAAAAAGTTCCGAATATTAAATTGAATAAAATATATTTTAAATACCATATTAATTATATTACAAAATCTAGTTATTAAATTTTAAATAGAGTTATATAAATTTAATAACACAAAAACCATCCTTGAGTTAACAAGAAATAAAGGTTCTACTTCTATTACATAATAAATAATTAATAAATCAATTATTTAAAACATTTCACAAAAATATTGATCACCATGAATTATTATATGTTTTTTATTCATAAAATTGTCACCCCATAGTTCATATTCCATTATTATGTTCTCATATCTTAGCACAAGTTTTCTATATCTACGGTAGGCTTGAATACTCATGAGTAGTTTTCTGGATGTCTGTGTAAACCAAAGTGTTATATAATATTTGACTACAAGAAAATTAAAATTTAATATATTTTGAAAATAGTGTTTGTTTATTATATACACTAATAATTTTAATTATTATCATAATATATCTTACTTATATTGAATTTAAGGGTTTTAGAGGGGTTATAATACGTATAAAATAATTCCATATTTTGGGACATATAAATTAGTCGAGAAGTTGAAGTATAAAATTATAAATTTAATAGAATAATTCAAATAAGAATATATAGAAAAAAATGGAATGAAATCATTATTTTATTTTTATATACTGACTAAAAAATTTAATTTGGACTTGGAAAACAACCTATATGATGTTTTTTTGTAAAACCCATTCTATAATACCCCCTCTACTAGTTTCCCTCCTAAGAAGGAATGGAAGACATGGATTATGATCACTAAATCCAGCATAAAATAGGAAATGGGATGGAAACTAGCACTAATATAATATAGTACGTCCAATTTGGATGAAATTCCTTATTTAATAATATTTATGAAATAATTGATAAGACGAAACAGAGTATTCAATGCCTTGTATAGATAATGAATCACTCTAGAATCATGAAGGTAATGAAATAAATAATCTAAAATATATGAACAAGCCCAAATAAGAATATACAATGGCCATAGATTATTATAACTCATGGAATAACTCCAAATGATAATAATATTTAAATTTATCACCGACCATCATTTCCAAAATTGGGGAAAATTACATATATGTATACTGATTATATGAGTATACTAAATAAGAACACCCCAAAAACTACCCCTGAACAATTTAATTAAAATATAATATGACTTAGTGCATAAGAATATGAAACACATTTTTCACCCAATTTTGTAAATCAATTTCCCATCCTCACCATGACTTTGTCACCAAGTAACACAAAGAAGTAAAAAATAATCACTTATGATATATATATGTATGTGTGTGTGTGTGTGTATTACTATCACACCACATATACTTCTATTCTCACGTGTTTCTATTAGGCATAATCACTCACATAATATGATCATTCCATCAATAAGTCATCCTACACCCTATGCATAATAATCATAGCTACACAATCATCACATCACACATCACATGAAACTGATCACCACATGTAACAATGTAAAACACCAAAATATATATTTATCCCATTTATTATGAATTATACCACATGTCACTACAACCCATACAATTAAACCCATGGGAAACCATTGTCACCATGACCAGATATAAGTATGTTTAATAACCTCATGTCATTTTAGCCCATAAATAAATGTATATTAAGAACAAGATCCATCACAACCCATATAATTACATTCCCTACAATGTAAGATATCATATCCCGGGTATGTCCACATAATATAGTACATAAAAAGGGGGACTAAGGGTGAAAAAAATTAAACCATCCATTCCTCCACAAACCTAGATGTTAGGGAAATCACCCACCAACATTTGGTTGTCATCTTCATTTTATAATTAGGTCGTTATTCTAGTTAAATAAAAAAAGTTAAATATTGTATCATGTCTGACCACACTTAAATAATATAACTATAATTATACTGGAACTATATCTATCATCTAATAAGATACTTAACTTCCAAAAATATGTTCTAGGAACTATATTCAACATATTCATGATGATTTAATATATAATTATCTCCACATATTAATTATCAACTACAATTCATTCATTTAATAGTCTAGTAAACTACCCATAATCCATTAATAAACCATTAAAATTTATTATAAAAACTAGTCTCATTACAATCTAATATTAATTCATAATTTATATCAAAAAATTATATTTATTTACTTTGAAATCAAAACACATAATACAATAATTAAATGGTTTAAATTATATAACATGTATAATTTCCATCCTAAACTAAACTAATCCTATGATTCCATTACTGATCCAAATATCATTCAATTAAATCTGGTAATTCCTTGACTCATCATAATATAGAAAAATAATTGATGGAATTTTCATGAATATAGCTAAACAATATCAATATGTTAGAAACAATAGAAAATAATAACTGAAAAATTAATGATTAAAATGTAAATATTATGAATAAACCAATGAGAAATCCCAACTCACAACTCATTCCTATTTCTATAGTGTTTTCCCTAAAACCATTGAGAATAACACACTCCATACTACAATCACTGATGTATGTCCACCACTAGAACATCAAGAAAATTACACCATTATTCACCAAAGATACCAACTATATCTAGTAATCAATGATTCCCATCAAGGCTCTACCAACCTAATGAATAAATTAATGGAAAAAATATTATCATCACAAATGTTCATGGAGGAATTAAGGCCATTCCTCAAAGGAATGCTAGAATTTTAAAATAAGGATATGATCTCTTAACCCTAACCAATTATCTTCAGTAAAAAAGTATTTATCATATTGATTTCAATGGTTCATTATTCATAGACTCAATAACATTAATATACCTATAATTAATTGATACAAAATTTTATGAATCAATCAAATACATGTTTCATTAGTAACTCCCATATTTCTTCAATTTCAAGGAATAATGATACTGGGTCTACATTAATCAATTATTTACCACTTCATTATTAAATATTTATAGTTTTTATAAAATTTTAATCAATCCAACCATGATAAAAATCACCATAATAAAATAGATAATACACTATCAAAAAAATCAAAAAGAAAAATAAATAATTAAAAATCACATGTTATTGAAACACTTTTCTAATTCAACATTAATTTTAGTTATTATATCATGTTTATTATAACATTACCAAAATAAGATAAGTTTTAATAATCTCATAGCTTCACAAAAAATAAAAGGAAAACAATGAATACGCTTACTCAAATAGAAGTTCAAAATTCTACATGTAATAATGGAAGATAAAGTATCAACCAACACCAATCTACATGTAATCCACCACAAAACATATCTAAAAAATCCTTCTCCAAAACAATCTTGAATATCAACCCAAAATAGTGTAACTCCAAAAAAACTATACTTCAGAAAGAAAGAATAATAATGATAATGGGTGCGATAGGAGAATATAGATAATCTTTATCTAAGATTTTTTAAAGCTCTACAAGGAATTTATACCCATATGGATGTGGTTGGAGAGTGGTAGCAGGGTATAGGGTCAGCTAGGTTTTGAAATAATATATTTCAAATAAAATTAAAGAGACTCAAGAACCACATATTAAATAGGAAGTTCCAATATGCTAGAATATTGTGTAGAGACTCACAAAACACCCATAGTCTCCCTAGATAAAAATATATCTGATGTCCCTAGCATTTGATATTCCATATCTTTCCAAATCACATCTGTTTTAAAAACCTCATTAAAAATCATAGACTGTGACTATTCCATAATCCATATCATTGAGAATGTAATTTCAAATGTATAATAGGTTACCATGACCTTCAGCTCAATATCTAGTGATATATAAATACATTTCACCTATTCATACCTAAAACTATGGTTTGGTGATACATGTCTTCTCATTACACGCCCCACTCATGCACAAGGCCTTCCTCAACAACACATGTATCCACACCCTTATGCTTATAAATATACTCATTAATCATTTCATATTTGTAGTCTTATACATAAATCAAGAATAGAAAAATTGGTGATTTAAGATGCTCATTTATAATATGTATAGCCCTCAATGAACATAGAGACCACATTCTATCCACTGTGATAGAGGGTCTTTACCCATGACCCATGTGGGAAACACCCAAGGTAAAACACCAACCAAAAAGACCATAAAGTTGTTTCACACACCATTCCACCACAAGAACCACATAACCAAACAATACCAAAGGCCTCATAAATAGGAACACCTAAATGTCCAAACCACAATTACTAATCCATATGTATTGTCCTGAAAAATGAATTTCTTTTCTTAATTTGTATATTTCCTCAAAATAACTTTTTGTTATGTCTTCCAATAAAAGTAACTAGAATAGATTTAATATTTCATGATTAATTTTTACATCATAGGTTATGATGATATATTACAACCATGATTATTAAATGAAAAAACCACATGTATTAAAAGACTAAAAATACTTTATTTCATTATTTAATAATGTCATATTAATTTTACAATAATAATTATTATTATTCCCAATGTAATTATTATAATGGTTTGTAGGATGATTTTTTTATTCATTAATTTCTATTAAAATAATTATTTATTTAAAATTTAAAATTATCATATATATATATAGAGATATATTGATGAAATAGAATTAATTGTTTCCTCATCATGTAAAAAATAACATAGGTTTTTTTTATTTTCATACAAAGATTATTCTTTGATGAAAAGGTGAAAATTTCTTCTTTAAAATTCACTACAATTTTATAATATCATTAATAAGTGAATTTTATCTAAAATTATATTTAATAATAAAAATTAATTAGTATGAAAAATATTTTCATAATATTAGTTTTCATTTATAAATTTATAAATATTATTATGGAATCAAAATTTTGATTTTTAATGATAATAATTATAATTTTTTTGTGTGAATTAATTGAGTGGAATGGAAGGTATATTTCAGTGTACGAAGGTATTTTTCATCAATGTATCATATACCTCTGTTTAATGGACCATAATGATATTTGTAATTTATTGATCTCAAAAGTGGTTTCCATATTAATAAATTAACAAACATTGACTCACCTAAATCCCACTGTCCCCATATATAAATACCATCATTTTGATAGTCCTCTCCAATAAAAATATATAATAAATTATGTTATGAACATTTAATTCTATTAATATACCTCATTTTGTCCCAAAGGTTTCTATATGGTCCTTATGTCTCACCCTCCGTGATTTGTGAAGAAACTATTAACGGTACAAAAAATTCTTATCCTTTACTTTTTCATTATAGTGCATTCTCTTTATGAGTTTACTTATTTCTGAATATTTTTTTCAATATGTTCAGATATTTCCTCTATATACCCTTTTATATTCTATAATTGGGATATTTTAGTTCCATATTATTGTCCCCTTTCAACAAAATACAATGTGTACCATTATGTTGCTGAAATTTAGTAAGGGAATTCACCTCTTCTCCTTTTTCATTCAAGTACCACATTGTGTACACCATATTAATGAAAAGAAAATTTATTATTTTACAATTTTTATGTTAAAATTACTTCCCAATTAGTCTTTTATCACTTTTATTACTCAAATACCACCCATTATTCATTTTATAAGTCAATTTTATGGTCTGTTAATATACTAAAATTTAGTTAGAAATCACCATCTCTCTTCTTTTCCATTAATGATTCTTCATTGTATTTATCAAATTGAATATCAAATTTATATTTTTTATTCATATATATAAATTTACTACTTAATTTATGTTCTAAGTATAATATATCATTTATTACCACTCATTATAATATATTCTTAATGTGTTCTTATACTGAAGTAAGGGATTTATCCTCCACTCATTTTTCATTAACATATGTCCTTATTATTTTTTTGTGTCCAAATTCTTACATTTTATTGATTCTTATTCATTATTATATATACTGAATATTTTTAGTAATAAAATATTTTTATTCATTTCCATTATTCCCTTTCAATATTCAATAATGTAAATTTCCTTTCTACCAAAGTGATTTATTTAAAATTACCTTTTATACATGGATATTCTTGTATTATGAAAATCTAATTAACATCCATGTATATTCTACTATTCGCAAACATGTCTAACAGATTCTGGGAATTATATTTTTCAATCACATATTCCATTTAAATTTTTAAATAACTGTTCTATGTTCATGTATTTAAGCACATGAATGAAATGATTTTGATATAAAACACGTTCATTATTTCAAATGGGGTTTTTATGAAATGATTTATTATAATCAATTAATTTGGTAAATAATTATTAATCATTATAGAAATAGGAAATGAGTGGGGAGTGAACCTATAGTAGTAAGTTATATTTTCCACCGTGATAGGCATGGGTGTGAACCTTTACTACTATGATTGTTTGGGGAGTGAACATATTCTACAAATATATTCTTGGGAGTTGATCATGATTAATGTGATGTTTTTGGGAGTTAACCCATTCCGCTATGATAGTGTTGTGAGTGAACCTTTACTACTACGGTGGTTTCAGGAGTTAACCCATTCCAATATGATAATATTAATATTGATCCTTGACTTCTATATTTGTTTGGGGAGTGAACCAGTTTTACTATGAAAATATAACAAAAGATACTTGGAAATGATGGAAAAGATTTTCTATAAATTTTTATGCCAAATTTTCATGTTATGATTCCTATTAATTATATTATTTTATGACTCTTGTTAATATGATCATTCAATATTTATATACATAATTATCATGTGATAATTGTTTCAATTATATATTTTCTTAATTAGGATTTATTCTCATAATTTTTTTATGTATGTCACTAAGAGAATACATGCAGTAAGATACCAAAAATAGTATTAAAATGGTATCTCATAAATGTGTTTAATAATGTACGTGTTTATTTCATCCTTATGTAATTCATTTAACATGTACATAATTTCCAAGACATTATTTCTAGAAACATCCCTAGAGTTTTTTAATTTAATGTAATGTCTGAATTTTTATAAACATCATCTATTTTAAAGAAATGTTTCAATAATTGGTATTAAGATATTTTTGAGTTATTAATGAAAATTATGATTATAAAAAATTAGTAAAATACCTATGGATATGTCTAAATTGAGGAAACCAACCTAGTAATTTGATGACTATTAAGTATTTGGTTTCTGAGAAAAGACATCTCTACTTGGATACTACAAGTGGATGTGGATCTGGATTTGATGTATATTGAGGTAACACCTAAAAAAATTACATTAATCTAGAATTTATCAAGAACTAGAACATAACAATGATCACTACATCACACATGGTTAGACACTGTCACATATATTCATTTTTTAATCACAATATTGTACAAAAAATTATGAAGGATATAAATATAATGTAAAACATTTATACATATTTATATCTATCATCTGAGAATCATGATATTATAATTTTTTAAATAAGGATTTCTTTTTAATTATTATTATAAGATACATAATAGAAAAAAATTCTCAATTAGTTTTTCTATTTCTATAAAAATTGAAGGAAATAAGAATTCTCATGAAAAAAATAAAGGTAAAAAACAATGTAATGACGACCTACCCAATGTATGTTAGTAAATGAAAGGTATATCATGTTTATAATATACCAATTATCTTGTATTATATTGAAAAAGTGGTTCATATTTAAGTTTACAAACATATCAAATAATATAAATATGACATCTTAATGTATTTTAAGAGATAAATATGATATATAAAAGAATATTACATTTATTACATGTCCAAAGTGTGAAATACGAACCCTGGAGAATGTATTAATTAAATAGGTTGATGTTTAATGTGTATAATATTAGGAAATAATGTATTTTATTTGTAAAAGAAATATTTAGAATCATGATGACTTAATGAAGAGGATCATGTTGCAACATAATGATCTAATAACAATTTTATGCAATAGATGCAGGGAACTTGAGAATTATCCAAATCAATGCTCTATTACAATGTATAATAATTATTATGAGAACATGTGATCTGCAAACCAGGAGAATTACATTGAGGATACATAGTGATGATTATGACCTATTACTCCATATTTTGTTTTTCTTTTTTTGATTATTGTTTCTGATTGATGTTTTCTAAACCCATCAAAACCTAACATGAAGTTAGTTTATATCATTAAGGAGAATGTTTTTAAGGAAATAATATCGTGTTTTTATTTTTATAGAAATTTACCTCTTAAAAATCTGATTATACCTCCTTTGGTGAAAATGTTTTACTATTAAAATATTCCATCTCTATATTAATATTTTTTTTTAGTCAATGGATATAAATATGAGCTATTTAAAAATGTTTCATATAGTCAATTCTATGATTTATGTATTCATATTAAATAAAGAACTTATCAGATGGAAGGAATGTAATATTGTACCTAATCTGTATCACTTCCATATGGTAAAATTATTAATATTACTACAAAGACCAGATTGAACTATTTCAAAAAAAAATTTCAAACATTCCACAGAACATAAAGAAACTATTTGATCTATCCAACACCTTTTGGATTCAAAAAAATGATAAGGATCATGAATTTTTTTAGATTTTTTCAAAATATCGTTTATATCATATTTTATATGAATGGGAAAAGCAGAAATGAAGTGATTATTTCTATATTGTATTGAAAAATTCTTGTTGAATGATGATTAAAATATCAAAAAAATTGTGGAAGACCATGTTATTTTAATTAATATTTTCAAATAATTATATAGAATAGAGAGGATGCAATTTATTTAAGTTGGGATGAGTGTAACAACTTGAAAATGTTCTTCTTTTATTAACGAGCTTTTTGTGTCCCAATAACATTTTATTATCTTATAATAAAACCCCATAGATGAACATTTTTATTTCCTGAGAAACATTTACTTTATATGGTCAAATAAAAATTTAAAACAAGGAATAATAAAATTACATAAATCATATAGTATAAATCTAACACCACATCATTACATTCTTTAATAATATTACATTTAGTCTGCAATAATTTCTATTATTAATCCTGGATTAATTTTTAAAATAGTATGAATGATGTTTTTCCCTTTTGTTGTTATTTTTAATTTAAATAATTATTCATATTAAATGTAAAATTCCTATACCTAGGAATAAATTTTGATGAACTAAAAATAATTTTCTGAATCATTACATAAAAATTATCATAGGGATATATTTTGATAATTTTCTAAAGAATTTTATTTTTAAGGGAAAAGTAAAATTCACCGCTTTAAAATTCATTGCAAATTTATGACAACTTTTTTATTTCAGCAGGACAAAAAATTTATGGAATAGTTTATTTAATAAAAATAAAATTTAATAATTTAAAAAAATATTTAAAAACATTAATATTAATTTATAAATTTATAAATTGAACCTTGGAACCAAATATTGGTATATTAAATGAAAAAATTATATTTGATTTGTGTGTGTCAATGGGGTGTGTTGAAAAGAATATTTCAATTTATGAAGGATTTTAACATCCACCCACCAATTCCATCTATTATATGGTCATAAAATATTTTTGCGATGGGTTAATTTATCTTTTTTTGGAATATATAGTGAAATATCCAATATTAAATCACTTTAAACCCACCCCTCCACATATATAAATTCCCCCCATTATCCATTCCTCTCAACTAAAAATTGTTAACACACGAAGCTCTGGTCATTTAACCTCTCAAAATTTCATCCATGGTGTCCCCAAAATGTTTCAAAGTCTGATGGTTTCCCCCTCTAGACTTAGAAAGAAAGAGTTAAAGGTTTGAGAAATTATCATCTTCAACATTTTCATCCACATGCCTCCCCATTGGGAGTTTACTTATTATTAATGATTGATTAGTTTCAATCATTTTTTTAATTCATATATATCCCATGTTATGTTGAATAAATTTTTTATCTTATTCCCCTTAAATTATTCCCATTATATAATCCACCATGTACACTATTATGGATAAGAAAATTAGTAAGGTAATTCACCTCTTCTCATTTTACATTTAGGTACCACTTTTTGTATAAATTATAAATGTAAATAAGATTTTTAATTTTATAATTTTTATGTAAAAAATACATCCCATGTTTTGTTTTTTTATTTTTATACAAAAAATAAATCCCATTATACCATTTATTAGTCAATGTCACATGTTGTTATGTTGTCAAAATATTTTAAAGGACCTCTCTATTCTATTCAATCCAATATTCTTCTTTTTTATTTAACTGATTGAATCTCAATTGGATATGTTTTATTATATTTATAACTATTCCTTAACTGACAAATTTATGTTCTATGTATGAGAGATCATTTACACCCTCTCATTATAACAGATTTCTAAGCCATTTCTATGCTGATGTAAGGAATTTCTCCTCCACTGTATTTTCAATAAAGTGTTTCCTTATTATGGGGAATCAATGTATCCATATTAATTTTTTTAATCATTTAATTTTTTATTATTTTAGTAACAAAAAGAGTTCTCTAACAAAGATATACCTAAATTCCCTCCCATTATTACCATTTCATAATCCCTAATTTATACCTTTATGCTACCAAATTCTTTTCTGGAAATTTATCATTTCATGATGATAAATTAAATTTTATTAAGTACCCATTTATATTTTATTTTTATTCGGTGATATATAATAATATATTATTGATTTTGGGATTTACTTAAATGAATCATGTATTCCATTTTTTGTGTTAAAAAATTACTTACTGTTCATGAATTTAATCACATGTATGAAATTAGCATGATTTTAAAATAATTCATTATTTTCAATTTGTTACTGATGAAATGATTTTTTATAATAAATTCATTTGATAAATAATGACATATCATGAGATAAAATGACTATAACTGGGAGTGAAGATAATAAATTAAGGGTCCTTGTCCACCAGGCTAGTATTGGGAATGATCCTTGACTACTATGATGGTTTGTGGAGTGAACCCACTCCACTCTGATAGTCTTAGGAGTGATCCTTGATTACTATGATTGTTTGGGGAGTGAAAACAATACACTATGATAGTCTTGGGTGTGATTCTTAACTATTATTATGGTTTGGCATTTGGACTAATTCATGCATGATTGTATTGGGGTGAACCTTGACCACTATGATGGTTTGAAGAGTAAACCCATCCCCCTATTATAGTTTTGGGAGTGAACATTGAAAAATAAGATGGTTTGGGGAGTGAATCAGATCAAATATTTTAGTATTGGTAAATAGACGTGAATAGCATGGAAATTATTTTTTATGTTTTTTTATTTGTATATTCATGTTATGATTCATGTTTATTATATTATTTCATGCCGGATATTCATATGATCATGAATTATTCATATGCCACTCACTCATATGAAAAGTATTTGATTTTTTAATTTCCCTTACAATGATTTAATAATTCCCCTTAATTTTTATTTATTTTTATATGATATTAAATTTCGTGAGAAGAATTTGGATGGATTAAAAAAACAAGTCGCTAAAAATTATTAAATAATGATTATATTGTTGTTATTATTCTGTAATTCAAGATATATATAATTATATTCAAAGATATTAAACCTAAAAATATCCTTAAGTTACATTATTATATTATTATGTTAAATATTTCTGTAAAGTATTGTATTTAAATGATAGGTCTCTATAAAAAAATGTTTAACACTTCCATAACCACTCCCTTTGTTATGGAATGGAAGCCCGATAAATGGAATAAACCATGAACATACATTTACAATGCCTATAGTATTCTTATTGGAAACATTATTCCCTATGAAAACAAAAACATAGGGATTTTGAAGTATGGAACCCTACATTTTATACCTATCAATTAATTATCAATAATAATAAATAAAATTTAAACTACCAAGGAAGGAAAATGGTTCTGAAAAACCACCCATGTGAGATAACTCTTAAGGATCATATTACAACATGATCATAATGAACACATCCTGGGGGGAAAGTGTATTAATAAGAAAATGTAACAATTATCACATAACCAATAAATTTTCTTACAATGTATCCCAATAATCAAAAAACATAAAACATTTTGATATTGATATTTTCTATACACTTCCTACACCCAACTACACTCTTCTAGGACAATAGACCACCGTAGGACACAATCTAATGGAATAACATGTCTACACAACACCTTCCCATGATGGTCCTCGATCATAATAGGCCAATCCTCAAATATTTCAATATCGTCAAAAATAAACCCACCCTATCCAATTATTTGAGAATCCTCTTCAATGTATCCAAAAATCCTGTAAGAAATATATCAAGAATCTGAAATGTATATGGTGGATTTACTAACTAGTACAAAACTACACCAACATACACCAACACCTTAAAATTTTAAAATTTTATATAAAAATATCACTCCCAGGAATGAAAATTCACTACCCCTAAAGTGGTGATACCTTTACAAACAAATATTTTCCAATATGCAAAATCGTATACCTACTCTAATAAATGGTGTGTGATTTTTTAATACCCTACAGTAATTTCATTTTCTATTGACTATATTATACCCAAAAGTCTATGATCCAGTTAAATCTAGTAATAGAAAATAATATTAAAAATAACTAAGAGTAGTAAATCATTATATATTATTATTACAAATACAATATTAAATCACACCGCACATATCTTCTTCTACCATTTAAGAATAATAATCTAGAGTCCTAAATGACATCTTTCAATTCAATTCCAAGATTGTTTCTTTGAAAAAATGTCCACCGCTTAATTATAAATTATATATGAATTTGAGATTACCATGTAATTTTGGGAGAAATTATTGATAAACACATTCCAACAAGGTTTCATTCTCCATGTCTCGTATCTTTTTATCATCTTCCAGGCTTCCAAAATAATTATAGAATCAGATTTCACCCATATTGAGTTCCACATATACTGTACAAAAAACAAAAAATAATACCCAATATCCCATAATTCTGCTTCACAAGACACTGAAACTACATTCTAATAAGAAAAGTCCTCTTTTAAGAAGCCATGGTGTGTGAAAAAGACACATCATGAATCTTTTGAAAAATATTGATTATTATTTTTCACAAATTTTTTTCCATGAACAACTGAATCACCATACTCGTTCTATCACAATGGTGATCAGAATGGTCATATATAATGTTCTTCAGAAAGAAAAATGCCAATAGTGTAATGATAAATTATATTGTAAGAACAATATAAAAAGGGTAGGGGCCTTTTCTATGAACCTCCAAAATGAAGAATGAACGTGAGAAATAGGTTATTTACATTATTTAGATTATTCTTCGTTCGATAATTCATCTATGCATGAAACTTATTTTAAATAAATAACTTCAATCCAAATTTATGTTGTATTTCTCTTCATAACATGAATGTTAAATGGTGATCCTGATCGATGATTATCTTCTTCATAATAACAAGGAACATCACCACCTCCACCAGATATTTCCTTAATAGATCCTCTGTAGATATTGACTAAAAAATCACTGAGATGTGAGTTGACCTTATCATGTGATCCATGATCATCCATAAACCAAAATAGTATCACTCATCACATAGAAACATAGTGAAAAGATTCATTCAAATATATACCCACATTCATTGGGGAATATCATGTGGCTATAGAAACCCACCAGGAACACCATGCTTAGGATTCACCCTTTTTAAATACCACCATCAGGAGGAAAACATTACAACTAACTTCTTCATGTATGGACGCAAAGAATTAAACCTGAAATATGTGATACATATTATATATATTAGGATGTACCATGAGGGGAGAACATTTCATCTCTTAGAGAACCTTATCATGATTACTCAAAAAGAAACAAGCCTCTCCCAAAACAACATCTGATATATATTATCATTAAACCATCACTAAGGGGAATATCATAAACAAAATTAACCCCACAATACATCAACATCAAAAAACCTCAAATTAGTCTCCTCCCCCTCCTAACAAAACTAAGAATGCACCATCATCTGGTAAAAAACATCTACGTTTAACTTATCCCATATCATGTGGCACCACAATTAGTTTACTCATTAACCTCCATAAATTATCACAACCATCAACAGCATTCCTACACAAATTTCTACCCATATAATTAATCATAAACTTCATTTTTATGTGATCAAAATAAATATCAAATTCATAATATTATAATAAATTCATCTATAATAGAATCCACAAATTGAATTTGTTTTTGGTGATGACATAAATTTGGATCATATGATCAATGAATATTAAAAATCACTCATTATTGATATAATGCTACAACAAATCTAGAGAAAAAAAGAAATATTAAAATATTTCAGTCACATCAGTGTAGTTAAAATCACGAGAACCTAATTTTAATTATTTATATGATAAAAACACCCTCTACCACATTAGAACACAACCCAATCCAATATGTGAAACATCACAACCAACCTATAAATCAACCCCCTCCCTAAATCGAGAAGAACTTGAGCACTTACTAGATTGTCCATTAAATACCCGAATACAACCCAATATATGTCATTTTATTTGAACATATGGTCCACCCTAGTAATAGTTTTTATATTTTTCAGGACATGATAGAAATCAGGTGTGGACCTCTAGTAATGACTATCATGATAAAGAAAACAATTTACCTCCACATCATTATTACGTTCAACTATGATATAAATGCCTCAATATTAAGAGGACCTAGGACTACACCATGGTGATACATGAAATTTTATAAGAAAATGATATCAGGGGATAATAAAACACATATTAATAGATTCTCAATCAACTAGAAGTGATAATGCACTCTTAAAAACAAACAAATACTCGGTATTTCTATTCTAAAACTCATATAAAATATAAATTTTATCAATAAAAACTATAATGAATTGATATATATACTCATGAAATACTACATTCATCTTCCTTATTAATATTCCAAGAGAATTTGAAATACTGAAACAAATTATAGTGAACATGTAAATTTTATAATGATGATTGAAAGAATACTTTATAAAATTCTTATCCTTCACTAGAATTTCATTCTATTGTAACCAAAAATCATTCTCTATAAATCAGATATATCCATACAATTAAGAAAATTAATGTTAATTATATGGTATAGGATAGAGGTTTATTAATGTAACTTAATATGGGTAATGATAGTATATAAGTAGATATTGGCATTCTTCTTCCTTGATAGTAAAAAAATAGAAGTAAACTATGAAAAAACACTAAATTGGATAAATCATCATTGTAAATGATTACCAAAAAGATTCTATAGGTCTCAAAACTCATATGGTGGAATCCTATACATATAAATAAATATATGAGTGATTCCTTTTTTCAGCTATATCCTGAGAAAAATCACATTTCATGGGTGTAATATCTCAACCTCTTCTAGAATGATATAAGTGCACTGCCCAATAACTCTAGGAAACTCCACAGGTCGATCCTCTACTGAACTCAACATCAATTTGGACATCAAGGAACTCAAGGATACGACATGACTTCAACCCATATAAGGGCATCATCCACTAAACAATATATCTATTTATCCATAAATGACATATAATAAGATGCATCTGCTGACATAATCTATAATATTAAAGATTTAATGAAACTAACCCAGCAAAGGATGACGTTGTTAGGCTATATCTGGAAACATAAAGACCTCCAAAATAAATATGCATTTGTAGAATAATTTAAAAATATCTAAACACATCATACAATTCATATTCACCAAAAACTATCATAGTTAATTCACATGAGACTACATTCTTCTCCACCACATCTCCTAGGGCATGGACTAGGAATGGTGTAATGAAAGATTTTGTAACTCCAAAATTAAATTAGGCATACACCCAAGTGGAAAAAAGGAACACAATAACTCATATAATATCTAGATCACCAATAGTAGGTAAATATTTGTCATAAATATATTAATAACATACTCCATAACGTTTCTGTAAATGATGGAGACCGACTTCATAGTCGTTCTCTAGTTGATGACACTAACGATATAGGGACTCACATGTTTGTCCTCTACCAACCATGTGGCCTCTCTACTAATCACATACATAATAAACCTACTATCATGGGTACCTTAGAGAATACTATAACACCCTGTCCTAACTAACTATAAATGGTAACCAGACTATTGGCACTATGCATCCATTGGGGAACCTCCCCAAATGCCACCTATAAGAAAAAACAACAATTTATATATGGTTTTTATAACCGATAATAAGTGTACTAATTTTTAAGAAAGTATTTTAATGGTGTTTTCTATTGTTGCTAAATTTTAATTTTTTTGTAAATTTAGTTTTTATTCAGTTTTAAAATAACAAAAACTATACCAAAAGAAAATATTTCATAAATTTAAAATTTAAATTTAACAGAAGTTCATATAATTTATATTCTAAATATATTAAAATTGAATTAATAAAATAAATAATAATAATGTAATAATTTTTTAAAAAATTATACATTTGATATAAATAATTAATATAAATTTAGAAACTAATATCTTTTATAAATAAATAAATTACTATAATAAATTAATAATTTATATTCATTAAATATATGTGATGGTGGAAACTTCATCCATAATTAATGTTTTAAGAGAAATTGAAAATTGGGCATCAGCATCAAATTGAAACATTTTTTATCCAAATTTCTATTTATGTTTTATGGGGTATAAAATCAATTCTTACTAAAACAGATATAGTGAAATTATATAACAATTATATAATAATTAATAAAAAATCATTTTGATTCTAATAGAAGTTGAAAACTGAACATCAGATTCAAACTCCTAAGGCTTCTGACATGTGTGTCTTTTTGGGATCCACAAGATGTAAAATAAATGTCTATAAAGATATGAACTCCAATTTGACAAGGGGCCCCAATTATAATTTCTAAAGTAATAAAAGACATATAAGACTTCCAAAACAGATTTTTTAGTTTTCATAGCATAATTCTTAAATTGTTGATGGAATTCCATCATTATTTAAGTTTGTATTTATATACTTATTTGATTTTTTATTATTTATTCAATAGTTTTATATTCATATATATGCTACAATGTTTTTATTATAGCATTATCCTCTGTCTTGGAGATTTATTATTTATTTTATACATGTATGTGTGTTTTTATATATTAATGCGTATTTATTTATAATTTATATATATTTTTCTATATTCATTTATAATTATATATATTCATAGATATTCATAGATATTTTTTTGTTAATGTATATTTATATATATATATATATTAATATTATATTTATTATCTCTATAAATTTATATATGTAAGGTAGGTATATATATAAATTGATATTTATATATATTTACATTTTTATAAATTTAATGTATTTATGTATAATTATATGTATTTATAACTACATGTTTTTATATTTATATTTTAATAAAATTATATTTAACTATGTGTGTGTGTGTGTGTTTATTTATCATTTATCTGACATTGGTGTGGTGTGGTTTGGGTCTACAACAAGGACGATTTACTCATAATCCCCCTCTCGACGACATATGATAAAGAATATAGGGTGGTGCCCTACTGGAACCCCACACATATTATAATAATTATAATATATATTTAAATAAATCCAAGTTATAGTCTCATATATCCCCGGGGGGGTTATGGATTGGGTTTGCCATGGTGTGTGGGTGTTTGTGTCTGTTTGATGTAGTTTTACTCCTGATCACCTAATAAAATACAATTAACAGTTATTATTAATTTATTATTTATTATTAGTTATTTATAATTTAGAATTATTTAGTTCTAGTTATAATTATTTTTTATTTACTATTTTTTATTTATTTATTTATTTATTATTTATTTATTATTTTTTTAACTATTATTATTTATTACTTATAATTTATAATTTATATCTTTATCATTTATTTTTAATTAATTATCAATTTTGATCTTTTTTTAATTACTTTTTAATTATTAATTATATAGTTTGGATTTATTATTTATTATTTTTGTAATCTGTTTTTTTTATGAATAGTATTTAACATTTAATGTTTATTGATTTTCCATTTATTTATATATGATTTATGATTTATTTATTATTTATTATTTAGATAACATTTATTTAACATTTATATTTTATTTATCATTTATTATATATTAACACATATTTTTCTATATATCTAACAGTATATTGATGTCTCCTTGTTCACCGCATGAAAATCTTGCCAGTGTGGTAATGTCTTTATAGAATAACTAAAAGATAAGAGGTCCAAATATCTCCCTACACAAACACATAGATATATATATATATATATTGAATTTCTAAATGAAAGGGTAAATAAATAAGTAATTATACATGTAAATAATAAATCAAAATCCTAAACCATAAATAAATAATAGATAATTAAAACAAATATATATATATATATAATAAATTAATTAATTTCTTTCTAAATAATTAAATAATAGTAAAATAATGAACAAAATAAAAAATTTTAAAACCAACCACTACTGAAATAATCACGTGATAAAAATCTATTGTGAAAAATATGCCACTACTTCCTTGGTGACATAGGTAAATGTGATGGTTTCTTGAAAGTGTCACCAGTAATTTATAGGGAGTTTAAACTACCATTAAATGGTGTTTTAACATAGTGACCAAATCCTGCTGAATAGTTGTGAAGGTCTAAAGAGGTACCACTGAGTGGCTATGTCATGACCACTCCCCCCAATGATACTCCTACCGGTTCGGTAATGATTAAAGGGAGATTATTACTTCCCGAGTCCTGCCTCTAGTGGACCCCAATTTGGCGTCTAAAAACAAAGCTGTCCAAATCTCACAATATGGAAGGAATTTCCCTTTATATGGAAATAATATCTGGGGATATGATGGATAATCCACAATTCATATAAAGGACATAATAAAAAAGGAAACCATCTACCATCCACATGCATGTACAAAATATAACTGTTTCAAATACAACAGTCTCCAAAGTAAATAGAAAAAGTAAAGGTAGGAAGTGAGAAAAAAACTATCATGATCTGAGATAGTAAAGTCCCTAAGAGTCAATGAAATCCTTATAGAAACATAAAAGGATTTTTCAATACAGAGGGTGAGAATACATGATTAATTAATAGGAAAACCAAATTCTCATGTGCACATGTGAAAAAGGAATACTAATGCACCATTTGAGAAAAAAGTAAAACCAAGTAAAAAATAAGAAGGTATACTAACCACCCAACATCACTATTGAATGATCTCCATGTTACTAATGTCCTATAATAAGATATAAACCCCATCAATGATAGGTTACCTTTCAACACATTCCCACTAATTAGATTCTCTCACAACCCAACATCAAACGTCCTAGTGCTCTCACCCCTTCCATATATAAAACAACACATATCTATCACACACACAAGGGCCTAGAATCACATCACATAATATCACATCACATCACATCACATTCCATCAAATCTTTTCCCAAAGACACCTAAGACACAAACCACATCATATCGTGAAGTCGCTTTGGACACCACATCACAAGTCACAGTCACACACCTAGGCCTCACATCTTACCATAACCAGCCCAAAGAATATTGTAACATCATCACCTAGAAGTGGGAGTAGAGAAGAGTGGGTTGATATCTATCTATCATTCAATTAGGATGATTGAAAATACATAACTCGCATTACAATGTGGGTGTTCGGCCCATAGTGCTCAACGTTGGTGGTGTACGACTATAAATGAAAAATAAATACAAGTATATACATAATTAATACTGAAAACTTCATCCCCACCTATGGGTACTCATATAGATAACCAACTCACAAACTACCACCCATGCTTCTACCTCTAAATACACAACACCACACATTAAACAAAAAACTGATATCACATTCCCAACCAATTCATTTTACCATTTATGATGTATTAATCAAACAAAACTAAACAATTCTAGAAAACTATTATAAATAATTTGGTCTTTATTTCACTATATGGGATACTATGTGACATAGAAAAAATTATTTTATAAGGTTAAGAAACTAATAAATGAAGGCATATTCACATTAAAGACGCATCATTCCATTACGTTTACATTTAATACCCCTTTATGATATATAATATATCTATATCTAGAAACGAGTGAATATTTAGTCATGTTATCAATGGAAAAGATCCCAGGCCAACTAGTATATCCTTCATCAAATTCATCAATCCCAAAACATGATTCTAAATAGAAAAAACTCTAACTCACAACCACACCCTGCAATATATCACAACACATCCAGTTTTACAGCCCTACTACACAGTCATTCCATGCCCAAATTACCATATCCACAGAACCAACCCCCTATGCACATCCATACTCATCCACATCACCACACAAACAATAAAAACATATTTTATATTTAAAAATAAATCCCCCATTATTTTTAATTTATTAATTTAATGGATATCAAAAAATGGTATCATCCTTGGGATCTAGTTTTTTTTCAAATTTATGTGGTTATCCAATTTTCATATGTAAACATTCTAAAACAATCAAATAAAAATAATTCCCTACACCATAGAGTGTGAAAACATGGACTCCCAATTTAATGGATATTTAGTGGGTAGTTATCCCATAAAACCCAAAATATCAACTAAAATAGTCAAATAACAAGAAAATGGGTCACTTTTCCCAACACCTTGTTAATTATTTTAAAATAGGTTCAATTATCTTCATTAATCTTGAAAAAACAATACTCACAATGGAAACATCCATATACCTACCATGCATGATACATAATTAATAATGATGAAGGATAATCCTACTTCATGTGAAAGGCGATCAACACATCCTTGTTGAACGAAAATAAGGGCGCACATGTAGCAATAAAACTCTTGAGAAACATGAACCAACTGTTACAGCACTGGAATTGATCATTATATAAAGATATATTTGGGGAATCTTATGTGAAGTGAGAACTAGAGTTAAGAACAAGGTTCTAAGGTACCTCAGCTTAAGAAATATCAAAATAGAGTTTTGGGTTTAGGTAAGTTTTTTATTCTCAGTTAATGGAATATCTTGACTAGATAGATTATTATGACATATAAAAATCCTCCTAGCTCTAAGGGAATTTATGATATGAGTAATGGGATATGAATCAGTATCATAGAATTTCGAATAATAAATTAAATAGATTTCATGACAAATAATACATTAAAAGGGAAAAACATTAGGAAGATGGAAATAGTGTTTTTATGAACACTTCGAATGAGGCACCGCTTGATGATGCAACGTTCGATGAGGCACTACCAGCGAGGCACAACTAGATAAAGTACCACAAGATGAGATTCCACTAGATAATGCATTGTTAAATGAAATTATTACCACCATTAGTGAGACACAGTTAGGAGAGACACAACCATATGACCTACCATCAAGAATGAGGCATCAATGGTCGTGGTATAGTAGGCCAATTGACTGCTTGTGAGTGACCTATAGGATTAGACACCACAAGCTCGAGTGACCGCTAGGTTGAGACACTGACAGTATGATCTAAAACTATGGTGACAACACTAGGGTTCCCCAACCATGGTGATATCAATGGCACGAGACACCATTCATGAGAGGCACCGCTAGTCCAAGACACTGTTGGTGAGGCACCATTTGAAAACACAGAAGAGCAAAAAAAAATTCAAAGTGATTAAATGAGTCCCCATGTCCTTCTAGAACACCTCAAACAATATATTCCCACAATGTAATGGACTAGATTGGTCTATTTCAATACATCATACACCTATGAAACTATTATCTCCCTTGAGAATTCAAAACCATCCTAGAGAGAAAATGAATGGAAGGGTTCGAACAATCATCCATTGAGATTACACATTAGGATTCATCACAATTAAAAAACCACTATTAACCAAACATACCCTCATTTTATGATAATACACCCTTTGTTGTTTGAATTCTTGAGTGGAATCCTCTATACCCATGAATACCTCTTCCAATATCTTCTAAATAGGACTTATCGTGAAAACCCAAATGATCACAAAACACACTTAAAAATAATAACAAAAACAACAACACCCTAGACAAAATAACTAGGAAATTCCTTCCCCGATTCCATGATACTCTATTCTATGGGAAGAACGGACAATCCCTCATGTATTTAATAACATCCCATTTATTTTCCCTCGATTAGGATTTAATTCCGCCAACATTATCATGTTGTGACTCTATCACACTTCACAAAACAACGTAAACCAAATCATATCAAAGTATAACAAGGGACAACTTTATTATTAAAATGAAAAATTAGAAAATCAATGCCAAAAACATAGGGTACTGGGAACACATCTATGTCTCTCATTCCCAAGTACACTCATGTTGGTCACCATGCCTCTACAAAACAAGAACCAAATGAATGGTCCCCCCACACTACACCGTTTCTCAACAATGATAGATATCATAGGGCTACTCTACAAATTTCATGATATCCCCAAAATCTAATTGTCCCTAGTTAATGACATGGGAGTGATAATTAAGATATTTATAATGTTGGTAGAATTTGGAGACGTCATGGATCCTCTCCAACCGCGGTGGAAATTCCAATGTGTGTGACACCTCACCAACTCAACCCAACACCAAAGAGGATCCACATAATCAATGAGAGAGCTTACTCCCTTTGTTGAAACACCACTTTCCTCATCTAAGTGAATCATTCCAAAACACATGGTCCCCATACTCGAACTCTAAGGGCCCCCTTTAGCAATAAAAATATGAATTCTTTCTGCCCTGTATTTATTTCATCCTCACCTGAACAAGCTTAACCTTTTCTATCAGGGTCTGAACCACATTAAAACATCGAATAGTTATTCCACCAACCTCTTCCCTACACAATAGTGGATGACCTGATCTCCTATAAAAATCCCCTAATATAGCCATTCCAATCGAAGTGTGATAGATATTATTACATGAAATATATACCAAAGAAATGTATCATAACCAGTAAATAAAAATATTCAAGATTCAAGATCACCATATATCCTCTAATTTCTAGAGAGTCCTTTTTGTCTCCCCATGAATCTGGGGATGGAAAGTATAGATGAGGTGTAACTGGGTGAAAAAGAATGTTGAAATCCCATTCACACTCATGAACTAAAACATGTTTCCCAATACAAGAAAATTTAGCACATAACCACATTAAACTACACCACCTCATCCACATAACCATTGGTTGAATCCTTTATTGCACATTATTCCATAATTTCTCAGAATTGTTCATAATTTGTCAACTGAACCACTATCACCAAGATAAAATCATATCCTCCTTGAGCTCTACATAACCCTATGAATAAATAAATCGATATGTTAGACCATTTTCACTCTGGAACATCCAAGGGATGAAACAAAGACCATGAAAACAATGATTGGCCTTTATCTTGCGAAGAACCAGGTACTTTTCCACAAACTCCACCTCTACCCATTTCAACCAGAGACACCAAAACTGTATTTTTAATCCGCGATACATATTTGAAACTCTTGGATGTACCTCGAAGGGTGAGATATATAACTCATAATGTACTCTACTATATAATTATTTCATAAAAAACTATCCATGAAACAACATCATGTTCATACCATCCTCCAACCACCCCTCTGAAGCATAACTATGGCCAACATGTTGGAAAAACACCTTTAACATTGAGTCTCCCAACCAAGACTCCTCCTCCAGGTGAATTAGATAAGAAAATAGCATCATCTTAATCAAACAAACTTTTCCACCATACACTATTATATCAAAGTGAAATGCCACCAACTCCTCCATCGCCTTCCATGAATCCATAGATTCATAAGAATCTTCCATCCATACGTTTCTCAACAAATTATAGCAATTTTTTTTTCCAATTCATATGGTGTATGAGATCTCAGAATCACTATCCTAATGAAACATCAAATAGATATGTTGTTGTAGATTTTGGTCACATTCTAAGAACATATACCTCCAACTCTTCTAGTCTGTGAAGACCACAAAACAGACACTAATGATGTAACTCTTCCACAACATCCACAAAAATACAACTACTACCAATTATAGATCTTGGGTGGCATAGTTATGCTCATGAGGGAGTAACTTCCTAGACCGATAAGATATCACTTCCCACTAATGAATCAACAAACATTCTAAACCTATATGGGAAGCATAACAAATAACCTCAGACATGACCCCTTACTTAGGTAACTGGATCAACATAGCACTAACCACTTCCCCTTCAGCTAAATGAATGATTACTGAAACTTTTTCATCCATAAAAATACTTGTTCTTTCCAAATAAAATCCATAAATTGGGATACAACTCAAGAAAAGTTAGGAAACCCAGTGATAATAACCTGTGTGACCAACCAAACTATGAGCCTATTCCACTTTTTTATGTACAGGACAAAAAACAATTGCTTCATCCATTGATGGGTCTACTAACACACCCTGACGAGACACCACATGCCTTGAAAAATTAATCTCTCATGTCTAGAACATATACCTGGATAACATTCCATAGAGATAGTGGTATCAAAGATCAAATAATATAGTTTTGACATGCTCACCATGCTCCTCCCCTAACATTGAGTAGATTAAGATGTCATCAATGAACACATTGATGAAATGTTCCAGAAACTCAAAGAAATTGAGTTCATGGGCCCCAGAAACATTGATTGTTTGTTTGTAACATCGATGGAATGACTACATACATGTTTTTTCCCAAACCTATACCTGAAGGTAGCCTTTGGGATATCACACTCATCTATACATAACTGGGGATATCCATATTGCTGATCAATATTATAAAAACAAATCGCCCCCCTCAGCTAGAAAAAAAGACCAGCTATCCTTTGATGAGGCTAACAACTCTTGACTGTCACCTGATTCATCCATTCGTAGTCTATACACAACCTTATACCACTTTCTGCCTTCTTTGAAAACTTCACTAGAGAACCCCCAGATGACTCACTGGGCTGGATACAACTCATCATCATTAAATCATCTATCTGAATCCTCAACTCCCAAAACTCATAAGGTTCCAAATGACAATGAGACATAGAAATTAGAGAAGCACCATGATACAAGTCTATCCTATACACAACATAACATTGTGGGGGTAGTGTAACAACATACTCATTGAAAAAATCTAGGAACTCTTCAAAAACTCATAGAACAACCACCATGTCAGTGTACACAGATTTTACTAATAGCTCATCCATTAAAGAAATAAGAGGATCCACACACCGACTACCCACCTAAAAATATTGTTCGCTATTTAAAACCACACATCAACCATCCACATATAAAATAATATCCTTAATTCGAATTCGAAAGCATCATGTATTGAATACAACTAGTTGATCCAATGATGAAATAATATATCATCATTAGTATTAAGAATAAATCCCTACTAGACTGAGATAATCCCATCATCAGTCTACACCCCTGGATGTCATCAAACAAGATGGTCTGGCCTTCAACTAGAGTACTCAAAATAAGGGTCCTAGAAAGCCTCTCTACATATTTTCCTAGATGGTGGAATAGAGTGGGTGAAATAATGGGGTGTGAATATCATGATTCGATGAATAAGTAAGGGTATTTAATGAATTGATCGTACCTTTGCTGATATCTTGCCTCATTATAACTACGACCTCTACTTCCTACAACTGACCACACACAGATCCTCTATCACTACGATAGAGACCACCTCCACGACCACTCTCAGATCAAAGTTCCAGATCATGACGGACATCCAGAGATTGTGCTCTTCCCACTCTATCTCCCCTCGACAGAGATAAATCTTGTTGTCTTTACTGCTAAATCTATCTCACCGGTAACTACTACGGAGGTTGAAGTTGATATTTCACACCCCCACAAAAATGAGCTCAGGCATACATTGGGCACTAATTTTGAACATCGTTTTGAACCCCATATAAGAAAAAAATCATCCCCAATCCCACAAGAAAGGCGTAGAGAGAAGAAGGTCAAAAGGGAATCTTTTGAGGATAACTCTCCTCTGGTTAAAACCTCAAAGGACTTGGTTCCGAAGACCTTCACTAAAAACTAATCATATTAACAAATTCTGCTGACTCCCTGATCATACATATCCTCCTCAAAATTGAATCTGTTCTATCAAAATATCTTTATTTTTAACTTCAAAATACTTTGAAAACATAAAAGGATTAACTGCATACTAGAACAAAGGATGGAGTTCTTACTCAATATATCTTTCATGAGACTCCTCATCTAGAAAAAGGTCTGGGGAAATATAAAGAAGGTCCATTATCATGATCCTAATCAACCACACCAAAATAAACCCCTGATAAGGGTGAGTTGATTCTAAATCTTCTCCAACTTCATGGTCGATGAATGGAACTTTTCCCAAAACTCCTTCTAGATGTCATCCCAGGCCACATTTACCTCCTCCTGCTCTCCCGGATTCAACTTCCACCACTAATGTGAAGAACCCCACTTATGAATCACATTAAAAGGGACTACATACCTCTTTAGGACCTATATCAATCCAAATAAGATCTCCAACTTTCCTATTAATCCATGTGTATCCATTTAAAAAACAGATCCCTCATATATTCCCAAAACATAAATTATAAATCATGAAACATCCTCTACCACTATCCTTTTCCTCATATGGATCAACCCTACAATGATCAATCAGACAAGGCTGTTAAACATACACTATCTGACCCATAAATAGATGATGATAAAGATACATATATGAAAAGAAAACAAAGATTTTCTAATCCTGAGTAGTTTGTGATTTTATTCAAATCAATATTAATTAATTTTACTTGTTTTTTTCCATTTTCATATTCCCAAAATAGATCAATTAAAATAATAAAACAAGTTATTTTCATGAATTTGCCTTTTTAAGGTATCTAATCTATAAAATGGTTCATCTTACATGGATGTTAAATAAGCTCATTGTTTGTCGACTACATCACGAGGGCCCAAAAATCTCATTTCCTAGTCATTATCCCTAGCCTATGTCTCTTACCAAATTAAAATAGAACCACTTCCATATCATTATATGAACTCTTCAATATTTAAAACTCTAATACCCATCCTATCTCCCAACCATCAACTATGATTCCATTTTTCCACATTGACCTCCCTCCAATGATAACCCTCCTCAGTCGGAAATTTTGATTGGCAGATATGGATCCTCAAGTTACGCCTCCAATAGGCCCCAGGTTGGAGACTACTAGTAAGGGTGCACAAATTTCACAATATGGGAGGCAATAACGATTATATAGAAATTAAATCAGGATCTATGATGGATCATCCAAAAAGATACTATAATAGAATATAAAAATGAAAAACAACTACCATACACCAAGTATTTAAAGAATACAACTGATAAAAATACAAAAGCCTCGAGAGTAAATACCAAATGTAAATCTTGGCTATGACACATCAACTATCAAGATACAAGTTAGTATGGGTCAAAATAGTCCATAAAATCATCCTCGAAACCTAAAAATAGTTTTATATACATAAGGTGAGAATACTTGTATACTTAGTAGGAAATCCAAATAATCTCGTGCACAAGTGAAAGAGGAATACTAAAACACCATTGGTAAAACAACATAACTGAATAAACCATAAGCATTTATACTAACCAACCATCACAACCATGTCACACTCACCATGTAATGCAATTCATGTAATATAATATAAATAAAATTGATGTAATGGTAGTGCACACTACTATCTCATTGATTATTTTCTCGCACATACTAATGGGAAATGTCCACATGCTCACACCTCTTATGAATATACCACATAATATCCTGCAGAAACACACCTAGATCTCAAAAAAATCTCAACAATAGACTCTAGGAACTCAAAACACATCCCTACCACAAACACCTTTGAAACACATCATAACACATCATATTACTTCACATCACATCTCATCCTGAAGACAACTGGGACACATACAAAATATAATCCTGAAAACCCAATGATACCACATCACAACTCACCGACAAACATAGGGGACTCACATCTCTCCACATCCTGTGCAGAGAAAATTAGATAATCATTTTCAATATGAGTGATATAAAAAGTGTATGTGTACATCCATCCATCCCCCCAATGGAATGTTGGTAAAGACTCCCCTATGAGACTATGTGTGTGTTAATCACATAGCGCTCAATGCGGAAGGGGTGAAAATAGAAATCACAAATAAATACAATTATAACCATAATTAATAAAAAAACTCAATCCCCACCTATGTGTTCTCAAAAATATGAGCAACTCAACAAACTACTCAATTTTTAGTACCTATGAATACCCAACATCGAACATAATTCCAAGAAACACATCTCACATTCCAAATAATATTCATTAATCTATTTTAATCCCATTAATAAAACCAATCCATGTCTTTCAAACATCATTAAACAATAATTTTTTCATTCCATCCACATTTGGGAAACTATGAATCACAAAATTATCCATTTCATAATGTGGAGAGCCAGATAAATAAATTAGCTTCACATTAAATACATATCATTCCACCACCAATACATTTAACACCCATTCGTGATAATTAATATATCTATCTCTATAAACAGGTGATGATATCATTATGTTATCAATTGGAAACAACACATACCAACCACTAATGTTCTTATTAAAACACATCCGACCTAAGACACCATACCATCCAAAATAAACCGCAAATCAAAACCAAACCCAACAACATATCATTGCAAAACTAATTTTGCAGCCCTTCTAAAAAAACATACCACACCCCAGTTACCATATCCACATAACCATCCCAATGTTCACCACCATACTCAACCACATCACTATGAAAACTGAATAAAAACATTTTCATATTTTAAAATGAACACCTCCTTTAATTTCAAATCATTAATTATTGGGTTATCACAAAATAGTATGATCCTGGGGAATCCATTTATTAACTGAATTTATGTGGTTAACCAATTTTCATATATAAAAATTCAACAGAATCCAAAAATTAGGAATTTCATAAACCATATAGTTCACATACACGGATACCCTACAACCATGATTTTTAGTATGTAGTTATCCAATAAAATTGATAATAACAAAAAAATAGTCCCATAGAAATAACGTGAATCCCTTTTCTCATCCCCAAGTATATTGATTTAAAACCATTTCAATTAACATTATTAATACATAGAGAACATTATTCAAATTTTTAACATCTATATACCCACCCCAATTGTTACATTACTAAGAGAGGAAAAAGAGAAAGCTATGTGGTGGTATAAGTGATTGGAAATTCCATGATTCATTGAAAGAGTGGTGCGCATGTAGTAGGATAAACTCTAGGGAAACCCAATCCAATTAATGTTGCAATTCAGTTAGTCTTAATGGAAAGAAGAATTTGGGGAAGCCTATAGCAACATGAAATAAGAATGATGAACAAGGAAGAAGGTTATCTCAGCTTGGATGATCTAATCAAATTTGTGGGTTTGTATACATTTTTTATTTGATGTTAAAGATGGGTCTACTCGAGATAATGCATTTAAAAAAATTAAAATCATAATTTAACTTAGGGAATTTATGATAAGATTTATGGGATTTTGAATCGGTCTTAAATCATTTAAAAGTGGTCCGTAAACTAAATTTTTGTCAAAGGATATCTCAAATGGGGAAAAATATATGAATCTAGAAACATTGTATATGAGACACTTCCAAATGAGGCACCTCTCAAAGATGAACCATTCAATTTGGCACTGCCAGTAGGGAACCTCCAAAAGATGTACCATTGGATGAGGCACTATCATAAGAGGTGACTTCAGATGAATTTGTTTCCATCATCAATGAGACAATGGTGGGCCAGACACAACTATACCACATTCCACCAGGTATGAGACACCACTAGTGGATGACCCATTGGGTGTTCAACCAGCATTGACCGACCACCAAGGTGAGACACTACATTCATGAGGAACTGCCATGGGGAGACACTGCCAATATGAGCTACTACTACAGGGACACAACCATGCTGACACCGTTAGTGTGACACCACGAGGTTAATACCATTGGTGTGAGGCACTACTAGTGAAGGAAACTATTGGTGAGGCACCATTGGAAAATAGGGGAGAATTTAAAATTTTTGAGATGTTATGTAATGAGTCACTTTTACCTCACTGAACAACAAAAACACTAGATTCCCATAATATAATGTACTAGAGAGGTGTGGTCCATTACAGACTATACCTGCAGTATCAGAGTAAAAATATAAATGAAAATAAAAATGTATCACACAATAATAAATAAAATGGGAAAAAATTAGTAAATACAATAAATTCCAAAATAAAATAAAATGAAAATAGTTATGATGATGAGATAAATCTGTGATTGGGTTAATCACATATATATAATAAAAAAGAAATATAATATAACGATATACTACTAATGTAATCCATAATATATCACAATCACCTAGTCTTATTTGTGCTATCCTAGAAATCTATGAGATACCTAATCCCAAAACTCTTCCCAACCTGTTCCTTCATCAAGTTAGAGCAGCTTGGGTACCCATGTGCAATGGACCCTAGAGTTGGTGTGATTAAAAAATCAGGAGGAAACCACATGTGGTCCTTTATTAACAAAAATATGTTTTGATAAATTCTTGTGACATAATTATATAAAAATTAATGAACTACAAAATGGAAATAAATAAATATACCCCAATACCTATATTGGCCAATGTAAGAGTATATCTGAGCATGTTTTGTGGACTATGTCAACTAGATACCATGTAACATACTATTGTTGATCCTTAGGTATATAACCCGAATCGAACATACCTACAATGGAAAATGTTGTCATGTCTCTATGAATTTTTTAATTACCAATCCTCCCAACCATAAAGACCTAGTTCATCCCGGTATATAGAAATGTAATATAGACTAACTATATGATATTTATCTTATCCATTGTATATGAAAATAGGCATCAAAAATGTAAGAAGTTATCTAATAATGATATAACCTAGAAAACTAGATAAACCCAAATGATATATCCTATATATCCCCTTCTATAAAGAGATATACCTCCCATATGGGATCATTATTAGCTAGGTATCAATTTCTTCCCTTATGAGCATTTTATCATGCAATGGAATAACTCCACATGTAAGACAAAGCTCTCATAGGGGAATTTATTTAGCCAACACTATATATTAAATCATAACCCCATGGAAATTTTTCAAAAGTAATCAAAAAACAAAAACCCATATTTGTTTTACAAACATTAAAATGTACACCCTTGGTTGCCTTCCAGTGTCACATACACAACCAAGAATAAGAAACAAAATATTAATGTGTTGGGATAACATCTAAACCACATGTCCATATCCTAATACATATGTTCACACACACTGTATAATCCCTGAATAGGTATGAAATGAGGTCTCATGGGTTAATAAAAGGGAAGAGGCACTATATTAGGGTCCTACATCTCTTATAATATTCATGGGTCAAAACACTTCATGTGGATGATGTCATGCTCTTCAATAAGGATACATCAAATCATGAACTTGTCAGCATCTAGGAGAATTTCCTATATAAATTTCCAAATGTGATGTCCCATGGATCATATATTTCCCAAAATAAATTTATGTCAATCTTCTTACCCAGCCATACTATATGAGCCCAAGTAATCAAAGGTATCTCAAGTGTCCTAAATTGTACTACTAGGGTGATCCCTCTCAATCGAATTACACACCTATATAGGGATCTGGCCACATAATTGAACTCAATGTCTAGAATGCCATATCTAGACAATTTACAACTCTAATGTGGTCCAAATATCATAGATTATCATAATTTAATTATTTAGTCTCTTTGAAATCAGTGACTAAGTTAAACAATTGGTTTCCAAGGGCCCATAGTGGCTTTTTACATCTTGTGTAGTCTATCAATAATAATTTTACACAATTTAATTAACATTTTAACTTATTATCATGTTTGAAATTTATTTTATTCATTAAAATTTTTATTTAATTCTGATACTGATTGAGATAAGGTGATAAGACAACATGCCCCAATGCATATAATCGAATGCATAAACACTAGGGTGTGTAAGGTACACCAACTATCTTTTATCAATAATTCAGATCTTTTTTCAAGGGATGTAGTTATAGGAGGGAATGAAAACGATATAAAATACATGAATCAACATCATATGATCCCTTCTCAATCCATGAAAGAAAACTAAATTAATTAGCTCATTTAGTACAAACTAGATATTTTATTTTGATATTGACATATTTGATTAAAAATTAACAGCTCCTCATGTCACACAATAACCGTGTCCAACATATTACAAGTGGTGGAAAATATATTATTCACTCTGTTATAGGACCAAAAAAATGTCTTGGAAATATATTCATCAAATATTAAATTTTATTTAAACAAAGAACTTAAAATATGTATTACATAATGTACATTTGATGAAACAATGGATGATTTCAGGCAGACATTGTCTCAATAAACCCTTTAAATTGAATTCATGTAAGTCCAAAAGTTTTAAAGTTATTTCTATATATTCTAATGTAATATCTATATTTTCATAAAACCAAACCATACATATTTTTTTGGCATCGAGGGAACATAATGTTTGGAAGAGTAAGGGGAGAATAATCTCATTATTTATTACAAACTCACATAAAAACACCCCACAATCATAGAGGAAGATAGAAAGGAGGAAAACAAGGAGATTTAGAAACATACCTAAAACATAAAAGAAAATAATGGGGAATTATATCTTAAAATATTGGGTGGGTGATTAACAAATTAATTTCCCCCAAAAAGTTCTTTCTGTGAGCTGGTGTAAGCTACTAGCTGTCCGGATTTTTACAACACCCTTGGATTAAGATAGCATCAAAGCCTCTTCTAAATCGTTGAGTCTCCAAAAACTTATCATGATTGTTCCCAACACATTATATTAGGGCACCAAAACTATTGTAATTTTATTCAAAATCTGTCATCAAAAAATGACCCAACAACTTAACATGAAAATTTAAAATTCTCTTGAAATTTTCACACCCATAGGAGAATAAGGAATTCAAAACTCCCCACCATAACACTTATCATCCTTAAATAGTCTTAATAATCATATATTTATATATCTAGTCCTATTCGGTTTTAAATTCCTCATCAACTAGTCATTCCCGACATCAAACCTCAAAACACACTTCTAATGAAAAACAATATCATTAATGTTCTTAATACACAAAATAACAAGCCAATGATAATAACCATTACTGAAAAACTAAGGTAGAACTTACCCAAGACCATATAACATAAGAAACCCCTGGTGACATTGTCTAATTACCTATGAGGACTATGGTTCACTCCACCATAATCAAACTCACTATAGCCCCGACCAAATTAAAGAAACCTCATACCATTAGAATTGTCTATAAAAAAACCACTATCATTTTCAAATGATGTTAACAATGTGATTACCAAATAACCACCACTAAATTTACAATAGAAAACTACTTAATGATGTTACACTTATTTATTACGATATTCGAAACTAGGATTGATGCATAACCACAGATCATTCATTACCCAAAAATATAAAAAAAAATTTATTGATAAGTCATGTTTGATTCCGGAAACATGACTGTTATATATAAAATGATATATTGGACTTGGTTTGTAACTTACCAAACAAAATTCCAAATATAAAAAATATTTTAAACATATTCTTCCAACCTTTCATTGAAATGATCAGCCCCAACAAATGATGCATTAACAATTTACCCAATCACAATTCCATCATTACCATTGGCTTAAAAAGAAACTAACCTAAACAAGATAAATATATTCCACACCTAAATCCTAGTGATATTCACCTATGAGATCAGAAGTCATCCAAACCACCATTGTTCCCTATCACAATCACCAACATTTCTCTAATTGAAACACACACAGTTCACATATATTCTCTACTAGACCTGAATCAAATGCTTTGTCACTATCTATAATCAAAACTAATTTTATATGTTAATCTCAAAAATAAATCCATATATTAAATGAATTTTCAAAAAATGTGACTCCAAATTTTATCAAGACTATCATACAATCAGTTTGACAGACCTATGGAACTTTCATCATAAGGGTCCAAATACTGAAACCATTATGACACTCCCCACTAATGGAGTGTCATAATAATAACATCACTACAGTAAAATACCAATTTCAATGGCCAATGATCCATTTATCACTAAATTTTATGACTAAATATTTCCAATCCTTCTTTTGAAATATTAGATTCATGAAACAACATGCACATCAGATTTCCACATTCTGAGAATATCTTCTAGATAATTCATCGATATTTAGTCCATAAAGAGGGTATTTCCCTCTGATGAATGATGGATCACCCATCTCTATATGTCTCCCCTATACATCTCCTCAAACTCAACCTCAATCAACTCTATCACTCAAGATTGTATGTTACTCATTCTGATTCATGCTCATGTGCTACTCCAACACCTCAAAACCCACTAAGGGTTGACATAAACCCATTTAATCACCACCCATGAGCCCTCTACAATACCATCCACACCATGGGAAATTCCATATTTCTATAGAAAATTATCAGTCTATTCATAATTCATGTAATTCCTCAACTCCCATCGATTTATGACTCACACTTGACTGTTTTTCAATAGAAAAACATCATGCCTTGCTTGTGACAAATAAGACATCCCAATATTATTAAATCCCATGGGCCAAATGAATATACCATGTACAATCATTAAAACTGAAATCATGACTTGATGAAATTATCATCATAAAAACTAGTTATCCATCTTCTAAGACAATCCATAATATTAAAACCCTTGGGATTATTTATTTTTTGTTCAAGAAGGCTTATAATGCCACATATGTGTACCAAATATAATCACATGACCACCCATTAACTTGATTCATTCCAAAAAGAAAGGTTCCCAGCTACACTTCACTACTACGCCACTCAACAATGTATCCAAATTCTACATGTCCATGTGTATTGATGAGTCCTACTGATGTTTCTCTACATTAAGACGTGAAAAATATCACCCCTTGTGCTTTCCCTTTCCTAATCCCTATGAATAGACATCCCTTTTCTAAATACCCAATAGCACACCATATAAACTAACTCATACTCTAAATCACTTAATCATGACTCCTACCATGAATGAAAAAACACCCTTAGAAAATCCCCTCACCTGGGTTTCCAAACCATAGTATACCTAACCCAAAAGGATCACCTTAGTCAACAACATCATGATATATATCCACAAAACAATAGTCTCTCTAGAATAAGACATTATTCATATCAAAAAATTGGATAGGTCTCCCAATAAGTCCACAAACAAATGCTCTATAAGGGAATCAACTTATAGTCAACCTATACACCCCACCTCAAAACCACATGACCTCACACATACCACAAAACCCTCTCTAGAATGTCATATAAACAAAAAAGGAATCTTATTCCAACTAATAATCCTATTGATGTAGTAATTCCCATGAGAATATATTCATGGTGATACCCCTTGATGATAACACATTTAGGATGGTCCATTTTAGGACTCCAATATAGGTGTTACCATATCAAACATCACATTATCATCCATAAAAAAGAATACATAATTACATAGTTTTACCAGGATCTATGTCAATATTCCAATATTTAGATTTTTTAGATAATTAGAATATCATTCCAATATATTTGTGAAAACACTGAATAATTTTTTTTGAATCATTAAATAACCAATGATGGATAAATATAAATCACAATGAGTTACACATCATGTCATCATGTGAATTTTTGTACATACTAGAGTCATCAAACATTCATTACAAGAGGGACTAGACTATAATCACATTACTCAAGTGCTTATCCCTAACATCCGTAACACCTATAACAAAAATAAAATACATGTATACATGTTAGAATGACTATGTAAAATTATTAAATGTAATTATATGGGAAAACCCCATATGATAATATTGGTTGGAGATGATTACTCAAGAGGGGGTGAATTGAGTATGAATAAAAATTTCTGTTAGAATTGGTTCTTAAGAAAATATCCCCCAATTGAAATATATTCAAGGTCTGTTTGTAGGGAATTTATAAATGTCTGAAATGTTCAATTAATTTCTCAGAAGATTGATTAGTTATCAGCTTTACCAGTCTAAAGACTATTCAAACTCTTGAAACTAATCTACTGATTCAAAATAGATATAAACACATGCTAAAATAACTATTAAAGTTCAATTATGTTTTATTTGTAATGAAATAAAAAAAAATAAGATTAAATTAAATGGAAAATGTCGGGAGGAAAGAAACAAGAGGTCCAGTCTCATGCTGAGACTTCGTCCTCTCTACATTGTGATATCCTTCAACCAAAAAGTATATATTAATAATTATTTTGATCCACACAAGGCAATCTTGCTCACACTTGACCTCTTAAACTGTTATTCATGGGAAAATAAACAATATGATCACACTTGAACTCTTACAATGTTTTACTTGGGATAGCAAAGTAAAAATAGTGTGATTGTGAGGATATTTAGTATCCTAAATTTATGCATAAGATATAGTGTGTGTGAATCAAACAGATTCACACACTACTCAGAAAAGTAAACCCAAAACCAAAATAGTTTTATAAATGAAAAATAGACTGTAGAAATCTTTGTGTGTCATGCAGTGAAGCTCTAGACAAGATTGATGTAGAGAAAATAATATTTGAATCCTCTTTTAAAATATCGATTCAGAATATAGTATAATAGCCTCTGTACTATAGTTTCTATGTGTGAAATGTTAATATCATCCATGTTAGGATGTTCAGAAAAATTCACCAGGTTCGTTCTTGTTTTATTTAACTCCATGTTAACTCTAACTTCGAGTTCATGGAATTTTGAACATAACATTTAGAGTTATTTTGCTTTAACTATTTTTGGAATTCACCAAATCTGTCTCTATATGTGTAAGGTTTTCCTTGTAATCCTATTATTCTTTAAGGTCCAGTGGGCATGAAGATCTCCCCACGTGCATATACCTCATAATGGTTATAGATAATACTATATACAACGTTAAATAATGTCAGAAACATTTATTTGTCCAAATATGACCATTATAAAAAAGTTTGAATTTATAAATTTGAAGCTATTTTTATGAGTATCAGTGAGTCAGAAGTATCAAAAACTCATTCGCATCAGTCAACCATCATCGGCCTATCATCATTGGTCTGTCAGCATCATTTTGTAAGCATTTGTCTATCAGCATCAGTGATCATGTGTTTGAGTGAGTTATTTCCATCACTATTGTTGACTTAGTTCATCCGTGAGTCATTTTTTCTCACGGCATGTTAGCATTGGTGACTTGTCATTGGTGACCCATGTTTTACTATCAGTGAGTTGATCATCGGTGTTTCATCCATCGGGGACTCGATCATCGATGTGTCGTCCATCGGCATGTCGATCATTGGGGTGTCTTCTATCGGTGAATCAATAATTGGTTTGATGTCAAGTGGTGACACTATCTTCGGTGTTTAATCCATCGGTGAGTCAATCATTAGCGAGTCTTCCGTCAGTGAGTCAATCATCGGTGTGTTGTCTATAGGCGAGTCCATCGTAGGTGTGTCGTGCATCGGTGAGTTGATCATCGGTGTGTCGTCCATCCATGAGTCGATCAACAGTGTGTCTTCTATCGATGAGTCAATCATGGGTGTGTCGTCTATCAGTGGGTCGATCATCGGTGTGTTTTCCATCAGTTAGTCAATCATCAGTGTGTCGATTTGAACTAATGGTGTTAGAGACTCTGAGAAACTTATGAAGGGTCTGGCTTACACAGATCACTTCTAGATAAAGTGACATCCACAAATACCTGTAAATAGACACTTGTAAACATATTAAATCATAAATATGATTTATTGAGTTAATGAATTATATTTCACAGTATGAAATAATTGATTTACTTAGAAATATTATATGGCAGGAAATAATAGAATCTATAGATTTACATTATTTGTGATTATGAAATCCAATAAATCATATAGGGTCCAACAATATCCCCCATTTTGATAATCACAAATTATTACATACATCTAATGTTAAGGAATAATAATTATTTGACATATCATAAATCACTGAATTTGATTGTTCAATATGACTAAGTTTTTCCCTTGTTTTATTTTTAAAACAAAGCATCCGCTCAATAATTTGATGAAAGGAAAAATATTTATATATATTTTGTTGAGTACATGCAATGTGGCCTATACTAGAGTTTCTCCCCTGATATTAATAAGGTATGAATATAACACTATCCCCTTTTGTGTTCAGAAAAAATGAAAAGGTGAAGGGAAGGAGAAAGATGAATGATAAATATTAGAAGGAAAAAAAGATACATAGTGAAGACAAAATGGATTTCCATTAAGATTTAAATAGTTACATCAGTAAGATAAAGATAGAACACCCTATCAAATAGCCAATCCTCCACTAATGGTTTGTCTTCTTATGTGATTTGGCTTTATCTAAAGGATCAAGAGTATGATCTGAAGGTTTTGGTTAGGTAGTGGGAAGAAGTGGTCCGATGACAACATTTGGAAATGCATCACCTGTAGGGACATTTTCTGCAAGGATATGTATCCTTTATAAAAACACACAGCTATGAGGTTTCTCAATAATTACTTGTCTAATCTGGGGAAGGTACTGAGAGACACTCATCTATGTAGGAAGATGAAAGGTAGGGAAAATGGAAGCAACAAGAGGAACCAAAATTGTATCATCTTGAAAATTCATATACAACATAAAGATCCTGATGAAATCATTAATGATTTCTCCACCATATTTCATGACCTTCTTGAAATTATCCTTATTCTATAAGAGTTTATTCATAGGAGGGGTAAAATCCTTCAATTTTTCCACTTGTTTCCTAAAGTATTCTATTAGTAGAGGCATTCTGAAATTTTTAGCTAAAAATTTGAAGCTATTGATGAGATGATAATTGGTATATATCTTGGAAAAAATACTTATCCACTTTCTCAATAATGTCTTTCCAGGAAGCATAGGATTCATTTGATCTCTGCCATACCATATTGTAAACAAGGTTTGAATTTCTACGTACCTTTTCAAAAGTTTCTTTTTCTGAATCACTCTAAAGAATCATGAGTTCTTCTCTTATTACAGCTTAGAGATACTCTAACTCTGAAATATCACCTATACTACCTCTAAAACTAGATGGAACAAGGATCATTTATTCAATATGTACATTCAATTTCAATAAATATAAACTCAAAATATGTGTGACTATGTTTGTAATAACATCCATCATACCACTAACAAGGGTCATGTAATCTTTTGTAAGAAAATTTAACACATTACTAATCTTCCTTACTTCTGATCTAAGAAATATTTTATGTCTAATAAGGGTTTCAAATATGGAAATGATATTTGGTTGAATCTATTGGATCACAATTCTTCCATATTTTGGTATAATTATCATCTAAAATACTCATTGATGTGGAGGATTCCCTTCTGGATCCAACAAAGTCTCTCACTAATGCTCAAATATCACTTTTGAATTGTTCTAAATCAGCCTTAGTGACACAGTCACTAAGAAATGTATGTGCTACAAGATCAACTTTTGGAGGTGTAATCTATGAATTAGGTGCAATAGGTTCTGCTTGAGCTTGGTCTTATGGAGTAGGGGGAGGAGGAGGAGGCACCCTTTCCTCATCTGATTCATAATCTAACCCAAAATGAATTTGGCATGGATTTCTATTCCACTCACAAGTACATGTACATTCTATAGGCTCTACTCTGTCGATACTGATTCTTCTTCCCTGAGGCTTAGGTACAATCTCATCTTCATCTTCTTCTTCATAAAAACCACTTTCCAAAGAAATATTTATACCCACTGGTACTAGTTGAACATGAGATTTCACATGTACTCTATCCAAGTCAACTTCTCCAGGCACTTCCTCCATCTGATGCACATGATCCTCATCCTCTTCCTCAAGGACACCATCCATAATTTCATTCAACACCTGAACAATTTCATTATTTCATACAACATGATGGTGTGGTCTATCATCATTATCATCATTTCCATGATCGACTTTTTTTGGTTCAATAGAATCAGCACCACCCAATCCGTCAGCTATATTAGAAACTCCATGTACATCTTTCTCACTGGATCTGTCAACTACTTGTTGACCCACATTAAAAGAATCACTAACATGCTCATCATTTACCTTTTCATCATTAACATCACTGTACCACTCTTTATATAACCTACATACATGTCCTTTCACACCATTGACCTCTGTCTCTTCCTCATCCTCGCTACCTAAAAAAGGTTCCCATGAGGGTAAATCTAGTGATGGACTAGCTGATCCATAAGACATGTCTTTTGGGATTTTAGAAATATCAAGGTCACTCATGTAACCAATAGGAGATCATTATTACCTTAGTAACTCACCCAAATCGTTTTATTTGGTATAGAAAACTTCCTCTCCTAATCTTAGGCCTAGATCAACTTGTTCCTTTAGTCTGGAAGGATGGTCAATAGGATTGTAGTCATTATGCATTCCTTCCTCATC
Organism: Viscum album; assembly: GCA_963277665.1. Lineage (NCBI taxonomy): Eukaryota > Viridiplantae > Streptophyta > Magnoliopsida > Santalales > Viscaceae > Viscum > Viscum album. The sequence continues at coordinate 67,396,112 of OY728126.1, forward strand.
TCCTACCTAGATTTTCATTCAAGGGTTCCAATAAATGTTCACTCTCTTGAAAATATCTTTTTGATTGAAAAAACCACAATAGACAATATTCATTTCATCTCCATATTCTACACAACCCAATATCTATAGCATGAAAGTGATCATCATAGGATAATACAAATAAGTTTCTTTCTTAGATAGTTTTATCATATAACAAATGTGCCCCATTTTACACCTATACAGATTCACCTTTATCCAATTTTTAATATGAAAAATAGGAATACATCCTGATAAATTACATAAGGGAAATATCCCTTCCTTGGGTAGATTTGATGTTAAATAAACACAAATAGAAACCTTGCCTCTCCTTCGAATTCATTTGAAATATCTATCATTGATTATTAACTTATAGAAAGCACTTTCAGAGCATTCTAAAACTAAATCAAATTAGAGGAAAATGGAATGTTACCTTGATAATCTTCATAGACACCTTCACGAGGAATTTCCAAGCATTCACACCATTACATAGATGAAAAAGTTATCTCTTTTCTCTTTACTACAGACATCATCTGTGATTCTTCAAATTCATCTAGGAATATCAGGAAGTTGAGATAAAACTCATGCACAATCTACTAATAAAATGTTATTTCATTATTAAAGAACTAGCTTAGACAATTTTTAGATTATATCACCCTCAGCAAGAGTGACCTTCTTGAAAAAAGAAATTCTACAAAAAAAATTTCTTAGCTGTAATAACTCAACTTCCCAAACCTGACATTGTATTACCACTTGACTCACCCTTCTGATACTTAGCTGATAAATATTCTATCGGATCATCCATTACATGATTCATCCTTTATATTTAGAGGGTTTTTATTCAAAAGGATTCAAAAGTTCGAGGGTAGAGAGGTAGAGTGTCGAATTGAATAATGTTCAAAGGAAGAGGGGAAGGTGAAATGTTGAGATGGATTGAATTTATTATATAATTTAGGGATTGTAAATAATAAAGCACAAAAAATGAATATTAATAAAAAGAACATAAAACATTGTAATTTAACTTAAAATGGATAGAATAATAGAAGCGTCTTTAAAGGAATCTCTTTTATAGGATCAGTTTTACACTATCAGTTTCAAGAGATTAGTTTCACTGATCAGTTTCACTGATCAGTTTCATAGATCAGTATCCGAGATTGGTTTCATATATCAGCTTCACAGATTAATTTCACAGATCATTTTCACAAATAAACATATATTTCCCCGGAAATAGATGTTGGACATGACTTTAGAGATTTATCATTCGTAGTTCATGTCTGATGTAGTTCATTCTCCTAGAGTTTAAGGGTTTCATGAATATTCCCACAAGATGATGCTCAGTCCCAATAAACTCAAGTGTTATATCATCTTTTTGATATTGAAATCTCAAAATGTGATGTATTACATTAATATTTTTTCTTCTACAATGAGAAATTGGTATCTTAGAAATGTTAATATCACTTGTGTCATCACATTTATGGGGATATGTCCTAAATGAAATCCATAGACTAATAAGGTGTTTCATCCACAAAATTTGTGCATAGAAACTACAAGCAACAATGTACACTACTTCAGAAGTTGATAACACAACTGAATTTTTCTTTTTACTACACCATTATATTAGATACTTTCCAAAAAGTGACATGTTCAAGAGATACCATTCCAATATAACTTACATCCTCTAAAGTTAGCATCTGAATAACTAACTAAATCAAAAGGATGCCCTCTAGGATAAAACAATCCTAAATTAGTTGTATACATGAGGTATTCAAAAACACTTTTAACAGCATTTAAATGTGACTCTTTTTGGTTTTCATGAAATCTTGCACACATACACACACTAGAGATAATATTCGTCCACCTAGAAGTTATGTACGGAAAACTCCAAATAATTCTTCTATATGCAGTTTGATCAATGGATGTTGCATTTTTATAAATATGTAAATTACATATATAACTTATAGGGGTTTAAACAATATTAATGTAATCTGGGACATATCTTTTCAAAATATCATTATTATACACATTTTGATTTAAATTAATACCCTATTTATTTTGAAATATATAAAATATAATAAAATATCTTTGTTTACCAATCAAACTCATTTCAAACTCACTTTGTATTAATTTTAAAAAAATATTATATAATGAATTTTTAAAAGGTCCAATGATATTATCTACATATATTTGATCTACTAAAACATACTTTGATATTCATTTAATAAACAAATTAGGATCTTCATGTCCTCTTATAAATCCTTTAAAAATAAGAAAATAACTTAATCATTCACCCCATGCTCTTTGAGTTTGTTTTAAACTGTATAATGCTTTAGATAAATTTTACACTTGATTTGGAAAATGATGATTTGTAAAAACTAGGGTTCATTCAACAAATACATCCCCAGTTATATAAACATTTAAGAAGTGCAATTTTGAAATCAATTTGGTAATGTTTAAAATCCATCTGTGCTGCATGTTTAAGTAATATATTATTGGCTTCAAGACTAGATACTATTGCAAGGGTTTGTTCATAATCAATTCCTTATTCCTGATTATATCCTTGTGCAAACAACCTATACTTTCTTCTAACTATATTTCTAGTTTCATCATATTTATTTATAAACATGCATTTGGTTCTTATGGTCAATGTATATTTTGGTCTATCTACAAGGTTTCAAACATTGTTTCATTCAAATTGGTTAAGTTATTCTTGTATGTACATTACCAAAAAATAAACATTGATTGCATCATTTATATTTTTATGTTGAATTTGTTACAATAATTCATAATGGACAATTTATTTTCTCAAGGAAGCTCTAGTTTGTGTTCCTCTATCCAAATCTCCTATAAAATCATCTAAGGGATGATTTTTAGGTATCCTAGTCCATCTAATAATGGTTGGACAAGTTATTTCATGTTCTTCATTTTGATCTGGTTCATTATGTCTAGGATCTAGAGGATTTCCAGAACTGGGTGTTTTCATACATTCTTTCACATGATGAATTGAGGTTTTAACATTAATTTTTATATTGGACATACCCCCTTCAATATTTTCTAGTAAGGTATTAGGATCTTATGGATTTGTTTCCTCAAACATGACATGTGCAAATTCCTCCACACATTTGGTTTTCTTATTAAATACTCCATAAGATTTTCTTGATGTAGAATATCTAAGGAATCATCCCTCATCAAATTTAGATGAAAATTTATCTAAATTGTCTTTAGTGTTCAAAGTAAAAACATTACATCCAAAAACATTAAAATAACATACATTGGGTTTCCTATTATTCCACCACTCATAAGTTTTTTTCTTATGGATGGGTCTGATTAGGACTCTATTTATTATGTAACAAGCTATATTAACAGCTTCATACATGAAATAAATAAGTTAATCATATTCATTAAGCATAGTTCATGAAAAATGAGAACAATCTTCACTCCTGTGAGCTATGAAAAAGGTCCAGGTATACCTAGAGAAATCACTTACAAGAACCTAATCAATTTGCTTCCCATTGATACTCAAAACTCTATATGGTCCAAAAAATACTTTCGAACCAACTCAATAGTTTTAGAAGTAATCCCTTCATTATTTAATTCGAAGGATATTTGATGTTGCTTTCCATTTTGACAAGGAATGCACACCCAATTGTCTTGAAACACTAATTTTGTTATGTTTTTAACTAATCATTTTCTAGTTAAGTTTTTAAGAGATTCTATATTTCATTTTCCTAGTCTTCCATGCCTAAGGAAATACTCTTTGTGAAAGGAATTTAGACATGAATGATTCTGTGGTTTGATTGTTTCTAGATTTATAGCTGATAAATTATTATTTCTAAGATAAATAAATACAAGTTTATTCCTGGTATAAAAAACATGGCATGAATCATTTTTGAATTTTATATTAAATATATAATTATAAAATTGAGATAAGCAGAGAATTTTATACTTTAATCCATCAACATAAAGTACATTGGTAATTGAAATATAGTTAGGGTTACTAATCTGGCCTAGGCTGGTGATTTTTTCATTACCATTTTTCACCAAAGGTTACATGTCCTCCACAAATCATTATAAGACATTTAATTCTTGAATAGTCTCCCGTCATATGTCTTGAACACAAACTATCTAAGTACCACAGATTTTACAGGAGATCTTTAGGTAGTTTACCTATAAACCAGTTCATCCAAGAAATGATTTTGGTTCCCATAATTGTCTGGTTCCACAAACACTAGAAATATAAGAATTAGAAACCCACAATGGTCTTATGGGGTTGTTAAATGTAGACTATCGATTGTCTGAAAAATAAACTCTATTTGGTGATGAATAATTGGACACAATAAATAAATTCTCATAACTAGACCTTTTAATAAAATTCCAGTTTTTTGTAAAAAGAAGCTTATTTTCCAGATTTGGTTAAAAATTGTGGTTTGGATAAATTTTCTTGACCTGGTTGATATCCCATCCTAGAAGTATACTAAGGATATATTGTTTACCAATAATTTGAGTATGGTTAAATTTATTATTAGAAAAAATTTCTATTTCCTTCTTCAATTTATCGTTATACAGTTTTAACTCATTTTTTTCCTTGAGTAGTTGAGCATTTTTCTCTTTTTTACTAGTAAGTTTAGATTTAACAGTCACAATAAGATCTTGTTGTTTCATCATGGAATTATACTTATCTTTTAACTAATTTCTTGTTTATTGTAGAATGTCGCAATATTAAAATAATTCATCATTTTTCATATTCTCAATATAACATTCATTTTATAAATAATAAGAATCATGTTCATGAGCGTCTACGGTTTCTTATGTTGTGTTTTTCATAAAACAAATATTTTCCATATCATCCTTCTCATTATAAGAAGAAACAGATTCCCTGTATATGTTCATAGAGGCAATCCAGGTGGCCATAATTGATTTCTTATACTTTTTATACTAATTTTCATACTTCTACTTAGATTTAATCATTGTACTATTATCCATGACATGTCCTTTACTTTTATATTTATAGAAAATTTTCTCATCTGGTTTATCATTTCTCTTCAAATCCTTTTCCCAGTTTCCTTTATTATCATACTTCTTTTTGTAATTGGGATTTCTGGAAAACGTCTTTTTCATATAAAATTTCTTGAATTTATGGCCAGGTAGGCCATTTCCTCTCCACTATAAGAAGCTAATTCTTCACAACTGATGCTTTCAGAAGTAGATTTATCTTTTTATTTTCCTTAGTTTTAGTCAAATTAGTCTTGGAGGCTACATATTTTCATTTTGTTTTATCCTATTCTGGATTTAACTTCACTTTCTATTTATATATAATTGATTTTAAAATCAATTACTTCACTGGATTCTTATCAATGTTGCACTATTCCCTACTATAAATAGATTCTCATAGCCATATTTTGGGTAAGCATCACAATATCCACATAAATTTTCCTTTGGATGTAACTTCTCTTCCAAAAGAAATCCTGGAATTAACAATTACATTGAACCTGAGAAACATATCAGAAATAAATTTCATTGGATTCATTCTATAGTTTTGAAATTTAATAGTATAAGTAGTTAATCTCATTTCATTAACATTAGATGTTCCCACATGAGAAACAAACAGAGTGCCCCAAATCTCATGTGCAGTTTGACAAGAATAAATACATTTAAACTCTTCATATCATAGTACACAATACATAGAATTCATTTCATTACAATTATTGTTATCGGTAGCCACGGTTGGTTCATCTCAATCCTTTTAGATTTTTCATGAATTGTATATTTACCTTCAACAGCAGTCTAGATTTCAAATCCAATGCTTTCTAGATGTATTTTCATTTACTGATTCCACTGGAATAGTTGGTTCCATTAAATAAATGTTGTCTATTGGTAGCTACCCCTTCTTATATATTATCCATGATATATATTGTCCAATAATTTCAAAGAGTTGTAAATTTATAAATAACATCAATTTTTGATCTTTGAAAAAAAAATACAATCACAATTGAAAAGATTTGAAAACTGCCAATAATTTTTAATGCCTTTGATACCAAATGTTTTTTTGGAGATAATTACACAAGAGGGGATGAATTGAGTGTCTATAAATGTTTTTGTTATGTTTGGTTGTTAAAAAATATCCCGTAATTAAAATATATACAAGATCAATTTATATTTACTTTATAAATGTCCTAAATGTACAATTACATTTTCAGAAGATTTATTAGTTCTCAGCTTTACCAATATAAAGATTTGTCAAAATTTTAAACTTATAAACAGATTCAAAATAGATATAAACAGTTTCAAAACTAACTATCAATGTTCAATTTAGTTTTATTTGAAATGAAATAAACATAGATCAAATTAAACTAAATTGAAAATACACAGTGGATAAAAATAAAAGGATCAGTCTCATGCTGAGACTTAGTCCTCATTACTTGGTTGTCACCTAACACAAAGCTGTTTATATTAAAAAGGTTTTGATCCATAAACTGGATCGGGTTTTAGAATAGCACACAAGGCAGTCCATGTCACACTTGACCTCTACCAGAGTTATTAGTAGTAAATGAAACAAATATATCACACTGGATCTCTTCCACTGTTCTACATGGGATTCCAAAGTAAAAAATAAAATGAGTTTGAGGATATTTATTATCCTCTAATTATGAACATGAGACAATGTCTGTGAAACAAATATATGCACACACATCTCAGAAAAGTAAACAAAATACCACAATAGAGTTATAAATTATGAATAGAGTTTTGAAATCTCTTTGTGAAATGCAGGGATGCTCTAGACTAGATTGTAGTAGTGAAAATGATATTCAAGTCCTCTTATGGATGATGGCTTCCGAATGGAATATCGCAACCTCTGTACTCTATTTTCCATGTGTGAAAAGTTCATATCTTCGATGTTAGGATTTTCAGTGAAATTTATAAGGTTCTTTCTTGACTTAATACACTCCTTGGGCACTCTAAGTTCATGTTCTTGGAATTGTGAACACAAATATTTGAGTTCTTCTATTTTCACGATTCTAAAAATTTTCCCGATCTGTCTCTATATGTATTAGGATTATATTGTAATTATTTTATGCTTCAATGTCTAGCAAGCATGAATATCTACCCTTGTGCATGTACCATGTACTTTCTACATATAGTCTTTCATAAAACATTAAGTAATGTATGAAACATAATTTTCCTAAATATGAACGTTATATATATATATATATTTGAATTAGTAAATTTGAAACACTTGTTATAAATATCAGTGAGTCATATGTATTAGTGGGTAATTTTCATCAGTTCGTCTTCATCGATCGGATAAAATTTTTCTTTAAGTATCTGTCTATTAGCATCGGTGACTCTGAGTATCAGTGAGTTATTTCCATTAGTGTAGATAACTCAGTGTATCAGTGAGTAATTTGAATTATTATTCTATCACCATCGATAACATTTAATCAGTGACACATGTTGTACTATCAGTGAGTCTATCATTGGTGTGTCATCCATCAGTGAGTTGATCATTAGTGTGTCATCCATCAGCGAGTAAATAATTAGTGTATCACCTCTAGTGAGTCGGTCATAGGTGTTTCATCCATCGGTGAGTCAGTCATTGATGTGTCATCCATCAGTGATTCATTAATAGGTGTTTCATCTATTAGGGAGTTGATCATCGGTGTCTAATCCATCAACATGTTGATCATTGGTTTGCCTTCCATTGTAGATTCGATCATCGATGTGTCGTCCATCAACGAGTCGATCATCGATGTGTTGTCCATCGGTAAGTCTATCATCGGAGTGTGGTCCATCAGTGAGAGTATCATCGGTGTGTTATATATCGATGAGTCAATCATCTATTTTTCTTCCAATAGTGATTCGATCATCGGTGTGTCTTCCATCGGTTAGTCGATCATCAGGGTGTAGATTTGAATAAACGGTTCCATGGACTCTCAGAAAATTATGAAGTGTTTGTCTTATGTAGAGAAATACTAGATTAAGTGATATCCCCAAACACATTCAATTATACACTTTTAAACATAATTGAGCATAAATATTGTTTAATGAGTTATTGAAATGTATTTTATAGTATGACATTATTGATTTACATAGAGATATTAAATGTAATGAAAAAATATAATCTGTGGATTGACATAATTTGTGATTATGAAAAAAACAAAATCATTACGTAACTAACTGATATGTTATCATAATAATAAGTTGTTGAACCTCAATCATTTTTGAAAATTTTTATAGTTTCAGACCTCTATATCATGTGAATAATACATTCACGATATAATTCATGAGATTATTCTTTCATTAAGGGTCCATGATCAAAAAGAAAATTAACGGTTGCTTTACTATTTTCTAGGAGCTAAAAAACTACAAAATCATAAATCTCAAACATTATATGTGTCATGTTATGTAAAAACCAATATAACTATGCTAGTTCATGATAATAACAACAATACCATAGCCATGGAATCTTGGAATTTCATCGGAAAAGGGTTTTTGTGATTCACCATTTCAGGTTCAGACACAAGCTCGAACACAACCACATATCAATGATCTAAAATGTCCCCAGAATGTAAGGTGAAATAAATTAAATAATTATGTACCAAATTATAATGCAGTGGCCGAGATCACTCTAAATAGTTTCTATATAGAAGGATCCATTTTTCGACATCAAACCAAAAATTATATAGGCTTACAACTTCCATAGGGTCTAATGAGGTACCATGGGGGAGGGCTATATCATTCGTATTATAGTAGATAATAAATATGAAAATAATAAGGTCTCACTAGTAACATAAATAAACTGATCAAAAATGAATTAAATGTATGATTGAAATGAAATGTGGATACACACGAATAATAGATTGGTTATCCACTAGGATGATCATATATACAGAACAAAAAAATGAAATAACCTATAAGGGTCCACTATAACCCTATGACATACCACATCTCGATCACCAGATCCCATCTGTACTATCTTGATCGACAATGAAAAACATGACCCAAATCCTCAATGAAATATATAACTATAAAAAGAAATATCTACTTTGGAACCAATATATAATGGAATCCCAAGAAGAGTGTTGGTTTAAATTCATTAGGGAAGCTCCAACATTAGCATTTTTCTAATCGAAATATTATGAGATATATACATGTGACATGCTAAAATAGAAAAAAACTATAAACTATAAAAAAACTAAGAAATAGAAAATAATAAATAAACAAATTTCAGTACCTTAATTTGACAGTGCTGGTGTCTCTCTGACCACAACTCATGGACCACACCAACCAATATATCATATACCATATTTTTGTCGATACTATGGTCGGGAAACACTAGAAATTATTCCCTCTTCATCTATTCACATATTATATATGAACATGTCATGATGAAAATGACACCTTATATAAGTATCCCACATATAATTGGAATACAAATAATATACACATTCCTCCCATTTTAGAGTTTTCTCAGCTATAATACAAGCCCATAACTAACACAGACCAATGCGATACCCCGAGAATGCTCCATCTATGTAAAGCTGATCAGACTCGTATCTATAACATTAGTATCAAAATAAATAGTAACAAAAAACCTACATAATATGTTTTTATAGAAATAGTAATTAGGAAAAAAGTAACACATGCCTCTCTGATAAAAATTTTCCTCAGAAAACACCACATAACAAATTCCCACCCATTGTGAGTTTTCAATACATAATAAAAAAAACTCATCCCCAAGGGTATTTTATAAACATACAAAAATAATTCCCCAATTTTTGTTAACATTATTACATATAAAATCCTTACAAATGAATCATTTAAAAAATTGTTAGATAAATATGAAAACCACCCATCATAAAAAAACCATAAGTTCTCTCATATGGTCTTATAGTTCAAGGGACACCCAATGGTATCCCATGAGATAAAACCTAGGTGGAGTCACCCTACTGGGTTCATTAATATCAATCATTCAACTAGAGTAATAAAACATCACTCTAAGGATGTCAACACCCATGCACGAGTCACTAAAAATCATAACCTCATAGGCCTCATAGTGTAGGAAATATTGACACAACCTAAAGGATGACTTATGTAACATAATTAGCCTCATGTCAAACAAGGATATTCTACTCTAATAGCCTATCTTAACGAGCCTAGTGACTCTAAATAATCTCTAGGGTCTAAAACTGGTCCATTTGGTTATAAATCTCACCTAAATGACATAAATCTGGATGTATGTGGTCATATCCTACTATATAAGGTCCATTAGGTCATACCAATAACATTAAAATACCTTAAGGGTTTTACATATCATAATGAATAATAATCAATTCATCTAATATATCATGGATTAGTATATGTGGAAACTGACCTTGGACCAAGGGCCCGTTATAAGGCCCCATCCTTAAACATTACTTAATTATGAGATACTTCAAACTACATGATGAGGAACTTTTCAGGTATATAGTTTTAGATAATTAGATCATAAATCATGCATTACATTCCACATTTAAAAAAAGAGGTTACATAAAATATAGTACTCATTTTTCCCATCAAAGGAAACATATTTAAAATAAAACATGGATTCTGTCATGACACTTCCTTGACTCTATCACCGCATCATGTACCTTTCCCATGACCTGTGAAAAACATTTCAAAAAAATGGGATGAGCATAAAAAGCTCAGTAAGGGAAATAAAAGTATGAAATGAAAACATTAGTCCTTGTATGAAATAATAATTTACACATAAAACATAAGCATTTTAATATAAATCATCAAATCGTGAATAAATCATATAAATTAGAAGACATAAAGGTAACTTGAGTCATTCATAACATTCTTACTTAGGGAGTAACCCTCATGGTTACGTTTGGAATACACATCACAATATATTCCCTAAATATCTTCGGAGAAACCTTAAAGTTTAACCCCTTTGTTTTACATAATGATTTAGAGAGCTATATCAGGCTCACCCTCCCTTAGTTTATCCCGGAACCACCTGTTTTCATAATAATTCTGAAGTACCATAACATAATCTTATCACATAAAACATGCATAATGGAAACATAACATTCCCAAATTTAAATCACAAGATATCAACACAAAAAATAGATATAATAAAAACATTTTGAAAACCATTTTCAATACAAAAATAAATTAAAATAAGAACATGGTATTTATTTTTCATTTAAAAAAAGGTTATGGCTTGTAGAGGAAGATGGAACTCAAATAATGGTCACGGCGGTAGAGAAGTCATTATCGCCGCATACGTATGAAAAAAAATTCCCTTTTTTCATTTATTAAATGCTTAGTATAAAAATATTATTTTTGAATAAACATAAATTTCAATGGGGTTTATACGCCATATAAAAGAAAGATTTGTATAAATCATAATATGCCTCAATGAAAGGAGATTGAGACGAAGTCCCTTAACTCGTATCTGACTTGACTCAATCGTTCTTTAATCTCATAAATAATAAACTTGAGTTAATTTTTAATTTCTTAAGAACCCTTTTCAATTTCATTATTCCTTTTATATCACTTATTACCATGTCATGAACACTGTTTATTTATTTAAGTTATTAACGGCCGTTTTAACGATCATTTGTACTTGAGTCAAAAATAAACTCCATATAATTACAATTTGTTCATTTATCCATTATATCCATAGTTATATTCATGATTTAGATATCATATATATCATATATATCCATTATATACATGCATTTATAATATTACATAACATTTAGGGGTAAGAAATGAAATGCACCGTTCAAGGAGACGGTAAGCCGTACATATACATGAACGCTACTTTCATTTCTATTTCATATTTTATGGAATGGAATCATTATGATATAAAGTTATATTATAATTCCAGTATAATATCATATATAATATCATTAACTCCATCATTTATATGTCCGGCATATGGCATTAACGAATCAAATTACTTTGAGGGGGCAGTAGTCCGCACTTCCTAAAATGATGATATCGGGTTTACCCATAATGGAAACCATAAAGGTATGACTAAAATCAAAAATACAGAAGATTAAGGAAAAAAATAAACATATTATATATAATATATAAATATAGTGTCATCTTAATGGCCACATTTGAAGATGTTAGAAGAATATTGAACAATCATCGTTTCGTGAGGCAGATATTCGCCATCCACGGAAACAGTATGCTCTTTAACCATTAGATGAAGGTGTGTGTAAGTTTATCTCGAATAATTATTATAAAAACATCCTAGTATATTTAATATACTGATTTTGTTACAAAATAAATGAAGAAAAATAGTTTAAGAGGTTGGAGAAGTAAAATAAAACAAAAGATCATTAGAGAAGACTTTACCTTTAAATCGGGTAACTCTTCTTGGTTTGAACCAAAAGGGTTTCTTGAAGATCATTATACATAAGGTAAGGATTATAGGATGAATAGAGGGATTTTGAGAGATAATATGAGAGGATCTTGTCTAAGCCAATGGCCTGAGAAGTGTGGGTAAGGAGGTAGAGGTGGGGGCCTTTTATAAGAGGAGAGGAGGGGCACTCTTTGAAAGTTACAAAATGTTACTTTATATTGAAATGTGTTTCAGATATAAAAGGTCCCACATTGATATATTTCTAGTATAAGGTGATAAGGGTTCTAAATATACTAATCCAATATGTATTTGACAAGTGTAAGTCTTAGATTTTACATTATCGTTTCATTTTTATTTAAATCGTTCATTAAGGAGGTAATTGCTGCATCATCATGATGTCATAAACAATTTAATTTATTTAATGTCTAAAAATTATTAAAAAATACAATGATCTGGAAATATTGTTATCTTTCCAATTAATATTTATAGTCCAATATATCATTAATGTAGACAAAATTAAAAATGTTTTACTCAGGTGATATATTATATGTTATATTTAACATTCTTTAAAAATAAAAAGATAAAAAGTCATTATCACACAATAGTGATTCCATGGGGTCCCAAAGTTTGTCACAAGGCATCCCATGGTCGGCCATGATACAACCGGTAGAATTAGTACACATTTTGGGGTCAATTGTTTTTATTATGATACTATTTTATTATCCTTAACTACCCGATTACTAATTAATCAAGATAATTAAAGGTAATTACCGTCGTTACTAGTCATAATGTCCAAAAAAAGAGTCTTGATTACATAATTTGGAAATTATGATTCCAAATATTTAATCCATTTTACCAAAATCCAATCACATAAATTGCAAAAATTAATTTAAAAATAAATCTTGTTGTCAAAATAAATATCGGGGTTTTTTTAGAAACAATATCTACGAAACGTTTGGCACTTGTTTATACCCAATTACGAAGTGAAATTAATAATAATTACCACCATTGGATTAAATATTAAAATATATTCTAATTACACTTTGAAAACAATTAAAAAGATAATCTAACCATATAATTAAATTAGATGAAAAAGCAGTTTTGATGTAAAATGCAGTATTTTTCACTATTCATTAAAAAAATGAACATTGTCAGAAAAATACCAAAAAATTATCCAATGTAAATGTCAATATCCCAATCATAAAGAAAAAGTTTATTTTGACAAATAGAGTCTATAAAATTTTCAAAATATAGATTTAAAAATTGTTCTCCATAAAAAGGCAGTAAAACAATCTTTTAAAAATATTAGTGTATTCCATGCTTAAGATTGGATTTATTCTCATTTTAATCATCTAAAAAACTATAAAATTTATAAATAGACATATATAAGAATTTTTTATTATTAATTACTTACTGGGGATATTAAATCCTTCCCCCTTTAGAAAATTGTGTCCCTGCAATTTATTTACTTATTGAATAAGTGGGGGTATTTATCCCTCATTGGATTTTCAGATTCCCATGTTGCCTCTTCAATCATGTGGTTTTTCAAAAAATCCATTACATAATGAATCACATTATTTAGAAACACTTGTTCCCTATGGTCAAGAATCTAGACCGGTTGTTCCTCACAAGATAGATTCTCTTCCAACTGAACTGCCTCTTGACTCAAAACATGAGATGGATCTGGCATGTACTTCCTTAACATTGAAACATGAAAAACATTGTGTACCTGAGATAAACTCGGAGGTAAAGCCCCTCGGTATGAAAATGATCCAACTCTCTCCATAATTTCATATGGTCCAATGAAACTTGGACTCATCTTTCCTTTCTTACCAAATCTCATCACACTTTTCCATGGTGAAACTTTGAGCAAAACATGATCACCTACCTCAAAAGAGAGTCCCTTCCTCCTATTGTCTATATAACTCTTCTGCCTACTCTGAGCTGTTCTCATGGGTTTCTGTATCAGCTGAAATTTTTCTACCAGCTCTTCTACAAATTCTGGTCCCATCAACATCCTTTCACACACTTCATCCCAAAAAGTTCAAGTTCATCACCGCTTCCCATAAAATGCCTCAAATGGTGCCATATGTATACTGGAATAAAAACTGTTATTATAAGAAAACTCAACCAAAGAAAATGTTGGTCCCAACTTCACTAATAATCCATCGAACAAGCACATAGAATATCCTCCAAATTCTGAATCGTTCATTCTTACTTCCCATATGATTGAGGATGAAAAGCTGTTCTAAAATTTAATTCAATACCCAACGACTTCAGAAGGCCTTTCCAAAAGATATAAGTGAACCTAGGATAACGGTCTGATACAATGGAGAGTGAAACTCCATGTAACCTGGCTATCTCTTTCAGATACAAACCGGAATGTTGATCTAGGGAAAAAGTATCTTGTATAGCAAGGAAATGAGCAGATTTAGTCAAGCGATCAACAATAACTCAGATTGAATTATTACCTTGAGGTGTCTTTGGAAATCCCACAATGAAGTACATGGATATATTCTCCGATTTCCACTCTGGCACTGATAAAGGCTGAAGCATCCCTTTCAGTAATTGCCACTCTTCTTTAACCTGTTGACAAGTCAAACACTTCACAGTAAAATCATCAATGTCTCTTTTCATTCCGTCCCACTAGTAATACTTCTGAAGATCTATATACATCTTAGTACTGCATGGATGAACTGAAGACGAAGAACTATGAGCTTCACATTAAAACTCTCTCTCTTCAAGTTTGAATCACACGACACACACAATATCTTCCAAAATCTCAAAATACAATCATTATCAATGTTGAATTCAGGCAACTAACATTTCTGAACCAGCTCAACCTTTTTTACCAACTCGTTGTCTTGTTTCTATGCTTGCTTAATTTTTTCTGATAGAGAAGATTTAACCGATACCTGAAACAAAAAAGAATATCATCCTGCACCAAAAACCTCTATGCCAAAGTTCATCAAATCCTTAACCAAAGGATCATATTCCAAATGCAACATTGTTAATGAAGCATTACTTTTTTGACTCAAAGCATCAGCCACTTTATTTGCTTTTCCCGGATGTTAATGAATTGTACAATCATAATCCTTGATTAATTCTATCCATACCTTTTTCTCATGTTCAATTATTTCTGAGTGAATATATACTTTAAACTTTTTTGATCGGTATATATTTCACACTGTACTCCATACAAATGATTCCTCTAAATTTTTAAAGCAAAAAACAACAGCAGCTAATTCCAAATCATGTGTAGGGTAATTTACCTCATGAGTTTTCAAATGATGTGAAGCAAAAGCAATTACCTGATCATTATGCATTAGGATGTAACCAAGTCTATTCAATGAACAATCACTATAGATTACAAACTCACCAATCCTGGAAGGTAGTGCCAAAACTGGAGCATTCACCAATGTTCTTTTCAATTCATGAAAACAATCATCACATTATTTTGTCCAGATAAACTTAACACCATTCCGAGTTAGCTTAGTCATTGGACAGGATAACCGTGAAAAATTTCTAACAAACCATCGGTAATAGCCTGCCAAACCAAGGAAGATATGAATCTCAGTTACATTTATGGGTCTTGTCCATTCTTCAACAACTGTTGTTTTTGCAGGATCAACATTTATCCCATATTTAGAAAAAATGTGAACAAGGAATGAAATTTGTTGCAACCAAAACGCACACTTTCTGAATTTACAATACAATTTTGTTTCTTTTAAGGTTTGAAAAATAACCCTTAAATGTATTTTATGCTCCTCTTTACTTTTAGATAACACCAAAATATAATCAATGAAAACTACCAAAAACTTATCCAAGACCTCATGGAAAATTCTATTTATAAGGTCCAAGAATAAAGTAGGTGCATTGGTTAGCCCAAAAGGCATTACTAAAAAATCATAATGGCCATATATTGTACAAAATTTTGTCTTCAGAATATCTTCTTCCTTTACATTCAACTGATGGTACCCAAATATTAGTTCAATCTTTGACAAAAAACTGAGCTCCCTGGAGCTGATCAAACAAATGATCAATATGAGTCAAAGGATATTTGTTTTTAACAGTGATGTTATTAAAGACTCTATAATCAATGCAAAGTCTCATGGAACCATCTTTCTTTTTAACAAATAAAACAGCAGAACCCCATGGTGATGTGTTAGTTCTAATGAAACCTTTCTCTAATAAATCTTTCAATTGCTCCTTCAACTCTAAAAGTTCAATTTGAGCCATTCGATAAGGGGTTTTGAAATTGTCTTAGCATCAGGAACTAAGTCAACGGTAAATTCAACTTCCTGATCTGGTATTATTCCAGGAAACTCATTAGGAAAAGCATCAGGATACTCATTTAACATTGGAACATCATTAATCTGAACAGTTCCCTTGTTTTCAAAAATTTGTGCAGGGTAACATTCCTTTCAATATTTTACAAGTTTCTTAGCCTCTTGATATGTTATCACCAGTAAGGGTTCATTCTTGTACACACACTGAAATTATTTCTGAAATTAAATTTCTTTAGCTCTACAGTCAATCATAGCATAGTAAATAGAGAGCCAATCCATAACAAGGATAACATCGAACTCTACTAGAGGTAAAACAATAACATTTTCAAGTAGGTTCCTTCCACAGATAAGGATAGTTATATTATTATAAATTCTTTTTGCCTAAACATTTCCCCCAGGTGTTTTTACCACAAGTTTAAGAGTCATTTATTGAGATGGTATTCCCATTTTACTAGAAAAGCTTTCAGAGATGAAAGAATGTGTAGACCCTGAATCAAATAACACACCGGCATAATCTGAAAAAACAAACAAAGTACCGGATACCACTTCATTGGATGGCCCGACATCTACTGAAGTATTTGAAAAGGATTTTTCCACCCCTTTCTCCTTGCATTCTAACTGCTTCCCATCACTCGAGCTCTTTGTCAGACACTTGTTTTCATAGTGACCCATCTCATTGCACATAAAAAATTTCACTAACTGTAAATCAAATTTGGTCTTACCATCACCCTGATATTTTTCAGTGCAATCATGAGTCTTATGTCCCATCTTATCGCATCGGTAGCACTTTCCAGAATTCAAAAGACATTCCCCAACATGCTTTTTACCACATTTATCACAAACTAGAAACATAGTTTTCTTACCGTCAGACCTTTTTGAATAATTCTTTCCATTCTCCTCCCACCTCGGTCTCTTCTTCTATTGGTTGTTATAGAACACTTGATCATCGGCAAACTCCATTTACACCTTCTCATCACATCAAACAAGATTTTCATAACTATTGAACTCACAAGAAGTTAAAGCCCTTCGATATTTTGTCTTTAATCCAGATTAAAAACGATGGATTTTACTATCAAGGTGTAGGATAAAATTTGGAGAATACCTTGCCACTCGAGTGAAACATTCTTCATAGGCACCCACTGAGTCTTCCTCTTGGCTCAATTCTAGGAATTGTTTTTCAATTCTAAGTCGAACGGCCTTATGAAAATACTTCTCAAGAAACATACCTTTGAATTCATCCCAGTCGAGAGCATCAATCTCATCAGTGTCCCTGATATTTTTATCCATCGACCACCACTGATCTGCTTCACCCTCCAAATGATAAATAGAAAGACTAACCTTATGATTTTCTGAACACCTCATGACATCAAAAATATTCTCCGGTGGTTTAATCCACCCTTCAGCTAGCACAGGGTCAGATGATCCTCTGAGTGATGGGGGATGTTGCCTCATGAAATGTTCCACCACTGACATGTTCCTCTGCAGTTTATCTGGATGATCTTGTGCATGGATACCACCACCATTTATCGCTTGAGTCAACTTAGCCATTACTACCACAAATAGTGCAGTTCCAATTCTGACCATCTCAGGATGCTAATTCGGAAGGTTATTTCCTTCTGTATGCCTTCCTACCACTACTTCCCTGTTTCCTCTGTGGAAAACCATTCTGAATAAACATGTCTTAAATGAAGAAACATGGAAATCATCAAATTCTATATCATTTCAATTTGACCTTAAAAAAATATTTTTGGATAATCATTTAATAGAATTCTAACTCCTAAAGTTATCTAAACTGACCTACGATTCCAACTATATGTTCCTAGCTTTAAAAATTACTTAATCTTGAGATACTTCAAGACTACACATTAATGATCTTTTCAGCTTTAGAGTTTTATATAACTAGATCATAAATCATGAATTACATTCCACTTTTAAACAATGAGGTTACATAAAAGATAGTTCTCATTTTTTCCATAAACAGAAGCAGATTTAAAATAAAACATGGATTCTATAATAACACTTCCTAGACACTATCATCACATCATGTACCTTTCCCTTGACCTGTGAAAAACATTTCAAAAACATGGGATGACCATAAAAATCTCCGTAATGGATATAAAAGTACGAAATGAAAAAATTAGTCTATGTATGAAATCATACATTACTCATAAAACAAAAGCATTTTAACATACCTCATCAAATCATGAATAAATCATAGATATCATAAGACATAAAGGTTACTTGAGGCATTCATAAAATTCTTACGTATGGAGTAACCCTCATGGTTACATTTGGAATACCCATCACAGTATATTCCGTAAATCTCTTCGAAGAATCCTTAATGTTTTACCCCGTCCGGTTACCCAATGCATTAGAGAGATATATCGGGCTCACCCGCCCTTAGTTTATCATGGAACAACCCATCTTCATAACAAAACCTGAGTAATATAACATAATTGTATCACATAAAACATGCATAAAGGAAACATAACATTTCCGAATTTCAATCAAAACATATCAATACAACACATCGATATAATAAAAACATTATGAAAACCATTTTCAAAGCCAAAATAAATGAAAAGTAAAACATTGTATTTATTTTTCATTTAAAAAAAGGTATGGCTTGTAGAGGAAGCTAAAACTCAAACAATGGTCATGGCAGCTGAGAAGTCATTGTCACAGCATATGCACGACAAAATAATCATTCCCTTTTGTCGTTCATTAAACGCTTCTTATAAAAATATTCCATTTGAATAAAGGTAAAATTCAAAGGGGTTTATGAACCGTATAAAATAATGTTGTGTATAAAACATAATATACCTCAATGAATGGAGATTGAGACGAAGTCCCTTACCTCGTATCCGACTTGAGTCACTCGTTCTTTAATCTCTTGAATAATAAACATGAGTTAATTTATACTTTCTTAATAACTTTTTTCAACTTCATTATTACTTTTATATCACTTATTACCATTTCATGAACACTATGTAATTATTTATGTTATTAACGGTCGTTTTAATGATCATTGGTACTTGAGTCAAAAATAAACTCTTTATAATTACAAGTTGTTCATTTATCAATTATATACAGAGTTATATTCATGATTTATATATCATATGTATCATATATATCCATTATATACATGAATTTATAATATTACATAACATTTAGAGGTTAGAAATGAAATGCACCATTCATGGAGATGGTAAGCCGTACGTATGCATAAACGCTACTTTCATTTCTATTTCGTATTTTATGGAATGGAATCATAATGATATAAAGGTATATTATAATTATAGAATAATATCATATATAATATCTTTAACTTAATCCTTTATGCATCCCACATATGGCATTAACGAATCAAATCACTTTGAGGGGCAATAGTCTGCACTTCCTAAAATGAAGATATCACGTTTACCAATAATGGAATCCATAAAGGTATGAAATAAATGAAAAATAAAGAATCTTAAGTAAAACATAAACATATTTTATATCATATATAAATATAGTGTCATCTTAGTGGCCACCTTTGAAGGTGTTAGAAGAATATTGAACAATCATCGTTTCGTGAGGTAGAAATTTACCATCCACGGAAAGAGTATGTTCTTTAACCATTAGATGAAGGTGTTTGTAAGTGTTGCTCGAATAAATATTATAAAAAATCCAAGTATATTTAAGATACTGGTGTTGTTACAAAATAAATGAATAAAAAGATTTTAGGGGGTCAGAGAAGAAAAATAAAACAAAAGAACATTAGAGAAGAGTTTACCTTTAAATCAGGTAACTCTTCTTGGTTAGAACCAAAAGGGTTTCATGAAGAGATTTCTACCTAAGGTAAGGATTATAGGATGAAGAGAGGGATTTGGAAAGATAAAATGAGCAGATCTTGTCCGTTCCAATGGATTGAGAAGTGTGGGTAAGGAGGTAGAGGTGGGGGCCTTTTATAAGAGGAGAGGAGGGGCACTCTTGGAATGTTATAAAATGTTGCTTTATATTGAAATGTCTTTCAGAATTAAAAGGTCCCACATTGATATATTTCGAGGATAAGGTGATAAGGGTTGGACATATACACATCCAATAGGCCTTTTACAAGTTTATGTATTATATTTTACATTATCATTTCATTTTATTTAAATCATTCATTAATGAGGTAATCGCTGCATCATCATGACGTCATAAATAATTTAATTTATTTAATGTCTAAAAATTATAGAAAAATAATATGATGTAGAAAATATTTTTATATTTCCAATTACTTTCTATCGTCTAATATATCATAGATGTAGAAAAAATAAAAAATGTTTTACTCAGGTTATACATTCTTTGTTATATTTAACTTTCTTTACAAATAAAAAGATAAAAAGTAACTATCACACAAAAGTGATAACATGGGTTCCCCAAGTTTGGAACAAGGCATCCCATGGTCGGCCATGACACAACTAGTATCATTTGGACACATTTTGGGGTCATTTGTTATTATTATGATATTATTTTATTATTCTTAACTACCCGATTTCTAATTAATCAAGATAATTAAAGATAATTACCGTAGTTACTATTCATAATGTCCAAAAACAAAAGAGTCTTGATTAGATAATTTTGAACGTATGATTCCAAATACATAATCCTTTTTACCAAATTCCAAACATAGAAATTGTAGTAATTAATTTAAGAATAATTCCCGTTGTCAAAACAAATAGCTGTTTTTTTTAGAAACAATATCTATGAAAGGTTTGCACTTGTTTATGCCCAATTTCAAAGTTAAATTAATCCTAATGACCACCATTTGAATAAATGGTAAAAATATATTCTAATTAAACATCAAAACTAATTAAAAATATAATATAACCATATTATTAAATTAGATGAAAATGCAGTTTTGATGAAAAATGCAGTATTTTTCACTAATCATTAAAAATGATCATTGTCAGAAATACACCAAAAAATTATCCAATGCAAATTTAAATATCCCAATCATAAATAATAAGTTTATTTTGTAAAATAGAGTCTATAAAATTGTCAAAAGCTATATTTAAAAATGTTTCTCCATCAAAAGGCGGTAAAACATTCATTTAAAAATATTAGTGTATTCGATGCTTAAGATTGGATTTATTCTTATTTTAATCATCTAAAACTCTATCTAATTAATAAATACACATAGGTAAGAATTTATTATTATCCATTACTTACTTGGGATGTTACACCCGTAATGGCTCGAGAGACCTTGTGAAGTCCTTTTTTTTATTTCACATAAATTTTAATTATAATATTAGAAATTGATTTATTTCATTTAAAAAATTCTTAAATTCAAATTATGATCTCTCTATGGTGTTAATAACACATTCCATAATTTCTAAAATCATTTTTATAACCCTTTGGGTTTATACATGGAACAAATTATATTTTACTAATATTTTTTATTTATAAGAGATTATATCTCTATCATGTCCCATCATTTTTTCCCAAGCTCAACAAAACAAGAACCCACCACTAGGGATCCAATATCAATCCATGACACCCAAATAAACTGATTATATAATTTAAATTTAACTAAAAAATTTACTTTAATCCATCATAATTTATGAAAGCTCATCAGGTTATTTTATGTCACTAGAACTATTTTTACCTTATAGTGGGAGACCCATAGAATACCCACCATTCCAATATGATATTATTCCCTAAGGTCGTAAAACATTTACACAACCCATTTAATTAATGATTAAAGGAAAACAATAAATACATATATTATGTGACTGACCTCTGATTAAAATATGAAAGGTGGAGGAGAATTTTATCTTTGTATTTCTTCTAGATAATATATAATGATTTCTTGGATGATTATAAAATTTTTAGTATTATTTAGTATAAATTCAATTTTCATCATAAAACTAAAATTATATAAATTAGGGATATTTAGGATGGATGGAGAAAGAAAAGTAAATAAGGTGTTATACCTTGACCTACTAAGAACACACCTTAAAACACACCTCAACCCAGAGGTAAGAAAGGAAGGATGAAAGGAGGATGGGAAAACCACACAAATAGTTCAATTAATAAAATAAGTGGGTTTTAAACTATTAGAGTCATGTGAGATGTAATTTTCTCCCTTAAAAGGTCTAATGGGGTGTTGTTGTAAGCCAATGGATAGAAAATGTATATTTTTAGTTGCACATACCAATTCTATACATCACCATCCTATTGGTGGTTCTTTCTAGTGAGCTAGTGGATTGATATACCCCGGTCTATAAAAACAACAGTGGCCTCTTTGAGGTATCTCTAGAGTCATCGGGACTCCACTCGAAGATCATTCCTCATCCCCAAACATGAATTTGAGACACCTAATGTATCATAATTTCATTCTAAATCCTTGTCCTAAAAATTACCCACCAACTAAAGTCAAATATTTTTTTTCAAATTGTCAAACCATTATAGATGTGATTAATTATAGTTATTACTACACTAGGTGATCATGAAGAGGGACAGCATCCCCACACTAACTATGGTGGAAGGATGGAATGTCTTGCTTCTAATGGACATGTCCTCCACGTGTATAATAATCCATACATGATATGATACGAAGGGTTGAATTACTACAATATCATATGAAATTATATGGAGTAGGATTGAATCGACTCCCCACTATCTGAAACATCTTTATCTGGACATATTTTTGAGAACTATAATCCATAACTATTCTTCATGGAGAGCTTTGATAAATTCCATCCTGAGAATATCATCTTTGGGCTTGATTCCTCTAAATGACATCTCACTCACTATCTTATCAAGGAATGTATTCAAAAAAAATATGTTGAATTATAATTGGATATCAAAAAAATCCTACTTGGAATTATTCTCCATAGACTCCTCATCTTGTAGATGTTCTATATAAAGTTTAATGGGATTCTTATAATAAATAGTAAACTCTCACAAACATTAAGTCCATTAGAAAAAAAATAATAATATTTTTTCTAAAAGACCCCTCCATGAGATGTAAAAGAAATCTTCCTAAAATTAGTCATTGAACATATCCCTCATAATAGGATACTACTCTTGATCCTAATGAAATAATAACTACTACTATCGACCTTCCATATACAACATCTTCATAGTCAATGAATCCCAATACTCCATTTGAGAATGAATCAACCTAAAATATATCTCCACCTCCTGTAACCATGTTTTAGTATGCTAATGTAATATTGGGTGATAGAACTCTCATAGTTTCCTCCTCCAAGCATCACAATCGTTCAACTAAACTTTTTGGTATTTGGATGGAAAATAATACTTAATATATTTCTTTATAAAACAGATTGAAATTTTTACATAGTTCTATTACTATAAAATAAAAACAAATATGGAATCCCCAAATAAAGAATATGGAATATTTATAGTAAATTTAAAAATTACCAATATTTTAACATATCCCCCATTTTCAATCAAAATTAAAACCCAATAAAAATCATGATGAATGATCCTAAGAAAAGTATATAACCCGCAACAAAATAATTTTTCGTACTACATTAAATAAACATGAAGGTCCTCACATTGAAAAATATGGGGACATAAATAACCTTATTCTAGCATACCTTCCTTCTTTACATCATATACTATTTTTAGTTTGTAGCGTTACACTACTAACCCATGCAAACATAACTAATGATTATCTCCAAACTTAATCTAATACCCCTCCTTGGTTGATAATGTATAGATGGATGAAGCACTCAAACTACCACACCCAATAGGCCGTATGTTTGTGACTAACACTAAGGGTATATAATATATGAATGTATGAGACATTTACCCCTTTATAGAAATTTATGAAATAAGATAAAAGATTTATCCTCGTATTCTATAACATTTATAAATAAATAAAAAATCTTAATTCCTAATTTTAAATCCTTACTTAATCTAAAGGAACTAAAAATACCAACATAATCCTTGGGAAGGGGACATGAACTCTAGAAACTCTGGTATAACACCATCAGCTACTAATTCCTCACATGATTAATAACTAGTTCTTATTAACATATAAAATATTTAATATTTATAGTGTGAGAATTGGAGTATAATATATAGAATCCTATCTAGAATATCTTATAAAAATCTATAATATGCATAAAAATTAATAGTATATAAAATGATGAAACCAAATCACCGCCTAAATTGGTAAATCTATTTCTTATCCACATTAGGGTTCACTCTCCCAGTAATAAATAAAAGGTATAAATACATATAATATATATATGGTACACTAATTTTATTTTTTCATTGATTAGTCACTTTCACACCCCAATGGATAATCTCATTTGATAATACCATACATATGTAATCATGATGGTCATTAATATATATCATAGCCATAAAATCATCATATCCTACATCAAATCAAATTAATCACATGTTGTAATCTAGAATATGCATGGAAGCCACTATAGTCCATGTATCAGATATTATAACTCAAGCTTCTACAACCCATGCATGTACACTTGTGGGAAATCATATTCACCATGATCATATAAAAGTATGTGTTATATACTCAAGCCTTCACCACCCACATATTGTTTTATAGTAATATAAATACAAATCATATCTTTTTTGAGGCCATACCCTATACATTAATCCATTATACCCCAGGCATGACAACATTATATAATATTGGTCAAGGTTGAGTGTGTAAGAGTTATAATTAATTAATCCATTCCCTTTTAAACCTGGATGTTTGGTAAACAGACCTACATAACATTTGGACATTAGTGACCCTAATGAATCTGGTGGTGGAACACCTAAACTAAAAAAAATATAAAGATAATATCAGGAAAACCCACAAAAAGTTAATGAACCTTAAAATGAAATAGGATTTTTAAATGATATTTTTTTCTTAAATAAATGTGTTTCATATTATATTATATATTATTATACACATACATCACATATAGAAACCACAAACACATTATTTAATTAATTGAGACTGTTACATTAGTATGAAACATAACCAATGAAAATGAAAAATATTACAATGGGGAAATAATTGAAAATGGGAAAAGTAAAATCAGAATATTTATATCCTCACAAAAATCTAGAATGATCAACCTAATGAACAAAATTATAGAAAAGAAAAAAATTATTAGTTAACAAATCAAAATTTAGAAATGGGAAATCTAGAACCTTGGTATAAATTTTGATGAAAATTGAATAAACGAATCCAGTGGTTTTAATATAAGTTAATATAAGAGTTGGGATATTAATGTAAAAATTGAATAATAATATTAACATTAATAATAGAAAATTTACCATTCAGTGTAGTAACCTAAAAATAATTTGGAATAATAATTAGAATTTTAAAATAGTAAATTGAACTCAATATAATGAAATGTAATAAAATTCCCATTTACTAAGAGAAATTTATAGAAATTTAAATATTATCATTCCATAAAATAATATTCATGATTAAAAAATAAAATAAATAATATTAATTTTTTTAATAAAGTACATTTTAATGTATTTCATAGGAATAATAATTTATATATGGAAAAATAATATTTCTAAAGTTATATTATAATTTTTAAAATATTATGTTCATTTTTGAAATCCTAAATTTGAAATTTTCTGTCGGGGATTTTTGAAATTGTCTAAAATACTTGTGTTTTAACTGAATATAAAAAATACTATTTTTTCTTAACCAATATCTTATTAATGAAATCATTCATGATGTAATCATAACATAAGAAATTAATTAAACATTTTTTCAAAAAGTAATTCATTTAATGGGATAAGTGATTCATTTAAATATATAAAAATATTTTTCCAAACGTAGAAATTATTTCCCATTTTGTAAAGTCAAAATAGTTTTAGTAAACAAATTTTTATTTTTCCCACATAGAATTAAAAATTAATTAATTATTTTTCATAAAACTTTAGTAGTAATGAATTACTTTAATTTTATCCAATTATTTCATAAAATTTCAATAATATTACTACTACAATGTTTACCATGTATATTATATTTTATTCATTATTTTATCCTTAACATGTCCACTACTCAAATATAAAAAAACAATCTCATCATAATTGTAAAAAGACTTACCTTACACTTAAAAAGGAAAACTATCCAACAAAATATCATATATTAATCCCATTATCAAACATGAATATTTTTTTATATGTCACTTTACTCCTAAATATTGATTATTTTAATGTCGTTGAAATACAGAAACCCCACAAAGAGGGTAATTAACTCTTTCCAAAAATTTACACATCCCTTAAACATTTCAAAAATCCCTTTCAACCCCAAATAATGTAATAATTATTGATCATTTTGTTAACAAAATACTAAGTATATTAAAATATTGTAATTTTTATATTTAGTGAGTTTTTATTTTTAACTATTCTGTTTCCTTATCTTTTGACAATGTCTCATCAACATTAAACTAAATACATATGAGGACATTTACATGTATTTTATTATAATGAAAATTATGTATGGATAACATGAATTATATAATATATAAATATGTAATTTAATGTATTTTAATTTTTTAGAATTTAAATTTACATATATATATATATATATATTACATTGAAAAATAATACTTACGTCAAAACTCGATGGTATAAAATAATAGAAACATGATTTCCAAATAACTCATGTCTAACAAAGAGAGTTAAAAAATTAAAAAATAATTATGATCGAACAAGAGTGAATTAAAATAATATAATAAACTTTATTTTAAAATCATTTAATAAAAAATATTCAATTATTCAGGAGTTTGAAAATATATAAAATATACTCGGATTTAAGGTAATGTGATTCTCAAACCAAACTATTTATTATTGGGTTATCACCTCTATCAAATTCTTTTTGATATGGATATTATTATGTTGTCCTTAACTGTATAATTTCTACATTATTTCACTTTTCAATCAAGGAAATTTAATGTTTTTACCTAATTAAAATGATTTCTATGAAAAATCCAAATAATTTTTAGAGATAATTTATTTTCCAAAACACAACATTGGCTCCACTTGAGCGATATATTATACACTCAATAATGAGGATTATTTTTATTATGCATCAACATGTTTCTATATTTATCCACAATTATTATGTAATGATTTATGGAATTTTTTTATAAGTGAAAATGTTTCTAGATGTATTAAAAACTATATATGGTGTATTCCCAAAATGATATTATATTTATTTATTATGAATATTCTATATTCCATGAAATTTTAAAATAATTCTATTATTCTTAAAATAATGACCTTAAGATTATGATATGATTATGATGATTCTTGTTCGACATATGCAATAGATTATTACTTTTTATAACATTTATTTCATTCATCCCATTACTGGAATTTTATCACACCCCTTTCATTTACACATATTCCTAGGTGAATATTATTATTTAGGAGAATTTGAGAGATTTAAAGAGGATTAATAATATCAATATATAAAAATTTTTATGTCTTATTATGTATAAGTGATGTATTATCCTAATTATCACTTGATACTAATCCTTTGTATCATATATATTATAACTATAATGTTTTTTATGTTAAAAATGTTTTAATAGACATGCTTGGATAAGTGGAGTCACATTAATTATTATCATATAACAGTTCAGTTAATTTGGAAATTAGAACTGGAAAATTTTATTCAAAAACCTAATGATAAGTCTATTTATAGAAAAACATCATATGTTTTGGTAATTTATAAGAGCACATAGTTTCTGATAAATGATATATCTATTTATATACTATAAGAGGATATGTATCTAAAAAGTTATACCTATAGGTAAGAAACACAAAAGGATGGATTTCCCATTTACATGATCATCACCTATTGCACGACAAAGAGGCCATACTACACATATGGTTTGATACTATAGGTAGATATGTTTTTTTTATTAAAACAATTATTAGAATAGTTGTTTTTATATATATAGATAAATTAATTATTTATGTCATCTCTAGAATGAAATTACTGTACATTATCCTAGTTGAATCATTTAAGAAATAGGGAAATCATACAGATAAGATAATAAATGAATTCATAATTAAATTTCATATGAATGTAAAATTATCTAATCTGGATTTTTTATTTATGTGTTTGTTATATCCTTTTTCTTTTGTGAAAATGGTGGGAGCCTGGAGAATCTAGACAAAAAATCATGAGGTACAATGAAATGATTTTTTGAATTACAATCCCTATGTAATATGAGTTATGATTTAATACATCATGGTTATTCTAACTCAACTATCTCAAGCTATGATCGATAACTTAAAATATATGAAATTTTCACTATTTCCCAAGAAATTGAATGTATCCATAAAGTCATTTATATAGAATTTGAAATAAAATTTTAGTTCATCTTCAAATCCATATGTTAAGGAATAGTGGGTTCAATCAATAGAAAAGTTTTTTTTTCTTAGAACCATTATTTTAAGAAGGAGAAGGTGACTATGAATGTCTAATATTTTTATGGAGAGGATAATCATTAGTGGAAGTTGATAAAGAAAAATTTTATGAACTATAAAATAATATAAATTTAGGGGAATTGATTAAGAAGATATTTCGTAACAACCCTTTATATAAAAATATCTAAAAAAATATATTGAGAAAAATCATAGAGCTGTAGTAGAGGGAGGTTGAATCTATCCTAGACTAATATGTAAATTTCACTAGCCTTGGAAGATACACCTCAGTTTTTATTATAAAGAATGATGCTAAATATATTGATTTTTTATTGGTTCAAATAAAATCTTTTAAAAGGATATATCTATCTATTGCATTGTCATTTATATATAAGTAGTTCCATATTATCTCAATGTAGATTTGGAGGATGTAGAATGGTACTATGAATATTGATATAATTATAGTAGAACACAATACATTATATATGGATAAAATAAAAAAGGTAGAAAGACAATCCAACTGCCCACATGTCAAAAAATTTTAAAGAACCATTATAGAAAGACATTGAAATAGAAATGGAAATTAATTAAGTATGTGAGATAATTCCACTAAGATCGGGAATGTCGAAGATACATAGAGAAGTTGGAAATGTTAGTGTGGAAAGGAAGGCACCACCGAATGAACCACCCATGTTTCGATGCATCCACTAATTGGATAAAGGTAATTATGTATGTCATTGCACTAAACCATGGGTCATCATTGTTAATCAACATACATAACCATAAAATCTGATAGATTAAACGAAAAATTATTTATTCCATAACAATGTTTTTGAAAATTTTACATGATGTTTTAAAAAGTACACTTTATATTCACTCAATAAAGGGAAATTTTTTTTTGATTATAGTTATATGATTTCCATTATATCATTCATGTTTTCTTGAAATGTTGATTCATAAACTCGACACCTTGAAGTAGAGATATCCATAACAACACCAAGTTATATGATTAACGAATGCATAAAATTGGACACTTATATGGTTAACAATCAGTGGATGATTCTTTTAGTGAATCTCATAATCCTTCTGTTTATGGAATTTGACAATATAATGGGCATGGATACAGTTTTTATATATAGAGCTCATAAAAATTGTCGAGAAAAATAAATTACTTATATTTTCAAAACCGTACCTTGACCTAGTAAAATAAAGGACGATCGTGAATCCCAATTGGAAAATCCACAGTCATTATGGGCTTTTAGTCCAAGTGTTGAAGTATACCTTTCCCAAACCATTGAGTTGAAGGAATTTTTCAACCATGATGAAATTAGTATTGCATTGGAATATATTTATTTATTTCCCTTATAGTTACTAGGACATACCCTAGCCCATGAGGTGGATTTATCATTAGTTCATGTACGTAGAACCACTCATATATCAAAATTACATTATAGTTTGCACCCAATAGAAATAAAATAGTTAAATAAGAAGTGAAAAGATCATTTAGAAAAAGGGTTCATATACCCTACTGTATAAATTTGGGTGCATTAGTGCTCTTTATCAAGAATAATAATTGTTTAATGTGGTTGTACATCGATTACTAAGAGCTCAAAAATATCAGCATAATTAAAAATAATTCCCTAAAAATGATCAATGGTGTTTTCATGAAACATTGAAGAAATAAGTTATTCACAAAGGTGTACCATCATTATAGTTATCATTAACTGATGGTGAATAATTAATATATTCAAAAGACATAAATTTTTACTAGATATATATTCTATGAGTTCACAAAGATAACTTATGATCAGAATAATTTCCCAATAATACCTATTTATTTTATTATTAGATATTATAGAGTGTAATGTGAAAATTTTATCATTGTATTTATTGATGAGATTATCATTTACTCCATGAAAATAGTGGAACATGAAGCACTTATGAGGATTTTATAAGTGAGTTTAAGAAAGGATAATGTGTTCACCAAGTATAGTAATTGTGAGTGTTGGATTTAGCATATCTCATTCTTAGGGAATGTGATCACATTTGAGATAATGTTTTGTTCACATTAAATAAAAATGAAATTTAAGATTGGGCTATACAATTTTCTATCCTGAAAATAAACAATTATTAGGGATTATATAGGTAATAACAATGATTTGTGAGAAATGTTTCATTATTTCCCATCCCATGAACAATGTTAAAATGAAAAGGGGTCAATCTTGTCTGGAAGGAAGAATGTGATAAGTTCTTCAATGATCTCAGTAAGTGGAAAATCAAAGTTTTTGAACTCCCAATACCCCATGTAAGGATGTTTTAGTGAAATGTATTTATGTTTCAATAAAAGGATTAAGTGACATAAATATTTATAATAATAAAGTGATAACTTATAAATCAATGTAGTTGAAGAAAAATGATCATAATTATAGGATTCATGACATAGAGTTAGTAGTTGTGTGATTTTCATTGATCATTTAATGGAACTACCTATATTTTGAGAAGTGTGACATATATATACAGATTACCAAATCTATATTATATACTCACCTAGAAATGGACCTAAATTTGTTAAAGAATATTGTTAGAGACGATAAATTAATATAATTTCCCAATTATCAAACATCATAAAATGGATAATAATGTATCTATCTCTCTTTGTATAAAATAACCTACTAATATATCAATAATTTAGATTTTGGACAACACTATCTTTAAGGATAATCAACACATGGATCACGAAAAGATAATTATAGGGAATAAATCCTACATTTCCCAAATTATTCCCAATCCATCTATATAATATAATTTAAATATGGAAAAAACGGATGATTTGGAGATTAAAAAAATGGTAGAATTAGTAATGGAGGATAATATATTTGAATTCTATAATGATGAATATGACATTATACAATTTGGATCTAGGCTTTCTATTCCTTCCACAATGAGATAAATAATTATCTATTGGATAATCCTCATAGTTCATATTTCTCCATCAATCCTATATGTATTAATATGTACCATTATCATTGAGTGATATTCTAGTGGGACCACATGAATATTGTAACTTGTGAGAACATCAGAAATATATTATAATTTCAACTTGTTAACATAGGGTCAAAAAATGTGAAGTGGATCATGGAAAAATTTCTTATTCCGACATAGAAATGGGAGAAAATGATCATGTATTTTTTCATTCTTCTCTTAATGATATCCAAATGAACAATGTGATTTGGTATTTGGTAGATTAACTCCACATTACATTCCACTAGATCACTATTTTTGAATATTTATTTCATGGCCAATAAGAAAATATATACATAAAGGTTGACATGGAGCAGAATGTGGAACCTCATTAAAACATTTATGATCAGGATCCAAAGTTTAACATTAAACTATAGTTTATTATTTAATGTGATATGGATTTTGATTTTAATTTTTGAATCATATATCATTACAAACAAATGAATAATCAGAAAGGAACATTGAGATACTCTGTTAAATAATGATAGATTGACCATGTAATTTAAATTAGGATGGGATTAACTTCTACCATTAGTTGATATCTCATAAAACAAACAATTCCATTTGATTATTCAAATGGTTCCACATAAACCATTATATGGGAAGCAATGCAGGACTCCAACATGTTGGGTTAATGTTGATGAATTAGAGATACATGAACCTGATTTCGTATAAGTGATGATATAAAAGTTCCAATACATCTAGAATCTCATAAAATATTCTTATCATTAGTTTAATATATATATTGAAAAAAATAATAGTTACATAGTGCATATTATGGCATACAATGTATTCTATAGAATTTAATCATGGAAGAGATTTATGAAGTTTGGAATGAAATGATATTTTTTCCTATGTATATTGGCATTATTGATATAATTTATTGCATTGGAGATGTTTTATATCATCTAAAACATTAAACATAATTGGATCATGTTAATGATGTGTTTCATATAGTGGATGTAGACACTAAATACCTCATATGTACTAAATTTTTATGTAGTATAGTGAGAACATGAACACTCTAACGAAGTGTAGTCTGTGAATATACAAGACTACGGAGGCAATGTTTAATGTAATAAGAAAACTCATCTTATTAGAATTAAATAGTGTAGCATAAAATTTATAAAGGATATAAAGGAACCAAATAAAAAAATTAAATGCAAGTACCATAATATATTCCCAATGTCGTGTTTGAGTTCAAATTTTAGGGATGAAATTTATAATTGGGGAAAATATTACAACCAAAATTTTATAAATAATATTTTTATTTAAATAAATATGCGTTATATAATATCAACAATAGTTATACACATACAAAACATACAAAAAACCATCACAATTTACTTCATTAATGGGGAACATTAAATTGGCCCTAAACTAAACCCATTGAAGTGAAAAATATTACAATGGGAAAAATGGAATATTTTAGTAGTAGAATATGTAAATTTTTACCATCCAGACAAACTAGAATTATCACCCCCATGAATAAAACTATGGAAATGAAGAAAACATCACTAAACAAATTAAAATTTTAGAAAATTAAAATATAAAAAATGGCAGAAATTTTAGTGAATAATAAATGGGGGACTGGTTTGATATATATATGTTGTAATATAACCATTGGAATAGTAATGCAATGATTGGAACATTTACCTGACCGTTACAAAAGGTAACATGATCATTGGGTACAGTTACCAGTCTGTTTGGAATAGTAACCTTAATATTATAATTCTAATTAGAGCTAAAAAAATTAACATAATTAATATTTATCACAGATTTTTTATAAATATAAATATTTCCATTCCATAAAAAATATATAAACATTCCAAATTAATGAAATTAGAATAACTTGCTTAAATAATCTATTTTGATTAATTTTAGAAAAATTATATTTTTTTGTATTAAAAAATATGTTTACCTATGATATAATTTTTTTAGTAAAAATAGAATTAATTTTTAAATCAATACATCAAAATTTTCAGACTATTATTTTAGTGCTATTTTTGAAATAATTCAATTGTTAGAAGAATAGTAAAAAATTATAGCATTTTTATAATACCAAAAAAATTATCGTATGTTTATTTAAATGATATCAATTCACTAGATTGTCTATATTGAATTAAGCATTAATACTATGTTAAACAACACTAGGCTATTATACGAGATAGTCATATCCTAGTTTGAAAACATATATTTACCAATGTGTTTTGAATTTCGAAAATTGGAAACACCATTGCGATATGGGTGATATTTGGAGTATGATTGAATCAACATAATATTCTGTGAATATGAATATAAAATTAGGAACAGTAACATATCCTCTTGAATAGTAACAAACCCTTATGAATAGTAATATGACCTATATGAATGGTAACCTTACTTATAAAAATGTAAATAAAATTTAGGCACTATAAAAATGAAAAAGAAAATTTTATGTTATGGTTTTTTTATTAAATGTTGATTTTAATTTAAAATTATATGTCTCATATTTAGAAAATTATTTTTTAAAAAATTATTAATTTTTTTTATTCGACACATCGAAAAATGGGTTGGATGAATTTTTTAAATTATTCTTAAATACATGAATTTTTGGGGAATATTAAAATACATTAATTTATCGTATAAATACATTATACATTAAATAAAATATTCTTAGAATCATTGGTGAATTAAGCACCCCAATATCAATATCGCATTACCTTATACCTATTGTAGTTCATTGAATCGTAACTATTTTTTCTTATGAAGAAATAACAAATTAATGAAAATAATATTAAGAAAACCCTCCTCCCCTCCACCATATAAGTCACCCCTCACCAACTCTTCCTCTTAAACTACTCACACTATGAGCCTTTCTTATGTTCTATTAAATACATTTCCCATTTACTCCCCCACTTCCAATTCCTAATGGTCTCACCATAAGGCCAAAACAAAGGCCTTATTTTGATTCTCAATGAGGAGTAATCAAGAGGTTAAGCTATCTTCAGTTTTCATTCAACTTCAATTATATGTTTTATTATTTTGTTTCGCTATCCTCACCTACCCAAATCCAATTGGTAAAATAATTATATTACCTTAAGTGACCTTTATTTTTATTTGTCTAACAGAATATTTCATCATCGTCTCTTTTCCCCACCCCTTATACTAAAAATCAAAACACTGTCATAGATGTCTTAATTTGTTGCATTCAAGGAAAACAAGTTTCAATTTCTGTTACTATATTCAATAGTAGTCATGAAATCATTTTAACGGTTGAGGAAAATGAGAATATAATCATTTTAAAATATGTAATGTTATTTAATCCTTAAAAACAACTTATTCATTAATAATACCAAACATGGTCATTATACACAAAATCACCAAGTTAATCCAAGTGTTGGTCATTACCTTCATTCTAATGAGTCATCCTCATGGTATATAACAAAAAAACATTATAATATCATTTTTATCTTTTTGATTTCACTAATAATATATATTTACAATAATATATGTTTAACCACATTTCAAATGAACATACATTCATGAATACAAGTAAATGAGTCATGAAAACCCTAAAAGAAAAGGATTCAAAAATAATAAAATTGAACCCATTATAGTCATAAAAAGGCCATGAATGAACCTAATAAGGTTAATATAAATCAATTAAAATTATAGGAGATTCTTTGATTATTAATATATGATTATGAGTTATATTGTTCAGGTCAATAAGAACAAGTGAATAACACATACGAGCATAAGGTTATGGGTTTCTGATGTCACATTTATTTCTATGATATTTCCATTGTTTGCCTCTTATTTCTTGTATTTTATGTATTTTTAAAACCAATTGATATATAATATTTGTATTCCCATTATTTTTATTTTATTCTGTGATTCACTTGATTATTATTAACTTGATTGATTACAATATTGTAAGGGACTTTATTTTGGTTTCCATTTCATTGTGATTTACTTGGTATTGTGCACCTAATCATTCTTACATTGTGTACCCACTACCCATTTGAGATCATTTATCATTTGAAATTGTAAATATATTATATATCCATATTCCAGTTCAATTGATATGATTATTTTCTTAATCCATATACCCTTTTACAGAGACTGTTTATTTAGAATGTTGTTTTAACTATAGAAATAATGACAAATCTGTATCCTCTACTCTATACATATATTGAGAATGAATATTGTTCTTGATTTAATTATATGAATAATGAATTCCTTTTCACTTTCATTGATGTGTGGATCTTGTTATAGTCCCTCAATCCATCGACTTGTCTCATGAGACAAATCTAATTGTGACAAACCCTTCGAGTTTGTTTCCAAAACCGAATCAAATGGGTATCTACCAAAAGATTAACCTATTTTGATGGTATAATTGAATCATGTGCTAGATACATGATTTCCAATTAATAAGAATTCTCATTATTCATTTTCTATTTTTACAATACATTACGGTTTCACTATGACAAAATCTACAAATGCACCTTCATTCTATGATTAGTAATGGCATGTGTTTGTAATTTATTCACCCTTCCATGTTGACTATGACAATTTGATTATGATTCAATTATTATTGGTTCATTATTCTTCTATAAGTAACTATTACTGAGCATTTCGGCTCACTCTATTCATTTGTTTACCTTTAATAGGTTGTGAAGGGAGACTATTTATTGAGTTTTGATGGATAAAGTTTGTTAGTTTTTGTTATGTATTTTAGTTTTGTTACCTTTCCCAATGTAATATGAGCTACATGTCTATATATTGTTTCATCATGTAAATAAAATAGATCATTGCTTTGAAATTTTATTCTTTTTAATCATTCCAATGTAATAAGTCATGCAATGGAACCAGGGTTCGAGGGTCAAGGTGTTATTTTTGGTGTTCCGGGAATGTTTATTAGCAACCTTGGAAACTATAATTCAGAAACATAGTTCATAATACATAACCCTAAGTTAGTCATTGAGTATAATCATATAAGAACATCTATGAATTTTGAATAAATAGAGACTATGTGGGTCTTCCCCACAATTATATTCTTATCTGGATAATATAGGTTGATGTGGTTCTGTAATAGATGTACCTAGATGTAACAACTCTGACAAATAGTTTCGAGCATGACCTGAGGTATCATAGAACATGATAACGTGCCTTATTGTACACTTTGTTCAACACACATAGTGGATAATCTTAGGATAATTCAAATTTTAATTACAAATCATTATGAATGATTTAAAAATAAATATAAATAATGATTATGATTATGATATTAGTCGTCCATAAATTATTATATAATGTTATCTTTTACCTAGTTATATATTATGAATGAAGTCCTAATTTAGCGTATTCCATTATCTAGTGATAGTGCCTAATGGATGAATGACAATCACTAACCGTGGACAATGTAGGTATTGCCCAACTAATCATTTCAACATAATAAATGTTGTAAAAGATCATATTATGACCATATTGGGATAACTTATTTAGTATGTGACGAATAACCATGATTGACTTACACTGGAACATTCCATATGGTAGAATCCCTCATCGTTTAGTGGGACGACTAATCTAGCGGTAGCTGAGCAGTGGATCAAGTCCATTGAAGAAATATTTCTATCATTAAGATGAAATTAATATTAAAAGGTAGTACTAAAAGTCTATTTCTTCATTGGTGATTCTAATCAATGGTGGTTCTTTATCCAGAATACAATGGAGGAAGAATAAACAAAATATATTAAAAGGAGAACATTTAATGAAATATTCTTTAAAAAATAATTCCCTAGAGAACAACGAACTGAAATGAATAGTAAATTATGTAACCTCAAGAAAATTTCAGAAGAGAGTGTTGCGGAGTATGATGCTACCTAAAATTGATTATCCATTTATGATATAGATTACATAAGTGATTTGGAAGACAGGATTGATCATTTATTTGAATGTTTTAAGACATGTCTTACAAGGGAACTGGCTTCTAAATTTTTTTATAATATGATGAACATGTATTATGTGACCTCAAAATAAAGAATGAATTTTCAATATCAAATTTCATAAATGGAAATTAATATATGAATTGGAATTCTAATAACCTTTGAAATGCATAAGTGTCAATGAAGAAGAAGAGAATGATTAAATTTCCATTATTTGAGAACTGTGGATAGAATCAACCAGGGAAATGCATGAAAGGCATTGGAGTTTTTTATAAATGTGGTGAAAAGTTTCATCGATCTAGTGAATTCAAGGGGGATAGGTAATCCAATGATGTTCAATGCTACAATTTTATAGAGATGATGCAACATGAAAATCAGTTCCTAAGCACCATGGAAACATCCCTCAGAAAAGGCTATGAGAACAAGGGAATGCTTATTCCATTACAACCATTGAGGTTAATGAACATTATGATGTGGTGGTATATACATTAATTGTTTCTTCAAATATATTCAATTCTTTATTTGATTATGGATCATCACATTCATTTATATTGTCCCAATTTTCTATAAAAATTAGACTAGTCCAGATTTATTTAATAAAGGAGTTATCAGTCAAAACTCTTAGGGGATTCATTATTGCCAAAAATATGTGTTGATCAGTCCCCCTCATGAAACATAAATGTGCTTCATTTTCTAACACAAACATCATACCAATTATTAACATTTATAAAATTCATGGAATGAATTGGCTGTCAAATTATGATATGAAGATCTATTTCATGAAGGAGGAAGTAACAATTTTTCCGAATGTTGTTGAATCCATTATCATTAAAGCAGAATCATCTCCATATTTTTCTTAACTAGATCCACCACCTGTAGTTCCACTAAATTAAATTCAAGGATAAAAAGAGAACACAATATATAGGTGAGTGGGAAAAAATTAAAAATAAATATGTACCTATTGTGAAGGAATACATTGATGTATATCTAGAGGATTTACATGGAAATCCTTCATAGTAGGAAATTTATTTTTCTATTAACTTAATTCATGTTGAAAGACTTAAATAAAATACTCCCTATAGAATGGACATTGTGGAATTTTTGGAGATAAATAAACAACAAGAGGAATTTTGTGACAAAAGATTTATATGACCTAGTGTTTCTCAAGGGGAGACCATGTCCTCTTTGTCAAGAAGAATGTTGTATCCCCGATGCTATATATTGATTATAAAGAAATAAATGTTATTACATTAAATAATAAGTATTCTCTGCCATGAATTGAGTACTATCTTTATCAGTTTCATAGAGCCCAATAACTTTAAATGATTGACCTTTGATCTGGATATCATTAGCTCTGTGAGAA
The DNA here is from genome assembly GCA_963277665.1 of Viscum album. Lineage (NCBI taxonomy): Eukaryota > Viridiplantae > Streptophyta > Magnoliopsida > Santalales > Viscaceae > Viscum > Viscum album. The sequence goes on from OY728126.1 coordinate 67,435,508, forward strand.
GAAGGGAGATATTACAATGATATCATTTTGAACCAACTACAGAAAATATGTGTTTATGTTAAGGCATTTTGTACTAACTAATGAAAACTTTATTTTCATGGATCTAATGAATACAGTTTTCAAGGAATATCGTCATGAATTTTTTGTGGTATTTATTCATGATATCCTAGTTTACTATAAAAGCCATGAAAAATATGAGAATCATGTGAGGATTTATCAGAAACTATTATAAGAAATGGATTAAATGAAAAATTTATCAAGTGTGTTTTTTGGCTTTAATCAGTTTCTTTTCATGGCCATTTTTCCTATAAAGATGTAGTCTTAGTTGATCCTGTGAAGATAAAGGAAATCCAACAATGGCCCATTCCCACAAACATAACCAAGGTATGTTCTTTTATTTTCTTAATAGATTACTATCGGCATTTCAATCCTAATTTTTACTTATTTTCTAACCTACTAAAAAGGATCACACATAACAAGGTAATGTTTGTAAAGAAAAAATAATGTGTATAATTGAAAAGAATATTATTTAATGCCTTAATTTAGACTCTTCTCTCAAGAAATAATGGATTTGTGATATACAGTGATACATCAATTAATGGAAAAGGTTGAATCCTTATGAAAAATTATGTTGTTATTTCTTATTTATCAAGTCAGTTGAAGAATCATAAGAGAAATTATCCAAATCATGATCTTGAGATAGCATCGATAACCTTTTCCATGAAAATATGTATTCATTATCTCTATAGTATAAGATATTAGATATATAAGGATTACAAGAGTTTTAAATACAATTTTACATGGAGAGAACTCAACATGAGGAAAAGGATATGACTTGAGTTACTCAACGATTTTGATTATTCAATACACTATCAACCATGTAGGGGAAATAAGGTGGAATATGCATTTAGTATGAAAGTTCACAGACATATAACAAATATGTGGATTGAGAGAGATCATATATTCATGGATATACTAAACATGGATGTGGGTATTGTTATCAAAGTGGAAATATCATTCCTCTTTCAAATTATTACCAAAACATCTATATTATAGAAGATAAAAAATCCATAAATCTGATGATGATAATCTATAATAGAATATTAATGATGTTAAAGATGGATGATTGGAACACATTGTGTATGTGGATTGAGTTATGAAATTTAGGATGAGGATTTGTGTTCCAATAATGTAACGACCCGAGAAAACCCATGTTTTGATTTTTGACAAGTTTTATTTTCAATGTCACCCGTTAAGTGAACCAACAATCAACTTATAAGGTAATAATAAGAAAATGCATCAAATAAATGAAAACTCCTTTATTCAAATAAGCAACATCTCGGCTAGAACTTCCACTGACCAAACAAGAAGATAAATTAACCAAAAATCCCAACTAAGAACCCGATTACAATAATGGGGAGACCGCTTAAAACCACTAAGAGCACAAGAATGCGGTAGGGGTTTCAGGAATCCATCATAATGAACATGAGGATGGCCAAAGCCACTACAACCATGCTGAGCACCAGGGGAATCACACAAACCATCTCTCCTGTTCTTCTTCAGTCACCTGGAGTAAGGGACACCCCGAGACCAGACCCTTTTATTATCACCCTAATCTGACCGTTGAACCCCAAACGGCTATAAATTTTACTGTTGGTTTCCCCAAGAATCTAATATATTATCTTTTAAGTTTTATTTCGACCATTGAAAATAATATGGTTTACCCCATGAGTATCAGTATGCTAATTTTGTAATTTTTTTTAATGTTTAAAAGTGACATCAATGATAATTTAGTCAATTTATTTCATGTTTCCCCAGAAATGCGAATTATGTTTTATGAAAATTAATGTTATTATTCACTACACTTTATTTTCATAATTTGAGAAATTAAAATTTTATGTTGCTTTTATATTAAAGTTAATGGGTTATTATTTTGTCTAAAAATGTATTAACCTTTGAGTTATATATATATACATATTGCATCAAATCAAATAATTCTTTTTCTCTAAAGTAAATATAAGAGATAATAATAATGCGAATGTTTATAAATTGGATAAACTATTTTGGAAACTACGTCAAAATATAATTTCTTTTAATTATGTGTTTTTTGGTGATAATACTTATATCAACACACTCTTATGTGTGATTGAATGTAGTTTAGTTAATAATAAGCATTAATTAAGAAAATTAAGTTAATTAGCCACTACTGGAAAACTAACCTTTACCAACGGTTTGGAACCGTTGGTATAGGCCTCAAACCGTTGGTATAGCCTATACCAACGGTTTGGAGAACCGTAGCCAAGTAAGCCGTTGGGATAGGTCTATACCAACAGTTTTCCAAAAACCGTTGGTATAGACCTATGCCAATGGTTTTGGAAACCGTTGGTATAGGTAATATGAAATCTATACCAACTGTAATGGAACCGTTGGTATATAAATTCCAAAAATAAAACATCCGTTGGTATAGAAGCGTTGGGATAGGTCTACCTTTCCCAATGGATTGGCCAAACCGTTGTGAAAAGTGGCCAAATTGGGGGCCTTTCCCAATGGTTTGGCCAAACCGTTGGGAAAGGGGACCTATACCAACGGTTTTTGCAAACCGATGGTATAGAAGCGTTGGGAAAGATCTAATTTCCAATAGTGAGCTAATAAAGGAAATTAAAATGTATATATATATGTGTGTGATATGTTTTGATTAACCAATGTTTTCTTTATATACTAAATGAACCAATGATATTTATAATGAAATATTAAGTAATTAATAATTATAGTTTAATAATAATAATGATAATATAATAAAAATTATGGATTTTCTAAAAAAATGTTTATATGTATACATATAATAAAACGTTTTGATTATATAAATATATAATTTTTATTGACTAATTACATTGATTAAAATAATAAAACTTAGTTTAATAATTGAATGAAATAATAAAAAAAACAATGTTATAAAAAATTAATAATAATGTTAATAAAACTATTTTTGTTTTAATACCCAGTGAACTGCATTTTTTTAAACGCCGTGTCGCCCCTAGACCGTCCGATCCAGCTTCCCCTGATCGCAACCAGCCATTTTTTTTAAAAGCCGCATGGTTCCAGGTCATCCGATCCACCTCCTTTAAATCCTAGATGTCTGCTATTTTTCGCATTTTTTTCCCGCAGCTTCCTCTTCCCCCGCATCCGCTTCTTCTTCCTCGTTTCGCCGCTGTACCAGTAGACTAGGGTGGCTTGTTTTATTCGTCTGGGCCGGCTAGTAGACCCCGCTGCTCCCTCCTTTCCATGGGTCGGCACTAACTCGCCTCGGATACCTCGGACCGACGACTCCCCGAAGTCCCTCTTCATCTTCTTCTGTTTTTAAAAAATCTTGGTTGCACCAAAGAAGGGTGTTTTGCACTCAACTTCTTTGATCTCTCCGACCTACGGCCTCATCGCTGCTTCGTTGTCTCCCTTCTCCACCTCTTCCAAATGGTAAGGGAAAATCATTTCTTCTGTTTTTTTTTTCTCCAGTTTTGATACTTTACCTCATATACTCTTTACACATATATGAGTATATAAAAAAGTATATAAGGTCAAAAAATTTGTATTTCCCCATTTCAGTCTTTCTGTTTTGAGAGGTGAATGAAGGTAAGGTCTCGTTTTTAATTTTCTTCTATTTTGGCAGATATCCCTGGTTATATATATATACTTCATATGCCCGTTAATATATATATATATATAAATATTTTAAGAACCGGCTAACACTGTTCTTTTCTTCCAGAAATCAACCGGGTTAAAGAATGTTTTTTTTTCTTGTTGGGGTTTATTCTAATTCAGTTTTAATGATACACACCTTGTGTGTAGATATATAAATGTATACTTACATATTTAAAATGATACATGCATTTGAACACCTTCATTTCACATGTATGTAACCCCTGTTTTTTTAATTCTACCCTATGCAAATGGAGTTTGCAAGAAATATATTAAATATGTGGGATTATGCAGATATATGAAGCATATAGATATGCATGTACGTGTGATTATGTAAGGTTACATGTACATCTATATGAGAATACGAGGACACGTTTATTTAATTCTTTTAAAATTCATCGCATTATCACATAAGGATTTATTACAAATTATATGTACCCCTTTTTAAATTTTTATTTCAAAAAAAGTACCCGAAAACTATTTATAAGCATGTTTATATGTACGATGAAGTTTAAGGGTTAGTTTGATATCAAAATAATTCATTCAATGGAAAATTATTATTTATCATCATTCTTGATAAATCAGAATTTTGGTTTTGAGAAAATGGGAAGAATTCCTTAAATTATTAAATACATGCATTCATGTAATTGTACAGACCGACCATGTTGTATGCAAGATTGATTTTATTCCAATAAGGGGTCATGTTGTTCAAAGTGCTAATAAAATCTTTTTTTTACAATTATGTACATGGTTCTCCAAGGTGGACTTGATTTCACCCATTGTATCCCTAACTGCATGTATATTTTACTAGTTTTAATTAAACACCCACAATATCCATTTATCAGCTTATGTGTAAGTTATGAACGACCATGCTTTAAATTGGGTATTATGATGGTATGGAATGTTAAGTGATTATGTTCTTTTCCTTAAAACCCATGTTTAAATTGTTAAGACAATTTCTTATGTGTACGAATTTAGCATGCATGTCTCAGTTTATTTGTGATTGAACTGTCTTAAAGTTATGAATAAGTATGTAAAAACGGGGTTGATTAAGAATGCATGAAACCCTATGAATGAATGACCATGTCAAGATATGTGAGGGATGTATAAAACATACATGTGACGGGTGTGCCCGGAATTATATAGCACAACAAAAATGATGTGACGGGTGTGCCCGAAATTATATAGCGCTCCAATTCATTGGGTAAAGCAAGAGTCTCATGAGAAGTTATGTGTGATGGTCTTGGCAGTTAGCCTTGGCTTGAGCTACCATGGAAACGGGATTGGCAGTGAGCCTTGACCCGTTAAGTATGTTATACAGTCTTGACGAAAGGTCTTGAAAAATTCCAGTATTATACATTCCCTCTGCATGTAATGATAATGGCCAACGAGGGGTTAGTTCAACTAATAGGACAACCCCTAGTTGAAAGGACCCATGACTATGAAAATGCAATTTATGTGTCAAGAACTGTTTTTCATATGGTAAACCGTTAGAAGAACTGTACATTTTCATGAACCATGTTATGCACGTTTTCCCTGCTTAGTCACATAATTCGTTTTATAATTTAAGTAACCTTATTTGAATATTGTTCTTTGTTTATTCTTCTTATGTTGTGCTCTCTGATTATGTTTAATCTGATGTTTATTTCAAGTACATACTTTTCTGTACAAGTGGTTTTCAAAAAACTATGTTGGATTTCATGTTTTTAAGAAAAGATAATGTATCGTTTTTATCAAAGTGTTTTATTCTCTTCAAAAGGACTACTTTGAGAAAAAGTTTTCATAAAACATTTTTAAAACCCCATACTTGGCATTTTTGCTCACCCTAAATTTTTGTTTAAAATTTTGCAGGCATGGTTGGTACTAATGAAGTTAATCAGAAGCAGCTGGTTTCCCAGAATCCCGAGCCTCGCGATCTTCTGTAGTAATGGGACGTGATATCCAATTTGTGATGATGTAATGGAATGTTAAGTATTTCATGTCTCATTAAGCACCCTGGGTTTGGGGGTCGATAAAGTTGGTATCATAGGATGGGTTCAGGCAATTCTAGAGAACCAGGTGATATAAATGTATTACTATGACTGACTAAATAAAAATGTTATAACTTTCATATTGCTGATGAAAATGTACCTACCGAGCTTTTGTCACTTCCCACATAGGCTCTAGAGAACTTTTTATCTCTAGCTAGCCGTGAGAACTTTCTGAATTATGCACAAATTTTCATGATGTGTAAGCACATGTATGATGTGTCAAACTCACCTAGGGTGCTTAGTATCCACCGAGGATTTGGGAAGGATTATCGCCTAATGATGATGACCTAATTTCCCTCTTATACACGTCGGGGAAGGTATCACGAAGGACTCTTCCGAGTGTTCACAACTGGCGAGGAATTTGGCACAATTCTTGATAAACCCTTTCAAGAAGCTGCTGCTACCGGAGACCTCCGAGCAGCTTACCTATGCCAGATTTTTCTCTACAGCTTCTAGGGATAGTTAATGGACTTTGGAGCGTTGGAAAATGAGTCCACAAGTTTGTCTCTTAGGCAAGAAGTGTATACAGATGTTTCCCAACTCCATACCCCTCACGCTAAACTCAGGAGGTGATATTAATGTTCCCATGAGTTTAGTCCTGTCTATTCATCCTGTGTGTGGTTTGAAGAGTTAAGAAGTATTGCCACTCTTTGTGGCGCACGTCTAGTAAACTCAGACTTTTCCATGTAAACTTTTTCATAAATGGTAGATTCTTGATTCCTTTCATGTCTCCACCTTATCAATGTTGTTAAGAGTTTCCTTTCGATGTTTGTTTTCAGATAGCTGGTCAAACGAACTTCTCATCACTACCTGATGAGTTAGTAGAAGTCATCTTGATCAAGGCATGCACGGTGGATTATCCATCCTTTCTCCACCTATGAGGGTCCTTCCAGCGTTTGCTCGATCTAGTAAACGGTCCAGAGATCCTTCGTTTATGTCAAGAGGATGATTGTGTCTTTCACCTCGTTGCCACTACTCAACTCCCCTACCACAGGCGAAGGGGAAGATACTTTGAGTGCATGTTCCAGTGTTTTACTCTGGCACAGAACATTTCTGCTAGAGCATGCTTCCTCGTGGCCACCCAGGATGGCCAGCTTAGTGTAGCCTTCATGTTCAAAGTCTTGAATCTCGGTCTACTCAACCGCATCATCCCTCTTGACTAACTCGAGCATGATGTGTCCAGTAGAGTCATTAAGGAGTTTATCAACTTGGACGTTTCCGAGCGTTGCATCGCACGAGACTCCCTTTGGAAGCCCGTTTGCAGTATGCACGAACAGGAGTTCAAGGTGTACTGTTCGAGGTGCATCTGGGCTAGGGAAACAGAAAAGCTATGTGCCAACCTTGGTATCCCATTAACCGAGCCATATCTACTGTTTCGGTAGTGTTCTGCGTATAGGGTTTCAGTTTTTCTTTTTATGATATAATTGCGAGGGCAAAATTCTTTCAAGGGAGAATTAATGTAACGACCTGAGAAAAACCATGTTTGGATTTTTGACATGTTTTCTTTTCAATGTCACCAGTTAAGTGAACCAACAATCAACTTATAAGGTAATAATAATAAAATGCATGAAATGAATGAAAACTCCTTTATTCAAATTAGAAACATCTCGGTTACAACTTCCACTGACCAAACAAGAAGATAAATTAACCAAAAATCCCAACTAAGAACCCGATTAAAATAATGGGGAGACCGCTTAAAACCACTAAGTGCCCAAGAATGCGGTAGGGGTTTCGGGCGTCCATCATAATGAACATGAGGATGACCGAAGCCACTACAACCATTCTGAGCACCAGGGGAATCACACGAACCATCTCTCATGTTCTCCATCAGTCACCTGGAGTAAGGGACACCCCGAGACCAGACCCTTTTATAAGCACCCTAATCTGACCGTCGAAACCCAAACGGCTATAAATTTCACCGTTGGTTTCCCCAAGAATCTAATGTTTTATCATCTAATTTTTATTTTGACCGTTGTAAATAAGATGGTTTACCCCAAAAGGATCGTAATTCTAATTGTGTAATTCGATTTAATGTTTAAAAGTGACAAAAATGATAATCTAATCAATTTATTTCATGTTTCCCCAGAAATGCGAATTATGTTTTTTGAAAATTAATTTTATTATTCACTACACTTTATTTTCTTATTTTGAGCAATTAAAATTTTATGTTGCTTTTATATTAGAGATAATGGGTTTTTATTTTGTCTAAAAATGTATTAAACTTTGAGTTATATATATATACATATTTCATCAACTCAAATAATTCTTTTTCTCTAAATTAAATATAAGAGATAATAATAATGCGAATTTTTATAACTTGGATAAACAGTTTTGGAAACTACGTCAAACTATAATTTCTTTTACTTATGTGTTTCGTGGTGATGATACTTATATCAACGCACTATTATGTGTGGTTGAATGTAGTTTAATTAATAATAAACCTTAATTAAGAAAATTAAGGTAATTAGCTAATAAAGGAAATTAAAATGTATATATATGTTTGATATGTTTTGATTAACCAATGTTTTCTTTATATACTAAATGAACCATTGATCTTCATAATGAAATATTATGTAAGTAATAATTATGGTTTAATAAAAATAATGATAATATAATAAAAATTATTGATGTTATAAAAAAATGTATATATGTATACATATAATAAAATGTTTTTATTAAATCAATATATAATTTTTATTGACCAATGACATTTAATAAAATAATAAAAGTTAGTTTAATAATTGAATGAAATAATAAAAAAAATAATGTTATAAGAAATTAATAATAAAATTAATAAAATGATTTTTATTTTAAAACCCAGTGAACCCCATTTTTTTTAAATGCCGCATCGCCACTGGACCGTCCGATCCAGCCTCCCCTGATTGTGGCCGTCCATTTTTTTAAAAGCTGCGTGGTTCCAGGCCATCCTATCTACCTCCTTTAAATCCTAGTTGTCCGCTTTTTTCGTGTTTTTCTTCCCCGCAGCTTCCTCTTCCCTCACGTCCGCTTCTTCTTCCTCATTGCGTCACTATACCAGTAGACTAGGGCGGCTTTTTTTCTTCATCTAGACCGGCTAGTAGACCACGTTGCTCCCTCCTTTCCACAGGTCAGCACCGACTCGCCTCGGATACCTCGGGCCGACGACTCCCCGAAGTCCCTCTTCTTCTTCTTCTGTTTTTAAAAAACCTTGGTTGCACCGAAGCAGGGTGTTTTGCACTCGACTTCTTTGATCTCTCCGACCAACGGCCTCATCTCTACTTCGTTGTCTTCCTTATCCACCTCTTCGAATAGCTAAGGGAAACTCCTTTCTTCTATTTTGTTTTCTCCAGTTTTGATACATTACCTCATATACGCTTTACGTATATATGGGTATATATAAAAGTATATAAGGTCGAAAGATTTGTATTTTACAATTGCAGTCTTCCTGTTTTGAGAGGCGAACGAAGGTAAGGTCTCGTTTTTAATTTTCACCTATTTTGGAAGATATCCATGGTTATATATATATACTTCATATGCCCGTTAATATATATATATAATGATTTTAAGAACCGGATAACACTGTTCTTTTCTTCCAGAAATCAACCGGGTTAAAGAATGATTTTTTTCTTTTTGGGATTTATTCTAATTCGGTTTTAATGATACACACCATGTGTGTAGATATATAAATGTATACCTACATATATCAAATGATACATGCATTTGAACACCTTCCTCTCACATGTATGTAACCCCTGTTTTTTTTTAATTCTACCCTATGCAAATGGAGTTTGTAGGAAATTTAATAAATATGTGGGATTACGCAGATATATGAAGCATATAGATATGCATGTACGTGTGATTATATAAGGATACATGTACATCTATGTGCGAATACGAGGACAAGTTTATTTAATTCTTTTAAAATTCATCGCATTATAACATAAGGATTTATTACAATTTATATGTACCCCTTTTTAAATTCTTATTTCAAGAAAAGTACCCGAAAACTATTTATAAGCATGTTTATATGTACGATGAAGTTTAAGGGTTAGTTTGATATAAAAATAATTCGTTCAATGGAAAATTTTTATTTATCATCATTCTTGATAAATCAGAATTTTGGTTTTGAGAAAATGGGATGAATTCCTTAAATTTTTATATACATGCATTCATGTAATTGTACACATCGACCATGTTGTATGCAAGATTGATTTTATGCCAATAAGGGGTTATGTTGTTTAAAGTGCTAATAAATTTTTTTTTTACAATTATGTACATTGTTTTCCAAGGTGGACTTGATTTTGCCCATTGTATCCCTAACTGCATGTATATTTTCCCAGTTTTAATTAAACACACACAATATCCATTTATCAGCATATGTGTAAGTTATGAACGACCATGATTTAAATTTGGTATTATGATTTTATGGAATGTTAAGTGATTATGTTCCTTTCCTTAAAACCCATGTTTCAATTGTTATGAAAATTTCTTATGTGTACGAATTTAGCATGCAAGTCTTAGTTTATTTCTGATTGAACATTCTTCAAGTTATGAATAAGTATGTAAAAAGGGGGTTGATTAAGAATGCATGAAACCCTATGAATGAATGACCATGTCAAGATATGTGAGGGATGTATAGGACTTACATGTGAAGGGTGCGCCCGGAATTATATAGCGCAACAAAAATGATGTGACGGGTGTGCCCGGAATTATATAGCGCTCCAATGCTTTGGGTAGAGCAAGAGTCTCATGAGACGTTATGTGCGATGGTCTTGGAAGTTAGCCTTGTCTTGAGATACCATGGAAACGTGATTGGAAGTGAGCCTTGACCCGTTATGTATGTTATACGGTCTTGACGAAAGGTCTTGACAAAGTCCAGTTTTATACATTCCCTCTACATGTAATGATAAAGGCCAACCAGGGGTTAGTTCAACTAACATGACAACCCTTAGTTGAAAGCTACCATGACTATGAAAATGCAATTTATGTGTCAAGAACTGTTTTTCATATGGTAAACCATTAGAAGAACTGTACATTCTCATGAACCATGTTATGGACGTTTTCCCTGCTTAGTCACAGAGTTCTTTTTAGAATTTAAGTAACCTTATTTGAATATTGTGCTTTGTTTATTCTTCTAATGTTGCGCTCTCCAATCATGTTTACTCTGAAGTTTATTTCAAGTACATACTTCTCTGTACAAGTGGTTTTCAAAATAAAAATGTTGGATTTCATGTTTTTAAGAAAATATAATGTATCATTTTTCTCAAAGTGTTTTATTCTCTTCAAAAGGACTACTTGGAGAAAAAGTTTTCTTAAAACGTATTTAAAACCTTTTAGTGGGCATTTTTGCTCTCCCTACATTTTTGTTTAATATTTTTCAGGCATGGTTTGTACTAATGAAGTTAATCAGAAGCAGCTGGTTTCCCAGAATCCTGAGCCTCGCGATCTTATATAGTAATGGGACATGATATCCTATTTGTGATGAGGTAATGAAATGTTAAGTATATCATGTCTCATTAAGAACCCTGGGTTTGGGGATCACTACAATTAATACCTAAGATAAAAAGACAACTATTAGATGATTCTGAAATATCAAATTTCTCTATACACTGAGGTACCACTAAGATGTACAGATATTTGAAGGAACATTCTTGGTTGGACAACATGAAGTGAGAAATTGCTGACAATGTTTCAAGGTGTCTTGTTTGTCAATAAGTGAAAGATGAGAGACTACATCATAGATTTTTCATGAAACCACTAACAATTTCTATGTGAAGGTAGGATGAAATTATGATGGATTTGGTCACAGGACTACTGAGGATACTTCTAAGGAATGATGCAATATGGATAATTATTGATCATCTCACAAAATCAGCATATTTCCTTATCATAAGATAAGATTTACCACTTGAGAACCTTCCACAACGTTATATTAACAAAGTTTTAGACATCATGGTGAACCTCTATAAATGTTGTGTGATTGAGATACTCAATTTACATAAAATTTATGGAGAATAATCCAGAAGGCATTGGATATTGAGCTTTATATAAGTACTGCTACTCTCCCCAATCTGATGGACAGTCTAGAAGGACAATTCAAAGACTGGTTGAGATCCTTCCCACTTTAAGGTATGTGGGATAAGTATATTAATTTTGTGGAATTTTCCTAAAATAATAGTTTTCATTCTATCATTCAAATGGTGAAACATGATGCATTATATGTAAGTGGTGTCGAACTCCAACTTGTTGAGATGAGGTTGGCGAGAGGAAACATATAGGTCCGGAACATTTTGAAGAGATAACTGTAATGTTAATGAAAATTATGGCCCATATAAAATAATCCAAAAGTAAGAAAAATATTTATGCTGACAATCAAGGAAAGGATTTGGAATTTCAATTATGAGATCATGTCTTTCTAAATGTATCTTTGTAGAAGGGTGTCTCCAGGTTCGGTAAGAAGGGGAAACTGATCCCCTGGTACATTGGACCATTTCGAATTCTAGAAATAATTTGATCTTTATATTACTATTTAACAACGCCACCAAGTCTCTCCAAAGTTCTTAATGTGTTCCACGTGTCTTTGTAAAAGTAATACATGCCAGACCCAACACACGTACTCACCTATGAAGAAATAGAGTTGGAACCCAATTTGTCATATTAGGAAGAGCCCATTGAAATTCATGACACTAAAGAGTATGTATTTAGAAAATGGATGAATCATCTGGTAATGGTTCATTGGAAAACCAATAAAATAGATGAGTCAAAATGGGAACCTATACATGTTATGTAGAAAAGCCACCAACAAATTTTTAATGGGATTTAATTTCATGATTGAAATTTATGAAGGTGGGAATTATATAACACCCCAAAAATTTTATGGTATGATTTCTTTAAAATTATTAAATTAATTAGATAGAATATATTTCATGATGAATTTAGTATCTGTTAAACAATATCGAGTTATTATATGATATAGTCACAACCTGGCCATTAAACATAATTTTTCCACTTCTGTGTTTTGAATATAAAAAAATGGACATACAAAGTTGTGATCACGATGATATTTGGAGTTTGATAGATTAATCATAATTTTTTGTGAATAGTAACATACCCTTATGAATAGTAACATACCCTTATAAATAGTAACCTAGCCTTAGGAAGTGTAATAGTACCATTATTAATTATTACCCTACCCATGGAGGTGTTCATAAAATTTATGCACCTTAAAAATAAAGTTGAATATTTTAAGTGTTGGTAATTATTTGATTAAATGATGACTTCAATTATAAATTTAATTTATCATATTTAGATTTTTTTTTGAAAAATTGTGTTCATTTTTTGATTCTATAGGTCAAAAAATTGTGATGGTGAATTTTTTAAATTTTTTTTGATATACTTAAATTTTTGGTGAATGGTAATTTACATTAATTTACCTTATAAATATATTATAATTTAAATCAACTATTCCTAGCATCAAGAGTGATGTAAGTACCCAAATATCGAACTCACATGCACTTATTACTATTCTATGTCATGGAATCCTCAATATTTTTTTTATTTTGGGAAAAAAATTTAATGAATATAATATTAAGAAAACCCACCTCCCATCCACTATATAAACCACCCATCACCACCAATTCCTGTCACAACACTCGATATTTGAGCCTTTTATACTTCTAAAAAATATACTTCTTAATCCCTCACCCACTTTGATGACCTACTTATCCAACCAAATGACTAAAAAAGGCATTAAATATATTCTCAAGGAGGAGTACTAAAGAGGCAAACCTCTCTTCCTTTTTCTTTCATCTTCTTTTATGGGTTCCATTATTTTTTTTCTCTCTCTTACCCTCCCCACATCCAAATGCTATGATAATCCAATTACCTTACATGAACTATAAATTTATTAATCTAATTGAATATTTCATCACCATCACTTATTTCTCCCTCCTCTTAAAATAAAAATGAAAACACCGTATGAGATGTGTTAATTTATCTCATTCAAGGACAGTGGGTTTTCAATTTATATTACTATCAACAAGAATGGTAATGAAACCGATATAATGGTTGACCCAGATAAGAAAATATTTATTTTATCTTCTTTAATGTTTTGAAATCCTTACACACTCAAAATATAAAACAATAATACAAAATAGGTTCATTATGCTCAAAACCACAAAGTTATTCCAAGCATTTATCATTAAATTTTATCTAATGAGTCATCCTCATGGTATATAACCAAAAAAATTATAAGATCATTTATATCTATTAAATTTCATTAATAAAATATATTAACAATTCTGGTTGTTTTACCACATTTCAGACATACATGCATTCAAGAATATAAGTAAACATATCATGAAAACCAGTGGAGAAAATGATTCAAAAACAATAAAATTGAACCACTAAACCCATAAATAATTCCATCAATGTTATAAATATGGATAAAAAATAAATTAAAATTATATTATGTTCTATAAATATTAATTCATGAAGGTAAATTTGACTATTCAGGTCATTAAGATGAAACAATGAACACATTCGACCACATGGTAAGTTGTTTCTTATCTCGCTTTTACTTCTCTGATACTTCCATTGTTCGCCACTTATTTCTTCTATATTGTGTATGTTTACTAAAATTTGATATATAATATCATTATTATATTTATATTTATTTTATTAAGTGATTCACATGATGATTTTTAGCTTGATTTATTACAATTTTGTAAAGTCTTTGTTTCGGTTTCCATTTCATTGTGATTTACTTTGTATTGTATATATAATCATTATTATATGGTGTTAAAAATACAACTTTGATATAATTTTTAATTTTAAATTGTAAACATATTATATAAACATATTTTGGTTTCATGTATATTTTTTTTAAGCCGTATACCCTTTTACATACAGTGATTATTTTGAATGTTGTTTTAACTGTGGATTTAATGATGAATCTGGATCCTCTACTCTATACAGATATTGAGAAGGAATATTTTACATGATTTAATTCTATGTATAAATAATTATTTGGAAATTATGTTATGTTTTGGGCCCTCTATTTCCCCTAGATGAATCCACATGTCCCATGATACAAATCAGTTTGTGACCAACCATTCGAGTTTGTTTTCATAAAAGAATCATATGGGTATCTACACAGAGACATAAACAGTTACGACAGTATAATAGAGTAATGTTTCATAAAAATGACTTAAAATTAAGAATTATTATCATTATTCACTTTCAAATACTACAATCCATGAGGTTTTCACTGTGAAAAAATATGTGGATACAATTTCATTGTCAGTGTATTAATGGTGTCTGATTTTTATTTTTTCACCATGACATGTCATCTATGCCAATTTGATTTTATTAAATTATTATGGATTCATGTTTTCACTATTTTAAACCCTTACTAATTAGTCTATCACACTCCTTTAATTTAATTAATTTCAACAAGTTATGAATATGAGACCATTTATTGAGTTCTCATGAATGTAGTTTATTAGTTTTTGTTATGGATTGTATTTTGTTACCTTTCACAATATAATATCGGTCACATGTATATATCAAGTTAATTAATTTTTATAAAATAGATTGTTCCAACATGAAATAATTCCTTTTAATCATTACTATTTTATATTTAAGGCACCGTTGTTGGGATTATGGGGTCGGGGGGTTACATTTTTCGTAACCATTTTTTTAAAATGGCATCATTCATAATTTAATAATGAACTAATAAATTATAGAAATGGTTGATTTGTGAAATGTATATTTAATGAGATAAATGATTAATTCAAATATTTTTTTTCTTAACCATAAATTTTTTTCCAATCTTTGAAGCCAGACGTTTTCCATTAAAATTATGATTTTTAGTTTTTCTACTTTCCATTTTATTAAAAAAATGAATTTAATTTTTTTTAATCCATAAAATAAATAAAATATTTTTATTCTACTGAAATAGGATTAAATTTTTTTTAATATAAATATTGAAATTATAATCAATGAAATTATATTTTAATATTATTTTACCGTCAAAATTCACCTCTCCTCATGTTTAAATAACCTATGATCTGTAAAACGGAAAACCACTGCCCTTCCAAACACAAATGCCATATAATATAAAATTCTCCAAACAAAATACCCTTAAAATCCATATATATGTTATGAAATAATTCTAAACTTACAATTCATGGAATTTAGTGCTATAGAATGAAGCAACACCAATAGGATAGTATGTTTTCATTGACTCTTTCTCCCATTTTCCTCCTCTCTTCAACTTTTCATCACATCCCTTTAAAACAAAATATTATCAGAATAATTTAGTACTATTTAAAATTATATTAATTATTTTAAACTATTATAATTATTATATTTATGAATTTTGTATGGTCTATACTTCTCTTTTCCCCTCTTTCGACAATGTCTTGTTAGTAGTTGCTTATCCACAGATGATGAAATTTCCAAATCTCTATATATCACTAAATTCATTGATGGATAGAGAGAAATATGTTTAATATATAAATGTCTAAATAAATTTACTTTATTGTTATGTAATTACATTTTGTATATTTATAAATGATTCTGAATTTTTTTTAAAAAAATGAAACAATATGGGAAAATTTAAAAAAAAATTACATTAAAACATTTCAATTTTGAAAATTTTGTCAAAAAATATAATACAAAAATTATGAAATATTAAAAATGAAATATATGAAAATAAATCAATTTTTTTAATGAATTAATAAACATAATTATGTTATTTAGGTGGTATAAAACGAAAAAATATTAGTGGTATTTAAGGAAAGGGGATTCTTGATCCAAACTCTTTATTTTTGGTTTATCAAATATTCAACATTATTTTCATTATAAATGTTATTATAATGATATTTAAATAGCCTCCCAATATTTTTTCACACTTCTATCTATTGATACATTTTTTTACAATGAATAAAATATTTTTAATCGAAATAAAATGAATTTTTAGAGATATTTTGTTATCCAAAACAACACAATTATTTCTCTTAAAATGTTCCTTATCCACTCAGTGATGATAATTTCTTATCAAAAAATAAAATTCCCTTTATTCCATTTGGAATAAAAAATTTATATCATGGAATTTTTATTTTTAAAAAAAACTATGAAACTCCTTCCTTTCTATGAGTTTATTTAATGACTATGAATGTTATGTGTTCTAATTCTATGTACAATGAATGATTATATGTATTTTATTATATAATGGTAGGGCCTAGAATTATATATCCCTTTAATACATTATCTAATGTGGAAGATCTCATGATATGTTTCATATTATTTGTGAACTTGGTTCTACCTTTTTTCACAATTATGATGTTATGATTTTTGAATATATGTAATTCCTGAACATGATATTATCTTTTCTGACAAATATGTGTGTTATTTTTGAATTGTACAATAGTGATTAATTATTTGACATATGAAACAATCCATGAACATTTAAAATGATCCCCTCCTTCTTATCACAATGATCATATTCTTATGATAATATTGCGATGATTCTTCTCAATATTTTAAAATTGATTCATGCCACTTAGACCTTGTATATTATCCATCCCCTTACTGGTCTTATATCTCACCCCTTTACTTTATGTATATCTTTTGGTTAATAAATATAAGTTTTTTATATGAAATATTTATAAAGAATATGAAGAAGTATTTATATAGAGTTGATTAGATATCCTTCATAAGAGATGTATGAGAATAATTTTCCCAATATACAAAACATTTGGATCTTGGATTGTATCACTATAATGTTGTTTGTCATAAAATTGATGTAATAGTCTGGAATCAAAATGCTAGTTCAGATTATACCAATCATTAGACACAAAATGAAATAATCATCTCCTATTACACCTAGCTTCCACTGTTATGGTCTATGAACTATATTCCACAAAATACATAAGATTAACCCAAATGTGTATTTAGAAATTAATACTATAAAATAATTTAATTATCTAAAAATTGACACACCATTCGTTATACCATCATCAAATCCAATTAAATCATTTCATATCAACACTATATAACATGGTTTCTTAATTGATATTTCAAATCTAGGTTCCATAACCATTCTATTCAGGTATTTAATTAAACCATCCTTTTGTCCACATTATTTAAAAAATATCATTTTTAATATCACCAATATATATTCCATGAGTTCATTTATAATCCAATAATCTTTCCATAATTCTAAATAATCAAGTACACGTCCTAATCTACCAGACAAATATATGAATATTTCATTCATATATCTAAAATTTTCCATGTAGTTAGAAACCATAAGAAATAATTTATGAAATATTATTCTTTTAAATGAATACAGTAAGAAGTAAACAATAAAAAATACCAACTCTCTTCTCATTTTGGTCAAAATTATGGAATCCAACACACTATTTCACATAACAATTTCCATATAAACATAACTAAAATCAAGAAAAAACTAGAACATGAGAAAAGAAACCATTTTTCACAAAATTTACCCACTATAAAAAGATATAATAAAACACGTAAATGATAAACATTCCTAGATTATACATTTATAAAAATAAAATATTTTTTCACTAAAATTCATGGGGATACTAAGTCCATGATTATAAGTCACACAAGCATTTATCATACATGGACCAATTCACTCAACCTTGAATAATTATATTCATTAAAACTCATTTCATTTCAATAAAAAATTTAATCTTTCGTTATAAATAGTTTCAATAAAATTAACATAACTATAATTAATAGCATTCTATATTGAAGAATAACATCCACATTTCATCATTTTCAAGGATGATTGATTGTTACATTGAATACTCTTTTTAATAAGATTATAATTCAAACAATGTATTTTTTATCTTATTATAATCATGCTAACCATGATATAAAATAACTACCACAAAAAATAGATAGTAAACTATCTAGAAAATAAAGTGGAAACATCAACATAACCAAAGTACATGTGATTAAAATACCATTTCAATTACACATTCTATTTTTATTATTATCATTATTTGGATGATTCCAACATTAAATAAAGAAGATTATGTATGATATTCTCAAACTCCCTCATAAAAAGGTATAATAAATTAATCCATTGCCTCAATTTTATATTAATAATTCATTAATAATAAATGAATGATCAAGGATTCAACATAATTATTTTTTAAAGAAACCAACTTTGAAGGAATAACTAAAAATAAAATATGAGTAAGTCAATTAAATATTTGAAAACCCAACAATAATTACATATATAATGAAATATGAAAAATGAATGTTAGAAAAACAGAAGAATAGAGAGTGTAGTGATCCATGCCATTAATCAATTGATCCAAGATTCCTATAATTTCTAGGGTGTGATTATATAGTGGTTAGAGTGATAGGGGTTTTCTATTGAATTATAGAAGAGGTAAAAAATGTAATTAATAAAGTATATAATCATTATTTATAAATTATGTTCAAAGTATCTTCTATAATGAAGGAATGATCAAAATTACTTTGGTATCCCTAGTTAAAATGAGATTGAACTTCCTTAGTTTTTGAAATTATCAATCTCCAAAAATCCTATATGATATAAAATTAATGTTAAAAATATTTGATAACCAAAATGCATTGAAAAATAATATGGTGGAAGGAATTACCAATACCCAAAAAGAAAAATACCCATCACCTTATCATAGGGATAAGCCCCTCTCTATTTCATCTCATTATGCCCAATATAATAGTGTGGTGATACCCAACTTATCGATTTACACCATTCTCACACTCTCTTCTTTCTGAAACCTTACAAGACACCACGACCTTCATCTCTGGAATATCATCACAGAATATTTCATACATGCACCCCCATGTATATTATTTCTTAGTAAATATTGAATTTCATGTTCCCGTTTTCAATATAGATAAATCCTTGGAACCAAATGATACTACAAATTCCACAATGAAATATAGTCCTTCCCTATTCCCCATAGTGGGAAAACCAAAGAAAAATAACTATAAATACAACTAACATGACCATTTTACTCATTGTGGAACACCATAAATAATAAAACTAGTAAAACACACACAAAGAGTTAAAATTATATACGCCAAAATGGCCACACCTCGAACATAACTATAAACTATCCTAAATGAGTCAAATCCATGACTTCTATTGTGGTGAGATGCCCCTATAAACTGTCAAAAACTATATTATTTCCTCAAAACACATCTAATAATTTCCTTGAAACATACATGACTTTGGAAAACACAAAGGGTGGGATTTAGAAATAAAATGTCATATTATCAAATGGTTAATAGTGATAATTATTTTAGAGGAAATGATTTATCAATTTTTAATAATTTAATTGTTTAAGATGTAGTAAAAACAGTAGAAAAAAAGGTAAACTTATTTTTTTGGCTTTATATGATATCAATAAAACTCATACCAACTCAGAATATCTTTGAGAGAGATTTTCTACAACATTTATTCTCAATTAGTGACAAATATAGAACATATTAGAGAATATTTTCAAGTAAATAAGTTACAATATACAATACAAAAATTTAGATATCACATAATTAACCGAATATTGTCCCATCATTCTAGAACATTTATTATAAATATCAATGACGTGTTCCTAATATTCATAGGCTAAGGCAGGTGCATAGGGTATCAATAGGTAAATTTGGAATTACTTTCCACTAGTAAAAATTAAACAATAAAATAAGGACCTTACGTAGATTTCCAACATAGAATTCCTATTAGTCGAGGTTTTCATGGCACATGAAATATAAAACTCAAATGAAAAAAAGAATCCTGGAATATACAAAAAAACATGAAAATATGCTCATGAAATGGGAATTTATAAATAAATACATCATTCACTATTGGTATACATAATAAATATCGTAAAATAATTAAAATTTAATGGCTTAACATCCCCATGTGATAAAATAATATATTTCCAATATACCAACTTTATTGTTCTACATAAAATCCCATAGTGCACTTCAACTGAACTGGAAACATTGTCGCATGGATGAAATATTATTCCAGAAAGAAAACATCCTATAGAGACTGATGTTATACATGTATGGAGTAAAAAATCACATTATTATAACTATAATAATATTTTTTTTTAATTTGAAAACAATTTTTTTTCAATAATTTAAATAATGTAATGACATTATTATTTAAAGGAAGTAATGATAAAAATTTCTTAATTTCATTAAATCCAAGATGAGTTTCTCAAATTTTATAAATAACATTCCATGTTATTTATGATGGAGATATGTCCTAAATACTTTAATAAATATGATATGTTTCAACAATAACTTATTTTATTACATGACATAAGTCATGTGTCATACTGTATGATATATATAAAGAAAAGGAATATTGTATACGTTGTTCTATTATACAGAAAGGTGTTTTATAATAGACCACAGAACACTACAAATGGTATGTCTTATATAATTAATATAGATATTTCATAAGAATTATAATTTATGTTTCAATCATATTGTATGATTGATATTGGATTCAGAATGTTAATTATCATTTTTTTTGTAATTGTCTAAAAATATATCATTAATTGTATATATTTTATATGATGAAATAAAATAATTAATATTTAAATGAATTTATGTGATAAAAATACGAATTATTAGATTTTTTAACACCTTAGTAATTTAAAATTACACTGTTTTTATAGTGTATATAACATGAAATTGTAATGTTAAATGATTTGAGAGATATTATTAAAAAGTTATAATTTAAACATGAATGTTATAATATAGGTGTTAGAATTCAATGTATAGGAAAAACCATATTATGAAAAATATATCTAATAATATATATATAATATATATATATATTTATTTATTTAATAATAATAATAATAATAATAACCCAAATTTCATTATTGCCATTTTAGGCCACAAAGATATGTTTTCTTCAGAATGGTTTTTTTACTTTTTGTGAGAAACTGTTACAATTAATTTTTATATATTTATCAAAAAATTTATAAAATTATATTTTTTTAAATGATCATAAAAAATTTTATTAGGGTAAAATTTAAATATTTTCTTAGAAAATATTAACATTTCAAGGAAAGGTGAAAATACAGATTTTAGTAAAATTTTCATTAACTTATATAAATTATGTAATTTAAAAGTGCCACTATTATATTAATTTATTTTAAAAGAACATTATTATTAATTATAATATATTTAAACAAATTAATTACATTTAAATAATTATTATACTGTATTTTTATATATGTTTATTTTATTATTAAAACATATTTTTTTAAAACAATTTTAATCTGCATAATATTTATCCATTTTAATTATTTAAAATAAACTTAATGAAGAATTATATTAATAAAATTTATATATTATACATCAATAAATATTACTTTAAAATAATTTCATAATTATTTTTTTTTATAGAATTAATAAAATATAATACATTACATTAAATTTTATTTCTTGAAAATCTATCTTTCGACACATTTTAATGGTTTATTTTTAAATTGAATTTTCAACTTATTTTTTTAGAATTTTATAAAACATATTAAATACAGGGAATCATTACAATTAGAATTAGGTAGTAATAGAATAGAAATGTAGCACATAATTAATAGTAAAAATAGTAAAACACCTAATTATAATGGTTGAAAATTAAAATAGTAAATGTGAGTAACCAGACAAATAAATGGAATAATTTGTTTAAAACACATTTATTTTTGAATATTGGAGGTTTTGTTCAACCATATCAACAATAAAATACATTATTTATAAAATATAGAGGCATTTTTCATGTGCGTGACTTCCCATTATTTAAAAGATTTGGGTATTTACAAAAATTCCACTCCTAAATTGAAAATTGGCACCCATCCCTCACGTCTTCACACCAATAATGCCATTTTCTCAACCAAAACCTTCTAAAATAACCATATATAATTCATTTACATAATATAAACCTTAATCTCTTAAAAAAACCTTAAGGTCTATAGTAAGAGATCCAAGGGGTTTCCTCCAAGAGAAGATAAGCATCTTAACTAATCACTTTTTTTACTTTTTCTTTTTCCAATATTAAATTCATCATAGAAATTTTAATATAATATAAATAGTATCTCTCATATAAATAGGTGTTATTTAGAAAATATAGAGTCATATTTTATGAGGGTGACTTCCCATTATTTAATAGTTTTGGTTATTTACGAAAATTCCACTTCTAAATTGAAAAATGGCACCCATCCCTCACTTATTCACAACGATAATGACATTTTCTCAATGAAACCATTCTAAAATCACCATCAAAAATTTTTATACAATTTATAAACCTACTTTTTATAAATAATAACAACCTTAGGGTCCTTAATAAAAGATCCAAAGGAGGTTCCTCTGAGAGAAGATAATCATCTTAACTAATCAGTTTTTTTTACTTCTTCTTTTTCCAATATAAATTTCATCATAGAAATTACAATAGAATACAAATAGTATCTCTAATATACATAAATTTTATTACGTTGATGGAATAATTTATCTATTTAGTCTTCCATAAAATGAGAAATGAAATCATCATTTGTCTGTATTATAGAAATCACCTCAGGAACAAATGTAGGACAATTTCGATAATCACATATGATAGATATTAATAATGATGTTTCTAATATTTATATATAATATTCATGAAATATAAATTATTATGTTAAATTTAAAAATCATATATCTTTTTACCTTCCCATTCATTAAAAAATGAAAACGTTATTTATGTTTATATCATACTTTCGCCAGACGAAGTGATTTGATACATACTTTTAGTAAAACATGACACATATAAAATATATAAGTGTATTTAATGAAATAATACTATATTTATAATATTATATTATTTATATAAGTATATAATAACTATTAGCTGAATTCAATTTTGATCATTGAAAAATGGAAATAATCCACAAAATGTCTATATGACCAACCACACACATGATTGTAATGTACATCATATTTTTAAACCATATTTTATGTTCTTTTTTAAATGTATAATTGATGTATAAAACCGGTAATTATTTATTTATTATTTTTTGGTTGAAATATAAAAATGACTCCTTTTACCACAATCAAATCTCCATAGTCATTTTGAAATTATGAACCAATGCGTCTAAAAAACACCTGACATGGGCATCATTTAATAAGTAATTAAACATGTAATTGAAATAAATTATGAAAATGGTTTAAGAATAAGTGATGAAGACTATTAAATGTTCTTATTAAATAAGAAATTTATATATGTTTATTGTAGATGATATAAAAGACATACATGATAATGTTTGGACACCACGTAAGGGTTTTCCTCAAAACAACCTTCTTTGAGAAACATGTTCATTTATGAAAATAATTTATTTTTAATGGTTTATATACAAACCCATGACCTATTATATTATGAATCCTTACTAAAAAAATAAATTTTTAGATACAATAAATTTACTTTATTCATGGTAGTTATGATCCAAAATTTATTTAAATATTAGGGGTTTATGTTTCAATCTCATTTTAATCGTTGCTTTTTATTATCAAATTTTTTCTACTGGAAATATTTTAAAAATTACCAATAAAAAGATTTTATTTTATTTTAAATTCATTATAATGATTTTTTAGTAATAGTGTAATTTTTATTTCTTTTGTACTAAAAATTATTTTGATACAATTTTTAACAAGATATGATTTATTTATCTATTCGGTCAAAAATTATTTTCTTTCCATATGCATTTTTTATAAAAAAAACATTATAATTGTGTCTAAATTCAAAAATTAATTATTAATCATTTTTAAACCATTTTTTAATTATTATATAATGTTATTAAATAAATATTCATATCATTTTCTAAATGAGGTACCTTTTACCGTTTTTATGACAGTATGACATGATTTCTTTACTTATATGACATCTAAAAAAATCCTTACATTCATCAACAATCAATTAAATGAGTTTTTTATAATAACACAATTGTTAAAATTAATTAAAATTATTACTATATTGTTTTATAAATTATTACATTTTTAAAATCTGATTTTAAATTGAATAGGGTAATTTCATTAAGAAAAATTCAATGTAATATTTTAAGAAAAATTTCATCAATGATTAAAACCATAATTATTGTGGATTGATTATAAATTATTTATATATCTCTCTCACATATATAACATATTAAATATCTCATAATTTGAAATGAAGGTATTTTCCTTATGTTCAACTCTCAAATTATTTCATTAAAATATTTGATTATTTTATGATTTGTTAAAATATTATACAACACCTTTATTTCTATAGGATATTATAATGTTTATGATATAAGATTAATTTCATTTTTACAAAGATGAAATTATTAACATGTTTTGATTATTTCACCTACATAGCTCTCTAATTTATTTATTATAACACTTAAAACACCTCGATATTTTTTGATTTTTTTCCAAATTAATATATATTTTTGATATTGTTCATTTCATGTGAAATTACAATAGTTCATATATATATATATTAAAATACTAATACAAACATTTTCATATAAAATATAGACTCGGATTGTGCTACAGGAAATACCGACTTAGTTTGTGCTATATTCATTACTAACATGCCTTGAACTACAAAAAATAATGACTTTTTTTGTGCTATATGAAATACTGACTTGTATTGTGATACACACAAGTCTTATATGTCATACATTACATGAAACACATATGTTTTTACAAAACATAATTTTATTGTCATAATTATTTTCATTAAATAATTAAAACCTAAATATTAAACATAGTTTTATGAATAGTAATAAAAAATTACCATATATTATTTATAATTATTTTATATAGATAAAACATATTGATAATGAAAGATATGATTCTTGGTATTGTATTTTTTGTTTTAAATTACAATTTTCTTGAATGAAATGATCTTAATAATTAAATTATTTTTTAAAAAAAATACAAATTTAATTTGTCAAAATAAAATACATTCATTGAATTTATAATACAAAAATTATCATAGGTATAATTTTTGGGATTTTTAAGTGGAACTTCATTTTTTGAAGAATAGTGAAATATACCATGTTATAGATAATAATATACTTTTTATGTAAATAATTATCAATGTTAAAATATAATTATAATTTAATTTAAGGTAAAATAAAATAAATTATACATCTATTAATACCATTTATGTAATTATAGTCAATTTCAAATTTATATTTAATTTAAAAACATAACAACATATTGAAAATATTTCTAACCCATTATTTCGTCTCGCCTATGGGATTAAAATAATCTTAATTTTCTTTCTTCTGTGAATTTTATTTAAAAAATCAACATAAACCATTTTAATAAGAATGATATTTAGAGTATAAAAAAGAAAATTAATTATTTTACAAAAAATATTATTAAAAGTGATTAAAATTAATAATAGTGATTAACTCCAATTTAAACTTAATTAGCAATCGAACGTCAATTTTAAAAGCCCAAATGACTAATCTACTTGTCAGAAAAAATATTTAAATAATTCAGAAATAAAACTCTAATTAATTATTTATTTTATATGAATTTTTTATATAAGAACAAGTGAACAGCTAACTTGTTTTAAAAAAATTCAAGTGAGTCATTTTCCTTCCATAAAAAAGGCCACCATCTATCCAAATTATTCACAAACATAAAACCACTTAGGATCAGAAAATATTTTCCCAATACACTTCTCTATGTCCCTAACATTCTTCTAAAATCTTTACCTTGGTAATAAGGTAACTTACGGAAGCCTTTTGGCATAATCCAATGTAGGTACATGATTAAGAGTTAATGTCTTCTTTTAAGTCCATTTTATTTATTTTCATTCTTCACCCCTCAACTATCTTTATTATTTGATTATATATAAAAAATAATAAATATTCTCGGTTATTGTTCTATTAATGGTTCAATATAGACATAGACACACATCCAAATAATGGGTAACAAACATAATATTTTTTTCTAAAGAGAACAACTATCTCCTGAGATGATGATGGTTCATTTTTCAATTACAAAATACTGTGTTGGTCATTATAACGTAAAATCTATTTGAATATGTCATATATTAAATTTATTATCTATTTAATCTTATTTATTCCTTTTAACAACATATATATGTTTCCTTTATTTTTTGTTAATATGATTATTTTTTTGAGGATGTATGGACCACTGCCCACTCAAATAGATATGATTCTTTTATACACAACATGGCTTGTATTAAGGATGGTTTTATTGAGTTTATATGATATATATTATCTAATAAATATAATTTAATAGTTATATACATAAAAAAATTTCTTTTAATTTTTATCTTTCAACACAAAAATTAAACAAAAATACCATTAATGCTTATGTAAGGCCTATCGTCTCCTTGAATGATGAATTCCATTTCATATTTATATTTTTTGTATGTTAATATAATAAAAATTTACAATACATAAATGATATATATATATATATCATGTTTTAAATCTATAAATCATGATATATGTATAAGGACAAAATATATAAAAAATTAAGAAACAGGCAAAGAATAAATTGGATATTACCCAAAGTGAAGACTTCAAGTAGGACCATTAACTAGTGGCTAATATAATGACATAATAAATAAAAATGTGGTATTATTTATAATAAAATAAGTCTTAAAAAAATATTTAATAAAATTATATTTATTATACAATATTCTTCTATGAGTACGAAGAGATTCAACACACAAGGTATAATGATTTCATCTCACTTTTTATTTCTTTGAGATACATGTTAGGTTCGCCACTATTTAATTTTGTGTTGTTTATTCAATGAAAATTATTTTATTATATGTATATTATAATTAAAATTATGTATATTAAAATATTTATTTTATGATCATTCTTTCATAGGGATAAATTTTTAGAAGTTACAAAATATGTAAAAATAGTTTTGTTTCAATTTACCTTCTTTAGGACTCATTTTTTGTTATGCACCTAAACTATAATGGAGGTGTACATAAATCCAATTTATATGTCATATCATGAATTTTATTTAATTAATTAAATTTTATGTTCTATTTAATTTCCTTTTATTACATGAAGGGTATGATCAGATGTTACCTAGTTATTAGAGCTTATTGAGACAATATCATTGCTTTTTTAGATTGCTTATGTTTATGCTACCTGTGATGAAATATTATATTCTGTATCTCAATAAAATTAATTCTCCCCAACTTATTAATTATTTATTCATGTGTTGTTACCATATTTCAACTCTTTGGTACATAAGATAATTGATCATGTGTTTTTAAGAAAGCCTGACTCTACCATATCTTCTGTCAAAAATTTGTATTCCATTAAAACAATGTATTATAAAAAGTGATTCAATGAATATTATAATAATAAACAATTCAAATTAAAATAAATTTTTATTTTTAAATTTTCCAATGTTTTTAAAGGAATATTCTTTACTATTTCAAAATGAGACATTTTTCTAACTTTTAACCATTCAAAAAGAATGTTATGTTTACCTTATACGACATGTACATATTTATCCACCTTCAATCCTTTTATTCATTCATATCATAATTAAAGGTTAATTTTTATAAAACTAATTAAATGAAAGTTTCAATGAAATGTTTTTCCATGCGTTTTGATGATGTTTTTATAAGTATAATGGAAAAGAATTTTAAAAAATGTTTCAATATTTTTTATATGTTTTCGAGGAAAATGGTTTCTAAATTTTTTTAAGGATTCATTAATATTTTTTCAAGGAAAAATAATTTCCAAATAATTTCAATCCTTATTCCTATGTATTAATATTATTTTAAAATAAAATGGGTTTGAAATCATTTTATGTATTAAAAAGAGTTTTTAAAAAAATGATATTTTCCAAATGAAATGTTTTCAAAATATCCTTCGAAGATGAAAAATATTGATCTTACTCATTCCCATATAGAAAATTATCCAATGGTTCTCTTCATGTACATTATTTATTTTTTACGTTCTTTTGGAATGAAACTTATGACTCCTATTTCTATTCCACGGGTTATATGCTTTTGAAACTTGCTTATTTTCAAGGGTTATACATTGATGAAATGAAACCAATATATTTTTCAAAGGTTATGATTTGGGGAAATGTTATTGATGCCCCAATAATTTCATGTGTTTTGATTTGATGTTTATAATACCCATCACTTTTTATGGGTCATGAGTTGTTTAAGTGTTATTACACTATTTAACATGCTTGAATTAATTTACTATGTGATGAGTGGGAACTATATTACCCTTCAACGCATTGTTCAATGATTTTTGAATCATGAGAATAAATGTTATTTTTTTCTAATAAATTTTTATAATGTCATTCAAAGACCAAGTTTTATGTCCATAAGATTATGTGTGAACTTGATTACATGTGCACAATGTTATGATTGAACCTTAGTACGAGTTCATAATGTTATTTTTGGATTTGATTTCATGTACATATGTTTATGCGCAAACCGGATTACTGGTTGACAACATTATGCACGAACCTGGTTACAGGTTCACTATGTTATTCTTGGACCTAGATTCGTGTATATAAGTTTATGTGTGAACCTGATAACATGATAAAAATGTTATGAGTGAACTGAATTACATGTTCATAGTGTTATTAATGTTCATGGTTTCCTGTCCATATGGTTATGAATTAACTTAATTACATGTTCACATTGTTTTTATTGGACCAAGTTTAATTTCCATAAGATGATATGGGGGGATAATATCATGTTATTAACTTAATTAGTGAACATGATTCTTCTTATACATATTCACAATGTTATAATTTATTATACATGCCAAAAATTCCATGGTTTATTAATATATAATTTTTCATGACTTTTACCCTTAATCCTCTGATGATATATGTCTTATGAACTACCAATATTTATTCTGAAATATAATATGTAGGGTACGATATTCAAATGTAATGGTCATTTCCATTCCTTATTGTTTCATGTTACTCTTACACATTTCTTTTATATTCCCTTACTGAGCATATGAGCTCACCGATTTCTTATGTTTCCTTTCCTAATGTCATGAAGACAGGTATTAGGTTTATGTACTAAAGATATGGATCATTATCAATGATGTTGAAGATATTGGACCAGGATAGAAGATTCGATTTTCATAATTCTAAATACAATAACCTATTGTGTTCCTCAGGCATTTATTTTTCTTAATGTACTATGTATTTGTCTAGAATTATGTAATATCCATATATGTTAAGCCTATGTAACTATAATTGGTATAAAATGAATGGTTTAGTCAACCTTTGGAAACATTAATAAGAAAAAATTAATGAGATACCAATTTATATATCAAAGGATGTTTCTATTGTTATCACTAAGGATAATTTTAAGGATGATTCATTGTATAAGAAACATATCCATGATTATTGGTAAAGGATAGAGTGGGTGGTTTCCAAGAAATACATCAATGTCTGGATACTACAAGTGGATGTGGCTCCGGCACAAATGTAACCAGGGGTAACAGCATTGAAAATATGTCCAAGGCCAAACTAAGGGTAATCTGGTACACAACAATATGAATTTATACACACCTAGTTTGACACCCCTATAGTTTATGCTTTGGGAATTCCAAAACTCTTCACGAACCATCATGGTGTATTTAAATAGATTTTTTCTCCGAATAAACTAGGATATGCCTATATTTTCATAAATTAAGGATGTTTTCAAACTTTAGACATCATATATGTGACTTTTAAAGATTATGTTCTTCTTTATTATGATAAGTATTTCATACTCTATGATTTTGGTTTTAGCCAATGTGTGGAACTTGAAGAAATTATGTTAATGGTGATTGAGATGGAATATTTAATGAATGTACACTTGAATTTATAAATAAAATGGGGGTCGGAATAACAAACCCCATTATTATAATCCCAAATAATGTTTAATATAGTAATAATGTTGAGTTTCTAAATGAGCAATATAGTGAACAATGTTATGTCGATTCCATTATGAGAAATTATCCATCTTCTTTTAGTGGGTCATATGATCCAGTTGTTTCTAAACACACGATGAGTAAAAATAAATAGATATTCTATAATATGAAGTTTTTTGATCTTTAGAAACTCATTCCGGTTATTTATCATCTAGATGGTGAAGTAGAGTAGTGGTGGACTCTAATCAAGAATACGAGGAAACCAGATAAAATTGTATCCATTGATTGGGAAGAGTTTAAGAACTTTTTCAATAGAAATTTCTTTCCTCATGTTCTTTTTATAATGAAAATAAATGGATTTTATTGATTTGAAGCAAACAGATGATGAATATATTGATACCTATGAGGCCAATTTCACTAGACTTTCAAGGTATGCTTCTGGTATTATAATCCAACCCAAAAGTAATATTGATATATTTTTCAGTGGCTTAAAACAAATTCATAGAAGGGTATTTTCCATAAGATACTTTAATAGATACGATGAGATTGTAAGTTGTGAAATCAATGTTGAAATTGTGGTTGGCGTAACATGTCAATCTCATGGGTCTAATAAGAAGAGAATTATGGGTTTAAAAGGGGAATCTAAAAACCATGGCTAGAAAAAAAAAAGTGTTTAACTCCAACTTTCCAAAACTAGCTGAAAGTGAACATTAGAGAGTACCTAAAAGGAACAAGAAGGGGTTTAATGTGTGGGAATACTGTCCGCTGATAAAATGAATGTATAAGTGATGAGAAGAGGGAACTCAATGAAATGTGTTGACAGAAACCATAACATATTGATCCACCAAAAAATTATTGTTTCTAGTAAATTGAGATTGGGAATTATGTGAATGAATTGCCCAATCCAATGGCTAATATGGATGAAAATACACAATAATCAATTAGTTAAAATGAAAAAGGTAAATATTATAAAATCATAATAGATGATTAAAATAAAGGAAATTAGGGGAAAATATATCCTCCAACCCTTAGTTGGGGAGTTAATGTTTGCTTTTTGTATTAATAATGCCAATTATAATCATGTTTTTAATCCTTTAGAGAACTTTCTTGTGATTATATCCCACTACATAGATTTGGTAACAATTACATTCCATTTAATGTTATAACAGTGCGTAGATGGACCCATGTATTCAATGAAAGTGTTTTTTTATAAGTTGAGATATTATTTAGGATGTAATGGTGAATTATATTTTATAATGGTTATAAGGTCAAACATTTATGTAATTATTAATCTATTTTTCAAATAATGTTTTTTAAATTAATGTATTATCTCACCACATGAGGACTGATGAATATTGGATAAACTATTTATATTGATAGAATCTGAAGATATATGGGTTAACATACCAAGGATCAAATGAATTGTTAGTACTTCAGGATTGAAAAAGTGACCTTCCTTGGTTTAGATATAGGTGATGTGGATCAAGTAACAAAAAGGGGTTAGATTTTTTCAAAATCATGCTAGTATATATTTTCATGGAAATTCCTTAACTTTAGGGAAATGGATCTAGATACAAAATAACTCTATCCTAGTTACTCCATTTAGGTTAAATTAAATGGTCCCTATTTTCATCATAGATTTAGGGATTTCATATTGTTAGCTTTCTCCTAACATTTCTCTCTATAATTATTCATTAGATTATTGTAGTTTTATTTTTCTTCCCCTTCCATAATTCACTTCCAATATATGTTTTCCGATGTGTAATCCTTGTCTTATGATACATTGGGTAAAATTTTTCTTTACAACTTTCCCATTTAAGAGAAAATTTGTTATTTATTTTTTCAATGTGGGTTTATATGATTGATTGTTTTGAGTATTAAACCTTTGACAATGAAGAATAATTTCAAGGGAGAAATTCCTTTTAAGGAAGGGTAGAATGCTACGCCCTAAGATTTTTTGAATTTTTTCTAAATTTATTAATCATTATGATATTGTTTATTTCATGTGACACTAGAAGTAGTTATATATATATATATATATACTAAAAAATAATCCAAATATGCAATTTACACCCAATACCCATTGGATTGCACTACATGCAACAGTGACATAGCATGTGCTACACACAATACCGACTGGGTTTGTGGTGCATGCAATACCAACTTGTCTTCCACTACATGAAAAAAATGGCTTTGATTTTTTTACACACAATACCAAAATGGCATACGTTACACGAAACACAAATGTTTCTACAAAGAATCATTTTATTTTTACAATTATTTAAATGAGATAATGATAACCCAGCCATTAATAATATTTATATGAATAGAAATAACTAAATTTTAGATATTATTTATAATATTTATATAGATTAAACATAATTATAATGAATTATATGATTTTTTGAAAGGAATTTTAGGTTTCAAAATATAGTTTTCTCGAATGAACCACATTTAAAAATAAAATTAAATTTACAGAAAAATATAAATATAATTTGATAAAATAAATAGAATTATTCAGTTTAGAATACCAAAATTATCTTATGGTGAATTTTTGGTTTTTTATAAGAAACCTCAATTTTTGATTAACAATGAAAAATACCTTATTTTGGATTATAATTAACTTTTCATTTAAATATTTCTTACTGTTAAATAATACATTATTTTTTTAATGTCACATAATATAAATTATAAATCAATTAGTAAAATTTTGGAAATTATAATCATTTTCACTTTGAAATTGAATATAAAAACATAATAAAATTTGAAACATTTTTCTACTATAGAAAAAACCATTATTTCATCCCGTATGCGGGATACATATTAATCATAGTTCTTTTGCTTATATGAATTTTATTTATACAACCATACATATTATATTTTAATATGTATAATATTTAGTGTCTAATAATATCAACTTAATTTTTGCTAAATATAATATTAAAAGTGATAAAAATTAATGACAAAGATTAAGGTCAAATTAAGCTTAATTATGGACTGAACCACGATATTAGGGGCCCAAATGACCTAGTAACTTGTTCAGAACCCATTTAATGGACATTAATCATCTATTAAACTTCCATTATTTATTTATGATTTTTTTTGTCTTTTTTTACATAAGAATATGTCTACTCTTAACTTGTTTTAAAAAAATTCCAAGCGAGGACTTTTCCTTCCTTATAAAAGGCCACCACCTCTCCCACTATTTCACACATCTAAAACCTCTTAGTCCTGTCCAAAATATGACAAATACACATCCCAATATCCCTCACTTCCTTATATATTCCTTCCCTGGGGAAGAAGGAAATCCAAGGAATCCTTTTCGAACAAACCCAAAGGAGTTACCAAATTAGAAGGTAAAGATTTCCCTCAACTCCATTATTTTGTTTCCTTCTCCACCCCTTCTAAATATCATTATTATCTGATTATATAAAAAATAGTATAATAAATATACTGGTATGTTCTTATGTAAATTTTTATTCCTACACACACACATCGAAAAATAAGTGGTAATGAACATGCTATTTTTGTTGACGGTGAACTACTACCCTAGGAAATGATGATTGTTAATTCTTCCATTTCCACCAACAATATTGATCATTATGGTGAAAAATATATTTATATATTTCATATATTAATCTTATTTTTTATTTAATATTATTTATTCTTTTTTAAAACCCATAACATATTTATGTTCCATTTTGTGTTAATACCATAATTTCATTTGCGGAAGTGTGGACTACAGCCCCTTAAAGCGATATGATTCTTTAACACACCACATGGATTGTATTAATGGTGGTTTTAGTGAATATATATGATATATATAATATCATAATGCTAAATTAGTGATTCTTTATATATATATATATTATTTTATTCATTCAACAGAACAATTAAACGGAAATAACATTCATGCGTACGTACGACCTACCGTCTCCATGAACGTTTTATTCTATTGCATACTTTTATATTCTATAGATTGATATAATAAATATATAATATATATAATTGATATTAATATGATGCTTTAAAATTTTCAAATTAATATATAAGTATAGGGACCAAAGATATAATAAATTAAGACAGATGTAAAGAATAATGTCAATATTACCTCATGTGAAGCCATAACATCTCATTCTTAATAAGAGGGTAATATTAAGTCATAATGAATCCATATGTGGTATTATTTATAATAATAATCTTCGTGAATATTTTTTTAATAAACATATATTTATTATAGAGGAATCATGTATAAGTACGAAGAGAGTCAAGACACAAGGTAAGGGGATTTCATATCACTTTTTATTTTTGGGAGATACAAGCTTTGTTCGCAACTCTTTCCTTTTGTGCGGAGTATGTATTACCAATTTTTTTATATGAATCTTATAGTGAAATTTATTTGTATTAAAATATCCATTTTATGATCATTATTTCATTGGGTTATTATTTCCAATGTTACCAAATTGGTAAAAATAGATGTGTCTTAATTTATCTACATTGAGACTCAGGTTTTGTTATGTTCCTAAATTCTATTCGAGGTGTATGGAATTCCATTTTACCTGTCATATCACAAATTTAATTCAAATAATAATATTTAAAGATTAATGTAATTTTATTTTCTTACATGGAGTTTATGAACCCATGTTAACAAGTTATAAGTATTAATTGAGACAATCTCATTTCTTTTAGAGATTATTTATGTTTATTCTTACGTTGATGAAATCTTACAATCCATATATAAAGAAAATTAATTATACTCTAGTTATTAATTATTTATTCATGTATTGGTACCATTTTTCAACTCTTTTTTACATGATATAATTATGAAATTTATTTCAAGATATCTTACTATTACCCTCTCTTAAGTAATAAATCTATCTTCCTTTAAAACCAAGTTTTCTAAAAATGGTTTCTATGAAAAAATTAATATTAAATTTTGATCATTAAAACAACATTATTCAATTATACCATGTTTTCCAAACTAGGTTGATTCCCGTGTATAAATTATTTTATTTTGATATGGGTTGGACCTATTTCTCTCTATAATGAATTGGGTAATGATAGATGACTCATGATTATAAATTTTAGGTGTTAGCCTAGTTACATGTTCACAATGTTATGAATGAACTTGGTTGCTTGTACATGAGTTTATGAATTAACCTAATTAGATGTTCCTAATGTTATGAGTGATAATTATTAAGTGTTTACAATGTTATGAATGGACCTGGTTTCATGGCCATACAATTCTATGTGAACCTGATTACATATTTACAATGTTATGTATGATCCTGAATACATGTTCACAATGTCATGCATGGACCTTGTTTCATTTCTTGAAGTTTATGCATGAACCTAATTACATGTTCAAAATTTTAGGTGTGAACCTGATTAGATGTTCAAAATTTCATGCATGAACTAAGATTCATTTCTATAAGTTTATACATGGCCCTAATTACACATTCACATTGTCAAGCATGGACCTAGTTTCATGTCCATAATTTGATGCGTGGGGCTGATTTCATGTTATTAAATTAATGAGTGAACCTATTTTTACTTATATATGTACACAATGTTTTAAACCAATGTGAATCACAAAAAATACTTGTCTAATTAATATTTTATTCTCTTGTGCCTTATTCTCTTAATACTCCTATGATCCATGTCTTATGAACACCTAATCTATATTATGATATTCCATATGTTGGGTATGATCTTAAAATGTTATTCAAAAGTTACATACACTTCTATTTGATGTTATGCATACACATTTCCATTAATTACCCATATTAATAATCTGAGCACAACTCTTTATTTTTTTCTTTCTCTATGTTAGGTAGAATAGTTTTAGTAAGATGTACTAATGGTGGAGATATTTATGTGATATTTTGATGATGTTTCACTGTGATAGATGATTTTTCTTATGTTTCCAAAGACACTAATCTATTTTAGTCCTCAGGCATGTGATTTTTTAATGTACTGTGTATTCATCAAAATTATGTAATAACAATATATGATATTCCTTTGTTGATTTAAAATTTCACTCAAGTATTCCATGTATGGGATTAGGGATTAATCCTAATACATTATGTGACATTTTCCACCATGTGATATTTTCTTCGAATATATAATAAAATTATGATTATGTCATGTTATATATTGTAGACACATTACCAATGTTACTGTAATCTTATGAGACTATGTTCAATATGTTATGATTCCTTTTGATTACCCATAATACATTAATTATATTGTTTAATAACATTTACTCAAAAGTTATTATTCCTATCATTTTTACCTTACAAGAATTTTTAGCACACTAAAGTTTTTATACGTATTCCAGAGTTTATCCATTGTATTATAGGTGATCATAAGGATTTAAGAGATCATTATAGACCATAATCCTTTTTTTCAGTGTCAATTTTATATATTATAAACATATTATTCTAAAGACACTATGCCTCAATGTATATAGTATATATATAATTTCGTTTTACCAGAAAATCATGGAATACAATAATAAAAATGATTTGGTTGCTAAAGTTGTTATCTTATAATGGTTTAGTTCATATTTTATATTAGGACTAAAAATATTTATTGAGAAACCTATTGATAATTCATTTTATTGAAAAATATCAGGGGATTTTAATTATTTATTGAATGAGTGATTTCTAAAGAAATACACACCTATATTAAAAGTAGAATTTTATGTGGTTATAAAATA
Organism: Viscum album; assembly: GCA_963277665.1. Classification (NCBI taxonomy): domain Eukaryota; kingdom Viridiplantae; phylum Streptophyta; class Magnoliopsida; order Santalales; family Viscaceae; genus Viscum; species Viscum album. Next base: position 67,472,911 of record OY728126.1, read on the forward strand.
GTCGTACCTTTGGGTAATAACCCAAAAGGTTGAATTGATATAGGGTTCATTATCACTAGGTCTATGGTAATGTTTCTTTCCTCACACCTTTTTTGAATATCTTAACGAATATGTTATGGAGATTCACAAAATCATTACGAACCAATATGAAAGACTTGGAAAAATTGGCAGGTTATAAAAGATAATAAGAAATTATAGAATGGATAATATAGATTTAAACTTGTAGACATTTAAGTCTGGATATAATTTTCATTTATATGTTTTTCCATTAAGTATTATATGTTCTATATTTTTAATGTTAATTAATTGTCATATTTTTTCTTTAATTCCTATTAGGTAATTATAGGAAATAGAAGAAATATGGAAAATAACCAATGATATGCGAAATTTAATGATTTTTCTAATGATATTCCAAACCTAATGGGAATATAAGATTGATATATTTTGTTCAATGTAAATTATACATCTTGAATTATGAATGAAAAACCATAACATAGTTTAATTCCCTATCACATCAAATAAGAGAATGATGGAACCTCCTGGAAATTCAAGTGTTTTTGATAAAAAGGAAAAGAAGATTAGATTTCATAGAAGTAAATAATATGGGAATATGCATGAAGTAAAATTCCATAAATAACTAAAATAATTTCTATGTTTAGTAAATAAGGCCACAATGAAATGGATTTCAGAAGAAAGATGAAGAGTCATTTTAACAGATCATAGGGAAACAAATTTCAAACTAAGGGACCAACAATAGGTCAATACTATAGATTTGGGTAACTTAGTCATTATCTGTGAGAATTACTAATACCAATGATTAATTCATATGTCCTTATGATATGATGATCCTTGGAGTATAATTATTGAATGTTCTATGTTCTCAAATTTGAGGACCATGTTGCCGATTTTTTATTAATGGTATTATGGTTGTAATAATCATAGATCTTATAATAACCATTCTATTGTGGATTTTTATTAAGGTATTACAAATCATGTTAAATGGTACTAATGACCTATAAAGGAGAATTAATTTTAATGTGAAATTTTATTAAAACCTCATGACTATAGAAAAGAATGATGATTTATATAGAGTTAATGTTGGTGTAATTGTACTCAACTAATATTATTTTATCTAGTAGGAAAAATAATTCATATAGAAGACTTTAGTGGTTAAAAATTTATTTTATTATTAATTATATTTTAACATTTCATATAATATTTTGGGAAATTGATAGTTATTATAACAATATTGTTTTATAAAAAGAAAAACATATATATCAGGTAACAACACATCACAGCCAAAAAGGAAACGAGCCTTGATTCACAACTAAAGAGTGATATGGGAGAAATTCAAACTACTGACCTACGTGTTGTACTCCTAATATAAATTTTTTTACAACAATATTTAATGTATAATTTTTTTTATTTCAAGAAAGTTATTAGGATATAAATTCTTCTTGTTTTTCTATTATTTTGAGGTTATTAATGATATTTTGGGAAATATTCTATTGTGATGTGATATATTTGACATGTACTATTATTATAAATGATTATTTGGGAATAATACTATTGTGTTTTTTTATATGTATGTTGAATGGTATGATATAACATATGAGGTTAAATCATTCATTCCTATTGAGTTTATTGAGGTCATCCGGTAAATATATGGATATTTATTTAATTAATGATCTATGTCAAACCATTGGATTTGTTATTAAATTTTGGAAAATAATATTTTACACATATATTTTTTGAATTAAATTACTTTTTTAAAAACATCACGATTTTAATAAAAATTGTATTAATACATCGTTACTCTTTTATGGATATTGACATCAATTAAAAGTAAATTATAGTGCATCAAGAAAAAAATTTATTATATTTTCATTCCATAGAGTAAGAGGTGAAGTAGAAAGTGATCGAATCCCAAGTAGAGGATTAAATTGTGATTAAGAAATATAAAATATATAAAATAAATATATATGTTTTCTCTATCTCAGTAATAACATAATCCTTCATTTCTATTAAAAGTATCTTGATATGAAATTTTGATATTACATTAAAATCTAATGAATCAATGAAATTTTAAATAATTATAGGTTTATGGCCTTATAGTCACTAAAATTATCTTTATAATTTAATTTATTTTGGCTAATTTTCTATATTATTCTCCATAATTGTATTTTCTTTTATTCAATAAAAAAAATTGCACATCCAACTAATTTTATTTTAAATTCAAACCCATATAAGTGTTATTCTAAATGTGCTTCAAATTTCTCATTCCATCTTTAAAGAAATGTTATATTAAACCTTATTATTATATGGGTTTTCCACTAAGTAATTTTCAGTTGTAAAATTGAGTAAATGATCAAATTTAATATAGGCTTATTTTTTGGATAAAAAACACATTTTTATGAAAACCAATTTAAAGTGAATAATGATTATTTATTTTAATTAATTAAAAACCCAATTAATAAAAATAGTATAAATTATATTTATATATTATTAACCTATAAATACTAATTTAAATTCATTTAATTATAATCTATTTTATAGAGTTAAAAAATTATCATTTTACATGAAAAATTCACTTCTTGAGAAATCACTTTTTGACATGTTATGGGGGATTATTTTTAAATATTATTATATGAATTCTATGTTTTTAAATTAATAAAATTAATTCAATATATTAAATAATCTTAATTAATATCATGTTATATAATCAAATATAATTTGGTCATACTTAATTTTAATATCACTAAAATAACTAATTACCATGGAGAATTGTTTAAAGGGTAAGAGTGAGTATCCATAGAAGTAAATGAAATAACCTATTTAAAAATTGATTATTTTTTAATTTTTGTGGTTTATATTGATCATATATCCCCTAAAATACATTATTTATCAAATTTATTGTCACTTATGTGGAGATTGATTTTCTTTTATTGAATAGTTTTGGGTATTTACTAAAAGATCATTGTGCCTAAATTATAAAATGAAACCCTCTTTCTTTATATATTAACACATATCACAAAATGTTTCTCTACAAAACCCACCATATCATCTCTAAAAAATACCTAAACACTCTTTAAATATTATTTTATTTCCAAATTACAAGAAATTGTTTCATTAATAAGATATTTGGAGGATGTTCCTCTAACAGAATGTAATCATCTTCACAAATAGCCATCTATTATCCTTAACTTTTCATCCATCAATTATTTGTTAAATATAAAAACATAATATCACTAATTTTTACTTTGTATAGAGATGATATTAAGTTTACTTAATTATATTTATCCATATGTTCTTCATTAAAATTGTAAATGAAACCATCATTCATGTGTATTCCTAACTACTGCCTAAATAACTGTTGTAATTTTCATTATTTCATCTCCATTCATGAATATTAATGATTATGTTTTAAATTTCTATATATTATATTAATTAAATATTAATATTTATAGAAAATAAAAATATCATATAGATTAGTTCCATACTATCCAGTGAAAATGATAGCATCATTTATTGGCATGGTGAATTACCACCTCATGAAGTAATGTGATTCGTTTATTTTTTCCACATATCATTGATCGTATATTTAAGTGTATTGAATTAGAAAAATATTATTTATATGAAATAATTATCATTATAAAAAGTAAATTAAAATGTAACTTATTTCCATTCTGATCTTGGAAAAATGGAAATTCTATACTTACGTATGTACGACCCACAATGTCCTTGATTGTGATATAATTCATTACATATTACCATATTTCAGGGTTTCTTTTAAAATTATAATTTATGAATAAAAATTATAATCTTTTATTAATTATTATTCCAAATGTGTTGAAATAATTACACATTGGACCATGGTCGACTAACTGAGGTAATTTTGAAATAATGAAATAAGCATCCTCAAAAGACATGATATGGACATGAATGAATAAGTAGTAAATTATATCAATAATATAAATGAATTACATTGTTTATGTATAAGGTATTATACATGGAAACATTTATTTATAAAATAATAGTTTTAATTTTATTAATTATTTGATTAAATTGACACAAGAAAAAGTCTTGCCTTAAGGTAAGGGTTTTATAACAAAACAACCTTCTTTGAGACACATATTCTATTATGAAACTAATTTATTTTCTGTGATAAATATAATGAACATTTACATATTATAGCATGAATAACTTATAATTCATGTTATTTTAATTTAAAGTTCATTTACTTCATTCATGGTACTTCATGTTCAAAATCCAGTGAAACGATAAGGGTTTATGTCTCATTCACATTTTTATCGATATTGTTCATGTGTGAATTTTAAATTTTATTGTATTATTAGGTAATTTTATAATAAAAACATTTATTTTTTTATCCTATGTATTATTATGATATTATAATGTAATTTTTCCAATTTCATCTTTCTTACAAAATATTAGTGATAAAATATTTTTATGAAGAAGAGGGATATATTTCAATCTTTTATTGTAGATGATTTTTCTTCCATTTAAATGTTTTCTAAAAAATCATGAATGTTTAAATATTATATATGTTATTTATTAAATTAATTTATAACTATATATACTTTCCATTAAACCTTTTCATAGAATATATTTTATTTCTCATTGATGTGCTTTTTATTCTTTTACAACATTGTGAATGGAATGTTTTTGAACATATATTACATGTAAAAAATTAACAACCATAAGAAAAGCTCAATTATTTCACTATTACTTTATAATTATATTTTATTAGTTATTATGAATGTTTTCCATAATATTTTTTATATTATTTATGCTTTTAATATTTCACTTCAAAATTGAAAGAGTAATTTCCGCAATGAAATATTCCAAATATTCTTTTAATGACATTTTCATCAATGTAAAAAACCATTGATGTTATAGATATTTTCATGATTATGTATAAATAAATATCACATATATACCTAGATTAATATACCTTACTTTTTTTTGCGAAATAGATGCCTTATGTTAATATCCCAAATGCCTTAACTACAAAATTTCCATTGGTTATGGTATGCGAAATTTGTATGAAACCCATTTAATTCCATGGAATATTATTATGTTTATGGATTATGATTGATTTCTATTTATATAACAATTAATCATGAACATGTTATGATAGTGTCACCCAGATAGTGATCCAATGCATTGCGTAAATATTTATCCTCCTGACAGATCTTGTATGGGATTAGTGAGTAAACCAAATCAATTAAGAAACATTTTAAACTATGTTATATTGTCTGGAAAGATAGAAATGACTCATGTTTCTATCTTTTTATTTATTGATTTCTCATTACCTATGTTACCATGATCATATGAGGAAAATTTATTTATGTTATTCTCTAATTTTATTACTCATTATCCTTCTAATCATGTTATCATTTTATATTATTTACTCACATGTTATGCATCATATCATGATTGTTTCCATACTGAAATTATTTCCCGTCCATTTGGTCTATGTATTCCCAATTTATTCCCTGAAATTTAGGAGGTTGAAATGATTTAATAGATAATTAGGGAGAATAAAATAAAAAGGGTTTCTTTTGGTCCCACATTTATGTATTATGATCATAATATTTTAAAGAAACTAGGAATAATAATTTTTGGGTTATATGTAATGGATTTTTATGATAAAAATATCATGGAATTATATATTTATAATGTTTGTGTCACTATATCAAAGGGTTTAATAACAATTTTTCTGTGAGGTATTTTTTCTATATTATGTAAAATATGGGTAAAATCATTAAAGGATCATGTATCATCTCATTTTATATATATAGTTTAAGGCATTTATAATGGAATGGTATCTAATATTATATGTCATCCAAACTGAATCTACCAAAGTTCTCATCCCTTATTTCCTTTCCCTCAAGAGATACCAACATATCATAATGTGAATGAGAATCCCACCGAAAATTTTGGGTGATTCAGGGTATCTTATTGATATGTCAAATTTGATAAAACCCATTAGTTTCTTTTCAAGGGATATCCATAAATAGTGTTACTGAGTAAAAATGTGTCAACCAAATTTTTTGTATGGTACACAAACTTTTAATTTATTTTTTTTACATGTATTTAGTTTTATAGAATAAAAATATTAGGTTTTGAGATATTTTATTGTAATTTTATAATTGAATAATTTTTATTCAATCCTTATAAACCCATATATTATAATTGATCTTTTCCTTGAATTTATGATTCTAAAAATCATGTTTTAAATGGAGAATAAAAGTTGTCATATTTTAAATCTCTAAATAGTATATAGTTTCTGAACCATGGTATACTTTACAGTATATGATATTATAATCCATGATATAGATTTTATAATAAGGAATTTTTTATGATATATAATATCCTAATTTATGACTGGATCATTTTAAATAATATATAATGAATGTCATCTCATGTTAATACCTTCGTTTCAACAAATTGTAACATAAAATATGGGTAATCGTCTTTATATATAGTGTTAATGATGATTATTTTTCAACTATAAAACAATTCATCATATCATTGAGGTGAAAATAAATTCTCAACATAAAATATTATTGGCTGTGATATAGGAGATAATTTTTAAAATGATTAAAATTTTTATAAAAATGTATCATGGTATATTTATTTTATTTATAAAGTTTTTATAAATTAATTAGTTATAATATGTTTATAGTTAATTATTAAATATCTATGAATTACATTATAATAAAATATCCATAATATTAAATGTTAACATTAATGAACTTTTAAATTTAGATAGCATGATTTATCACTTTCATATAAAATGTTTCTATATAAGATATAAGGGTAATATATATAATTATTATAAATTTAAAAATATAGATAAATATAAAGTAGTTAGTATTGAATTATAAATTTTTGACAATTTTTAATTTGAAATTTTTAATTAAAAGGACTTCATTGTGAAATTATATGAACTATATTAGAATAAGATTTGATAATTTATTTTACAGTGGTTTAATAAAACTAAATATATAATTATTTAAATACATAAAATGATTACATAAATTGATTAGAATATAAAATGTTTACATTTAATTTCATATCATTTATATATATATAATTTCATATAAGTAAAATCATAAAGTAGGTCATATTGTTAATAAATGTAAAGGGTAATTATTTATTTGTTTCTATAAATTCCATGGTGCGTGAATACATTATAATGCTTTTCTAATTTCTATATTTATAAATAATTCATTAATTTTTAAATAATGTCAAAATTTAGTACTTCTTTATTTATTTAGTTTATTACATAATTTATTCATAAATATTAATTTATTATATTATAAATGGATATATTCATTTCCTTAATGTATAAAATTGTTTCTAAAAATTAACATACATGTATTTAATAAGATACAATTCAGATATGACAAATTTATTTTGTTTTCTCGAACCATGAATTGTTCTTTTTTTAGGTTATGATCATGAACCAAGATGGTAATTATAATTTTAGTATAATAATTTTTAGCTTTATGGTTGGATTATGATCTCTATTGAGTAAAGAATTATTGGAAGATGGAATTTTTGTTAGTCCATTCATTATCCTAGAAGTTTATGTTTTTTCAAGGAAATTAAGGGTTGGGTACCTATTACTTAATGGTTACCCTAGTGTTGAATATTAGTTACATAAATAAATATAATTTACATTAAATTGTTTTATTTACCTTATTCATATGATTAATTTGAATATGTAAATATTGTAGGGTTTTAATTTTGGGTAGTAGCATGATATATTGGATGTATAAATGGTTACTCATAAATATGGATTGAACATATTAACATCATGGTAAAAAATGGGATTCAAAATAACTCATTAGGAGCATAAATTCATGTAAGTGTAATACATGAGACATGTATAGCTTAAAAACAATAAAAATTACTAGGTCGAAGATGGATTCAAAATGGAACACTTATCAAGACCATGATCATCAAACAAAGTAGGTCATTTTAAACCTAGGTTCCCATGGATTATAATATGTTATGAAATAGGGTTATGGGTGAAAATAATATAATCGAGTTCCCATATTTTCATGAAATTTGAGTGACACTAATTTTAGACAGCGTAATAGGATTAGAATACCAAGAGAATAATATTGAGTAAATGTATATGATGGTTTATGGTAAAGATTAACCCACTCAACTCTCTATGATTAATATATGATATGATTGAAATTATTTTTTACCTAAATAAATAAATAATGGTATAAGAGATAAAGTGACAAAAATCATTGTAATATATGAATCTGGACACACTAATTGGTATGTGGTTTTATAAAATAGGTCATCATTTTAGTGGGATCTCATTTTAAAAAATTCACTTTTAAATTAATGTAAAATATGATAATCATTTGATAAAATCATCCATTATAGAAAATATTTTCTCATCCTCATGGAACATAAATCTATGATTAGTCCCTCAGAAATAAAATATTAAATGAATAAATTCCCTATACTAGAATAAAATATTATACTCAATTTTAATAAAGATGGGAAATTAAATCTCTTAGAGTAATTCCATATCGACTAACTGAAATTTTATGTTTATTTCCTCTTTTATCAATATTTGTTTTAAAAGGACACTTTCATGGAGAACATTTTAATCCAACGAGTACAACCAATCCATAAAACACTAAAGTGCATAATAAATTTTTTAAAAACAATGTTAAACCCATGAGACTTAATTTCCTTAAAAAATATCCAGGAAATAGTTTATACCTTTTTGTCAGGGTGGTCCCTGATATTGTCTTCGAAATAAGAATCCACCTTACCCCACACTCTCATTAACTCCTCCACACCTATTTTCGGTTATTGAAACCTCTGACTAGTATTAGGTTTTGTTTGTTAGTCCAATCACGTTGGTATGTATTCATGTATACTTGAATTGATATTTCTATCATCCTTTTTCAACCATAGCATATGTAACACCACAATCTTATATAGTACATTTCTCTTTAAAAAATTCAATAGCTTTCGTTGTATGCAACTTATAGATTCTAACACATCACGGCCAATCAAATAGCCGTTATGAATAGTAATACGTAGTTTTTCAAATATTATAAATTTTATTGTTCATAATGGACATCATTTTTGGGTCTAGAATATCGAAATTATATTATGGTGAACTTTTGGTATTTTTTTGAAAACATTCCATTTTTTATGAATAGTGAAAAATATTAATTTTAATTAAAAACAACATTTTTAATCAAAATAATTTATAGAACTAAATTATAATATTGAGTGGTTTTTAATTATAATTAGATAATATTTCTTTCCATTTAATACAATGTTGGTAATTGGATGTTATTTCACATTTAAACTGGAAATAAGAAAGTGTCAATCTTTTGACAGTTATTATTTTCTTAAAAACACTCTTTTTGTTTTGATAACGGGAATTAATTTTAAATTAATTTCTACCACTTCTGTGATTTGAATTTATAAAAATGGATTCAATAATTGGAATCAAGAGGTCCAAATTTTGTAAATAGGTATCTTTTATTTTTAGACATTAGGATTATTTACATAAGTAAATATTTTATTTATCGTTGTTAAAGGGGTAAATTTAGAAAATAAGCTTAAAAATAATATTACAATAATATTAAATTACCCTAACATGTGTCCCATCCTTATTGGATTATTCATACCTGACCATGGTTATCCTTGGGTCGATTTTGTGACCCCCTGGAGCCACCTGGAAGTGGTAATGACATTATGTATTAAATAGTTTATTGTAAACACAAGAAAAAAACAAAAGAAAGTATCTTTTAGTTAAAAATTCTTATATGAGGTTATATAAATGATCTATTCAACTATAAATAGTAATTACAAATATAAAAATATTTCCTACCTCAATATATTTTATTTATTGTTTTTAGACAGAAAAAAAATAAATGTATTTATGACACATTGATGATGAATTATTTTTCTTATTAATGAATGAATCAAATAAACTATATTATAGATGTTAAAATAAATATAATTTGGAAGTTTTGATTCCATCCATTAATTTTTTATGTTATTTTTATATGTTATTACTAATTAAATTATTTTTTATGAAGTAATAATGTTGTTATGAATTTAAAAAAATAAAATAACAAATAGTGTCAAAATTTTCATAAAAGAGTTTTTGAAAAAAATATTATATTATTAATTGATATTATATTCCAAAAAATGGACCATTCTATTAAATGCCTTAAATATTATTATATATATCATTAATTAACCACTTTAGTTTCTCTTTGATGTTTATAGTAAGTTTATTAACCATATAAAATAAAAATACAAAGAGATTTGGTAAATGTCATACCAATTAACTAAGAGTTAAATATAAAATATAAAGTTATTATAGTGACACAAAACTATCTGAAACATATTTTTTGAGTGGATTTAGACCTATCAAAACCTTATCCTTTATTTAATTCATTTTTATTCCATTAAAAGAAGAAATTGTTTTATTATAAAATAATATTTCAATCTTTTCCTAAGGTGCCCCTCACCCCTCTTATAAAAGGGAACATCCCATTATCTCAAATTCACACCATCAAACCATTTATATCCACCAACCCCTACCCAAATATTCTCCCAACGGTCCTCACATCATCCTAGAGGCTGTACTTTAGTAATAAAGGCAACCTAAAGAGCCCTTTTGATCAAATCAAAAGGAAGAACCTGAAGAAGAGGTAAATATTTCATCACATCTTTCAAATTCCTTTCTTCTTCCACTTCCTCTTTCTTTGTTCTTTCCAATCTAAAATGATAATTCCAGTATATTCTATATACAGGGATGTTATTATAAATATGTTACAACCATGTTACTTATTCTATACATTTTTTGAATGACATGTCACCATACGTGCATACGTACAATGTACTGTCTCCACATCGTGGTGTAGTTGTTATTCAGTACATTATTATTTGGATGGGTATAATAATGATGTATAATTTATGTAAAAAATAAATATTACATTATAATTATTCTGTATATATGATATAACTTCCAATTATATGTTATTTTAATATCTAATTAATGAAATTTTCACTCGTGTGTATGTATGAATTTGCGTCTCCACGAACACGATGAGACTCATTCTCCATCGTATCCATTAAAGACTAATTTTCATTTGATGATTACAAATAATATTTAAATACTTAATATCATTATTAATATTAATAACATACATCTTATCCATAACAAACATTACTTACGTAATAAAGCATACAAAGTAAAACGAATCAGTTAACACATGAAACGACAATAATAATAAAATATTATTAACAAAGAAATATTAGAAGATCATAGATGATATAATATTAATTTATATAGTTCATGAATAATTTAATAACAATTATTTTACAATTATATATGAGGTTAACCAACCCTCGTCCAATGAAAAGTATAAGGTAAGTGTTAATTCTACAATCTCTTTATTATCCAAGGTTGTTTTTACATATGTATCTACTAGGACCTGTTTATCATCCACATCTATGTTTCTTAAAAATGTTTTTCAAAATATTTTAATTAGTTACTAGACAATGATTTAAAGTTATTTATACCCTTATTTGAACTTATATGTTATTAAATGAATATTTCTGTCATTTTTCAAACAAGGTAGTTTACGACCTTTTTGAAGAAAATTAAGGTAAGAATGTTTTTTAACTTATACGGCGGGTGCGGTTATTCTCTGCTGTTATAACCTCATCAAAGAATCCCTTAAAATCTTATAATAATATTTTCAAAATAAATGTTTTCTTTTATAATTATGTAACTTTAAATGATTTCAAAAGAAATAAATAGATGTTTCTCTAAAATAGTTTGTATTTCATCTATGTCAACATCCTTTGATGGATTTTATACTTATTTGAAGTCGATTCATTATGATACAAAATTTTCATATTGAATTGATGTTTTTCTGATATGTTTCAATGTGTATGTGTTATTTTTATACCATTCATGATTTATGGTAAAAGTATTTACATTTCATATGCTAGTTTTAATACGAATGTTTATGTTATATTTCAACCATTTCATATGAGGAATGTATTGGATATAGTAAGTGATGGGTGGAGCCCCCTATAGATCCTCGATGCTTCAATAGGTATTATGAGACAACTAGATGTAGAATTGGTTGAGGCATTTCCCAATTTGATATATGGTTTTGGCCAAGGCCTTAATCGTTTTTAGACATCCTGGCTGAAGCCTTGACAAAATGTTTTAGAGTATCTGAAATTATACATTCCCTCATTATGAAAAAAATATTGATGGTTCATGTGTTAATTTGACTAGTATAATACCCATGATTATGTTTTATTATGGCATTTTTTACTCAACTCATATTCCTTCCATAGAAGTTTTCATGTATATTATTGGTAAAGTCATGTGGTTTCAATTAATCACCATGCTTAAAAATTCTTACTCTTACTAAGCATTTTAGCTCACCCCTTTCTTGTGAATCATTTTCCTAGGATATGAAAAAGTTAGTTATGAGTGACTTATATGCATAATATATGAGGATTTTATGTTTCTAATGGAATAAATTCTTGTTGTATTTCTTTTAAAGTTGAAAAGTTAAACTTATGTATGAATCTTGTTTCCAATAATACTAAACCGATCAGTCTTTCGAGACATGATTTCCTTGTGATCAAACCAATGTTATGTAATAATGCACAGATGCTGGGTAACTAGGGTCGGGGTGTTACTGATGGTATCAGACGATGATTAGTACAATCCTTGGAAACTAGATTTTGATAAACTCTGATTAGATCACATAGCCCTAAGATAGACATTGAGGATTAGTATAGAAGAACTTCCTAAAATTTTGGTACTATAGATATTTTGTGAGTTTTCCAAGTTGTATATACCTATCTGGATATGAGATGGTATAGGATGTTCTGGCACAAATGTACATAGGGGTAAAACCCAAAAAGCACCGCTTTGAGCTAGACTTGAACGGAAACTGGTGCACAAAAATGGGCATTGCTTCACTATTAGTTATAACACTCCCAGGGGATATGCATAGGATAATTCTCATTTTCATTTCAGACCACTATGAAGGGTTTATGAGTACATACTTTTTCAAAGAAAACATTTTTATAATTATGGATTATATACATAAACTGTTCAATTTTTGTGTTTTGGAAGTTTGGATTTATGTATTGTGATTCGGTAACTAATCTAGTGTATTCCAATGTTTAGAAATGGTTCCTAGCGGAATAAATGAAACTGTATCAATGCACACACTCCATGTAGGGATTTCCCTCCAGCTCAAGATAATTATAGTGGAGATGGTGATACAACTAGTGCTGATTAACTAATAACCATACTGGGACAACTCACACAGGTTATGAATAATAATCTTACCCATATGTAGCACCCTGATCAACAACAAGAAGGGTTAATGTTATATAACTTCATGAGGCAACAACCACCAACATTAAATGGGGGTAAAAATCCATTATTAGTTGAGAAATGGATAAATTCCTTAGAAAAAAACATTCCATGACCTATGGAGTAGTGAAAGGGAAAAAGTTTTCGTGGTAGTTTACTGCCTCACTAGAGATATTGATCAATTGTGGCAATTGATTCAAAACACAAAGGAATATGAGGAAGTGTCAAATATGTAATGGATGGAGTTTAAAGATATTTTATTAGAAAAATACATTCCTCGTGACCATTGAGTGGATATGGAAAGACAGTTTCTGAGACTTAGGAAAAATGAGGATGAGAATGTCTCAAAGTAAGAAGCTAAATTTACAAGCTTATTGAGGCATGCTATAGATTATATACATAACCCCAGAAGTAAGATTGATCATATCATTGATGGATTAAGACCATTTCTCTATTGAGAATTAGTCTCACAATCCTTCTCATCATATGAAGATATTGCCTCCTGTGCTATCAAAATAGAAAAGGAATTCTCTATGCCTTATGACTTTAAAGAAAAGTAAGAGAAAAAGTGATCTATTGAACACTCTAGGGAAGAAAATAAGGAAAAAGGGAAGAAGGTATGAATTGAATTTCTACCCTGGGATAATTGTGGAAGGAAGCACCCTGGTTACTGTTATAAACGGAAAGGGTTATGGTACAAATATGGACAGAAAGGCCATATTACTGGTGATTGTAAGGGAAAGAAAGAAATTTCCAATGTTCAATGCTATAATTTCAGAGAGATGGGATATTATGAAAAATAATGTCCTAAGTGTCAGGGAAACTTACCTCAGAAAATGTTAAGGGATCAAGGCCTAGGTTATGTAGTCACTATTGCTGAGGTGTAATCCCCGAAAGATGTGGTGGTAGGTAATTTAATGGTTTCCTCAACTTTAACCAATGATTTATTTGATTATGGATCATCAAATTGTTTCAAATCTTCACAGTGTTTAATGAAAATAAGATATTTTCAATTTTATTTAACAAGGGAGTTGTCTGTAAAGACTCTTAAGGGAAGTAACATTTCTAAAATGTTTTGTGAATCAGTTCCCATTACGCCATATAAATGTGCTTTATCTGCTGATCTTATCATCATACCCATGATCAAATTTCATATAATCCTATGTATAGATTGGGATTCAGACCCGGATGCAATAAAATTATAGTAAGGAGAATAAGGTTACAATTTTTGATGACGGTGATAAATAACACCTTATCTTTAGAGTAGAAACCTTACCACTCTTTCATATCTATATCCACCACCAATAGTTCAACTAAATTATATTATTGTTGAGGCATATAATGAAATAACTATGGGTGAGGAAAATAATTTTCAAAGAGATAATGTACCTATTGTGCCAGAATATATTGATGTGTTTCTGGAAAAGTTACCTGGATAAACTCGATAATGAGAAATTGAGTTTTCCATTGATTTAATTCCTGGTTCAAAGACCATATCAAAGACCCCTTATAGAATGGACACTGTGGAATTAGTGTAACTAAAGAAACAACTAGAGGAATTTAGTAATAATGGATTTATTCAATATAGTGTTTCTCCATTGGGAGAGCCTACTCTTTTAGTTAAGAAGAGAAATAGATCAATGAGGTTGTTCATCGACTTTTGGGAGATAAATACTATAAAAATAATGAACAAGTATCCCCTACCTCACATTAATGATTAATTCGACCAAATTCATGGAGCTCATTATTTCTCAAATATAGACCTTCGATCTGGATATCATCAGTTGTGTGTGAAGAAGGAATACATTCAAAAACAGCATTTCGAACCGGGTACGGGCATTACGAGTTTACAGTAATGCTTTTTGGGATGACCAATGCACCCCTATCTTCATGGATCTAATGAAAAATGTTTTCAAGGAATGTATAGATGATTTTTTAGTAGTATTTATTGATTATATCCTGGTATACTCCAAAATCTATGAAGATCCTGAAAATCAATTGTGCAGTATTCTAAAAACCCTCAAAAGAAATGAATTATACTGGAAGTTTATCATATGTTAATTTTGGCTTTATGAGATTTCTTTTATTGGACATATTGTCTCTATGGATAGAATCTCTATTAACCCATCTAAGATAAATGCAATCCAAGAATGGCCAGCACCAACAAGTATTACTGAGGTACGCCGTTTTATTTGATTGTCATGTTATTATCGATGTTTTGTCCATAATTTTTCCCGATTGGCTAACCCATTAACGAAGATCACACGTAAAGGGGTTAAATTTTCTTGGAAAAAAGAGTGTGAAGAATGTTTCAAATAACTGAATAGAATATTAGTCAATTCTTTTATCTTGACTCTGCCATCGGGGAATGGTGGGTTTGTTATTTATATTGTCACCTCAAAGAAAGGACTTGGTTATTTCCATATGCCGAATGATAGATTTATTGCCTATGCATCATGATAGATGAAAATTCATGAGAAAAAACTATCCAACTCATGATCTTGAGTTAGTAGCTATAATCTATTAATTGAAATTTGGAGACACTATCTCTATGGTGATAAATGTTAGATTTATACTAATCACAAGATTTTTAAGTATATTTTCTCTCAAAAGGAACCCATCATGAGGTAAAGGAGATGGCTTTAACAACTCAAGGATTATGATTGCATGATACACTACCACAGTGGGATGGAAAAAAAAGGAGGCAGATGCTTTGAGCAGAAAACATCAAGGAGTTTTGAACAAGATGAGAGTTGAAATGGATCCTATTTTCATGGATATGTAAAGATTGATATTGGAATAGCCGTGGAAGGTGAAACATCATTTCTTTTTCAAATGATTTCCAAACAATATTTATTGGAATGGATAAAAAGATCTCCGGATAATGATGAGGAATTTCAAAAGAAGATTAAATCTTTGAACGATTAGAGATTGATCTAGTTCGTAAAATGAATATGGGATTGCGATATTTGTGAAGAGACATTGTGTTCCTAATAACTTGATCTAAAAAGGGAATTTTTAGATGATTCTCATAGCCCCAATTTCTCTATATGCCCAGGTAGCACAATGATGTATATATATTTTAAGGAACATTTTTTGTGGGACAACATGAAGAGGGTGTTTTCAGATTTTGTTCCATGATGTATGGTTTGTAAACAAGTGAAAACATGAAGGCAACAGCCTGGAAGAGTTATCCAACCAGTTCCCATACCTGAGTGTATATGGGATAATATTATGATGGAATTTTTCATGGGACTACCAAAGACTCTTAGAAGGAACAATGCAATATGGGTCATTGTTGATCATCTTACCAAGTCAGCACATTTTTTCTATAAGATAAGATTTACCACTTGAACGTCTAGAAATACTATATATTAATGAAGTTGTGAGACTTCATGGAGTACCCATATCAGTTGTTTCTGATCATGATCCATGTTTTACATCAAAATTATGGAAAAGTATTTATAAAGCTCTGGATACGGAACTTCATTTGAGAACTTCCTACCACCCTCAAACTGATGCACAATTAGAATAGACTATTTAAACCATAGTGTACATGTTGAGATATTTCTCACTTGAATTTCAAGTTAGGTGGGATCAATATTTACCTCTAGTAGATTTTTCCTATAACAATATCTTCCATTCATGTATTCAGATGGCACTATATGAATCGTTATATGGAAAGAGATGTCGTACATCAACTTAATGGGATGACGTTGGTGATAGAAAGCTCATAGGACTAGAACATGTTGCAGAAATGATGGAAAAAGGTGATGGTAATCCAAATCCACATGAAATCAGCTCAATGTAGGCAGAAGATCTATGCTGTTAACTGAATAAAGGATTTGAAATTTCATGTAGGAGATCATGTTTTATTGAAGGTATATCCATGGAAGGGAATTATATAGTTCAGTTGGAAGGGTAAATTGAGTCCCACATATATTAGACCTTTAAAAATTCTTGAATGAATTGGGGTTGTAGATTACTGTTTAGCAATTCTGCCATGTCTCTCCAAATTTCATGATTTGTTCCATGTATCACTATTGAGAAAATACATGCCTGACCCAACGCATGTACTCACCTATGAAAAATTAGAACTGGATTCCAATATATCTTATTGCTAAGAGCCTGAAAAGATTCATGATACAATAGAACAAGTGTTGGGAAACCAGATGACTTGTCTGGTAAAAGTTCTATGGATAAACCGTTAAAAAGAAGAGGAAACGTGGGAATATGAGGAACAGATGATGAAGAACCACCCGAATCATTTAATGTAATAATATTTTTGAAATTTTGAGGATGAAATTATTTGAAGGAGTGGACAATGTAACAACCCAAACGTTTGTGTTGCGTTTCCCTTTGAATAATGCATTAACATGCATTGTACGCAACTTCAAGATTCTAACGCATCGCGGCCAACCAAACTATTGAGTGGTTTTTAATTAAAATTATATTATATATTTACAATTTAATATAATTTTTGTCATTTTACGTTATTTCACATTTAAACTTGACATAAGCAAGTGTAAATATTTTGATAGTTATTATTTTTTTAGACACGCTTTTTGTTTTTACAACGGGAATTAATTTTAAATTAATTTATTCCACTTATGTGTTTTAAATTTGTAAAAATGGATTCCATATTTGAAATCACAAGGTCCAAATTGTGTAAATAGTAAACATTTATTTTTAGAAATTTGTAATATTTACTTCAGTAAATATTTTATTTACCGTGGTTACAGAGGTAAATCCAGTATTTAAGGTTACAAAATAATATTATAGTAATATTAAATTACCCTAAAACTTGTCCTAATCCTATTTTCTGATACATTTCCAACCATGGGCATCTTTGGGTCAGTTTTTTGACTCGATGGAGCCATGTGGAAGTGATACTGACAATATATATTAAATAATTTAATGTAAAGGAAAAAATAACAAAGGCAAATATCTTTTAGTTAAAAAAAATTTATATAATGATATATAGTTACTCTATTTCACTATTAATACTAATTAGAATGATAAAAATGTTTCCTACATCATGATATTTTATTTATAATTTTATGGCATAAAATAAATATATTTATTTAAGACACAATGATGATGCAATATTTTCCTTATTAATGAAAGAATCAAATAAATGGTATTATAGATGTTAAAATAAATATAAATTGAAGGTTTTTATGCCATCCACGAATTTTATATGATAACATGACATGTTATTATTTATTAAATGATTTTTTGGAAGTAATAATGCTGTTAAGAATTTAACAAAAACAAAATAACAAATAGTTTCAAAATTTCCATAAAAGACTTTCTGAAACATATATTATTTTATTTATTGATATTATAATCCAAAAAATCTATGGTTTGGAAAAAGGTCATAAATAATATTATAAATGACATTAATTAACCACTTTAGGTTCTCTTGGATGTTTATAGTATATTTATTAACCATATAATATAAAAATACAAAGAAACATGGTAAATGTCAAACTAATTAACTAAGAGTTAAGTCAAAAAGATAAAGTTAATATAGTGACCCACAACTATCTAAAATCTATTGGATGAGTGGTTTTAGATGCATCCCCACATTATCTTTAATATAATTTGTTTTTGATCCATTATTAACCGAAAATTATTTTATTATAAAATAATATTTCAATCATTTCTTAAGGTTCCCCTCATCCCTCTTATAAAAAGGCACTTCCACTTCTATCAAATTCACACCTTCAAATCCATTTGGCTCGGCCATAACCTGCCCAAATATCCTCCCAACTCCCATCCCATTATCCTAGATGCCTTAAATTAGTCATAAATATAACCTATGAATCACTTTTGATCAAATCAAAAGGAATAACCTGAAGAAGAGTTAAATATTTCATCACCACATTCAAGTTCCTTTCTTCTTCCACATCATCTTTCTTTGTTGTTTCCATTATAAAATAATAACTCAATTGTCTTATATATGACAACCCTACTTTTATTACACACATAAACATGATTTATTACATAAAACAGCACTTGATACAACAATGAAGATAGAAAGGTTTAGTGTCTTTGGGGCTTAGGATCATTACATAAAAACTTAAAACATGAAATAAAACATCTTTATTGAAAACATCCTTTTCATGACCACTACATTCCTTCGTACTAGAATTGCATGGGATAACTTGAGGAAATGCATAAAAAAAGGGTGAGATATAATGCCCAGTAAGGTAGTACACATGGAATAACATGAGGAGTACAAAACATGTTGTACAATAGGCATACCAATAGAGTGTAAGAAAAACATGAACATAAAGGCATGATAAAGCATGATAATCATAACATGGAAATGTGGAAACAACACTTAACATGGAATTAGCATGAGCCAAGGCTCATTGAACATGGAGCATGAGTAAATCCTCATTGCACATAAATCATGACTAAACCCTTGTTGCACTTGAATTACCATGAGTCAGAACTCATTGCACATGACGTATCATGATACTATACTTTACCCAATGCATTTGAGCGCTATAAGGGTGCACCATTCTTAAACATTTCATTTTATGCATAAGTGTTCCACATGGATCATAAAACAATGATTCATAAAACATAATCATTTATTCCACGATAATGGAATGTGGAATTCATACATGAAACTTTACAATCAATAAGTAAATGTGCATAATGGTTTGGCTTAGAAAATCGGTGCGATTTCGGCAGCGTAATGACGTGACATAAGAATTCATAAAAGATTGTTGATGAGAGAGAAATGATTTCCTCATAATATTTACAAGTAATGGACAGTAAGAAGGTCATATAGATAAATTTCCCAACAATTGTAATGAAATTTAGATTCATGATACACAAGTATTTCTTGAATGTAAAAGAGGAGAGAGAAGTTCTTTTCGGAATTTCACCATAATAACAGGTATACATTGTAGGCATTTAATTAGAGAGAAATGGGTCTCCCATCATTCTAACATATAGAGGGAAGTATGAGGGAGGTGCAAAACCATACCCCAACATTCATAATTGAAATTAAAAGGCAAAACAACTTAAATATAATTGGAAAAAAATGATAAAGGAAGAAAAAACCCTTACGTGGAAGTGTGCTTCCAATGGCTAGAGAGAGGCTTTTGAGAGGCTTCTTGGGAGCTTGGGGCACCTTGGGAGAATTATAGAGATATTAGGGCAGAGGTTGGACGAACTCCATGTGCATTGAGTCAGGAGGAAGTAGGATCTTGGGTGGGATTATATAGGAAAGGTGAGGGAATTATTTATTATTTAGGTTTGGGAACCCTTATATTAAATTAATCCAAATCACAAACCATCCCATGGTTTTTGCCCATGGTTTTTTGAAAAGGGAAGAGGAAAACAATATTTTATAAGTCCAAAGTCCTAACTTCTTAAATTAGTAAGGTTACTTATGTGGAGGTGAGTCACACTCCCATGGAAATTAATTTAAAAGGGCAAAGTGTTGAATATGTCTTGAGGGGTCCATTAATGCTTTTATAAGTAAGTAAAACAAACCCAAAATCACATTATTTTAATGTTAAAACATATATTGGCCGAAAATAACTATTATAGTATTTTATTATATCACTATTCGGTCATTATGATGTCATAAAACACATTATATATTTAAATAGTATTTAATTTTTACCCAAAAATTTGACTGTCTCAGAAAATTATGAAAAATTCACCGTTGGATAATTTTGACATCCTGATTCCAGAAATAACATTTATTTTATGTAAATAATTTTCTAAATATATTAATTTTCACTTTTAAAATAAAAACTGACATTTATCGAAAATTCACGGGTTTTGACAAAAATGGCTTTGAAACCTAAATAAAAACATTAATTGAATTCATAAAATTATAAGACCATTTATATTTAATAAAAATTAATTTAATAATAACATTATTATTTTATTAAAATATTATTTAATTCAAAAAAATACTTTAACTTAATAAAATAGATTTCTTAATAAAATAATAACTAAAAATACCATTTGTACTTTAAAAACTATTTACAATGTATCAAAAATGACTAGAAATTATATTCATTATTATATAAAAAAAATAATGTACATGAACATGGTACTAATTATTTGTTACATAACCCCTTAAAATAGCTGCATGAGACCTAAGTGTAAGGTGTGTGATGGTGAGAGACTCTTCGGGTGGCTCAGATAACATCGCTTGAGTGGTAATTTCAATCAACTTCCACTTTTCCCATAGACGGTCATGTTCAAGCTTCACATGATGAAGCTCAGCTTGGGATTGGACAAAGGCAAAGCCCAAAGACGCCACCTCTTTTCTGAGCTCCGACAAATGGGCTTCGTATGGTGAAATTCTACTAAATGAGGTCATCGCTTCCTTTTCCTGAATAAATTGGATTTGTTAGCGTCCTATATTTATACTAATCATGTGATCACTGTTCAATGACTATATTAGCAACAGTCAAAATTCTTAACATAAAACCAAATAAGTTGACATATTATATAAACATAAAGAGATATTTAATTAGATCAAGAGGGATATACATTTATGAAACTTTGGGTCGTTACATTATATATACTGTGATTTTATTTAAAATATGGTACAATGATATTCCTTATTATATCCATCCTTTGAATGACATGTAACTATATGTGCGTACGTACAACGTACCATCTCAACATCGTGGTGTAGTTGTTATTCAATACATTTTTATTTGGATTATTATAATAATGATTTATAATTGATTGGAATAATAAATATAACAAGATAATTATTATTTATATATGATTTAACATCCAATTAAATGTTATTTTAATATCAAAATAATAAAATTGTCTATCGTGCGTACGTACAGATTACCGTCTCCACGAACACGATAAGATTCATTCCCCATCGTATCCATTCAAGAGTAATTTTTATTTAATGATTAAATATCATGTTTTAAGACTTAATATCATTATAAATATGAATAATATACATCATATCCTTAAAAATATTACTTACATAACAAAGCTTATAAAAGAAAATGAATTTGTTAACACCCGAAAAGACTATTATACTAAAATATTATTTAGAAAGCAATATTAGAAGATCATATATGATATCATATTATTGTATATATTTCTTGAATAATTTAATAACAATTATTTAACCATTATACAAGAGGTTAACGTTCCCTTGACCAAGGAAATGTACAAGGTTAGGGTTAACTCTACAGTCTCTTTATTATTCAAGATTGTTTTTACGTTAGTATCTAATCAGACCTCTTTATCATCCACATCCATGATTTTAAAAAAAATTGAAAACATTTTCACAATTTAATAAAAAATGACATAAAGTTTTTTATACCAATATTTGAACTTATATTCTTTTAAAGGAATCATTCAATCATTTTTCAAACAAATTACTTTACGACCTTTTTGAAAAAATTATGGTAAAAATGTATATTTAACTTATATGGTGGGTGTGGTTAGTCACCGCCATTCTATCCTTGTCAAAGATTCCCTTACATAACTATAAGAATATTTTCAAAATAAATGTTTTCTTTTATAATTATGTATCTTTAAATGATTTCAAAAAAAAGAAAATGATATTTCTGCCAAATTGTTTTGATTTCATCTATCTCAACATCCTTTGATGGATTCTGTACATGTTTGAAGTAAATTAATTATGATACAAATCTTCCATATTGTATTGAAGTTTTTGTGAAATTTTTGACTGTGGATGTGTTATTTTTATAGCATTCATTGTTTATGGTTAATGTATTGACATTTTTTATGCTAGTTTTAATATTAATGTTTCTGGAATATTTTAACCTTTTCATATGAGGAATGTATTGGACTTAGTAAGTGACAGGTGGATCCCACTATAGCTCCTCGATGCATTGGTTAGTCTCATGAGACAACTAGATTTGGAATTGGTTTGGGCCTTTCCCAATTTGATATATGGTTTTGGCCGATGCCTTAATCATTTTTAGACGTCTTTTCTGAGGCCTTGATAAAATGATTCTCAATGTATGACATTATATATTCCCTCATTATGAAAATAATATTGATGGTTCATGTGGTCATTCGACAAGTAGAATACCCATGATTATGTTATATTATGGAATTATTTAATCATCGCATATTCCTTCCATAAAAGTATTCATTTTTATTATTGGTAAAGGAATGTGGTTTAAATTATTCACCATGATTAACATTTCTTACCCTTACTGAGTGTTTGATCTCACCCATTTCTTATGTTTCATTTTCCTAGGATATGATGAAGTTAGTTATGAGTGACTTGTAGGCATAATCTAGGAGTCTTGGATGTTTCTAAGGGAATAAATTTGTGTTTTATTTCTTTTTGTGTTGTATAGTTGAACTTATGTATGAATCTTGTTTCTAATAATACTAAACTGATCGGTATTTCGAGATATTATTTCCTTGTAATCTTTCTAATGTTATGTAATAATGCACCGACTATGGGTAAAGAGGGTTAGGGCGTTACAGAAGAAGCAAGGATGGATAACACCTTCTCTTCTATCTATTCCTCAGGATATAATAGCATCTCCCATGGAGATTTCCTAAACACCGCCTCTCCTTCTGGCTCCCTAGGAATCCCCTCTACTCCCTTGTCGAATGGTGAAACTAGTTCCCTCTTGTGCACCTCCAATACCTCTACAATGACCATAACAAGAACCAGGTCAACACAGGTACCCATCGAATGCTCCCATTGTTTTCATACAGAACCAGACAATTGGGATGTCTTAGATCCTTCATTACATTGCAGACCAGTGGAAATAGCCTCCTCCGCCACTAGTATCACCTCTTCCGAATGAAACAGCATCTCCTCATGTTGATATCTTTCCTTTAAGGGTTCATACTCTTTTTCATGAGACTCAGAGACCATGACGTGTTTGAATTCCTCTCCCTCCACTGGCTTTATATCGAGCTTCTTGAGATTCTCCTCATTTTTGTTCGACCGGGTCTCCATCTTTCTAGGAAGGTAGGAGTAGTCTTCATGCCCATTCGGATTTGGCTGATTATAAACAATGTAGCTCATCATGTCCATGTTCTCTTTGATGCGTTTGTTCCATGTTTGTATATTCCTATAGTAACCTATTCCTTTTACATATATCATTTCATGATTTTAAGTATAATTAATCATCAGAGTACAATCCATTGATCATTAAGTCTAGTGTCTGGGAAGACTAGGTACATATGACATAAAACATGTTGCTGAAAAACACTTCTTTATTTAATCTCAATTAAGAGATCCTAACATCATTTTATCCCTTACATATGCATAGGGTACCCTAGGGAACACATGAACTAAGGGATGAGCTAAAAATCCAAGTAAAGAAATGAACATAAGGATACATCTTAAGAACGTGAGTTAGGAAGCATGACATAATGATATCCAAAGCATTAAAATTATAAAATAATTTAATATGTGCATGGGATCATATAAAAATGGAATCATATAAATGTGTCAAAATCATAAAACATTTCTTATATA
The DNA here is from genome assembly GCA_963277665.1 of Viscum album. NCBI lineage: Eukaryota > Viridiplantae > Streptophyta > Magnoliopsida > Santalales > Viscaceae > Viscum > Viscum album. The sequence continues at coordinate 67,497,849 of OY728126.1, forward strand.
TTGGTCAAAGCTAAACACCAATCTCGTTTCTCATTTTAATACGGGTCAAGGAAAACCGACAATCCTGTTTCACATCAGATCTCATGAGACCCAACATTACCCAATGCATTGGAGAAATATTTGGGCACACCCATCTATGCATGTTCATGAATATTCTTTCCAAATAAATATTCTTACAACATAAATATTTTCCACATGATTAATCATACATAATAAATTTTTCATAAACATAAGGTTATACACGGAATGAATTGGGTACAACAATCATGACATAAAACATTACCAATGAGTGTATCAAGAAAGTGTCCATGAAAGAAAGGTATCAGAACATACATGGACATTTATAAGGTAATATAGGCATATAACATGTTAGTTTGTAACAAATAGAAGTGACATCACATAAGAAATGTATTTGACAGACATTAGCCTGAAAACATTTTTGTGCAGTTTTATGGAAAATACTATAGAGATTTTAAAATAGTAATGAAGACATTATTTTATATAAAACCATAATTGAACAAGAATTCATTAATAATAAAAATTCTGAATTTACAAAGACAATGGTGTCTTAAAGTGAACATAGAGTGCACTTGAAATTGGGTAATAGTTCGGGATGTTTCATTAATACTAGTGAGCTAAATGGGAAGTATTGAGGATAGATTCACATAAAAACATGTATATCCTGAAAGAGAAGTAGAAATTGATCTTGGAACATGATTTTGAAGCATATAAAAAGAGTTTTTAAGTTCTAAATAAAAATAAAAGACTAATACATTTTGGTAAAAAGAAAGTTAGAGAAACCCGAAGGAATAAAGGATGTTCAGGTAGAATCCATTATGGTATATTGGCGTGGTATTGGGTGTAACAATAGGGATTTATGAGAGATATAAGTGGTTTCTAATAACATATAAAACAATAGGTCAGTATATGGAGGTGAGTAGATATACCCCATCACTTGGTATTACACAAAAAAGGAATATCATAGAGAACAAGCTTGATTAAGGGAGAAATGGAAAGGATCACTTTCCTTAAATCTATTGGTGTTCTCCACTTGTTATTAAAGACCTGACTAAAAAGATTTAGGATAATTATTTAATAATTATAGAACCTAATCTATATGTAATTTAATTATTATAACCCTTTTTATTTCATTCAAGTCCTTTTTGATTAGTTATAAGGTTCAATGTCATTGTTCGTTCTAGTTTGTTTACTTGGCTTTAAAAGATCCATTCACTTATATTCATGTTTGGTTTATAAGTAAGATGGAGTGGCTCTCTAGAATTGAAGTAATATTCTTTATTTCACATCTAGAAGATTACATTTTTTTATGTTTAATTATGTTACTTAGAGTGAATTTGAATTATTATATATATAACCTTTGTGATAACGGTTTTTGTTAATCGGGGGATTTGATTACAAAGAAAAAGTTTTCCCTTATAACTAAATTCAATTTTTACAAGAAGGATTGAAGAACCAAAAATAGGATATATATCAAAAATATAATAATCCTCTTGAACCATACCACAAATGGTTTCATGACCAGAATTAAATATAATAATAGAAATTGATAAATTGTTGTCCTTGAATGTGATAAATTAGCACATATCAAACGATGCTTTCCTTTCTTTCAAATAAAAGGGTGGGAAAAGGAGAGAAGATAATGGAATATACCATTAGCATGAAAAATATTCATTACATGTATGTTACTGGATTTATCATACTATTATTGTGATGGGACGTGAAGAAATTAATTTAAAGAAAAGAACATAAAAGAAAAGAAGGAATTGGGAAGAGAAATTTACCTCTTGAGACTTCCTCCATTGAGAACCTCTTTAGGGGAGAGGTTTTGTTATTTTGAGGTGTTTTAGAGCTTTTAGACATTGGGGAGGACCTTGGGGAGAGATTTGGGTAGAATAACAGAAATTCACAAGGCTTGAGAGATGTGAAGAAAAGTGGGAGTGAAGGGGTGTTTTTATAGGGGAGGAGAGGAGGGATTTCATAATATTATAACCATTAATTTATTATTTCTTCCCAAGAAAAGGAATTGTAAGTATTCCATGAAAAATAATAGTAATTTTATCTTGGATCTCAAACCATGTGGGATTACATCACCACAACATCATCTATGACTCAATTAATCCATTATTTAGCATTTATTTTGAATTATTAGATTCTACTATTCATAATAAATTCATGTATTTCAGAAAAATATGAAAAATTATCCCCAACTATTTTTCGACATGTAGAATCCAAAAATTAAGTCCATTTTTAAAAAATAACTTTCTATATATGATTATATAAATATTTAATAAAAAATTATAATTTATTATCAGAACCAGTTATAAAACATTCATTAACTTATTCTAAAATATAGGTATATCATAATTCCAACTTGAATATTATTTTTATACTACAATAGTTGAGGATACTGTTTATTAGGGTATATAAATATTCATAAGGGTATGTTTCTATTCATTAGGGTAGGTAACTGTTCACCAAAAATTATGTTTTCCTTATCAGACTCCAAATAACATACAGATGTCAACTGTGTATGCCGGATTTCCAAAATTCCAAACATAGAAGTGTCAATATTATGTTTAAAGGTCACTTATCACGTAGTAGTTCATTATGTAGTATTTTCATGTGGCGTTATGACATACTTATGAGAGGGTAATTTCCATTGAAAAACATTGGGTCATTACATTCTTCCCCCCTTATGAAATTTCACAATCAAAATTTCATTTTACATTATTAGCCAAAAAAATGTGTGGGTACTTTTCAATCATTGCTTTCTCTAGTTCCCATGTTTCCTCTTTGTACTTATAGTTTCTCCATAGTACCTTGACCAGATGAGTAGTCTTTTTGTGTAGAACTTCGTCTCTATGATCCAAGATCTTCACTTGCTACTCCTTGTAAGAGAGATCATCCTTCAATAGTACCACCTCTAAAGAGAGTACATTTTGTGGGACTGGTATGTACTTCCTTGAGAGGGATACATGAACGATATCATGTACTTTCGACATGGTAGGTGGACGTGCCAGTCGATAGGCTACAACTCCGAATCGATCAAGGATCTCGAAGGGGCCGATTCACCTGGGACTTAACATTCCATTCATCCCAAACATCATGACCTTCTTCCATGGGGATATGTATAGAAATACCATGCCTCCAACGTTAAATCATGGCCTCTTCGACGGTTATCCGTATAACTCTTCTGTCAAATTTGGGTAGCCTTGATATATTACTGAATAGTTTTCACCTTTTGCACCATTTCTTCAGCCATTTCTTGTCCTAGAAGCTTACATGAACTCACTTAATCCTAACACTCCAGTGTTCTACACCATTTCCCATAAAGGGCTTCATATGGTTCCATTCAGATGCTCGAGTGGAAAATATTTTTGTAGTGTAATTCAACCAGTGGAATATTTTGGTCCCATCCTCCATTGAATTCAATTTAACATTCTCTCCAAATGTCTTCCAATGACTGATTAGTTTGCTCAGATTGGCCATCAGTTTGAGGATGATAGGTCGTACTAAAGTTCAGTTCAGTGCTTAGAGCGTACTGGAGACTTTTCCAAAACTTCAATGTGAACCTCAGATCACGAACGGATACAATAGATCGTGGTAATCCATGAAACATTACCACTTCTTTGGTATAAATATGTGCAAGTTGATCTAATGAGATGTCCTATCGAACCATGATGAAGTGAGCTGTCTTCGTAAGACGATCGACAATAACCCATATAGAATTGTTTGTTGTAGATTTCATTGGAAGTCCAGTGACAAAGTCCATGGAAATGTTCTGCCACTTCTATACTGGGATAGGTAGTGGTTTCATAATCCCCTTATACTTTTGACTCTCATCCTTGACTTACTAACATATGAGTCACTTTGATGTATATTCGGGAATATCCCCTTTCATATTGTCCCACCAAAAGTTTTCTCTGAGATCTTGATACATCAATTTGCTCCATGGGTGGATAGATAAGGTCAAGCTTTGTGAATCAATCTATAACTCCATCTTTATATCTATATAAAATGGTACACATAATCATGTCCCAAATCTTATAAATCCTTCCGCAGAAATTTTGAAAATGGAGAATTTCCCATATTTAACATCATCCAACCTTTTTTGAATTTCTACATCCTTTCTTTTAGCATCCTTTTTTTCTACAAGAGGAATGGTCGAGAAAACATATGAGAAATGATTTATGATGTTCCTACCTCAATTATTTACATGTACATACTTTGCAAATCTAAGATGATCAGATCATTTTCAATTCTCATCATTGATAAATATGCATGATCCTTTCTACTTAGACCTTCGGTCACCTTGTTTGCCTAACCGGGATGGTAGTGGATTGAGAATTCATAATCCTTGATGAGCTATATCCACCTTCACTGGCGCATATTAAGCTCTTTACGTGTGAATATATATTTGAGACTATTGTGGTCAATATATATCTCACATTTTCCCCATAGAGATAATGCCTCCAGATTTTCAACGCAATGATTACAGCCGCTAACTCTAGATCAAGCGTACGATGGATTTTCTCATGAATTTTCAGTGTCCTTGAGGCATAGGCTCTAAATTTATCATTTTTCATTAGAACACAGCCTAAGCCTTTCTTTTAAGTATCACTATACACCACAAAGAGTTATCCACTTGAAGGGAGTGTGAGTACTAGAGTAGTGATATGCATCTTTTTCAACTCCTTGAAACAGTCTTCACATTCTTTTGTCTAGACAAATTTTACTCCCGTCCGTGTCAGCTTGGTCATTGGGTTTGACAATCATGAAAAGTTATTCACAAATCATCGATAATACCAAGCTAGACCCAAAAAGCTTCGAATCTCCATTATAGAAGTTGGCCTCAGCCACTCTTCAATTTCCTTTATCGTGGAAGGGTCTACAGATATCCCTTTCCTGGTGATAACATTCCCCAAGAATGATACTTAATATATCCAAAACTCACATTTAATATACTTTTCATACAATATATCCCTTCACGACGTCTTTAGCACGGTTTTCAAATTCTCCTAAAGTTCCTCCTTGCTCGTAGAGTATATAATAATATCATCAATAAATACCACCACAAATTTTTCAATGTAATCTCTAATGACTCTATTCATTTACTCAATGAAAATTTATAGAGAATTAGTGAGTCTAAAGGGAATCACTATGAACTCATAGTGTCCATACCTCATTTGAAAGGCAGTCTTGGGAATACCTAGCTTCTTCACCTTTAGTTGGAGATATCCCGACTTAAGGTCCACCTCAGAAGAATAACTAGACCCAAAAAGCTGATAGAATATTTCATCTTTCTGTGGGAGGGGATACAGGTTCTTTGTCATGATTTTATTGAGATCGAGATAATCAATGTAGAGGTGCACTAATCCATGCTTCTTCTTGAAGAAGAGGACTGTTTCACCCCACAATGAAGCACCCTGGCATATAAAACCATTCTCTGTATTCTCCTGTAACTGCTTCTTCAGCTCTTCCATCTCTACAGTGTCCATTCTTTATGGTGTCTTTGATATTGGAAATGATCCAGGGATAAGATCAACTGAGAACTGAAGCTCTCAGTTCGGGGGAAGACCAAGAAATTCTTCATGAAAAACATCATTTTAATCCCTCATAATGGTCGTGACTTCAAGAATGATTCTATCCTTTGTCCCAATCATTTTAGCTAGATATGAATTCTCAAAAAAAAGAAGTATCCAATCCTAAGAAGATGATTCTAAAGGATACACATATTCCTCCTTACACTTGTAAAGAATCCTTGGATGCTTTGGGAAGTGAAAAGTGATCTAACTTCCCAGAAAATTGATGTTGTCCTTGTACAATGATAGCCAATCCATTCCCTAGATAGCGTCGAACTTTTCTAATGGAAGTATGACGAGATGTGCTGGGAGGTTCAGTCCACTAACATTAACTAGGTAGGAGTTATAAACCATCAATGCAATACTTTCCCCATTCTCTATTCTCACAGATAACTTTTCCTCCAAATTTTTAGGTCGTTCTTGAATAGTTGTACTAAACTTTAAATATATGTAAGAATGTGTAGAACCAGTATAAAATTGTACATTCACTGTTCTTGAATGAATAACAAGCATACATGTGACCACATCATTTTCTGCCTCCACCTCAGCAGTATTGATAGCATAAGTCCTTCCATGTTACCTTAGAGGTTGTTTTTGATTGCCTCCAACAACCCTCAGCTTAGGGAAATTGTTCGCATGATTCTAAAGCTCCTTGAAGTTGTAACAATGCAGTACTGGCTAAGTCTGGATCTGCTCCTTCATTTATTCTTCCACATTAGAGGGATTTTTCATATCCCTTTGGCAGTTCATGTCCATATGACCAAACATTTTTCATTTGAAGCAATTATTGGTTCCCTTAAGACAATCACTAGGATGCTTCTTCCCACAATTTTTTCAAAGGGGTATGTGACGCTTCATTCCATCATGGGATTTATTTGATGAACTTCCTTGGTTTTTCTCCATTTTCCACTTCTTGTCACAGGGTCCATGAGACTGCTGAGAGTCTCCAATATCCATTTCCACCTTGAGGGAACAACCTAAAATCTCCTCATAACTGTCAAAGTCTCGAATCACCAACACTTTTTGAATAATCGGCTTTAGTCTGCTAAAGAAGTTATCAACCTTGCTTTCGGTGTTCATGACCAATCCCGCAGCCTGCCTTGAAATCCTTGTAATGTTTGATTTATATGCCTCGATGGTCTGATCTTCCTTCAGCATGAGTCTGAGGAACTCTCTTTCCATCTTGAGATGGAGGGTTCGAGGAAAATATTTATTGAAAATATCTTCTTGAATTCCTCCCAATCTATGGAATCAATTTCCAATTGTGACTTTGTATTCATGATCAGTGTCCACCACTGATCATCTTCACCATCAAAACCATAGACCACCATTACAACTTTCTCTTCTTATGAGCACTGGAGGATGGAGAAAATCATTTTAATGGAGTTAATCCATTGTTCTGCATGGAGGGGATTAGAAGACCCGCTAAACCTGGGAGGCATTTTCCGCATGAATGATTCTATGGAAACAATCTCTTTCCTTGGAGGAGGAGGTAATTCCGCATGATTCAAGTTATTATTCTTAACTTGAACCACCTAAGCAAGTACTATCATGATGTTTTGAGAAACTTCTACCATTATAACATGCATATCATTAGGGAAATTGTCAAATTGCCTATCACATTGGTTGTTGGAACATGTTCTTCTATTTCCCGCCATTAAAGAAGAAAAATAATGTACAATTAGAGGTCCTGAATACTTAGCTATTGAGCATAAAAATGAAACTTTGAACATAATAATATAAACCGATAAAGATAAAGTATATCCTAACATTTGATTACCTGGGATTATATCTAGGATATCCTTGACCTATTTCATAACTTATATTATTTTGGGCTACTTTTTTTTTCCTTAATAATGGTTTGTACTAAGATTGTGAATCTACCAAAGCATATCTTCCGGGAGTGTCATAACCAAGATTGCAACAATTCATGTTATCATGCACCAGTTCCCATTAGAGTCTATCTCAAAGCTATGTTTTTGGGTTTTACCCCTAGATACATTTGTGCCAGAGCTGCCTCTACTTGCTCATATCCAGATAGAGATGTATTTTCTTGATAAACCACTTACTCAATAATCACCAAAAATCAAGAATTTTTTCTTTATACTTAGTCTCGTCCTTATGGTTCTCACTAAGGTTCTCTATTCTTAATCTCCAAAAATAACATAACCATCATATTATACCAACTATAGTGACCTGATCCTTTTACATATAACATTTCATGGTTTTCAGCATAATTGATCATCATAGTACTAGCTAAGGATCGTTATGTCTAGTGTCTTTTAAGACTAGGTACAAATAACAAAAAACATGGGGCTAAAAACACTTATCTATTTAATCTCCATAAAGATATCCTAACATACATTGATCCCTTACATCTGTATAGTTTACCCAGGGGAACACATGATCAAAGTGATGATCTAAAAATCCCAGTAAGGGAATAAACATAAGGATACATCTCAAGCACATGAGTTAGGAGGCGTGACATAATAATATCCAAAGCATGAAACTTATAAAATCATTTTATATAAGCATGGGATCATATAAACATGGAATCATATAAATGTGGCAGAATCATAAAACACTTCTTTAGTATGGGTCCAGGCTAACCACCAATCCCGTTTCCCATTTTAGTATGGGTCAAGGCTAACTTCCAATCCCGTTTCACATCGCATCTCATGAGACTAAACTTTACCCAATGCATTGGAGCACTATCTGGGAAATCCCATCTCAAAATTTTCAAAAATATTCATGCCACATAAATATTCTTTCCACATAAATATTCTTTCCTCATGAGTAATCATGCATAATAAATTGTTCATAAGTATAAGGTTACTAATGGAGAGAATTGTGTACCACAATCATGACATAAAGCATAACCAAATAGTGTATCATGAAAGTGTCCATGAAAGAAAGGGATTAGAACATACATGGATGTTCATAAGGTAATATAGGCATATAAAATGGTAGGTGGTAACAAATAGAAGTGAAATCACATAAGATATGTATTTGAGATACATTAACATTAAAACATTTTTTTTGTGATTTTAAGGAAACAAATATAGACCTTTGAAAATAGTAAAGAAGACATTCATTTATATAAAACCAGAATTGAACCAATAAGGATTTCTGAATAAAAATACTGAATTTACAAAGACAATAGTGTCTTAATACAGAAGAGAGAGTGCACTTGAAATTGGGTAATAGTTCGGGAAGTTTCTTTATAACGAGTGTGCTTATTGAGAAGTATCGAGGAGAGATTCACATAAAAGAATATATATCCCTAAAAGAAAAAGTGAGATGGATAATGGAAAATGAATTTTGAGCATATTATAATAATGTTAATGTTCTACATAAAAAGAAAAGACAACTAAATTTTCGTAAAAAGAAAGATAGAGCAACCCGAAGAAATAAAGGATGTTCAGGTAAAATCCTTTATGGTTTATCGACATGGTTTCTAGTATAACTATGAGGTATTAATGAGAGAGATAAGGTGGTTATCATCACCTATAAAACATTAGTAAAGTATGTTTTTGTGAGGATATATACCGCATCACCTGGTATTACACAAAAAAGTAATATCATAGAGAATAATCTTGATTAAGATTGACAAGGAGAGGATCCCTTACATTAAATTTGTTGGTATTATCCACTTGTTATTAAATACCTGAATAAACAAATTTAGGCTTATTAATTAATATGTCCAAGAACTCTTCTATGTTAAATTTATTTATTATAACCCCTTTTAGTTCATTCAAATCCTTTTTGATTAGTTTAAAGGTTGAATTTCATTGTTCGGGCTCATTTGATTACTTGGCTTTAAAATATTGGTTCACTTATATTCAAGTTTGTATTATAAGTAAGATGAAAGTGGTTGTCCTGAATTGAATTTATATGCTTTATTTCACATCTAAGATATTACATGGTTTTAATTTTAATTGGGTCACTTAGAGGGAATTCTAATTATTATATATATAACCTTAGTAATAACCATTTTTGTAAAACGGTGGATTTGATTACAAAGAACATGTTTTTCTTTATACCATAATATCATTTGTACAAAAAGAATTACATAACCAAAAAAGGATAAATTAAATATATAATAATCTGGTTCAACCATAACAAAAATGTTTTCATTACCAGAATTAATGATAATAATAGAAATTGATAAACCATTGTCCTTGAATATGCTAAATTAGCTCATCTCAAACAGTGCTTTGATTTCTTTCAAAGAAAAGTGTGGGGAAAGGAGAGAAGATAATAAAATATACCATTAGCCTAGAAAAATTCTAGTACATATATGTTACTGGATTTATCATACTATTATGGTGATGGGATGTGAGGAAAGGAATTAAGAGAAAATAACCTAAAAGAAAATAAGGAATTGGGAAGAGGAATTTACATCTTGAGACTTCCTCCTTTGAGAACCTATTTAGGGGAAAGGTTTTGGTATTTTTGGAGTGTGAGAGATTTTGGACGTGGGGGGACCTTGGGGATATATTTGGGCAGAATAATGGAAAGGAAAAAAGGCTTGAGAGAAGTGACTCAAAGAGGGAGTGAAGGGGGGTTTTATAGTGGAGGAGTGGAGGGATTTCATAATATTATAACCATTAATTTTATTATTTCTTCAAAATAAATGGAATATTATGTATTCTATGACCAATAATAGTAATTGCATCATGTTATCCCAAACCAAGTGGGCTTACATCATCATAACATCATCAATGACTCAATTAATACATTATTTAGCATTTATTGTGAATTATCAGATTCTACTATTAATCAAAAATTTAAGTATTTCAGAAAAATATCAAAAATTCACCTTAACTATTTTTTGATGTATAGAATCCAAAAATAAATTATATATTTCCAAAAATAATTCTCTAAATATGAATATTTTAATCGTTAATTAAAATAATAATTTATTATCAAAACCAGTTTTAAAACATTCATTCACTTTTTCTCAAATATTGGTATATCGTACATAAAATACGAATATTATTTTTATACTAACATAGGTGGGGATACTATTCATTTGGGTATATAACTATTGATAAGGGTAGGTTACTATTCATTAGAGTAGGTTACTATTCATTAAAAATTATGTTTTTCTTATCGGACTCCAAATAACTTACTGATTTCAACCGTGTATGCCGGATTTTTGAAATTCCAAGCCCAGAAGTGTCAAACATATTTTTATAGGTCACATAGTACATAATAGATCATTATGTTGTATTTTCATGTGATTTTATGAAATAATTATGAGAAGGGAATTTTCATTGAAAAACATTGGGTCGTTACAATGAAATCCATTACCATCCCATCCGAAACTGTTATCATCATAGAGTTGTTCATCACCCTCATACTCAGCCTCAGATGGATGTTTATAATTTCCCTTAGACTCCCCCTCATTGCTCAAACGTCAATATTGGTTGCTGAGGTCAATACAGTATAGTGTTCTGCTCGAGTTGGTGACCTTTTTAGTATCCAGTGGCCTGCGTACACCATGTGTAGTCTTCTTCGACTCAGGTCTTTCCTTTGACATACTCTCTCCATTGAATGAGACATTCTTTTAGAGTTATTGCTACTGCAAGAACATAACACCATAACATAGGTGCATGTATTTTGACTCTTCACTGACCTATATATGGGGCCAACAGCTCCAAAAGCCCCAACAGACTTTCTGAAGCCTATGTAGGTGTAGTAAGTTGTTCCAGAATTGCTTCATCCATTCCACTGGCTTGGGATCCCCCTACAAAAGACATTTTTCTAGGAGGGCTTCCAAAATCACTCCACAGTCATTTGAATATTTACAATACAGTAGGTCCAAGAGGTAAGACGGTAGCTAGTTTTTGCATCCTTGCTCCACTCGATCACATATTATTCTCTACCTTACCATTCCATTGACCAGAACCTACACAACCATTCACAAACCATGCACTTGTTGTTTCATAAAGCTGACAATAATCAGCAGGAGAACCTCCTTGGTCACATTAACCCTAAGGCTCTAGATTATCTCCCTCCTGCATCACCCTTCAGCTGCATATCACAAAATTATTCTCTAGAATCTTGCATGAAGAAAAATATTCACACCATGATTAAAATATGATAGTCTATTTATATTTGAATTCTTCTCCCAAGGATAACCAAAAAGATTCAATGAATTCCTTCATGAAAACCACTTTCAAAATACCCTTTGGGGAATCTGGTGGCACAACGTGTGGGTCCTATTATCATTACATAGGAAACCCCCAACCATGTTTTTGAGAAACTGAAGGATAGAGGGATTTTTAAATAGATGTGTGATTTATATAAAACATACCTAAATCCCCATCTTTGAAGGGTCATGTTTCTTGTGAAAATCATATTTCCATTTGAATAGGAAGAATCAAGCACCATCACAAGAGTGAGTCACACTCGATCAAGCGATAATCAGATAGTCTTCAGAGGTGAAGCATATCATGATGTTTTTAGAGTTGAGAAGACCAACAGTGACTCGCTATTATAAACCCCATGATTCAAATATCTGGTGGTCAGTGGAGAACAGCGACATCCGACATCACTTGAATCGTTCAATCAAGGCCAGGTTTAGAAGATAGGATGACACAATAAATTCTAGGGTTGATATTGGTAGAATTTGGTTTCCTACGAGGCATTTAAGAACTTTCAAGATTACCAAAATCTGAGGAAAAGGTGGTCAATAGTCTGGGTTTGAGAAGGGGATGAAGGGAAGAGTTCAATCCCCATGGAGATGTAAGAGAGGACCCTACCCCTCTAAGGGGGTAGGGGTTGAAGCGATGCTCATCGCCTCCTAGATCATGGACCTAGTAGTTGTAAAAGAGACGTCCCCAAATCCTTTCATGCTTATTGATAAGGGGATCTATGTTTCTTTGAAAATCATAGATAAATTACCCTGAGGTTTGAAATTATTATTTTAACTTCAATATTACCTAATATGTATAGATTAAACTTTATTCACTTAGCATGGTTGGGTAAGTTGAAGACCTAGAGAGAATAAAGGTATCTATTAAGGATTATTCATTATGTGGAATTAATTATCTAATAATAATTAAAAATTATAAGAAAATATGCATGAGAATTTTTTTTCCCATGTTATACTAATTATAATATGGATATATAAGATGTATCTAACATCAAATTAATAAATTTTAGGTTATTCTCCCATGGTTTCTTATTTTCCACATTAATTGCTTGAGTCAAGGGACTCCCGATGATAGAGAACATTTATTTGGAAAATAACTAATTTTTTAGGATGTATATTTTTTGGAATTAATGGTGTCCATTTATAAATATCCTAATGGCCATGATGGGTTCTCCATGAATTAGAATAATGCCTAAGTTATATTTTTGGTTTTGTAAAGAACATATAGTTTTTTTACTCAGTATGAGAAATAGTCATAGTGTAATTGGATTACATGACATGTATGTTTTGAAAATAATGATTCCATGATACTGATACTAAACATGAATGGAGTATATGTAGTGTAAATGTCACAAACCATGTAATTTTATGTAATCATTTTTTATTAAAAAGGTGATGGTGTTTTTAGTGTACTTTAATCCCATGTATTGCATGATGTGTAAAGTCAATATATGAAATGCACCGATTCAGAGGCCATATTTTATGGTGTTGAAATCATTTACTTTTCCTTAATTCTTTTTTACAAATCCTTTCAATAAACTTATGGATCCTATCAAGTTATTTTTGATGTATCCATTTGATCTTGATTGATTTATTACATGTTGGATCATTCAATCTGTTATGTTGCATATCTACAGGTAAGTGATCTATTATTATTCTTCATTTCCATTTATTTTGGTATCACATTGGTGTTTTGATATAAGTTTCTTTAACCCATGGTAATGTGTATTTTGGATTATCTATAGATCCAATATTTGATCTCATTCTGTTTGTCATTTCCTTGTTGGTTGTGGTGAAGTATGTGTTTGTTCTTAAGGTATGTGTTGATTACTCTTCTCCACTAACACTTTTATTGAATTTGATCATTTATCAGGAGTGTATAATGATTATAGGGCCTCTTTTTTAATTATTGTTGGTTTTACCTTTATGGTGTAATCCTTTATGAGAATGTGAAAACTACTTTTTGAGGTTGGTGGTTCCCTCTATAGCCTGTGTTAGTGGACTGAGTTGCTCATTTTTTTAAAATATTAATTTATTTAATTACATGGAATGATATTAATTTTTTTTTTCAGTGTATGTAAATGGGTTTTTATAAAATATTGATTCCCCTAGTTTTGGGTAAATAGGAAATTATTTTCAATGTATTGTGAAATTGTTTTGTGAAATCGTTTTCCAAGAATAAATTTAGTGAAATGGTATGACGAACTGATTTTGATATAATATAACAAGGTAATCCTTGAGTACATAGTTAGAATATATAATAAAAGTTATCATCCACTATCAATAGATTTCCTCATGACAAATTCTTCTTCTCAGTATGCCTATTGTTCATGAAACTTGTTAGACCTGTAGAGAGGTTCCCATGTGGGGATATTCATATTATCATAAGAAAAGATATAAATGTTCACTGGATTTATATGTACATGAATATCTATGTTAGGAATGAGTGATCAAGAAATATTGACCTAGTGTGATCTCTGATGTGATGATACATGTGTTTATCTTTTGGGAATTTTTTATTTTGTTTTAGAACCATGGATTTGATATGACATGTAATACATGAATTTTTTTATTTGGGTATATATGATAATATATATGGATTTAAAATAATTTGAATCTAATTTATCAAAATTATATTCAAATTTTGATAAAGTGAAAATTAAATATTTTCTCCACACTTTATATATAAAAACTAGGAAACTATTATCATGCCTTCATTTATTTGAAGGTGAGAATGTCTTGATCAATTCTCATAACATTGAAATAGAAACACTAGGTATGAACTTACTTATCATGTTGTCTAACACCTCTATAAACCTTAAGTATTTCAATGACCATTTTATATATTTATATAATGATAAAAAATCCATTATTTTGATGCGGTGAGGTTGTCTACCAGCTGAGTTGGGTAGCTGGTTGTGTGATAGTGGGAGTCTACACATTCTATCACATGAAATTTTTGTTTTTCATACTTTTATAGTACATTAGGGTTATAATTGTAGTTAGATATGTTTTATAATATTTATGTTTTTGGTTTTTACTATTTGTTTTTAGTTAATTGATATATCTATATTTTCCTATGTTTTATCTTTTTTACATATGTTCCATGTTTTTTCTCAAATTTAGGGGGAACCATTATCCCTTGTTGTTTTATGATGCCTATGTGCATCTCACTAGCCTATGGGGGTCAGGAGTGAACATTGAGTATATGACGAGTAAATTTAGGCACGATTTTGTGGGGGAATTCAGGTTAGATTGTAATAGTTTTGAATCAAAGGTTGCATATCTTCAAGAGTCCGTATCATGGGATTTAAATTAGGGTATAGATAAGATTTTTCTTAATTTAGAGGTACATTTTGGTGAGTTCATTGCCAAATATTTCCATCATGACACTCATGTTACCACGATATATTGGGATAATTGTCAAATATTTTAATTTCATTATGTTAATCTTAGTTTTTTGTCATGGTTATTTTGGTTTCAATATATACTTTTCTATTTTTTGTCATCTCTTTTACTTTGGTGTTCAATAGTACGCAAATAAGATGTGTTCTCTGAGTTCTTATAATGAGTGTACCTAATGATCCCTAGGGTAATAATTTAATGGATTAGAACGTTATCAAGGATATCGTGGGGGTATTTCATGTTGTTGACCAGAATGTGCCACAGGTTCACTACATTATCATTTAGTTACAACCATGAGTTGTGGGAGAAATAGATCTATAATGGGTGTTCATTCATTAGAAAACCCCATCCATTAAAGGTATCAATGAACCATCAAATTGGATGAATGGATTTTAAATATCAATAACATATGTCACATCATTGATACAACTAAGGGTATTTAATAAAATGGAACAATGTTAATACTTGAGGGTCCTAACAAGCATTGGAAGGATTAATTTTTATAGGAATATAAGCACATTGGAATGGATTATAAGAGTCTCAAAACTCTAATTTTCAAGTAGATTTATCCAGAGTGACAAATAATATTGATGTATCTATAGTTTATCTATTTATCTAGAGAATGAATTTGATGTCCTCGTACACAAATCTGTTGGTCAACCTGGTTCATTTCCCACCAGAGGCTATGAATAATGGACATCCCAAATCTCAAAAGTACATGTTGTGCTTGTGATGGGATATGGGATCGCATGTATTAATATTGAAACATTCAAACTATGTAGAGAAAGTGAAAATTGATATAACATGGTAACTTAATATCATAGTAAAAGATGGATATTATAACCCTTCTTTTCCACCTAGTGGAAGTTTTAGTGGAGTGTTAGGGAAAAATAGATTGTTGAAATATCACTATAATATTTTCATTGGTATCTCTAAGAAGCATGACTTCACATCACCTATAATTGTAGCTATCTGTGTTTTTATAAATTTATTTTACTGTGGAATTATTAGAGACACATAAAGTTATTTTAATTCATCTATAATGATGTGTAATAGTAATGGATGTTATGGTCATCTGAATAGTTTTAATTAGGTTATACATACACCTTGATATTGTTAGGAATCATCGATTCCTATGTTAACTATGGGGAATTTAGATTCATAAAATACCATAAGGATATAGCCACATTCATCAAGAGTTAATCACCATCATATAGTATATTTGTTTCTTGTGGATGTAGATGCAGCTCCATCGATAGTGAGAGGTACAATATTTATTTCATCTTTAGTAGTGGAGACATTCTATGATATTGGTGATTCTAAATAAATTATATATTTACATTTTTTGGATATCATTAACCTTCCAATATAACTAAATACATTTGTTATAAAGTAAGTGATACCAGTTGGGTGTAGTAAAGATATGGTTTTTTGGTGTCCTTATGCGCTATTTATAGTTGATGCAGAGTTCATCTAGGATTTTTGTATTCTTGATTTGGATATTTTTAATGAAATCATCTGGATAGATGTGATTTTTTGTCTTTATGAAATTTTTGATACATATCATTGGAATATATCATTTTGTATTGCTGATGGAATCACTTGGGTTATATAGGGAGAGTGGGATCTAAGGTCCATTTGTGTAGGATATTCTATCTCTAAGAGAAAAAGTTTGATTCATTCTATAGCAGTTATTTTGAATGATGCATCTAATAATATTAATATTCCCACAATTTTATGGAATTTTCCTTAAGTTTTCTTAGAATATATCTCGTAAATTATTCTAGAGAGGAATGTATAGATTAAAATTGACCTAGTTCTAAGTACACAACTAATATCAACACCTTCTTATCATATTGAACTGGTGGAACTAAATGATCTCAATATTTTATTGGATGTCCTGGTAGAAAATTATTTATTTCACCCTAGTCTTTCACCTTTGGCAGCACCAATTTTCATCTCCATGATGGAAGATGGTTCACTTTGATTGTTTGTATAATATCTAAAGGTGAAATTGGTAAATGTTATGAAAAAGTATAATTTTCATAATATTGATGATTTCATTGACTGGTAAAATGGTGGAAATGTGGTTTTAAAATAATGATAATTAGTTAGGCTATCATCTTCTCAAAGTTCAACAGTGTGATATATAAAAGTTGACATTTAGAAGAATTCATGGGATTAAAAAAGATCTTGTGATGTTGTTTGTTCTGAATAATTATCCTATGGTTTTTATATCCCTAATGAATCAAATATCCCATCAATATATCTATACATTTTTGGTGGATTTCAGGAATGATATTTTTTTATATTCATGATCTAATAACATACATGTGAACTATCAAGGTTTGGTTTTGTAAATCCTAAGAAGTAACCAATTGAATGGAATGCTTTAGAAATGAAAATTAAGGATTCAAGAAGTGTTGTACTTATAGAACATTATTTCTTAACAAGGATTATTTTTTTTTATTTTAGTAGTTAATGATTTTATTATCCTAGGAATATCTATTGAATGCCTTTGAGATTTGGAGCTTACATGGTCTTTCTGGATATTATATAAGGTTCATCAAAAATTCCTCAAAGTTTGCATAACCATTGAAATTCCTTTTATAGAAAGGGGTTAAATTATTATATGATACATTCTGTAAATCATCATTGGATGAAATGAAATAAATTATTACATCGTATCATATTCTAATCATATCCAAACATAGTAAGGGATATGTTATTTCATGTGATGCATCTTGTGCTAGCTTGGTATTTGTGAACATACAAGATTATCATGTAGTATCTTATGAAACTCATTATCTTATAATGGATGATAATAATTACTCTCATGATTTACTTATTTTTATAGTTATAAATGTTATTATGTTTTAGCGGCACTAACTTGTTTTTGGAAAGGTTTATAGTATTTTATTGTCATAAGTGTTTGAGGTGTACATTTTATTAGAAATACATGAATCTCAGATTGAGATGGTTGGTGAAATAGTTCCATAATTTTGAATTTATCACCACCTACACCATGGGGATTTGTAAAGTAATTGGATACACTTAAATTAGGAAATTTATATCATAATATATATTCTATTTAAAAGAATAGTAGAACCTTATATGGATTTTTTCTCAATTGTATCTGGATTCCCAATAGGACGATTTAGGATTGGTTATAAATAGTGTTCAGTGATCATCATACCTCCAAGAGTATATTATACCGTGTATGTAGTAATATGTTGATTTCAGAGGAGTTCAGGGAACCATACATTGTGGGGAAACTATTTCAGGTTGGTTATCTCTTCATATGCCTTTCTCAATTTTTTGAAATTGTTTTTCATCCCAACATATATGAAGAGATTATTCTCATTTAATGGCCATTTCTAATCACGGTGTAATCATGTGGTAACATTGAGGATGTCTTATAAAATCTGAAGGATATTCTTAGTGCTGGGAATAAAGACTGACAATGCTAATTATTTGTCCCACCCTTGCATCATCCAAGAGATACAGGAAGAGCATTTGAAACCATCTGAGTTTCTAGAAATTTTTTTGGATGCAATTTGGAATTAGTAATAAGTATCATTTGTGTTTTTTTAGATTACCATTGACACCTCGGGGGAGTCATACTATATGGGTGGGGATTGATCAGTTGAAAAAATTATCTCATTTTGTTCTAATCATGGAAACCACTAAATTTTTAATATTTGAGTTAGATATATGTGTAGTAATTTGTGAGGTTATATGGGTTTCTTTATTCCATTATGACTGATAGGTATCCTATGTTTTCAAATAGGTTCTGGATAATTATCTAAGAGGTTGTCTAGGTTTTGGTTGATCAGGGGATAGTCACCTCAGACTGGTTGAGTTTTCTTATAACAACAGTTATCTGTCTCCAATCTGAATAGATCTATTCAATGATTTTTATGGTTTCCCAATAATATAACCTATTTTTTGGGAAGTGTATGGTGTAGATATCTTTTTTGATGGTGTCATCTTTAGTAGGATTCCAAAATGATTCATGATATTCACTAGTGTCTTATTTCAGTGAAGTGTTAGTAGATGTTTTTAAAAGATAAATGGCATTATCCTTTGGAATTTACCATTGGTGAATGGGGATTCATAGATGATTACCATTAAATCAGTCACTGTCAACTTGAAAAACAATTATGGTTGCCTCTGAGATAATTTTTTTACCATTTTTTTTCATTCAGAATCTCATTAATTCTTTTTATTAGTAGTAATTGTTGACTCTTTTAACATACATTCATGTTGGTTTCCATCTATCATAGGTCAAGATATATCATAATGTTCACTCTCACATTATTATTTGGAAATATATTGAGATAGATCTAGATGAATCCATTTTTAGTGTAGCTATTTGATATCATATTCTCTCAAGTGAAAGTCATTCATGGGAATTATATTCCCTGAGTCTGATTTTTATGGCATAAAAGATTAGATTATGATGAGACGTTGGAGCATGATCCATTGATGAAGGAGAAGTAGCCTCACTTATTTACCTAACTTCATTCATCCACATGAATTCATGGAGATGTGAATTATTATGCAGGGGAGATTGTAAAATACTATACAAAGAATTAAGGTAATTCTACTATCGTTTTATTTTTTTATCATTTAATTTGGAGTGTTTTGGGACTCTAAGATGGAGAACTTTTTATGAGGAAAATGCATTAATGTTAAATTAAGTATGTTTGATTGAATTAGGGTAGTCTAGGAAAAAAATTTATGGACATGTGGGGTTCCATCCAGGTTTGTATAATGTCCAAGTAGTTTGGTGTTTTTTGTAATGAACCTCTTATGTTTGAAGTCTATAAGAGAAATACACAACCTATAATTGGAGTAACCAATTTTTAAGATATCTAAGGATGATGTTGGGAACCTAGAGAATAGTGTGAATGGAACAAATTCCATGAAATATTAAATTTATTGTTTTGATTAAATGTGAATTGGGATTTTTGGAACACCTGATCCC
The DNA here is from genome assembly GCA_963277665.1 of Viscum album. NCBI lineage: Eukaryota > Viridiplantae > Streptophyta > Magnoliopsida > Santalales > Viscaceae > Viscum > Viscum album. Next base: position 67,518,010 of record OY728126.1, read on the forward strand.
CCTATAATGAAAGACATTTAAAGGTTTTACATGCCATGTACCTATTGGGAGTCCACCATTTAGGGCACTACAATTAATAATTTTTATTTCTATCTTCCATATCCATCTTTTCTATTAACATAAGGTTAAATCATTGAATATTATCAGAGTATCCATTTGATACAATTATATCCATTCGGTGTTAGATCGGCAAGGTTGTTTTGTTTCCTATCTCTAGAAAAGAGATCATTTCTTCTCGTTCATTTCCTTTGATCCTGGAAGCACCATATTTTCACTATTAGATGTGTTCCCCTATGGAGCTGTTTCTTCTTGATCCTCAATTGATACATTCTATAATCTTGTTCCATAGGTTGTTTCATTGTTGGTTGTGGTGTGGTAGGTGTGTGTTCTTGAGGTATGTGTTGTTTTTTCTTCTATGTCAATCCTTTTGTCAAATTGTATCAATATCTAGAATTTTATATTTTTTCTAGAACCTCTGTTGTTTTTTTGGTTTTTTTAACTATTTTGGATTCAATTATAGGCACATTAAACCCATAATTTTAGGTAGGTGGTTCTACCTCTAACTTTTATTAGTGAACAACATTCCTCATATTTTTTATAAAATAATTTATTAAATGAAATGACACGATATGAATGATTTATTTATGCGAGGAAATGAATTTTTATGATATATTATTTTCCCCTATTCTCGGAAAATTGTAAAGGATTTACAAATCATTGTAAAATGGATTTCAATACATCAAATGATGGAAATTGATTGATGAATTAATTTTGAAAATTGAGAACATGTGAAGTCATAGGTACTTATGTGGAAGGTATAGTAAGTATCATCTATTTTCAGTGGGGTTTTCTCAAGGGTCATTACTCTACTCCCAAGGACTATTTTTCTATGGACTTTACATACCCTTGGGGATGTTCACTCACTTGGTTGTTCCTATACTCACTAGGATCAATTCATATGTCTAGTAGATTTATGTGTACATGATATTCTATGTTAGGCATTCATTTCCAAGCTATCTGGACATTGTGTGATCTCTAAAGTGATGTTACATGATCTTATTATTTTGTATTGTACTATTGTTTTACTTCCATGGATTCAATATGATATGTGTTTATTTATTTGGCATAATTTGATAGGATATATCTGTTCAGATATATGGATTTTAAATTCATTTAAACTAATTTAACTACATTATATGGAATTGTTGGAAAATGGTAGATTAAACTGTTTCATTATTTTTCATATAAAATATTGTTAAACTATTATCCTGACTTTTTTAAAAAATATAACTCTCATGGATCATTATTAAGATACATTAAAAAGAACAAATGGGTGTTACCCAACTTAGACTATCAGCACATATACAATGTTCCCCTTTTGTGGTTCAATGACATTTTTATGTCTTTCAATATAGGGAATGTCCAGGATCTATAGTGAGGTGGTGAGGTTTCCTATTTGGTGAGTTGGGTAGCCAGTTGATAGATGGTTGGAGTCTATCCACACTATCACATGGATTAGTTAGTTTTCTAATTTTGTAAGCATGTTTTTATAAGACATGTTTGTAGTGATTTTTTCAACTAATAATTTTTTTTGGTTTTTACTGTGTGTTTTCAGTAATGTAATTTATCAATTATTTTAATTTTATATATATAGTAAATATGTTCTATGTTGTTACTTCATGTTGAATGAAATAATTACATCTATTTTTTGATTGATTCTAGGGTGATTTTTGCTATCCTCTGGGTATCCCAATCTCCTTTCGGTTATGTGAGAGATCTATTTGGGTACTAGTTTGAGAGAGTATTCGATTCAGTACGTTATAATGTATTTGGATCATCATATCTCATCTTATTTATTAACAACTTCGGATGGTAAAACATCAATGTGGAAGATTAAAATTCTGATTGAAAATTCTAATAATATTTTTTAATATCTAGACTGAATATTTAAAAACATAGGGAGCTATTTATAAGGAAGATAAATTATTACATTAGATTATATTTACTAGGATATTGTAAAGGGGATTGAAAAACACCATGTAGAGTTTATGACATTAATCATTATTATATACAAAATTTATTATATTTAGAATGGCATATTATACCAAATTCTTACATTAAAAAAGTAGTAAAGATAAAATATTTAAAATTTTAGGAAAAATTAATGGAGCTTGTAATTTTAATACCAATAATGTGTAAAAATATAGTAATATGAATTTTTGGAATAAAAATGTGTATTTCACGTTCAATTGAATATAAATAATAGAATTTTATTATTATATCATTTTTCATTTGTGTTATGAGATGTTACATTTATCAAATAGATGATATGGATAAATTTAGATGGTAAACATGGTTTATAATTCCAAAAAATATATAGCATGATTGAAAATTAGTAAATGATAAAAATATTTTATCTGGGATAATTATCGTATATATTTATTAAAATATGGAAAACGAGATTTCACCACCCATCATTGGATTATTTTAAATAATTATGTCTAATTTTCATTACTAATTTCTAAACACCTATAATACTATATGATATATGGTGGTTAATATCGTATTTTTCAAATATTCTATGTAATGTAAATAATTATTATTTTCTAACCTTGAAATGATTTTTCTATATTATGGTGGCTCTATAAAAACAATATTGTTTCAAAGAGATATGTGGGAGTATGTTTTTTTTAATTTGATGATTTCAACAGTTAAAAAAATAAAACATTATACATTTCCACCTTTGTAACACCCATTGATTTCAACCTATATTATTTCTTCAAAGTAATTCAATAACTTACAATACAAGCAACACCAAGTTCAAGCGCACCACAACTTACCAAACTAGTCGTTCAAAAGCAGTTATGAATAGTAATAACAAAATTTTGAACTTTATATTATCGTTATAATTTTAGAATCCATATTATGTGTTTCTGATACATAATGTAAGAACAAATACATTTTTTCAGATAAAAGAATTATTTTTCAAAAAAATTTAATTTTGCCTCCTTTTAATGGAGAACACTTTTTAAATACAATATATGAAACTTTTATATATTAAAATCTACAAAGTAAACTTCTTCATTAGAATCTAGACATAATAATTTAGTATCAACAAATTTTTTCTGATTTTCTGATAACTTTCACATTTGGGTGAATAGTGAAAATACTATATTTTAACTGAAAACAACTATTTTTAATCAAAATAATTTATAATGTTGAATTATAAATTTTAATGTTTTGTATGTATAATTATATTATAGCTTTACCCTTTAATCCAATGTTGGTCTTTGAAATTAATTTCTCTTTGAAATTATACATAAACAAGTTTCAATCTTTTGATAGTTACTGTTCCTTAAAAACACACTATTTGTTTTGACAATGAGAATTTAATTTTATATTAATAAATGTAACTTATATTTTTTGAATTTGGTAAAATAGACTTCATTTTTTGATTTGGAATATCGAAATTATCCTAGGGTGAACTTTTAGTATTTTTCTGAAAACGTTCAATTTTTGATGAATAATGAAAAAATACTGTTATCTTTTAAAAAAAATTATTTAAAAAATTATTTGATTTATTTGATTTTATTTTATGTCAAAATAGAAACATAATAAATATATATGTTCATTTTAATTCATTAAAGTCAATTTATAATAATTTTAGATATATAAAACTTTTATCGAACTTTTACCGTCTTTTACCCACCTCCTAGGAGCATTTGCAAATTTACATAAAACATAATTCTACATTTTATGTGAGTTGAATTTCAAAAATCTAAAATACATGGTTAATATGAAGGAGTAAAATGTGGTTTAATAAGATAAAAGTAACTTTTGGTGAACAGTACTTTTTTACTTTTATTTACCACGGTTAAAAGTAAATAGGTTAATTAAGGGTAAAAAGTGATATTAATATTATCATAACACATGTCCTAATTGTATTGTACAAGTGTTTCTCGACCAAAAATAACTATTGGAATAAAATATTATAAATTTGGTCCACTTTGATTAGATTAGGACATTTATTATTATTTAATTTAAAGAAGAGTTAAAAGAGTTAAAATTAATGTTTAATAACTAAAATATTTTTAATATAGGTTTATACATAAGATAAATTCGATTATAAATATTAATTAGAAAGATAAAAATATTTCATACGTAATGGTATTTTATTTATTATTTTTATACTCTAAATAATTTAATTTATTTATGATACAATGATGATCTAGTAATTATAGTATTAATGGATGATTAAGATAATTGATATTATAAATACCCAAATAAATGTAATTTGAGACTTTTTATTAATTCCAATAATTTTCTAGGATAATATGAAATATTATTATTTGTTATATTAATTTTATCGGAATTAATAATGCTGTTGTGAATTTATCAATAATAAAATACCCAATAGTGTCAAAATTGACATAAAAAAGGTTTTAAAATATATATTGTATTTTTAATTGATATTATATTCCTAGAAATCTAAGGTTCGGTCAAAAGACTTATATAATTATATTTGTATCGTTAATGGACCACTTTTTGGTCTATTGGAAGTTTATAGTATCTTTATTAGCCATATAATTAAAAAAATACAAAGAGACATGGTAAATGTCAAACTAATTAACTAAGAGATAAAACTAAATGATGAGTTTAATAAGGTGATCCAAACCTATCTAAAACCTATTGGTTTAGTGGGTTTCAACCCATACCCAACTTAACCTAGAAATAAATCAATTTTACGCCATTGTAAACTGAATATTAATTTATTATAAAAAAATATTTTATGTTTTTTTCCTAAGGTCCCCTCACCCCTCTTATAAAAGGTACTCCCCCTTCTCTCTAATTCAGAAATTAAAATCCTATTTTCTCAGCTAAACCCTACCATATATTATCTCAACATCCATCGCCTCATCCTAGAGGCCTTATTTTGATATGAAAGCCAACCGAAGGGTCCCTTTTGATCAAATCAAAAGGAAGAACCCAATGAAGAGGTAATGTTTTCACCACCCTCTTTCAAGTTCCTTTTATCTTCCTCTTCTATGTTTATTGATATTTCCATTATAAAATAATTACTCTAGTATCTTATATATAATTTGATTTTATTATAAATATGGTACAACCATATTTAGTATTCTATCCATCCTTTGAATGATATGTCACCATACGTTCGTACGTACGGCTTACCGTCTCCACGTCGTGGTGTAATTGATATTCAGAACATTATTATTTGGATGGGTTTTATAATGATGTGTAATTGAAGTAAATAATAAGTATAACATTATAATGATTCTATATATATGATATACCATCCAATTATATATTATTTTAATAGAAAATTAATGTTATTGTCGCACGTGCGTATGCACGGACTACCGACTCCACGAACGCGATGAGATTCATTCCCCATCGTATCCATTCAAGTCTAATTATAATTTTATTTTTAAAAGTAATGTTTAAAAACTTTATATCATTCTAGAAATTAATCTGATACAACCTATCCATAACAATCATGGCTTACATAATAAAGCATATAAAGGAAAACGAATCAGTTAGCACCCGAAACAACGATAATACTAAGATATTATTAACAAAGAAATTTTAAAATATCATATATGATATCATATTTATGTATATGATTATTGTATAATTTAATAATAATTATTCATCTATTACATAGGAGGTTAACCTACCCTTGACCAAGGAAAACTAAAAGGTGAGGGGTTTTCATCTCACTCCTTATTCCCATGAGATTCGTGTGATATTGACACTGTTACCTTTTGTGTGGTGTATGTACTGCCCATAATTGTAATATATGTTTAATAGACTTTAGTTTATGTGTATTTACAAATTCATTGTATGACATATGTTTTACTGGTGTATGTTTCACAAGTTACCAAATTGGTAATGGTTAATTCCACAATCTCTTTATTAATCGAGGTTGATTTTACGTAAGTATCTAATGGGAAATTTTATTTTCCATATACATGATTCATGAAAGATTTTTCAAAGTGATTATTGTAAGGCACATTCTCTTATAAAAACATCATTTCAAATGTTTTAAATTTCTATTCTTCTAAATTTTTATCATTAATGTCCATGTATTCAAAATGGTTTTAATGGTTTATTTATAAGGAAATGAATGTTTTTAAAATTTTAATTACTTTCAAAAGTTTCAAAGTGGTATGGGAAACTTTTATTCAAAAAAATATTTAAATGTATTCCTTTCTAAATTGTGTAAATTTTAAATGTTTTCATGAAAAAGTGAAATTTCTCTCAAAGAGTTTTACAAATCATTTGCATCAATTTCAACATCCTTTAATGGATTTTTAACTTGTTTGAAGATGATTTATTATGATACAAATCTTCCATATTGTATTGCAGGTTTTATTATATGTTTTAATATGGATGTATTATTTTTATACCATTCATGGTTTCGGGATAAAGTATTGACATTTTGTATACAAGTTTTAATACAAATGTTTATGTTATGTTTAATCCTTTTCATATGAGAAATGCATTGGACATAGTAAGTGACGGGTGGAGCTCACTATAGCTCCTCGACACATCGGTATGTTTCATTAGATAAACTAGTGTCTTGGTATAAGGCCATGAAAAAACTTTTATTTATAGTCTTGGAATGAGGCCTTCACTATGTGGTAATGATGTCTGGTATTAGGCATTCCCTCATTGTGAAATTAGTTATTACATGTGATTATTCGACTACTAGAATATCCATGTGCATGTTTATATGGTAATGTTTCATTTATTTTTACCATATTATGTTCAAGTTTATGATTAAAAGGATTTTATTTATTACACATCTTTCCTTAAAATTTTATAGCTTCCACTAAAATATTTTCCCTTACTGAGCATCTGAGCTCACCCCTTTATTATGTTTTATATTCTCAGGATGTGAATAAGTGTATTATGATTGACATTTAGGGATAAAATGGGGGGATATTAAGACAAGATTTTGTTGTAGTATTACTCACTTTATGATTTAATTTAAGACATATGAATGTATCTTGTGTTTCCAAGGCTACTAAAATAATCTGTCTTTCGAGACCTGATATTTTGTGATCATGAAAATAATATGTAATAATTTACCGACTCTGGATAACTGGGGTTGGGGCATTACAGTTGGTATTGGAGGAAGTTTATTACAAACCATGGAAGCTATATTTATATAATCTCTGATTAGAGCACATAGCCCTATGATCAACTTTGATGATTAGTATAGATGAACTTCCTAGAATTTTGGTATTGTAGAGAATTAGTGAGTTTTTCGAGGAATACATCCCTGTCTGGATACAAGTCGGTAGAGGCGGATTTGGTACAAATGTAACTAGGGGGAAATCCAAATACACTGCTTAGAGCTAGACTCAAATGGTAACTGGTGAATGAAAATGGGCCTTGATGCACTCTTGGTTACGACTCTCTAATGGGATATGCATAGGATAATTTTCATTTTCATTACAAACCATTGTGAAGTGTTTATGAGTATATACCTCCGCAAAGAAAACATTTTTGTGATTATAGATTATATTCATAAACTGTTCAATTTATGTTAGTTATTTTACATGTTTGGAATTATGAATTACAATTCATAAACTGACCTATTGTATGCCATTTTTTAGGAATGGTGACCAGTATATGGAATGAGAAATCTAGCAATACATATGATCCAAAGAGTAAAAATGATCATATCATTCATGGTAATAAGCCAAAATTTAGAAGGGAAATAGTCTCCCATGTATTCTCAACATATGAAAAAATAATATCTTGTGTTAATAAGATAAGTAAAGAATTCCATGAATCTTGTGTCTTTGAAGGGAATCCAGAGAAGAAAAGGATGGTAGAAAGAAATATGGATAATGGAAAGAAGGATTTTCCAATATGTGATAAATTTGGAATGAATCACCTTCGTAAATGCTTGAAGGGAATGTGAGTTTTTTATAAGTGCGAAGAAAAATGACACCATGTACATGATTTATAGGGTAAGAAAAAGTTTTCAAATTTAAAATTCTTTATCTATAAGGGGTTGACACACTACGCGAATCAATATCCCATTCATAAAAGTACAACAATATTGATGTTATTGGATAATAATCAAGTTATGATACTACCTCAGATGAAGAGGAATGACTAGTGTTCTTATGTTGTTGTCATAGAATTATTTCATTTTAGTGTTGTATCAATATTATACTGGTTATATAATTTATGGGGATAAATAACGATTTTACTGGAGTACTATTTCATTGGGGATTTGAAATTATATGGTCATGATACGATGTTAGTAATTTTAGAAAAATAGATGGTTTATTTTGGTAATTCAGGATGTCACGGTGTTGTAAAAGAATACACGATGAACACATGTAATTACCTGGAAAAAAGTATCATCGTTATATTTAACTTCCTTAAACAAATTGGAATGAGTGTTTGGATATAAGTATTCTGGATAATTCTAAAGGTTGAAATGAATTAAGTTTGAAATTGGATACTATTGTTAAGCTTATTTTTGGATTTCCATAAAAAAGACAACCTGGAGGTCAGGCGGCAACTTGTCACGCCGGGCAAGGCCGCGAGACTTGAACTTGCTACCGAAGGGAGGCAAGGGTGTATCACCTATCATTAACCCACGTGATGTCTTGGATTGAATAATGTAGTTTTTTAAAGGGTATGACATGTGAATTATAAATTCATTATTTTTGGAACACTATAAGATTAGGATAAATAGAATATATATATATATATATATATTTAAATATATTTGAAATCTTTTAGAGTGAAAGATGAGTTTATGGTAGGAATTTGTTGAAGGATGAAACTCTACTTGTCAAGTAGACACAAACACACACACACACACACACACACATATATATATATATATATTTTCCCTCTTATTTTATGGATAAATTAATTATTAAACTTTAGGGAAAGGATATAAAAACCAAAAATGTGTTATCCTAATACCTTACGTTTTGTTGAACTGAGGGTATTATAAATCATCATAGATTGGTGGATTTGAAACCCAAATTTATAAAACTGTTTTTGATTGATAACACCAATCACTCCCTATAAATATTTATGTTTTTCCTCCAATTATGGGTCTCTAATTTCCACCACTGTTCTCCTAATCAAAATTATAATTTTGTGGTGACTTTTTCATTCCCCTTTTCCTCTTATTAAGAGTAATTGTTATTAACCTAATTTCCTATGTGGGTTCTCCCACAAAGGTATTTTCTATTTACAACCATTTATTTTTGAAGAAAATTTTCAAATTGCAAGGACGCAATTTATTAAAGGAGGGGAGAATGTAACACCCCAAGATTTCAAAGTGCGTTATTTCTTCAATGCAATTCAATAACTTTCACTACATGCAACACCGATTTCAAACACACCACAACTCACCAAACTAGTTGTTCAAAAGAAGTAATGAATAGTATTAACTAAATTTTTTATTTTATATAATCCTTATAATTTTAGAATCCATATTATGAGTTTATTAGACATAATGTAAGAACAAATATATTTTTTTTAGATAAAAGAATTATTTTTCAGAAATATAAAATTTTACCACCTTTTAATGTCAACCCCTTTTTAAATCCAATATTTTAATCTTTTATTTATTCAATTTAAAAAAACAAAATTCTTATTTGGAATTGTAACATAATAATTTAGTTTCAATAAATTTTTTGTGCTTTTCTGATAACATTCATATTTGGGTGAATAGTGAAAAATACTATATTTTAGCTGAAAAAAACATTTTTTAATCAAAATAATTTATAGTGTTGAATTATATATTTTAATTTTTTTTAAGTATAATTAGATTATATTTTTACCCTTTAATTTAATTTTGGTCAATGGAATTAATTTCACTATGAAATTATACATAAACAAGTGTCAATCTTTTGATAGTTACTGTTTCTTAAAAACACTCCATTTGTTTTGACAATGAGAATTAACATTAAATTAAAAAATGAAAATTCTGTGTTTTCAATTTGTTAAAATAGACTTCATTTTTGGGTAAGGAATATTTAAATTATCCTTGGGTGAAATTTTGGTATTTTTTTGAAAACGTTCAATTTTTGATGAATAGTGAAAAAACACTGAGTTATCGTTTAAAACTGAATTTTTATTTAAATAATCATTTATTTTATTTATATTTATTTTAGGTCAAAATAGATACATAATACCTATATACGTTCATTTTAATTCGGTAGAGTCAATTTATAATAATTATAGATATATAAAAAATTATCGAATTTTTTACCGCTTTTTACCCACAACCTAGGAGCATTTGCAAATTTACATAAAACTTAATTTTACCACTTCTGTGAGTATAATTGCTAAAATATAATAGACACAGTTAGTATCAAAGAGTAAAATTCGGTTCAATAAGATAAAAATTATTTTTGGTGAATAGTAACTTTATACTTATATTTACCACGGTTAAAAGTAATAGGATTATTAAGGGTAAAAATGATATTAATATTACCCTAAAACATGTCCTAATTCTATTGTACAAGTTTATCATGACAAAAACAACAATATAAATAAAATATTATCATTTAGGTCCACTTGGATTAGATTAGGACATTTATTATTATTTAATTCAAAGAAGAGTTAAAAGAGTTAAAATCAATGTTTAATAAATAAAACATTTTTAATATAGGGTTATACATAAGATAAATTCGATTATAACTATTCATTAGAAATATAAGATGGTTTCCTACATAATGGTATTTTATTTATAATTTTTAGACATTAAATAATTTAATTTATTTATGATACAACGAAGATGCAGTAATTAATGTATTAATGAATGATTAAGATAGTTTATATTATAAATACCCAAATAATTGTAATATGAGACTTTTTATGAATTAAAATAATTTTATAGGTTAATATTACATAATAGTATTGGTTATATGAATTGTTTTCTAATTAATAATGCTATTATGAATTTATCAAAAACAAAACACCCAATAGTGTCAAAATTGACATAAAATAATTTTTAAAATAAATATTATATTATTAATTGATATTCTATTCCTAAAAAGATAAGGTTAATCCAAAGGACTTATATCATGATATTTGTATCATTAATGGACCACTTTTGGGTCTATTGGATGTTTATAGTATGTTTATTTACCATATAATATAAAAATACAAAGAGACATGGTAAATGTCAAACTAATTAACTAAGAGTTAATACTAAATGATAAGGTTAATAAAGTGACAGAAACTTATCTAAAACCTATTGGTTGAGTGGATTCCAACCCATCCCCACCTTAGACTCCAAATAAATCAATTTTTATCCATTATAAATCAAATATGAATTTATTATAAAAAAATATTTTATGATTTTCTTAAGGTTCCCCTCACCCCTCTAATAAAAGGAACTCCCCCTTCTCTCTAATTCACACCTTCAAAGCCTTTTGGCTCAGCCAACCCCTACCCATATATTTTCCAAACTTCTCTAACTTCAACATGGAGGCCTTAGTTAGGTCATAAAGCCAACCTAAGGATCCCTTTTGATAAATCCAAAAGAAGAACCCGAAAGAGAGGTAATGTTTTCACCACCCTCTTTCAAGTTCTTTTCTTCTTCCAGTTCTTCTTTCTTTGATATTTACTTCCTAAAATAATAAATCCAGTATCTTATATATACTATGATGTTATTATAAATATCGTACAACCATATTTAGTATTATTTCCATTCTTTGAATGACCAATCACCAAATGTGCGTACGTACGGCTTACCGTCTCCACATCGTGGTGTAATTGTTATTCAAAACATTATTATGTGGATGGGTATGATAATGATGTGTAATTGAAGTAAATAATAAATATAACATTATAATTTTTATGTATATATGATATACCACCCAATTATATACGATTTTAATATCAAAATAATGATATTCTCACTCGTGCGTACGTATGGACTACCATCTCTAAGAACGTGACGAGATACATTCCCCAGCGTATCCATTCAGGAATAATTCTCATTTGATTATTAAAAGTAATGTTTAAGAACCTAATATAATTCATGATATGAATTTGATACAACCTATCAAAAACAAACATGGATTACGTAACAAAGCATATAAAGGAAAACAAATCAGTTAACACTTGAAACAACTATAATACTAAGATATTATTCACAAAGAAATATTAAAAGATCATACATTATATCATATTTATGTATATGATTATTGTATAATTTAATAAAAATGATTTAACTATTATACAGGTGGTTAAACTCCCTTCAACCAAAGAAACGTACAAGTTAAGGAGTTTTCATCTCACTCCTTATTTTCGTGTGATTCGTGCCATATTGCCACTATTACCTTTTCTGTGGTGTATGTACTGCCCATAATTGTATTATTTGTGTAATAGAATTTAATTTATGTGTATTTACATATTCATTGTATGATACCTCTTTCATGTGGTGTATGTTCCATATGTTACCAAATTTGGAAGGGTTAATTTCATAATCTCTTTATTATCCGAGGTTGTTTTTCCATAAGTAACTAATGTGACATATTTATTATCCATGTCCATGTTTCATGAAAGAGTTTTCAAAGGGATTATTTTAAGGAACATTTTTTACCAAAACATCATCTCAAATGTTTTAAATACATATTATTCTAAATCTTTTTCTATTAATGTCCATGTCTGTCACGACCCGTCCTCGGGGCCCGTGCCGTGACTACCCCAAGCCCGCCTTCCATAGGCCAGGGGCTGGTGACTAGCACCAAGGCGTAAATCCCAACAAAAGGGAAGACATTGCCTTTGAAAAGTAAACAACCACCACAGAGTAAGCAAGTGGAAAAGTATACACTAAGTAAAAACTATAACAAGCTGTGCTGAATGTAAAAGGGGCTGGACATACAAGCCCAACTGAAAAGTACAACTGAAAGTGGAAAACATCAACTGAAAAGAAAAGTCGCAGCGCCGAGCCATCCTCTGGAAGTCCCACCTGAAGGGTGGGTATAGGTAGCCTCTACTGCTCCTCGGGTCCACCTGACTGCTCTGAGTACGTCCCACCCAGTGGTCCACCTCCAGGTACCATCCTGCCCATCAAGCGTCCACAACGATCAGCGTTGTCCGTCGTCTGCAACAAACACAACGTAGTGCGGGCATAGCCTATGTAGGGGTGAGTATAAGCTACTCAGTAGGGACCCCGAGACCCCCGAATGTCTCCTGAAATCCACAAAGGATAAACCAAAAAGGAAGTTTGAAATCACAAAGTAACGACCTACACTGCTTAGGTATATGCCCATACATATACCTAAGTCATCAACTCCCGTTCGGCTCCAACATCCGAGCCCAAGCACAACCCAGTCCACACAGGAAAGAAAAATGTAAATCCACACAGGATAACACAACGCAATCCACAAAGGAGAGTAAATAGTAAATCCACATAGGATAGTTCAACACAATCCACAAAGGAGAGTAAACAGTAAATCCACACAGGATAGTTCAACACAATCCACAAAGGAGAGTAAACAGTAAATCCACACAGGATAGTTCAACACAATCCACACTGGAGAGTAACACAGGATTCAGCTCACACAGTTATACTTCTTCGTATGACGATAGAGATGATCACTGATCCATCTAAGTCGACGTTCCCACAAAGGATCGAAAGGTACTAACCCATGCAAAGACCCACACAGGATCGGGCCCACACAGGACCTGTAGGTGCTGGCTCACATAGAACCACTGAGCGCTGACCCACATAGGATCGAACCCACACAGGATCGGGCCCACACAGGACCTGTAGCACTAATCCATAAAGGATCGCTGAGTGCGGTAGTCGTCGCAGTCCACTGAGGATCTCTGCACACTCGTCGTCGCAGTCCACTAAGGATCTTTGCACAGTCGTCGTCGGAGTCCACTGAGGATCTCTGCACAGTCGTCGGAGTCGCAGCCAGCAGTAGGGTTCCAGCACACAGCAAGCTCATTCGGGAGGGTCCACTCCACGAGCTGAGAGGCTGATACATCAACTGACACAAATTCCGAAGTTGATGTACCCAAAAGTTCTGTATCTTCAACAAGAACTCAACGTCGCAGACAACGCGTCAATCGGACGCCGGGTCTGAGAGTTATTGGCTTTTTCGTCCCAGGGGCCCTGTTGGTTTTTAAGGCAAAACCAACCCGACCATACTTCACCTACATCCAAACCTCGGGCGGGGTATGCCAAAAGATCCGTCTCACTTAGAGGATTTCAACAAAGTCGACGACACGTCAATCGGACATCCGGAGCTCAAGATATGAGCAATTTCGCTTCGAGGGCCCTGTTGGTTTCGTGTACGAACCAACCTAGCCGAACCCAAAGTATTCCGAAACCTTGAGTGCGATATACCGAAACGACCGGCTCGAACCAAGGATCGTGTTTTCGCTGACGGCGCGTCGTTCGGAGGCTAGTAGCTCAAGTTACGGTTAAAAGACCGTAAACGGTCCGAAGACGGGGGGTCCGGGCCCGGGCCGACTCGGCCCGACCCCTCCCCCTGGGTCGGCCGAACTGGGTCGACCCGACTCGGTCCGGTCCAGCCCGGGCACGGCCCGGCCGGTCGGACCGGCCTAGTTCGGCTCGGCTGAGCGGCCGAGCGCGACAGATGTAACACCCGAGATTTTTATGAGTAATATTTTGTTTTTATGTTATATATATATCATCAAAGGAATATTTCACTACACACTAGCTTGACTTACTTTACACGCAATCGCGACCTTCCTCGATAGCTTGCGTTGTACGCAATACCGAGTTTTACTAAACAACGATATGCTATTAAAATATTATTAAAACTAGCCGTTATGAATAGTAATAACCACTTTTTGAAATTTTATAAATTTTATTTTTCAAAATGGACTTCATTTTTGGATTCGGAATATCGAAATTATCCTAGGGTGAAATTTTGGTATTTTTCTGAAAACTTTCATTTTTTGATGAATAGTGAAACCACTATGTGGTAGGTTAAAAACTGAATTTTGCATAAAATTTAATTTTACCACTTCTGTGAATGGAATTTATTAAATCTGACAGACACGATTGATATCAGTAAGTAAACTGTGGTTCAATGAGATAAAAATAATTTTTTGGTGAATAGTAGCTTTTTACTTTTTTTTACCGCGGTTAATAGTAAATAGGGTAACTAAGGGTAAATATGATATTACTATTACCCTAAAAAAAGTCCTAATTCTATTGGATAAGTTTAATTCGACCAAAAACAACCTTATTAATATAATATGACCATTTAGGTCCACTTGGATTAGATTATGACATTTAATATTATTTTATTTAATGAATAGTGAAAATAGTTAAAATCAAAGTTTAATAACTAAAACATTTTTAATATGGGTTTATACATAAGATAAATTCGATTATAAATATTCATTAGAAATCTAAAAAGATTTCCTACATAATTATATTTTATTTATAATTTTTAGACTTCAAATAAATTATTTTCTTTTTGAGACAACGATGATGCAGTAATTACCCTTTTAAGGAAATGTTAACATAATTGATGTTATAAAGGCCCAAATAAATGTAATTTGAGACTTTTTATGAATTCCAATAATTTTCCAGGTTACTATGATATATTAGTGTTGATTTAATCAACTTTGTTTGAACATATAATTCTGTTATGGCTTTCACAAAAATAATATATCAAATAGTGTCAAAATTGACACAATATAGTTTTTAAATAAAATATTATATTATTAATTGTTATTTTATTCCTAAAAATCTAAGGTTCGACCAAATGTCTTAGATAAGGATATATATATTAATAATAAACAACTTGGGGTTCGTTTTGCATGTTATAGTAAGTGTATTAACCATATAGTGTAAGAAATCAAAATGACACGGTAAAAGTTAAATTATTTAACTTAGAGTTAAATCTAATTGATAAGGTTAAAATAATAACCTAAACTTGTCTAAATCCTATTGGTTGATATTATTTCGACCCATCCCCACTTTAACTTCGAAATAAGACCCTTTGGAACCATTATAAACCGATTTTGAGTTTAATATAAAATAATATTTTGAGATATTCCTAAGGTGCCCCTCTCCTCCCTTATAAAAGGGCACCTTCTCCCCCTCATCCTCACACCAATTTGAGAACTCAAGCTTGGAAAACCCCTTACAAAATCCCTTCTCCACTTCCCTAGATTAATCCTAGAGGTCATGTTCTTCTTCAAAGACCAATCTTAGTTCCCTAAGTGGAGGATTCAAAGAGGCGTTTCAAAGAAGAGGTAATATCCATTACCGATCTTTTCAATTTATTTCTTCTTCAACTTCTTCTTCCATAGTTGTTTCATGATAAAGTAATAACATCAGTATTACTTACATACTGATATGTTATTATAAATATGAAACAACCCTAATTCACCTTCTATCCATCCTACGGAAAAATGAAATCACCATGCGTGCGTACGTACGGAATACCGTCTCCACGCCGTGATGTAATCTATTTTACACCATCACCTTAAAAGGATGGGTATAATGGTGTAATGAGTTACTATATATGATTATTATAAAGTGATATTGATACTGAAATAGTATAAATACACTTAAATACAATTCCACGATCATGGGAACAATATCATCGCTCGTGCGTACGTACGGAATACCGTCTCCACAATGTGATGCGACTCGTTCTACATGATCATCATTACATAGTAATTATATAATTGAATTGAATGAATAAATAAGATATATGTTACACTAATACCATTCTGGATATAAGGTATCTATAACCTTAAAAGAAGAATAAGAATTTATTCGACAAAACTTGCATAAGAACAAAAGGCAATAAAGACCCGAGTAACAAGTAACAATGAAATATTACTAATAAGAAGCTAATAATATGACCATATATGATATCATATAAATATGTATGATTCTGTAATAAGTCAATAACATTATTTAAACCATTATACAGGAGCATCGGACACGTACAAAGCAAATCGGACCTATGGTAAGGGAAATATCACAATCTCATTTTTATCCGAGATTGTTTATACTTTGGTATTTACTGGGGTGTATTTTATCATCCACATCCATGTTTCTTCAATATTTAATATTATTTACATTCACCTACAGTTTTTTAAATCCATTTTCACCCTTCGGTGAGTTTTTAGTAAAGGATAAGAAAGGAATCTTTTGTCGTTTTTCATACGAGGCACTTTTTGACTTTTCCGACAAAAGTATGAGAAGAATGTTTTTTTAACTTATATGGCATGAATGGATTTTTAAAACATTATTTCCAAGAAGCTTCCTTACAAGTTTTCAAGTTTATTTTTAATCAACTTCTTTTAGTTTATAATTGAATGAAATGTTAAGAAAAGAAAAGTGTTTTTGAAGAAGAACAGATATTTTCCTCAAGAATGGAGTTCAAGTGTTTTATCAAAATTATTTTCCATCTAAGATAATAAAGGGTTCTGTTTTTATCCCTATTATTACATTGATTTGATTATGTTGTGAGGGAATTATTTTTATGAAGTCATTTACCTTATATGATTTGTTTTATGATGTCATGATGTTTCAAGAATCCCATTTTTGTTACATGTGTTATGCGATGATGTATGATTTATAATTATGTGGCACACATAAGAAAGTATTCATTATAAGATGGGTGGGACCTATATCTCCCTCCAATGCATTGGGTAAAGATTTATATCTCATGAGATAGACATGGCTGGAACGGAAGGTTATTTCAGTTCAGTGATACAGGACTGAAACGAGGAGTGAACTCGGTTCAGAAATGGACATTGTCCGCTAAGATAGTCTTGGAAATGAGTCATGACTAACAAGAAATGATTTTACATTATTATGTGTGCATGACACAAAGTTTCAAGTTTTATGTTATGATTATAGGGATCTCATTTTCACTTCTATGATTTATTCCATGTTAAGATATTATGATCTCTTTTGCAGGTTATGATTTTCAAAAAGATATGATATGATTTTTATTTCCTTTATTTTCCCTTGCTGAGCATTTGAGCTCACACTTTTTTGTATGTTTTCTTTTCCCCATGTCAAGAATATGGATATTAAGTAGAATATGCTAAAAGGGACCCTAGATATGATGAAATAAATGGGAGACACTGTAGAAGGTTTATGAACCAGTTTTTTATGTTTCCCAGTTTCTAAAGACACTATACCTATACGGTCCTTTGTGGTTTTGTCATATGTTAATAAGTGTGCTTCAATTTTTAAGTATTAACAATGTATGTAATGTATGGGTCGTTATAGTTGGTATCAGAGGAAAGGTATAGTCATCCTTTGGAAACTAGGATGTGAAATCCTTAGTAAGAACCCTAAGTATAAGTCTAAGCATAGAACACAATCTTAGTGTTTTAGAAATGGCCATGAATAACCTAGGACAAGACCTTAAGCGTGGAAATTTTATTCTTGAATTATGTGGTTTTCCTATTATAATTAGTGTTGCTCACACTATTCTTCTTGGTTTTAGTCAATGGCTGGAACCCGAAGGAACCGTGTTAATGCGGAATGCGATGGGAAATGCAATGATTGTCCCCCTGAGAAACCAAACGATATGGGAGCTGGAATGAAAAATCTTGTAGCCATGCTCACACAACTGTCTCAAGCTATGAATGATGCAGGACTTCCAAACGAGCAAAGGAAGGAGCAAAATTATGTTGAATCCTTCATGAGGCAGTGTCCACCTTCTTTCAGAGGGTCTACTGATCCATTAGTTGCTGAACAATGGATTAGTACTACTGAAAAGATATTTTCAGTTCTTCAATGTTCTAAACATGATAATGTCATCCTAGCAGTGTATCATTTGGAAGGAGATTCTTATCAATGGTGGAATCTTATTAAGAATACGAGGAAAATGGATGAAATTGAGTCCATGGAATGGAATGAGTTCAAGAACTTATTTTTCAATAAGTACTTCCCTCGTATTCTCCAAACCAAGATGGAGAAAGAGTTTCTTGAACTGATGCAAAGGGATGATGAATCTGTTGGTACCTATGAAGCAAATTTTACAAGACTTGCAAGGTACGCTTCTGGTATTGTTATCCATCCTGAGAGTAAGATCGATCGATTCTTTAGTGGCTTAAAACCAAGTCTTCGAAGGGCGTTATCCATAAGGGACTTCAATAGCTACGAGTAAATCGTTCGATGTGCCCTAAAAGTCGAGATGGAGATTGGAGTAACCCATCAGTCATATGGGTTTGATATGAAAAAGAAAATGGAATTCAAAGGAAAATCTAAAGAGCACACTGAAAAGAAGATGAGCTTTCCCTTATGCTCAAAGTGTGGAAAGAAACATTGAGAGAGTTGTCTTAAAGGGACAAGTAAATGTTTCAAATGTGTAAATGAAGGTCATCGGGCATTTGAATGCTGCGATGATGGGAAGAAGATGTCTAATGATGCAAACAAATGAAGGGATACACAGAATGAACCTACTACACTTCAATGTTTCAAGTGCAAGGAGATGGGGCATTATGCCAATCATTGTCCAAATCCAAGGGTTGATGATGATGGTCGACGTCAACAAACTCTTAAGGCTAAAGACAAAGGAAAGTCTCATGAAATTTTTATCAGCGATGTGTAGTACGATAACGAAGTGGTGAAAGGTACACTTACCATCCACTCTAAAGTAGAAAATGTTTCATTTGATTCTGGATCCACCCACTCTTTTGTTTCTGAAGAATTTTCTAAGGGTATCACCGTATTACCTCAACAATTAGATGTTGAGTTAGCTATGACAACACCTAATGGCACATCAATCACATCAAAAGTTTATAATTCTTCTCCAATTGACATTTGTGGGAAAGTGATTCCTGCAAATCTTGTGATCCTTCCTTTAGTAGAATTCGATGTGATTCTTGGCATGGATTGGCTTTCTTTATACGGAGCTCATATCAATTGCCAAAGAAGGGAAGTCGCATTTCATATTCCAGATCAATCTATGATCGTCTATCAATGCAAGGATGAACATGACCATCCAGTGGAAATTTCATCCATTTTATGGGAATTGATTCCACTAAATGAAGGTTATTTATCTCAAATGGTTGGTGAAAAACTTGCAATTAAGAATATTCCCATCGTACGGGAGTTTGATGATGGCTTTCCAGAGGAATTACCGGGTCATCCACCAAATCGTGAAGTTGATTTTTCAATAGAACTCGTACCGGGTGCTTTGCCAATTTCAAAGACACCTTATATAATGGCCCCAATTGAGTTGCAGGAATTGAAGAAGCAACTCCAAGAGAATCTTGATAAGGGATTCATACGCCCTAGTGCGTCACCTTGGGGGCATCTGTTCTATTTGTTAAGAAGAAAGATGGATCAATGAGTCTCTACATTGATTATCGAGAACTTAACAAGATCACTATCAAGAACAAATATTCTCTCCCATGCACTGATGACTTATTTGACCAACTACGCGGAGCTCAATACTTTTCCAAGATTGATCTTCGTTTAGGGTATCATCAATTAAGGGTCAAAAGGGAGGATATACCAAAGACGGCTTTCCGTACAAGGTATGGACACTATGAATTTATAGTGATGCCATTTGGTCTTACTAATACCCCTGCTATCTTCATGGATCTAATGAATACAGTCTTTAGAGACTATCTTGATCAATTTGTGGTAGTCTTTATAGACGATATTCTTGTCTATTCAAAGAGAAAGGAAGATCATGAAGATCACTTGAGAATTTTATTGAAGACCCTGAGAAAGGAGAAGCTTTATGCCAAATTTACCAAGTGTGAATTTTGGCTTCAAAAGAGTTGCTTTTTTGGGTCACATAATCTCAAAAGAGGAGATATCTGTGGATCCATCAAAAACAGAGGTTATCGAAAGTTGGTCGAGACCAACAATAGTAACTGAGATCCGAAGTTTTCTTGGTTTGGCTGGATATTATCGACGTTTTGTGAAATATTTTTCACGATTATCTAACCCACTCACCAAGTTGACTCGGAAAGGAATTATGTTTGTCTAGACTGAAGAATGTGAAGAGAATTTCAAGGAGTTGAAAAAAAGGTTATCCAGTGCACCTGTGGCTCACACTGCCTTGTAGTGGAGAAAGGTTTGTGATCTACAGTGATGCATCCAAGAAGGGATTAGGGTGTGTTCTTATGAAAAATGATATGGAGATAGCTTATGCCTCACGACAGTTGAAAATCCATGAGCAAAATTAGCCAACACATGATTTGGAGTTAGCTGCGGTAATCTTTGCATTAAAGATTTGGAGGCATTACCTTTATGGTGAAAGGTGTGATATTTATACTGAACATAAAAGTTTAAAGTATATTTTCACACAAAAGGAGCTGAATATGCGTCAAAGAAGAAGGTTGGAGCTGATTAAGGATTATGACTGCTCAATCCATTACCACCCTGGGAAAGAAAACAAGGTGACAGATGCATTAAGTCGACAAGACCATGCCAGTTTATCCATGATGAGGATCACAAAAAATCCAATATTTATGGATTTACAAAGGATGGATCTTGGAATTATAATGGAAGGGGAACAATCTTATCTTTCTAAAATGAATGTTCAACCATCTGTACATGTGAAGATTAAAGAGGCACAGAAAGAAGATGTCGAGTTACAAAAGAAGGTGAGAAATGTTCCTGAGTTCAACCTTGATTGTGATGGGATAATAATGTTCAGGAATCGGTTTTGTGTTCCTCCCATCCCCGAATTAAAGATGGAGATGTTGGATGAGGCTCATAGTTCTTCATTCTCTATTCATCCTGGAAGCACGAAGATGTATAGGGACATGAAAGAGTACTTCTGGTGGGATGGCATGAAAAGAGATGTTACTGAATATGTCTCTCGATGCTTGGTTTGTCAACAAGTTAAAGCTGAGAGACAGAAGTCTAAGGGGATGTTACAACCATTACCCATACCCGAATGGAAATGGGAAAACATTACTATGGACTTTGTCACATGACATCCTAAAACATCCAAAGGCAATAATGCTATCTGGGTCATAGTTGATCATCTTACAAAGTCTACACACTTCATTGCTATTAGAGAGGATTTCTCTCTGGATCAGCTTGCCAGGATATATGTAAAGGAAGTGGTAAGATTGCATGGAGTACCACTTTCTATTATATATGATCGAGATCCAAGATTTACCTCGAAGTTCTGGTAAAGTCTTCAGCATAATCTGGATACAGAGTTGAGTTTCATCACTGCTTATCATCCTCAGACAGACGGTCAGTCTGAGAGAATAATTCAAACCCTAGAATATTTGTTGAGAGCTTGCTCTATGGATTTCAAAGGAAGTTGGGATCAACACCTACCTTTGGTGGAATTTTAATATAATAATAGCTTTCACTCCAGTATTCAGATGGCTCCTTATGAAGCTCTCTATGGAAAGAAATGCAGGACTCCAACTTGCTGGGATGAAGTTGGGGAAACAAAGCTATTAGGACCTGATCTCGTTGATGAAATGGCAGAAAAGGTCAGATCTATTCAACAACACATAAGAGCAGCTCAGAGTCGACAGAAAAGTTATGCCGACAAGTGAAGAAAAGACCTAGAGTTTGAAGTGGGTGGTAAAGTGTTCTTACGAATATCTCCTTGGAGGAGGGTTATGAGATTTGGAAAGAAGGGGAAGTTGATCCCTAGATATATCGGTCCTTTTGAAATACTAGATCGTGTTGGTAAGGTAGCTTACCGATTGGCACTTCCACCGAATCTCTCTCAAGTTCACGATTTGTTCCATGTATCTCTCCTGAGAAAGTACATACCTGATCCTTCACATGTACTCAGCTCAGAAGTTGTACCGCTGGAGCAAGATCTTTCTTATGAAGAACAACCGATAGAGATTCTGGATCGTAGCGAAAAAGTCCTACGAAACAAGACCACTCGATTGGTGAAAGTTTTATGGAGGAACCACCAACTTGAAGAAGCTACATGGGAGCTTGAGGATATGATGAGGGAGAAGTATCCTCATCTGTTTGTTACAAAGTGACGAATTTCGAGGGCGAAATTCTTTTTAAGGGGGGTAGAATGTAACACCTGAGATTTTTATGAGTAATATTTTGTTGTTATGTTATATATATATCATCAAAAGAATATTTCACTACACACTAGCTTGACTTACTTTACACGCAATCGCGACCTTCCTCGATAGCTTGCGTTGTACGTAATACCGATTTTCACTAAACAACGATATGCTATTAAAATATTATTAAAACTAGCCGTTATGAATAGTAATAACCACTTTTTGAAATTTTATAATTTTTTTTTTCAAAATGGACTTCATTTTTGGATTTGGAATATCGAAATTATCCTAGGGTGAAATTTTGGTATTTTTCTGAAAACTTTCAATTTTTGATGAATAGTGAAACCACTAAGTGGTAGGTTAAAAACTGAATTTTGCATAAAATTTAATTTTACCGCTTCTGTGAATGGAATTTCGAAAACTCGACAGAAACGGTTGATATCAGTAAGTAAAATGTGGTTCAATGAGATAAAAATAATTTTTTGGTGAATAGTAACTTTTTACTTTTTTTACCGCGGTTAATAGTAAATAGGGTAACTAAGGGTAAAATGATATTACTATTACTCTAACACATGTCCTAATTCTATTGGATAAGTGTAATTCGACCAAAAACAACCTTATGAATATAATATGACCATTTAGGTCCACTTGGATTAGATTATAACATTTAATATTATTTTATTTAATGAATAGTTAAAATAGTTAAAATCAAAGTTTAATAACTAAAACATTTTTAATAAGGGATTATACATAAGATAAATTCGATTATAAATATTCCTTAGAAAACTAAAATGATTTCATACATAATGATATTTTATTTATAATTTTTTGACTTAAAATAAATTATTTTCATTTTGACATAATGATGATGCAGTAATTACCCTTTTAAGGAAATGTTAACATAATTGATGTTATAAATGCCCAAATAAATGTAATATGAGACTTTTAATGAATTCCAATAATTTTCTAGGTTACTATGATATATTAGTGTTGATTTTATCAACTTGTTTCGAACATATAATTCTGTTATGACTTTCACAAAAATCATATATCAAATAGTGTCAAAATTGACACAAAATAGTTTTTAAATAAAATATTATATTATTAATTGTTATTTTATTCCTAAAAATCTACGGTTCGGCCAAATGACTTAGATAATTATATATAGATTAATAATAAACAACTTGTGGTTCGTTTGGCATGTTATTCTAAGTGTATTAACCATATAGTGTAAGAAAACAAAAAGACACGGTAAAAGTTAAATTATTTAACTTAGAGTTAAATCTAATTGATAAGGTTAAAATAATAACCTAAACTTGTCTAAATCCTATTGGTTGATAGGATTTCGACCCATACCCACTTTAACTTCGAAATAAGACCCTTTAGAACCATTATAAAGCGATTTTGACTTTAATATAAAATAATATTTTGAGATATTCCTAAGGTGCCCCTCTCCTCCCTTATAAAAGGGCACCTCCTCCCCCTCCTCCTCACACCAATTTGAGCACTCAAGCTCGGCCAAACCCGACAAAAATCCCTTCTCCACTTCCCTAGAATAATCCTAGAGGTCCTGGTCTTCTTCAAATACCAATCTTAGTTCCCTAATTGGAGGATTCAAAGAGGCGTTTCAAAGAAGAGGTAATATCCATTACCGATATTTTCAATTTCTTTCTTCTTAAACTTCTTCTTATTTAGTTGTTTCATGATAAAGTAATAACATAATTATTACTTACATACTGATATGTTATTATAAATATGAAACAACCCTAATTCACCTTCTATCAATCCTAAGGCAAAATGAAATCACCGCACGTGCGTACGTACGGAATACCGTCTCCAGGACGTGGTGTAATCTATTTTCCACCATCACCTTACACGGATGGGTATAATGGTGTAATGAGTAACTATATATGATTATTATAATGTTATATTGATACTGAAATATTATAAATACACTTAAATACAATTCCACGATCATGGGAACAATATAATCGCTCGTGCGTACGTACGGAATACCGTCTCCACGATGTGATGCGACTCGTTCTACATGATCATCATTACATAGTAATTATATAAATGAATTGAATGAATAAATATGATATATGTTACACTAATACCATTCTGGATATAATGTATCTATAACCTTAAAAGAAGAATAAGAATTTATTCGGAAAAACATGCATAAGAACAAAAGGCAATAATGACCCGAGTAACAAGTAACAATGAAATATTACTAATAAGAAGCTAAGAATATGACCATATATGATATCATATCAATATGTATGATTCTGTAATAAGTCAATAACATTATTTAAACCATTATACAGGAGCTTCGGACACGTACAATGCAAATCGGACCTAAGGTAAGGGAAATATCACAATCTCATTTTTATCCGAGATTGTTTATACTTTGGTATTTACTGGGGTGTATTTTATCATCCACATCCCTGTTTACTCAATATGTAATATTTTTTTTCATTCACCTACAATTGTTTAAATCCATTTTTACCCTTGGGTGAGTGTTTAGTAAAGGATTAGAAAGGAATATTTTGTCGTTTTTCGTACGAGGTACTTTTTGACTTTTCCGATAAAAGTATGAGAAGAATGTTTTTTTTAACTTTTACGGAATGAATGGATTTTTAAAAAATTATTTCCAAGAAGCTTCCTTTACAAGTTTTCAAGTTTATTTTTAATCAACATCTTTTAGTTTATAATTGTATGAGATGTTAAGAAAAGAAAAGTGTTTTTGAAGAAGAAATGAAATTTTCCTCAAGAATGGAGTTCAAGTGTTTTATCAAAATTATTTTCCATATATGATAATAAAGGGTTATGTTTTTATCCCTATTATTACATTGATTTGATTATGTTGTGAGGGAATTATTTTAATGAATTCATTTACCTTATATGATTTGTTTTATGATGTCATGATGTTTCAAGAATCCCATTTTTGTTACATGTGTTATGAGATGATGTATGATTTATGATTATGTGGAACACATAAGAAAGGATTCATTATAAGATGGGTGGGACCTATATCTCCCTCCAATGCATTGGGTAAAGATTTATATCTCATGAGATAGACATGGCTGGAATGGAAGGTTATTTCGGTTCAGTGATACAGGACTGAAACGAGGAGTGAACTCGGTTCAGAAATGGACTTTGTCCACTAAGATAGTCTTGGAAATGAGTCATGACTAACAAGAAATTATTTTCCATGATTATGTGCGCATGCCAAAAAGTTTCAAGTTTTATGTTATGATTATGGGGATCTCATTTTCACTTCTATGATTTATTCCATGTTAAGATTTTATGATCTCTTTTGAAGGTTATGATTTTCAAAAAGATATGATATGATTTTTATTTCCTTTATTTGCCCTTGCTGAGCATTTGAGCTCACCCTTTTTTGTATGTTTTCTTTTCCCCAGGTCAGGAAGATGGATATTAAGTAGAATATTCTAAAAGGGACCCTAGATATGATGAAATAAATGGGAGACACTGTAGAAGATTTATGAACAAGTTATTTATGTTTCCTAGTTTCTAAAGACACTATACCTATACGGTCCTTTGTGGTTTTGTCATATGTTGTAATAAGTGTGCTTCAATTTTGAAGTATTAATAATGTTTGTAAAGTATGGGTCGTTATAGCAGAAGTCGCAGGGCACTGTCCCCGTAGGTTGGAGGTGTCGCGGCCCCACGCGGGGCCGCGATGGATCAACGGACGTGGCTTCTGCTGCATCCCATGCTGGCGTGCCGGACCCGTGCGGTCGCGGCTCCACTGGCCGCCGCTGGCGACCCTTGCCGCCCGCAGCTACCATGGGCCACCGGAGTTGCTCTGGTGGTCTTTTTTCCTTCCCGTCTACGCCGTTGCCCCTCCCGGGTTCCGTTCTTTACTGCGGGATCATCAAAATTCCCTTGCGTCACGTTTTGTCATTGCCCTCCAAATCCGCACAACCACGAAGAACGTCGGAGGGTTGTCGGGCCGTGTTCATTTGGCCCGCACCCTCTGTGTTAGATAGAAACATCGGGAGAAATATTCAACACATGAAACACCAATTTTAATGAATTAAAATTGTTATTATTGTCCGGGTTCTTCACTTTTAAAAGAAACAATCACGGGATTAAAAGAATTATTCACAACAACCCCTACCTCATGAAGTTGTTGCACGCGGGTTCTTCGCGGATTTGATCGTCGCCGAAGGAGGGGATCGTCGCGTCGTCGTGGAAGGGTGTCGCGTCGACGAACTCCGAGGTTCAAGAACAACAGATTTAATTGTAAATAATTAAATCTGTGTGTTGTTATAAACCACAAGAAAGTTTAAAAAGAAACACGGGATCTCTTACCTCAAGCAGTTGGTGATCGGAGATAGGGGCGGGGAAAGAATGTCTCGGCTGAAGCGTCTTCAAACTCCAAGGGTGATGGAGTTCTTCGCGTTCTTCGCGTTCTTCGCGTTCTTCACGTTCTTCGCGAAGGAGGATGAAGGCACCAGAATTCTGTCAAAGCCTCTCAACGTGCAATCCTCCAAATGTCGTGTTGGTCTTATTTTATTATTACGCCAACAAACGAAAAAGAGGTAAGTAACGACCCATTAATTCGTAGAATTAATTCAACGAAAAAACTGCCCATTTAATTCATGAATAAATCCACCCAATTAAATGGTGCATTAAGAATTTAAGAAAACGTGTCAGTTGACTTCATAATGATGGGTTTTCGCGGGTGCGTTACTTAGCGGAAACGAAACGGTGGGGCTCGTGTGGGCCCACCTCACAAATATCCTACCAAGAGGGTAGGATATTTTTGGATATCATCCTATCCGAATCAACTCAGCATAAGCCACTTTAAGTGGCTTCAAGTGGCTTCCAAGTGGCTTAAGTGAAATAAAATTATGTTTGTCGTAAAATTATTTTATTTCTTAACTTTAAGCCTGAAAATTTAAAAACCACACCTCAGCAAATGCAACTCCGAAAGTACCGGCACTGCGATTCCATCGGTGCCCTCAGAATTTGATTCCGAGCACCGGTTCAAAAGATAGAAAAACCCACTCGTCCGTTAACTGAACATACCCGAGCCAAACATCAAAAAATTATTCCAGGCACACCGGGCCTCGGAATCAGGTGCCATCAGAAACTGCGTTCTTGTAAAATTCCAAAAAAAATTAAGAAAAAAATTTACTTGAAATTTACAGGTCTTTACATTACTCCTACCTCAGGACTTTATGTCCCCATAAAGATACATCAAAAACTAGGGAAAAAATGGGGGTACTGAGCACGCATCTGAGCCTCCCTCTCCCAAGTGCTCTCCTGGAGGTTTCCATGCTGCCATCTGATGCGCACTAAAGGAATCGATCGTCCATGTAGGATCTACTCCTGTCGATCCTCTATCTCCAATGGGACCTCCGCAAAAGTCTCCCCTTCATCCATGTCCAGCTCCCCATAGTCAATGATATGTGTCGGGTTGTGCACATATCTCCTCAGCTGAGATACATGGAAAACGTCGTGCACCTATTGCAACTGAGGTGATAGAGCCAGGCTATAATCCACCTCGACAATCCTTCTGAGGACCTGGAAGGGTCCGATGAAGGATGGAGACAACTTTCCGCCTCGGCCAAATCTTTGTAATCCACATCGAGGTGAGACATGCAAGAAGACGTGGTCGCCATCCTCGAACTCTAGTGGCCTCCGCCTCCTGTCAGCATAAGACTTCTGCTGGGTCTGATCTATCCTCATCCACTCCTGGATGACCTGGACCTTCTATGTCGTGGCTCGGACCATCTCTAGTCCCACAAGTGCTGACTCCCCAGGGTCTATCTAGCACAAAGGAGAGCTACAAGGTCTGTCGTACAACGCCTCATATGGTGTCATCCCGATAGTGGAGTGGTAGCTGTTGTTGTACGCGAACTCCACCAAGGGTAGGTGGTCCTCCCAGCTACGACCAAAGTTGAGGACACATGCACGGAGCATGTCCTCGAGAGTCTGAATGGTCCTCTCCGTCTGACCATCCGTCTGAGGGTGAAAGTCAGTGCTCAGACGTAGCCGCGTCCCGAACGCCTCATGCAACCCCTTCTAAAGTCGGGATGTAAAGCGATCGTCTCGATCAAAGACGATAGATGATGGCACGCCATGAAGCTGTACAATCTCTTGAACGTAGAGATGGCCCAAGATCTCCACTGAGCCCTGCTCTCGGATGGGTAAGAAGTGTTCCGACTTGGTGAGTCGATCAACAATCACCCAAATGGATTCGTGACCACTGGAAGTGCATGGAAGTCTAGTCACGAAGTCCATAGATATCACGTCCCACTTCCACTCCAGGACCTCCAAGGGTTGTACCGAGCCTGCTAGTACTTGGTGCTCTGCCTTCACCTGCTGGCAGGTGAGGCATCGAGCAACAAACTCTGCCAGAGCCTTCTTCATGCCTGGACACCAGTGCTGTCGTCTGAGATCCTAGTACATCTTCTCCACTCCAGGATGTACCGCCAAAGGAGAAGTGTGAAACTCTCTCAGAACCTCCTCTCGTAAAGCGACTGGTACCAAGGTACGTCCTTTGAAAAGGACGGCATGCTCTACTCCAAGGTAGAATCCATCAGGTGCCTGTCCAGAGGATATCTGTGCACGCCGCGTCTCATAGTCAGCATCCCAACGCTGTGCCTCTCTGACCTACTGTAGAAGTGGAGGAGAGACTGTGAGAGACTGAAGGAAGGCTGCTCCGTCCCTATCCACGAAGGATATCTGCGAGGCAGCTAGCTTCTCTATCGCCTCCTCAAGTAGCTGAATGCCCATCCTCCTGCTGAGGGCATCGGCTACTACGTTCCCCTTCCCATAAGTATAGACTATCTCAAAGTCATAATCCAGGAGGAACTCGAGCCATCGCCGCTGTCTCAAGTTCAGGTCCTTCTGAGAGAAGATTTTCATGAGACTCTAGTGGTCAGAAAAGACTGTAAAGTGCTTGCCCATCAGATAGTTCCTCCATATCTTCAGAGCGAAGACCACTGCTGCTAACTCCAAGTCATGGGTAGCGTAGTTCTGCTCATGCGGCCTCAAATGATGTGATCCATAGGCAATCACAGCCCGCTCCTGCATCAGGACACATCCGAGTCCGGTCCCTGATGCATCACAGTAGACTACGTATCCAACTCCCTCCTCAGGCAACCTCAAGATAGGTGCGCTGGTCAATCTCTGTCTTAGCTCTTGGAAGCTCTGTTAACATCTATCTGACCACACAAAGGGTCTTACCTTCTTCGTCAAAGCTAAGAGTGGCGCCGCAACTCTAGAAATTTCCGGCACAAATCTATGATAGTATCCGGCTAGAGCCAAGAAACTCCGCACCTCCGTCACGCTCCTGGGTGGCTCCCAAGCTAGCACTGCCTCGATCTTCGCGGGATCCACAGCAACTCCCGCCTCAGAAATGACATGCCCCAAGAAGTGGACCTCACGTAACTAGAACTGGCACTTCGAGAGCTTTCCATAAAGCTGGTGCTCTTGGAGTGTGTCTAGTACAACCCGCAAGTGGTAGGCCTTCTCCTCCTCGGTGGTCGAGTACACCAAAATGTCGTTGATGAAGACCACGACAAATCGATCGAGGTATGGTTGGAAGATCCTGTTCATGAGGTTCATGAACACTGCTGGAGCATTGGTTACGCCAAAAGGTATAACCAAGAACTCATATTGGCCATACTGACACTTGAAGGTCATCTTCTGCACGTCCTCGTCTCGAACTCTGAGCTGATGATAGCCTGAACTCAGGTGTATCTTCGAGAACCAACATGTTCCCTTGAGCTGATCGACAAGGTCATCACTCCTCGGTAGTGGATACTTGTTTCTCACTATCACCTGGTTCAGGCGACGATAGTCGACACACAGTCACAAGCTCCCGGCTGCCTTCTTGGCAAACAATATCGGGCAAGCCCAGGGTGAAACACTGGGTCGGATGAACCCCTTGCCCTGCAAGTCCTCCAACTGTACCCGCAGCTCTCGAAGCTTAGCGGGGTCCACCAGATATGCTTGAGTGGATATCAGGGTTGTCCTGGGGTACATATCAATATAAAAGTCTACCTCTCTGCGAGGAGGTAGCCCTGGAACGTCATCGGGAAAGACATCCACGCACTGATCCTCCACTACAGGAAAACTAGGACTCCGCACATCCACCGCTCCTGGGATGAGGCTAGCCAACTGATGAGTGATGGGATGTCCTCTCCTCTGTGAGAGTCCCTCCTATGCTGCTAAGGCACCCTTCTCGCCGGTGAAGGTGAACCTGCTCTCGTCGGTGTGTACACATCGCACCTTGCGCCTAAAACAGTCAATCTGAGCATGGACTGTAAATAACCAATCCATGCCCAAGACGACGTCATAAGGCCTCGACGCCGCTACAAGAAGATCGCAGCCGATGCTCTCGCCTCCTAGAGTAAGCTCACACTGCCGGAACCAGTGCGTAATCGTCAAGTCTGCTCCCATAGGGGTCTCTAGCCGTAAGGATTGAGCCAACGACTGTGTTGGAATCTCCGAGCTCCGAACAAGGGCAGCGGCTATGAAAGAGTGACTCGCTCTTGTGTCTATAAGAACTGCAACAAGGGTGGAATAGACACATATCATACCTCGAATCATCTCTAGCGCGCCGTGGTCGTAGGCCTCCGCTGCCTGGAGTTGTGCCTGTCTCTGCCTGCCAGCTCCCTATGGTCGGGGTGGACCTCCTGGTGGTGGTGGTGGCAGAGCCTCAATGCGTCGCCCACCACCTGATGCTCAGCTAGCTCCTCTGCCTCGTCCACCTCCTCCCTGCGGACCGCCACGGTGGACCCTCTGCCTCTTCCTGGGTGGCCCCTCCACCGTCTGCTGCTCCTCGGTACGGTGGGTCGGGCAGTCACGAGCCTTGTGGCCCTGCCCACCGCAAGCGTAGCACTGCCTGCCTCTCGGAAGACTGGCTCCGCGCTGTGTGCCCCTCACTGCTGAGCCAGTGTCCTGAGGTCATTTATGAGAGGGTCTATTCTGCCTGGAACCCTGAGTCATCCGTCAGCAACCTGCTTCCGAAGACTCCTCTACCTGCCGCCCTGCGGTAGGTCTCGCTGTGGACTCAGCGAGAAAGCTCTAGATCAGCAGGGCTCGCTCTAGTACTCCTTCCTGGGTCGGGATGCTGAGGGAGATCAGTGATGCCCTGATCTTGTGTCTCAATCCCTGCTCGAAGGTTCAGGAAGGAAGAAGGGGTACCGTACCATGTCGGTCGAGTAGCGAGAAAGATCGGTAAACCTCGCCACGTACTGGGTGACTGTCAAGATGCCCTGACGCAGCTGAAGAAGCTCCTGAATGCGCACCGCACGAAGGGTGGCCGGGACGAACTCTGAGCAGAAGAGGCTCTCGAAGTCCATCCAGATGAGAGAGGCCTCATCGTACACTTGGAGCATCGAGCTCCACCATCGTCCTACTGCTGCGTGCAGTAGGCTCGCCGCGAGGATCACTATGAGGTCTGCTGGTGTCCTCACTAGCCTGAAAACTCAAACGACCACCTCCAGCAAGTCCTCGGCTGCCTGGGGGTCTGTCTCCCCACGAAACCTGGGTGGTCGCTGGCGCTGGAACTCGTGCAGAGCTCCGAGGTGACGTGCATCGTCAGCGGTCGGTGCTGGAAGCATCGGGGGCTCAGCGGGTAAAGGTACGGCCGGTGCCTCTGCTGTCAACGGGCCCTGTACCGAGGCCTCGTCGCTCGGTGGGCTGTCGTCACGCTCTACTCTCGGAACCCTAGCAGGCTGCCGTCTTCGGGCCATTCTGAAAACAAAACAAGTGCGCCATGGTCAGAACAGTATAACTGGTGAGCTGACACAAGTAATCACAAAGAAAACTTAAAACACACATGCAATCAATGTTTTCGTGCATTAAGTCAGAAATCAGAAGTTAGGGTCCTGGTGTACGGATACGTCAGCCGCCGCACCAAAACTGGACTCCCTGGACTGATAACTACACTCAATATACTAAACACTATTGCTTCACATAGAATAAAGATCAGAGTCTGCGGTAGAACTGACCACCTCTGATACCAATTTCTCACGACCTGTCCTTGGGGCCCGTGCCGTGACTACCCCAAGCCCGCCTTCCATAGGCCAGGGGCTGGCGAATATCACCAAGGCGTAAATCCCAACAAAAGGGAAGGCATTGCCATTGAAAAGTAAACAAGCACCACATAGTAAGCAAGCGGAAAAGTAAACACTAAGTAAAAACTGTAACAAGATGTGCTGAAAGGAAAAGGGGCCGGAAATACAAGCCCAACTGTAAAGTACAACTGAAAGGGGAAAACAACAAATGAAAGAAAAGTCACACTGCCGAGCTGTCCTCCGAAAGTCCCACCTGAAGGGGGGGTACAGATAGCCTCTACTGCTCCTCGAGTCCACCTGACTGCTCTGAGTACGTCCTGCCCAGTGGTCCACCTCCAGGTACCGTCCTACTCCACAAGCCTCCACCACGATCAACGTTTTCCGTCATCTGCAACCAACACAACGTAGTGCGGGCATAGCCCATGCAGGGGTGAGTATAAGCTACTCAGTAGGGACCCGAAGACACCCGAAGGTCTCCCAAAATCCACAAAGGATAAACCACAAAGGAAGGATGCAATCACGAAGTAACAACCGACACTTCTTAGGTATATGCCCATACATAAACCTAAGTCATCAACTCCCGTTCGACTCTAACATCCGAGCCCAAGCACAACCCAGTCCACACAAGAAAGAAAAACGTAAATCCACACAGGATAGCACAACTCAATCCACAAAGGAGAGTAAACAGTAAATCCACACAGGATAGTTCAACACAATCCACCAAGGAGTGTAAAAAGTAAATCCACACAGGATAGTTCAACACAATCCACAAAAGAGAGTAACAGTAAATCCACACAGGATAGTTCAACACAATCCACAAAGGAGAGTAACACAGGATTCAGCTCACACAGGTATACTTCTTCGTATGACGATAGAGATGATCACTGATCCATCTAAGTCATCGGACCCATAAAGGATTGAAAGGTACTAACCCTGGCAAAGACCCACACAGGATCGGTCCCACACAGGACCTGTAGGCGCTGGCTCACACAGAGCTGCTGAGCGCTGACCCACACAGGATCGGACCCACACAGGATTGGGCCCACACAGGACCTATAGCACTGATCCACAAAGGATCGCTGAGTGTGGTAGTCGTCGCAGTCCACTGAGGATCCTTGCACAGTCGTCATCGCAGTCCACTGAGGATCTCTGCACGGTCGTCGTTGGAGTCCAATGAGGATCCTTTCACAGTCGTCGGAGTCGCAGCCAGTAATAGGGTTCCCGCACATAGCATGCTCGTTCGGGAGGGTCCGCTCCACGAGCCGAGAGGCTGATACATCAATTGACACAAAGTCCGAAGTTGATGTATCCAAAAGTTCCGTATCGTCAACATGAACTCAACATCACAGATGGCACGTCAATCGGACGCCCGGTCTGAGAGTTATTGGCTTTTTCGTCCTAGGGGCCCGGTTGGTTTTTAAGGAAAAACCAACCCGACCATACTCCACCTGCATCCAAACCTCAGGCGGAGTATTCCAAAAGATCTGTCTCACTTAGAGAAATTCAACAAAGTCGACGGCACGTCAGTCGGACGTCTAGAGCTCAAGATATGAGTGTTTCCGCTCCGAGGGCCCGGTTGGTTTCGTGTACGAACCAACCCGGCCGAACCCAAAGTATTCCGAAACCTTGAGTGTGATATACCGAAACGACCGTCTCAATCCAAGTATCGTGTTTCTGCTAACGGTGCGTCGTTCGGAGGCCCGTAGCTCATGTTATGGGAAAATACCGAAAACGGTCCGAAGACGGGGGGTTCGGGCCTGGGCCAACCCGGCCCGACCACCCCTGGGTCTGCCGAACCGGGTCGACCCGACCCGGTCCAGTCCAGCCAAGGCATGGCCCGGCCGGTCGGACCGGCCTGGCTCGGCTCGGCCGAGCGGCCGAGCGCGGCAGATGCCGGGGGGGCGCTGTCCCCGCAGGTTGGAGGTGTCGCAGCCCAACGCGGGGCCGCGATGGATCAACGGACGCTGCTTCCGCCGCGTCCCATGCTAGAGAGCCGGACCCACGCGGCATCCATGTCTGGCGGCGCGCTAGGGCGCCGCCGGAGACCCGTGCCGCCGGCCACTTCCACGAGCCACCGGAGTTGCTCCGGTGGTCCGTTTTCCTTCGCGTCTGCACCGTTGCCCCTCCGGGGTTCCGTTCTTCATTACAGGATCATCAAAATACCCTTGCGTCACATTTTGTCGTCGCCCGCCAAATTTGCACAACCATGAAGAACGACAGAGGGTTGTCGGGTCGTGTTCATTTGGCCCGCACCCTCTGCGTTAGATAGAAACAACGGGAGAAATATTCAACACATGAAACAACAATTTTAATAAATTAAAACTATTCTTATTTTCCGGGTTCTTCATTTTTAAAAGAAACGATCACGGTAATAAAAGAAATATTCACAACAACCCCTACCTCGTCAAGTCGTTGCACGTGGGTTCTTCGCGGATTGGATCGTCGCGGAAGGAGGGGATCGTCGCGTCATCGCGGAAGGGTGTCGCATCGACGAACTCTGAGGTTCAAGAACAACAGATTTAATTGTAAATAATTAAATATGTGTGTTGTTATAAACCACAAGGAAGTTTAAAATGAAACCT
Source organism: Viscum album (assembly GCA_963277665.1). Classification (NCBI taxonomy): domain Eukaryota; kingdom Viridiplantae; phylum Streptophyta; class Magnoliopsida; order Santalales; family Viscaceae; genus Viscum; species Viscum album. Next base: position 67,553,669 of record OY728126.1, read on the forward strand.
GAGATCTCTTACCTCATTCCGATGGTGATCGGAGATCGGGGCGGGGAAGAACGGCTCGGATGAAGCGTCGTCAAACTCCGAGGGTGACGGCGTTCTTCGCATTCTTCGTGTTCTTCACGTTCTTCATGTTCTTCACGTTCTTCGTGAAGGATTATGAAGGCACAAGAATTCTATCCAAGCCTCTCAACGTGAAATCCTCCAAATGTTGTGTTGGTATTATTTTATTATTACGCCAACAAACGAAAAAGATGTAAGTAACGACCCATTAATTCGTAGAATTAATTCAACAAAATAAACTGCCCATTTAATTCACGAATAAAACTTCCCAATTAAATGGTGCATTAAGAATTTTTGAAAACGCATCAGTTGACTTCATAATGACAGGTTTTCGTAGGTGCGTTACTTAGGGGAAAAGAAACGGTGGGGCTCGTGTGGGCCCCACCTCACAAATATCCTACTAAGAGGGTAGGATATTTTTTGGATAGCATCCTATTAGGATCAACTCAGCTTAAGCCTCTTTAAGTGGTTTCAAGTGGCTTCGAAGTGGCATAAGTGAAATAAAATGAAGTTTGTCGTACAATTATTTTATTTCTTAACTTTAAGCCTGAAAATTTAAAAACGACACCTGAGCAAACGCAACTCCGGAAGAGGCATTTATAAGCAAGTACCGGCGCTGCGATTCTATCGGTGCCCTCAGAATTCGATTCCGAGCACCGGTTCAAAAGTTAGAAAAACTCACTCGTCCGTTCACTGAACGTACCCGAGCCAAACTTCAGAAAATGATTCCGGGCACACTGGGCCTCAGAATCAGGTGCTTTTAGAAACTGAGTTCTTGTAAAATTCCAAAGAAAATTAAGAAAAAAATTTCCTTGAAATTTACTGGTCTTTACAATGTCTTCAAAATGGGTTTTAAGGATTTATTTATATGGACATGAATGTTTTTAATATGTTAATTACTGTAAAATGTTTCAAAGTGGTATGGGACACTTTGATCCAAAAATCTCTTTAAATTTATTCCTTTCTAAATTGTGTGACATTTAAATGTTTTCATGAAAAAGGAAAATTTCCCTCAAAGAGTATTACAAATCATTTATATCTATGTCAACATCATTTGATGGATTTTAAACTTGTTTGAAAATGATTTATTATGATATAAATCGTCCATATTGTATTGATGGTTTTGTGCTATGTTTGTCTATAGATGTGTTATTTTTATTCCATTTATGGTTTAGAGATAAAGTATTGACATTTCGAATGCTAGTTTTAATATGAATGTTTATGTTATGTTTAAACCATTTCATATGAGGAATGCATTGTACATAGTAAGTGACGGGGGGAGACCGCTATTGCTCCTCGATGCATCGGTAGGTCTCAGGAGACGAACTAGTGTCTTGGCACAAGGCCTTAACAAAAAATTTATTTTTAGTCTTGGCATCAGGCCTTGACTATGTGGTATTGATGTTTGGTATTAGGATTTCCCTCATTGTGAAATCAGTTATTACATGTGATTATTAGATTAGTAGAATATCCATCTGCATGTTTATATGGTAATTTTTCATATATTTTAACCATATTATGTTCAAGTTTATGTTTAAAAGTATTTTTATTATTACACATCATGCCTTAAAATTTTATAGGTTCCTCTAAATTATTTACCCTTACTGAGCATCTGATATCACCCCGTTATTATGTTTTATTTTCCCAGGATGTGAAGAAGTGTATTATGATTGACCTGCAAGGATAGTATGAGGGGATATGAAGACAAGATGTTGTTGTATTTTTTTCACATTATGATGTAATTTAAGAATTATGAATGTATCTAGTGTTTCCAATGCTACTAAACTTATCGTTCTTTTGAAACATGATCTTTTAGGATCTTTCCAGTATTATCTAATAATGCACCGACTCTGGGTAACTGGGGTCGGGGCGTTACAACCTTTATAATGAATATCACATTATAATTTGAAATAGTTTAGTGTAGGTTTTAAAAGTAATAATTTATAGTGTTATATTAATCTTCCATAACAAATCTCAAAGTATGTTTTAGAGAATTTTTCCAATACTAATATCACTGAAAAGTTTCTTTGTAGTAAATATATGTCCTTAACATTGTATCATTGTATTTTTTGTGGTTCAAATTATTTAATACCGATTAAAAAGGTAGAAGAATAGGAATATGAAACCTACTTTCACCATTATTAAGACGAAAATTAATCATTGATGTAACACATTAATATATTATAATTTAAGTGTTTTTTCGTATAGACATAAAAATATTTTTATTGGATTATATAGAGATGTAATTATTTCAACAAAATTTAAAATATAGAAATCAAATTAAATTATAGATGTCTTTCATAAGATATAAGAGACTATATTCTATGTATGGTTTTGTAATACCCTGACATGAACCACTTGTTCTATGCTTGAATTCCACATTACATTAGGCATGCCTTAGCATATGCCAGATGTTTCTTACAAGTTATGAAGGAATCGAGTGGAACCGCGGGGAGACTATACTCTGCATTAGAGTGTATTGATTAAATACATAATGAATTGCAGAAATATATAAAATCAATGTAATAATAAAAATAAAAATATAAAACCGAATCATGTAGAAACAATATGGGAATCTTTTATATATAAACCAAAATATACAAGTATCCAAGGTACTGAAAAGTCAGAAAATAAAAAAAGTAGAAGAAAATATACTCAAACATAATCCATCAAAATCTGCATCCTCCAACCACACCTTCTCATCTATCAACAATAGGGGCCATTAACTTCATCAAATATATTTTCACAAAATATATTTGAACAAAAAATGTAAGAGTAGGGTTTCGGTACATGCTGCAATTGGAAACCAACAACTAAAGTTCACATTAGTGAATAAATAACACATGTAAAAGACGTGAACATAAATAGGTTATAGATACAAAAAACATCAAAAAAATAAGAACTATTTTAGGTCCCCGTGGATCGGCAATACTGACTTTGACACAATGTTGGATGGAAAAATATTACCTTAATTTGTCACCATGATGGATGAAGCATCAGTTGTGTGCCCAAAACATCACACTCAGTGGATTCCCCAAATAATATGACCCCTCATACTATATGAGGTAACCTTGTGAATTTTGACCAATGTTTAGAATATTACAACTCATAAGACAACCCAAAATAAAATGACACATCCCACTGACTAGGATAGTTGTAGAACATGCCCACCAATGTTGGACAAAACTATCCTGGAGTATATTATAACGGGATCAACCTACATGCTCATATATTAAATAAAAATTCACATTAGACATGATATAAAATGAATTTTAAGTATAAAAATCAGATTAAGTAAAAATACATCATGATCAGAACAATCAATATGCAAGTGACACAAGCACAAGTCGATACTACAAACACACACCTCATGTGGTCAAGAATGGGACATTGGTTTCATATGTCTACATAGAAACATATATTAAAATGAAAATAACCTATAAAAACATTGAACCATTTTAAATTGTTCCTAACTCATGGTTTTTTATGAATATAATACCCTAAGATTTTAAAATGTATTTATTTGTAATACCATATACAACACACAACATAATGCCTAAATGAAAATGACATATTAATTTGACTAATAAATCCTTCATGTTGAATTATAATATATAAATTATAATATAATAATTATGAAATATATATGAATTTCTCACCCAATACCAATTTATTTATTAATTTTTATGAGATCAACATTCCTTTTTAGTAAATTTTTATCATGCTTCAAAAATACGTTCCCTACAGAAATGATTTATTATTTATATTAATGGAAATATCATATATATTATTTTTCTAAAATTTTCTAAAATTTATTTTATATAATAATATAAATTTTTTAAATATACATATATAACTATTATTAGGGTTACATTTTTATAATTTTCTGAAAGGATTTATTTATCGAGGAATAATCACAAATATTTTTTTGAACCATATTTTTTATAGAATTTGTAAAGTTTCATTTTATTTTAAAATGATTTAAATATAAAATTAGTTTTTTATGTTATTAATTATCCAATTATGATAGTTGGAATCAATTTTACTATTTAATTTATAGTAAAAACTGTTTTATACATAAAATGTATTTTTTCTGAGAAACTTTTTATATGTGTGAAATTTTTTTATCTTATAAATAATATTTTTCACTATTCGTGAATAATTTTAATTTGATCGATATATTATATTTTTGATAAAAAAATTAATAATCATGTAACCCTTTTTAGACATAGTATTAAAATATATCCTATTTTTGGTTTAAAGTTGTATTTTTCTATATAATGGATTTAATAAAAAAATTACACTTATTTCAAAACTAATTGATACTACTTTAAAAAATTGAATATTGGAAAAATTATTCCATATTTGGAATCATTAGGCCAACATTTGGTAAATAGTACCATTTTATATTCATTGATAATGTCGAGTAACCATGAAAAAATTTATCAACATAGTAAAGGGTAAAATAGGTTAATAAATGATAAAACTACATGTTAAGGTAAAATTATTCATATTAATTCATATTTGATTAATATAATTGTTAAATTGCATACTTAGTCTTAAAATTTATGTTTTTGAGTGTAATTTGTCCATGAAAATTACCTATAAATAATTTAAATAAAATAAAGAATGTAAATTTCTCTCTCTTAGTTTAAAATAACTCTTACGAGTTTACATACTAAAAAACCAAACTGGTGTGTGAATATTGATGTCAATTTTGTGAATAAAATAATATATTAAAAATTATAATATTTTATACTTATTGTTTATTTAATAAATACACTAAATTCTTGTAAAATACTTTTAGAATATTTATTCTATTAATAGAAAAATGAAAAAAATTAAAAAAATGAAAGTAATATAATATGAGTGAGTAATAGTTTTATTTGAAAATTTAAGACAAATATAAGATATTAATTGAATTAAAAGGTTTAAAATTATAATTTTTTCTTTTTCCTAGTGTCTTAAATGTAAAATTATGTAAATAGTTCTAAAATTTACATTAATGATATTTTATGAAATTAATATTTTAAAAAATTATTTAATATTTATAAAAATTATACTAGAGGAAAATAAGTATAAAATATGAAAAAAAATTAAATCCATTTCTATTAATGAATGAACAGTTACCTTATATTTATAATTATAACCCTTGAAAATGAAATGTTTATCACTATGGTAAATGTTTAAATGGGTTAAATATGGGTTTAAACCAAAATATATTTTACAAAACACCACATATGCATATAAAAATTATATTTTTTGAAGGTATTACGACCAAATAATTCTTTATATTCATAAAAATTTCTATTTGGAATTATTTTTCTTAGTATTGAATTTATAATAATTTAATCTTTTATGAAATTTGAAAGGTTCCCTTAACCTCAATTATGAAGAGGTGCATCCTCTAATCAATGTTTCAGAACTTTTGTGTAATATATCTCAACCAAAACCTACCTAAATACCTCACTAACATACTTTTAAACATTATACTAGTTATAGTCTTCCAAAAATACCATCCCTGGGATCCTTAAGAGGTTATCTGAAGGATATCTTTCTATTGAATTGTAATTGCCTTAACCAATCCCTTTCGTTTTTCACTACTATTTTAGCTCCTAAAAATATATTACCTCTTTCATAAAATAATATCATCAATTTTATAAGTATAATAATATATAAAAGTTATTATGAAACCACCATTATCCACATTCATTTCCATTAAATGGGAAGTTAATGTATTTCTCATGTGTACATATGGCATACCGTCTCCACATAGAGATTTTTTTTCTCATCACTATTTTTTATAGATTTTTATTATGATTATTTGAATGGTTATAAATTATAATTATGACATTATTATTCTTAAACAATGATAATTTAAATTTTAAACTCTTACCATCAAATCCTTTTGAAAATGATAATGTCACTCATGCGTAAGAGGAGACTACCACATCCACAACACAATATGATTAATTGTTTTCCATTTTTTTATTTGGATGATTATAATGATATATTAAATGATAATATATGATATATATTACAAAATAATGACACCATAATGGTTAATTACTATTTTTATTTATTTTATTCCATCTATCTAAAAGTTGAAATGGAGTTCATATATATGTACAACATACCTACTTAATGAATGATATAATTCATGTTTCTGTCTCTAAATTTGATGGATTATTTTGAATATATATAAATAAGGATTAAATATGGTATTAGTTTTATTATTAAAATTAAATATATGAAGGATCTATTGTAAAACTACAATGATAGGAACTACAAACTTATTTTTTTGAAAAAATGGAAAAGTTAACACCCATAAATTTCTATTTCAAGAATGAATTAATGATAAATGTGTCTTGAAATGTTATAAAGAGATCAAATATTATATAAAAGTAGTTAAATTCTTCTATTATAGAATTTTAATAAAATGAAATTTATTATAATTGAGGTTACAATACTTTTTATGTATGTGGAACTGGAGGTAAGGGTTTATTGTCTCAAATATTCTTTATTTGGAAATATGTTATGTCATTCACCTATATCATTATATAAAAGATATATAATTCCATTTTTACATGTGTCATCAATATTATACAAATTATAGTTATATTTATAGTTTCATTTGAAGATATTATTTCATAGGGATTATAATTCAATTGTTAATAAAGATGTAACAGTTTTATATTAAAATCTCAATATTGTTCATGATTACATATGATCATGTTTCCTATGATGAAATATTATCATCAACCTTTAACAAAACTCCTGAATTTTTTTTTTAATATTTTTTTTAAATTAAAATCATTCCTTTCAATTTTCTTACATTATAATCTCGAATTACATAATGAAATTTTTAAAGAAAAATTGACTGTGTTTTACTAAATTAGAGGATATATTTCACCTCCATGTCCATGTTTACATAAAATGTTTCTTATAATGTTTTAAAATTTTCATATTAATTTTAATGTAATTTTTACCCATGAATTAATTTTTACAATAAATTTTAAAAATATTCATATTATAATTTTATGAAAGGGGTACTTTTTAATTTTTTACAAAATTATGTAATGATTTATTTATTTTACCATATATGACGTGAATGGAATTTTTCATCATCATGACCAATAAATGTTTTGATGCTTAATTTATAATGGAAAATGGTCTATTGAAATAAAGTTTTTCCCATAATAGTTTTTAATGAATTTATATTTTAGACAATGGGTTTCAAATTGAGAAGGTTATTTTTCTCAATATATATTCCTAGTGATCTTTAAAGAAAATTCCTTTTAATATAGAATCATGTGATGTTACTAATACTTTACTATGGATATGATCCAATTGTTCCATCATTATTATTATGTTGAATTTTTATTATTATGATGAAAGTATTTTCATGAAACACCTTACTTTTCTACAGGTTTCCATATGATCAAAAGATAAATTTTTTATGAAAATAATTTCTTTTCTATTAGTTATGTTATTATGAAATGGTTATGAAACCCGTTTCTTTTAATGGTTTCTATTATGGTAAATTTTTAAATATCTTATGGAACACATTTGTATTATTTTAATATTGTTATGGGAGTGATAATGATTATATATCCATATGAAATATTTAAAAATTATTGACATCACATGAGATAAATAGGATTGGAATAGATAGTTAACACAGTTTAGTAAGGGACTCAATTTGGAAAGATATTATTGAGAGTTAACCAATACTAATAAGATTTTCAGAGGTTGTAACCAGTCTAATTTTATATACTAGGAAGTTAGCCTTGAATAAAAAGTAAATTATTTTCTATGCTTAATTTTATTCCAAAAACTAATGTATTATGATAATGTTTTGATCTCATAGATCAAGATCATTGATTCATCTATAATTCACATTTTATGACCTTCATTGACTTATTTAATGACTAAAAATAATGATCTATGATATATAGGGTATTTTTTAAAAATTTTAAACTCATCTTCTCATTTTCTTTTTCTCATTATATATAAATGTAATAATTGATATCCTCCATATATAGCCTTAAAAATCATCTAAGATCACCCTTTATTATATGTTTTTTCTTACATGATATAAATAAAGGAAATAATTATGATGTATATAAGAAGTATTCTAGTTAGAAAGAACTAAGTGAGACAATACATAGATAATTTATCAAATATGTGTTTATGTATCCATTTTTAGATTGACTCTAAACCATTATGGTTATATCATGGTCCACAATGTTTTATAATAAAAAATAATTATAAAAGATGTTATATTTCTTAAAGCAATGTTCTAGTCACTATAGATGGTATCATAGATGGGTTTTGATTATATTTGGAGATGAGGATTGTATAACATTACTAAACATTATCCGGACATGTCCATATATTAGATAACATCCAAATGATTTTCTACGTAATGGATTATGCTATTTTCTTTGAAGTGAATCCTCATCCAAATACAATTAGTGGTTAGGGTCTTAGAATATATCCATATAGGGGTAATAAAAAATTGTTGGTAGATTATATAGTGACCACCATTCTATTTCTAGCTGAGTATTCTTATACTGTGAAAATATTTTGACACACCTTGGTATATTAATGTTTAGTAATCATTTTATTTACTAATAGTTATTAGTTATTTCAATATATTATGGCCATGAATAACCAATGATAATCCTATGGTTTCATATATTAAAAATAAGGTGTCATAATTTAGCCATCCTAAAAATGATTTTTCCTAATTCCTTACTATATTTATTGTTTTTCAAACTATTCATTTCTATTTTTTCAATGGTTTGAATTAAGAGTAGTCATGTTAAATATAGAAAACCATTGACTGATTATTATCATAACCAACCAAATGAAACTGGAACTAGAATAATAAATCATGTGATTTATCTTTATTAGTGGTACAATTAAATAATTTGTAACCTCTATTTAAGAGATTTATGTGAAAAACATAATTAGAGGAAGATGGAGTTTTAGGAAGACTGTAGAGAAAATATGATTCAACATCATATATGTCTAGAATGTGGGAAGATGTACTCAAGGGAATATCATAAATGAATAAAAATATTTTTTTCGATGTTGATATTAATGGAATAGAGAATGTAATTACTAAGAAAATATTATGTGTACAATGATAGAAAATGAAATGTATTTTGAGCTACCATTTATAGTTCAATGTATCATTTTTGGGAAATATAGGTATTATACAAGATAATTCCCTATCTCAAGGGTTATCTCCGAGAAAAATAAAGAACATATATTATTACAATAATTGAATTGGAATGATTGATGTGTTTAGTTATTGGGATTCATAATTATATTACTTTTATTTCATAATTACAAATCTTGAAACATCTAAATATAGTTCCAAATTTGTCATATTTAATTATATGAGAATTTTTGTGGAATAATAAAAATAATAAGAAAACTGGTAATTTTTATATGGGATAAAGAGATGAATTAAATGTATGGGATATTATTTGTAACATTTAAATTAGTTAGATATTTTATGATAAAGTAATTTAGGATATATCGAATGTTATTTATTAAATTTTTTATTTATAAAATATATTCAATTATATATGATTTTATTTGATTAATAAATATTGTATTAGTTTTGGGAATCATTACTATTTTTTGGTGTGGTTATAAAAGGATTTATAGATACCATCGTTGGTTTATAGGTTTAATATTTATATTATGTTCAAAGGATTAATCAATACTTTTTGATGATTATAGAGATGGTATTTAGAGGTGATTTGAATCATTCACTGGGGTTTAGGAAGAAAACTCAATTGAGTTTTAAAAAACCATTTGTGTTATTAAATGATTTAATGATAAGATAATTAGGTTCTATTGGATATTAGGATGTAGATAATCATGATGGTTTAAATGTGTTTAATTGATATAGTGATATTTTATGAGATATTTATAGTCTTATAAAGGATAAACATTAATGTATGTATCAAAATTTATTTCAATATAGTTTGGGGAATTTCACTACATCAAAATATTATATAGATATTTATAGTGATAATTGAGGATATTTTAAGAGTTTTTTCTTTTCGATGAGGAATATATACCCATTACTTTTAATAAAATATTTTTTTGGATGAATGAAATTAATTCTTTTTGTTATTTAATATTAATTGTATAAGATCAACTTTGATGATAAAACATTATTCAATATAGTGGTTATTGAGGTTAATTGAGATGTAGGGTTATTTATTTAATGATCAATATATAATTATTGTTGTTATCCATGAGATGTTGGATTTAAATGCATTATTTCACATTTTATTTAATTTATAAATTTTATCTTACCATGTGCTAAAAATTATTGGTTTTTTATAATGCATAATGACTAGAGAAAAATCATTATATTCATTTATGATAAATTAGAAGTTGATTTTAGTGCCTCAAATAAGTATATTTCATTACGATCTTAGTTTGGATGGTAAAGGAATGCCTAAACTCAAGGAACATTTTCATTAAAAAAATATTTTTTCAATTACCTATAATTACGATTAATTAATGTTATTTGTCATGCCTTTTGGATTTATGGTTTTACGGTACTTATCATTATCATGATCATTTAATTTTTTGAAACTTTTATTATCTATCATTCTCAATCATTATATGAACTTTAAATTTTTCATAAATTTCCTTATTTTCACTTCCTACTAATGTTATATTATATGGAAATCTAGATGTGTGTTATTATATATGACCTTAGAATTTTTATTTCCCTCATTTCAAGAGGAATTTCTATTAACCCTTTTTATTATATGACTTTTCAAGAAAGGAATGTTCAAATATGATACACTTGATTGATTCAAAAGAACAAATTAAAATTGTACTGACTAATTTATTAATTTGGGTATAATTTAACACTCATGATTTTAAATGAAAATAATGTTTGATTGTTTATATGACACAAAATAAAGAGCCTAAATGAACGGGAAATATTCTTATGACCAGAAAATCCTAGATGTTGAAATGGATTCTATAAATAAAAATAATCAATCTATGAAATAAATATCATGATAATAATAAATACCAGTTTATTAACTATTTCATAAGAATGAAACGTTCTATTTTTACTATAGTTGTATTACGCATCAAAAATATGTTTCCTTAAAAAAGATTTTTTTGATGAAATTTTTAAATATTATCTTCCACAGTTTTAAAAAATTTAATTCCATAAATAATGTTAATTTTTTAAATCATAATTTAAAAATATTCACTGGGGGAGTATTTTATGATTTTCTGAAAATAATTATTTTTTTATTAATAGTTAACAATAGTATTTTTCAATTAAAAAATATATTTTTTACAAGAATTTTCAAGTTTTCATTGTGTTTTAAAATGATTTAAATGTAACATTACATTTCGTATATTATTAACAATCCATTCAGGTTGATTGCAATCACTTTCACTATTGAATTCAGTATAAAATCATTTGCATACATAAAAATTATTTTTCTAATAAACTAATTTTATATGTGAATAGTTTTTTTATCTTAGTAATAACAATTTATCACTATTGATGAATTATATTAAATAAATTTAGATATTATTTACTCAATTAATTTTTTTTGTAAATTTAACTAATACTTTTTTGAATTTTATAAGAATAAATCTAATCTTATGTTTAAAAATATATTTTTATAAAGAAACCGGTATCATCACATTTTCCACCCATATTTTAGAAAAAAAATTCGGTCACTTAAGTAAATTTAATATTAAAAAATGTATACATGATTTGGAATCAATATTTACAAATTAGGTAAAAAATGCCATCAATTTTGTTCAATTTTCCTAGTAACCATGGACACATTTATCACCAAAATAAAGGGTAAATCATGTAAATCTAGGTTAAAACTAAGAGTTATGGTCCCCATTTTTCCTATTAATTATAATTAGATGAATTAAATTCTACCATTACACCTAAGTCTCAAAATATAATTTTGTATGAGAATCATGTCCATGAATAATTCCTATACAATATTTCAATCAATGAATGTAACAAAATGTCACTCTCTTAGTTTGAAATATATTTTATGTTTTTACATATGAAAAAATAATGTGGTTCATGAATAATATTATCTATATTATAAATAAATGAACTTTATTAATTATGATTTTTTCCTAATTTTTTTTATTAAATATTGATCTTAAAATCGTACACAACACTGATATAATATTTATTAAATTATTAGAAAAAATAAATAAATGTTTTTAAAAATAAAAAATGTAATATAATTGGAATGATTTATACCATTTTATTTTTATTTTTGATAAATTTATCATATTACTGCTTTTTAGAAGTTTTTTATTCTAATTTCAGAATTTTTAGTTATGTCATCAAAGTCAACATAAACAAACTGTTCCAAAATTGACATTAATAACCTTTTGTGGAAATACAATTTTTTTAATTTATTGAAAAATAAAAAAAAATCGTAGAATAATTTGGGTAATAAATCTACTAATATATCACCCCTTTTTACTTTTTTGTGTCAATAGAAAACTTATAACTAATATTCAAACCCCTTAAGAGTGAAAAAGCCATTACCATTTTTAAGTTTAAAATGGGTTAAGTACAAGGTTAAACCATCCTATAAGGTTTTAAAAAAATTATTTGACCTATTTCTAATATTTTAGAGGATTGAAACCATATAATTATTCATATTCACATATATGTCTATTTTGGAGTATATTTATTAATAATGAATTAAATAAAAATTTATTCTTTCAGAAGCATCAAAAAAAGTTCCTCACATCAATTATAAAAGGGAATATCCTCCCTTTACATAACTTTTCTGTAACGACCCAATATTTTTTTAATTCAATTTAGAAATTCTTTTTGTAATGTCAGAAAAATATAAAATCAAATTAGGAAAATAAATGGCACATAATTCTCATATTAACTACTATGTGACCCTTAAAACTAAATTTTCCACTTCAGTGTTTTGAATTTCCAAAATCTGACATAATCAGTTTCCATCATTAATATGTTTGGAGTCCGGTAGGGAAAAAAAATTTCATGAATAGAAACATACCCATAGAATAGTAACATACCCTTATATATAATAATATTACCCTTATGAAGAGTGAATCATCCAAAATAATAGTAACCTCACCCATGAATTTATAAATAAAATTTTGGCATCTTATAATTGAAAATAGGCCCATAGTAATAGTATTGATATTTTTGTAAGTCATAATTAATTAATTATAATTAATAAATAAATATTAAATAAAATTTATTTTCCTAAATTGTCTTCATAAGTTATAAATTTTAGGTCTTCTTGTTTTAAGACAAATTTTTTAGACCATATTTAATTTTTAAAACCATTGTAAAATCAGTTTTAACTTTAAATTTTTTATATTTCAGGTAAACTATGATTTTAATTAATAACTAAATAGATAATATTTAGAAATTTAATTTTGAATAATTGAGTAATTTTTTGATTCTACACATTAAAAAATGGGTAGGGTAATTTTTTGGGATATTTCAAAAATACATCAATCTTTGATGAATAGTTAATTATTATAATTCAAAAATTAAGCAAAATAAAATAATTATAGGGTCATGGATGATTTTCTAGTTATGTAATAATGATTGGTTCAAACTCACATTCTCACATTACTATATTTAGCCATGAATTATCACTATTTATTGTCCTGTAGATAAATAATAAATTAATGAATATATTATTGTGAAAACCCCTCTCCCCTCTACTATAAATACCATGACCCACACCCTCATTTTTCAAACCTCCCAAGCTTCAATTCTAGTCAAATTCATTGAAAATATCTTCCCTAGTCCCTCCCCCACGTATATAATCACTTAATATAACAAAAAGGGAAAACCTCCCCATAAAGAGGCTCTCAAAGAAGATATATTCAAGAGGTAATTTTTCTCTCTTTTTATTCAATTTACTTCCAATTATAATTTCTTTTCTTCTCTTATCCCCAAAATATATTATCAAAATCAAATTATAATGCTATTATGATTGAAATTATGGTATTATATCATTCTAATGGAATATTATTCATTCTACACCTCCCTCTCTCTCTTTTTGTTTTATAAAAATGAAATTGCTACCTATGAAGTGTCAATTTTGATATATCATGGGATATGGTCTTCAATTTTCCATAAACTCATTCAAGGATGTCAATGAAACCATATAATGGATGAATTTTTTTATTATGTATTATTTTAAAACATATATGTTCTAAAAAAAATTATTCATAATACTAATTTATAAAAGAGAACATCTTTGTTGTGGTCCAAAAATCGCCCAAATTAACCTAATATGATCAACATTAAATTTTATCTATTGATTAATCAATATTTTAAACAAAATAATCCTATATAATATCATTTAAACTAATATAATATCATTAATAAAATTTAATTTTCGTTTTTCATGATTATATATGTTCTACACAAACTTCCATTCATGTGTACATGTTAACCATGCATGAAAACAAAGGAAAATGACACTCTAGAATAACAGATTCAAACACTATAACTCATCAAAAAGACAATAAAATAGCTTAATAAACAATAATGAACCATATTAAGGTATAATATTTTATTTAATTCCTAATTAATTAATATAAATTCATTATAGATGATAATAATGTGAAGAAATTGTTTGGATGCATGGTTAGGGGAAATTCTCAAATCCAACATTCTTTTTTCGAGTTCTCCCTCTTTCACTCCAATTACAATATGGTTACTCCTTAAAAATAATTTATTAATAATTATCTTACCTTTTGTGTGATATAATTGTTTTATACTAGAGTATATTTCAAACAAAATGTTTTCCATAGGAACTGTTCTTTAAAAAACACACAATTTACTTCTCACTAATGGTGGTTGGCTCTCGTATCAAGTATGTTATTGCCTCTTTCTTTTGGGAACCCTAAGTTTATGAATGTATTTTTTTTATATTAAACCCATTAAATTACTGGGTTTTTTATTTTCATGATTTATATATTTTCTATCATTCGTGCATGATAATGAAAATGATATGATGTGACAGGTCCGCCTGAAATTATGTACTACAGTATGAATGTTTGAATGTGACGAGTGTGCCCGTAATTATAAAACAAAAAAATTAATTTGTTAAAGTGATGAATCTAATGATTTAGTTTGAAATGATGCGTCAACATTATTCTATCCTTGTTCACAACTATTTATGGTAGTTAATCACTAAGACATGATGTTTCATTTTTATACATTTCCATAATCCAAGTATTTTATTAGTGTTTCGTCTCATGATTATGATCATATGCCTATGTTATTATGATAATGATTATTCTCATCCAATTATATTTTATCTCATGTTTTTGTCTTCCCACTTTCAAGGATTTTATCTTACACCTTTTAAATGTATATTTTCTTGTGACTACATGTACTAATGATAAGTCAAGAGCCAATAAGATGCAAGAGATGAAGGAATTAAATATATTTTTTCTATTTAAAATGATTTTTATTGTCCCAGTTTTCCCAAGACACTAAACCTTTGGGTCCTTAATTTGTAATTTTTCTATGTTTTGTATCACTTAAATTATTAAATGTAATGTAATAAAAGAATTATCTCTATATTTGGTTTTAGAGGCACGATTTAGATAATATGGGAAGTAAGATTAGTGAACCCCCAAAAAAACCTCTAGTATGAGACTAAGTAAAAATATTAACAAAATAATTTTTTCTAAACATAGGGATACCAAAATATATTCATTTAGTGTAAATTTCATAAAAAAAATTTAGTTATAAATGAAACATTGACTTATGTTTTGTTCTATGCTTTTCTATTTTAGAAAATGGTGGGAACCAAGAGAAACCAGGAAAAAACCCATCTGGGGGAATTGTAATGATTTCCTGAATGTCATCCCCAATGCTTTGGGCTTGAAGTTCTAAACATAATAGTTATGTTTAAGAAACTATCTCAGGTTATAAAAAATAACCTAAATAATGATTAATTTCCATCTTCAAAGAGGGAGAAACTAGATATTGATTGCTTTATGCGGAAAAAACCACCCACATTTAGAGGATCTTCGATCCCCTTGTTGCAGAATAGTGGGTCAACTCCATGGAGAAGATCATTTATGTGATTCATTGTTCTGATATGGATATGGTGTCACTTGACATTTTCATCTAGATGTAGAGGCCGATCAATGGTGGGATTTTATTAACAACACCCATCCAATGTATTAAATTGAAGATATGAAATGTGAATATTTTAAGATCATGTTTATTTACAAGTATTTCCTAGGAAATCTTCTTATAAATATAGAGATAGAATTCATAATGCTCAAGAAAAATGAATGATAATTTTTCAGGACTATGGAAGTGAATTTTACAAGTCATACAAGGTATGCTTTAGGATTTTAAATAAACAATTATAGAAAAATTTATCGATTATTTAGTGGATTAAAACCAATCCTTCTATAGGATCATGAAATTTGATACATTGGGAGTTATGAAGAAGTTTTTTGGTGTGCTGTAAAAGTGGAGATATAGTTTGGAGAATGGTCCCTTAGAGATGGTGATATGAAATGAAAGATTGAGTTAAAATCTGTAAGATATAATGATAAATGCGGGAAGAAAACTCAACCCCCAACATGCCAAAAATGTTGGAAGAGGCATCATGGAAACTATGTAAAAGAGTTACTGAAATGATTCAAGTGTGGGATAGAAGGCCGCCATGCACAAGAGTTTCCAAAATACATGAGAAAAAATTAGAATATAGTGGAACAAAGAAGAGGACCACCGATATTCAAATGCAACAAATATAGGGAGCATGAGAACCATGCAATCTAGTGCACTAACACTCGATTTCCCTAGGGTAATCAGTGTTAGAAGCCACCAAATCCATATAAACTTGTTATGTCTTCTTCCATCACTACTATAGAAGTCAATTAGGATAATGAATTTATATAAGTTAACCTTTCTATTTAATGAATAATGGAATAATTAATGTTTTATTGGGGTTTTATGCATTCCCTTATATATTTCACATTTTCTAAAACAATATAATCGAAACCCTGAAACCTTGAAATAGATATACCTATAAAAACACGAAGAGTTTAAATAATTTCAAACCAAGTGTTTGAAGTTTCTCTTATTGGTGTATGTGGGAATATTATTTAGGATAATCTTATAATAATACCCATGGGGGAATTTTATGCATTAATTGGAATGGATAGTCTCTCAATATAAAGATCACATATCAACTATTATAAAAAGGAAATATCTTTTCTTATTCCTAACTATCCAATGACCCTCTAAAAATGACATGAAGATTATAAACCTACTTTTAAAATTCCTTCAAGGATGTGGGTGTTGATTCCATGTGAAGTGGAATTCCTCACTCAAATGGTTGAGTCAAAAAAAGTGTCAACCATGTGGTAATTCCATCATGAGGGAATATAGTTATGTATTTCTCGAAGAGTTATCAGGACTTCCCTCATATCGTGAGGCATATTTCTCTATTGAACTCATAACCAAAACAAATATTATCTCAAATTTTTTACATAGGATATATCCTATCGAACTGGAAGAGTTAATGAAACATCTTCAAGGGTATTTAAACAAAGGTTTCATGTTCCCTAGTGCATCACCTTGGATTGAAATAGTCACTTTATGATGAATATGTATTGAACAAAGTGGTTGTGTGTCGATTATCAAGAACTAAAAAATATTACAATTAAGAACAAGTATCCTCTTATTAGTATTGAGGGATTATTTTATCATCTAAGAGGAGAAAAATACTTCTCAAATATGGATATTCATTTTGGATAACATTAGTTAATGGTAAAGAAGGATGATATTAAAAATACTACCTTCAGTACAAGGTATTGGAACTATGATTTTTTGTTGATGCCTTAGGACTTAATAATGCCCCTAAAATCTTCATGGATTTGATCAATAGAGACTTTAGACATTACATTGTAAAAATTTTGGTAGTTTTTATTGATGATATTATGATATACTCCAACAAAAAGGAGGAACATAAAGAATATCTACGTCTTCTGTGGGTGACATTGAGAAAGAAGAAGTTATATGTCATATTCAGTAAATGTGACTTTTGAATGAAATAATCCATGTTCTTGGGACAGTCATCCTTAGTGAGGGAAATTATGTAGAACCTTGAAAAAAATTAAAATGGAGAATATCGTAGACAATATAGTGTCACATATATGCATTGTTTACATTGATTTGATGGTTACTGCAGATGTTTTTTGAGAAATTTCAAATTATTATCATGCCCACTAAATATGTAAATAAGGAAAGGGTTCATGTACATCTGGATAGAAGAATGTGAGGGAAGCTTTGAGGAGAAAAATTGAAGTCTTATCACTGCACTAGTACTCAAATTTCCAAAAAGTGGATAATGTTTTGTGTTATAAAGTGATGTTTTAGGAACATCTTCGGTTGTGTACTCATGAAAAATGATAATGTGATAGCCTATGCCTTAGGGATGTTGAAGATCTATGAGAAGTACACCCAGACACATGATCCAGATCTAGTAGTTGTGATTTTTTCATTTAAAATATGGAGTCACTGCATTTATGGTGAGAAGTGTGACATATACACTAACCAAAATATCCAAATGTATATATTCAAAAAAAAGGATCTCAAGATGCATCAAATGATATATTCAGTGCAATTCAAGGACTATGATTTCTCTCTTCACTACAATGCTATAAAGGTGAACAAGGTAGCTGATGCTCTTAAAAAAATAACTTACTACTCTATCAACGTTATGGATTGAAAAATACCCTATATTCTTCAATATGAAAAGTATAGATTTTGAAATTATAAGGGTAGGGGATACATCCTAACATTCCAAAATGATTATGCAACCATCAATTTGAGCGATGGATAAGGAGGCAAAAATGGATGATCTGGAGTTACAAAAGAAGGTGAATGATGTAAAAGTAGGGAATATGAATGATTCCTATATTAAAGATGATTGTGTGATTTGGTTTGGAATGCGGCTTTGTGTTCTTTCATCACTCGTGATAAATAAGGATCTATTCAACAATGCACATAGCTCCACATTCTTTATCCATCCTGGTAGCACAATGATGTGCCGAGATCTCCGAGAAAACTACTGGTGGGATAACATAAAGAAGGATATTATGGAATATATATCAAGTTGCATGGTATTTCATCATGTTAAATAAGAAAAAAAAAGTATAATGGGATGATGAATCCATTGCCTATACCCATGTTGAAATGGGATAATGTAAATATGGGCTTTTTCATGGGTCTCTTGAAGATGTCGATGAGAGATAGTGCGATTTGGTTTGTGGTTCATAGACTCACCAAGACTACACATTTTGTCACTATTCAACATGATCTATCAATTAAACAACCTGAAATAATATATGTAAAGGAATTGGTGATACTGCATAGTGTTTCACTTTAAATTATCATTGATCATGATCCAAGGTTCACATCTAAATTATGGAGGAGTCTTCAATGTGGATTATGTAATAAATTAAATGTCAGCACGAACTGTCAACCCCAAACTGATTGAAAATATGAAAGGACTATTCTGACTCTTCAATTCATGCTAATTGTTTTCTATTTAGAATTCAAAGGTTGATTGGATCAACATATCCAATTGGTTTAGTTATCACACAAAAATAACATCCAATCGAGTATTCAGATGACTCCATATGAAGCTCTTAATGGAAATCAATGTAGAAATCAAACCTGTAAGGATGAAGATAGAGATAAAAATCTACATTTACCTGATCTTATGAAAGAGATAATAGATAAGGTTCAAGTCATCATGAAACATATCAAATCTGCTATGATTCATAAAAATAACTATGTTGGAAACCGTCAAAGGTACTTCAAGTTCGATGTTGGAGATAAAGTATTCCTTCGAATATCACCATGGAAAAGAGGCATGTGATTTGGAATAAAATATAAGCTAATCCCATGGTTTATTGGCCCCTTTGACATAAATGACCTCATAGTAGATGTGGCATCTCAGCTTGCACTTCCACCAAATATGGCTCATGTTCATGATGTGTTTCACATATCACTCTAGAGGATGTACATACCAAATTACGTACATGTACTAATCTTAGAGGTGGTACAGCTAGAAGATGATCTATTCTATGAGGAGAATCCAGTAAATATTATGGACCAGAGAGATATGGTCTTTGGAAAAAATACATTCCCACCATTGCAATGTTTTATGGAAGAAACATAAGTATGAAGAAACGAATTGGGAACCAAAGGATGATATTAAGGAGAAGTACTATCACCTATATATGTAAAATGAAATTTCAAGGGAGAAATTTCAATAGGAAGGAAGAATGTAACAACCCAAACATTTATCAATGTAATTTTTTGCTTCTTATAGTAATGTCATAATCATATAAAATCACATTATGGAAGAAATGTCACATCATGCATAAATGAACTACTATGCGACCTATAAACATAATTTTTCCACTTTTGAGTTTTGAGTTTCAATAATCTGACATACATTGTTGTGATTAGTAAGATGTATGGAGTCCGATATGAAAAACATAAATATTGTTTAATAGAAACCTACCCATATGAATAGTAATATGACCCTTATTAATATCATATCATCTAATATAATAGTAACCTCACCATTGAATTTATTAATAAAATTTAGGCATTATAAATTTGATAATATGACCATTGTTAATGTATTATTATTTTTCTATGTCATAAATAAATAATAATAAATAATTAATTAATTTAAAAAAATTATTTTCCTATAATTTGTTAATAATTTAACAATTTTATATATTCTATTTTTATGTTAATATTATAATGCTTTATGTTAATTTTAAAATCAATTTATAATCAGTTTTAATTTTAAAATTTGTATATTTCAAGTAAATAGTGATTTTAATGAGAAATTAAATTATTCATATTTATAAAATTATATCTGAAAAATGGAGTCTTTTTTTTGGATTATAAACATCGATAAATGGTTATGGTAATTTTTTTGATTTTATGAAATTCTTGAGTGCATGATTAATAGTGAAATACTATAATTTACAAAATAAGCAAAATACAATAATTATTGAGTCATGGATGATGTTCTGCTGATGTACAACCAATTAGTTCAAAATTAAATTCTAATGTTAATTTTTTTAGTCATGTAATCATTTTTATTTATTTTTTTGTGGAGAAAATATTAATTAATGAATATTGTTTTGTGAAACCCCCTCTCCCATCCACTATAAATACCACCCCGAAAACACTCATTTATTCACACATCTCAGGATTCAATCATTACTCAAATACATTCTAGAGACCTTCCCTAGCCCCTCCCCCACGTCAAAAATCCCTTAGTCTAATAAAAATTATTAAACTTCTTCACTCAAGAGGCTCTCAAAAAAGATATATTCAAGTGGTAATTTCTACCTCTTTTCTTTCAATTTCATTTCAAATTTCATTTCTTCTCTTCTCTTATCCTAAACTAATATTATAAAAATTTCATAATAACAATAATTTTATTTACATAATGGTATGATATAATAAAAATGAGATATTATTCATTATTCTCCTCCTTCTCTCATGTTGATTATAAAAACGAAATATTTGCCAGTGACGTGTTAATTTAACTACATCATTGGCGATGCACTTCCATTTTCCTTAAAATACTTCAAGGATATCAATAAAACTATTAAATGAATGTAAATATATTTTATTATTTATGTTGTATACTTTTTTATGTTTTTGAAACAACTTTTATTCACAATACTAATTGATAAAACAAAAATGTTTGTGGTGATCCAAAAACCACCCAAATTAACCTAAAAAATCATCATTAAATTTTATCTAATGATTCATCCACATGGTATATAAAATAATTCATTATAATATCATTAAAAATATTATAAGTTCATTAATAAAATGAAATATATGTTCGCGATGCTTATCCTTTTTCTACATGAACTTCCATTCATGTGTACAAGTGAACTGTTCATGAAAACAAAGAAAAAGGACACTCTGGAACAATATATTTATAGTCCATAACTCACAAAAATACCAATAAAATAACATAATTAAACCATAATAAAATATATTCATGTATAAAAGTTTCTTTAATTGATTATTAATGAATATAATTTCATTATATAGGACAATAATGTTAAGAAAGTGTTCAGATACAAGGAAATGAGAAATTCTCGAACCCATGATCCTTTCTTTAGGTTCCCCCTCTTTCTCTCCATTTTGTGTATTTTCACTCCATAAATATCATTTTTTAATCATTATCATACCTTTTTTGGGATATAAATTTTTTCAAATAGATTTCATGTCAGACAAAATATTTTCCAAAAGATCATTTATATGAAAAAAACATTTACTTCTCACTGAAGGTTGATGGTTCTTGTATCATGTATGTTATTCCAAATTTTTATTGGGAACCCAGTGATTATTAATGTGATAAGATGAGATAACAATCATTATTTTATGTTGGTTATTTATGTTCATTATTGATATACGTTCTATGTGTCATGCATGATAATAAAAATTTAATGATGTGATGGAGAGCCTTAAATTATATAGCACAATATAAATGTTTGAATGTGAAAGATGTTCATGAAATTACATTGAGCTCTAATGAATTGGATAAAGTGATTAATATAATTAGTTAAAGTAAAATGATCTATGAACATGATTCTTTCCTTTTTCACAACAATGTACGGTAGTTATCAACAAATGCATAATATTCCATTTTTTATGATTTTCCATATTCCTTGTATATTATTAATGTTTCCCCTAAGGATTATGATCTTACTCATATGTTATGATTATAATGATTTTTCTCATACCATGTTATGTTGTTTCATGTTGTTATCTATCCCGTTACTGGGATTTTATATCACCCCATTTTGATGTATATTTTAAGGTGAATGATATACTAAAGAGAAGTCAAGATCCAATAAGAAGCTACAGAACAAAGAATTAAAAAAATGATATGTGGTATGAATTTTATGTATGGTCCTAGTTTTCCCAAGACACCAAACCTTTAGATCCTTGATGTGTAATTTTTTAATGTTGTTAATCACTAAAATGATGAAAAAGTAATGTAAGAAGAGACGGGTTGCTATACATTGAACTGTCTGTATCGAACGAAATCTAGGAAATAACCTACAAAAATAATTTTAAGATTCTATAGGTTCTTATATTCACAAAAGACCAACCCTAGGGTCCTTATGAGTAGATAAAAAGGATTTCTTTTTTATTAGAGGTAATAACCTTAAATGATCATTTTTATTTTTTAATTCTCCTTTTACATTCTATAAATTTATAGTATTTGTCATTAAATAATAATTTAAATATAAAAAATTCATTGAAATATGATTTTGACTATAAAACAATTATTATACCACCAGATTTCTATGAAATGGGAAGTGAAATTGTCACTCATGCATACATACAACTTACTATCTTGATGTAGTGATTTAAATTAATTCTCATCATCATATTTTTTGGATCAGTAATACGATGTGTATAATGGTAATATATTATATTTTTTATATAATAATTATTCATGAATTATAATGTCATATATACCATCTTTCCATCCAATCATTTGGAAAATGATAATGTCATAGTCATGTACGCATGGACTATCACCTCCTTGAAGCAATGTGATTTGTTTTTCAATTAAATTATATATTAATGGTAATAAGGATAAATTTAATTAATATATATATATATTATAAATTATATAATTATTATTTTTAATGGTTAATTATTATTGACCTTTACTTTTTTCACTTATTAAAAACTGAGAACAACGTTCATGCGTATCTATAACCTACCATCTTTTTAAACAGTGAGATTCATTACTCTATCTCTAACATTTAGGGATTCATCTATATATATATGATGAATTTATAATATAAAAATCAATATATTAAAGAACTATACTAATATAAAAGGATTTAAACTACCAAACCAAAAAACATATGAACAGATGAAATAAGTAACACCTAGAAACAATGATTTTAGAAATTAATTACTAATAAATTGGTGATGGAATGTTATAAAGGTAAAATTTATGATTTTATAAGTATGTATATGATTTTTTAATATAGTTATTATAATATTTAATTTATTAAACTTGAGGTTTTAGTGCTTTCTCAAAAAAATGTACCTTAATGTAACAATTTGTCATCTCATATTATCTTTTATGAGACAAATGATATGTCATGAACTTATCTACTATTATGAGTGATATATATATCCCTTTGAAATGATATATATTTATTATCCAAATATTAATAATATTTATTGTTTTACATGATTACTCAATTTCATTAAGCTTATGATTTAAATGTCACTAAAGATGTACAGTTTTTGTGATATAATCTCATTGTATATGGGATTGTTAATAACCATGTTTCGGATAAAGAAAATATTATGATATAACTCTCATGAAAATCATTAAATTTTATTATATTGTTGTTATTTTTATAAAATTACATGTTTTCCTGTCATTTTACTCTCTTTAGAAACTCAATAGAAATAATGAATGTTTTTATAAAAAATTTGTGTTTTATGATATATCCAAAATCATTCTCTTCCATGCCCATGCATTCTAAAACCTATTGTAAGAATCCTTAACTATTTTGCTAAACTTGTTTAAAATAATTTTTACCCTTGAGTTCTCATTTAGAAAAAAATTTAAAATGTTTATCATTTTGGTTTTGTAAATTAAGTAATTTTTACATTTTCCTTAAACAATTATAATAGAAATGTTATCATTTACCTTATATTCCCGGAAATAAATTTCCCACCAAAATAACTACACAAAGATTATATGATTATTTTTTATGTTTCTTAGGTTTTTTTTACAAGGATAGGTTTTCCATATATTTTTGGAAATGTTTGTTTTTCTAATTAGTGATTTCAATGTGAAACATATATTTTCAACAAAAATATTCGAAGTTACCATTTGTGGAATTTTTATATATGATGACATCCTTCGGTGTTACTAATGATTTACCAAGGATTAGATCTGGTAATTCCATCCCTATTTCTTTCACCTGATGGTATATGATTATGATGAAAATATTTTTATTAAACCCATTCCATTTTCATGGGTTATGATAAAATGAATTGATTAAATGGTTATAAAATTAGTTTCTTTTAAATAGGTAATACTTCAATAAAAGTTTTGTGAAACCCATTTATTTACATTAGTTCTGATATGATGATATTTTGATGAACTTATTTCACACATATTTATGACTATAATTAAGTTAAGGGTGTGCTCAATAATATATATTCATCCAATAAATGGGGTAATGGTTGATATCTCATGAGATAAATATTATTAGAATGGGGAGTAAACCCAATTTAGTATAGTATTTTTCCACTATAAATATCATGGGAGTTTACCTTGACTAATATGATGGCATGGGAAGTAAACCCAATCCACTATGATAATGTTTTTTGTGATCATTTAATACCATGCATGTTAATTTTTTTTCTTATTTGTATAAAAGAAACTTGTGTCTTATGTTAATGTTATGATCACATGGCTCATTATTAGTGATTCCTTTTGAATTAATGACTTATGAAAATCCAATACTATTTAAACTTACTCAATATTATGATATATTATACATATAGTATAGTTTTTTAAAGTTTAACTCACGTTATCATACAATTTTTTGCATGATAGGCTGATGTAATTATTGATATCTATCTTGTTTTACCATATTGAGAATCTGAGCTCACAGTTTTTTGTTTTTTATCATCCCTTGGAAATGAATAAAATTATTTTATATGATATATCTTTTAATGGATCTAGTTATAAAGAACTAGGGTAGATTTTGTATATATTATAAACTAGTACATTATGTATCTTTGTTTCTTATGATTTCAAATCATTACTATTCTATAACAGAAAATATTGTTACGTATTGAATATTTTTATAAAAATATGTGACGATTATATATGAAATTTCTATTTTAAAAAATTATGACCTCCATGGATCATCAATGGAACATCACCCAAATTACATCTTTGTGTTCGTTAATTAAAAAATCTCATGAAAGATTATGGATAAAAAATCATACTATTTTATTTCTAAATAAATAAAAGATCACATGTGATAATAAATTACCTTTATTATATTATTTTAAAATAAAATTTTTGATCTTTATCATGTACTCAAAGGATTATTTATTAGTGAATAATTATAATTTAACATTTTATAATAATCCCTCTCTATAAGATATTCCATGATAAACATGGAATAATTTATATTATTATTTTCCATATTTTTTTATCATTCATTAATAATTTATAATTTTTATCATCCAAGATATCCTTATTCAATTACACTAGAAATCATTGAAGACATATTTTTTATTATATACCTGAAATAATACCTATAAATTATCTATTTTGATCAATGCACCAAGAATATAGGAGAGATGGTGGTTTTACATGCCTAGAAACTAAAAGAATGGCCAATTTAATTCAAATAAGAATTATTATATCGGAGAAAATGATATTTTAGGATCCATGTACTCAAGAATATATAAAAAATAGCCCTAAGGGTTCAAGTATTTTTTGAGAATAAGAAACCATATATAGGTATTCAAATTAATCCTCAGAAGTTTAATTATCCATTTAATTTATCTATTACATAAATTTTTAACGTGGAATATTAAAATCCTTACAAAAATTCATTGAACCATTTAACTAATTCAAAATATTTAATTACTAGGATTTTAGGCATTTAAAATCATCTTATGAGATTATAAATGAAATTTTTTAAAAAAATCCTAAAAAAATAGGAAAAATGTTATTAATACACGTGATATACGTTTTGTGTTAGAGTAGTATGGTTTAACCCTTACACATGATTAAATATCAATTGGTGAATCTTATGTGATATGAGTATACTCTAACTAATCATACAGAAGACTAAAATAGTGGAATTCCTTTATGTTGTAATTGGATAAATTGTACATAAGCTTCAAATATCACAGGTTAACCTTATGAAAGTAACTGTTTACCCTAATGGAAGCTTATATATGCCTATGTAAAGGTAGGAATCCTTACGAAGAAATTTATGTTCCTTAACATAACTCCATATAACCATATAAAACCTTAAGAAATTCAATGCTACCATTACACAATAACTCTTTACCTTTACATCACACTCAATGAACCTCTACACAATGATTATAAACAAGTATATACCCTTACATAGGCCCAAACACGAAATATCACTCTAAGATAACATAAGGATTTAAAGGGTCTTCTTTATGTGGTTCATGACTTATCCTTATATAATACATGAACTAGGTTGTTACATTTACATAGCCTTAGAAAAAATAGGCTTACCCTTACACATCATATTTAAAAGGCTTTCTACCATTTTTTATCACATTAAATCTCTATATCACATTTATACAACCCATTATAAAAGAGTTTAACATTACATATCTCAGCGAAAAAACTATGTACACTTTTATAATGTATTGGAAACATATTTTCACACTTATATAACACAAAAATACATAATTAAGGGAAAAATTATTTAAAAAAGTATAACTAAATAATAGGACATTTAATTTTGATATAGAAGAGTGTAAAAGAACAATTTAAAATGAATATGTTACAATAATAGCTAATAATGTCGTATCACCCTTTATGAGTATATCTAGTGATATTTATAAAACAAATCAAGACACTGAGATATATCATTATATAGAAGATCATAATATTTTTTAACTAGTAAATCTAAATAATAACCCACTTGAGTAGGAAGGTTTGAAAAAGATTCATCTATATCATCCAAACAAAAAATATTTATAAAAATTAAGAACCTAAAAAATACCACTTAATATCCCTCTCAATTACCTATTATCCCTTGATAAATCACATATTCCATTACATCCATCCATCCATAATCCCTCATATTCCCATGATTCCCTATGTTTTTCTACCCTTATGGGGGTTTTCAATGATTGTATGGTTATATTCTTGAATTCAATGATCATATCCAAAATGATCTATCATAGATCCAATTTAAATTTTTGATCTCTTGACATTAGAAACAATTTATTAGAGAATATATGTATTCATTAAAGATATTTCCATCCTATTGATATAATAACTATAATGGTCATATACCATAATGGGAGTTGTGAAATATTATATATTCTCCATCATGTGAATATCACCCTCACATTCATCATTTAACTTCATCATCCTATTTTCATAATAATACACTAAATCCATGCTAGAAAAATTACCTATCAGTCCATTAATAATGGGAGTAATTATTATAATTATATATTTATTTATTTCATTATATGTAATATTTTCTTTATAAATAATGATGTCATAGTTTTTAAAATTGATGTTCTTAACATGGCACCTTATCTCTATGAGAATATCATTATCAAACATCTTTTATTTTATGATTTGTTCCATGTCGGTAGAGGTGTAAATTGAATCATCCTGGTGATGAATTTTTAATAGGATGATAGTGTCTTTATATCTTGATAGAGAACCATGAACTTCAGTGTATGATCTATCTTCAATGCAGCGAGAATGAACTCTTAAAAAAAGATATCCTTAATGGTCTCCCAAGCCAGCCCTTTCTATCTACTAGCTTATTACAAGAAATACCACTATCATAAAATCATTTCATAAAGCATAAAAATCATAATATTAACCTGTAGATCATCTGGATTCTCTCATGGGTCATAGACCTACTCAATTGCCCAAATATATTACTATGCATATCTAGGTCCCCCATTTTCCAAGAATGATTGGGGTTTGGGAGATATAATTCATGTGAAAAGTTAACCAAATTCAGAATTCCCATGTGGTCTCTTATACCATGATCACGCAACATTCCAAATATTCCTAACAAGACTAGTTTTATAGCTTAAACCACTATCGAAAATAATTTAATTTGATCGGCACAATACTTTTATATGACATGGGATACAAATGGTTTCCCATTATGTTTACGAGGTGACATTTATAGACATACCAGAACAACCTCATAGTATCCCAACATCTTAATCAATGGAAACTGAAACCACACATGTGCACACAAGGTTTCAAAACAAGGTTCAAAGAAGAGGAGTATCATTAATAACACCCAATGTAATGCCCAAAACCAATGTCAACCCATTTCAATATGTATATTATTCTTATCAAAACATACACTCAATCATAGAATAAAAAAATATATTGAACTCCAGAAATAATGCACCAAATCATATATAATAATTTCTTTAGGAATTTAATAATTTGGAATTTACTGATGGTAAGAAATAGTTATATATGGAATTTTTTCCAACATAACGAAGATGATGGATAATAAGACACTAAATATCATAAATAACATATCAACATAATCTTAATAAACCAATGTGAATTTAATCAATTGAAAATATTCAATATATTTTAGAAATATAAAGTTACAAAATATGGTGCAGATTAGATAGTAACATAGTTACCCTACCCAAATCATTTCTATCCTAACTTCTGTCTTCCATATCCTAATCTAATGTAATGATAAAAAAATTCATGTGAATTAGGGTTCTCAGATACCATTTGGTAACACTCTAACCCAAACCACCATGTCTAATCAATAATTCTAAAAGACCTTAACAACGCTTCCCATGTGCTAGAGGTTTGCGACTAGCTCTGAGGGTCTCTCGTAGAACCATAGGGATACTATACCCTCCATAAATATTCACAAAAAAAATATATAACCAAAATTATAAAAATATTATATTAGAGAATGTAGAAAATAAAAAATAAAAAACATTCCCATATAGTAACAATATGTCACGGTAGATATATATAATCCTAACTATATAGGGATCTAAGGTATGAGTAAATCTAGTAAATAATATTTTCTGCAGATATCCTTCTTGAAATCTATTAAACAATTTATGAATCCTCTTTTCCCAAAAACTCGACCATATACCATGGGGACCTTTCGATTCATCTTATGTGTAAGCATTAAATCTATATGTTCATCATAATTACTTAGTGTAGTTTCTGTACTAGACTTCATAGGAGGCCAAAATGGCCCAAAACATAAACTCATAAATTATATAAGTGTAATACATGATAATAAATAGTATATACAAATAAAAAGAAATTGAAAAAATATATAAAAAATACATACTCATTTATCAGGGATTGTCCCTACCTACTTTGACACCATTTCAAATGGAACATTGATCTACCCACTCTGTCTCCATTTGTGAAGAAATAAGGATTGTCTACATGACCTTTACCCCTCAGAATAAATTCAAAAAACCTATGAAACATCCCACTAGCTTAGATAGACCAATGCATTTCTACCAATTTCTAACACATTCTTCTCAGAGGAAACCCCAAAAAGCATATAACACTTCGCATTGGATGGGTTTACGCAAGTCCATGAGGACAAATTTCAAGAACATACCACTTATAGGATAAAATATCATGAAAAACCAATATGATCAACTATATTCAATATAACAAAAAAAAATATTTAACAAGAAGAAAATGATAGATCAATATCTAATCAATTAAAATAGTATCATCATCAAAATAATTTATATGTAAGAAGAACAGGTACATTTCAATGCTACACATATACAAACCTAACATGACCATGCATTAGACATAGATTTCTTAGGGATACCCACATATATCAATACACATTCCAATATCCAAAATAAAATATGCACAAAGGACATTGAATTATTATCTCAAGCTATATGATATTTAAATTCATTGTTTGTTTAGGTAAAGTAACTTAAATTGTGTCAAGACACTTTTTGGATCAAAACTCATTCTATGGAACCCTACAACTGAATCCAACTATTTAATTTAAAAATAAATATAATACCGCATGTGAAAATACCTTCCCTCTTATGGATAAATTCTAAATTTTCCATTTAGACCATAACATGTTCATAATGTATTCTTTCTAAAATAATAATTATAATTTCCCATGCGATAATAATCCCGCTCTTTAGAATAATCTGAGATAAACCATGTATAATAATAATAATACATAATTAATTACCATTCATTCACAATTAGATATTATTATCATTCATGATATCATTATTTAATTCATACATAATGCTTAAAAATTATTTTTTATTTAATAATGAATTAATACCTATAAATTTTTTATATTGAACACTGAACCATGAATTGAGGAGAAAGGGTGTTTTTTCAGACCTAGAAAATTGAATAAAAATAATTTTTATTAAAGAAAAACTTATTAGATCTTGGATGTATATGTACATGGGTACCTGAACACAAGAGGACATAATAAAATAATTAAAAATGTATTATGTTTTTTTAGATGGAAAAACCTTGTATAAGTCTCAATCTTTACCCCCCAAATAAAATTTTCAATTTTATTTTTCATGTACATGAATCATCAATTTGGGGTCACAAAAATGTTCCATAATAATTTATCATCCATTAATCAGGTTATATAAATTTATTACCATGAAATTTGGCATTTAAAGTCCACAAATGTGGTTATAGATATGTTTTAAGAAAAAAATTAAAAAATTAACATGAAACATTAGCCATATGTAGTAGATATATACATCATAAGGGTATCATTGAGTTACCATTTCAATGGATTTTGTAGCAATGTATGTCCCTTGCATGTATGTAGGAATCATGGATTACCCATACACATGATATAGAAATATACATTATATTTGTATTATCATTATAGAGGCGTTAGATCTAATGGGTTTCCATTATGATAGTAACAGTTTACTCATATATGGGATTATATATCGATACATAGTTTCAGGTAACCTTAAACAACTCCAGAGGTACCCTTAAACATTTCCATTTACCCTTATATAAGCTTAAAAAATCCACAGCTACCTTTAGATAGAAAGTCCTCACCTTTAAGAAAATCCTAGGGTACCATCAAATAACTCTTATAAAAATGTTTTTCCATTCCATGGCCTAGAAACATCATGGGTTACCCTTACAAAACACATGTAATTATAGGGTTACAATTATATATAGAATTCTTTAACTTTACCAAATATATAAACTAGTGATTTACTTTACAAAAATGTAGTAAAAAGAGGCGTATGTTTTTTTTCATTTTAAAAGTAACTATACCATTATGGTACCTATGAAAACTCTTTGTTATATTTACATAATAATTTAAACAAGGGGTTAACTTTACATATAAATGGTAAAATCATCTTTACCCTTTTTAGAGTATTAAAAACCAATATTCATCCTTAAAAACCCTCAATGATACATCAGTAAGGTTAAAATTCATTAAAAATATTTCCACACAAGAATACATATTAATTAGATAAAAATGATGGTTTCAAGACCATTTAAAAACCTAGGATGTTATATGTTTTGTGAATATATTATTATTATTGTTCATGATTTTATTAATCAAATCATTTTATACATTAGGAATAACTTATTTATTAATCATCCATATGGGTTTCATTTTACACATGGTGTAAAAAATAATTTTCCTTTCAAAGTATAAAAATGAGTTATGCATAACTTATATGAATCTTGGATTATTATGTGTTGTGATAAAATATTAATGATAAAATGGTTTGGATTTCGTATTAGGATACAAATATTATTATTAAGGATATATTGAGTTTTTAATGTGTTGGGTGAACCATGTATATCATTTGTGGTTCCATACACAGTGAATTTGACTTAATATGGGTGAGAGATTTTATTTGTATTTCCATATTACCGAAGGTTAATTAAGATACCTTCAATGATAAATATCATACAATGATACCTTTCTTATGCTATACATGATTATAATATAGGTAAGGTCTGGTTTTGTATATTTCATTTCATATATTCAGGTTACAATAATCAATATAGTATTAATCCTCTTGTATGATGAGAATGGAATCATGGTCTTAAGTAGAGATAGACTAAAGCAGTGTATGTAAATACGTTTATATGTGAAATTTTATGTTCATGTCTATTGGATAAGTTCCATGTGATGAGCTCATCCATCGGGGAGAATGACATGTGATATGTTCAGCTGTTTGTTCCATATATACTCAAATAATATAGAATACATAGTATAAATCCGTTATTGAAATACAAAGTGTCTCATTCGTACTAAAAGTAATAGAGAAAAGTGATCATATAAATATGCATTCATTTATATGTTATAGTGTGTAAACATGTGTATAGGGATATTTTTATTTAATTAATATCTTATCATATCCCTTTATGTTTTTAGTATCACTGATTCATTTTTAAAGGAAATAATTGAACATATTTAGGAATTTTGTAATGTATATTTGTTTACAATACTATGGAGCCTTATTGGGTTATAGTTTTTGGTAGAATAAATGTGCAGTAGATTCTATAAAACCAAAATTGTTTCATTATATGGGTTTTTTGTTTATCCAAATAAGTGTATTTGGATAGATATTCACAAGGTATTCAATATAGTGTGATATGTAGTGAATCTAAAGATAGATTTTAAAAAGATATTAGTAATATAAATAAAAGGGGTATTAGATATAATATCAAAAGTTATTATATATGTCATAATAAAAGATGATATTGAATAATGTCAATGATGTTGATATATAATGTATATTGATGGCGAGATTCCATAAAGGTGAAACATTATATGATTTGTTTTTTTCAATATCATACTATACAATATGAAATATTTTTTATTATGAATGATATATGATGTTAATTTATATTATATTAATTTTTTCTAGGATGTTTCAATGTGACATACAACATATAATACACCACCACTGAAGGAATTTCATATTATATGACATGGATATATCATAAATATTATATAATTTTGGTCTTATATTATATAATTGTATAGATACCATTGGTATTAAAGGAAGTAATCTTTTTTTTCTATAATGTATGAGAAAATTTATTTAATGATTTTTAATTATCCATGAGGACTATATAAATAGCTTAAAGATGTTACAATATTTATCTATCTGATATTATGTGTTATCCTAGTCGATTATATGAAAGGTCACATTTCCTATTTTTGTTTTATATAGATATACTGCCATATCATAGTGTAAATAAGAATCCCATATGAACAATGTGTAATTCAGTTAATCCCAAACATATATAAAAATTATGAAATTTATTTGTTTGATATTAAGTATATTCTTAAAATAGAGTTATTGTGGATTAGATATTCATCAATATTCAATGTATGGTACTAAAATATTTCATTTATTTCCTTCTATTCATGTTTTTAATTCCATTTCATATAGAGCTTTTGTTTTGGGTTTCTTATTATTTTCCTCTACTTGAATAAGTGTTATTCAATCCTTAAAAAATCAATTCAATTTCATAAAAGTGTAAAATATCAATAAGCATCTCACATAATTACATATAAGAAGGAATTATTAGATAAATAAAAAGTTATTTAATGAATGAATATTTTATCCTAATAACTAATTAAGTAACTTCATAAATTATGAAATTTTTAACATAATCTTCATCTAGTGGGAATGATAATAACCAATGTGTAATCCTAAAATAGATAAAATTACCAAAATATTACTAGCTAGGGTGTAATACTAACTAGTAAAAAAATTTAGAAGATAATTATTTATAGATTAGGTGAAACTATATAGATTTAAATCATAACCTAGCAACGTACATGTCACTATAATTCCACCTATATCACATAGAATTTCCAATAATGTTTTTATATCAAATATAATAATTTATTCATGAAAAAAGCTAATAAATTTAACATCTCACCTCCTAACACAACTAAAAGTCCAAACACATTTAATATCAACATCCTTATAAAACTATATATGAGATTTAACAAAAATAAAAAACATAATAGAGGTGATAATAAGTATTGTGTAATAATTTTGAAAAAACATTTATCTTATAGAAAACACACACGTATATTAAATACCATACGCATTGTTCCCCGGAGTCAGTGGATACATTTTTAAATTTTAACTTGATACAAGATATCACAACCTAAAGGATATAATAGTTTATTAGTCTTAGAAAACCAAATAATGACTTTAATTTCACATCACATTTCATATCATAAATGACAACAATGTATTTTCATGGAGAAAATGATTATTTCTGTTATAATATCTCTAATTATCAATCATAATACACTTTCTGGAATCATAGTGAATGGAAATATAATAAATTAGTGAGATAAGATGCCTAATCAGAAAATGTGTATATTCAATGTTGATATGGCAGGGATAATATCAAAATAATAAATAATGAAAAAATAATTCCATATAAATAATCATATAATCTATAATTTTTTCCATGAATATATTAATTATTTAATTAATCACTATATAATAAATATTTTATCTCAAATTGATGGACTGCATAAGGTCAAACATCTAAAACACACCATCAAGTTATATATCTTTGTCATCTTAAAAAATGGGTAATGCCTCAAATAAATAGAGAATTTAGTTTGTGCTATGAGGTCTAATAATAGAACGAGGGGCATTTTTTTTCAAGACACACATGTCACATAATAAGACCAATTAATTCATCAAATGATCAAACAAAAAACCTTAATAAATATATATTAAAAATCTATTAATATTTATATTAGAAGAACTTCAATGTAGAATATTAATAAATATTAGAGGAAAACATATCATAAACCATCCATAAAAATATTTTTGATAGAATCATTATAGTATAACCCTATAATATAATAACATTAAATAAACAATATATAATTACATAAAAATTATATCAAAAAATCATGAGGAAATTTCTTGATGAAATACGTTTTTCACATTAAAATAACTTTTTTGAAAACTAAATATTCCATAGATATTAAATAAAACATTTCTTTCAAAAAGAATCTTTTTAATATGGAAATAATGCATAAAAATGAGCTGTTATGAATGCAGAATATTTTGTTCATGTCGTATAAGAAATAAAACATTCCTTTCACACTTTTTTAAAAATGAAAAAAATTAAACTCACTAGGAAAATGGAAAGAAGATTCTTAGTGAAAAAATTCATAAATTAAATGTTAGATAATATAATTATTGATAAATCATTGAATAATGCTAAAAAATTATTTTATACATTCTAAGGAAAATATTTATATCGATTAGAAATAAACCTGATCGAGTAGAAAAAAGGATCAAATTTCCTTAAAAATACTATTTCGGTATCATGAGAACATAAAGAATGGAAAATTAATGGAAAATTATTCATTATAAAAAATAAAATAAGGATAAGGAAATATATTTTTTTAAGAAGTGATATTATATAATTCTCCTAATAGTGACTTAATCATAAGGAATTTTTAATATTGTAGAGATTTTGAATTGAACCCTTACCACTGGTCTGACATCTTTTATTCCATTTTAAACCTCATTGATAATAGATATAGATTTATTATACATATAAAATATGATCAAAATCATATATATCACACCATATATTATTTATATATAATAATTTATTACCTATTTATTAATAATTCCTTGTTAACATCTCTTTTCTGTGTAATTATATCTGCATTTTTATCCATGTTATGGTTTGATAATTTTTGTTCTTATACTTTGATCAGTATACCATCATCTCAAAAAAAAATTAATTATAAAAATATCATATATATTCCATATATATTTAATTAAAGTATTCTATATGTTTTAGAAGTAAAAAAATTAATTTCACCATTCTTGGAGATGGTAGGCCGTATGTACGCATAAATATTATTTAAACTTTTCGAAAGATTGAATGAAAGAAAGGTCAGTAATATTTTATCTTTATATAATCATTTATATATTATATATATCATATATTTTAATTAAATATACCTTCACTGCCATCCATTTAATGTATAAATGGAAAAATATCACATCGTGACATGGAGGTGGAATCCCACATATACGCAAGAGAAACAAGATCATTTTTCATTTGATGGAAATGAGGGTTTTAATGGTGGTTTCATAATCATAATAATATTTTAGTATATTAAAGATATCAAAGTTATTATTTTATTCTAGTTACCATATATTTATATCCAGTAAATGAATAATTAAAAAACAATTGATTGGTTAAGGTGATTACATTTTCATTGAAATAACACTTTTAAATCACCTAAAAACCCTAGAACTGGTCTTTTAGGAAGGAAAAAATATTGAACGTATATGGGAATGTAGAAAATAGAAATGGGTATTTATTTTTCGATCTAGGTATCTTAATAATGTATAAATTACTGAGGGAAAGGGAGAGCATTTATATGTGAGGGGAAGGACAACTTTGGGAACATCCAGAAGATTAAAATGTGACTAAATCATTCTTAATTCAGTTCCATCCAAATAGAATGATGTTTGAATTATAATATTTTAGTTGCTGAGCATCATTATACAAAGATATTTAGAGATATTTTTATTTCATTTCAAAACATTTTAGTTGATTTATCCCCTTAGTTATATAATTTTAACATTAACAGTGATAATAAAATTTTTAGTCATATTGGGTTATAATTTTAATTATAAAGTAAAAATCTCCCCATAATTTGAAAATGGACTATTTATTACCATATATTTTTCCATTATCTATATTAATTATTTATATGATTTTTAATTAATTTAAGAGATTTCTTTTTCATAAAATATCATTATTTTCATTCTTTGATAATACCTATTAAATTCAACTTTAAATCCATCAAAAGAATTATTTGAATAAAATAATATAAATTAACACGTCCCTAATATGTTATTTTAATGTATACAATAAATTTATCACTATAAATGACACTAATTATATGACTATTGATATTTTTAATCCTTCTATTTAATTTTTCTATTAATTAATGAGATACTGAATCAATATTGTGTAAGAATTTATGTCAATTATATGATGACTGAAAATTTTAAATGTATTAAAATAATGAAAATAATCTAATTATTCTCAAGATAATTATTAATTATCATTAAAAACATCCATTTATCCCTTTATTATTACATAATGGATATTTAAATAAAATAGAATCTCATTTTTTATTTTCCATTACCTTAAATATTATACATGTTATTTTTTGGGATATGTTTCACATAAATAAATTAATATCAAGCCTATGGTTTCATAAAATAATTATTAATATGAAATTTAGAATCATGACCACTTAGTTTTAAACTAGGTTTTCCCGATTCATCCTTTACCGAGGTGGTAAATTTTTTGTGGTTAATATCCTTAATTAAGAAAAATAATATGGACCAACATAAAAAATTTATATCTCATAAGTAAATATATATAATCATGCTATCAATGTTAAATATATATAAGTGGTAGAAATTAATTTTAAAATATTTATGTAATACTACTTGAAAATTTCTATTTATAAAAATATAGTTTTAAAGCACAAAATTGGATTTATTCTTATCCCATACAGATAAAAACAATTAAATGAATGATAAATCATTTGATTGAATATATAATATATATTTCATTAAAATAATTCACTAATATTGATAAACATAGTTTATTTTAATAAGAACACATTACACAAATCCAAACATTTTCTCAAAAAAAAATTCATTTACATTCAAATGATTTGTATTTTCATTTATATTCAATTTTATATAGATGGATTAATTTATTAAATGTGTAAAGTATAAAGTTTTTTTATTGTAAGTATTTATTTTCATACCCTAAAATCCAATGTTTTAGAAATATATATCATTTTAGATAATAATATTTCAATCGTATATTGGGCTTAGTTAAAAATAGTTG
Source organism: Viscum album (assembly GCA_963277665.1). NCBI lineage: Eukaryota > Viridiplantae > Streptophyta > Magnoliopsida > Santalales > Viscaceae > Viscum > Viscum album. The sequence goes on from OY728126.1 coordinate 67,592,575, forward strand.
TTGCATTTAAAAAAAGATATACAAAATTAAATTTATTCAGAATTAAATATATCATAAAATATACGGTTTTTTATATTGAACACCCCTTAAAATTAATTTCATCTTATTACACAACTCAAACACAAAATACTAAGTATACTTATACCTGTAGTTGGGGTCTGGCTTAGTGGTAAGCACCCCTTAATTCAACATAAAAAATAGGGGTTTAAAACCCATTGGGCGCAGGTACTGTGGAAGTACTGTAGCGGACTGTAGCAGTGGCGATACTGTAGAAATAACAGGCACTGTACGGGGGGAAGGTCACTGTATCTGCGGCAGAGTATTGTAGTAGCAGCAGGTATTGTGCAGTACTGTAGTAGCGTAGGTACTATTGTAGTTCTATTCACAGAATGGGCTTTAGGCCAAAAAATGGGCATATGGGCTATGTAATGATCTAAATGCCGACTGGGCCTTGGGGCTATGTAATGGGTCTCCCTCTACCTAGTTAAAAGAGGTCATTTATTTGATTTAATAATAAATGAGGCTTTAGCCCCAACCTTTTAAAAAAACTAAGTATACTTCTACCTCATCACACCCCTGGGTTGTTATATAACCTCCTTGAATTTTTGGATTCTGTAAAAAAACATTGAACAATTGAGTGGTATTGTTTTATAGAACATTATACATACTCTACAAATTCTCCACTAGTTATCCTCATAGGATAGATCTTTCTCTAGTGAAATAACTTCTTATTTTCGTACATTTAAAGGATTAGGTATGAACTTCCTCATGATAGACACATGAAACACATCGAGATATTTTGAGAGAATTAGAGGATGTACTAAGTGATAACCTACTATCCCAATATTATCAAGAATATTGAGGGATCCAATATACCTAGGGCTCATGTTTTTTGCCTTTCAGAACATTATTAGTCTTAAAAGGAACGTATTCATTGGAATTCATTTTCCCAAACATCAAATCCCATATTTCACAAATTATTATTATAGTTAATTTATTATCATCCCTGGGATCCCTAGATATGATACATAATGTTTATGTCTTTCTTTTCCATTTTTATAACTTACTCAGATCGCAATATCATTCATTCCCCAACTTCATTCGAGCACATTGGATTTCTATACTTCTTTTCTATATAGGTCTTCATAAATAAGCCTCCTAATATATGATTGAAATTTATTATTCTTTGAAAATTACACTAAAGTGTGGGTTTGATCCTAACCACACATCAAATCCATATAGAATGATATCAACATGTATTATGGAATTTTAATTTTTCACTCAGCATAAAAACATATCAAATAATGAAAAGAAGTGCGGAAACTCAACTCTGTCTCGGTATCTTTCTTAAAAAATATGATGAACATTGGTAAAAAAGGTTAGATCCTGATCAGATATAATAGTGTAAAGACCCGGAAATTTCAAGGAAAATTTTTTCCTAATTTTCATTGGAATTTTACAAGAACGTAGTTTCTGACGGCGCCTGATTCTGATGCCCGGTGTGCCCGGAATTAATTTCCGAAGTTTGGCTCGGGTATGTACAGTGAACGAGCGAGCAGGTTTTTCTATCTTTTGAACCGGTGCTTGGAATTGAAATTTGATGGCACCGATGAACTCGCAACGCCGGTAATCTCTTAAGGGAACCTTTTCCGAAGTTGCGTTTTATGCGGAATGAAAGTTAGTTTTGGGGAAGTTAAATGAAGTTCAATAAATTGTGGAAACACAATTTATTTTTATCCATGTTGGTTATATCCTCCCAAATGGAGTTAGAGGTGGGACCCTCATCCACTTAACCTCCCATGAGAGAATTAAGTGTGGTGGGGCCCACATGAACCCTAACTCTTCATCCCCACTTTAAACTCCCAATAACTCCTCTCTAATTAATCTTGACAACTTCGGTTATTAATTGAGATGAGTAATTTTAATTTCAAACTTTTGAAATTCAAGTAGTTTAGTTTTGTAAATAAAATAAGCCTTAGACTTATTTTATTTGGGTTAGATTTCTCTTGCCACCTTGAGAGAATTTGGGAGATTTCTTCTTCTTCTTCAAACCACGACGAAGAACGTGAAGAACACTTAAGCTCCGACGAAGAATGTTGCATCTCTTCTTCGTAGCCGGTGTGTTTCCGAAGATCGATGACGCCGCTTCTTTTGATCTTCTTCCCGTGTCAACGAAAGGAGATGCTGCTTCCTCCTCGGACTTTCTTCGTCAGCTTACAAAGCTTCACCAGCGACGTACCTCTTCAAACGCACCTCGACGTCAATGGAATTGACGTACGATTTCCGCGACGCCCGACCTCCACGACGCTTGTCTTCCGCGGCTTGTTGGTGTGCTCCGCACTTGAAACCGAGGAAGGGGTTTGTTTTCATTTATTTATATTTGTTCGTGATTTTCCGACTTGATGATCTTCGTGGTTTAAAACCATTTGATATCGAATTTGATCTTCGTGGTTTAAAACCAAATGATATTGAATAACGTCAGGGGGCTGGACCGCACGAACACGGCCGGCCCTCCTTATTTTTTTCGTTTTGGTTTCTTTATGGTTGGTACGAGAAAGCGTCGTGTCGTCGCACCACGTGGTTCATGCGGAAGGATACGCACGGCGCCGTCGCGCCGCGCCGTCTAAGGAAGTTTAAGAACGCGACGTCGTCACGCCGCGTCGAAGAAAACCAAAGAACCGCAGTCAGTGTCGGACCGCGGTGAAGCGGTGCAGCGCCATCGGGTCGCGCCGGATAACCACGAAGACGACGCGTTTTGTTTTTGACGTGCGGTTTGTCGGGCGACGACGAAGTAGGCCGTTTGGACGTTTGAATTCCTTCGCAGTGAAGGTGGGGTCTCGGGGGGACCATAGGCGAAGACAGCAGAAGGAACGGACCATAGGAGCGCATTCGGCGATCCGTGGAAGGCGGCGGTGGCGCGCCGCCAGAAGAGGGGCGGCCGGCGAAACGCCGGCCGCAATTAACGGCGAAGGGCGGGGGATCCGCACGCCCCGCCCGCGTGTCCGCTCGACCGCGCTGGCTGAGCCGCGGCCGGCTGGTCGGTCCAGACCGAACCGGACCACGCCGGACCGGGCCGGGCCGGGCCGGGCCCAGCCGGGTCGGACCCGGGTCGACCCGGTTCGACCGACCCCAGGGGGGGTCGGGCCGGGTCGGCCCGGGCCCAGACTCCCGTTTTCGGGCCACTTTCGGTCAAATGCCCGTAACTTGAGCTACGGGACCCCAAACGACTCGCCGTCAGCGGCAACGCGATCCTTGGATCGAGAAGGTCATTTCAGTATATCTCACTCAAGGTTTCAGATTACTTTGGGTTCTGCCGGGTTGGTTCGGATACGAAACCAATCGGGCCCTCGGAGCGGAAACGCTTATATCTTGAGCTCCGGACGTCCGATTGGCGTGCCGTCGACTATGATGGAATCCTCTAAGTGAGACGGATCTTTTGGCTTACTCCTCTCGAGGTTTGGATGCCGACGGAGTGCGGTCGGGTTGGTTCACTCACGAAACCAACCGGGCCCCTGGAACGAAAAAGCCAATAACTCATAGACCAGGTGTCCGATTGACGCGCTGTCTATTTCGTTGAATTACACTTGATGAGACGGAACTTTTGGAATACTTCGCCCGAGTTTTGGATACAGTTGGTAGTGTCTGGGTTGGATCGCACCCAAAATCCATCCGGGCCCCTGGAACAGAAAAGCTGATATCTTTCAGACCAAACGTCCGTTTGACGAACCGTTAGCGGCATTGGTGATCACATTGGGAAACGGTCCCTATGAGAATACACTATGAGTGTTCGGGGTATAGTTCAGTTACATCCAGATTGGTTTGCACACGAAACCAACTAGGACCCTAGGATGAAAAGGCTAATAACTCACAGACCGGGCGTCCGATTGATGCGCCGTCTGTTGCATTGAGACCCCTATGACGAGGCAGTCCATTGAGATACTTCTTTGTGGGACTTTGTGATGCATGGATTATCGACCAGTAGATCATGGAGCGGACCCTCCCGGAGAAGAGCGTGTGGAGTACGGAGACCGTGTAGCCAGCTGAGACCTGACGACTACTTGACCGACTCGACTTGGAGTGAGTCGACTAGCCCAGTGGACGGAGTGCCCGGTATTTGGCGATAGACCCACGACGGATGGAGCACCCGGTAGATGGCCGTAAAACCACGGTACTCGACAAGAGGAGTACCTCTGTAGGCTATTGGGGGGAGCGCCTGGTATTTGGCGACAGACCCACAGCGGACGGAGCGCCCGGTAGTTGGCCGCAGACCCACGGTACTCGACAGGAGGAGTACCTCAGCAGTCTTAGGTTAGTGTGCAGTACCTCGGAGTCGTGATAGGACCACTGTACACTCCAGAGACGGAGCTCTTCAGAAGTTACGGTTTCGATAATGAAAATCCTGGTTTGAGCTGAGACTTTTGACCTTTGTGTTTACCTCATGATTGAGATGGGTCACTTGATAACTTAGGTATATGTATGGGCATATACCTGGGTAGTGGTTATCCTTTGATTTCACAATCCTTGGGTTTACTCATGATTGAGATGGGTTACTTGATAACTTAGGTATATGTATGGGCATATATCTAAGTAGAGGTTATCTTTTGAGATCTTCTTATGGTTATCCTTGTTGGTTTAGTGAGACCTTGAGGGTCCCGGGGTCCCTACTGAGTATCGTTATACTCACCCCTGCACGGGGTATGCCCGCACCTCGTTGTGTTGGTTGCAGACGACGGGTAGTGCTGACGGAGGCCGAGTGTTCGAGGACTGGTCGGTACCTGGAGGTGGACTACATGACGAGTCAGTAACCAGAGGTGGACTACACGACGAGTCAGTACCCAGAGGAGGACTACACGACGAGACGACACACAGAGGTGGTTGACGGACGAGAGCGTGGAGGAGGCTATCTGTACCTACCCTTCAGGTGGGATCCGTGGTGGACGATCACGAGCTGTGCAGTCTATACCTACCCTTCAGGTAGGATCCGAGGAGGACGACCCAGGAGATGCTTCCTTCTTCCAGCTGTTTGTCTTTTTGCTGTTGTACCTTGTTCAGTTGTAGTTGTACTTTCTTTTGGGTTTGTATTATGGCCCATTTTAATTTTCAGCAGTTTTTTTGTACTTAGTGTTTTGCTTCCGCTAGTACTCTGTGGTTCTTGTTTTGTTTTATAAAGGCAATGCCTTACCAGTTATCGGGATTTACGCCTTTGGTGCTAGTCGCCATCCCCTGGCCTATGGAAGGGGGGCTTGGGGTAGTCACGGCACGGGCCCCGAGGACGGGTCGTGACAAATAGAATATGGTAATCCCACAAATGTACCAATTATCTATGGTGTATTCTGAAAATATGATCAATGTAGAAAATTTTTTGGATAAAAATTATGTGTATTGGCCTGTTAAGGTGATCGAATAGAACCAGAATAGTTTAATTCCATTCATATTTTTTGGGAGTTTTATGAACAAATCCTTTGTGATTTTTTCCAATAACTTTTTGGCATAGCAATTTTTGAAAAACCCCATTATATTTTATTCTATGATCTTTAACATGATGAAAAAAGAGGCACCATGATATATACTTTGTAATATATCTCTTCATGTTGTCCAACAAAAAATAATCATTTATATATTTAAACATATTTTTAATACTATGTTGAAGAGGGAATGATAAACTGTGGGCTTCATCAAAAAGACAATTCATTAATTCTAGTATTTATGTGACACATACTCAGTTCATAATGATTTTCATTCAATCATAATAAAGGATAATATTAAGAACAATCATAAGAATCTTCTATAGTTCCACTTCTTTCTTATGGACTTGTATATTCCTTACATGGAGTGATAGATTAACAATCGGTTGAGAAAGATAATATTCACCATTATATTATGATTTATTGATCCATTAATTATAATCAATAATATTGTATCTTTTATAATCCTCATCATTGATAACATAATTGGATTATTTCAAAACAGTAAATCTTCCACATTGTTCACTTTCTCCAAGTGACAAGTTTTTGGGCATTCATAATATTTGGTCAATACTAAACATATTAATTTTTGAATCTTCAACTATTTTTATGTAAATATAGACTGAAATTTTTTATTATATATATATATATATATCACACATTTTACCATACCAATATTTCTTCTATATTTTCACATAAAAAAATACATCATCCATCTCTAAACCGTGAGTCAGGTAATTTTTCACCTGAACAATCAATTTCCATGTGGAATCATCAATAAACATGTCATTATCTATAAATACCCAAAATAATCCCTTTATTGATGCATTATTATATATCACAACCCATTCTCCACTACATGGTAATTTAAGAAGAGGAATGTTGACCAACATTCTCGTTAGTTCATTGAAATTATCTTTATATTCATCAATTCAAATAAAAATATCCCCCTTCTATGTCAACCTAATTAATGGATTTTATATTCATGATAAACCTTCTATAAATCATCATTTTGATGGAATAATTTAAGGAAAACTATAGCTTTTGGTTATAGAAGTTTCTCTAGATAATTTCCCATTCACTTTCATCATTGAAGGATCCAATGGTATTCAATCACATGAGATTATACAACCACTGAATTGAGAATTCTGAAGACATTATTTATTCATTGATAATTTAGAAAACTACTTATTGTTCCTTAGGGTCTATAGTACAATTGTAATAAGTTATTTATTCTTTTTATTTATATTTTAATATATAAAAATATTTTCAATAAAGTGAACCAAAAACTGTTGAAGGTAATATCTTTGGGGTTTATTCATTATATCCATGAAGATGGCATCGTATTTGGAAAATCCAAATGAAATTACTAGAAATTTATATTGACAATACCATGTATGGAAACACGTCTTTATTATAACTTCCTTTATTATCCATAGACGATGATATTCATATTGAAGATCAATCATGGAAAAAATATATATATATTTCATTAGTTAAAAATCCTATAATCGATACATGGTAAATGATACATAATTTTAATAGATATTAGGTTACATTCCAATAATCAAGAAAATGACATATTGACCTATATTTCTTCTTAATAAGAAGTTAATTTCATCTAGATGTTATTGAAAAGTCCAAATTAATCACTTATTCACATAGGATTTATTCTTTAATTTCTTTATATTATCCATGGAAATTCGTTATGGAGCCTTTTAAATAGGCATTGAACTAGGTATGGGTAATATTTAAAACTGAAAACCAAGGTTTTATTGAAGAAAAGGATTGTCTATAGAAAATAAATGAGAATATTCTAGAATAATAGAAAAATTTTGAATGTGGATTTTCATTCCAACCATTTGAGAAAAGTATTCCTCATGAATAGGTAGTTAAACCCATATGATAGTAGTAATTAAAATTGGTTGTTTATGTTCCTCCTCAAACAAATAGTGGATTGGAGGATTATTCAATGTTATTAAAAAAAATATCCCTTCTTCAATAGTTTATATTGTCTCAAAACTAAGATATACAATCCATAACCAAAAGTATATAAAATTCAACGAGGGAAATAAAAATATGACTAATAGGAATAAAATTCATAGAAACATCGACCAAAGAGGATTTATATGCATAAGAAATGGTTATCCAAATATTATGATTTTAAGCTCCAACATAATATCTAATCATTATTGTGGTGATTCAATATCTCAAGATAATTATTATGATATAAAAGAGTGTGCATGGCCAGAATAAAAATGATTATTGAAAAAAATAGAGTGGATGATAGGTGTACCTTCCACCAATTCTCTATCAACTTCCACATAAGTTATATTAATTTCATAAGCATGGCCTACAGACGTTGGTTTTATTTTTATTATAATACTCTCTTGATGTTTCGTAATTATGTATAATAATTCCCCATCTACATACAGTTAAATAATATTTCATTGATGGATTCTCCTTTACCCATGCATTCATGATCATGATTTATCATTTATACACACATGAATCAATATCATTTTCCTTTTAACCAAATAAAAATGTGTAACTTTCAACATGTACCTCATGTTAGAAAAATCCCATTTCTATTTCCCCCTATAATTTTCTTTATCTGTCATCCTATTATTTTATTTGATTCTTTTAATGACATATGATAGGGGTAATTATTTCTCATGCTTAATAAAATATTATAATATATCCATATATTATGAGAAATATTGGTAGACTAGTGCACATTGAAGTATTAAATTGATCCCATTGAAGAAATGATCAATATTTCTCTTTGGATTTTATATGTTTTCTATAACATCCCTTGATATGCTTCTAAATTCATCTTTACACAAAGTAACAATTTTTTATTCCTTTTTATTTAGACTCAAAATTAACTCTCAATGAATTATAATTATTCACGATGAAGATATTTTTCCATCAAACATCCCTCAAAATACATCAAATCCACAATTGATGTTTCCAATTCATTCAAAATGTTATAATTAAGTGAACACCATATATCTATATTACCAAAGTGATGATAAAATACTATGAAAACCTGAAACCTTCCATTATTTATTAATTCAAAAATAATTTCTCTAATGAAAATTTCAAATTCTCATCTTCGAATGATATGTATTCTCACTAAGTTATAGATATAGTATTACATTGTTAAACCACATTGCGGATAAGTATGTTAAACTACATGTTAAAGGTTACTAGTTGTAACCTGATTGAGCTGCCTAAATATAGATATTATTTGATCTTCTACACCAACATCCCAATCTCTAGCTATATTCCCATTCACGTGATGGAAATTCCAAAAAAATATGGCATTGATATAGTTTATATTCTTTCTTCTAGAAACCATTTCCAAATTGTGGCAAACAAAATATTATATTATAACATTATGGATCATAATGTATAATTTTAAAAAAATTTAAAACATGACCTAAATTCCTTAATCTAAGAAAATAAAATATCACAATCATACCCTTTTATTATTTTGGAATATTCTTAAATCATAAAAATATTTTCAAATCGTTCATTATGGTTTGTAATGAAATTTTTAATTAACCCATTCATATCCCCATAGAGTACCAAACTAGGTTCAAAATGAGGTAACACTAATTGTGCACCAAAATTATGGGAAATATATTCATGATAATCAATAATTAGTTTTAATACCCATGGACGCATCTATCCCAAAACCACATCCACATGTAGTATCTATATAGACATGTATTACATGGAAATCCACATATTCTCTTCCTTAAAACATTATAATAATAGATTAAACTAAAATTTAATCTCAATGTCAGTTATTATATTGTATTCCCTAATCTATGTTTTCATAAATTTAGTTACCACGGTTTTTAATAAAATTTATATGATACCAACTATAATTACCCCAACCCTAGTAACCTAAGCCAGATGGTTACATTACTAAATTGAGAATATATATAAGAAATCACATCCCAAAGAGCTAAATATTAAAATATTATTTCAAAACTAGATACATACTTGTAGATGAAATCTCATTTTGAAACGTAAACTAAATCGTACATAATTTTAAAAAATTACATTTATAGAGTAATACACTGGATCTATTAGTTAAATGTTTTTCCAAAATCTAAAAATCTATAAACCTAAAAGATAATTCAAATATATATGACTTAATATTATTTAGTAATATTATAATTATTAAGGAATAACAATTTGTGTCACTGATTAATTTCAAATATAGTATCGAATGATGATGTTTATTAGACCTGAATTGGATTATTGTGGGTCTTGTGTGTCAAATTTTCTATTTAATGTTGGTTTAAATAATTTAATAAATTTTAATATTATTTGAAGATAATTTATGGCTTAATAAGTCAGAGTTGACCATAATTTAAATGTTATATATAAACCATTAAATACATTAAAGTAATATTGAATGTTTTTTGGATTAGGATAACATTAATTTATTGAAAACCCTATCTTAAGAAAAATGGTCATCTCTAAAGTATAGGATAATATCCGAAAATTTTGGTAAGGTAGAGACTTTTTTATTCTCCAAGAACTTGAATACCTCTCAAGATATTACAAGTTGATGATGGCTCTCACATAGATGTACATAGAGGAAATAAACATATAAAAGGGACGATCATCTATTAAATAGACCCTTACTTGGATTTTTAACAATATGTCTAATTATAAACCTAGTTTGACACTCCTAGTGGATATAAATTGGTTAATAACATATAGATTATAAACCATTATAAAGTAATTTAGTATCATGTTAACTAGTTAGGTTACATAACCTTATAGGAAACTATCCTGGATTACCAAGGATTGATCAAAGGTAGATTTAGGTTGAACTAAATGTGTTATATATTTAAAATGAACGTGTAATTGGGTTATACATATTCATATAGATGTTTTCATATTCATATTTTTGATATTATAGTATCATTTTTGTTTTAGAATCATATCAAATATGACTGTGAATATGATATAGGGAAAAGAATCTATCTAGAAACAATTATGTCTTACCGAATACATGGGTATACTTAAGTGGCTAAGAATATTAGTTTATGCATATTTTGATTGAAAGGGAGAACTTCTTAGTATTATATAAGTTAGCGAGGATAATATAATAATATAAATTAAATCGTGATACTCTTATATATTTTTAATAGTGATTGATATTTATTGATGATATTCTTATATTTTACATATATTTTAAATCGAGATCATAAATTTTTTATCGATTTCATAAAATTATGTTAAAAATTATTATTATCCTTCGGATTGATAATTGTTTCTGGATATTTTTGCTGAAGTTCATCATTTTTTGTTTTATAAAATATAGTAGCTTCTTTGTGATCAAATGACCTTGAGATTAATACTGTTTGATATAATACTATTTTTTAATTCATGGAATAATATATGGTTTCATTTAGTTTTTATTTCATATAGATTTTGATGGTTTTTGTGAATGGTATATTTTTGAGAATGTATGATTAAGGTATATAAAAACCTTACTATATCATTTTCTAAAATATTGATGCTTTTTTGTTGAAATGTATGTAACATAATAATACATAATTGTGTATAGTATATTTTATATTTGAAGTTAAATAAGGAATGAGAAATACACTAACCTACTTTCATCAGTGAGTTAAAAATGAGTTTATAAAAAAATAATTTAATGGTGTGGAATGTATCCCCAAGATATTTTAAATTATAAATTCATTTAAGATAAAATATATTTGATAGTATTTCATATGTAAAAACACTGATCCACAAAAAACTGTTGGACAATATACAACTTTTAAAATGTAGATCGTAAAAATAGATGTAACCAATTAAGAAATATATACATAAATTCAAATATTATAATTTTTAAATCTAATTCAATGATAAATATTCAATTATTGAAGTTAAATAACAAATATCAATGATTTATTCATTAAAATGGACCCCTTTAAAAAATTGGAATTTATATGTTTTATTTTGAGATACTAAAAACATTATATGTATAATATATTTTTTAAATGAATAATATATTAACACTATTTTTATTATTAATTTATATTAAAATAAAAAAATATTATCTAACATTTTTTTAAAAAAATATCATCTTCACAAGGTGAAATGTTCCTTATATGTTTACCATTTTACTTAAAAGATATATTATAAACTATTATAATTTTAGCTTTGAAAACAAAATTCCTATTTTAATGACCTAGGTATTTATATAATAATACATTTTCATTTATATTAATATTGATGAATAATATATTAAATTTATGTTAAATGGAATTATTTTTATGATATCATTCTCAAAACCCAACAACATATTTCTCCAGAATCTTACGTTGTCCAAAACATTGAGTTATACGGATAAATAATAAAGAATAATATTATTATTATAAATGGAAAATAATGACTCACCATTGGAATGGGTGGAATGAATAGTATCAACTAAATTTTGATATATGGTTTACACATGTATAAATAATGATTCATTGGTTACCAAAATTACTAGAAATGGAAATAGAAACCAATTGAATATAATGGATGCATTTTTATGAAAACCTATTTAAAAAGGAAAAATTGTGTTTTATAATATCAATCATTATGGATTTTTATTTATTTAATCATATATGTGTTATATATTAAATTTAATTTTTTAAATTAATCCAAAATGTTTTCTTGATATGATATAAGAAAAAATTCATATTTTTGTGTAAAAGAAGTATTTTTCTAAAAATAAAGTTTTACTACCTTTTGATGGAGAAACATTTTTAAAACTTATTTTTGTCACTTTTAAATATTATATTTTAAAAACTAAACTTATTATTTAGTACAAGGAAATAAAAATTTACTTTGGATGAAATTTTGGTATTTTTCTGATAAAATACATATTTTTATTAATAGTGAAAAATAATACATATTCATTCAAAACTGTATATACATATAATTTATTTATATAGTTAGATTATAAATTTAATTTGTTTTAAAGTATAATTGGTTTATGATTTAATAATTTAATCAAAATTGGTCCTTGTATAAAATTTCACTTTTAATTTGGATATAGAAACATGTCAATCTTTTGATAGTTTTTACTTCTCAAAAAAGTATTTTTTGGTTTTGACAAAAAAAATTAATTTTAATTTAATTTATAACAATTATATGTTTTGAATTTGGAAAAATGGATTCCATATTTTTAATATAAACGTGATATTTTTTTAAAATAAGTAACTTTTTATTTTTGGACTTTATGATTTGTAATTTTGGAAATATGTTTTTTAAATTTATTAAAGGATAAATTGGATAAATAAAGGCAAAAAATAATTTTAAAATTTTATAAAACTACCCTAACATGTGTTCTAACACTTTTGGATGAGATATCTATGAAAATGGGCATTATTGAGTCGAATTTGGGACACCATCGATCCATTTAAGTGTGATAATGACATTTTATAACAATTAATTTAATGTAAAGTGAAATATAACATAAACATGCATCTTTAAATAAACAATTTCAATATAAGGTTGTATAAATGATCTATTTATCTATAAATATTCATTATAAATCTACAACTATTTCCCACATCATGGTATTTTATTTATAATTTCTATGTATTATATAAATAAATTTAATTTTGAAACAATGTTGATGTAGTGATTGCTTCATTAATAAAGAATTCAAATAAATAATATTATAAATATTAAAATAAATCTTATTTGACATAATTATTCTCATCCATGAATTTTATAGGTGAAAATTACTTCTTAGGATCAATTCAATGTTTTTTTCAATAGAATCAAGTTGTTATGAATTTGTAAATAAGACTTTATGAATAGTGACCAAAATTGACAAAATTCAAAACATAAAATATAAAATAGTTTATAAAAATATATTAAATTCCTAATAACTTAATATTTGTCCAAATGGTTAATATAAACCAAATATGTCATAAATTACTTGTTTGGTGTTCTTCTGACATGATATGGTAGTTACATTAACCCACAATGTGTAAATAATAAGATATAAGTGTAAAATTAAAAAGGATAAAATTAGGGTTAAGAAACATATAAGGATATAAAAATCATCAAAACATTTATAAAAATTAATATTGGATGGTTAATTGAACTAAAAACATCTTATATTTGAATTAAATTAGTTTTTAACTGTTGTTAACAGAAATTTAATTTATAAGAAAATAATATTTCAACTCTTTACTAATGTACCCATCCCCTCGCTTATAAAATGACACCACATATACCCACATAATCACATGTCATTGCTCTTGGCTCATCCATTATCTGCTCAAATAATCTCCTTACATCCATCCCTTCCACCTAGAATCCTTATCTTGGGTAGACAAAAATTTAAGATACTATCTTTGGCTCAAATGAAAAGAAATTACCAGATTTAGAGGTAATATCTTCTCCAAAGATACTTTCCTTTATTTTTCTTCAGAAAGCGATATGATATTATTATTCATATATTACATAAAAAACCAGTATCCTAAATACAATAATATTTTTTATGATAAAATTTCAAACGACACATACACAAACATCCATTTAATGGATATTAACATATTGTTTCTATGTACGACAAACTACTGCCTCACAAAACGATGATTGTTCAATATTCCCCTACACCCTTTTAGGGTGGAAATTATAATGGAATAGTATTAAAATATGATATATATTATATGAATAATTTTTTGTATTCTTAAGTAAATTATATTTACAATGTACCATTATTCTTTCCACGATGTGTTAATTTGATATTTTCATTTGAGGTTATGTGGACTACCGCCCCGTCAAAGTGATACGACTGGTTAATGCTACATGTAGAACGTAAAAAGAATGGGTTTATTAAAATAACAAGACATAAAGGAAATAAATATAATTCTAGTGTCATAATATACATTTATATCATTTGATTATTATTATTTTAATACGCTAAACAAATCAATGTAGCGTTCACGCGTGCGTACGACATACCATCTTCAGGAATAGTTTATTTGATTTTTTATCTTCAATTATTAGGGAAATTATAAAAACATATATGCTGGATATATATGATATTTAAATCATGAAAAGAATTATGCAGGTGGTTTATGTTTTAATACATGTACAATTTACATAAAAAATCATTTTCGAATCAAGTACTGAATATCAACAAATGACTGATATTAACATAAGTAATTAATAAATTGGTATAACATGGTTATAAATTATATAAAAGGAATAATAAACTTTAAATTTTTTAAAAAAAATTATAAATTAACATCAATATATTATTCAGGAATAACAAAGAACATATGTGATGATTTGGAGTCAAGGTAAGTGAACTTCTTAACCATATTTCCATTATTTGGGTAAATCCCATACATCATAAATTGTCCATGCTATGATTATGAGGGATATACATTTTGATGTCCTATATTGTATTGATAAATTATATTTAGTGTACTTATAGTGAATAAACATAATTGATCAATTTTATTTACAAAATGATATTTGTAAAGGAATTTCAAAACTCAATTTCCACTCACTAGATTTTACGCTTACTGTATTGATTTTGTTATTCCAATGTTATGTGTGGAATACATATTTATTTATTTATGTTTTAATATATACTTCCATAATTGTGGAAATACTATTTCTACAGATAATCATCCTGTTGAAATATTTTGATCTTATTCATAAGGACTTTTTAAAGAAAATATTAAGTCAATCTTCATTTATTAAGTTAAATATCCATATCATTGGTCTTGAATTTAGATGAATATGTGTGAATGTCATATGACTTTTTGACAATTAATATCCATTTATAATTGGTGTATTTATTTTTTTTATATATAATTATTTCATTTATTTTTCTATTATCTAAGGATAAGGTCTTTGTAAGGTATTTTTTCTCAATATACATTCCACAGAGACTTATATGTTTTGATGCAAAAATTCAAATTTATGTTTTGTATATAATACCAATTTACATATTATATCACGAATCTATTTATTATCATGATATTAATTTTTTTAATTTTATTATTTAATTAATTTTATTCAAGTATTTTATCAAGTGGTAAGGGACTCTTTAACTAAAATACCATTTTAAATGGTTTAATGATTTATTCTTCTAAAAATTTATCATAAATGGCTAGATTTTCAAAATAATTTTATGTATCTTTTAAATGGACATATATATCTTAAAATTATAACTCTGAAATTTCATTTAAAAGTAAAATTTTTTAGGGGACACTTTTTAGAAAAAATCATTAATAAAAATTTTAAATGGTTTTATAATTATATTGATCATTAGAGTTTCTTAAATAGATTTCTTATGATTGATGAGTGAAATGTTGAAGATTTAAATCTTATATGTGGTAAGATTATGTAATACAACTTAGAAATTTGATGGGTGGATACGCGACAAAATAAATACATGTGATTCAATGAGAAAACTAGGATAGGTTGTCCAATGATAGATATAGAATGTATTGGGTAAAGTGATAGAGGTAAATGTTAATGTTTCTCCTACTAGATTTAGGTATTATACTATGATGGGTATTACAAAAATTACCATGAATATTACACCATATGCATATCTGAAAGGTAAAATATTAGTATGATATGGATTCCACAAGTTTTTTTTATTATTTATGATTTCAATGAGTTATTCATAAATCATAAGATTTAAAGAGGTATGTTATAGAGTTTATGTTTTATGGGTGAAAATATGATTTTATTTATTCATATTTATTCATGGATTAATTTTTTCATTCATTATTTTATAACCCTTACTATTCTTTTTATTCTTATCTCATGTTTTTGAAATGTGTTCACAAGGTATAAGGAAGGGTAAGAGAAATAAAAAATTCAAGAAGATTTATATCAAGAAAATAATTCTTGTTTTATTTAAGGATTTTTACTATTGTGGAAAAAAATGGATAGATTAGAAGTGTCAAATTTTTAATATTTGAGATGTAATGTAATAGTTCTTGACTAATTCTCTACAAATATAAACCCAAAATGACCTCAATGTGAAAGAAAGTAAATTCTTGATAAAAACACAAGATTATGTCATGTTTATGGTCGAGGGCTTATACATTGTATTAGAGAAAAAGAATAGACCACATAATAGATTATGAGTTTTCATTAATCACACATTTAGTCCTTATGTATAATTATTTAAGTTAAATACTTGTTTAATAACTTTTTTTATCATGGAAAGTCAGATAAAATGGAAGGAGAATGATCTAAAACAAAATTCATATATCTTATTGATGACTTGGTTTCTATAATTATTGAAAAGTCATGTTCGAATTATTGTGAAACTTTTTCTAACATGCAACTCGCTTTCTAGAAGTTTTTTGAGAAATCAAACACCTCCACATTACCTCAATATCATCATAGATCATCAGATGTTTTTCATCAAATCATATTTTCTCAATATTATCATATTTTAAAAAAAAATTATCAAGGGATTTTCAGATAATTTACCTTCTAAAAAGATTTTGAACCATATTATGATTTTGAAAAAGCTGCTGATGAAGAAGACCCTAGCATAACCTATTTATTTTTTATTTTAAAATATATTATTTCATCAAATACTTGTGTAATTTTGAAATGAAAATTTATTGAATTTTCTAACTCAAACATTGTTTGAATATTTTATAAAAACAATATTTATAGTATGTTTTGAATTTTTATTAAATACTTGATTATTTTCGAAAACAATTTTATTTTGTGAACACACAAATGAACAATGTTGTAAAATGTGTATTTGGATAAAGGAGGAAAATGATTTTGAAGAATCTCTAAATCATTGATTCAATGTATGGACCTTTTATCTATGTGAGAAAGATGATGACAAAATAGGGTATCCATAATGATCATGGTATGACGTACTTTCAATTTGGATTATTTTTATTTAATCATATATAGGTGAAATAAATAAAATTTTAAAATATATATGACATCGTGAATTAAGATTATGAGGTAATTATGAGTTGGGATGAAAATCAAAGGTGTAATAAAACCATTATTTTTAAAATACGATAGGGTGGTTTTGGGTTTTATTTAAAAGGACAACCCCAATATGAGTGACAACCCATCACATACGGAAAGGCTGAGGGAATTGAACCCCCAACCAAAGGGAAACAAGGGAGTATCGCCTACTACTGGCCTATGTGAATACCCAGGATAGTCTAACATATTTACTTTAGTTAAATGATTAATGGATTAAGAATAAGTTGATTTTGGGAACTTATGATTTATAAAAGGAATATTCTTAGTATTGGAAAATGATTCGGTGATTAAGTGATAAATTTTATTTTAGAATATGTTTACTATTTTGAGAACACTATATACCTAATAAAAATATAATACTATGGGATTTAATTTGATTATTTATTGTATAATTTTAATTTGTTAAGAATATAGGTATTTATTATCGACATATGGTTATTTGGGTTACTTATGGTATTGATTAACCTATCATGGAGAAACTTTTATTAGGTTAATTATTTTTTGTATGAGAAATTAAGAGTGGTTGAGGTAATTTAGCTATATAAATGTTAAAATTTATCTTGGAAAACATTTTGATCAAATACATATGATTTTTCGATTTCAATATTTTCTGGATAATTTTGAGGAATATTAAGGACTCTTGTTTTGATAATCATCTTTGTTTAATAGTGGGGTATTTTTTGTTGAATTTTGGAGATTAAATATACTAATTCTTGATATAAATGATTAATATTTTTGGTGGGGTTATCTAATCTTGTACTAACAATTTTGGTATTGGTTAATCTCAAAATATGGGTGAAATATATAGTTCTTTTTTGGGGATTGTGTGATTATCTAGAGAAAATATGACTGTGTAGAAGAAATTTATTAATGGATGAATATTTTCTTGTCATGTAATTATATTTCTGTATATTATTTTTTTTAAGTAGTAAAATAAGTCCTAAATATTCTGAAAATTATCTTAAAACAAAAATGTTTTCCATTTAAATTCCCTACTATGAAATTTTTGACCAGTTAACCCACCATAAATTTTGGGGTTCCTTGTTGTTAACAATCTCATGATCATGTTTTCTATCATTTTTTAAAAAAACACGATGGTTAGTTTTTAATTCAAATCCTTTTTTACTAAATGGAATACTAGTATGTGTTATCTTGGGTGATATTTATACTTCTATTTATTTTTCAAAATGTAATAGTTTTATTGACTCTTTTTCTTATGTGGGAATTTCAATTATGTTTTCGAGCCCAATTTTAAAATTGGTAGCACGCAATTTCCAAAAGGGGGAATGATGTAAAAGACCTAGTATTTATAGAATAATACTTTATAATTTCTATTAATATTTTTAAATAAGATATTAATTTTTCATTAAAGTGAATACATTTCCGATAGCGTACTAGACATGCAATAACAGGTTTCCCTAAAATATTATGTTGCACTCAATATTGAGTTATACTGAAAAATAATACAAAAATAATAATATTATTTTACATGGAAGTTAACATATTTTCCTTGTGATAGAGGAAATTAAAATTATGGAATAAATTTTGAAATATGGTTTACACAAGTTTAAATAATGATTCATTGGTATCCAAATTTATTAGAAAGAGAAATAAAAACCAATTGAATATAAATGATGTGTTATTATAAAAACCTATTTAAAAGAGAATAATTATTCTTTATCATATCAATTTTTATTAATTTTTTAATTAAAAATATATTTTATATATTAAATATAATGTTTTAAATTCATCATATATATTTTCATGGTTTGACATATGAACAAATTTATGTAATTGAATAAAATAAGTATTTTTCTAAAAATGGTGATTTACCATATTTTGATAGAGAACCCTTTCTAAATCTAGTATTTTTCACTTTTATATGTTCTATTTGAGTAAAAAACATCTTCTTTAGAACATATACATAAAAAGTTACTTTGGTTGAAATTTTGGTATTTTTCTGATAAAATTTATATTTTTATGAATAGTGACAAATGCGGCATTTTAATTGAATGCTGCATATTCAGATAATTTATTTTTATAGTTATATTGTCATTTTATATAATTTATAAGTGTAAATGTATTTATTATTTATAATTTAATCAAATTTTGTTCATTTGTAGAAATTTCACTTTTAAATTAGATATAAACACATGTAACTCTTTTGATTGATTTTACTTATTAAAACCCCACCTTTTGGTTTGGACAACTGATATTAATTTTAAATTAATTTTAGGTATTTATATGTTTTTAATATGAAAACATCTATTCCATATTTTTAATATAAATATAAAATTTCTTAAAATAATATTTTTTATTTAGTTTTTAACATTTTGAATAGTAACTTTAGTAATTTTTTTAATAATGTATAATGGGTAAATTAGATAAATAAGGGTAGAAAAAATAAAATTAAAAAAATGTAAAACTACCCTAACACATGTCCTAATCCTATTAAATGAAATATTTCTGACCATTGGCATCCTTGGGTGGATTGTGGGACCCCATAGAGACATTTAGGTGTGATAATGACATGTTATGTCAACTAATTTAATGTAAAGAGAAATATAACATAAAATGTATCTTTTACTAAAACAATTTTAATATAGGGTTATATTTAAAATATATTTGACAATAAATATTCATTAGAAATATATTAATATTTCATAAATTAGGGTACGTTATTTATAATTTATAGATATTTAATAAAATAAATTTAATTATGAAATAATGATGATGCAGTGATTGCTTCATTAATAAAGGATTAGAATAAATGATATTATAAATATTAAAATAAATATTATTTTACATAATTATATTTATAAATAAATTTATTAGGAGACTATAAAATTTTAGTACAGATTAATTTTAATTTTTTGAAGTAATTATGTTGTTATGAATTTGTAAAAAAGTCATCTACGAATAGTCTCCAAAATTGACATTATTCAAAACTGAAAATATAAAAGAGTTTATTAAATGATATTAAATTCCCTAAAATCTAATATTCAGAAAAATGGTTAATATTTGTAAAAATATGTAATAATTGATTTCTTTTTAGTTTGATAGGATATGGTAACTATATTAACCCAAAATGTTTATACAACATGATATCAATATAAGATAAAAAAGGGTAAAATAAGGGTTAAACTAAAAATACAAAGAAAAAAATAAAAACATTCATAAAAATTATTATATGATGGGTATTTGAACCAAAATTATATTATCATTGAATTAAATGTGTTTTGGACCATTGGAAATCTAAATTTAATTTATAATAAATTAATATTTCAAGACGTTCCTAAAGTTCCCTTCCTCCCTCTTATAAAAGCCCACCACCTCTACCCACATACTCAAACATTTAATGACCCTTTAATAATCCAAATTGTATTCATATAATCTTCAAAAATCCCTCCCACAGTCTTAAAATACTTATATTGGGCAAAAATAAATTCAAGAAAACCTTTTGGCTCAAATCAAAAGAGGTTACCTGATTTAGAGGTAACAACTTCTCTCGAGTTCCTTACCATTATTTTCCTTCTTCACTCCCTATTCTCCTATTATTACATGATTACAAAACAACACCCATATCCTTAATATACTATGATGTTTTTATGAGAATTATTCTAACAACACTCATTGACAACTCCATCTAATGGATACGAACATATTGTTTCTGGGTACGTGCCTTATAAAACGATAATTGTTCAATTTTCCCTACCATATCTCATGGTGGAAATTATGATGGAACTATATTTATATATGGTATATATTATATTTATATTTTCTGTATTCTTTGTTAATTTTTATTTACAACATAAATTTATGCTTTCCATGACATGTAAATATGATAATTCCAGTCGCGGGTGTGTGGACTGGATCCCCGTCAAAATGATATGACTAGGTCATGCTATACATGGAACATATAAAGGATGGTTTATCAAATAAATTAGATATACATGAAATAAATATAATAATAGTATTATAATATTCATTTATATCATTCAATTAATTTTCTTTTAATATGAAAAAGAAACAAAAGTTGTGTTCATGTGTACGTAAAGCCTGCTGTTCCCTTAAACGGTGTATTTCGATTTTTATCTCCAAATATTATCAAATTTATAAATACATATATGGTTGATATATATGATAATTAAATCCTGAATAAAATTTTAAGGATGATTTACTTTTGACTAAATGGATAGTTGATATCAAAACAAATTCTTTTTCGACTCAAGTACTAAATATCGAGAAAATAATAGATATTAACATTAATAATTATGTAACTGTTATAACATGGTAATATGTGATATAAAAAGAATAATAAATTTTAAGAATTTTCTAAATTATGTAAAAAAAATTAACTTATATTTATTATTCAGGAAAAATAAGGAACATACCTGATGATTCGGTGTCAATGTAAGGGAACTTTTGATCGAAGTTTGCATTCTTTGGATTAATCTTCTACTTCTTAATTATGTCATGCTATGATTATGTGAGAAATAACATATGATGTTCTATCTTGTATTTATAATTGATTTATTTGTAATTATAGTGATTATACATTATCAATCTATTTTATTTACAAATTGATATTTGAAAAAGAATTTTTGAAAGCAATTTCCACTCATTGGGTTTTACGCATATATCATTGGTTTTATTATGCCATGATTATGAGTGGAATCACTGATTATTTATTTATGTTTTTATTTATAATTCAATTTTTTTGGATATACTATTTCCACCCATAATCACCCCCATTGATAAATTCTTATCTCATTTATATGGATTTTGAAAGGGAAATCTTAACCCAATCGTCATTCATTGAGATAAATAACCATGTTATTGGTTTTTTTAAAAGAATATGTTTGAATGTATTCTGAATTATTTACACTAAATATCAATTTATATTCGGTGTATTTATATTTTTCACACATCATTATGTCATTGATTTATCCTTAATCAAAGGATGTGGTCTTTGTAATGGATTTTTTTTATCAATTTACATTCCAGGGAGACTTATTTGTTATTATGCTCCAATTAACATTTATATGTTGTATATACTACCCTTTCACATATTATATCATGAATCTTCTTATTCTTTTGATACTATATGTTTTTTAATTTTATTCTTCAATTATCTTTATTCATGTATTTTATCATGTGGTATGAGACTCAATATCTAAAATATCATTTTTAATGTTCTAAACATTTATTAGTCTAAATCAATTTCATTAATGTCTGGGTTTTAAAAATGGTTCAATGCATTTATTTATATTGATATATATGTTTTAAAATTATTACTCCAAAAATTTCATTAAAAAGTTTCAATGTGGAATGGAACACTTTGATTCAAAAATCACTTTATTATAATTTTTAAATGCTTTTATAAATGGGTTGAATAATAATGTATCATCAACTTATTTCTTCTAATTTATTAGTGAAATGTCGATAATTTTAATATTTTGTGTATTATGATTATTTAGTTGTATGTGGACATTTTATGGGTGTTTATGTGATAAACCATATATGGGTGGTTTTGTGATAAAACATGGGAGGGTGGGCCCATGATATCGGTATAATGCATTGGGTAACATGGTAACGGTAAAAGATAATGTTTATCCTAAGAGATTTTTTGAATATACTATGATGGGTAATCCAAATGTAACCATGATGCTTTCTCCTTATGTAGCTATGAAAGCTATAATGTAAGTATGATATGGATTCCACAAGTTAACTTTTTGATTTATGATTTATATGAGTTATTCATAAATTATATGATTTCATAATTTATGATAATGATATTTTGTTTTATGGGTGAAGAGTATGATATCTTTGATTTATATATATTCCTAGACTAATGTATTCATTCCTTTTTTTAAAACCTTCATTGATGTTTTTATGCTCATCCCATGATTTTCAAATATTTTTATATGTTATAAGGAAGGGTAAGAGAAATGAAGAATTGAAGAAGACTGTTATTAAGAAAAAATTATTGTTTTATTTAAGGAGTTTTGTTATTGTCAAAAAAACAATACTAAGTAGAAGTGTCTACATTGTATTATTTGAGGTGTAATTGAATATTTATGGCCTAATTATATAAAACTGTAATCCTGAAAAAATCCTCTATGTTAAAAAAAGTAAATAATTAATCACAACACAAGATAATGTTTATGTATGGGGGATTATAAAATTTTGAATTCATCATTTTAATTTTATCTTGAGATGATATTTATTAAATATTATAATATATTTTTCTAGATTTATATTAAAATACATTTTATTTCCTAAATTTTTACTTTTATAAATTTAATATTACATAAGAAATACTATAAAGATTATAAAACTTTTAAAAAGTTAAAATTTCTTATTAAGGTTTAATAATATACATTTTTAATACCATTTTAAATTTATAAAACCTATTTTACACATTTTATGAACATAAGAAATATTTTCAAACACATGAATCTATTCTTATTTGTTTCATTTTAACAAATATAATTTTTGTAGAATTTAGTTCTTTGTTACATTAAAAGTGAGATAAATTTTATTTTTTTTAATAATAAAACTATTTGTATCAATAAATCCAATGAAACTATTAATATTATCAAACAAAGAAATTTTATCTTTAAAAATACACGTTTTCTAATAATGTATTTTTATGCATCACATGTAACAAATATTAATGGTTGATTTTTATTATACAATGACATTTTATATGATCATATTTATATAATAATTGAAATTTTTTGGTCCAAATTAAGTGATAAACCACTTTTTATTTATAGTCATTATAATTAAATTACCTTAATAAAACATGATTCCACTGTAAAATGTAGTTACAATAGTAAATCAAAAAATGTTTGAAGATAATATTATAAGAGTAAAGGACTTCAAAACATGCTTTATAAAGTTTTAAAATGAATTTATGATGGATTACAGACATTATATAATCATCTAATCAATTATTTTATATTTTATGAACATATTGGAATTGGAAACATGTGATATATTTATATTAAATTGAAATATTTATAAATATACAATTCGAATAAAAGGGTCCACTCACCACCAGTTTGTCTCAAATTGTAACTCTAATGATTTAAATTATCGTAAAATCATATTTCATCTTATTATTATTCTATTCTAAATATATTAGCCTATTCCCTACCTTTCTAAGGATTTCTCTAAGGGAAAGAAAAATTCCTCAATGTGAGAACTAGTTTTCCCTTAAAAATATTCTATTATATAATTATTTTTCAACTAAAATTTTAAAATTAATGCATAATGAAATTATAATTTTCATATAATTAGGTTTATTAATATATGGAGAAATATATTAACTATATTTCCTCTTTTCTCATAATTAAATTTTTTTTTACAATCGTGCATGTGTGTAAACTACCACTTCTACGAAGCATTTTATTTAATCTTCTTGAACCATAGTACCTGAATATTCTTGATGCTGAATTTCAAAAATAACATACACACATTCTATCTCTTATTTGGAATGATTAAGTTCAATTTTTTTCATTTTACACTTTAATTCATGGATGATGATTATAATGGTTTTAGTGGGTAAATTTTATGTTAATAAAATTGTTATCGATATTGTATGAAAATTTATAGAACCAATTAACTATATGAGAAATCAATTATTGTGGTAAATTCAACCGTCCAAATATTATTTCTAATGGAAATAAATAAATTCCTTGTAGTATGTATTAATTTCATATAGGTTATATTTCTTATATAATTTATTAAAATTATGATATATCACACTAATAAATAATAAATAATGTAATAATTATTATATTATAATGATATCATAACAAAATAATATGATAATTATCCATTAATTATGGTACGTTCTTGTTTGGGTTGGGTTAACCACCCACTTGAACAATGCAATAAATTTTTATAATGGATGACTATAAGAATTTAATTTTGGATATTATGTTATATAATTATTATACTACAAAATTAATTTTTTTCTAGAATGGTAAAAAATTCTAAACTCTTTCATTAAGATACCAATATTGGTTCCCATAAAATCAGTGAAAAAAGATCATCGACAAGTTTTTTGTTATGGATTGTAACAATAAATTCCCCAAAATAAAATTTTAGCATTATATTTATTTATAAAACTTCAATTATAGTATCTTTTAAAAAAATTTAACAAGTAATCATACAATAATAATGAATAAAAACATTGTTCTTATGAAACTAGTTCGTATTGATCAATATTACTCATACCAAATCATGAAAATATATAATAACATACTAACTTAAATATAGAGAATAATTATAAATGATGATTAAAAAATGTTATATATCAGAAAAATTTTCTGAAATAATTTATTTATTTCATTATATTTTTATATATGAGATTCAAGTGCTTTATTGGAATTGAGTAATTAATGTAATGGTTTAGTTGACACAAATTTCTACCATTAAAAAACAATTTTTTTCTAGAAATTCTTATTCCCAGGGTGATTTATTCTCACTAATGATGAATTTATATTTTATTTCATCCTTAATTTTTAGGGTTTTTAATCCATACTAAGAATGTAATTATCAAATGATTTTATCCATAAGGGTTAAGTTACTATGAAAATATTATTGTCTCAATTTTCACCCCTTGAGATATATTTCTTATTGTTAACATTATTTTTTTTTTCTATACATTGTATATATAGCCAAATTAATACTATTTATCAAGTTAATCTCATTATTCATGGTATTTTTTAATCCAATTTGAATTATATATATCGAGGTATTTTGACGCGAATTTTTCTAAGGTGATAAGGGTATCTTTTCCTCATTTTCAATTCTATAAGTCTTATATGATATTTCAAGCCATATATTAATTTATATAAAGTATTAAACAAACTATTTACCTAGAGTATAATGAATATATTTTATTAAATTATATTTTAATTTCATTATATCTCTTTCATGTTCTCTTGAGTCTTTTATTACAATTATCATAAAGATGTTTTCATCTCTATTTTTATTATTTGAGATATATTTTGTATTCAGAACTTTTTCTCTTATAGGATATATATATTGTTTGTGGAAATAATTATAAATTTATTATTAATATTTTATTTTGTATAATTAAATTCGTAGGAATTGATAGATACATTTTTTATTCCAAACCAACCATGGTAAGAAGTATAACTTTTCATCTAATGCCTTTACATTGTAAGAAATCTATATATAATTCATTTTATTATAGAGTATTAACTTCAATAAAACACATCAATATATTTTAAAAAATATTGACATACCCACATACAATTACTCCGTAGAGTTATTTATTAAGAGATTTATATATATTAAGTTATTCAATTGTTTTTTTGTAGAAATTATTGTCTCTTAATGAATTTTTTTAATCCAGATAAAGAATGTGTTGGGATTTAATGAAAAAAATTGACAATGAATTAGAAACATAAAAATTATTAAATATTTCTAGAACACCCTTTATGATGAATGTACATATAGGGCGATTATAAGAAGCAATAGAATGAGAAAAATTATTTTAATGACCATTATTGGAGAGTATACCCAACACCATCTTGTATATTTAATAGAAGTATTCAAAAAAAATGATTAGTTTTAGATTAAGCCTATTATATAAGGATCTAAAAATAATTTCCATTATCTCAATCATTTCATCAAATGAAAATGGAATAACCATCCACCTTAATAATGATCCAATCCCCATTTTGGGACCACTATAGGTGGTTGTACTTTTTCAATCCATGATGTCTCTTAATCCCATTAAACATTCCCTTATCTATAGAATAAAATTAATTAATATGTATCCTGACATCATAAACATACCTCTCGGTGGACTTTAAAAATAAATTATATAGATGTTCAATTTTTTCAAGAAAACAGAGGGAAAGAAATATTAATGAATTCACTTCCCAATTTCCCTCCATAATTTTCATAATTTCTATCTATTAATGACTCATTCATCACAATTGTACACATATAGATATATATATTTTTTAATTGATAAAATTTAACATTCAGTTATGATTAGATTATACAAAATAAATTTCCGTCATCATTTTAACTGAATCCTTTTTTTATATGAATAGTATCTTTTCTAGAGGAAGATGTATATGCCTTAGGACTTAAAAAATTACCCACTAATCTGTTATTCATTATTAGGTAGGTTTTAATAGGAATTATAGGGTATCATTTTATTTCCTTTATTTACAAAATATTCCCCTATGTTGAACTAACACATCTCCATGGTTTTTGAAAAAGTAATAGAAGCATTAGTATCCACTTTATATTAATGGGGAGAATAATAATGTGTGGTGTAAGATTTAGATTGGATTACATAAAAGGAAATTCCATTTATTTATTGTGAAAATTATTAACATAACCATATACAACTTATTTTATAAATTACTCTTTTAGGTAATTCTTATCAATAAAGTAATACTAATTCATTATTAAAAAAAATGAATATATGTTTACTTGTCATTCGAATATGGTTGATTTTATTACATTGAAATTTTATTATTTATTATATATTTAATTAATTATATTGTCTGATTAGTGCATTATACATAATTTGAAATAGATGAGGCATGATATAGATATGTCCTTTATTCATTGATCAGTCACTTTAGACATACTAGCCTAGGTATTTTTTTTTGAAGTCTAGCTGATAAAAAATTCCATATTAAAATAGGTCCGAGAGGGTAATATCTTGATTTATAAGATCATCATGTCGTTTTTATAGATTTAAAGAAGATATAAGTCATTATAAATTTCAAACCTATGAGACAATTAATTTTTATTCGTGTTTTTATGTATTTATTTTTTCAAACACGTACAACATTTTCTCACTGATTATTTTAATTATAAAATTATTTTGATTTTATTTTTTCTATATTCTTTTTTCTTATATTGTTCACACTTATGATCTTTAATTTTTAATGCACATTTTTACTCTTACTATTCATTTTTGTAACCATACCTTATGTTTCAATTTCTTCGAGTTGTGAAGAAAAGTATAACATAAGATGTCATAATGATGAAAATTGGTGGAGGTTTTTTTATTATTTGTTGAAGACTTATTATGGATAAATTAGCTTCTTATAAAGTGAGAATGATTTCCATTTGAGAGTAATTCATTGGATTTTTTAGTTAAATGTTTTTTCCTAACTGAATAAATATATAAACCTAAAATCCATTTCTAACATATTTGAATAGATATTTTTCGGTGATGTTTTCATTTTAGATTATTAAAATTGGGCCATTTTAGATAATTTTAATGTTAGAATGTAAATATTGAATTTATGGGCACTAGATTCGTGAGTGTGGGTTTGGGGTTTTACATGTATTATCATAAATAATAATATAATAATAATATAGGTATAAGAGCATGATCATAACATACAAATTTCATAATGAATTATTCATAGAACATAAATCATGAGTCATGGTCAAAATATTTAGCATTTAGAAAGTCATTACTCTTAAGAGTTATTAAAAACAATAATTCAATCATTTTTCATGAGAGCATATTATAAGAATAAATAATTTTCATAATAATTTTATCATACAGACCCATGTTCCACTTAATTGATTCTCTGATAAGGTTTTGCACAAGGCCTCAAGAAAACCTCTGTATAACACAAAGGCATCCATCTAGTAGATATGAATATATCTCTTTCTGTGGAGAGACTATTCCATTATATCAGAGTAAAAAAACATAAATTTCTAGATATAGATAAATAAATAAAATAAAAGGTGAATGGAAGTAATAAATTTACTAAAATATAATCATTTTTAATAATAAATTCAATTAAATAAAATATTGAAAAAACATTTAATACATTCAACATTGGTAACTAACTAGTCCGATCATACATGAGGGAATACATAAAGGGAATTGAAATAAATGTATATAGATCTACTGATAACACTACACCGAACCTCAGAACTGGTCCCTATGTCACATCTATGTTGCTTAATCATATTTAAACAATCGACATGTGCATCTCAACTCAATCAAGTAACCATAGTACATATCTCTATCCATCTTTAATTTTTCTTCGATATAAAAAGTAGAAATAAGGTCTAAAAACATTGAGGTGCATGTACACATGGTGAGAAATAATATCAGTAATCCACCACTAATGTTGAACCTATAATATTCAGTCATATGTGAATGTACAATCTATATAATCTTCCTAGAATAGACAAAACTAGAAAAGATAAAGACAATATATGAATAAATAAAGGTAGTCCAAATTCAATCCCCATTTCTATGATCCTGATCGACTTATCAATATTCCAAACTATAAATAAGTATCTATATGTGTTTGTATATATTTATATATTATCACACACATATATATATATATTTTAGTGTGGTGAAATATTAACTTAGATAAACAAAAGTTAATTATTGGATCCAAAATCATGATCATCTATTCATTAGGTGGAATTGGAATTGAGATTGATTTTGTACCACTCATATCCAATGTAATTAGTCATTCCTTGTGTCTGTAATCCCTACTAATAAATACCATCTTTTGAACATACCAAAAATATATCTGATCAATCTATGTCACCATAGGGGTGTCCATGTCCTAATCCTAGGTTAACCCATTGTGACCTTCATTCACTATTTTGAAGGATTCTTGGAAATAAATGGTAATTATATAAATATAATACAAATATGGATGTCATACCACTCATTTCATGTAAATATAGCCTAATGTCAGCCCCCGAGGTATCAGTTCATAGGAAATCATGACAATGGAATATGGATAAACCCTAAGGGGGTAACTATTATGATTTCTATAAAAGTAATAATCATTGGATCCATATACATTATCAACATCTTTTGATATAAATGATGAAAAATCCCACTAATAGATAATTATTGAGAGCTTAGGAATGTAAGGTTTCATCAACCCCACCATTGGGAGGATCCTTGGCATATCTCAAGAGTGTTGAGTCATACTAATATTAATCAATGATGTGAAGTTCCATGTCCAACAGAAGACTCATGTAATCAATCCTAGAGAGTTTAATCATATCCTTTGATCAGGAGTATGTAATCATCATCAAATACATTAATAATGGGGAGTTATATGTCTACCACAAAGTGAAGTAACTGATCTGGGGGAGAAAAATCATCTCCATCACTTAAGAGAGAATTGTCATTCCTAGTTATATCTCCTTAGATGGATTACATGAAGTTAATATTTGTATCCTAATAATATAAAAGTAAAACATAGAATATCAGTAGCCATATCACATGATGTACTACTCGGTGTCACAATACTGTAACAAACAACCAAATGAATCAAGAGTTATTCCCCAATATGTATGTCTAAACCCCCCATGAATTAAATAGGCACATAAGATGGATAATATGAAGTATTTCTTCTAATCCCTAATCAAATACTACCTCATGTTAGGATAATTATATGAGAACTATGAAGAACGATTGGAAATAAAAGCTGAATCATGTGTAACTATTTTAGTGAATAAAAAAGAGAGATGATTCTCAAATTCATAGACCCAAAATTACTTTTATAGTCTAATGGAATACATGTTAGGTATATGTTATTTTGTAAGACCCACTAAAATTTCAACATAATCAAAATTTACTTTATCAGAGTTGGAAAACATCGGGGAACCCCATGTGTCCCATAAGACAAAAACTGGATTGTAATTATACTTGTGATGCTCAAATTCTATACATTAGAAAATGAATCCCATTGAAGAACCTCAAAAATATAAGCTACCAAACCCATCCTACATGGGATCCTCAGAAGATTTATGTAAAAAATGGTTTCCTAAATGGGATTATCTATGACGAACATATGTCAAGGCTTTCAACCCTGTATCCTCTAAATATTATACGTAGATCGGGGCATCCAACAATATATCATTGAGAAGAGAAAACATGTAGTGGGGTCTTACAAGGGATTCCATAAGTCTTCATGTAAGAAAAGTCATCCCACAAGGAACCTAATAAAAAAGAGTTACATGAAGGAATCCTACAAGGATCCTTATGGTCATATGTCCATATAACCCTTTTGGAAAAAAATATAAAAGTATTTCAATAGAATTCCTCATATTTGGATCATGTCTCACCTCTGATCAAGCATCTCACTCTCTAGATATAGCTGGATTTGATTACCAAAGGAAGAACCTCTCTATTCAGAAAATTTCATAAAACTCCAACTAGGAATACTGAAATCACCTCAAGGGTTTCACTATAAAAATATATGATGAAATATAATAAAAAATATATATTCATGAATATAATTTTTACGCTAGGTCTGAAAATAGGAAAATATTATATGTTTATCAATCGAGGAGTACATGACATGTACACCCAAGTATATAGTAACTATTCTCAAAGCCTCAATTGGGAATCTAATTTAGCTATAAATAACATTTAAAACCCATGTAGATGACAAATATACTATGTTAATGGAATTTAACATACATGGGGAACCTTTACATATACCTCACATGGTATGAAAATTTATTCTACCAAGCCTTGTACTTCTATGTCTCTTGCAAAATACCAGGGGTCTGGCCCTATAGATTAGATGTCTAGGTATGCCTTCATAGGATGCCTGGTAAGGAACTCATATACATGGATTATTACCATTAAAAGATATGTATAACAAATAAAAAAGTGCAATACAAATTTTTCTTCGCTGAATGGGATGAGACCACAATTTGAGTTTCTAAATTGCATGTTGTGTGATTAGGATTTTAGAATGGGAAACACCTCCAATCGGCATAAACCAGCATTTTCTCCTCAAAATCTATAGATATATGATTTTTGGGTCCCAAAAAATGATAACAAGGATATAAATATATAAATGGAAAAACTATTTGGATTTAAGGGAAAACAATAAAAATGACCTACCTTTTGGTGAAATCTAATGAAGCTCACACATTTTTATCTTCCACCACTACCGAAAGACAAAAAAACTCCTCCCATAAACTTTGATAGCACTTATTATCATAAATAACTATATATATATTTATATATCTACCTACACCTATTCTATCTTATTCTCATGGAATATGAGGCCCACGTAGGCATACCTAAGAATCCATATGGAGAAGAATAATGAAAAAATAAAAATAAAATGAAAAAATAAAATAAAATGAAAAAGGGGCCCAGACACGAGAACAAACCCTACTAACAACATGATTTTATGTTTTTTCTAGGAAATGATCCTCATTATAGACTCAATTTAAGATGAGGAATCTCAATCCAATTCTATATTCAAATGATATATCTGAATGAACATGTGTAAATAAATAAATATTTAATTAAATATGTATTTCATATTAATTATTCCATGAAAATTCAAATCAATTGAAATTACACCAAACATTTAAATTATTGTTGAAAACCAATCCCAGGACTAATAGAGTGATCAAAAAAATTTCTTATATCATCTAATAGGGGACGAAGACCAGTTTAGACATAATAAGATATTGAATGAAAATATTCATCTTTATTCTCAAATTCTAGCCCGTACAGACAAGAGTCTATAAAGTATCCCGACTATAAACATTATTATATTAAATAATCCTTAGGGGTAAACAAATTCCAATCCCTTATCTTGGGCATCTAACATACTATGTTGTCTTTATCATCCAAGGCCTAGTATCATAATATTTTCCACCCTCACATCTCGAGAGACATCCATCCATAATTGATCTAATACTCCTCATCATAGGAGTATCCTTATCCTTTCTTTAAAATTAAGTCCAATCTCAATGCTTCACACTCCATCCATTACCAAACACAATGACCGGTGTTTCTAGAACCTCCTAGACAAGATAAATAATTTGAAAGTAATAATACATTGAACCTTCCTACATCCCAAGAGTGTTTTCCCTAGAAAAAATTGTATTTAAACTAATAATTATTTTCACCACCCTCAGACGTCCAATGGTGAAATCTGCACAATATGTATTAAATTATACATATCATTTAGAATATCCTCGAAATTTTCCCTCATCAAACTAATAAAAATATTTAAAATGAATATAATATCATTATATAGTTGATGCTCTATTATCATATATAGGGAGATGATAGGATATAAAATTATCCTCTCTAATATGGTATTGCATTTTGATTCAATTGATTGGCATGTATATATCACTCTTATCCATGTTAATGTAATAATTGGTTATAAATTCGTACATTTTTCTTTTTACACCAAAACTCATATAAATGTCGGTCCATGCCTAAGCACGGTTCAACCACATCATTAGACCCGATTTATCATTGATGTATCCTCTAATACAAAGTTAAATTTATAATTTTATCACAAAACATGGTAAATCATGCACACAATATTTGATTTAAAACAACTATAATATTTCTTAAAACATCCACCCACTGATATGTATTTAAATGGTACCACACACAACCGTAATTTTCCTTTTGTTTATTTCACATAGAAGAGTGCCTGTGAAAACCCATATCACCTTGTTATCTCCCAACTCAAAGTTATATAAGTCATATGCTACTCAATCCATGATGACCATAATACATGGTATATTTGTCTCATTATTGTAGAATCACCCTTGGAAGTCTTCTTCAAAATTTACCACCTACCTTTTGATCTGATTTATTTCCTTGACCTCTCAGTACTCACCATCATATTTTAGAAATTTTAGCACTAACTGTTCAACTACTTGTTGACTGTCCCACGCAACTAAAATGTTTTTCCCATCGAATCTAGTCTTGATACAATATCAAAAATGGTGATTCCTTAGAAACCAATGGCATCAACATTATTTTATAGAAAAAATGGATCAAATTTCATGTATTTATATCTAAATGAGTGTATAACCAAGATCATTTTTGAAAAAAAAAATCACTAAAACTCATCCACAATTTCTCCTAGGATTCCCTCGATAAAAATGGGAATCTATTTGTAAGGGTTTGAGTAAAAAATAAGGGCCTCTAGATCTCCCAATAAGATATACTAATCAAGTATCATAAGAGAGTCACTAGGTCTAACCACCTAAAATAATTTTCAAACCTATAAATATGGTTATATCTTATAGGTTTTAATATTTGTACAAGTCTTAGAATAAGGTATCAAATGTTTCTTTATACTCTCTCTCTAGGGAAGGTTAATAAACATCGACCTA
Source organism: Viscum album (assembly GCA_963277665.1). Taxonomy (NCBI): domain Eukaryota; kingdom Viridiplantae; phylum Streptophyta; class Magnoliopsida; order Santalales; family Viscaceae; genus Viscum; species Viscum album. Next base: position 67,627,269 of record OY728126.1, read on the forward strand.
CTTGGGTTAAAACAATAAAAAATAATCCTATATTGGAATTGGTCCTATCTAATAATCCGCATAAGGAACTTCCCATGGATGCTCATGATATGAACACATAAAAGATAATGAACAACTACTCATTGTGTATCCATATATGGTAATAACCCCTTGAAAAATACTTCACTATAAATTTTTAGTTTTCTATTAGATTAGAAATAATCAACCAGACATGATCACCTATAATAAATGTATCAACTGTAATGGTTGACCAAAAAGGCCAAACAATATGTTCACAACATCATCTTAATGAACATTATTGTATATCACTATCACAGCTCAGTTATGTAAACTGACATTACAAGATATGTAAGAAAACACTGTATAGGTTTTTAATAACACTTTAAATAAAGAATATAAGTAAAAAATCCCTATAAGGGGTTAAAAACATGGTAATCATATTCCGTATCAACCTACTACGGTCACTTCACCTCTGGTGGCATGGACTTAGTCGTCAGTCTGACCATCAAAAATCTACCCATAGAACAACTTATCCTACACTTAAGAGGATATATATATATATACTAGTTAGAGAAATTGATAATAATTTCACTAATAACCTAGTCCGGAAAACATAACATGGGTTGTTATTTAGATTTTAAAAAATTGGTAACTGTTATCAGTAATAATCACACATGATCAAACCCATGACATGTGAATCCTACACACTAAATATGATGCATGATATGCCTTTTCCCTTTTTCTACTAAACGTAAATAATCAATCTCTAACCCCTTTCCAATGGTTCATGATATAGAAATCTATCAATAGACATCAATAATATTGTCACAGAACCATAAATCTATAGAAATGAATCTCTCCACATAACATGTGCATCACTAGAAGAAAAATAATGTAGAAATTTAACATCACATATATAAAAATCTAATATCATTGGAAACAAACACTTCAGACAAGAATTAGTGATCTCTCTGTACTATTCTGATATCCATAATTGTTTCAAACACATTTATAATACTCATATCTACTATATCATAAATAGTAACACCATACAAATGAAACATCCTCTAATACAACATTGTAACATCTCATCCAATATTCCTCTAACCTAATGATCTATGAAAAATTAGTAGAAGGACTCAAGAACACCTCTCCATACGCCAGATGCTTCTGACTAGAACAGAGGGCCTTTAGTGTGTCTTTTGAGAGACTATTCACTCTAATTAGAGTAAACAATAATGAAAATCACTAGATATTATCCAAAGTTATAAATAAACAGTATAAAAGAAGTAAATAATCAAAAATATAAAAATGTTATTAGAATGAATGAATTTTTTTAAAAAAAATGTATTATACATACAATAATGGTTACCTACTTGGATGAACATACATGAAAAAGTACATAAATGAAACAGAAAGTAAAGTACATTAATCCAATACTAACTTTGGTCCAAACCACATAACTACTCTCCAAGACACTACAGAGATGCACCAATGCAATACAATGAATCCACATGTATGTGTCTTCTTGATCATTAAATATTTTTCCCCTACCCATTATCTAATCTATGATAAACCTGAAAAGAAAATTGTTGTTTTTCTGAACACTTATTTGTACGTACATGGGGTGAAGAATAATCTCTATAGGCCACCCACAATAGTGAACCTATAATCTTTTATCATAATCTCATTCCCAAGAAATATTCTTATCCTAGATGACACACAACGGTAAATGAAAAATATAATCGATGAATAAAGAATGATAAACCATGGCCATTCACTGGGTCCATGATCTCGACCAGCTATACAATGTTCCATCATGTATATATATTTATATGTGTATAAATATATTCCCAACTATATATATATGTAGAAATAAATAAATAAATAAATATTTGTATATATATATATATATGATTAAGGTAAAAATAATATAAATCAACAATAGTTGATTGATGGGTTTTTATTCCAGATCATCTGGTCATCCTTTGAAAATGGCAATGAGTTGGATATTCTTTAACTCAATCCATGTGAAATTATCAACCATTGGGTCTGTAATTATGACAAAAAATTCCTTTTTAGGTCAGTACTGGATATGCCTCTGAGTATTCTATGTTTCCATAGAGGGATACATATCCTAACCATGTACTCACCCATAAACAACACCAATAATTATAATGACGGATTTCTGGAAATAACTATACATCCTATAAATATGGTACTAAGTAGGATGTCATACCACTCATGCCTTGTAAATTAATCCTGATGTCAAATTGATTATTCCCAGTCTGTAGGTAATCATAAAATGGGAGCTCATATGAACCCCTAGGTTATCTGTAAATGTAATTCTCACCAAATCCATGTACATTCTTGGAATCCATTCATATAAATGGCTGAACATCCCACTCCCTGTCATGATTGGAGAGTTTATTAGTGTAACGGTGTTTCCCCACAACCCAAGAGAGCAACCTAGGAATCACATGATAGAGATTAATGATATTTAATATATCAAATATGTGGAGTTACATATCCAACCCTTGGTCAAGTAATAAATCGGGGAGAGAATAATCATCCACATCACTCAGGAGAGAAAGATCATACTCAATTACATCTATTATGTAGAGCTCTATGTCTAATAATATTGTATTTTAACTAATTTTTGAGAGTGTCACCAAACCAATCACCCAGGGGAGATTAAATATCCTCGATTATATCTCATAAGCATTAGCATATGAATTACAACTAGGTATCCCAAAAACATAATAGTCAAACACATAGGATGAACTTCCATATCCCTTGATGTATGCTAGGAAGTATGTCTCCACATCCTATGAAAATAATTAGCTTATAGATGGATCCTACTATGTGTGTTTCTGCATACCGAGAATCAAGTTGGCATATAATATGAAACCCATGAAGTATGTTTAGGAATCCCATGACAAATGAATTATCACTTTAGGTTTTTCATTAAATAAAAATGAAGAACCTCTAAAAATCATAGCTACATAATGAAAAACCATGTTAACATATGAGAAAATAGTTTGGGTGGATTAAATCCAAGACACCCCTATAGTGACACATCCTTATGGCTTACATTTTTTGTATTGTTTGTAAGGTGAAATCATCTACCATCTCTACCCAAATACAACATAATATCTCATGGATAGTTAATCAATAAGGCACCACATGTGTTCCCCAAGTCAAAACACTAGAGTGGCATCGTACATGGTATTTGGGATGTCTATACCTGTGTGAAGGAACCCCTTTGGGGAACCTAGGAAATAGTAATCTACCAGAGGCATTATATATGGGATCCATGGAAGAAGTCGGTAAATAGGGGCATCCTATATGGGATCCTCTTGGTTGAAGATTAGTGGATGCATCCTATGAAGTATTTTGGGAATTGAATAAATAAATAGATGCATCCTAACATTTTTCTTAAATAATAGTACACAAGAAGAAGGATCATACAATGGATTCCCTAGGTCGTCATTTAAGTGATGGTGTCCCACATAAGACCCTAAAAAATAGTAGTTCGGTGTGGCATTCTAAATAACATCCATTAGGTAAAATGATATGATTAACTATAATCCTAGAAGAAAATTTCCTTCAATACCTATCTAGAGAGATGCGTAATGGCCCACCTCATAGCAAGGTTCTCATTCATTAGAGAAGTTGTGATATGATTACTATATAAAAATCTCTATGTTTGGTAAAAATCCCAAAACTCCTATATAGAGTCCTCAAGTTACCATAAGGGATCTAAAATCATGATTTACATTAAAAGATACTCAAATTTTCTACTAATGTTTCAAATTATGAATCCTAATAATCAAATATAGAAAACCATACCAATCATTTCAATATAGGAGTACAATATTTGTATAGTTGAGTACATTCTGTGTACCCTAAAAGCATCACCTAGGCTTGCACTTCAGATGGATATTAAGTGTAAAAAAATTCACAATATGGGTATACCATGCTCCCTACTTGGAGTACCACCCCAATAAATCGCATGTTTTGGCTAATTATTTTTCATGTTTGTGTAATTCAGTAAGTTTCACATCCCATCCAGGGTCTTACTATATACATTACAAATCCATGTACCATTACACAAGCTATCAAACCATGTAATGGGCTATAAGGCTGAGTACTAGTAAACAATGTGTATACCCAATACATGGTGTGATCATATAAAAATATCATATTATGAAAATAAGAAGAGGAAAATCAGGTGTTCTTCAAATACATACTATGTGATCCGTATTTTATAACGAGAAATCAAAACAATCGGCATGAAACTCTATTTTTTCCCAAAACCAATACATTGACCCTCAATGGGTCATATTTAGTGATTCATGGTATATAAAACTCAAAAATAGTAATTATATATGTATTTCTAGAAAAAAATAAAAAAACATACTACCATGGGATGGAATCCAACGAAATGTTTTCCGTATTCGCATTCCACCACAATCAAATGATGATCTAGCTCCTCACAAGCTCCACGATGACTCCCCCTTTATATATATATATATATATATTATCATTCACACATCAAAGGAGGAATAAGGTGGAATACAAGAAGGAACAGAGGGATAAAAAGAATGAAAAAAGAAAAAGAAAAGGATTAGAAAAAAGGAACAGGTAAAAGTGGCCTAGGACTGGCCCTGATGCCCAACATGTATGGGTGAAAGTGAAAGAAATAATTTGATATATCAGACCTAGGTTCATATAAAAAATAACAATTTGACAATCAGTTAAAATTATATTTTCTAAATAACATCTGTGAAATAATGAATATTTAATTTAATAGATATTCAATATTAACAAAAACAAAAAAAATAGAAGAGATAATAATTCCTCCAATCCCATGTATTATGGTAAAAAACAAATTTTTTTGGGTAAACATAGTGGAAATAAAAATTATCCAAGATCATATAATATGGTAGGGTAGACAATGAACCTCATAAAAGCACATAAAAGAAAAAATTGGTCTTCTTATAATATTCCAATTCTGAAAAAAAAACATGTCCTTATATTAATTCAAGCATAATAATAAGAATAAAAAATCACTTCATTAGTTGTTGACCACCTATAATATCATAATAACATATTGGAAAAATTCCCATAATGGATTGGGTTTACTCCAAATATAATTTATTTCATGGAATGGGTTTAGTCCCCATTATCAATATATAACCTCATGAAATATCAATCATTACAAAATTAATTATAGGGATATATAATTATGGTCCCACCATTACATAATTTATCAACATATGTGTATTCCACATGACAATATAAATATTGAACATTCTATCCTAACATAATTAACCTTGGGGAAATAAAATGATTTCCTGGAATCACTCATAAAATATGATCATCTTAGGTCATCCATGTAAATAAATTTGATTTTGTCATTATTTCATGTTCCTAATTATTCATTAAGAATATCAAAAGATGTTTACATATATGATATCTAGATTTTACAAAGCATTAAGACCATCATTTTTTTGAATACATGAGAATGATGTTCTTCTCTTTTGATAAAATTTGGAATAATAAATCCCATAATATTTCCAAAAAAATCATTGAAAATGACCATGGTGATTTATAATTTCATCATCAAAAAATGTATAGTAATAATGGATTAGAAATTTTTTCATGATATAAATATAGAAAAATCATTTATTTTTATTAAATTCACTAATATCATGTTTAGAAACCATTATCAAAATTCATTTATAATCGTTATAAAATACATTGATATATATATTTTATAAAATTACATAATTATTGAATATTATAAAATAACATTATTGAATACATTATAAATAACATGGACATCAAATGAATAGTCCACTAACTAAATATGAAATAAATTCATCATTTCTTAATAATTTTTTCTCAATCGTGTATAATAAATTTATATTTATTTAAAATTTACTCGAGAACCATATTCATACTTATATAACTATATATCATTTGAATATAATTTATTATTATCCATCCATTAATAATTAATTTTTAATATCATCATTTGAGTGAAAATTAATTCATTTCACAAGCGTGTTTTGGTTTGATGGTTCTGATCCTTATGCCTTGTTCATGGATTTATAATCCTCAAAATATTTATCATTTAATAAGTATTATATTTTTTCATTATATAAACTTTTAAAAACAATAATATATGTTGGTTAAGAAAAATTAATTACCTCACTTTTTGGAGATGGTATTATGTATGCAAACACGAGTAGTGTTTTCATTTTCCATGGAATTAAAGGAAATAAAGGTAAATAATAATATATCATTTCATAATCATAAAAAATTAATAAATATAATATATATTAATTATATCCATCCATATTAACATTCATTTATGGTCGTCCTGATTAATAAATCACATCACTGCATGGTGGTTGTTTACCACTCATAGACATGAAATACATTTTCATTTCTTATTAGATAAAAATAAATATAAAATTGATGAAAATTTATCAAAAACCCATTTATTTATAGTAATTATTTTTATTTAACCATGATTTTATAGTTATTTCATATTTATAGGTTATTATAAATTAATGGATCTCAGACTATTTCAATAAATACAATTACCTCTTCTTTGAGAAACCACTTTTGGATCATAGATTAAGCCTTCATGGATTATAAAGAGGGGTATAATATAATCAATATGATAAGTGTAAAGAAGATAAGAAAGAATTTAGGTATGAATTTTTCAATAAATACTTCCCAATTTACTAAATAATTTAATACAAGAGGACCCCATTTATATGTGAGGGGGTGATAAAACTTAAAATTACATGAAACATTAAAATATAATAATGTCCCATTCAAGTGAATGAGGAAATAAACATAATATCTATTATAAAATAGTTTTTGTTGAAAAGCATCTTAATAAATATGATTTGAATTTTTTTAGTTTATTCTAACCCTTATCTATTTAGTTTTACCACTCTTTTACTTTTTCAATAGTAATGAATATTTTACCTCAATTACTAATCATTATTAAAAAAAATGAAATTAATATTACTAAAAAATATGAAAATGATGAATTAAAAAATGGAAACTATTTTATTAAACAAAATTCCTATAATTGGAGTAAATTAATTTTAATATAATCATACAAATCAAAATGAAAATAATTATAAGAGAAATGAATTTTTAAGAATAACACAAGATTTATACCTATTCCTTTCCTAGTCACAACCATTAAATGAATTTTAAAATATTTGATTTAATATATTTTCTACAATATTAACTAAAATCAAGGATAAATATTTATTAATTTAATTCATTTGGATAAAAATAAATTTTAAGCATACGATTAGTTTTTTTAAAACATTTTTTTGCTGTTAAAGTCATCTATTTTCATTTTTAACCAATTGATAACAAAAGAATTCATCATTTTCATGGGTATAAATATTTTCCATTCGAATTTTTATTTTATGAATTATTTTTTTATTAAATATATATGATAAAAATAATTCTCATAGACAGAATACATTAAAAAATACACGAGAATCAAAAGTATTTTATAAATTGATTAGAAATTATATTAAAATTTTATATTTCATTTAAATAACAAATTATGTGATTAATTTTATAATGTATAATAATTATACACATAATTTAAGGTGTATTTTCTTCTAATATATAAAAAATTATATAATATAGATAAATGTACTCTAAAATATTAGGGTGTCACATTATACCCCTATATAAGAATGTTTCCTTAGAAATTTCATCACTTTGATACAAAATTATAAGGATACATATATCTCATTTTATCATTAGGCTCTCATATAACATTTTTAAACATTTTTTTCTTTTAGATAACCTTAACCAAGATAGTGGGTCTTTTATACCACATTACCTTTATGTTACAAGATTTCTATGGTGCCAAATCATAAGAAATATCCTGGTGAAATTATATATCCTCTTTGTTCAGTACATATGAAAGATAAAGTTTTTACTTCTATAAAGTGATACATATAACAAATAATTGAATTGTTATTGTTTCATAGGAGACTCCAAGATATAATATTTTGTCCATATATGATTAAAAATATTATAAAGACTAATATATTTTGGGCTCATATTTCACTTGTGTCCAAATATCCTGACCTTATTCTACGATGATTTTTGAAGGGGTTTCTTATTAATAAATTTCAACTCAAAATATCATTAAATATTATCAACAAAACTCTTCATTATTATTTGAGATGACTTAATTCATTTATAAATGGATCTAACCAAGTTTCTTATTTCCTTAGATAGCTTAGGCCCCTATAAGTTTTGGTCACCAAATTCATCCAAAAAAATTAGAGTCCTGCATTTCATTCCTCAAAGGGCCTCATATGGAACCATCAGATTATAAGAAATTTAATGTATTGATCGACATTCCCCTTGAAATCCATAGATCTTGATCTTAAAATATACTCTAGGTTTTGAATGGCCCTCAATGACTGACCATCTATCTTACTATTTTATGCAATTATAATTATCAACTTTATTTTTAATTTTTTTGAGGACTCTCCAATAATATTTAGGTAGACCATAGTTATTTATTAGATATGACATATTTTGGTTCTCCATAAAAACTTACCTATTCATTTATATATAACATAGTAATTTGATAAGTGATAAACCTTAATGATAATAATGAAATGTGATGAATTATTATAGAGATTGACAACAACCCAAATAGAACAATCCCATTTATATGTATTCTGGATCTTCATGATGAAATATATGGTGATGTTTTACAGTTAACACTTTTGTATAGGTATGGATTTCAAAATTTGTTTCGATTTCTTTCTCTTAGTATAAACATATTGGAATAGTAATACGCAAGATACATACTCCACAATATCACTTACTTTAATCCCATAAAAATTAATATTTATGTTCTCTATAAATTTTCTTACTCCATGATGAAAGGATAATGAAGAAATACAAGAAAAATATAACAAAAACTTCTTCAATTATGGTATATACATGAAAAATTCAATCTTTATAGAAGTCATAAATCATTTAATATCATAACTAGAGTCATGAAAAAAAATTCCCATCATTTATAGTTTTTAACTTCCATTTTTTCTTTCTTAATCTTCATTTTTTGTGATGCATAAGATACAATCATATCACTACAGTTTTGATTAAATACTAGTCCCTTATTTATATCGTCAATATAGATTACAAACACCTCTCTAATATACGGTAATGTGAGCCCAAGTCCACTAACTAAACTTCTCTTCAGTTCCATTAATTATACATCTAAATTATCACTCTAATGGAACATAAATATCTTCTCAATCAACTTGTTCAAAGGATTTCATAGAAATGATAAATTTCCCTCAATGAATCGGTAGTATCCAGCCATAATATGAATAATCTAGATTTTGGTCATCATGATTGCTCGAGACCAAAGTTTAAAAACTTCCATATTTAGTGGATAAATAAATATATCCTATATTGTTATTAGGTGACCCAACATTGATAATATTTTTAGCCATAATTTAGACATTAAAAACATAGAATTTTTTTTCTTTTCTCAATGATTTAAACAAAATCAAAAAAGTTATTCAATGGAATGATTCATTGGCTAATTAATTTTCTAAACTAAAATATATGGTGTACCCCATGGTGAAATACATGGATGGATAAATCCCTCACATATATTATTTGAGTTATTATTCTTCAATTCATACAACATAATAATTGAATTCTATAAGTAATTTTTGAACGAGGCATAATAGTGGGAGTGAATGCTATTGAAAACACGCTTCAATGTCAAGGGGAATACTAAGAAACTATTTTGGAAATAAATAATCATATTTCTACATAAAAGGAATGTATTAAATTTTTATTTTCTCCAATGCTATTTTAAATTGATACAATAATGACTTGATATTTTAACATATTTTATCTCATAAATAAGTAAAAAACATTCAATAGATTTCTCTATACCAAAAAATGAACTAAAACGAAACTGTATTATATATAAACCATTTATAAATAATTGTGAAATTATTAGGTTTTAATATGAATAATTGAATTACTATATATATATATATATGATATTTTATAAAAACATATAATTATTTTTTTCCTTTAAGAATCTACCTTTTAATGTGTTGTACTTTCTATTAATAAAATGTTATATTATTAATAGAAGATTATTTTAAATAAATTTAATATTTATTGATTACATATTTTTTTATCAATGTTTGCTATAAATTAAAAATAAGAAAATATTGTAATTTTAAAATATTTATTTTCATATGGAAATAGTTTATCACTATATTTTATATTTTTAATTATAATTGAAATAGAATTTTTAGGATTTTCAATTAGAGAAAAATAAAATTAATTTTGTAATTTTTAATTACAATATTAGATTATGAAAATGTTTTTTGGTTTATTCTAATAATGGTTTATTTTTATTTTAATAATGAAAAATATTTTTTTATGAATAGAATTACTTTTATGAAATTAAATGTATACAAAATTGAATTCGAAACTAATAAATCTATTTAATAAGAAAAAATATATATTTTACATGTGAATGTTTAATTTTAATTACTTTTACATTTACAAAACTATATATGAAATTCAAATACTTATGAAATATTTTTCAAAAAAAAATTCATTTAATTTTAAGAAATAATATCTTAAACTAACTTTTTTAACTAATATAATATTAGCATAATAAAATTAATTTATTTTTGTTATTCAGCTTGTGAAGATGCTATTTGGATTAATATTTAGTATTTTTTAATATAAATTTTTTTATATGAATAGTGAAAACATAAATATTTTATTATAATGGTGACTTTTGATAACTTATCATAATATAAGTAAGAAATTTAATTTTAAAAATCCTTATAATTGATCGACTATTTATTTAATGAATAATTTTATGCATTTATAAATATTTTTTAAAATTAAAAAAACCTTTGAAACAAAGGTAAATTTTATAATTCAATTAAAAATAGATTTTTGGACATTGAATATAATTGAACATTATTATTTTAAAATTTTGATATGTATTTAGTTGATATACATTTAAAATTTAATTATTTTCTAATAATATAATTAAAAATTTGAAATTTAAAATCATAAATAATATTATCCCTCACAAAAAAAATGAGTCGTTAAATTAATGTTTTCTAAAATTTAAGGTTTTAATCATTATGCACACTTATTCTAAAATTAATTTATTCTAATCTTAAAAAATATATCTTCTAATAAAATTTAAATTTTGAAATCATTATTTAATATTAATTAAATAATTGTAATTTTAAATTTTTCCATTAAAATAAGCTTTCAGGGGTGTCTTTTGAGTAACCACAAAAAGGGTAAATTAGGGTAAAAATTGTTTACCATAGTAAAAAGGTTTAAAACATGTGAAATACCTATTTTATATTAAATGGTGGAAGGAGTTTTGTAATTATATATTTTTCAACAAAAGTATTAACCACTTTTTGTGAATTGTTCCTTGAATGGTGGAGTGATATTACTGAGAAATAATGATTTCTTACAAGTAATCCATTTTAATCAATTATAAAATGATACCACATATTATCCTAATATATATACACACTAATGATTATATAATCATAAACCCTACCAATGCCTTTACTAAACACCATCTTCATACACATTAATCATTTTTCTAACAAAAATACCAATCTATCGATTCTTAAGGAGTTTCCCAATGGAGATATTACAAGGGAGAGGTAATACTCTCAAACTACCTTCTCTAGATCTATTATTCTTATACACACATAAAATAACTTTTACCAATGAATACATAATAATAAAAAAATATCAATCTTATTAAGTGATTTTATAAAAATATAATATCACATTCATATATTCATATGAAATAATTTTAAAAATGAAAATGTCTTCTAGTTTGTGTACGGACTACCAGCTCCATGTGCAACATGTCAAAATTTACCTCCCCACCATAAATAGTAGGTTAAAAAAAGCTATTTAATTAATGAATAATATATATATCACATAATTAATATAAATAAAGAAAAATAATGGGTGTTTTATGTTTGTGATTGACATGAAATGGTTATAGTATCTATAACTATCTCAAATTGACTTATGAAGCTACCAATCACAATTTGGATAAATTTTGGGATAAACTTTGAAATAGTATGATTATATTCATAATGGTAACAAATGTGCATAAATATACAGAATTATTGATATCATTAAATTATTTTACAATATCATTTACCGTGTTTAAAAAAGAAATGACGTTACAAATAGATTAATTGAATAACTCTACATAAGAGAAAACTATTTTAAAAATAGACCTAAAAATATTATTAATGGACCATATAAATTTAAATATATATTAATAATTTTCTTGGATATACATCTATTGTCCACAATTTAATTATTAAGTATTGTAAGCGAAAGTATAGAAGGATTTCAATCATAATGAAAGCATTTCATCCCAAAATGTTATTCTATGAGAAAAATTTCTTTTAATGAATATAAATTAATTTAAATAGTGTATATGCTAACAATTATAAAATCCGTATCATGTATTTTATTTTTTCACTATATTAGATCTTCAAATTTAACCTCTCTATCGTTCATGGGGGTTTTGTTAGAATTTTTATTTTGTTTTAATGATTTTATCATAATCACCCTTCATTATGTACTCTAGGAAATTTCAGACCAAGATTATTTTTAATGGTTTAACAACTTCAAAAATGACCTATAAAATCATATATTGTTCTTTGATATTAAAAATTCACATCCATTCATTCTATTCCCTTTCAAGAGATATTATTGATGTCTTTATAAAATATTTTCATCTTTCATAACTCCATATGATTTTTTGGTTTTATCACTTCTTATTGAGTTACATATTTAATTTCATATAGTATAACTTGTTTATATATCGGGATATATCCTTTTATGAAAATATTATTTACTAATTTTTTCTAAAGATTTTTTTAAATTCAACTATTTCATGAATAATTTCAATCCATTTAAAATATTGTTTTTATTCATTTCTTCTCTTCTATTGGGAATAGTTATGATTTAGTAATTTTTTATTCCTTGAATTAGAATTATTGAACACTTTTATATCATGGTTTTGTTCGTTCTTATAATTTATGTATGGTTTCACTTCTCATCTAGTACATATATGCATCTGTGAATTATTATGGGATGGATGGATATGTTACGACACTCTAATGAATTGGGTTGTTTTAATGTCTCATGATATACAGTGTTTTTTAATGGGTGGTTAGAATAATACAGATATGTTACGATGAATGTTATCCTGATCATACAATGATTTTTATGGTGGTCAACCTAGGTTATGTTTTATTGGTGGTTATCCCTAATATATGATTATAATTTCATGATTTATGATATTAGAACATGATTATGATTCCATGAACTTATTCTTTAATTTCATTATGTCATGTTTTCATTCCTATGTTAATTATCATCAAAATATCATTTTATGTCTCGTTAATTTAATATTAATCCTTATTTCTATGTTTATTCAGTTAGATTATTCATTTTCCTTATGTATTTTCCCAAGGGAAACCTATATAGTTTTAAAATATATATATGAGATAGGATCACATTATTTGGTGTTCAATAACATTTTTTATGTTTAAAATGTTGTATTTATGTATGTAATCATTCAAATACATTATACTTATTTATCCATGCATATTGTTTTTGGGAATGTATGATATAATTCAACATTTGAAATGTGTTTATTGATTAGGTCACAATAGTTGGAATTAGGGGTGAAATTTTTATTTTTTGTGATTATGATTAATAAAAACTAGTTAAATCCCTAAGTATAATCCTAAACATTAGATAATAACATAATTTATTAGTGAAGAAGAGGTTTTGTGGCTTTCATGAAAATAAAATCCCAAATTGGAAACTTGAATGTGGTTGTTGGATCTGTTATAGTTTTACCTAAGGGTAATAATCCATATAATGGTGTGTTGGGTATTGAATCAATTATGTCCAGATTCATTTAAGATAGGCCTAAATAGACACATATCAATAAAAATAATGTTATATGCTTTGGGTAATAATATGCTCCTTACAATTTACTATGAAAGATTGAATTTGGATTTACATTCAGAGACAATGTTGATATGTATAATATAACCCAATATAATGTATCCTAGGTTAAAATGTGATGGATATAGGATGAAATATTGTAAGTATTGGATAACATGATATTGAAAAATAGAAAAAAAAAATTATGTTCAAATCCATTAGTGATATTAATTATGATAACCCTCTATGATTTTGAATGTTATACAACCATGTTAAATGTTTTATTTGTCATTATTAGAACCACTAGGAACTAACATTGAAATTGTTAGAAATTAAAATGAATTTATTTACTTAATGATCAACCCATTAGAATAATATATGTACTAAAAAATATCATTAGTATTTTAAAAAAACTAACATGAAAAATGATTAACAAATTAACCATAGTTGAAATCATGATGGAACCAAAGAAGAGAAAGATAAAGGCTTAGTAAAATTAATTTAATGAATATGTGGATGTAAGGGATATAAAACAACCTACATAATAAATATCTATAAAGATTCACACATTTAATTTCCTTAATAGAATATGAATATATATTACTTATGGTAAAGGAATGAATTGGTAAATAATCCTTTGAGGGGAAATATGGTTACAGTAAAGGGATATAATGTTATTACTGTTGATCATCTAAGAACATTATGTTTTAGTTTTGATAAATTTTTTTAGAATGAAACCCAATGCACCAATCCAATGGGTAATGAAATAAATTAACGAAAACCACCACATATAAAATTATAATAAGGGGAATCATATATAATGACATATCTTATAAACGATGCAAGAAAATTTTTTGAAAACAATTTACCTAAAAACATATAATAGGATATTTTAAAACATTTTTATAATAATTTACCTTAATACATATACAATAATATTTAGAAAGTTATGAATAATACAATCCATGAAATCTAATTTGAAACATAATATAAAGAAATAAAAAAAATTAAAAACCATTTCATTGAATTTTTTTAAAGGAATTGAAAATTGTCCTTTAAAACATGCAAAGAGAAATTTATAAAAATGATAGTAGGTAAATCCATACATTCCTTATGAGGTAAGAATAATTTTCCATTTTCACAATAAGTGTTTATAAAAATTCCTTATTCATGAATAGAAAATAGTATTCCTTATAAAATAGTGGTAAAATAAAAATAGGGAAACATTGATTTAGAGAACATAGTTTTAAAGAACACAAATTTATAAATAAAGAGAGTGTAAAGTTAAGCTTTATTAAAAACACCTTTTTAACAATATGATGTACCAAAATATATAAAAATGGTAAAAATAAAATAATATAAAATTAATATCTATAGGTTAATAAATTTCAGTAGTTTTATTGAGAAATGGACTGTAATATTTAAATAAATTAAGTATAATCATAAACAATCTCAATAAATGCTGAGATTCTTTCAATAAACATTTACCACACCATAACATGGAATCGTACACTCTATATATGGAAAATAAAATAAATTAATTTTAAAATAACATGAAATGAAGTAGATTAAAAATATAACATTTCAAATGGTAGTATGCATTCCCCAAAAATGAATGTAGGGGTATAATGAAACATTTGGCTCAGTGAATGCAATTGAGATAAAATTGCCTTACCGATTTGGTAGAATTTAAAACAATAATACCTTAAAATAATTATAAAATAATTAATATGTAAATAACATCATTTTATGTATAAGAATAATTTATTATATTCTTATAATGTACAAAATACATAAAATTAATTTGTGGTGAATAATGTGTTTATCTTAAGAAAAAAATGGTATGAAATCTCCTTAGTTTGGGTCTTGACTCTATTAATACTCATAAAAAACACATGTATAATAAATATTAATATCTTAAATGAAATTAGAGAACTATATTATTATATATAATAGAATATTTGGTTTTATTATGACCTTATATTTCCCCAATGATAGTAATCCTATTTTTATGTTTCACTTCAGGTAATATTCACTTTATACCTTGCATGTTTCTTAATTTGTTATATCAATGATCCTTATAAAATTATAAATATCATAATAATATAAAAATTGATAAAAATATCATGTTTATTTAATATATGTGTATTATAACAATCTATATAATATTTAAGTATGAAACAAAATACATTGTTCGTGGAGATTGTAAGTTTTATGTACACATAAATGATGTTTCTGTTATTATTGTCATGTTAAAAGAACAGTAGAAAATGCCCTATATGTGTATATATATATATATATATATTATAATTTGATTAAAATTATTATTTCATATATATAATATACGTTTCCAAAATACATACTTAATACAATCCATGTTGCTTCTGAACGAATCACATCGCTTTGTGGGGACAATAGTCCAATCTTCCTAAAACGAAATTATTTTTATTTACAAAAATTAAAAAGTATAAATATATTTTCTGTAAAAATAATTAATGAATAGTAAGTACATAATATATATAATATGTAACAAATATAATCATATGTTTCAGTATAAGTTCCACTAAGAAACGAATTAAAGTAAAAAATGAATAATCATCATTTCGTGAGGTGGTAGTACACCATACATGTAAAAAATATGTTTATTACCAATTATATGGATGTTTGATAAAGAGTAGTTAGAACCCATAAAATAAAAAATAAAAGTATATTGATGATACTGGTTTTTTTATAACCATGGAATAAAGAGTGTAGAGGGGTAGAGAATGAAAATAAAACAAATGAGTCTAAGAGAAGGCGTTACCTCTTAATCATGTCAATCCTTTTGGTTTGTGCCAAAAGGATTGCATGGATTTTTTTCATCCAAAATATGTGATTAAAAAATGAAGGGAGTGATTTTGGTTAGTGTATTGGGTAGATATTTTCTGATCCAATTATTTTTTATAGGTTCGAATAATAGTGGGATGTGGTGCCTTTTTAGGGAATGAAATGAACATACTTGGAATTTTTGAAAACAAGTTAGGTGAGGCCGCATTTTTACCTAAACATTTCTTAAATAAACAACCAAACACTATAACTTATTTTAAATGGAAAAATAATTTCATACCAATTGTTTTTTGGAAAGTTTTAGGTCGTTTTGGGTCTTAAATTTAATGTTTAGAACATAATTAAATTACTTTTTCTCTTAATCATTGTAATTAATTTTAATCACTTTCACATATATTTTTTGTCAAAAAACCATTTTGACATTATTATAGATAATAAATTATTATGGTTTAAAATATGAAATAAATTTTTCCAAATTCTAATCACATAAGTGGCATAAACTAATTTTAAATTAATCCCATTAACGGGATGACACTGTGTGTTTTTAAAGTAAAAGTTTTCAAAAGTTTATCAAGTTATTATACCAATTTAAAAATGAAATTGAATCCTATTATATACATTGGATTAATTGACAAATGTGATCTAATTAAAATTTTAATCCAAATTATAATATAATTTATCCTTATAAATAAATTAAAAGAAAATGATGTTTGGAATTAAAATTCGGTATTTTAACTATTCATCAAAATCGATGTTACTCATAAAAATAATAATAAATCACTCTAAGAAAATATCAACATTATAATTTCAATAATTATTTTAATTTTTTCAAATTTAATTTCTAAATTTTTTAAAATAATATTTTTTTATTTATCATAGAAGGACATTTAAATCATTTATTTTGAATAAATTGTATTATGAAACATATAAGTACACAACCAAAAATTATATCATTCATTATCAAAATGAATTATTTAAATAAAACCATTTTAATAATATTATAAAATTAATTATTAAAATTAATAGTACTAAGTTGAATGGCTAGGTTATAATTATTTTATTCAAATAATTATAACAATAAAATGATGCATTAAAAAAATGTTGGGTTGTGTGTAATTTATGACAAGTCAGTGTTTTATATAGCAAAAGACTTGTATGTTCCATGTGAAATGAATGTTAAAAATAACTATTTAATTAGAAAATATATTTTTAGAGTTTCATGAAATGAAAAATATTAAAACATTAAAATAATTTGAAAAAAATCTTTCATAAAATCTTATGGTGTTATATTCTACCACCCTTAAAATGAATTTCTAATTCCAAATTAATCTGAGTAAGCAGTGGTTTATTATTTGAATGTTAATTTCATAGAAACCCACACCATAAAAATTAATAGTAAATCTCCCTCTTAAAATGGTAATTTGGAACCAAAATTGTTTCCCAACGTAACATATAACTAGGTTTATATAAAGGATCTCATTCGTTGGTCTTGAAGATTAGACATGGATGAAAAGCGTAAATATTTATAACTAGTGACTGAGATCACCAATAATAGAAAATTGAATGAATAAATAAATGTTGAGGGCCTCATGGTCATAAATCTATGGTGATTTATGATGCCATAGAATCAAAAAAATGTATTTGGGAAAAAATTGATCATTATCCTATATTTGAGTAATTATTTGTTGACCAATATTTTAAGTAAATATACATACCTGATACATTTATATAAACTAAATATCAATATTTGGAAGTGGTTTAACTGTTTCTATATCATCCATTACATTAAGAAATGGATGTCGAGAAATTAACTTTCTTGCCCGAAGAACTAAAATACACTTTTAGCAGATATTATGGACAATAAAATAATGAAAAAGTATAATTTTTTATCTAAAACTATTTTTAAAAATTTATAAAATTAATAAATTAATATCTCATCATAAAAAGTAAAATAACTATTTCATCATAAATAACTATTCAACAGAAAAATTATGCATTAGTCAGGATATCTCACAGACTCATGGTAGGTGTGAAACCCTGGTAATCCTTTGTTCATGCGCCCAAGACTCACGAACTTTACAGAGTTGATTGATTGTCACCCAACAAAAATTTCATTGTTTTTTATAACTACAATAATATAATTTGTAAAATATGAAGAGAATCCTTAAAATAAGGTTAATCAATAAATATCTTGTTATCAAATGTTATCAATTCAATCTCAAAACATTAATACTTCCTCCGATGTTTAACTTAACAATTTCAAGAATGGATAAATTTATAACCCCTTGAAAATATGAAAATACAAACATTATAAATAAATTCATGAATTCACCTTAATTTTAACCCCCGTTCATCCCAAAGTAGATATTGGTTTGTACCTACCAAAAAAGTTAATACCCTCAAGGTAAAATATTTTTGAACATTGTAACAACGTGAACTACATCAAAAAAATTTATAAAAAATAAATTTTTTCTTATTCTATAGATTACTGGATATATTCATAAAATCCATGAAGTTGTAAACATCATCCATGATAGAATTAACTACTTTTCAAGAAGTCTGTAATTAGTTCATAGCTAATCTATACGATCCAATTTACTTATACATATCTTATATATCTTTATACAAAAAACAATATCTTTTCATGAGGAATATATTAAGGGATTTAATTCCTCTTATCATGTGTTTTAAATGGAAATCACATTCCCATTAAATATTATTTCTATTACATCAGATCCATTCTATGTATTCATATAAATCATTATTGAAGGAAATACTAGACAATCAAAATATTTTTCACCTTTTATAATTATTGAATCCAAATACATAAAACATCTATTAATTAATACCTAATCCATTTATATGTATGTCTGTTCCAATTACACGATATAAATATCCTTTCACATTTCATATGTGGTCTCTTCATAATTAGTAATGTAACCATTACTCACACCACCATGTTTAATATCATCATGATATTTCCTCTATGGACATAGATTTTAATAATGACCATTTATTCCACACCTAAAACAATTATTCTTTGAAGATGTATTGAGAATTTAAATACTCTAATCCATTTCATTAACAATAAACTTCATCTTTCCCTTATTTCCACTTTATTTGTGTCCATATTTTCTATATTCGAAACAATTTTTTCTTACTCTTAGATATCCACATAAGTAATTATTTCCCCATTCTTGACACAAAATAAATAGAATAGTTTTCCCAAAATAGTCTCCATTACCCAAACTCTTATATAACCCCTCCATTCTCTTACATCAGAAGATCGAGATCTTATTATGGTACACATTTTTAATCACTTTCAATGAAAAATAATAAGGTATGATCACAAAATAATTTTCTCCACTGATCATCCCACATGAAATCTCATCAGAAAATCAGCCATCACATTCAACATTAATCTAGTTCCTACAGGTTTTCTGTATTAACTAAAATCAGAACCATAGTGTGAGCGATACTTATCATAGAGGAAACCACATTGTTAGGAAAATAATTACATATGGGATTTCTAAATTATGGAAAATTACTAAATATATGACACATTAGGTATATCCTATGGTATTAATATCCAACATATATTAAAATCCATCACGATTTTTTATGGATATTTTTTGAATTACCAATGAATATTTCTCAGGAGTGTCAAACTAGGTATGCAGCAAGGCCCGTTGTCATGTACCAGATTACCCAGAGTCAGACCTGAAACAACTTATCAGAGTTGTTACCTCTTGGAACATATGTGCTAGAGCAACATCCACATGTGGTATCCATATGGGGATATATTTCTACGAATCCACATACTCTATCCTTTACCAAAATTCTTGGACATTTAACTATTCTTTTCCATTACCTTATTTTTATCCCTAGATATTTCCTTAGGGATATCACTATGGTTTTTTCCTCCAAGATTCCAAAGGATAAATATACCTTTTCTATGACATAATCTATAAATACCCTTGGTTTTTATACCTTAACATTACTTAAATTATACAGAATACATAAAACATTAATTAAATCGATTCTAAAATACCATACTAATCTACTACCTTTGGAAAAATTTAAACATAAACACTGGTACATAGATTAGCTACATCATCTCCCACTGGGATCTTCATGAATAACTCCATTCACAAAAAAATTCCAACAAAATACATATATTCATAACATATGGGAAGGAAACATAAAAAGGTGTTGTGTCATATGATTATTAAATTTAAAAATGGGAGATACATAAGCATAATCTTGAGAATAAAGGTATCAGAATATGAACATAGAAATATTTGATCATTACCTTCTTATCATATATCATAAAAATGTATCATGGAATAAATCATAGAAGTTCATAAGAAATTAATAATAATAAAATAATAGATATAATCCATGAAATATTAGCATAATAATAAAATCGGGAATCGTGAAAAAAGTTTAGCATGTATAATGATTTTAATAGAAGTCATGGCCTTGTTTCTAAGGCCATCTTATATAAAAAATTACATTAATGGATAGATTTCAATCCTCATTCTAGCCTTGTATTACTGAATCGAGTTCACTCTTCATTATAGCCCTATAATACTGAACTGAGTTCAATACTTTTTCTAGCACAGTAATTCTAAACCGAGTTCATTTTATATTCCAATCCTCTAATAGTGATCTTAGTAAATTTCTCATTGTAACCATATCTATCTCAGTATATATAAATCATTACATAGTGCATCATGGGGTGATATATATTCTACCCATCCCATTAGGAAATTATACATACATGTTCTAAAAATTCATAGACAATCATATAATAACCAATGAAATAAAATGGGTGTCATAAATATGTAATCATATCATTTCCTTTAGGAAAATAAATTTTTCATAATCACTTCATTAATAAATAATGCCTGAATGTAAGTGGGTTTCTAAAGAATATAACATGTTGAAGATAAATGAGTGTCATATGATTAATTTCGTCATAATACAAACCATTAAATAAATAATAAGAATGTATCCTTTGGATAATTTCCTAGAATGGAATGAGTAACATCAATAGATGCCATCTTGGATGGAAAATATCTTTTACTGATATTTTGAAAACATTTCCTGAGGAAAATATAGTTTCTTCTTCAAAAAAAACATTAAAACATAAGAATCATTTCCAAACAAAATTCTTGAAAATAAAATTGAAATATTATAAATAATTCATCGAAAACCTTTTAGAAATATTTTTCTAGACAAACATTTAAAGATAGATTTAGATTGTTAGGAAACACATTTTCCATGAAAACATATAATAGGAGCATAAAAACGTTTTGAAACCCATTTCCATGTAAATAATTTTCAAACATATAAATATTTCCAAAATTAATTTTGAAAAACAATCCAATGAAAACTAATAAAATAAGTATGAAAACATTTTGAAAACAATTTTCCTTGAGTACTTATAAAATTATCTTTGAAACAATTTGAAAACAATTTACCACAGAAATTATATAAATAATCTTAAAAACCTTTTGGGAAACACTTTACTTGAAAAATACATGTACAAATAATAAATAAATAACTATTTTTCTTTGAAAAACAATTATTTAAATATTATTTTAGAAAATTTCATAAACATTATCTTTTAAAATATTCAAAGTATGCTTTAATAAAATGGTAGTAGGTAAATCTATACATGTACTCTGAGGTGGTAAAAGAATTCCTTTTATAATGTAAAAGGTTAGAAAAATGCCTCCTAAAAAATTGAATATTACATTGAAAACATTAATAAATAAAAAATGAAATATATCATTAAATAATATAGGAAATTATACTATATTTTTTGGAAACCATTTTTATAAATTATGGTTTTAATGGAATGCAGATTTACAACTGAATAGAGTGTAGTGTCGGGCTTTCAAAAAAATCATTTTTAACTATATTATGTACTGAAGAGTATAAAAATGTTCATGATACAAGAATATGTTATGAAAAACATAGTAGAATAAAATTAATTAGTGGTGTTGAGATATGGACCATTAGATTTCAATAAAGGATGAAAAATCATAATCAATATTGTTAAATGATGATATTGTTTCAATAAACTATTAACACATAGTAACATGGGATCATAACCTCATTGTAAGAAAATGATACTATATTATGATTAAAATATAATATAATGAACTTGATTCAATATATTAAATTTCAAAAGGTAGTATATAAACCTTTAAAAAGAAAGTTGGTGAATAATAAAACATCTATCTCAAATATAGAAATTGAGACAAAGTTGTCTTAATGATTTTGTAGTTTTTGGATCATTAAACAGTGAAATAAAGATCGCAGAATGTATATGTAAGTAAACATAAATTTTTTTATAATAATCATTTATAATATACATGGGAAGTATAAACTACATAACATTAATGGGTGTTGAATAAATAATGTATCTCACGGAAAAAAAATTAGATGAAATCCCCTTACACAATGTCTTGACATTCTTCATAATCATTCAAAAAACATGTAAAATAAATATAAATTTATTAAAAATGTTTTATAGAACCATATTATTATATCAAATTCTATAAATGGTTTTATTATAGAAATATATTACCTGGTTGTTAACAATCATATGTCATGGTTTAACTACATGTAATATTTTCTTTATTCTCCCCATGTGTCTTGATTCATTTTAAATTTGATCCTCAAAATAATATCATGATTTAAATAATATAAAACAAGATATAAATATAATTTATATTATGTATATTTGTGTAATAATAATTTATAGAATATAGAAGTGTGAAATGGAATACACTCCTCAAGGTGACGGTAAGTCTTATATATGAATGAAAGATGATTCAATTTTAATTATTGTATTAAAAGAAAGGAAGAAAATGACACATATCTATATATATTAAATAAATTATAACATTTATTTCATATATATATTATAATTTTACTAAATGAGTCTTTAATATGTTCCACATAGATTGTGAATGAATCATATCCCTTTGATGGAGCGACAGTCCACATTTCCCCAAACAAAATTATCATATCTACACCAAGGGAAATGTATAAAGGTATTTTTTAAAGGACTAAAGGATATTTATACATAATAATTATTATATATAACATATATAAATATATATTCTATCATTATTTCTATCATTATTTGTGCTCAACGAAAAATGAACAATCATTATGTCGCAATATAGTAGTTTTTCATACACGTAAACAATATGTTCGTTGTCTAATGGACGGATGTTTGTGTGAGTGTAGGTATACCCCTAATAATTTAAAAATAATAGTATATTTAGGATACTGGTGTTGTTATAAACTCATGGAATATTGTCTGTGGAGGGGAGGATATTTTAAATAAAATAATGGAGCTTGAGAGAAGATGATATCTCTTAATCATGTAAGTCCTTTATATTTCTTCCAAAATGATTCATCAGAATAATTTATGAAAAAATGGACGATTCAAGTAGTAGTGAAGTTATTTTTGGAATTTTATTGGTCAGATATTTTCCAAAACTAGGTGGTTTGAGATATGTTATGAGGATGAAGAGGTGGTTTCCTTTTAAAGGGAAAGGAAATAGAACACTAAATTTTTTTTAAAACAAGTTAGGTGTGCCCATGTTTTACCTATGATAATTTATAAGAAACAAAAAAACTCAGTAAATAAAGATTATTTTATGAATAATTTCAAAAAAATTATTTTTAATAAGTTTATAGGTTTTTTTGAGTCATAAATATATAGGTTGGTGCTATATTAACCAAATCTTTCCCTTTAAATGTTGTAATTAATTTTAATATCATTCAGTAATATTTTTGGTACAAAACTAAAATTAACATATTATAAATTATAAATAATTATAAAATCAAAATAATGAATCTATTTTTAAAAAATATATTCACATAATTTCAAAGAATTAATTTAAATTTAATCTTGTTTAGGGGATAATAAGGAAAAAAAATTTATGTAAAAACTTCAAAAAAAATCTATGCTTTTTTAACCAATCTAAAAGTGAATATGATCATGTTCCTTATTGGAAATTTATTCTTATTTGGAGGGGTTTTTTCATCTATTTTTTTAACTAGGGGACGATTTTAATAGAGTATGGGATTTTTGAAACCTACTTCTCAAACAAGGTGCCTTGAGATTATCTATATGGGATGTTAATTTTAATCCCTTTAACATTAAGAGAACGAATGACTAGATTTGGATCATACATTAGGGGTTGAATAGGATTTATTGGAATCCTATGATCCTTAATAACCAAGACTCATGTATTTTTACTACTATTAGAATGGTTCAGAAAACATTGGAGGGGTGTCTTGGATATTTTTCTAGAATTCTGGTTGATGTCAATTTTTAAAATAAAAGACCAGATAATGTCACTTTGATTGATAATGGTAATAAGATTGATGTTAATGTATAATATGAGCATGTTCTTTATTTTTTGTGAGGTTTTCATCATTTTTGGTAATTCTGTGGTGAATTTTAGGTAGCTTCAAAAAAAAGTAAATGAGGTTCCCCAAGAGATGGATTGGAAGGAGGTTAATCAAAATTAAAAAAATAAGAAGGTCTGTGGAAATGGAGGGTCCATCAAATGATACACCTGGTCCATCCAGAGTTGTAGTTACATCGAATAAATCTTGGGAAAATATCTATGATGATGTTGAATAAGGTAGGATTCCAGATCTGTCTAGTCCCCTTTCTAAGATTGGTCAGGTTGTGGATAAATATGGTGGATACACATGCATAGAGCATCACATTTTGGATCAGGATATCTTCTATGAGATTTATGAATTGGTTTTTTTTGGAAAAAGAGATTGATGATTGTTTATTGAGTTAGTATTTTGATGATAATATTTGTTATCTTGTGGTCTCTATTCAGAATAGTGAGAGTACTGGGATTTCCTAGGCCCTTTTTAATTCAGTTATGTCCTCCATTGCACCCGTAACTTCCCCAGTGCAGGTGGTTGGAGTTTTATCAAGGCACGATATATTTGTTTTGGATATTTTAATCGAGGTTCCTATTTATTTCAGTGTATATTATTCTATAAATAGAGTGTAACCAGCTTCATTCAAGCCTGATTATGCTTCTATGTAATGGGTGGTTGTGGTCCCTTTTTTCAATTGGTGGTACTGGTGCACAGGTTGAAGAAATTGAGCTTCCAATTTCATCTGATGGTGATGTGTCATTGAAGTATATGGGTTTTTATGAATAATCTAGAGATCCAGTGGACATTCTCACTATTGGTGTTAAAAATGGAAAAGGGACCAACAGTAAATTGGAAATAAGTGGTCTTTTAAATGGGGCCTCCAGCCCTAAGGGAAAGGCTGTAAGGTCTCATAAGTCTGGAAAATAGATACATGTTGGTGTAAATAAAGGGGAAATCATCCTAGTCATAGATTTAAATTAATATTATGTTATATAAATTGTTATGGATAGGCTAATCATGATACTATTAGGTCCCTTAGGCTATTAATTCTAAAACCTAGGCCCCTTCTTATTGGTTTGACCGAACCCAAAAAAGTTTTTTCTGCCAATATTTCCAATTTTTTAAATCATGGTTTTCATTTTGTGGAATCTTACAGATCTTCATTTGATATTAAATAATTATGGGTCTTGGTTCATTTTTCTTTATCTAATATCCCCTTGATATCTAATACTGAGCATCATGTCACATGCTCCTTTAATTTTCAATGGCTCTAACAGTTTTTCTCTATTATGTATGACCATAATTGTTGTTAGGTTCTTAGGAATTTATGGTTGGATATTGAATCTCTCAACTATTCCATTTCTGGTCTATGGTTTATCCTTGGTGATTTTAATACCATCATGAATTATGATAAGATGACTGGAGCCATGACGAATGTCATATCATCAAGATATTTCAGTGCTTGTATTGATGACAAGGGTTTTATTAAAGTTCATCTTGATGGGGATAAATATAATTGGTATATGAACGTTTTGGATATGTTTTTTTGCTAGTATAATTTACATGGATTTTGTTAATGATGCTTTTCTTGATTTTTTGGGTTCAATTTCTTGTATGACACTTTCTAGAATTAACTATAATCATCATCCTATTTTGGTTAACCATGTGAGTAGGGATCCTAAACCTCCTTTTCCTTTTAGATTTAAGAATACGTGGGTTAATCATCTTGATTTTAGAGTATTTTCTTAAAAAAACATGGTGTTCATGGAATGGTGGGGTCAAATATTTTTCATCTATCATCAATCTCAAAATCCTTAAAAGAAATTTAAAATTGTGGAGTAAATTTCGTTTCAGTTCCCCTGATTCTGAAATTTCTTCTCTTGAGGAATCTCTTCATCAAATATGGGAGAATAATTCTTCAAATTACTTCTCTAATGATGTTTTTGGTGAGACTCGGTTGGTTTAAATGATTAATAATTTGTTTATTATCAACGATTCTTTGTAAAGAGAAAATTTAATGGCTATTTGGTTGAGATATGGGGATAAAAACTCTGTATTTTTCAACTCTTTGTGAAAAATTAGGAAGGTATCAAGGCCTCATTCATTGGTTAGAAATGGGAATAATGTCTTTGACAATAGAAACGATATTTATAAGAATGTTTTTCCTTATTTTAAGGATCTCATTATTGGCCATGTCCTTATTGATGATCCAGTGGAGAGTATTATTCTGACTCTTGTTAATCTAGAGGATAATTCTAATATTAAATCTATCCCTTTGGAAGTCAAATATGCGACCATTAGTCTAATGTATGATATCTCCCCTAGTCTAGATGGTTTTGGGATTTTTTTTCTTTCAGATATGTTGGGACATCATTCATGGTGATGTTTGCAGGTTGGTTACTCATTTTGTTAAAGGTCACTCTCTTACTCAAGGTTTGAATGCTCAATTTATTTCACTCATTCTAAAGATAGAGAATGACAACAAGATCTATTTCTTCAGAACAGTTTCCATGATTAAAACAATTTTTAAAATTATATGTAAAATCATGTCCATTTGGTTGTCGTCTATTGCTAGTAATATTGATTCTCCAAATCAGTTTTCCTTTATTAAGGGTAGGCCTAATCAATATTTTCTTATTACTTCCTCAGAATGTGTTAATATTCATACTAAATCCACAAAGGATGGTAATATTTCTCTCAAGTTGGATGTTAGGAAAGGTTTCGACACTATAAATAGGAATTTTATTTATAAGGTTCGATATTTTTTTGGTTTTGATGATGTTTTCATTAATTGGGATATAATTATTTAAGAGTTAACTCATATCTCGTTATTTATTAATGGTTCCCCTGAGGGATATTTTTCTTGTTCTATAGGTATTAGACATGGTGACCCACTCTCAGCCATTATTTTTTCCATTTCCAAGGATTGTCCTAGTAGATTACTTTCAATTATGGATGGCAATGGGAAAATGAATTCTATTAGTACTGGTAGAGGATTTGTTACCCCCACTCATTTGTTTTACGATGATGATATTATTATATTCACTATTCGGTATAAGATAAATATTAAATATTTTAAGCATCCTCTTTTTCATTATGAAAAAGTCTCTGGGAAAGTGATTTGTTGGAATAAGTAATTTGATTATTTTGGTAGGAATTTTGTTATTTCTAGGAAGTCGGGCATTATCAGGGATTTGGGTATTCATGAAGGAGTTATTACCTATAAATATTTAGGTGTTCCTATTTTTTGGGGGAGGCCTAAAGCATGATTTTTTCTGATATCACTTGTAAAATCAAAAGGCATCTTGCTACTTAGAAAGGTATGTCCCTCTCCCTGGTGGGTTGTGTTTTCTTAGTTAAGGTTGTCATTATTTCTTTGTCGATTTATTCATTCATGTTCTATAAGTTGTCAATCTCTCTCATTAAGAGAATTAATATTTATATTAAAATTTCATTTGGAGTGGTAGTATTTTCGAAAGGAAATTTTCTATGGTATCTTGGAATAATTATTGTATATCCAATGACGCAGAGGGTCTTGGTATTAAAAATCCTAATGTGTTTTATGATTCTTAGTAGGATTCATTCATTTGGAGGCTTGTCAATAGTAATTATGAGTCTCTAGACTTTCTTCGTATTAAATTTTAGGATATGCTCAAGAATCATATTTTTAATCATCTATAATATTCTGTTTTGACTTCTTTTAAATCCATTTGTTCTTTCATTGACCCTCATGCCGGATGGATTGTTTCAAGGAATACATCATTATCCTTTTGGAAGGCCAACTGTATTGGTTTTCCCCATGTTTATGCCTTTATGAATGATGATTTTATTGTTGATCTGTCTGTTAAGATAAAATATCAGCTTGAAAATATGGGGGGTCTCTCTAATCATAAAATTAATATTATCAATAGTTACTGCTTTTCCAACAGAGAGTATTTTTGGGCTTGGGAACATGCTATAAATGGCTTGTTGACCTCTAAAACATTTTATATAAATTCTCAATCTTTTAATATAGGTTATAAATGGATGAGGGATCTTCATATGAACATTATTAGGCCTTCTCAGATAGCATTTTCCAGGAGACTATCTTATGAGAATCTTCCTACTGTTTATTTCTTTCAAAAATGTGGCATTTCTCTATGTTATTCATGTGTGTTTTTTTCATAAAAATATTGAAGATATTGATAATATTTTTATTATTTTTGTTAATGCCTCTTCAATTTGGTCTGTTGTTTTTGATATTTTTGAAATCCTTATTCCTGGAATGTCTTCAATTCATCATTTCCTTCAATGCTGGAATTCTATTTCACTTTCTCTAAAATTGATGGATCTTTTTAGGGTCGTAACTACTGAACTCCTTTATTTTATTTCATTTTCTCAGAATAAGGTGATTCTAGATAGATTTTCTTTCTCAGTTAGTGGGGTTTTATCAGTTATTCTTGTTGTTGTGTGTAATGATGATATTCTAAGGAAGAATTTTGTTTTTAACTCGGTCCATGATTTGTCTATTCTGAACTGGATAGGTGTTAAGGGAAACATCATGATTCTTCAAGGTAATTTTAATTTTTTTGTAAGGAACCACTTTTTTGTTGGTTAACAGTTAATTCTAATGGTGCTTCTATAATTAATCTAGGGATTTCTGGTTATGATGCTATTTTTAGAAATCATAAAGGTGATGTCCTTGGTTGTTTCCATAGTCATTATGGTTTTTCGTCCTCATATGAGGTTGAAATACATGGCATTATCGGTGTTGTGGGTCAAGCTGTGAAGCATGGATTGGATAATTTATGGATCAAGATTGATTCTAATGTTGTCTTTTCTACCATAAGGATTGGTCTTTATCAGTTGTCCTAGATGCTAACTTATCGTTGGATTAATTTTTTGGATACTCTGTTTTTCTTGAATCATATTATCACTCACATTTATAGGGAATCCATTTTTTCTTATGACCTTGCAAATAAAGGTTTTATTGGGGTTGATTTTGTTTGGTATGATCATGTTCCTTATGATCTTTTTCCTTTTATTTAAAGGGGTTGAGACAATTCACCCATTTTTAGAATTGTGTAAGAGGTTTCTTTTCTCTATTTGAGGCTGTTTTGAATGGTTGTTTTTAATCCTTGAGTTTATGTTTTTACTCTGGGGTCTCTTTGTTTTGTTCAATTCATTATTCATCATTGGTGTAGTTTGTTTTCATTGTTTTCCATAGGAATAAAGTGGTAGGTCTAAAATTATCTGTTTATTTCTAATCCGGATTTAAAGGTGTATCTATTTGATTGAATTTCAGTTCGTGTCTCCGATGGGGCCTCTTATGGTGATATCCTTGTTTTTTTCATGTTCCCTCTTTTATTTTGAGATTCTTTATTTCTGTTTGTTTATAAGTTAACTATTCTCATTATGTTTCTTGATTGATGTTGTCTTTTATATAGCGGCATACTTTTGATTACATGGGATATATAGGAGTATTTTTTTAGGGCATCTGTTAGCACATGCGGTGGTTGATTTCCTTTATAGGGGGTCGCTGATGATGATGTTTTTTTGTAGTTGGATCATTTCTGGAATTCAAATCAGCATGCCTCATCCTTCTTTGCAGTTCTTGGAGTGTCATCCTGGTGTGGACTGCATTGTTGTTGTTTTTGGATAGGAATTTATGGGGTGTTCCCTTTCTTGTTGCTTTGGCTTTTGTTCCCTTTCACCATAACCATACTTTATGGTTGTCTGGTGTTTTTTGTTTATATTTTATTCCGGTATTGTTTTATTTTTTTCTTTAATAAAATTTCATTCTCACTTTATAAAAATTATTTTTAAAGTTGATATTAGTGTTCATATTATTTAGTGTAATGTCAAGTTAACATTTATATCTAATAAATAATTATTATAATAAAATTATGCTTTATTAAAGCTTGGTTTTGTGTGTGATGTACGACATATTGGAGTTCAATTTTGTACTAGACAAGTCTGTTTTGTGTGAATCGAATGCTTGACTTAGTTATTCAATATAAAAAAATTATTTTCACTATTGGATGAATTGAAAAATATAAAAAAAATTAAATTTACAAAAAATAAAATATTTTACAAAATCTTATGTGTTATATGAAACCTCTTCATGGTTTGAGAAAATTTCCACCATATTGATTTATCTTTTCTTCACTTATTAGGATTATATTATCGATGTATTTTAATTTTTTAAAAAATGATAATAAAAATTACTTATACAAAAATTTCACTTTATATAAAAAATAAAACCCCGATAAAATACAATTGTATTATTTATTAAGATTTCCCTATAAAAATTTCATTCATTATAATGGTTTTAAAATTTTCAATATCCAATTTATTTAAGGGAATATAATGACCTAAGATTTTAATATATATTTTCTTCTAATTGAGATAAATATGTTAAATAGCTTCCTACACATTAAACACTAAACTAAATTGGAACTGTGAAACATTTAGACCATTAATGTCTTTCTTTTAAATTATTCGGTCTAAATATAAGTACATAAATTTAAAAAAATTATATATATATAAATATATTTTAAAAAAAATGTAACACCCCAGGATTTCAGAGTGTGTTATTTCTTAAAAATAATTCAATAACTTGCACTACACGCAACACCGAGTTCAATCACACCATTAAAAGAGGTCATGAATAGTATTAACTACATTTTGAACTTTATATAATCCTTATAATTTTAGAATCCCTATTATGAGTTTCTTAGTCATAATGCAAGAACAAATTCATTTTCAGTATTTCACTTTTATCAACTTCTAATAGTGAAACCTTTTTAAATACAATATTTTAAACTTTTTGACTAAATGGAGACATCAAAAAATTTAAAATGAAACATCCCAAGCGTCCACGGTACGCTTTCCTTTGGATAAAACAGTAGCGTGTGTTGTACGCAACTTCGAGTTCTAACACACCGTAACCAATCAAACTAGTTGTTATGAATAGTAATACCTACTTTTTGAAGTTATCTATATTTTATATTTTAAAATGGACTTCATTTTTGGATTCGGAATATCAAATTTAGCCTAAGGTGAAATTTTGGTACTTTTCGGATAACTTTCATATTTTGATGAATAGTGAAAATTACTAAATTTTAATTAAAAACAACTTTTTTAATCAAAATAATTAATAGTGATAAATTATTAATTTGAGTGGTTTTAAAGTATATTTAGAATATATTTTTACTATTTAATATAATGTTGGTCATTGGACATAATTTTACAATTAAACCGAACATAAACAAGTGTCAATCTTTTGATAGTTATTATCTCTTAAAAACACGCTTTTTGTTTTGACAGCGGGAATTAATTTTAAATTAATTTCTGCCACTTCTGTGTTTAGAATTTAGGAAAATGGATTCCATATTTGGAATCAGGATGTTCAAATTGTGTAAATAGGTAACTTTTATTTTTAGACATTTTGAATAATTACTGCGGTAAATATTTTATTTACCATGGTTAAGGGTAAATCCGGTAAATAAGGGTTAAAAAAATAATATTATAATAATACTAAATTACCCTAAAACGTGTCTTAACCCTATTGGTTGATAAATGGTCGACCATGGGCATATTTGTGTCAATTTTGGGACCCCATGGATCCACTTGTAAGTGATAATGACACTTTATTTTAATTAAGTCAAAATGAATACAAAAATGACACAAGCATATATCTTTTAGAAAAACAATTGTTACATAGAGTTATATAAGTTGGATTTTAGATTATAAATATTCATTAGAAAGATAAAAAGATTTCCTACATAATTATATTTTATTTATAATTTTTAGACATTGAATAATTTATTTTATTTATGACACAATGATGATGCATTAATTACTATAATAGTGAAAAATTAAAATAATTGATATTGTAAATACACAAATAATTATAATATGAAACTTTTAATGAATTAAACTAATTTTATATGATAATATGATATATTAGGATTGATTTAATTGACTTTGTTCGAAGTAATCAATCTGTTAGGAGTTTCAAAAAAATCAACTATTGAATAGTGTCAAAATTGACATAAAAGAGTTCTTAAAACAAATATTATATTATTAATTGATATTAAATTCCTAAAAATCTAAGGTTCGGCCAAGGGAGTTATATTATGATAGGTTCCTCATTAATGGACCACTTGGGGGTCGCTTGGATGTATATAGTAAGTTTATTAACCATATTATATAAAAATACAAAGAGACATTGTAAAAGTGAAACTAATTAACTTAGAGTTAATACTTAAAGATAAGGTTAATATAAGTACCCAAACCTGTCTAAATTCTATTGGTTGAGTGGTTTTCGACCTATCCCCACCTTAACCTTTGAATAGTCAACTTTGGAGCCATTAGAAACCGAATATGAATTTATTATAAATTAATATTTCTAGCTTTTCCAAAGGTGCCCCTCACCCCTCTTATAAAAGGGCACTCCTCCTTCTCATTTCTTCACACCTCTAAAGCCTTTTGGTTCGGCCAAACTCTGCCCAAATACTCTCCCAACATCCCTCACTACAACCTAGGGGCCTTAGTTTGATCAGAAAGCCAACCTAAGGAGCCCTTTTGATCAAATCAAAAGGAAGAACCCGAAGAAGAGGTAATGTTTTCACCACCCCTTTTCCAAGTTCATTTCTTCTTCCACTTCTTCTTCCTTTGTTGTTACCATTCTAAAATAATGACTCCAGTATCATTTATATACTGTGATGTTATTATAAATATGGTACAACCATATTCAGTATTCTATCCACCCTTTGAATAACATGTCACCATACGTGCGTACGTACGGCTTACCGTCTCCACGTCGTGGTGTAATTGTTATTCAATATATTATTATTTGGATGGGTATAATAATGATGTGTAACTCATGTAAATAATAAATATAACATATTAATGATTCTGTATATATGATATACCATCCATTTATATATTATTTTAATATCAAAAGAATGATATTGTCGCTCGTGCGTACGTACGGACTACCGTCTCCACGAACGCGATGAGATTCATTCTCCATCGTATCCATTCAAGTATAATTATCATTTGATGATTTAAAAATGATGTTTAAGGACTTGATATCATTATGGATATGAATAATATACAACCTATCCTTTACAAACATGTCTTACGTAACAAAACATATAAAAGAAAACAAGTAAGTTAACACCCGATATAATGATAATACTAAGATATTATTAACAAATAAATGTTAAAAGATCATATATGATATCATATTATTATATATGATTCTTGTATAATTTAATAACAACTATTTCACCATTATACAGGAGGTTAACCTACTCCAACCAAGGAAAAGTACA
Organism: Viscum album; assembly: GCA_963277665.1. Classification (NCBI taxonomy): domain Eukaryota; kingdom Viridiplantae; phylum Streptophyta; class Magnoliopsida; order Santalales; family Viscaceae; genus Viscum; species Viscum album. The sequence goes on from OY728126.1 coordinate 67,661,948, forward strand.
AGGTAAGGGTTATTTCACAATCTCTTCATTATCCGAGGTTGTATATACGTAATAATCTATTGGGATCTCTTTATCATCCACATCCATGTTTTCTTAAAAATGTATTTCAAAACATTTTTACTATTTACAAGAATATGGGTTAAAGTCATTTATACCCTTGTTTTACTTTTTATAAGAGGTTTATAAAGGAATCTTTCCGTCATTTTCAAAACAATGTCCTTTTTAACCTTTTCGACAGAATTGAGGTAAGAATGTTTTTTTAACTTATACGGCGGGTGCGGTTATTTTCCGCCGTTATAAAATCGTCGAAGCTTTCCTTACAAGCTTATAAGGATATTTTCAAATTAAATGTTTTATTTTATAATTATGTGACTTTTAAATGATTTCAAATGAATAATTTAAGAATTTCAGAAAGGTACTCTTTATCAAAATCAGAATTTTAAATGTTTTAAAGATTTATCTTTATAAATCTTTTTAATTAATGTCTTCAAAATGGTTTTTAAGGATTTATTTATATGGACATGAATGTTTTTAAAAATGTTAATTCCTTTCAAAAGTTTCAAAGTGGTATGGGACACTTTGATTCAAAAATCTCTTTTTAATTACTTCCTTTATAAATGTGTGACTTTTAAATGATTTCAAAAAAGGAGATATTTCTCTCAAATAGTTTTGATTTCATCTATGTCAACATCCTTTGATGGATTTAATGCTTATTTGAAGTTGATTTATTGTAATACAAAGCTTCTATATTGTATTGAAGGTTTTGTGATATGTTTGACTGTGGATGTGCTATTTTTATACCATTCATAGTTTATGGTGAAATTATTGACATTTCGTATGCTAGTTTTAATACGAATGTTTATGTTATGTTTAAACCTTTTCATATGGGAATGCATTGGACTTAGTAAGTGACGGGTGGAGCCCGCTATAGCTCCTCGATGCATCGGTAGGTCTCATGAGACAAACTAGTGTCTTGGCACAAGGCCTTGACAAAATCTTATTTGTAGTCTTGGCACGAGGCCTTGGCTATGTGGTTATGATAGTCTGGCATTATGCATTCCAACATTATGAAAGTGGTTATTGATTTTTGCATGTGATTATTCGTTTAGTAGAATATCCATGTGAATAAGTAAATGGCATTATTTCATTTTATTTATGTCATACCATGTTGAAAGTTCGTATTTAAAAGGCTTTTGTTTTAGTTATACATTGCCTTAAATGTTTATGCTTATTTTTGAAAGTTTCCACCTTATTGTTATCCTTACTGGGCATTTGAGCTCACCCCTTTTCTATGTTTTATTTTTCCCAGGATGTGAAGAAGTAAGTTATGAATGACCCGCAGGGATATTATGTGGGGATATGAGTGTAGATTATGGAGACATTATGTTGTTGTAGTAGTTTTTCATTTTATGATGTAATGTAAAACTTATGAATATATCTAGTGTTTCCAAGGCTACTAAACTAATCGGTCTTTCAAGATTTGATCTTTCTTGTGATCATGCCAATGTTACGAAGTAATGCACCGACTCTGGGTAGCTGGGGTCGGGGCGTTACAAAAAAGTACTTAATTGATTATAGTGGTCGATAATGAATCTAATTATTTCGCATACTTTTTATTAAATAAAATTATATATATTATTATTAAATTATTAATTTATTAAAATATTATTTTTCTTATTAATTATATCATTAAAAGAGTTTTGTCTGAATTATGAATAAGAATACGTAGTATTTATAAAAAATTTCCTATTAAAATGATAATCACATTATTTATTAATTTTAATTGATTGTTCGAAAATTAAATTAAATAATTTTAATCTGAAAAATGAAATTTCATTTTTATCTTAATAATATCAATAAAAGTTTGATAATTGTATAGTTTGTTTATAATTTTTTTTATTTTAAGGAGAATATTGAAATTACAATTTTTATAAATATATTGACTCTTTGGAGAGTATTACTATATAATTATAATTTCAAATTCATGAAACCTATAAAAAATTCCAAATATTTAATTTATGAGTGACTTTAAATGTTTATAAAGGTTGGTTGATATTTACAAACCCACATTTGAAATTTGGGAATGTTACTTATATTTTTTAGTAATTTATTTTCATTTTATTATTAGAACTATAATTTAATAATCATTTTTATCAATTATAAATGTTTAATATTTTAAAATAAATTTAATTTATATATTAATAGTACCAAAATTATATTTGGATTAATTTTTTGTATTTTTAAATAGTGATGTTTTTATTTTAATAGTGAAAAATGTAGTTTTTTTTCGAAAAGATGAATATTATCAACTTATTAGAATATATGTGATTGATAGGACTAATAAAAAAATTAATTGATAAAATATGTGTTAAAGATGAAATTTTATTAATTTTATAGTTTTTTTAAACATATAAATACTATGAAACAAATGTTACATTTTAATTCCAATAGTTTTTTTGGACTTTTCATTTAATTGAATAAAATTCAGTAAAATTATGTATTTTTATGAAATCTTCATCAAAATGAATTTCATTATTTTAAAAATTAACATTAAAGAAAAACATTTAATTTGTCCAACACATTACTTTTCAAAATTAAATTAACTTTTTCTAAAAAATGTTTTATACATTATTAGGGATCATATTTAAGGTAATGTATCAAATTCATTAAATATTTTCTTACAATATTAATTACATAATTTAAATCACCATGTTAAATTTATTAAAAAAATTCATTTTAGTTTTTTCCATAAAAATTAGTTTCCAAGGTGAGTGTATGGTTACAAATGCATACATAAATTTCTGAAAATGTGGTTTAACGTAGTAAAAAAATTAATATCATGTGAAAAAACTTGTTCTTTTTGGATTTTGGAAGAAGTATCATAAATATATATTTCATCACACCATTATTTTTTATTTTTTATCCTTTTTCTTGAATAATGTAGTGACATTATTGATAAATAAATATTTTTCAAAAGAGTTCCCTTTTATTCACTTATTAATGCACACCTCCACCTCCCCATTTCACCACCCATTCCAAATCCATGGATCAAGAAAAAAAATACCCTACTATCCAAGAAACATCCTCTCCATTTCTTGACTCCTTGGTATCAAAAAAATTCTTACTAGATGAGTCTTAAGGAGTTACCCAATGGAGCATTTCAATGAAATGGTAATACTCTCAATTTGAATTCTCAAACTATTTTATTCTTCAAAATGCATAAAATTTCATATAAATATGAATATATTACAAAAAATATAGTGTTATCATTTTGAACAAATATTATATTATAATATACAACTTATAATTTTCTCTAAAATCATTATAGAGAAAAATAACACATTGTCATATGTCTATGGATTGATGCCTCTATAAACGTTGTGTTCAACTTTAAATAACCACAAAAAATGGGAGGTTAATTGACTTTATTTAATTAACTTATATAATATTTTTACACCATTAATACAATATAATAATAACATTGGTTGGTCTATATGTTCGATTAAATTGAAATGGTAATAGTAAGTTTAACCACCTTAGATGGACTTATCAATATACCTTTATTAATTTGGATCTATTTTTTTTTAAATCTATAATACTATTTAGGTACTATCCTAATTAAATAAAAAATGACATATAAAAACAATTATAAGGATACTTGAGTTATTTTACAACCCCTTTTACAATATTAATTAAACTAAAAGTTTTATGATAAAATTAACCAAACATCCTCGAATAACTAACGTGAGTGATAACTATATTAAAAAAAATATTCCAAAATTTAATAAATGGGAATTATAAAATTAAGTATTGATGAATATTGTTAAATTATATATATATATATATATATATAATTATATCAATTTTATTATTCAAAATTATAAATGAAAATAAAGAACTCTTTAAGAGACAAGGTAACAATTTCATCTCAATATTGCCTTATATTAGACATATTTTCCATTAATCCACTTATATAGTTAATAGATTATTTCTATTTTAATTTAATTTTTCATTATTTATAATCATTTTTAATTGTATTTAAACTCCAAATTCAATCTTAAAATACCAGTTTTAATGGTTTAATATTATAATGTATCTTAAGCTGTAATGGTTCAATCTAAATCATCGTTCATCAATGTATACTTTGATATTGTATAAAAAAATTAATTTTATGGTTGTATTTACTTCCCCCATTAAATATAATATCCCAAATTTATTTTGAACCTAACATACACACTTAAATTCATCTTCTTCCTAAAATTGGGCTATGATTGATGTGTTCTCCAAAATATTGGGGTCTTTCAAAAATAAATCTGATTTATTATTTTATAATGTTTCTCATAAAGCCTCAAATTTCATTATATATGTTATAAAATAATTAATTATTGAGAGATCACATTTTATTTAATTCTTATTTACTCATTACTAACAAATATTTTTAAAATTGAATCTTTGTTAAGAATAGTTCGAATCCATTGAAACAACAGTTTCCCATTTTTATCCATAAATTCCCTTTCCAATGATGTTCAACAATTTAATTAAAAGAAATATTAACTGTTATATAATTTTGACATAATAAAAAATTTATCATATTTTTAGAATAATCGTTTACTCCCATAATTTATGATGTGATATTTCAATAATGGTGTTTTAATGAAAAAAGGAATTTTTATACCTTCTTGGTGTCATTCCATGTATGTATTCTCTTTATTTTTCTACCATTAATGGAATATAGTTCTCCTATACCTCTTCTATTCATTATATATTTCCCTTATATATATACCTAATTAAATATCATATTCATTTTTGGGAGTATACAAGTTCTTAGTTCCATTTTAAATTCCCACTTGAAAGTAAACCAACATTATGGGAATTTCAATTATTTCATGTCATGTATCAACCAAATAAAAAGTCATTACAATTTATATATTTTAAAGAACCAACCTTATTTAGTAGGTATTAATATTGGTTGTATTATTGTTTTATGGAAAATAATTTAATCATTCTATATTTAAAATGATCCATTAAATATTATATGATGGTGATTTTTCTATGAATACAATAATTATGATGGAGGATATCATATGTTATGTAATCATAGAAATTATCATTGAAACTTGATTTTCATGTGATATTTTATAATTTTTCTACATTCATATTATTCCTAGATCATGTGATTTCATTTTCTTTATATCATATTTTCATTATTATATCAATTAGCCTTTCAATATAATGTTATGCCTATAAAATATCAAGTAATGATTTGTTTACATATTTATTCCATTACATGGATTCTGTATAATAACAAGTGTTTATGTATCCATTCTTTCACAAATATTAAACCTTTAGATACATGGATGTATTGTTTGGAGAGTATGTTATAAATGATAAATTGATGTTTTTATAAAAAAAGGTCAATCTATATAGCTCTCATGAATAGGTAATAAGATGAATAAAATGGAATTAGTTTCTACTAGATATTCTGATTCATCATCGCATTGATAAATACTCATTAGTTAATTGAAAAAAATGAAATGTAACATATCTGGAAAATCAATTGATGTGGTTTCTTTATAAAATAATCCAATGCATTTCCAAATCATATAAAATTAAAATTGATTATTAATCCCAATATTTTTTGGATATATAGTTACATAAACCTCTATTAGAGATGAGTTATACACATCATATATTATTGTCACCCAGTAAGATTTTTCACTGATAACTCATCATCTAATAATTGAGGTTGTGATGTGATAACCTACAAAATTATTTAGTTATAAAAGTGTGTTTGGAACTATAATAAAATATGATTTTTGAAGTTCTCTAGGGGATAATAAGTGTACCTTTCACCATATTGTTCTCATGACTCCCATCAATAGTTTTCATCGCATTAACCTTCCATTTATTACTTTGAAAAAGAGACAGTCAATGGATATTATAATTACTAACATGGGGTTTCATGTATTCGTCAGCATAATCTGAATATTCAAAGAATATTTAGCCTTAGATTGTGGGTGGTTTATTCAGTTGATTACCCTTGATATTAATTTGATTTTCATTCCTCTTTATATCTTGTCATCATTAACATGTTTTATGACCAACTTTTCAACACATAAAAAATTTTCCAATTAAAACAATCAAAATTCCTCCATTCTCTTTTCCACATATATGGAATTTAGAAATATTAATTTTCATTCATCCATCAATTTTATTATAATAATTTTTATAAAAACAATTTCTTTCTATGCTTATTAAACCGATGATAATGATTGGAATATATAATATTCATTTCTACCTTGGGTTCACATTGAATGATTTATTTATATATACTGATGTCCCCAAAGGCCAATTCCCTTATGATATTTTTTATCCACTATAGAATTAAAGTATTTTTACTTTTACGATCATTGATCGACACATAATTTTTACTCAGAATATTTTAATTTTTTCCTTAAATATTTACATTGATTCATAATCACTCTATTTATGCTCATGGAATTCCAATTATTATTATTTTATAGATTTTATCAAATGTAATTTAAAAAAATAACCTCTTACCCTCATACCCTTACATTGAGTAAATTTATTCCACTTACATTTTATTCTTAAAACCATTCCTCTACTTTTTTGCTCCTCCATCCAAATGATACACCACTATGATAACTTTTATACTCACATTGCACTAGTGAAGAAATGTCATATAAGTGGTATTAATTCCAATCTAGACAACTAGTGTATTATTGGACCTAATTAATGAAGGTGGACTTTAACTCATAAAATACACAATGTTCTATCATTACCTTGTACTATAATTTGGAAAATTATCATGTTTCATCGATTGAGTAAGTTTTTTGATAATGTAAACATGTCTTTTCATTCTAGATTTCATGAAATTTTGAATCTCAAGAGAACATTAATTTTATTATCAACCAAATTTGTTGTTATCATGATTCCTCCAAATTAAATCCATTTATAAAACAAAAAATAATAATAGTTTAATAACCATGATAAAAAAATAATTATTGAAATAATAAAATCCTAAAAATCATTTCTGAGATATCCTAAAGTGTTCCACCTTCTTATTAACCTATGAAAAATTTTGATTCACACTATATCTTTTTCAATTAATATTTGGTATTCTTACATTTTATCCTCGTATTTTCATAAATTGAATAAAAATTAACTAAACCATTCATTGACACTGCTTTAGGTGACCCAAGTATAAACTACATAAATATTTACTCATTTTGGATTAATATTAAATTTATTTCAAATAAAAAACATATAACTGTAGTGGTCTAGTTTATTTAGAGACAAGATTTATCGGCAACTTATTTCACATAACATATTCAACATATCCCACAATGTTTTTCTACTAATGTACCCTCAATATATATATTCTACTTAAAACTTTTTTCATAACCTATAGAAATAGAAACAGAATAAAGGTGGAGCTCAGATGATCAATAAGGGGAGACGAGAGAGATATAAATAGATGATCATGCATGGTATTATGATAAAAATGAGTTTTTAAGATCATGATGATAACTTATAAATTTCTTACCCAATCACTAATAGATCATAAATCAGTAGTCATGACATAAAGATGTAGAATTTAAAAATACATTTGTATTAAGAGTGTGGAACCAACATTAATAAATCCGGTTCCACGAGTGGATATCCAAAGAATATGAAACATTTATAACAATCATTCAAGAATTACAGTCATATAAAATCATTTCCTTAGTCAAGTATCACTATAGATACCTTCATCACAGAGTTGAAAATTCCCAATAATGGATTAGGTTAACCCACAACCTAGTTTCATTTATAATATTTTTCCAGTCCCCATAATCGTTATATTATCTAATGAGATATCAATCATTACACAATGCAATATATAAATATATATTTTTGGATCTATTTTTTATATAATAAAAAACACATATATGTGTGTTAGAAGATCATAAATAAATTTATCATCCCATCATAACTTAATTAACCTATAGAAAAGAAGCCTATTTCATGGAATAAACCATGATAGATCATCGCCATTTGTCATCTAGTTAAAGACATTTTATGGTATCATAAGATCAAATACCTATTGAATAATAAAAAATATAAAATTATATTTAGATAGATGAATAATACCATTAAAGGACTATTTTAACATTTTATTTCATGAATATAAAATATAATAGTTTAGTTTCAAAAAATGTAAATAAATAATCACATTATTTTAATAAATAGATTTTATTTGAAAATAACTATGAAAAAAGCTAAAGGAAACAACAAATTAAATAAATTTAATGTAAATAATAAAATATCATCTTGTATAAAATATTAAAAGAAATACAGCATTCACATGATTAAAAAAATAAAAAAAAATTGTTTAAAAAAATATTATAATAATTAATATTTAATTGATTAAAAGGAATGAAATGTATGGTAAATTATTAATTTAAAAAATAACATGATAAAAAAATAAAACAATATTTAAATATTTTTATCATAAAGTAAATATAGGTATAGAATTCCAACTAAAGTGGAAATAAGGTCATCATTTCATACTATCATTTATTTAATCTTTTTATGTAACAAGGAAATGTTATTTAAAATAAAACATGAAATTTTTTAAAATATCCATATGAAAATAAAATTAATAAAGTTTTTGAGCTGTATATGATAAAATTCCCTAAATTTAAATTCAACCATAAAAATATCATTTTAAATTTAGATTAAAGCATAATCGCATACCTCATGCCCTAACATTCCCCATATATCATAGCCTCCTAAAAAGTAATTCTATATTTATTATATATATAAAAGAACTATATTCATGTATAGTTTATTGTATATAATTTAATTATAATTTATTTTTACCCGCCAAATAATAATTATTTTTTAAAATCAACTTTCACGTTAAGATTTTTCTATTTCCCATGTTTTTTTGGGGTTAATTAATGTGACACTATGTTATATTCTTTTACACTAAATAATTAATTTTTTTGGTGGTTTACATTACACCCTTAAATGATTTTCATCAATGTCTTCTGTTACACACATAGTTGAGTTTTACCAAACACCAATATGTGATAAAAATATAATTATTAAAATTATAATAAGTTGTATCCAAGACCTTAAATTTGAGGTTTTGAATATGATTAAATAGCTTATTAAAATATATGTTTCAATTCATTGGTTAAAAATTAATAATAAATGAATATATGAACCAATTGAATATAAAGGGAATGTTTTTCTATATCCTAATTTTATACTCACCACAGACATTTATCCTAACAAATTAAATTATATATTATTGGATAATGATATTAATAAAATATATATTATATACCCAATCAAATATTTTGATAGGTTTAATGTTTTGTTTAATTGTGAAAAATACTAAATTTTAATTGAGAATAGTATTTCTATCTAAATATTTTGTAGTTTTAAATTATATTTTCAATTGGTTTGAAGCTATAATTAGATCAGTTTTTATATTTTATTCTAATTTTGTTAATTGGAATCAATTTAACATTGAATTAGGAAATATATATAAATTCCAATATTTTGAACCTTTTAACTTTATAAAAAATTTATCATTCCATGAATCGGATTAGTTTTAAAATAATTAAGGGATCTTATGCGTTTTGAATATTGAAAAATATATTCCATATTTGTAATCAGTGTTTCTAAATTATGTAAATATGTTTTTTTAAATTTTGAAAATAACAATAGTAATTTTTTCAATTTTTTATTAACATAAATATTGGTAAATTGTGTAATTAAGGTTAAGAATAATATTAAAATTTTTATCAAATAACCAAAACATATATCCTAATTTTATGTCATAAGTTATTATTAACAAAAACCATCCTTGGAATGACTTTATGGCCTCACGGATCCACAATGATGACTCTAATCCTTTTATAATTTTTATTCAATTGAAAGTCAAATATGTCATATTAGTCTTATTAATAATTTTTTAATTTATTATATAGTAAATCAGAATATATCATTGACAATAAATAATATTTCGAAAAATCAAATGGCCATATTCATCATGATAATTTATTTTTAATTATTAAGGAATAAATAATTACACTAAAGGCTTTAAAAATGATGATGCATTAACTGATTAATTAGTGTACATATAAAGAATTTGTTGCTAAAAATATTATAATGATTTAAATTTGATATAATTAATGTCATACATGAATTTTCAAGATGACCAAGACATATTAAGGATGTATTAATGGTATTGTTTCCATGTTATATTGTATATAGATATATTTTAAAAATGAACCAAATTAATAGTAAAAAATTGACATTAATGATATTTAAAAAAACTATTATTTACCACATGAAATTTCATGGTATTTGAGGTGTTTTTTTATTTTCTTTCAAAATATGTTAATGGTGAATTAAAAAATAAATGAATAAATAGTAAATGTAGAATGAAACAACCATTAGATATAAATAATGATATAAATATAGAGGGTCTAAATTAGATAATAGGGTGTATATGAAAAATAACATATGGAATCCTAATTTGAATAAGAAATTAATATAAATTATTAAAAAATCAAATGAAAAACTAAAAATATATACAACATGATAAAATTTGAAAATAATTTATAATAAAAAATTATTTTTCTTATTATGTAGAAGAGAGGAACATGTTGTTATATCTAGCATGAAATTTATTTGGTTAACAAGATGTGAAAATGTTAGTATAACAAAATACTAGTTATTTTTACTAATAAAAAATGATAAAATCAACCCTATATTATTATCCACACATTAAATAGTAGTAAATTAAGAAAAAAAATATTATATGATGGGATTTATATTTTAAGAAATTGTTATAAAGAAAATGAAAATTACAAAAAAATGATACAAGATAATATTTTTATATAATCTACATATATATATTTATGATATGTAAGTTATTTTCATAATTGAAGTTATATCATATCATTTTAATTCTTTATTGAGGATTTTATTATATATATTACAAATTTTCATACATATATTTCATATTACAAAATGAAATATTCATTATAATTTTGTGATATATTGATTGTGATTACATTATTGTGTAATAAAGTCAAGGTTACACTGATGTGTCATATCATAATACGGATTCAATAGAGATTATTCATATATATATTTTTAAAAATTAAAATAAAACACTTTTTCCAATATTGAAAATTGAATCTCTTTTTGTACACTAAATTTCCAAATGAACATCAGCATTGATTGAACTTGTTCAAACAACTCAAAAAGTTACCTCTATAAACAAAACATTTAATGTATTATTTCAATAAGGATCTATGAAAAATAATCACTAAAAATTTATTTTTACTTGTCTTTTAGTGTTTCAAAACTCATTATTTCATAAGAATAACTCTATGTGTAAGTTCCTCCATCATTCCATTAATGTAAGTATCACACACCACCAACAAAATATTCATAATAAAGAACACTTGTAAAACTCCAAAGGTATCATATTGTATCAAAATTTTGGTCTCTACAGTTATTTGATTGGATTATAGAAATATAATTCAAATATATATAAAATTGAATGAATAAGAACTTATATATTTAAATACATGATACATATTAGTTAAAAAAATATATTCAAAGCATTATATGTTCATAATTGATAGATATAAGCTACAAAACAAATACTACAACCTTCATATTTACATACATGATACATATAATTTACAAAAAAAATTAAAACACATACATATAGAGTCACATATATTAGAATAAATTAATATTAAAAATAGAAAATATTAGGTACAAATATTAATAGGAATATTTATATTCCTGATACATATAAATTACAAAAAACATAAAAACCTAAATATTCATAAACACATACATTATAATAAATTCATAGAAAAAAATGAATATATATTTTCCAAAAAATGGACCAATGTATTCTAATTAATAAATACAAATAGATATGAAAATATATCTCAAATAAGAATGTAAATTTTAAAAATCCATGAAAAAATAAATCCTTGAAACAACATCAATAAATTTATAAAATTATGTATCAATAATTTAAATACTTATCAATTATATCAGTTACATATTTTTAAATATAATGAGGAGAACTAACCATAATGTGAATCAACACCATATCAGAATATCTGAGTCACCAACCTATTGGATAAAATAACTGTAGTTGTGATTAAATATTGTTAAAAAACTGGAATTGATATATTTTAATACATGATAAATATATTTTATAAAATATAATGAAACCAAAATATATACATAACTAAAACATATAAGTTCCTAAAATATATTCAAACCATCATAATTACAGACTTTATACATAAATGTTAGATAAACATTAAAGATAATTACTTGTATGGTCATGTATATTAGAATAAATTACTATTAAAAATATTAAATTTTAGTTACAAATATGAATAGATTTATTTTAGTTGCTGATGCGTAGAAGTTACCAAAGAATATGAAAAACTTAATATTCAAGAATATATATATTAAAATAAATTGATGTTAAAAATGAACATATAATAATATCCAATATGAACTAATGTACACAATTAAAAAATATTATCAGATACAAACAATGCATTGGAATATTAATCTATATGTAAAAAATACAAAGAAACATATCCTTGAAAAAAATTCATTAAAATTCCAAAATGTTGTAAGAACAACCAATTCATTATTTCTCAAATAGATTAGATACACAATCCTTAAATTGCATGTGTAGAATATAAACTAATGTGAATAAACACTATTACATCATTTATTAATCATAAGCCTACAAAACATAAGGACAGAAGTGAATTTTTAATATTTATAACAAATATAAACTAATATATTTCAATTTTGAATACATATTAGTCAGAAAAAAATTCAATCATGTATATTTATAGTTATGTACATTAGATAAAATTACTATTAAAAATCAACATATATTATTATCAAATATGATCCTATGTATTCTAATTAACATATACGAATTCATATGAAAATTTTAGTGGAATAAGAATCCATAAATATATAAAACATGAACAAAATATATCATTAAAAAACATTATTAAATTACAAAATGATTGAACTAGAACCATTTCATTATTGCCCAAACAGATTGGTTACACACTACTTTTATGGAATGAGGAGAACATGACATAATGTGAATGAATAGAATTTCAGAATATTTTAATAACAAACCTGCTGGAAAAAATTAAAGTAGTAAAGTGTGAATATTTCTAACAAATATGAACCCATATATTTTCATTTTGAATACATATAAGTTACAAATAATATAAAAAACTGAATATGTATAGACTTGATACATATATGTTACAAAAAATCATCAAACTTATATATTTATAGACCTAAAACATATAATGTTCCAAAAATTCTAACATGTATATCTATCTGAATGTACATTAGATGAATGTTTTCTAAACAAAAGAAAAAATTGAAACATTCTATGTATTAAAATCAGATTGAACAACTCTCCCTTTTCCAATTATTGAATTAGTGTACATTCAAGTTTCTTTTCCGATCATCAAAATATAATTAAAGTTTTCTATTAACCAAATATAATATTTTGGATGGGTTTATAAACTTGGAGGTTGTATTGAGTTTTCGGAAGTGTATCAAGTGTGTTGGAGCCCCGAAGGAATATTTTGGGGGTTTCAGGCCAAAGTGCATGGTCTACGGTAAATTATGAGGCCTCTTCCAGGTAATCATGCCACCCAAATTTGTATTAACATAAGATTTGGAAGACCATGCAAGTTGTTCATGGTTTGGCTAACCATGCAGAGAGACTATTTGGCATAGATATTTCGGAAGTGGTTGTCACATGGTTAGTTATTGGATTTCCAAACCATGTGATCAATCTATACACCTCTTTATATAGGTGATATTATGAAACTTCCATCCTCCTCTATTTCTTCTTGTCTCCCATTTTCTTCCCTCTTGGTCATGCATTATATAAAGAGATCCTCCCTTCCTTCTCTTCTTCTAGAGAATTATCACTCACCTTTGTATGAGATCCATTTTATCATTTATCATGTGTATTGGAATAGTATTAGTAAGGTTCAACACACCCTTCTATATCTTTTTATTTATCTTGCCTCATGGAATGATAAATCCATTTAATACATTTTAGCATTTTTTAGGGCATTCAAGCCAATTTCCTCCAAACTACATTTATTTATCGGCAAATACAGAATATTCATATTTCTAAGAATCCAAGATAGGTTTTTTATACCTTAAATAATACAAAAACAGGGTTTACCCAGTGCTACAGATTTAACATTGATAGTTAATCCCTAATAAAGGTGGCCTTTAATAGCTCCAAAAAAAGAGTTCATAAAGGAACACCTTTATTAGTGGGTTTTTACTAGCACTGAAAAAGTGTATATTTCATAAAAAAAAATTATTTTAAAAAATATATTAATATAATACAATATATAAATGTATTTATATTAATATATATATGTAATATATATTTTTTAAATTTGTTTTAGATAAGTCTGAATAAACATTTACACTTTATATATATGTTATTAAGTAAAAATGAAATAAAATGTTTCTAAATTTTTTTTTACTTGTAATTTATAAATTAATATAGATTAATAATAATTTTAAAAAAAATTAAAATATTAAAAAATAAAAAAACATAATAAAATATTTAATATTATGTAGAAAATGTAACCCAAATATCAATTAACCGTACATTTTCATTCGTGTGTCCATTTTTTTCTCTACCTCATTTCAAATTGATGATTTTGATTACCTCTATGATGGGTTTTTAAAGGATACCATGGTAACTTTTTTTCCAAGTTAAAATATTCCCTGAAGGCTACCATCTTTTTTTTAGTGTACCCCAATTTTTAAGCATTCAAATAATTTTCAGCATTGTTTGAGGGGATATTTTGGGACTCTTTCTATGGGAAATGAATTTATTCTTAGTGATTAAATTCATAATGATATTTTTGTGTTGATATTTTCAAATTTTTTCAATTTACATTAATTTATAATTAAATATATTCATATTTCTTTATATTTACATACAATAAAAACTTGTATAAATAAATATAAAAACATTTTTATGTATAAATGCATTTTTATGTAGAAATTTATTTTTAAATATATAAAAAAATATTTATTATTAATTATATTTAAACAAAAAAAATTATCTATTTTTATACCTTATTAAAATGAAAAGGTACATATATATAAATTTTATTATATACATATATGTGGTTATTTTAAAACATATATATACATATATACATTTATATATATTCTACTATAAATAATTTAATATATAATATATAATATATTTAAATAATCATTATTGTGTATATATATCCCAAATATCATAATAAATTCAAATATTTATAACTCATTAGATATATAATAAAACACGCATGACATATTATTAATAATCGTCAGTAACATAAGGGAGGCCAGGGATCGAATCCAGGCATGCAGTTGAATTTGGGGTATCCTTATAATGCTATATAAGTGAGTGGGGTGTCTTATGGAAGGTGGGTAGTGGAAGCCATTGATAAAGGGGGTTGTAATCCCGAAGATAGGTGGGTGTTAGGGGTGTGTTAATAAATAATTATTTTCTATATTTTTTAGAATTTATTTATTTAGTGCTGTTAAAATTCAACCATTAGTGGTTCTAAAATTGTTTTTTCAAATTCACCCTTTAATGGAACTAAAAACCCTTTTAAAGAAACCCTTTAAAAGTGCTAAAACAAATCTTTTAAAGGGTGCCTTTATCAGTGTTTTTTCACGATGTTAAATGGTTCCTTTAACAACTCTTTTCTATCACAGTTAAAAACCCACATTTTATTATCAATCACAATATTAGTGATTTTTAATTGACAATAAAAAACATTAACTAGCACTTTTAAATAACCAATTTATGTATGTTCATTATTTATGTTCTTTATTCATTGGGGGAGTCATCTTTTAGCACGTCATTAGGTTGTTGAGAGAGATCATATTTTCTGATATTACACTAATTGTTAAGCCTTATGGAGTGAGTTTGGGAATTCCACATCAACATTCATACATTATAGGTTAGGTTTGAGGCCATCATCTATATTGGGTAGCTCGGCTGGTGTGTGTTTTAAAATTAAATTTAGTTTTTCATTTAATTGGATTTTTACAACTCTATAATATGGAATAATCTGTTTTTTTTAATTGGATTATAAATATTATTATTTTGAGTTACATGTGATGTGATAAATTTTATTATGATGGGAATAGACTAATGAATTTATGTAAAGACCCGGAAATTTCAAGGAAAATTTTTTCTTAATTTTCTTTGGAATTTTACAAGAATGCGGTTTCTGACGGTAGCTGATTCCGAGGCCCGGTGTGCCCGGAATCAATTTCCGAAGATTGGCTCGGGTACGTTCAGTGAACGAATGAGCGGGAATTTCTAACTTTTGAACCGGTTCCCGGAATCGAATTATGAGGGCACTGATGGACCCGTAGCACCGGTAATTGCTTAGGAACTCCTGTTCCGGAGTTGCGTTTACACGAGTGTTGATAATAAAAATTGTGGAAGTTTATTTTATAATTACACAACAATTTTTATTGTCTTACTCTAAGTGTAAGTTCTTGATGGGAGTTGGGTAACCACCCAACCTTCCTTGTGAGGATATGAGGGTGGTGGGGCCCACACGAACCTCACCCCTTCATATCCTCTAAAACCCCCCTCAACTCCCACATTAATTATGTTAACTTAAGTCATAACCTATGAATTAAATGTAATGAGTTAAAGAGGTGAGTTGTCCGTGGTTATTGAATTTCAAACTCTTGAAATTCAAATGTGTTGTTGTGTTAATAAAATAAGAAAGAGTCTTATTTTATTTTTGTTAGAGTTTTGTCTCCTTGAAAGAGTTGGGAAAGAATATTCTTCTTCTTCATCTTCTTCAACCTCGATGAAGAATGTGAAGAACACCGTTCTTCAACAAAGAACTTCTCCGCTGAAGAACACGGTTCCTCCGCGACGGCGTATCCACGACGCGACGTTCTTCTTCCGCGTCATCTCTTCCGCGACAGTTTTCCGCGACGAAATCTCCGTGAACAACTTCGAATCCTCACTTCGCGACGTCGACGTTCTTTCCTCGCGACGCCCGACCTTCGCGACGCTCGTCTTCCGCGGTTCGTTGACGAACTTCGTTCTTAAACCGAGGTAGGGGTTTACTGTTATTTTATTAATTTATTTCCGTTCTTGATTCTAGCATGTCGAACTTCATGGTTAGTCTACTAAATGTTATCATTTAACGAGAGGGGGTCGAACCGCACAAACACGACCTAACCCCCTCCTATGTTCATGATTGTTTCTTTGTGAATGGAATGGGATAACGTGGTGTCATCGTACCACGAGAGAATCGCTTGGCATGTTTTACACGACGCCGTCGCGCCACGCCGAGAAGTCGAACAAGAACGTGACGCCGTCGCGCCACGCTGAGAAGTCGAACAAGAACGTGACGCCGTCGCGCCGCGTTGAAGGAAGTCGAAGGCGCCGCGGCTGGAGCGGAGCCGCGGTGGAGGGACGCGGTGTTGTCGAACCGCTCCAGATGACAAGGGCCGCAGCCGGTTCCAGGCTGCGGCAGAACAAGGTGACAGGCGGCCAGCCGGGCCGCCGGTGTCGGAGCTGGAAGGGGACCGGCCACCGCCGGTCCCGTTGAGAGGGAGCCACCCGGCCAGGTCGGGCCGGACGGAAAGGAGAAATCTGGGGGGATTTAATTCCCCCGGCCAGCTCACGGCCCCCCATAATGAGGGGGTCGCGGTTTCACAAGGGGGGGCAGACACCCCCCCTCTTTTTTTTCAATCAGCTCGGCCGAAGCCGAACTGGCAGCGCGCCCAGCGCACTGCCCCCAGCCGAACCGGCGCCTGGCCGGTTAGCCAGGTCGGGCCGCGCCACGCCGGGCCGGGCCACGCCGGGCCGGGTCGACCCTGTCCGTGGCGGGTCGACCCGGTTCGGACCAACCGGGGGGGTCTCGTGCCGGGTCGGCCTGGGCCCGAAACCCCCGGCATTAGACTGTTTGGGTTCAAATGGCCATAACTCGGGATACGGACCTCCAAACGATGTGCCGTCAATGGCGATGCGATCCTTGGATCGAGACGGTCGTTTCATTATATTGCACTCAAGGTTTCGGGATACTTTGAGTTCATTCGGGTTGGTTCATACACGAAACCAACCGGGCCCTCAGAGCGGAAACGCTCATATCTTGAGCTACGGACGTCCGATTGACGTGCCCTCAACTATGTTGTGTTCCTCTTAGTGAGACGGATCTTTTGGAATGCTCCGCCTGAGGTTTGGACGCAGGTGAAGTACGGTCGGGTTGGTTTTTCCTTAAAACCTAATCGGGCCCCTAGAACGAAAAGGCCAATAACTCTCAGACCGGGCGTCCTATTGACGCGCCGTCTGCGACGTTGAGTTCCTGTTGACGATACAAAACTTTTGGATACATAAACTCTGAACATTGTGACAGTTGATGTATCAGCCTCTCGGCTTGTGGAGCGGACCCTCCCGAACGAGCTTGCTGTGTGAGGGAACCCTAGTGCTGGCTGCGACTTTGACGACAACGATTGTGCAGAGATCCTTAGTGTACTGCGACGATGAAGATAGCTGGTCTTGTATCCTATGTGGGTCCTAGCTGTGCTGGTCTTGTATCGTATGTGGGTCCCAGCTTAGATGATTCAATATTGGTCTTGAATCCTATGTGGGTCCCAGTATAGATGAATCAATGAAGACAGCTGGTCTTGTATCCTATGTGGGTCCTAGCTGTGCTGGTCTTGTATCCTATGTGGGTCCCAGCTTAGATGATTTAATACTGGTCTTGTATCCAATGTGGGTCCCAGTATAGATGAATCAATGAAGATAGCTAGTCTTGTATCCTATGTGGGTCCTAGCTGTGCTGGTCTTGTATCCTATGTGGGTCCCAGCTTTGATGATTTAGTGCTGGTCTTGTATCCTATGTGGGTCCTAGCATAAATGAAACAATGAAGACGGCTGGTCTTGTATCCTATGTGGGTCCCAGCTCAGATGATTCAGAATCTATGTCTGATCATCTCTTTTACCTTTTCGATGATGTATACCTGTGTGAGATGAATCATGTTTTCTTTCCTGTGTGGATTGTGTTGCGCTATCCTATGTGGGTTACTTTTTGCTTTCCTGTGTGGAATACGTATACTTTCATGTGTGGACTGAGTTGTACTTGGGCTCGGAGGTTGGAGCGTATTGGAATTGATGACTTAGGTATATTGTATGGGCATATACCTAAGCAGTGTCGGTTGTTACTTCGTGATTGTATCTTTCTTTTGTGGTTTATCCTTTGTGAATTTTGGGAGACCTTCGGGGGTCTTGGGGTCCCTACTGAGTAGCTTATACTCACCCCTGCATGGGCTACGCCCGCACTACGTTGTGTTGGTTGCAGACGATGGACAGAGTTGATCGTGGTTGAGGCTTGCAGAGCAGGACGGTACCTGGAGGTGGACCACTGGGCGGGACGTACTCGGAGCAGACGGTGGGACCCAAGGAGCAGTGGAGCTATCTGTACCCACCCTTCAAGTGGGATTTCCAGTGGACAGCTCGGCATAGCAGCTTTTACTTTTCAGTTGTTGTTTTCTCTTTCAGTTGTACTTTACAGTTGGTCTTGTATTTCTAGCCCCTTTACTTTCTGCACCTACTGTTGTACAGTTTTACTTAGTGTTTACTTCTTTCGCTTGTACTCTGTGGTGTTTTGTTTTCTCTTAGAAAGGCAATGCCTACCCTGATATCGGGATTTACGCCTTTGGTCCTAGTCGCCAGCCCCTGGCCTATGGAAGGCGGGCTTGAGGTAGTCACGGCACGGGCCTCGAGGACGGGTCGTGACAAATTGGTATCAGAAGAGTTCGGTTCTACCGCGAATTATAATCTTTTCTTTGTGAAGCAATAGTGTTTAGTGTATTGAGTGTGGTTATCAGTCCAGGGAGTCCAGTGTTGGTGCGGCGGCCGATGTATCCGTACACCAGGACCCTGACTTCTGATTTCCAACTTAATGCACAAAAACATTGATTGCATGTGTGTTTCAACGTTTTCTTTGTGATTACTTTGTATCAGCTCACCAGGTATACTGTTTGACCGTGGCGCACATGTTTATTTTCTGGATGGCCCCACGACGGCAGCCAGCTAGGGTTCTGAGAGTTGAGTGAGATGACTGCCCACCGAGGGACGAGGCCTCAGTGCAGGGCCCTTTGTCAGCAGTGGCACCGGCGGTAGCACTACCCGCCGAGCCACCGATGCTTCCATCACCAGCTGCTGACAATGCACGTCGCCTCAGCGCACTGCATGAGTTTCAGTGCCAGCGACCACCCAAGTTCCATGGGGATACGGACCCTCAGGCAGCCGAGGACTGGCTGGAGGCAGTCGTATGAGTTTTCAGGCTAGTGAGGACACTAGCAGAGCTCATGGTGATCCTCGCTGCGAGCCTACTGCACGCAGCAGCGGGCCGATGGTGGAGCTTAATGCCCCAAGTGCATGACGAGACATCTCTTCTCTGGATGGACTTTGAGAGCATCTTCTGCTCGAAGTTCGTCCCAGCCACCCTACGTGTGGTGCGCATTCAGGAGCTTCTTCAACTGCGGTAGGGCAGGTTGATAGTGGGCCAGTACTCGGCGAGATTTACTGATCTCTCGCGCTACTCCACCGATATGGTACGGGAACCGTTCTTCCGGGCCTGGACCTTCGAGCAGGGACTGAGGCATGAGATCAGGGCTTCGATGATCTCCCTCAATATTCTGACGCAGGCAGAGTTGTTGGAGAGAGCCCTTCTAGTGGAGATTTTTGTCGTCGAGCAGGCTCCAGTGACAGGGCCCTCCGTAAGATGGCTCGTAGCAGGGTCTTCTGCAGTTGGCAGTAGACAGGTGACGCAGAGGTCCAAACGGGCCAGACCATCAGATGGGAAGTCACTGGATGAAGATTTGGTTGTGCGGGGCACACGAAGGAGAGCCAGCTACACGAGGGGCAGACATTGCTACACATGCGGCGGGCAAGGTCACATGGCTCGAGACTGCCCGACTCGTCTTACAGATAAGCAGCATGTGGTATAGGGACCTCCCAGAGAGAGGTTCGGCCACGGTGGTTCGCAGGGTGCAGGCGGACGAGGCAGAGGAGCTGGCCGAGTAGCTGATGGTGGGCGACACTTTGAGGTGTTGCCACCACCACCACCACCGTGAGGTCCGCCCCGACCGCAGGGAGTTGGTGGACATGGGAGAGCTCAGCTTCAGGCAGCTGAGGCCTTCGATCATGGAGCTCTGGGAGCAAATGGACAGGAGCGGAACTAGTGGATACGTCTTTTGTACTTCTAGTTCCTTGTTTCTATTTTGTAGCATCTTTGTAATTTGAGCTGCAATAATAAAAGACGCATACCTTGGGGATGTTTTCATTACTGTCCTCTTTTGTGTTGTTACTAAGAGGTTCCAGTTTTGACTGTTGACTTGACCCTCACTTGTGAGACATCTACTGGAGGGGACCCAGTTACCACACACTGATGCCGACAGTGTGACTCAACCCTTGAAGGCGAGAGTAAAGGTTGGATCTCTTGGTAGTAGCATCGAGGCCTTACGACGTCATCCTTGGTATGGATTATTATCATCCTTGTCGGGATTGACTATATTAGGAAAAGAACGTGGTTCATCCAAGGGATGATACTAGATTTCTCTTATCGGCAAAGAAGAAATCATAGCAGCTCTTGTGGGACCAGAGGTGGTCCAAGCCACGATAGAGAAGGTCCAGGTCATCCAGGAGTGGATGAAGACACCTCAGACCTGACAGAAGTCTTTCGCTGACAGGAGGCAGAGGCCACTGAAGTTTGAGGACGGCGACCACGTCTTCATACGGGTCTCACCGCGACGTGGATTACAGAGATTTGGCCAAGGTGTAAAGTTGTCTCCATGCTTTATCGGACCCTTCCAGGTCCTCAGTAGGATTGGCTAGGTGGCTTACCACCTAGCTCTACTGCCTTTGTATCCCTAGTTTGTGTTGAAGCTTTACGGGGACGTAAAGCCCTGTGGTGGGAGTAATGTAAAGACCCTAAAATATCAAGGAGAATTTTTTCGTAATTTTCTTTGGAATTTTACAAGAACGCGGGTTCTGACGGCACCTGATTCTGAGGCCCGGTGTGCCCGGAATCAATTTCCGAAGTTTGGCTAGGGTACGTTCAGTGAACGAACGAGCGGGAATTTCTAACTTTTGAACTGGTCCCCGGAATCGAATTCTGAGGGCACCGATGGACCCACAGCGCTGGTAATTACTTAGGAACTCTTGTTCTGGAGTAGTGTTTACACGAGTGTTGATAATAAAAATTGTGGAAGTTTATTTTATAATTACACTACAATTTTTATAATCTTACTCTAAGTGTAAGTTCTTGATGGGAGTTGGGTAACCACCCAACCTCCCTTGGGAGGTTATGAGGGTGGTGGGGCCTACACAAACCCGACCCCTTCATATCCTCTAAAACCCCCCTCAACTCCCACATTAATTATGTAAACTTAAGTCATAACCTATGACTTAAATGTAATGAGTTAAAGAGTTGATTTGTGTGTGGTTATTGAATTTCAAACTCTTGAAATTAAAATGTGTTGTTGTGCTAATAAAATAATAAAGAGTCTTATTTTATTTTTGTTAGAGTTTTGTCTCCTTGAGAGAGTTGGGAAAGCATTCACTTCTTCTTCATCTTTTTCAACCTCGACGAAGAACATGAAGAACACCGTTCTTCAACGAAGAACTTCTCCGCCGAAGAACACGGTTCTTCCGCGACGCCATATCCACGACGCGACATTCTTCTTCCGCGTCGTCTCTTCCGCGACGGCTTTCCACGATGAAATCACCGTCAGCGACTTCGAATCCTCGCTTCGCGACGTCGGCGTTCTTTCCCCGCGACACCAGACCTTCGTGACGCTCGTCTTCCGCGGGTCGTTGACGAACGTCGTTCCTGAATCGAGGTAGGGGTTTACTGTTATTTTATTAATTTATTTCCGTTCTTGATTCTAGCATGTCGAAATTCGTGGTTAATCGACTAAATGTTATCGTTTAACGAGAGGGGGCCGGACTGCACAAACATGACCTAACTCCCTCCTATGTTCATGATTGTTTCTTTGTGAATGGAACGGGATGGCGTGGTGCCGTAGCACCATGAGAGAATTTCTCGGCAAGTTTTACACGATGCCATCGCGCCACACCGAGAAGTCGAACAAGAACGTGACGCCGTCACGCCAGACCGAGAAGTCAAACAAGAATGTGACGTCGTCGCACCACGTCGAAGGAATTCGAAGGCACCGCGGCCGGAGCGGAGCCGCGGCGGAGGGACGCGGTGCCGTCGCACCGCGCCGGACGACAAGGGTCGCGGCCGGTTCCGGGCTGCGGTGGAGCAAGGTGACCGGCGGCCAGCCGGGCCGCCGGTGTTGGAGCCGGAAGGGGACCAGCCACCACCGGTCCCGTTGAGAGGGAGTCGGCCGGCGAGGTTGGGCCCACCGAAAAGGGGAAATCTGGGGGAATTTAATTCCCCCGTCCAGCTCACGACCCCCCATAGTGAGGGGGGGCCGCGGTTTCACAAGGGGGTGCAGGCGCCCCCCTCTTTTTTTTCAATCAACTCGGCTGAAGCTGAGCTGGCAGCGCGCCCAGCGCGCTGCACCCAGCCGGACCGGCGCCTGGCCGGTCTGCCAGGCCGGGCCGGGCAGCGCCGGGCCGGGCCGTGCCGCACCGGGTCGGGCTGCGCTAGGACGGTCCGGGCCGTGCCGGGGCAGGTCGACCTGGTTCGGACCAACCGGGGGGGGGGGTCTCGGGCCGGGTTGGTCCGGGCCCGAAACCCCCAATATTGGACTGTTTGGGTTCAAATGCCCATAACTCGGGCTACGGACCTCCAAACGACGCATCGTCGACGGCGATGTGATCCTTGGATCGAGGGGGTCGTTTAGTTATATCGCACTCAAGGTTTCGGAATACTTTGAGTTCGGCCGGGTTGGTTCGTACATGAAACCAACCGGGCCCTCGGAGCGGAAACCATCATATCTTGAGCTACGGATGTCCGATTGATGTGCCATCAACTTTTTTATGTTCCTCTTAGTGAGACGGAACTTTTGGCATACTCCTCCCGAGGTTTGGACGCAGGTGAAGTAAGGTAGGGTTGGTTTTTCCTTAAAAACCAACTGGGCCCCTAGAACGAAAAAGCCAATAACTCTCAGACCGGGTATCCTATTGACGCGCCGTCTACGACATTGAGTTCTTGTTGACGATACGGAACTTTTGGATACATCAACTCTGAACTTTGTGACAGTTGATGTATCAGTCTCTCGGCTCATGGAGCGGACCCTCCCGAACGAGCTTGCTGTGTGCGGGAACCCTAGTGCTGGCTGCGACTTCCCCGACGACGATTGTGCAGAGATCCTTAGTGGACTGCGATGATGAAGACAGCTGGTCTTGTATCCTATGTGGGTCCTAGCAGTTCTGGTCTTGTATCCTATGTGGGCCCAAGCTTAGATGATTCAATAATGTTTTTGAATCGTATGTCGGTCCCAGTATAGATGAATCAATGAAGACAGCTGGTCTTGTATCCAATGTATGTCCTAGTTGTGCTGGTCTTGTATCCTATGTGGGTCCCAGCTTAGATGATTCAATACTGGTCTTGAATCTTATGTGGGTCCCAGTATAGATGAATCAATGAAGTCTGTTGGTCTTGTATCCTATGTGGGTCCTAGTTGTGCTGGTCTTGTATCCTATGTGGGTCCCAGCTTTGATGATTCAGTGCTGGTCTTGTATCCTATGTGGGTCCCGGCATAAATGAAACAATGATGACGGTTGGTCTTGTATCCTATGTGGGTCCCAGCTCAGATGATTCAGTATCTATTTCTGATCATCTCTTTCACCTTTTCGATGATGTATACCTGTGTGAGCTGAATCCTGTTTGCTTTCCTGTGTGGATTATGTTGTGCTATCCTGTGTGGGTTACGTTTTGCTTTCCTATGTGGAATATTTATACTTTCCTGTGTGGACTGAGTTTTACTTGGGCTCGGAGGTTGGAGCTTATTGGAATTGATGACTTAGGTATATGTATGGGCATATACCTTGGCAGTGTCGGTTGTTACTTCGTGATTGTATCTTTCTTTTGTGGTTTATCCTTTGTGGATTTTGGGAGACCATCGGGGGTCTCGGGGTCCCTACTGAGTAGCTTATACTCACCCCTGCACGGGCTATGCCCGCACTACGTTGTGTTGGTTGCAGACGACGGACAGCGTTGATCGTGGTTGAGGCTTGCAGAGCAGGACGGTACCTGGAGGTGGACCACTAGGCGGGACGTACTCGGAGCGGGTGGCGGGACCCGAGGAGCAGTGGAGATATCTGTACCCACCCTTCTGGTGGGATTTCCAGTGAACAGCTCGGCGTAGCGGATTTTACTTTTCAGTTGTTGTTTTCCATTTCAGTTGTACTTTACAGTTGGGCTTGTATTTCTGGCCCCTTTACATTCTGCACCTACTGTTGTACAATTTTACTTAGTCTTTACTTCATCCACTTGTACTCTGTGGTGTTTTGTTTTCTCTTATAAAGGCAATGCCTTCCCTGATATCGGGATTTACGCCTTTGGTTCTAGTCGCCATCCCCTGGCCTATGGAAGGCGGGCATGGGGTAGTCACGACATGGGCCCTGAGGACAAGTCGTGAAAATTGATGTGTCTTGGACATCAGGTGTGAGGTGATCTGGTCATCTGGATGGGCATAGCCCAAATAATTTGAGTGAAGTTGATCATAGGATTTTGTATCTTGGAAACCGGTTTGAGGTACCCTGGATTTCAAGTCGAGGGCAAGGGTCGTGATGATGGATGTAATGACCATTGAATTTGGTGACATCCTTTTAGGGCCATAATGATTTTTTGGTAGTTAATGAGTTACTATTTTAGTGATTTCTGATCCCTAGTAATGTCTAAAGCACTGATTGGAGTCAACTTCACATTGGATGACTTAGTGATGAGGTGGTTTTGGCTACTCGAGTCGGTAGAGGCCCCTGGTAGTGAGGATTAGGTATTATTTTTGGGGGGTATTTCCATAGAAATCCATGGGTATGGTGAAGAGTCTTTGAATGATAACATTAGGGCTATTGGTTAGGGGTTGAGTCTTCTTACATTGAGGTCATTAAGCCTTGATTATTTTTAGAGGACTAAAATTTTTGTTTGTCAAGACATCTTTCTATGAGCCAATTTTGAGTTTTATTTGGGGGAAGATATCATCGTTCCACTGGATTTTGTGCTTCATGCCAAAGAATTCATTCAAGAATGGGTCCGAGTGATAATAGTTTAATTCATCTAGGCATGCCATCAGGACATAGAATATTTTTTGAGAGATGATATTTCAAGAGGCCCATAGAGATGTGTTACTATTACAAAGGTGGAACCTGAGCGTTCACATGGGCTATTCTTCATTAGTGTATTTTTGGGTACATGGGTAAGGGACTTCTCCTCTACAGATATTCTGACATTGGTAATAAAAGCTAAAAGCCTCCAGGTGGCTGTTCAGAACCGTGGAAACATTTGATTAATTGAATTTCATTGAGATTATTTTCCTTTCAATATGATTCATACCTACTTAAAAACATATTTTGGGTATGAACACATGGGTGGTATACTAGAGAGAATCATTATCACACCATAAAAAAGCCTTCATGATGCATTTATACATGAACTTATAGACTTCATGTAATGTTTTAGCCTCATTAAATGGATCAAGGTGATTATTTTTCATCGGATGTTGGCATGGGACCTTGACATATTTCTTTAGTTGGTTTATTCATTTTATTTATCTTATTCTATTTCATCATGTTAATATGTGTGTATATACTATGTTCAGAAATTGGAGGCACCTTATTGATATCATATGTATGAAATGTTTTGTATGAATTCTATGTTTTAGTATCTAAAAGTATTGTATTGGAATTTTTATTTATTTCTGTTGATGTTGTTTACTATTTCTTCCATTGTTTCTTATTATTGATTTTTCCTTTTCCATTGGTCAGCCTTGTTCAAGTATACCATGTATTTACATCTGGTACATTTTATAAATAAATATGTACTCATACATTTATTTTATAATCCCTTGAGGGTATATTCTCCCCACTATTTCTATTTTACACACTTGCAGCTTGTCTGAAGCCTTTGGTGTTTAGGGAGGCATGCCTAAAGCCAGTGGAACCCATCCTGATATCACTATTCTGGTGGATTATTTGGACGGGGATGCAATAATTGGTATTAGAGTAGTTCATAACTAGTATTTAGAAGTAGTTTATGGTTGGATACTAATGAGATTTATATTTATTCTTTTTCTCTTTTATGCTGGTCTAACTATTTGGGCTACGATAGACTAGAGATTTGGTGTTTTTTGAACATAGATTATAACTCATGTTTTGGTGCATGCCACCCCATGCACGGGGGGAAGACTCAGTAGAAAGGGGTCAGTGTGTTTTTATATTTTTCTCATTTTATAGTTTATATGATTTCCACTTTGAGTTTTACACTTGTGCATTGATTGTTTTTTGTTATGTCTTGTTTTCTTTGGGATGGTGTGACAAGGAAGGGGATTTGGGATGATGGCTATAAATGGAAGGGTGTGGTGGGTATGCTTGTTTAATCATTTGATTAAGAACATGGTAGGTTGTTAAAAATATTTATGATCATGCGCCTATGAAAATATCTTGTGAAATGTTAAATGAATGTGTTTATATGATATTATATATAAATATAAATTGCATGTGATATATTCTATGGGTTTATATCTTATATGGGTAGGCATGTTCTATGACCCGAGGTGATGTTGATAAATGGGTTGGGGGACATGTTCATCATTTTGAAGTGACGTACTAAATCGGGACGGGTGTGGAGAGGGGACTAATATATACTTTTCTCTATTAAGGGAGGTTAAAGAGGCCATGAGGATGGTATGACTTCTGTAATTATTGAAATATTAATGTGTAAGGTCATTGGGGGTGTGATTTTTGTTACTTATTTACATATATTTATTTTCTATATGTATTTGGGTTTCTTGACCATGTTGATGGTATTGAGTGGGGTCCTCCAAGATGGCTTAAATGGTGCATTAGATAGGTGATGTCCTGGTTCTACAAGAGCACAAGTAGGTTGATGCCCCTAACTTACAATATCATCCACATGTTCGAGGGAAGGTAGGGTAGCCGCTATAATAGATATCTTTTGGGTTGTTTCTCAATGATTTGTTAAGAGGTTTCCTAGTTCAAGTGATCTAGGGTATCAAGGGGGTGTTAATGCAGAAGAGACTTCAACGGATTATCTATCATGGTAGTTCTGTACACAAAACACCCACCACTTTTTTAGGGTGGCGGTGGTCCAATGGTGGATGAGAACAGAATTGGATTCATGAAATCGATTGTTGAGTAGTTAGTGAAGCCTATTTGGTGGAGGGTGAAAATGGGAACATGTGTTCTCAGATGATTATCTAAGAACATGTAATGTATGAATGTACATGATGGTATACATGATGGATTGTTTAGGTTATCCTCATTCTTAGATGTTGTGAACCATGCACTCATAGACGTGACAAACAGGATGGATATGTTGCACCTGAGATGCGAAAGAGTTGTTGGTAATTTTTGTGGTGATTATTTATATGGATTAAATCAAAGTCTATAAGAATTCCAAATCAGTTGTCATGACAAAGACTCAAGAAAACCACTTCACATTGGGTCTTATATAGTTTATTTAAATTGTGGGAATCCATGGCATGTCTGAACTCAGTGTGATGGGTCATCATACGAGTTATTGTCATAATGATATATTAGACATCTTGAAATCTTCTATAAGAATATTTCATGAAAATCCAGCTTATATTAACCAGTGAAGACATAGGGTTCTGAGATTGAACTAATATTAGTACTAGGTAAGGGTTGTCGAGATTGAGTTTCACATGGAGGGTATGGAAGAGACTATGAGAACCACCAGGGGGTTCAACAGTTTATGGTCGGTGTAGCATTGTAGTAGGTTATGCTTTAGGTTTTTATTCTTCTGTCCAGGTTTATGTAATTTAGATTATAGGGCATGAGGAGGATAATAATTCGATGATTCTCATAGGTACTCCATGGGTTTAATAATTCATTTTGATTTTCATGGTTTTGTCTTATTGAGGCATGTCTGTTTTGGGTCGACAAGATGCACATTTTATATCTATAGACTAATAATATGATGGTTAGTAGGTTAGAATAATATCGAATAAATTATATATATATATATATATATATTAGGTCTGTGGAACTACGTTTAATACATGAGAAACATTAGGTGCGTGGATTATTTTGGAATTTTTGGATAAGTGCATCGAGGAGATGTGGTTACATGAGGTGAATTGGAAAATGTTCATCATTAGATGTGGGACATAATTTAGTTGAAATTAACTAGGGTTTATTTGATTATCTACTAAGATGATGTGCCTCATGGTTGGCATGTAATCTATGGGCACATGGTGGGAACCGACGCGGTGTAGGATTATGATAGGAATCTGTTATAACATAAGAGCACCTTATGAAGTGTCAAAGTGACCATTTTTCATAGGTGGACTTTCTAGTTTGGGATTTGGTCGATGAAGAACTATTTAATTTGAGTTTTATTTTGGGTTGCAAACAGGATAGGTCACTCCTATGGTGTGGAGCACCCTTAAGGTAGTTGACATGTATCCTTGAGACCATGATAGTGTGTGCGTATTGTTGATAATAGGATCGGTGTGTTCAAAAACATCATTGAGATTTTTATAGCTTGGTTATGATCAATGTATATGTGGGTAGATTGTAACATCAGGTGTTTTTTAATTGGTTGGAAAACCAACCACTTCATGAATTTTTGAATTAATGGGATGGTAGTTTCATTTTCGATCATAAGAATATATTTTGAAAATTTCTATAAACCATTTATCATGATTTTGATTGGGTTCATAGGCTTCTAGATTTCATTAAGTGTTGTGAAGGGTTTCTGGAACATTGGATGCCCAGAGGCCTATTTTGGGGGTTTTAGGTCAATGTCCATGGTTTAGGGTAAACTATGCGGCCTCTTCTAGGTAGCCATGTGGGTTGGGATTCACAAATGTGGGACCATGTCTATATTTTTTGATATAGGGTTCATGAATTTTTTGTGCAAAGATTAGATATCATTTCACCAAGACCATGAGACGTATAGTATTTGGGTAATGGGCGTCGCACAGTTGGCTCTTAGTTTTCACAACTGTGTGATAAAATTGTGCAATCATAACATGAACCTCATTGAAGAGGATAAATTACAAGACCCCCTTCTAATCTATTTCTTATTTTCACCCCTTTCCTCCCCTCTTCGTCAAACACTACATAGGTATCTCCTCCCTTTATTCTATTCTACCTCCTTCATCTAGGCATTGTTTGATCTGTCTTCTGGTGTGTTGTAACAATATTGGTAAGGCTCTCCGGTCACTTTCATATCTTCTTCTTTTCCATATCCTCAAAGATCACTAAATCAATTTGAGTTATTTCCCCCTATTTTATGTCAATTTTATAGAATCATTTATTTCTTCTAAACCTATCTATGTTAAAGGATAATGTTAGGAAATTATGTGTCTATAATTGAAATGTATGTGGTTCATAGCATTAATTATGGTTTTTTGGTCGTTTTGGGGTGCTACATTTAGTGTGTCATTAAGTTATTATGTGATACCCTATTACATGATATTAAACTGATATTGCATCCTCATGGTAAGCCTTCTTGAATCACCTATCGAAATTCACACATGTGATGTTGGGTTTGAGGTCATCGACCACCATGGGTAGCTTCTCTGTGGTGCGTTCATTGTTTAATTTTTTGATGTTCATTTAATTGGAATTACAAATTTAATTAAAATTAATTTTATATTAATTTTAAATAATTTGTAAATAAAAAATGAT
Organism: Viscum album; assembly: GCA_963277665.1. Lineage (NCBI taxonomy): Eukaryota > Viridiplantae > Streptophyta > Magnoliopsida > Santalales > Viscaceae > Viscum > Viscum album. The sequence continues at coordinate 67,692,951 of OY728126.1, forward strand.
TGAGTTAAATTTGATGTGATCCATCATATTGTGACATTCATGGACTGAGGAATTGAGGTGTCATGGCCATCCGGAATGAGGTGATATTGGTATCTCCTTGTGCTTAGCCTAGATATTTTTAGTCATATGGATCATAAGATTGGGTGTCTTGGAAATCAATTAGAGGAAGAAAGGCATTCAGGTTGAGGGTATGGCTAGTGATGATGGATGTCATTACCACTTGAAATGTGTGTCATGGTTGTTGGTTTATAAGGTTTCAGTTTGATGCAAATTAGTTACAATTTTATGGATTTTAGGTCACCCATGATGGCCAATGCACTGATTGTAGTTATATTCACACATGTTGACTCAATGATGTGGTGTTTTTGACCACTTGACTGGGTATATGAACTCAGTAGTGAAACATATGTATTTAATTTGGGGGATGATTACCATAAAAATCCATAGGGAATGAGAGGATCCTTCAAACTATTGTGTTGAAGTGATTAGTTAGGGGGTTGTGGCTCACCATATTTAGTCAATCAGGCCTGGACTATTTAGGGAGGATCTATTTCATCATTCCGTGAGATAAAATTTTATGTTCTGATGGTGGTTATTATTTAAGAGGAGATATTATTGTGCCCCCAAAAATCAGGCTTCGTGTAAACCTATTATTTCAGATAGGGGTATGAGGTGCCACCGTTATATATATTAAGTAATTTCTTCAAGATTTTGGATATTTTTTGAGACATGTTTCCATAGGAGAAACATTGTTCTAGGATACTATAAAATAGGTGGAACATAAGGGTTCTCCAGGGATATCCTACATTAGGTAATTCCATGGTCCATGTGATAAGGTTACTATCCTATAAAGATATTATAGTACTGAATGAGGTAGGTAAAATATGCCTGGTGGAATTTGATAACCAAATAATAATTTTTAATTGAATATCATTGAGAATATTTACTTTTTATTATAATTCACACCTTCATAAAAAATATTTTGGTTATGAACACTTTTTTAGAATCCTACTGATACTCTTTCCCACACCCTACATGGGTCCTTCGAGACATGTTACTACATTATATTGTTTTGTTCAGGTAAATTTTTGTCCTACAGAGATGGATCATAGTGATTTTTTGGCTTTGGATATCAGTAGTGAACCTTGATGTATGTCCTATGTTATATTTTTCTGTTTTGTTTTCATGTTTGGTATCAAAATATTTTTATGTATTCATATAATTTTGGCATTCATTTGAATCTTATTTTGAATATTATATGTATATCCTATTATATATGAATTATTTGGTTTGGTAACTGAATGTGGTATAATGGAATGTAAATTTTTTCCATCATTTCAGATTCCTTTTTCTTTCATTGTTTTCTATTATTAATTGTGATTCTTCCATTAGCGGGTCTAGTTCCCATCTTCCAAGACATAAAATCATCTGGATGATATATATATATATATTTGTGTGTGTGTGTACTCAAAACAGTTTTATAAAGAACTTGAGGCTATATTATCCCCATCATTACTCTTATACACCCTTTCTTTTAGTTTAATCGATTTGGAATATGAGGAGGCATACCAAAGACTAGTGTCACCCAGACTGATAAAACTATTCTGGTGGCTAATCGGGTCTGGGATGCTATAAAAATATTAATAACAAATACGAAGTGATATATTTATGTTTTTGATACATAGAAGTTACAAAATTATTTTAGTTAAGGATAAATAATTAAATGATATCTAATAATAGAAAACTATGAAATGCCAAAACAAACCAATTTTTATAGTGCTAAGACATCATCCATGAATTAACCTAGTATGAATAACCATGAATTCAAATATATGATGGTTAAATAACATTGAATTAAAAACCAATGATACATCAATAATTTCATAAAAATGAGTATGATTTTGGTGAGAGATATGGAATTTTGAAAATAATCAATGCAATATTATGAGATAAAATTTACCAAGGGAGTTAAGGAACAAATTCTAGGGAATATGATAGACAGACATGAAGAGTAGGAGAATTTTTCTAGGGAAATAGTGACCATTTGGGTGAAGGTATGTTGATAAGAAGATACGTTAGTGAGTCATGGAGAGCATGAGAAACGGATTAGATGCTAAGGGGAATATTTTTCAATTTAATGAGTATACTATGTCCTTAATGCATGTTTCAAGGAGTGATGAAAACACTACAACTGGGAGAAGACAGACACCAAGTGGAACCTGTGATGATGATTGAAATAGTGTTGGTGATGATGAATAAAGGAGGATGAGATTCTGGGAGTGGATCAGGTGGAGAAGGTGGGAGAAAAAAAAAGCCTGATGGCCTTAAAAAAGGCAGAGGTAGGAATCCAGAAGGTGGAAAAGAGAAGCTGGAATTTTGTAAGGGTAGCGTAATGATAGAGGAAAGCTTAGAGATGGTGGCAGACACAGGAAGATGGAATGTGGATTCTGGTGTCCTTAAGATTTATGTATAGATTTATTGTGGGAGATAAATATTTACACATTGAGGTGGAGTTTCATACATGGAGTATTTTTTAGAATTTGGGAGTGGGACACATGGATTGGGGGAGTGGGGAGTGAAGGGAGAAAAGAGGGAGACATGGATGGGGAGATGAAGTAGGAGATAGGGGAATGGGACAGTGTGGATAGTACGGAGTCAATAGGGATATGAGGATGGGGATCCGCATAGGGGAGTGATGGATATAGGGTTTTGAAGGGAGGTATATACATAATGGTCGGGTTAGGGGAAGGAAAAAATGGAATGGACGAGGCAAGTAGGAGATCAAACAGGTAGAGTGAGACAGTGCATTTTTTACATATAGTAGATATTTTATTAAATGATATAAAATCAACAAATGTATAGGTATCCAAAAAAGAAATTATTTAAGATTAAAAATTTAATAAATATCTCATTTTTGGTTCTTATATCATTTTATAGTAACTATATTAACCCTTAAGGAGTAAAAAAGAGAATTTGTCATGGTAAGAGTTAAAGGGGTTAACTAAGGGATACAACCATAAGATATGTGTAAGAATGTGGCATATAATTTTATTAAAAATGTTTCTTGACAGTTTTTTTCCAAAAAAATAATATATTATTAATAACTCACATTTGAAAAATTTTGTGCTGAAAAATAATTAATATTAATTTAATATATTTTTGATTTCTAGAAGTGCTTCACATCTCAGTTATTAAAGGGTACCTATTCCCTCAGTTCCTCAATGAACATAGATCCTTCAATATCATACAAAAAATTCCCAAAAATATCAAAACATACCACCTTTAATTATAGATTCATCCTATTGGGACAATATATCTTCAAGGATGTATTTTGGTATAAACCCAAAGAAGTACCTCGAAAATGAGATAACATTATTCAACGGTCACTTTCACCTTTTTCTTCATTCTCATACCATTCAATCTATATTATTACATTTTTATGTAATAACCAATGTATCATAAAAATACATAGATGTTGTTATCCAAATTTTTTGACATGCACTTTTAGACATATCCATCAAATTGAATACATAATCATCGTTTGTGTGTCTGACAAACTACAGCATCGCAAAACGATGTCATTCGTTATTCCATTTACAACATATCATGGTTGGAATTATGATGTATTTTTAGTTTATATATTATTAATTTTCTATGTAAAATTTTATTATACATCTATAATTCTTATATAACTCTTTCCACCATTCATCCGATTTTGTGGGAATGTGATAACATCATTTGTGGACATGTGGACTACTACCTCCACAAATCGATGTAATTTTTTCACGATATACATTGAATGTATTAAAGATGAACTTTATAAAAATATGGAAAATATAATCCATAAATATGACACTATAATTATAATATACATCAAACACTTTTCATTATTTTAATGCGGAATAGAAATGGACATGGCGTTCAAGCGTACATACGGCCTACCATCTTCATGAACAATGCATTTCATTTGTTATCTCCAAATTTTATGGATTATTAAAAATAATTAATTTATAAATATATATGTTTTTTAAATCATCGATTACATTCTTCAGATGATCTACTAATGATCTAATTAATACAGACAATGCATAATATGTGAAAAAATATTAGAAAAACTAGGAAATTAACACCGAAAATTATGAACATAATGGAATATTGTTAACAAATAGATAATGATAAATTATAAGATGTTAATATATGATATGATAAATATGATTAGTTTTCACTTATAAGATAAAAACAGGCTTAAAACTATTCTAAATGACCTTAAATATGATCACTGAAATAAAAAGAAATTTAAGTGGTTATTTCATAATCTCATCGTTATTCAGGAATGTTTTTGTTTGAATATCCCCTGAAGAATATTTAACTTCTATGTTAGTGTTGGTAAATTATTTTAAAATATATTTTTACTATTATCCACTTATTTTTTATGTCTCTTTTATTACTTTTTATGTTTTTAAGAAATTATTTAAAAGGAATCATCTTCTCATTTTCCAAAAAAAATAAACATTATATGTTTTCATAAAATAGTAAAAGGAATTTTTTTTAACATATATTTAATGAAAAGAATTCCAATCATTAGGAATCCCTGTGGTTTTAAGTATTCCGTTACATTTTATAGGATATTTTCAAATAAAATATTTTCTTTTATTAATTCACAACCTTTGAAATAAATATTTACAAAGTGCTAATGGTTTTTCTTATCTCACATTTATTACTATGAGATATGAATTTCTAAAAAATTAGTTATTTTTTGAAGTGTACTTCTATATTGATATAATATATCTTAAATCAATTTATCATTATGGTATTCAATGTTTAATTTGAAAATTATTTATTTTTATTTGGATTATGATTCAAATATTTCCATGTGATGTGGGAATTCATAATCCAAAAATATATTTAATCTTCTAGGGAGTCCTGTAGGCTTGTTCGGAATAGAAAACAGACCACCAGAGCTCATCTGGGAGCCTGCAGACGTTCTGCTGACAGACAATAGAGATGGTCGGTGTCAGCCAACCATGGTGGAAGTGGGCGGAGTGATGTATCATTCCACATAGGGAAGCTGTGACATCATTCTGTAATAGTCTTTTGGGGCAGCCGACCCTCGGCGGGACACATTGGAGGAAGGAAGCGTGATGTCACGTGCTGCGGTGAAGATCCATGACATCAAGTTGTGTTGGAGGGGACCCAGGTCCCAAGGGTCCCAATAACAAGACTGAGACACCAAGGGGAATTTCAAATTTAATAACATGAATGAATTATCCATTCAAGAAGGGGGTCGTTGGCCCGACTGGCGGATTGCGCCATCCATTCAGCCGGGTCACCAAGTTGACCAGGCTAGTCTACGGCTCAGTTGTCCCAACCTAACATGGCCCAGCCAACTAGGGGCAGCCCAGCCGGGTCAGACCTTGTTCGACCCGAACTAGGTAGGGTCAACCCCGGTCTAAGTGGGTCGGGTTGGTCCGATCAGGTAAGATCTGACCCTGACCCTTATTTTCCCAGATACAATTAAAATTTCATATATCATAGTTCGTTTGGTGAACTGTGAGGGTTGGCATCATATCGATCCTCTTTGAATCTTCATCATTGATACCTTCTATGGATCATCATCATATCGACCCTTTGTAGATCGGCATCATAGGGACCCTATATGGATTGACATCATAGAAACCCTGTGTGGATCAACAACATAGAGACCACGTGTAGATCGATATTATAGAGACACTATGAGGATCCACATCATAACAACCCTGTGTGCATTTTCATCATTGAGACCATGTGTGGATCCACATAATATAGACCCTGTGTGAATCAACATCATAGTGTCCCAGTGTTGATCGACATTCTAGTGACACTGTGTCGAAAAATAGTGCACGACCCGATGTGGACCAGCCTTAGAGTGGGCCATCAAGGATCAGTGACATACCACACTGTGTGGATATAAAATGAAACAAATCCTTCATGGAACAGTTGTGGAAAATTTCTAATGGAATAATATGATATAACAGAGAAATAATCATCTTTTTTCCTGAACTCTCAGTTGTATACCGTGTTTGAGTTGAGTCTTTTACTTTCTACTTTTTTATTTACATCATAATTTTTTGTTTTCCTTTGTATAATTCTGAGAGACCTTCGAGGGTCTTGGGAAACCTACTATGTATTGTTATACTCACCACGTCATGGGAATCACTCATACCTTGTTGTGTCTTTTGCAGATGATGAGGATCTTGGCTAAGTCTTTGAAGATCCAGGACCAGGCGGTACACAAGGATGACTGGTTGACATGGAGGGCTGCAGAGATGAGCTGCACCTACCCTTTAGGTAGGATCCACGGTGGACAATATCATGATCTATTTTCTATTGTAGTTGTATCTCTTCATTTGGTCTTGTATTTTGGTCCCTTTACTTTCTGTACACACTTTTACTACGGTAGTTTTACTACATGGTTTGCATGTTGTCACGTTATTGGTCTGTGTGTTTACAGATTTAAAAGAAATGACTTTCCACATTCAGGGATATGCCTTCCTAGTGCTAGTCTCCAACCCCTGGCCTATGGAAGGTGGGCTGGTGGTAGTCATGACACGGGCCCTTGGGGACGGGTCGTGACAAGTAACGTTTACCTTTTTCAACTATCATGATGGAAATAAAGTGAGTATTATTTTTTTCTTATGAAATTTTAATTATATAATAAATACCATATTATTTATTTATATCAACATATATATATATACCATCCTTCATATTTGGTGATGGCAGACAGATCAGATATTTTGAGGTATCTGATAGTCCATACGTATACACAAACGACATTATCACTTTTCAAAGAATGGAAATATAATAATATATGTGATAAAATATATTTAAAAATTATAAAAATGTAAATAAATATAATATATATATCTTAAGTCCATTATTATGACCATCTGTGAGAGGCGGTGATGGACAACGAATTATATCAGTCCATGAGAGGGTATTCTTTCATACATATGAATGATATATTCATTTCCCATTTGATAAAGGTTAGAGATGGATATAGGTTATGAAATTATCATGATAAAATATAATTATATAGAAGATACTTGTTTTATTAGTTCATAATGGTTGAATAATATTTTAATTAGTTATAATAATAAAACAAATGAAAAATCATAGTTAAAAACTATACCTATTCTTTGGACAACCTCTTACGATTTGCACTAAAAAGTATCATCGGTTGGTTTTATGATAAAAAAGTACTCTAGGATTTAAGTAAGAATTTATGGACGGTTATTAGTTATGTATTTTATAAAATAATAGTATTTTTATGTTTGAAGAAACAATTATTGGAGGTTCTCTTTTATATGTGATGGGAGGGGTCCTATTGGAATTATATTAAATGTTAAATTAATATAAATTATTTTTCATGTAGAAAAGGATCACAAATATTAAAATCTAAATATAAGTTATGTAGAGATCTATATTATATAATATAATAAAATTCAAAATGATTTGATTAGTTTTTTAACCACATCCCTTTGTTTTAACCCTTGTTAACCATTTTTTATAATTACAGTGATAAAAATGCTTTTGCTACATATAGGTCAATATAGTTAATATAAAGGGAAAATTTTCCCATAAGTGGAACATAGTTTTTATTATACAACATATTTAAATAAATTTTATTAAGATATTTTTGTTATAATTTTTTAATATTTTATTAATATTTTAATAATTATAAAATAACATTAATGTAATTTTCGAACAAATAATTTTTTTTACTTCAAAAATACCATGAAATATGAATATAATCCTTTATAACCTTTATAATATTTTACTTTCATCTAATATTTTTGGGGACACAATAATTAATTTATATTATATTAGTTTTATCATTATAAAAATTCATAAATGTTTTTTTAAATTATTGAATATACAATGAGCTGGTGTTGGGTAAACATTTTAGGTAATTATTGCACCTGTAAAAATTTAAATGTAAATAAACATGATAGAAAAAATAATTTATCTTCAAAATAAGTATTTAAAACAGCAAATATGTTTTCTTTATCTCAATAAAAATTTTTATTGAAAATAAAAAGTAAAAAATTGATATTATTGACTTTTTCTTTCATTAAAATATTATAATGATAAAAATCCAGCTAAATGGAATTAAAAATTCACATCTCATAATATCATATGTAAATGAATATAATTCACACATCCAATAGGATAAAGTAATTTTTTAGTGTCATTTTCCAGTCCATATCATATTATTTTTACCCAAACAATCCCAATTTCCTATATTCGTAGTGATAATTATTTTCAAAAGTTACTATTCATAATGACCAAAAATAAAAGGGAACTACCAAAATATTTAACTCATGATTAATAATATTTTATCAATTATTAATTATTCAATTTCTAAAACTGGTATAAATTAATTTTACCTGAAAATGTTAAACTCAAAGAAAAATATTTTTTTGGAAAACTGCCTTTTCAAAAATTATTTTTATACTGAATTCTACAATAATATATATTCAAATGAAAATAAATATATTATTAATAATAAATTAGAACAAATCATAATTTTTATAAATATTATAATATTATTCATTTAAAATTTCAGGATTTGAAATAAACTTTTAAATAAAAAATTGCATTTTCACTATTCACTGGTAAATCAATCTCTTCAAAAAAATTACTGAAAAACATTATCCAAGATAATTTTTACATGATGATTTCAAAAATGATTTCATTTTTAAGTAAAATGTATAAAATTTTTTGAAATATATTATAATATTTTCTCCATAAAATCTATAGAAACCATATTTTGGCGAATATATATTTTTAAAGAATAAAATGACATTTCAAAAAAATTATTTATTATTTACTATGAAATTATGAATAAATTTATATCTAGTAGGATGTTAATTTATATTTCATAAAGTAAAAAAATCATATTTATTCCCTTTAATTTAAGAGGTTGATTATAATGACTATATTTAAATAATAATATTTCATGGGATGTTTAGGCACAGTGTTGCATTTCTTATACGTTGTCCAATATAGTCTTATTTTTAAAATATTTGGGGCTTAAATTAACCCCCTTAAAAAAAATCCTCACATTTTAATTACATACTATGATAAAAATAGTTGATGGTATTTTTTTCTTAATAAATTATTCTAGAACACAAGTATTCTCTTCATATAAATAGTTCTCTTATATTACTTTAACAATGTGGGTTGTTTTGTTTCATAGAAAGTTTACTATATGGTCCATGATCATCAGTAGATACTCCAAAAAATCAAGATCATTTTCCCACTTTTCAAACAATAAATTTAGTACCAATGAGTAATCTAGTATGCATATCATTAAGATGTATACATGGAATTCATTATTGTACTTGGGAAACTATTGGAGGAAGTGATAATTAATAAGCCACAACACTATTGTGATTTAGAATCTCAAATGGGTTGATATACCTAGTAATTTACTTACCCTTCATACCTAATCTCATGACCCTCTTACATAAATATTTGTAGAAAACTTTTTATCATCCTCCTCAAACTCCAGGTCCCATTGATGATTGTCAACACAACTCTTTTATCGAGTTCGACAATCCCAAAGGTGTTATTGAATGGTCTTGACCATTTATACCATTTATTATACAATTTCATGTATGAAAAATTATATTAACCAACATCATCCTAACATGTCGGTATTGTATACCATCTCCCATGAAGAGATTCATAAGTGGATATTTGGATGCTTGAGTGAAAGATATTATTATACAAGAACTCAACTATAAGAACATTTTTATCCCATATTCCATTGAAGTCCATCGAGCATGTTATAAATATATATTCCTATGTTTGTATAGTTATTTTTAATTATCCGCCAGTTGGGGTGTGATAATCCATACTGAATATCAACATAGTATTTTGAGAATTTTGGAAACTCTTGTGAAACCTGAATGTAAATATAATATCATGGAAAAATATAATCGATAGTGGATTTCCATAATGCTTCACCACTTATCTGATGTATATCCAACCATGTTAATCAAGTGATAAGTTCTGTCAAATTTCAATAATGTGAGAAGTATTCATATGGATATCCACCAAATCCCATATAGTGTTATTACCTATTAATGTCCTTGGAAGATCAGTGAAAATGTCTATACAGATATTTTCCCATTTCCATATAATTATGGGTGATGGTTTTATAATCCTCTAAGACTATTTTCCATTCATCGTTAACTTACTATAATACCAAACACTTAGTATTATATTTTATGTTCTTTTTCTACATAGTGTCTCTCTAATAGTTCTCTCAATGTTCTCTATACATTATCATGCTCTTGGGGTGGATGGAGAAGGTCAAGCTATGTGAATCATTCAATAAATACTTATTTATACAATTATTTTGTGTTACACATAGTTTGGAGAAAAATATTACAACTCATTCTTCATAATTTCCAAAGATCGAAAATTTTCATTTTTATAGCTTCCTCCTTTCTATAAATTTCTACATTCTTTCATTGAAAATCGTTTATATTTTCTATAATGGATGGTAGAGGCATAATTTAATAATGGATTGATAGGTCATATTAATTTATCATCTATAACCATCTTCACTAATTCATATTATGTTCCTTTTGTGTGGATATTTGTTTATTAATATTATGACCTTTTTATATTTCACACTTCTCCCCATAGAAATAATGATTCTAGATTTTCAATGTAAAGATAATTACAACCATATCCAAATCATTTTTTATATATTTATTCTCATGAAATTTCAACATCCTTGTGATGTTAGATACGACCTTCTCATTTTTCATTAATATACATCCCTATAACTTATTTAAATCATTTATAAATACCATTAAATGATCCCCACTAAAGGGATGTGGGAGGAGTGGTGTAGTGATGGGCCTATTTTTCAATTACATAAAACTCTCATCACATTCACTAGTCCTGAAAAAACATTACTCCCTTTTATATTTTCAAGGTTAACATGATGGGAAAACATTAATGTTTTCCACAAATTATTGAGAGTACCCATCCTATCCCAGGAAACTATGATTATCTGTTATATATGTTGGTCTAGGCCACTCCACAATTGCCTTTATTTTAGAATGGACTACAGATATACCTTTTTCGGTGATAATATTCCTTAGTAATGATTATTCATTCATATATAACACAAGTTTACGATAAATTTCATATAGGTTATCCTTTATGAATTTACAAATCATAATTCTAACATTCATATCAATATCCTCCATGATTTTGGAGTATATAACAATATCATCTATAAATACTACCAATTGTTTTGAGGTAATATCTAAAGACACTATTAATTAAATCTATAAATATTTCTTGACCATTAGTGAGTCCAAATGGAATTAATATGAACTCATAGTGCCTATACTTTGTTCAATATTTAGTTCCATAAATATCTTCCTTCTCCGCCATAAATGGAATATATCCCATCCAAATGTCCTCCTTATAGAAATATTAATCCTAAAGTAATTATTCAAATAATTTATATATCCATGGTATGAGATACTAGTTCTTTATTTTGATTTTTTTGTGTTCATGATTATCAATATAAACATTGTTTAACAAATATCACTTTTTTAAAAAGTTGACTAACACACCCTATAGTGAATCACTCAGATATATAAAACATTTTCCTAAATTTATTTACAAGTTAATTTTTGGTTATTATAACTCTACGGTGGAAATTCTGTATAGATTCATGGATATGGAATTATATATAGGTGTAATTTTGATTAAGATCTTAACCTCTCATATAGAAAAAAAGACGAGTTAAATCTTTAGGGTATACATCAGTATAATCTATCACAATGGGTGTATATTAAAGAATTATTCTATCATTTTCCTAAAACATTTGATCAAGATATACATGCTCATTAGGAAAATGATATTCGTACTTTAGATAAAATTACAAAGTATATTGATCCTTCTCCTCACACATCTAATAAACAAAAAGTTGACTTGAGATATAAAGAGTGACCTTATTCAACTGACAGCTAATGAAATATTTGTATAAAGAAAACCAATCCACGACTAATATATTATATAACTCCACTAAAGGAAGTAAGAAAAGAATGTTTTATTCAAAAACATTAACTATTGAAGAGTAATATACTAGGGATATTAAAATCTCATTATTTTTATTTCTTTTAGATATCTCAACCCCCATGTTTTGAGGTGGTGTTTGATTCGTTCTTATAAATTTACCAAATATGAAAGAATTAATATAAAATTACTTAAAATATATATTTTTCATTCATGAATAAATATCTAGTGTACTTGTCACCACATAATTATTGAGATCCACCTTAGTTTTAGTGATATCATATTTCATGCATTTCCTCTCTAGGCCATGGTGGTCATTTTTGTTTATTTTACCTAACAAATCATCATTTAATGCATTAGATTTAATAAAACCCGTGATCCATAAAGTTGATATAAAAACCATAGGTAGAATATTGATTTGAACCTTATTCTCCTCTATTTCATTAGTGGGATTATTCATATCACATCGATATTGGTTATCATGATGATTCTCTTTTCAAAATTTTAAAATAAATTGGTTCCATTGATATAAATTCCCATAATATTTTTCCATTATTTTTTACACATGGGATATTATATTTTATTTACTCGATTAATTTTTTCCACTAAAACTCATGAAGAAAACTCGATCTTATGCTTTTTATCTCAAGTCCATGTGGACCATTTAGTATACCATCCTCAAACCTGCACTACTGAATCTGGTTCTAAAATCATAAACATTACCATCCAATGGAACTAAGCCCTTCAATTTTTTTATTATAATAGAACCAACTTTTAAGGGATGAAGGGAGGAATTCTAGAAGACTCTATGAAAATAAGACATAACACGACCCAAAGATCTAAAAGATTAAAACCATACTAACAACATGGATAGACCACTTCCTATGATATGATTGTGTAAAATATCTCTACTGTTGTGTGGCAGTTAGGGAAGAAGTTATCTTGTATCAAAGAACATGCTTAATATGATGGATGACACCATAACATCTTAGACATTCAAATCTAATATGTAATGTAAAGATGAACAGAAAAATCTAGAAGATTAATTTATGCTTACTAATTATGGTCAAATCTTGGTTCAAACAACTAACCTCACAAAAACCATTCCAAATAATGTAAAATTGCATTAAAAACTACAGAAATCTACCATCCCAGAATATAAAAATCCACCATTTCCAATCAGTGAAACCATCACAAACATCATGATTTCATTCCTAGAATCTGCCTCTAAACTCTAAACAAGAACCCATCCACATGGACATTTTAGTTTTAGAGTTTTACAGAATTTGGAAAAACCCTTACATCAACAATTCCCATGTCGTTGAATGATAATTTCTCCCACTTAACCCAACTTTTCTCATTTCATATTAAGTCATCATCATCATCCACATAAATAACCTTCGATAACTTATTCATTCAAACTAAATCTTTATAAACTCATTAAAGTGAAACATAAGAATGGTGTGATAAAATTATTAATAAGTGGAATCATATGAATGATTAATATAATATCATTATCTAGAATAATAATTGCATAAAGGTACGATGAAATTATCAGATTGGATGAGTGAATAATAAAATAACTTGTGCCCATCAATACCATAATCATCAATTGTGAATCATGGAATAAGAAAATAAAAAGGTAATGATTCATTAGAATAAATGATCAGGAATCATGTGATATTATATTCATTGAATGAAACATTATATACTAATGGAAATCATAGATAAATTTTTTTCGTATCTTGGAATATTATTATTATAGAACACTATAGAAACCCCAACACAACCCTTATAATTGGAATAACCACATATTCAACATACAATATAATTTTGAAGAAAGAATAATCAATAACCAATGCATTAGAGCGCCATCTGGGTTCACCCAACATATATAATTTCCATGAAACACAACATGAATAATGTACCTAATAATTTTATTTCTCGATAATACTAATAGAAATAATATTTATTAGTTTATACCCAGATGAAACCATAGAAGAAAAATGGATTTCATGTAAATATATCTGAAACATGATTAACCCATGAAAAAAGAAATGGGATCTATAATAATCTCTTACAAAGATAATTACCCAATGTAATATAAATGGGTTCTATAATACTCTCTATGTTAAAATATTAACCCGTCTAGAGAATGAATGAGAATATTTTCATTAAAAAAATATTTTTATTGGAGAATAAGTAAAAAAATTTTTTTTTTTTTTGATGAATGGAAACACCATTTAAAAATAAATAAATTCATTTTGGGGAATATATCATTTCTTATTTTGAAAATCACTTAAAGAAAATTCACAAAATACTGTGATATACTTTTCATTAAATAAAACCATGGAAATATATAAAAGAATAATTAATGAATAATTTAAAAAATTTCTTGAGGAAAATAACCATTCCATTATAAAAAACACTATTTAAAACATTAATCATTTTGAAAATCGAATAAACTAAAAACCACTTTTAAAAACTAAAAATTTCTAATTCATTGAGAAAAACCTTTTTATTAAAAATATATTTGTAAAATCTGAAAGGAATAATGAATGAAATTTTTATCAGGAAATTTTTCATTTAATACATGCTTTATAATTAAATATAACAATTTTTTTCACTATAAAATGTTTAAATAGGTTCCTTGTTTTTAAAATAATAAGACGAGTGGTTTCCCTTTTTTGAAAAAAATCCAAACAGATATTGCTTTGAAAAAGAAATGAATATTCCTACTTTTTTTAAAAAAAGTAAAAATTTATTTTGAATTAATTTTTTTAAAATCATAGGTGAGTATGAATAATTTTAAAAAAAAAATATATTATTTTATTTTATAATAAAACATATTTATAATTAATAAGAGATATAAATTCGGATTTCCTAAAAAATAATTCTCAATTATTTTATGTACCAAAGGTCAAAAATGAATTTATTACTTTTAAATATAATAAGTAACCATAGGATAATAAAACTCATGTGTTTCCTGAGATATATATCAAAATATCTCATTATTGTAAGAAGAATAAAAAATCCCGATAAATGATGAAATTGTAACATAAGGCTCATACCACATTGGTAACATTGAAGTGTAATCTATATGAAAAAATAAAATTAAATAAAAATTATAATATAATTAAAATAATTATATTCATGATATATCATTTAAATTGGGTAGTATATACACCTCATAATTTAATATGGGGTTATATCAAAACAAACATCTTTAGGAAGAAACATTGAGACAAAAATCCCTCATCGGTTTTGTAACATTAAAATAGTCAACCCCATTAAAGAGACATACTAAAATTTGTATATAAATACCTATAAATTTAATTATAATATTAATAGAATAAATTAATGTGAATTATATTCAACCCACAAAAAAATAATTTGTAAATATAGAAATTATCTCACATAAATAAAAGTGAGATGAGAAAACCCTTACCACATGCTTCCTTTTGGATGATCTTGATTTTAAATCTTTTATAGTTATTTTAAAAAAGGTATTAAATTATAAAAAAACAATTTTAATATTTATAATATCATATTTGTTCTTTTTATAACATTTTATCACCTATTCATTATAAATATTTCATTATTTCCATTATTTCATGTTCTAATTGCATTGTTTTATCTATCGTACATTTTTTTGAAGGTTCATGTTCTATTGAATATCATATAGTTCCCTCATCTTTAGAATGATTATAATGATTTACTTTTAATATTTATTCATCAATTATAATTTTTATACAAATAATTAATGGTTATCATTAGAAATGAAGTATGTTTTGGTAAAAGATATGGTTTATCGTATATATGCAAATGAAACTTTTCAATTTTTCATAGATCATTATAGAAATGAGGTATGTAATATGTTATCATTATAGGGTTATAAAAAGATCATTTATACATGATTATTTATTTAAATATACTTATATATGTCATCCTTATAGTGTTGTGATGAAAAGAGAGTCGCATCGCTTCTTGAAGGTGGAAGTCCACTTTTATTTAAATGATGTTATCAACATTTTACTATAACAATTTAATTCATATATTATAATTAAAGAATGATAAATATTTAATTAATATCAAGATAATTTCATGAATATCAAATATATTCATTATTCTCACCCTTATTGCCTTCTATGTAACACGTTATAGAAAACCAAATCACATGGCTTTGTGAGGCAGTAGCTCTCTGTACACATGAGTGATGTTATCATTTCCCCTATAGAAAGGATTTTAAAATGTTATATAAGATATAATTAACCCATTAATATAATTATTTTATAAATATAACATATTCAATTTATATTTATCATCACACACAACCATTATTTGTGATAATAGAAAAATGTATGACACCGGTTTGTGAGGCGGTAGTATGTCGTACACATGAATGGTGATTTCGCAACCCATATCATGATTGAGGGAAATAATTTATTTTATTAAATTAACATAATAAAATTTAATTATATTAAATATAATTTTTTCCTTTTATATAATAATGGTTTAATAACGATTAATTTTGGTGAAGAAGGAAATAAAATAAAAACCAATGTTAAAGAATGTCACCACTTTTTCTTGTATCCTCCTTAGGTTTACACTAAAATCATTAATATGAAGGATTTATTCCATAAATAAGGATAATAATATGATTTTAGGGTTGTTTTTGAATTATTTGGGTTGGTATTGGCAGATACAAATTAGTTTTTAGGTGTGAATAAGAATGGATAGTGGGACACACTTTATAATTGTGGTGAGTGACACACAAGGAAGTTTTTGAAAATATTCCATCATACCCATGTTTGTATCATTATAAAAGCATTAGTTATAGTAAATTAACTATCATCTAATATTTAAGGTCAAAATATGGTCATATAAATGGGTTTTTACTAATTTTTCTTTCATTTTAACCCATATCATATTACATTAACCCCCACTAAATGTGTTTATTTACATTAAACGTCGTAAATAATTTTCACCATTGTTACTATTTATTTAGGGAATTTTTTTTTTGAAATATTTATGAATTATAAAATATTATTATTAGATATATGTAATACAATAATTAAAATTCAATTCAAAAAAGTTTAAAATTTTAAAATAAAATTAATCCCACAAACGCGATGAGAAAAGTGTATTCAAAGAGAAAATGATCAAATGTTTATAATGATTTAAATCAAATTTAAAAATTAAATTTGTTTCAATAACCTTAATTATATTAAAAGTTATATAATTTAAAATATTTTACATTAAAAAATACTTAGCATATAATTTAACATTATAAATAATTTCAATTAAAAGTCAATTTTTATTTAAAATTCTGTGTTTTCACTTTTCATCACAAAAATAATAACTTCAGAAAATTCTAAAAAAATCATCATTAAAAAAATTTACATCATGATATCAAAAATGATTATAATTTTTCAAAGTAAATTTTCTAAAATTTGGAACAATTAAAATTAATACAAAATATACAAACATGATTAAAAAAGGTTTTCAAGGAGTGCATTTTCCAAGAACAACATGATTATATATTTACACTATGTTTAATAATAATAATTTTATTAATATCCATTAATATTTATTTATATATGATTTACAAATTGTTTCAAAATAAATTCCCATTAGGGGATTATTTATTTAATAAAATGGTAAAAAATTATGTTCTTTAAACGAGTTTTCATAATGATCCTATTTTAAACCCAAAAAATAAACATACAGTATAATAAAATATATATCTAATTAAAAAGTATTTATTAGGACTAAATATGACTAAAAAATAATTTTGTTAATTTAAAACATAAATGGGTATTAAATTTTTTAATTTATTGAAGAAATTGATTTTTTTTTATAGAAATTTGGATTTTTAGCTATTCACTGAAATATCAATATTTTCTAAAAAGTCCCAAAATTCCTCAGATTGTAAATTTCGATATAAAGATTTAAAAAAATGTTTATTTTATAAAATATATTTCTTAATACTCTTAGAAATTTAATATATGAATTTTTTCATGAAATGTAATAAAGTGTTTTAATGAAAACATATTTTTGATGACTAAATCACATTAATAAAAATTTATTAATTTTATAATAAAAATTTATCAATAAGTCATACTAATAAGTACACACACACAGATATGTATATATATATATATATATATATATATATCCTAACAAAGATAATACTAATTGTACACTCTAATATATTGGCTAGGGTTTTAAAATTTATATATATCATGGGTAATTAAAGATCGTTGTTGTGTATAGAATAGAGTATTCAACATAAAAAATTTGGTTGCATATACAAAAATCAATTAAAGGTATTATATATATTTAAAAAGAAATATATTATAATTTTTTGTGGTGTTACATTATCTTATAAGCTCACGGATATATATCCCTCTTTCCCCCAAACATTACCTTCTTCTTTTAAAATCTAGTGGTGTTACATCCTACCCCTATTAATATATTGGGTCATCACAGTTTTAAATTTATTAATTCATAAATGTATTGACATTTGAAAATATTTTTTTGTTCCCACTTCGTAAAAAGGTTTTAAAATTCTCTTAATAAGATTGAAAGAGAAGTACAATTTTCATGAGGAATATAACATAATTATGTTTCCAACAAGGATAATATAAGAGGGAGAATACGATTTGTACATGGAAGAAAATTGTAAATTATTATAGATAGAGATTGAGGTCATTGATCAGAATAAATTGAAAAATAAATGTAAATCTAACGGCCTCAAAACCATATATATTTGATGATCTAAAATCCCATTTATTCATTAGGATTAATGGTATTAGGATTACATATTTGTTTCATGGTCATTTCTTATAGTTGAGGAATTATATAAATTGTAGTCTTAGATCATAAGGAAACATAGTTACTTTATGATTATAATTTCAAACTTTTTTCATTTTACATACTAATATCATATTTTTCTCCAAATTATGACCATTAAAAATTAATTCTTCAAGCACGATGCACTAGAATAAACATTTAGAGTCTAAATAACAATAAAAGGGGTTAAATGATGTTACTACCATCTTTATACATTAACTAGGACAAAAATGTTCTTCACATGGTAATATAATTCCCAAATGAACAAACCATCATATGATACAATAATATTCAAATTTCAACAATAATTCTCCAAGTTAATACTAAATGATTCTATAACCATATCTCCCAAATAACAAAAATAACCCCAAAATTGAAGAGTGTTTTAACCTAAAAGTTTATCTCATTCTATTCATATTTTGAGACCATATTTATGTAGTAACATTAATAATTTAGAAACCAAATCACTTTTCAATATTTTGATTATCTATATGATAAAACCGATGTTCTCATTATATAATTACATATAAACCATAAAGGTTATCAGAACCATAAATTTTATATCTACGTAATTTAAATCCGTACTTTATATTAAATAATAAAATTTCAAAAAATTCATCCTACTAAATTGTATTCTAATATTTCATAAATTAATTTAAGATCTCATCACATAAAACCTAAAATGGGTTCTCTAAGACTCTTAAATTATGATCATTATTAATCTAATAGTCCTATAAATATATCCACAACTCTTAATATAAAACACATGGTTACTTAATATTATCAAAAGTTATCTAAAATAACCATTGATACCAACTATAAGAACACAGAACCAGCACACCTGGATCTAGTGCTGATATTATAAAATTAAAACATCCATCTTTGATACAGATAAATGTGATTGAATCATTTCCCATCCTAGCCATAATACTTTTAAAGGTAAAATTAGATTACATACATTCTTAAGGACCCTTTAGGGTTATTTTTTATAGAATAATGAAAAAATCATATTTAACCAATACTCATGTCATTAAATGAGAAATTATCAGAATAAACCCATCTTTTCTCAATATAGAGTAATTCATCATTGTTATCCATATGAAATACATTCTAGACACAATTCATTAATCCCCATTATTTAAAACCTATTGAAAAGTTATAATAAAAATGGTGTTCTCAAACACTCAGTAAGGGTAAACATAAGAATTTATAATTGAATTCCATCAATAAGCATAGGAAGTGAAAAATAGAATGACAATATAATCAGAGAGAATGAGCGAATCATAAAATAACACCTACCCATCATGACCTATATCAACAATGTTGAATGATAGAATATTTTTTATCAATTGAAAGTGAAATAAATAAAATTAATGATCCATGTGACATCAATCTTGATAAATGTAAACATTGTTAACTCATGAAAACTATAGATAAAAGATGTCTGTATCATGGAATAAAATCATCACAAAATAATTAAAAATACTTGTAGAATGCTTACAATCTAAATACACATATGAATGACTTAAAATATAATTATTTAGAGAAAAAAAATCATTACCCAATGCATTGGAGTGCTATTTGGCTGCACCCATCATATGAAATCTTTAATAACAACAATATAAAGAATGTATATAGGGATTTGATTTCAACATTAAATTCCTAGAAAAAAAATAATTCATTATTAATCTTATTATCACATGGAAAAGAAATGGGTCTCATGTATATATATTTTAATCATGATTAAAACATGTAAAATAAACATGTTTTATTATAATATATTTGAAACATGATTATTCCATGGAATAGAAACAAGTTCCATAATAATCTCAATGAAACAAATTTAATCTATCGAGAGGGATAATGAGGATGATATCATTAAAAAATATCATCATTAGATAATTAGTAACAAAATTATTGTTCATTTTGAGGAATGGAAACACAATTAAATACCATTTAACAAATTTTTAAAAAAACATTATTTTATTTACGAAAATCAATTTTTTAAAGACTAAAAATTCAAAAAATATTTTGAAAATAATTTTCATTGAAAAAAACAACAAAAAAATAGTATGGAATAATTAAAAAATAAATTAAAAAAATCATGAATAAAATGTCCATTATTTTTTTGATATATTTTGAAACAAATATCATTATGCAAGTAATTTCCTTTGAAAGACACTTTTAATGAATATGAATATACAAAATATTAGAAAAAACATTTAATTTAAAAATATCCTTGTAAACATGAATATTAATCTTCAATAGAAATGTATATCATGATGGGGATAATTCCATACATTCCATACACATTAAAAAGATATTTAATTTCACTATAAAATTCATATAAATATTCCTTTCACATTTTCAATAAAATCAAAAAAATAATTCTTTGAAAAATGACATGAATAATGCTTTTTCAATTTTTTATTAAAAGTTATCTCATGGTTAGAAATTATTTTTTTTAAATATATGATTGTAAACTTTTTTTGGGGAAAAATATTTAGGAAACATATTTTTTGAATAAAATAAGTTTCTGACCAAAGAGATATATAAAGTTCGATATCCTTAAAAAGATACATTTTTTAAAAACCATTGAGAAGAAAAATGGTACAATTAATTTCAAATAAAATTGATAAACATAGTAGAATAAATTTCAATATTTTATTGATATATTTAGGATGCTTTCACATCCTCGGAAGCACAATTGTAAATAATCTTGGTAAAAAGTGAGATTGTAACATAGGAATTTTACCACTTTGGTAACTTTGAATTGTAATCCCCATGGAATAGTAAAATTAAATGAGCCATATAATATCATTAAAATAAGTTTTTTAATTATATAAAATTTTAAATGGAAGGAATATACATCTCATAATGTAATATATATGTATAACATAACATACGTCTCAAAGAAGGTAAATTCACACAAAAAACCCTACCGCTTTAGAAACATCAGAATCGTAAACCTCATTTTAGAGTGATACAAAAAAAGATCATTAAATCCACATAAATTTATGTTTAATAATACTATAATAATTTAATGGGTATTATAAAGACCACATATCAAAAATAACTGGTTATTATGACATATATCTCACAGAAAAAAAGGGTGATGAGAAAACCCATATATCCTGATTCATTTTGGTTGATCATTCTATAAAATCATGAATATTGGTTTTAACCATGTTATAAAACTATTTAAAAATAATATTTATATTTATAATATTATATATGATCCCTTTAAAACATTTTACCCCCATTTCTTTAATTGTCTTTCATTATTTCCCTTGTTTCAGGTTTTAATTGCCATGATTTCTTTTTAGTGATTTGTCATTAATGTTCCAGTTCTAGTGCATATTATATAGTTCCATCATCTCCATGATAATATTCATGTAATAATTATCATATTTATACATAAATTATACTTCTAATAAAAATCATAAAATATGGTTTTGGGAAATTAAGTATGTTACGATCATGAAGACGGTATGTTATACGTACACAAACGACGTTATCAACAATTTAGTGTAAAAATATAAAATGATTTATTATATTTATAAAATGATAAATATTTAATTAATATAATAACTGTTTCATT
Source organism: Viscum album (assembly GCA_963277665.1). Lineage (NCBI taxonomy): Eukaryota > Viridiplantae > Streptophyta > Magnoliopsida > Santalales > Viscaceae > Viscum > Viscum album. Next base: position 67,715,500 of record OY728126.1, read on the forward strand.
TATATTACATATATAAATTATCAATAAACTTATTATCTTACATGAAAATTGTTAGTGAAAAACAAATCAATAGACTTTGTGAGGAGGTAGTTCATCTAACACACGAGCAACTTTATAATATCCCTTGTAGAATGGAATGTAAATGGTATAGAAGATATAGTTAATATATATAAATATAAATATATTATAAATATAATATATTAACTTTATATAAATCATCATACTTGACCATGAGAGGTTGTAATGGAAGAAAATGACATTGGTTCTTGAGGCGGTAGTCCGCCAAACACACGAATGATGGTGACATGAAACATTGTGATGGAAGATGAAAATATTTTAGGTTATGTAATTAAGATAATATAAAATAATTATATTTAAGATAGTTTGGTTATTACAAAATAATGGATTAAACATAGTTGAAGGAGATAGAGAAGAAATAAACTATAAATGATCATTTAAGAATATTACCTCTTCTTTGGGTATCCTCCCTGGGTTTGGATCTAAATACCTCCAAGGATAAATTTATCAAAAAAATGAGGCATTTAATATTATGGTAGTGAATTTAAAAATATATTTGTTTATTTCTTGTCTAAATAATATGGGTTTCAAGGTGTCAATAAGAGAGGAGACTAGGTGGCTATTATTAAGTTAGGTGAGTGGCCCACTTGTATATTTTGTAATGATTCAATCATACCCACATTTTAATCATGAAAATTTTCTCAAAGGGTCAATTATAGAAACTACCAAAGGTAAGGTCAATATATTTCCATTAAATGGGAGTTTTATATTTTATAATTCATTTCAAACTGTATCCTTTTAGTTTGACCCCGAGTAAATCTTTTTTATAAACTGTAAGGTCAATATATTTTATATTTTATAAGTCATTTTAAAAATAGAGCATTTTTAACTATCATAAAAAACAATATTTTCAGAAAATTCTAAAAATAAACAATAATAATAATTTAAAAGTATGATTAAAAAAATAAATTTAATATTTTCATATAAAGTTTCGAAAATTTTAAATAATTAATTTCAAAAAAAATCACATATAGGTGATGAAAAAGTGGGTTTTGAGAATTTTTTTCCAAGAAAAAGATGCTTTTATATAAGTTATACATATATAATAATCATCATTTTAAGAATATGAATTATTATATATTTTTATATAATATAAAATTTTTTTTAAATAATTCTTCATTAGGGTTTTATTTAATTATAATGAAGAAAAATTATTTATTTCAAAACAATTTTTAGAAAAAAATCACATTTTAAACATAAATTTAATCTTATAATAAAATAATATATAAAACTAATTACAAAAATGTTAGTAGAATATTATATCACTAAATAATACTAATGTTAATTTAGAACATAAGTTTGAATTATAATTTCATAATATATTTAATATAATTGATAGTTGTAGAAAAATTGGTATTTTTCACTATTCTCTGAAAAATCAATATTTTCCTGAAAATCTCAAAATTTTAATCAAAGTAAATTTTTATATTTTGATTAAAAATATGAAGTTAGTTTGATCATTTACATTTTCAAAACTTCCAAAAATTATAATATTATTAATTTCATGAAAATCAACACCAAAAATTTTAGAATAAAACATATTTTTGATGAATAAAATCAATTTATTAAAACTTAATTCATTATTTACTGCACATTTATCAATAATTTATATTGAGTAAGAAATATATATATATATATATATATATATCTTAAATTAGTTAATATAATTTATTAATTCTAGTTTAATGGATATGATATAATTGTTATATATATCGTGGGTCATTTTAGACCATTGTTACGTAGATAATATGTTATCGAACATAAAAATATTTCAGTGAAATACTAAAATATATTGAATAGATTTTATTTATTTAAAAATTAATATATTGTAAAGTCTCGGTGTATTACATTCTCCTCTAATCTCAGTGTTCCATGTCATTTATTCCAGTAAACATAATTATTTTCTTTTAAAATATTAGAGTATTACACTGAGAGTCTATGATATCCATCTTAACCATGAAGGAACAAAAAGATATCCATAACTATCAAAGTCTCAAATTAAAAAATATTTTCACAGAATTATCATTAATACTTTAAAATGTGTTCAAAATTACTTTTGATGTTGATTATGAAGTATATGGTGTATAGTGAAACCCTTATGATGTTTTCTTTCATATGCCATGATAGACTCAACTTACTTTTTTTTTCTGAGTCATTCTATCTCTATTTTAGAATGGTGTTTTTGGGGAAAGAATTTATTTAAAAAAAATCATTAATTTTTCCCATTACCTACAATCAATATCTTTTTTGGAATTTATGTTCTTAATTAGTGTTCACCACTGATATACTTTTACCTCTTTCTGATAAACATATAAGAAAATTTTCTCATTGTATATGAATTAGACATAAAATAATATCCTTTTAATGTAATTAATATTTTATTTTATTATTATTAGATCATAATATCCGCTAATAGTATTCTGCCTTTATCTTCTAAAATGATCAATAAAAACATGATATTTCTTTTGAGAAGGATTATGGTCTGCATGATTCAAGTTAATATTCAGTGAATATGTCATTTTATTTATTATTTCCATTATGTTCACATCTTCCACTCCTATATGGTTAGACATTTCATTAGGTAAATCATCGCATTTCAAATAATGTTGTTTATTGGAATAATTTATGCTATTCTCTTCCATTAAATTTAATTTTAAAAATAATTTGAGAATGGTTTACTTAATAAACAAAAATAATTCAAAATCTTGAACATATAACTAATTACATATAAATGATATGTATATCCAAACTTATGATCTCAAAGGTTTAAATATATGTTCTTCATGGTAATTTCCTTTTATTTTTTATAATGTAACAATTTTATCATGACCTTCATAATGGATCAAAAAGAGTTTGTTAATTTTCATATAATATCCCATTAGTGTTTGAAAAAAGGTTTGTAGTGAGGACTCTATGTCATGATGTAAGTGATAATTGAGTAAATACCCAATCCTCACATTTAAGGATTATTACCCACAGATATAACTATTCTAGACAAGTATCCACTTTTATTATCTTAATAGGGACGAAATTGGTTGAAAAACAACACAATATATTCCTTACCAAAATATTATGAATTTGTCTTACACTTATAATTATACCCACTATTATTAATAATATTCACTAATCATGATCCCCCAAAAAATCTATACCTTACCATGATACAATCTATAGTGAAATAACACTTTTAAACAAAATATTACATGATTTTTAACCTAAACATCAAATAATTACCACCCAATGATTGTGGGGCCTAGTGTATTGTTAAGACTGGGTACATAAATCCTAAAAAAAGAAACTAAAGCATATAATATTTTTTATTCTCTATAGAGAGCTATTAAATCTCATTGAGATACTAAAACTACATAACATAACCTAGTGAATTCATTAAATAAAGGGGTGATCTATAAATCCCCAAACGGTACTAAACATGTTAATGAGGCATAACTTGATATCATAAAAGATAAATCCCATGGATAATCACATGGTAGAGTAATATAAAAACCATAGTATCATAAGGTCCGGAAAACATAGAAGAGTTGTAGTTTTATATAACATGATGTAATAACATGCCAATGTTAACCACCAAGACAAAATCACATGGAGGAAAAGTCCCATAATGGATCAAGGTTACTCCACAATCCCTTACATTACATCTGACGATACAAAAATATTACCCAATATAATGGAGATCTATCTGGGCATTCCCATTATAAAATTTAAATGATTATATATTTTGTAAAAATAAAATTAATCAAAATGTATAAATATATTGATTATCACTATAATGAAATGTGTTTAATAATCTTGCCTCATGTCACTATCAAATAAGATTTCCTAAAGATGGAATTTCATAAATGAAATTAATGCATATATTACCCCATCGAATGAGTAGTAAATGTGAGAGGTATATCTTTAAGAGAGATATATATATATAGAATTTAAAATCAATCCAAAACATAAAAAAATATTTCTTTATTGATGAAAATGAATTTGAAAGGTAACATGAAATATTTCTTCAGTAAGATACCCTTTTTGCATTGAAAAACACCTTTAGAATCAAATTAAATTTAATATTTTATAGAAAACATTTTATTTTAAAATAAAAATAAAAAAATTTAAATTAATATTGTAGAAATTTATTTTTCATGACCATTGGAAATTACCTTCAATCCATATATGTGTAAATGGAACATTGTTTTCACACTTCCGTAAAAAACCCAAAATGCACCTAATTCCGAAAATGAAAGAAAAATTAATATTAAACCATTATGTAAAAAGTGAAATATGTATAAAAATATAATTAATGAATCAATTTATAATAGTAAAAATATCTAAACATTTTAATGAAATTATAAACATAAAAGATAAATATATCCAATCTAAAAGAAAATATATGATCAACATTACTTACAAGAATCTTATTTGATGGTAAATTATTCATTAAGGGGGAAATGGAAACAAAAAATGTAAACCATGTTCATTAATATAACATAATAGTTGGTATTTTTGAGTAAAATAAATGCATATGATTTCCCCCAAAGGAACATTGAGAATATTCAATCTCAAAAAGAAAGGAGAAACTTACACAAAGCCTTTACCGCTTAGGTAAATTTTAATTGAAAAGTCATTAGAAGTTATAATAAAATATGGAAATAAAAATCCAATTTATTATATTATTTAATCAAAAATATTCATTCACGAGTTATATCATGAACCCACCTGGGTCAACTTAAACAAGTCACTCAATCCAGTATATGACCAGGCCATAGAGGTTTGTACGATTCTCCTTGTCTAGATAGTAGTGATAGGAATTGTATATATCATGATGGGAATAATTTAACCCAACATAAACTAGTAAATTTAAAAAAATAAGAGATCTTGTAGAAATAAATCAACTGAACAATGAAAAAAATACATAATTAGAACAAAATTCATCAGAAACATAACCAAAATTGAAAACTAAAGAAAAAATAAAAATAAACTGAATCAGGACTAACATAATCATCCTGTGACCTCTTGGTCAAAACCATCAATAAGAACTAGCCATCTCTACTGGATAAAATTAATAAAATATGAATCAAAAAAACATATTAGTGCTACAAAAATCGAGTGGCACAAGTAGGATGTGAGCATAAAATAACCCAGTAGGTAATCACCAAAAAATTTATATATATCTATTGTTAAAATAGTTAATAAAATGATAGTTTGAAATAAATCTTATGATATAGTTTTTTATTATTTAAAGAGAATACAATAGTTTTTCTATCATGAAACCTTATTGAAAATAAAATTCCATGAATGAAATACACTCCGAGTATTATATAAAAGAATGGAAAATCTATATAAATATGATTACCATTGTATATTTAAAAACATGAATAATAGAAAAAACATAAGTGAATTTAGATAAAACAAAAAAACCAATAAATGAAATATTATATACAAATTTGGAATATAATGATATGTAATCTATGGAATCATAATCATCTCTAGAAGAAATCAATAGGCATACTTCTATTAGAATCACATATTGGTATATGGTGTAGGTCCATAGTCAATAAAAAATTAGCTTTTCAAAAATAGCCTAAACCAGAGGAAAATCCCACATAGATTATCCTTTATCTAGGGAGAACCAATCCATTTAATTGTAATTATTAATCAATAATCACATGCCTATCTAGTTGATGGCCAAGAATCCCATGATAATCATATAAGGGAGAATAATGAGTTTATCACATGCTTGGAATTAACTATAACCCACAAATTACACAATGAATGCCTTTACCAAACTACAACAAAAACTATATGAAGGCCCTCTCATTATAGGGATGACCATAGGGGTTCCAATCACACATAGAACCACAAAATGTTCCAATAAGGCCTACATGTCACATAAATTTCAAAATTAATTTCCAAAATTTTACAAGATACCAACTAAGAAATTGTATTTATAAACTATGTCCACCATCTATAACCATTTCCAAACCAATGATGATAAAATCATTTTTAATATAAATGGGCTACAGGGACCTTCCGAATCATTTAATTAACCAAATACACTTAAAGGTTCCACATAAGAGTAACATTAGGAAACACATTTGAAATCAAAAATATAGAACCAAAGAACCATTTAGGAAACAGATTTTTTTTATAATATTTATTTTAAAAGATGAGATCTATGGAAGAAAAAAGTGCAAGTGAATGGTTTTTTGAAATCTGATTTTTATGGTTAACATTTTTATGAAAATACATTATCACTTTTGTTCTGATCCATATGTACACCCCGTGCACATATGGATATGCCCACATCCTATATAACATTAATTGAAATCCAGCGAAGTGCCCAATATTTTAGTTATATAAACAAAAATAACACAACAACTCTTATTAGGGATTCACACTTAAACATCTGCCAATGTAAATGCATCAAAGCCCACTCAAAACCCCAATTACCCACATAAAACATCCTACTAAGACCAATAAAAATCAAGAAACAGCAAAATTATTTTTAGAATTCCAATTTGACATCTTATAAAACACCTTCTATGTATATATATAGGATAATTAGAGGAACTATTTGAAATCCCATTTTCCTTAAGTTACAAACCTAAAATATTTTTATTCATCAAATATAAACATAAAAATAATGAAGAAAACATCTTTATTTTAATTATAAACAGACAAGCCTCAAATAGAATGTTCTGAAAAACATATGGATGACAAAACTTACCTAAAAAAGTATGAAATCTACGACATTCCAGGAGAAGGAAGAACTAATCTAGTGGGACAATATTCATTCACTAAACATCAATGAAATCGACCAAAAATAGTAAAACCTCACTCCTCGGTTTTTCCAGGTGAGGGCCAAGCCAATGTAAATGAAGGGACCTTGAGATAAGAAAACAAATAGGAAAAAAGTGTCCAAAAACAAAGAGGATATCACCTTTAATTATTTACAAATCAACAACCATGGAAGTAGATATAATATAAGAATGATTTGGGAGAAATTATGTATGCTGAAATCGACCAAGAAGGATAGATGTTAGAATGGGATTAGAAACATAAGATGAAAAACATAGAAATTCATGTTTTTAAGAAGCTAGGTTAGTCACACAGTTTTGCAGCATAATTTTCTAAACCATATGGCTATAATGAATACCCAACTAGAATTATAGGACACCTACAATGGTTGGCCACATAGTTTAGGAAACTATGTACAAACAATGAAAATCACCTATATCAAAATTTAAGAGTCTCCCACATTATTCTCGTGTGGTTTCTCCCAAGTATGTGCAATCCATGCACCTTATCCCAGAGACCACCCAAAAGACACATAATTACTCTTTTTTTCCTTTGTGGTTGGGCCCAAATAATTTAAAGCCCTGAAAATAAAACAATTAATGAATAAATTAAACCAAAAACACTATCTTCATTAGATATCTATATGGTATCCCTCCAAAACAAGGACATAAACCATGATCAGGGACAAAAACCACATGAAACCTATGAAACTCCAAAACTAACTCCAAAAACCCATTCTAACCCTTATCTAAAATATCTATCATGAATTAAATAATAGGATAAAAGAAAAACCATTGTCCTAGTGTGGCTGTTCTCCTGGAAACAATCATTCCCCCAATAATGTTAATATGAAAATTGAAGTAAATAACTCAATCTTGAAACTAAAAAAACCCTGATAAACCACAAATGTTGATGTGACCTTTTCCACTCCTAAATTAACACCTTAAAAACACATTAAAAAACCACAAGTTAATCCATAGAGGGTCTCCCCAACACTTAAAATCAATTAAATATAAACTGATTCTATAATTCCCAACATAAACAGAATCCTACTAACAAAAACTCAAACCAAACCCTTATCCATGACATAACTCATCATTTCCTCAAGATATGAACATTTACAAATAGAACACAACCCTAATACCAAAATAGAAATACAAAATGATAGACAAAAGAAATATATAATTCTAAGACAACTATAAAACTACAGGTAAACAAGAATAGAATACTTCTATTACAAAAACGTACTTTCAAGGACAAAGAAAACTTCAATAAGGGGAAATTGAACCATCTATTCTTCAATATTGGAGATACATGCGAGACCAAGGTTCCCCATGCCGATAAATTACTAATCAAATGATGATATTCACTATGGGGAATTTTTTTACAGACCTAGTGTCTTGAAGCATCTACTACCCATGGTATAATGGTTGAATCCGCTAATTTATACATCCCCTTCCTGAAATACTTCATTATGAACATATCCAAATGACCCCAATTACTAAATAAAAGAGAATATTTAGGAGGAATATGGAAATATAGCCACAAAGTACTGACCTGGGTGAAATGGAAAAACATGATAAAATTGTCTAAATAATAAGAATATAGAAATACTAAAAGAGAATTCTCTAGAACCTGATTGTTTATTATATACTTCTCAATAAATTAAAAACCTATAGAAGTTTAAAGATAAACTAGATTACAAACCACTACATATTTTAATCTAGGGACCAAATCAGTAAAAAATGATTTTTCCATGAGTTTGAAGAAAAAAACCCTATGTGAGAGGACATTTTATTTAATATCTAGATAAAGACCCAAAAAATAGGATCTCTTAGCTATTATTTTGATGCTATCTCTAGAGAAAAAGAAAAAAAATTAAAATGATCAATATTGTATTTCATCGTCGGCTGAAATTTTTAAATACCAACGAGATCCACCACATTCATCACTTTAACATCCTTTGGTATGAATAATTAGATAAAATTTTTCTTAAATACTTCCATAGACATTCCATTATGATATGATGGAGTTTCAATCACTAATCACTGATCCAAATCTGAACCCTTAAAAAAAACCCAAGACAATACACACTCTGATTACACCTAGAGTTTCCAACATCCTTGAGAATCCTTCAACACTGTAAATCGCCTACATAGACTCCAAAAAATATCAATCACTAGGGAAAATTAGTAATTATAGATAAGAATTAATCCCTTCTAACCCAGAAGATACTAGGTGTAGCCAATGATAGAAAGAGACTAGTTCAATTATTTTGGGGCCATTCTGTCTATCATACGCTATAAAACACAAAAATGAAAAACAATATAACCATAAAACCAAATGTCAACTAAAAAGTGGAATTCCATACCAAAAAACCACCCTCACGAACAAATCATTACAAAATCAATTCAAAATACTCTTAGAAAAATTAATATTCCCATTACATATTAAAAAACTATGGAATTTCACTGACACTATGAAAATACCAGATTATACTTTAAAATCAAATTTACATTCCCAAGACCTCTCTTAAAATAAAACTAAACCCAGAAAACAATGTCCTTATGAAATATACATTTCCTAAAAAAGAATTTTCATTTTAAAATCCACTCACCCAAACTATAATCAAGATAAAGAATAACCCACACCAATACTCAAGAAATTAAGAACTAGAACCCATGCATAACCCAACCACATAGCTTAGGAGACAATACACAAAGAAATCACTAACCACTAGAAGAATCCTTAACCATGTACATGGGACACACACGCTTCTCTACTCCATGCATGTTAACCATATAACACAGGTTTTGATATATTTTCATCCCAAAAACCCAATAAACCAATCTAGAACAAACATTACAAACCCAAAAATCGAAAATAAATGAATGAAGTCCTAGAATACCATTGGTAACATGAGGATCATAATGAGAAAGAGTTCATTATACACTTATCATACTTACCTCCCATGTACCTAAATTATGATCTCTGAACATCCTAATTCCACAATATAACAAAAACATAAATCTCATACCATTTTTTCATGAAACAACCGAGTTCGACATGAACATGTCACCTGTAAAGGCCCACAATGATTCCCAGGAAGAATTCCCAATCATCTTGAGATAGAAAATAGTTCCTTACTTAAAATATATTAATATGGTAATGATTTATCCTAATATAAAATGATACAAATAAAATAGAACAAACAATGAAATTGGAATCCACTGAACATAATCAAATACATAATCATATCCAAACACAACAACAGTGTAACCAAAATATGAAAATAATGAAAAACCAATACTGAACCACATTATGGATGACACAATATCCATGTGACTTTATGGTCGATACCATCCATAAGAAACATCCCACACCATATGATAACCTGAATTAAAAATGAATCAGCAATTTATCTCGAGATTACTGATGTTGAGTGGAATAAGTAGGGTGTAAGGATAAAATATGCTGGTTTTTATGCACCATATTATCCATACATTACCATTCCTTAAGCTGTCTAAAAATACTATTTATGAATAAATCTAATGAGATTAGTGTTTTTTTATTTAAAGAGCCAATGGTATTTTTATTTTTTAAAACCCAATTGAAAAACAAATTATAATAAAAGATCAAATCCTAATCAATTGCATAAATGAAATGAAAATATATATCATGTTGAGAAATATTTTATATCAAATAGAACCATGAAGAAATTAAACCACAATGGTGCATATAGATAAGTTTTAATTAAACAAATATCATAATTATTTTAAACAAAAAAGGAACACAAAGAATTGTAATCATGGTAAATTCATAAACATATTTAGAATAAATCATCTATCTACATAGTTTGGACTCACCTAACAGTGTATGGTTCATATACATATTCAATAACAAAATGGAATCAATAAACTAGCCTCACTATGGGAAAACACACCTCACTTTTCCTATATCTCTGGGTACTAATCTCTCTAATCTGAATGAGTAAGCACCTATCAATACACCCTATATTTTAGGTCTAGGAATCCAATGATAATAGTATAAGATAGAATTTAGAGTTCATCACATGTGTTGAATTTACCATAACCCGCAATTTTCACTAGGCATGCCTTGAACAAACTCTAAAACTAACTATGTGAAGGGGATTTCATCATAAAGATTACCATAGTGGTTCCATCACACATAGAACCACCAAATGTTCCATTTGGGACTCATGTCACATGAGTTTCATAATCAATTATCAAAAACCCATAATATACAACCATGACTTAAATTTAAAAACAAATTAAACCTTCTAAAATAATTTCCAAAAAATAGACAAAAACACCATTTAGGTATGAAGGATCCAAATGATCATTCTGAATCATTTAATAATCCAATTATGATTCAAGGTTCCATATGGGCAGAACATTAGGAAACAAATTTAAAATCCACATTTGAGATCTAGAGAACCATTTCGGAAATATAGTGGGTTTAAAAGAATAATGATAATGGTATAGAGAAATGGAAGAAATGAATGATAAGGGAAATGTGTTTTGAAGTCTAGGGTTTTTGGGGATTTTTTATGAAAACCCATTTTCACTAGTGTCTATGTGCATATGTCCGCCCAGTGCACATATGGAGTTTTCCATATCCAATGAAATAAATATTAAAATACATAGAAGTACCACATGTTTTAGTTAAAGAAACATAAATAGAACAAAAACCAATCTCAATTATCCACAATTGAATATAAAACACTGAATAGCACCAAAGATCTCTCACAAGCCCAATTTCCCATGTAAACCGTCCTACCAGGACCAATCAAAATAAAAAAACACCCAAATTCATATTAAAAAGGACAATTAATATTTCATCAAACACCATAAATGTAAATATATATATATACATAATTTTAGGAACTCTTTGAAAACCCAATTTCACCAAGTTACCAACACTAAAATAATATTGTTCATCAAATAAGAATATAAAAATCATAAGAAATAAATTTATAAAATAATTAAAAAATAATAATAATTTGGAATATTCTAAGGAGGGAATGGATGGAAACACCTGCATCCACCAGGTGTGAATGAAATAACACTCTGAGTGAAGGAAGAAATAAACATGAGAGATAATTTGTACACCCTAAAATCAATTAAATTGACCAACAATAGCCAAACATCACTCTAGGGTTTGTCCAAAAGAGAACCAGTCTAAGAGAAACCATGGAACCAATAGAAAAATTGAATAATAATTGAAAATTGTCCAAAAACAAGAGGAAATCATCATATAAGATTGATGGAGAAATAATAATGAAGGATAAGAAAGAGAGGAAGGGATTCATATCCCTCTCATGCACTAAAATTGATCAAGAGGGAAAGGGGGTTAAAACATAAGAGGGAAAACATGGAAATTCATGTTTTTATGAAATCGGGAAAGTCACATGGTTTGGATAAATAGTTTTCCAAACCATGAGCCATCCTCTCATATCCATCTATAATGATGGGATATAATCATGGACTAACCATGTAGTTTGGAAAGCTATGTGCCACCAGTGATAATCACCTATATAAAAATTGTAGTGTATATCACTTGATTTCAATAGAGATTCAACAAAAACAAGTCCCAAAATATGAAACACATGTAATATCGACAAAAAAATTTAAATAAATAATTTAAATGAAATTAAGTCTACAAATAAAAAATAATAAAAAATAGCATTATATACATTTAATATATTTTTTATACTGTTACATAAATATAATTTATTGCATACATTCAAAAACATCATTGTTCTTTTATCATTAATCATGGACATGAATCATGCTATTTCTGAATAAACAACCCAAGATTGATCAAAAGAACATACCAGTATAAGATGAAAAATTAATATGTTATAAAAAATATAATGAAAATAAATTAATATATAGTGTTAATTTTAATAAAATTCATGTCAATTTTAAATAAAATGATGCACTACGAGTCATACCAATCACACCGTGAATTAGATTCAGGTTAGGATAATTCCAGAATGGGTCAAATGACTTATGGTTCTTTTTCCTCATGTATCAAAACAATATGAATGTGTTAGGTCAATTTTGAGTATGTTAGTTGTCTTTTTTTTTACCAAAGTTTCATTTTCAACAGGAAACATGCTTTTATGAGTTATTCTAGTCACATTTTTTATCAGTTTGAGATAAAAATAATTCCTTGACAAAAAATGATGTATTAATAGTTTTCCAAAATTATCTGGTTTTTATGAGTGTGTTTGATCAGTTTTCAATGACTGAATCTTTTTGAACTAAAATGTCAATATTAAACTGATAATGTACAATTTGAGTCGTATCGGGCACATCATCTATCATATTTAGGAGTTTTTTCTTCCTACAAATAAAAATGAAATATAGATTATTTTTATAGTGTATCAAAGTAATTTGAATTTGTTTTCTTAGTTTTGAGAAGGAAAAAAGTCCATTTTACTAAAATTGATGTCAATTTTAGATAAAAATATTCAATTTCAATCATACTGATCACACTATAGTTTATATTGAGATTTATATAATTCCTACACATCTCAAATGACTTATGGGTCATTTTCCTATGATTAAAAACCATAAAAATACATTTTTTTCAATTTTGAGTATGTTAGTTTTCTTTTTACTAGAATTTCATTTTGAATGGGAAACATGAACTATGAATCATTCCGATCAAATCGTGTCTCTGCTATACATGAGACCAATTATTAAACATTACAAAATATTTATGATTTATTTTCCTAAATTATCATGAAAACCTGATGTTCTTTGATATATTTTCATTGGGTGACACTTTTTAAACTAAAATGTCAATTTTAAACTCATAACAAAGACTTTCAGTCATATCAGGCACATCATTTATCGAATTCAAATGTTCTCAATCCCTAAATTCCTCAACTAACCTAGGGGGTTTCTTCTAAAATGTATCAAAACTATATGACTATGTTTTCTTTGTTTTTAGTATACCAGTTGATAATTTATCAAAAATTTGTGAAAATTTTAAATGATAAGACAAACTTGTAGTCAAACATGTCATACTATGCACCAGATTGAGGTGAGGCTGATTTATAAAAATCTAAAATGACTTGTGGATCATTTTCTTAATGTATAACAAAATATAAATATTTTTTATCAGTTTTGAGTATTAACTTGTCATTTTTATTTATATTTCAATTTAAAATGAAGAAACTATATTTTACTCATGTCTATCTCATTGTGTATCTGTTTGACATGAGGGCAATTCATACACGTCAAAAATGAATTATTAATCGATAAATTATATTATCAAAAAACATGAGCTTCTTTTCTCAGTGTTTGGTGAGTTAAACATTTTGAACTAAAATGTTGATTTTAAATTGATAACAAACTCATTGAGTCATACTAGGCACATCATGCATCAAAATGAGGTGAGGCTGATTTGAACACATCATAAATAAATTATGGATCATTTTCCTAAATTATTTAAATAATTTGAATGACTTTTCATTGTGTTGAGTAGGCTAGTTGTCTCTTATTCTAAAATTGAAGTAAATTTTAAATAAATAGACACACATGGATATATACTGGTCACATCGTGCATCTGATTGGGGTGAGTCTACTTCCTAAATATCTAAAATGTCATATGGTAAAATCTCCTAAATTATCAAAATAATCTGGATGTGTTTGTAATAATTCTAGTAGTTCAAATGTCACTTTTACTAAAATTAATGTTAATGTTAAATAAAGACAAATATTGAGTCATACCAGTCATGTCATGCATCAGATTGGGGTGTGGATTCTTCATTCACATTCCAAAATTACTTATGGTTTATTGTACTAATAAATTAAAATAATCTGAATTTTTTGGTTTTGAATACGTCACCTACATTTTTTAATAAAATATAATTTTAAATATGAAACATGAACTTCGACTTATAGAGATCACATCTTGTATAGGTTTGATGTGGGAAAGATTATTACTCATCAAAAATTATTTATCAATTGATTCCCTATATTATCAACAATATCGAAAATGTTTTCTTACATTTTATGGATTGGAACTTTATAATGTGAAATATCGATTTAAAGTGCTAACTAACTCATTGAGTCATACTGGGAACATCGTGTGATTGAGGTTTGGATTATTCCTACCTATCAAAAAATGACTTTCGACCATTATATTAAGTTATAGAGACAAAATAAATATTTTTTCTTGGTTTTTAGTTAGTTAGGGAACTATTTCACTAAAATTATTTTCAATTTTAAATATAATTGTACTTATAGTCATACCAGCCACACCATGTGTCAGATGGTTTATGAGTATGAAGACTAAGAATTGGATTTCTAAATCAAATTGATCGTTCGTTTAAGGTTTTTATATTCAAAACATCCATTTTTTATATAGTGGAATAAATATTTATTTAATTGGATTACCTGTAGACCAGATGTTATTATATAAGAATTAAACTTATTGACGAAATTAAGTTGGGAGAATAGGATGGGGTACATATGTAAATATTAAAAAAAAGATTCATAAAACAGTGTAAAATGGCCAAAATTGGGAATCCAAATTGGTAGTTAATAAAAGAAATGGATAAAAAACAATGTGTTTGTTTTATATTCTAAAAGAAAAACATTATACAATGATGGAACCAAAAAATATTAATGACATAATCAATGAAAAAAATAATAAATGAAATAATAAATAGAGAAGGAAAATAAGAACCCACAAATGAAAACACAAGGATGCCTCACTGGGTTGACGTAAATCAGAGACCCTTACATTCATATCGTGATTGTTTCTTCAGAATCATTAACTAAACGTGAACACCTGACTTTAGATGATTCATGAGAAATTGGAGCCAATCATGTAGGTTTATGTGATTCGATCCTTGATTCGCCGACGTGGAGAACCAATAGTGGGTAGATTTTTTGTAATGTTTCTGATATCATGATATGTTATCAACAAGTTAGGATTTTTTAAAAAGATTAGGGAATTTTTGTCAGTGCATCAAAAAAGAACTTATAAAGTGTCCTTTTATCAGTGCTTATGTAATAAGTTGTGATAAAAGGAATATTTATCAATTCTTTTATAGTGTTGATAAAGTAAGGCCTTTATAAGTGTTAAAAATGTGTTGATAAAATCTTTCATTATCAATGATTATTCTTTAGATCTTCGAAACATTGTTTTTATCAGTACTTTTTTTAGTATTGATAAACGATTTGTAAGTATAATTATAAAAAAATTGTAAATATATATATACTTAATATATATATATAAATATAAATACACTAAATATATTCCTTATAACAATATATTTATTATAATTTTATAATTATTTAAATATAAACTTATTTATTTATATTTATCTAAATATGTTTAAAAAATAATATTTAAATCATTATAAATATATATAATTCTAAATATAGTACATATTTACATTTTTAAATAAATTTATTGAAAATATACTAACTATTTAATCATATATATTATTATATAAAGAATTATTTAAATACTTTTTAAATAATATATATTTATTTTTAATTATATGTATATAATTGTATATATATAGTAAATGTACATTTAATAATATATTTTTTTATAAATAAGTTTTTTAAAAAGTCTTCTAAACACTATTATTGAATATTTAATTTTAAGTGCAAGATTTTTAAAAAATTTTGAAATGGAATAAATTATACATAAGTAAAATTCAGCAATATTGAAAAAGTTGATAAGTTTTGTCTGTGTGAATTGTATTTAAAAACGAATTAATTATGTATATGTGAAATCAATATATCATACACTTTATCTGTGTTACATTGAAAAATTAAATAGAATTATATTATATGTTTTTTACTCTATATAATTAGTCATTATTTTAAATTCATGGTATTTTTTAATTACAATCCATTATTCACTAAATATATGACTATTTAATGAAAGAAGCATAAATATTTTATAATACAAAAATAATATTTATATAAATTAATATATTTCTATATATTTAATACATACTATTTATTAACATTATAAATTAATATCTGATTAAAAAAATGTTTAATATTTTTCACAATTTACTAATTATTAATTTTTATTTTTTTATTTTCATTTTCTATATATATAGATATATATTTAACACATAATATTTTCTTATTATTTATAATATTTATATATTATAACAAAATTATTTACTTTCATTCATAATTATTTAATTAATAAAATTTTCTGTATTTTTTTAATAACCACTTTTTCAAATTGGTTAAATATATTTATTTAGACCTTTATTAGTGATAAAAAAGGTTTTATAACGGACTCCAATATGAGTAATATACATATAGAGATTTAGAGGGTATCCTTTATTATACCTATGACTAAGGCACAGATAAGTGGTTAAATATAGAAGCACATTCTTTAGGGATGACAAATATTCCCTTAATTGGGGATTTTTTTCTAGTGTTGATAAATTCTTAGCCTTTTAGGCGACATTTTTATAGCAGCATGTGCAAGTCGTGTGCCTTGTCCCAGACACCACCCATGAGTTTCACAGTTTGGCCCAAATTTTGCGCATTCCATGAAATTAAATCCATGAAAAAATAAAAATAACTAGAAAACACCCCCTTCTTTATTCATCCTCATGGTTTCCCACTAATTTTTGCACACAAATAGTGCACGGGGAGAAACCATTAAAAACCTCCAAATCATAGAAACTCACACATGAAATCAACACAAACTTCAACTAGAATATCTAACATCAATAAAATAATAAGATTAAATAATAATCAGAATCATATTGTGAGAAGGTAGTTAGAACACCATATAAGTAAATCATGGTGCATGCCATGAAATAAGTCAGGATAAATAGAGATTTTGACATAGAAAAAAATTACAACGATCATAACCTTTAAGTGATAATAAATCAATGATGTGATTATGGGACTAGATTTCAATCCAGAAAAAATGTGGAAATATATAATAATATAATTTAGAGACCCATTCATACATAATGATATCATGACAATGATGAGGAACTATAATTATAAACCAAATAATGAAAATTGAGTTAAGAAACACCTAAACACCTGGTAACATTAAAATCATATGCACATGGATGAAGTAAAATAAATTATAAATTAAAATACCATAAATGAAAATGTATCCATTTTAAATTATATAAATGGGAAGTATATAAACAATATATAAAAATTAGGATCATAAGATTAAAATATTCAACAACGAATGGAAATTTAGATGAAATCTATTACATCTTGTATATATCATCACACGCGTTCTTTAACTCCAAAAAATGCTGTTTATTATCAACTTTATTAAAAAACTTATAGTTCAATATTACTTCTATTTTATTAAAAATAGTCTTATATACCATTACGTAATCAATAAATATCGTGTCTTTCTTTTCATGGTATTTAGATTATAAGTCTACAATGACTCTGGTAAGTTCACTGTGGTCAAAAATTTAGTTCTCGTTCATCTATTGAATAATTATCATGACATAATTATATTTTTTATACATAAAATATAATCTCAAAACCTTTCAAAAAATATGTTTAGAAAAACATAACTACATTAAAATCATAGAGATGGTAGGTTATATGTATGTGTGAGTAATGTATCCATTTTACAATGATCATTTTGGAAAGAAGTTTCTATAATTAATCATTCTATAATAATAAATATTTTACAAATAGCATAATTTATCTTTATATAAACTTATATATACCATCCCTTGATGTAATTATTAAAAATTAATCACATCGCTTCGTGGAGGTGGTAGTCCCCACCTACACACAAACATCATTATCATTTTCAATGAATAGAAAATTTAGAATTTAGGTTATATATTGTCTTTTTAGAATTATAATCATGTCATGAATGTAGTATATATACATTAAATCTATCATTAAAACATTACCTGAGGGGATGTGATAGAAAAAAATTAAATTGGTTGATGAGGAGGTAGTCCATTGTACGCACAAATGATGGATTCATTTCCCATTTGATGGAGGTCATAGATTAATGTATCTTATTCCATTTACATGATAATATTACAGTATATGGGATATAATGGTGTTTTCATTTAAAATTTTTTATTTATATTTTAATGAGTTAGAATAAGAAAAAATTTGAGAAAACATGGTTAAAAACTATAAGTCTTCTTTAGATAACCTTTTAATGTTAATAGTAAATGCATTCCTAGATGAGATTTCTTATTTAAAAATATACTCTAGGATTTGAGTAGGGATGTAATTAAGGGATAAAGTTAGGTATTTTATTGTAGAAAATACTATTTATTTCTAAATTGTATAAGAGTTTAGTTTACCTTTTATAAGTAAGGGGAGAAGCACTGTTGGAAATACATAAAATATTAAATTAATATAAATTATTTTTCATATAAAAAATTTAAAAACTAATATAATTTTATTATAAGATTAATAATGTTGGAAATAATACCTTGTAATAAAATTTGGAAAATTTTATTTTAGGTGTTTATCATCTTTCCTTTGTTTTAACCTGCATTTACATTTTTGACAATTACCATGAAATGATGTTTTCATCATTTATGGGTCAATCTGTTTTCTATAAAAGGAAAATTGGCCAATAAATTGACCATATTTGATATTTTTCAAAAAATAAAAATCAATTTTCTTAAAATGGGGTTTTTAGAACTTTAAATCATTTAATAAAATATTATTTATTATATAGTAACATTAAATTCGTTTTTTGAACTATTTATTTAATCTAACTTTGAAAACAACATGAAAAAATAAAATTAGAATCCAATCCAATAAAACCACTCTAATTTTTTATTTTTAATAAAAAAATTCATGAGAAAAAATAATTCATTCCAATTATAATACTTTTCAAATTTTTAGAAATCATTTATTGAAATTGTCAATTGATTGAAAAAATTTTGTGCCGATTTTCTATACGATTTTAGGTTATAATTTAATCCCAAAATATTAAAAGTAATTTAACAGGATAAAAAATAATTTTTAATTTAAATAATAACATACAATAAATAATTATATTTATTTAAACCATTCAAAAAATATTATTTATATTAAAATAATGGAAGTAAATTTTTTGACATTATATTTTAATTAAATATTATATCTGACAAAATAAATGATAAACAGAAACTATTGGAAAAATTTTAAAAACATGGTAGGAAATTTCCAAAATAAACTCATCCAATACAATCAAGGAGATTTTAATGGTTATTTTATAGTAATTTTCATGTTATTTTTTACCTTAATTACATGATTTAATCTTTCTGTGTTGATAAATATTTAGTATGGTAACGATTCATAATGACAAATCTATAAGGGAAAATATATTAAAATGTTATAAATTATGATTCAAAATATGTAATCAATTCTTAATAATTCAATTTCTAAATTTTGTGTAAGATAATTTAAGATTAAATTGAAAAATTAAATAATTAAGATGGTTTTAGAAGAATTTCCTATTATGTATAATAATAATTTTTTACAAAAGTCAACAATAAAATTTATAACAAATTACATAATTGTATTATTTTTAATATAATAGAACTAAAATTACATTGAAATAATTTCTAATTAAATTAATCTTTGTTAATAATTGAAAAGAAATAAAGTTTTAAAATAAAAACTAGTATTTTTTCACAATTCACTCAAAATCATAATTTTCAGAAAATACCAAAAGATTTATATCCAAAATAATTTTCAAATATAAGTTCAAAAATTGATATCATTTTTTAAAAATAAAATTTTATAAATTTATATAAATTAAATAAAATATTTTCTTTCAGAAAACAAAAAATACCATTATTTGTACAAATTTTATTTTATAACAATGAAATGATATTACATAAATATAGTGATTATTTACAACAAATTTATTAATTAATTTACCATTATTATGACATAAATATAAATTTTATAAATTATTCTATTTCATTCATTCCCTCCAATTTAATGAATAATTTATAATGAGCATGATTAAAAAAATATTTCATAGTTTTTTTAGGCTCAGCATTTCTTGTCATATAGGCTATCATACATAGTCATACTTTTAAACTATCTTGTTTTTAATGTTATCTTCTATATATGTTTCAATATTTCCATTTATTCTTATTTTGTGAAATAATTGTCTATTTCTTCCATGATTTGGATTGATTGTGGAACCCAACCTTGTTAGTGTTTTTTCTTCTTGAGTACATGTTTTTTTAAATATTTTCTATATATACTGCCATGAATATTTGGGTAATCATGTTGTATTCAACATGAATCCACCAAAAAGTACACCCAATCGTATAAAATTAATCAAAATAAAAAGCTAATCTAAAAATAAAAAAAATCAAAATAATATGATAATTGGCTTAGCTTAAGCTATTAAATTAATGATTCATTATAATCCCAATTCAATGACAACAGATCAAAAGCCATTGATATCCCACATTGCTTTGTTTCTTCGTAAAATTTTTCGTTTTTTCAAATTTATAAGGTTAACATAGAAAAATTCATTAAATACTAAATCATAGTACATAATTTGTGAGAAATAAGGTTGAACTCACATAGTCAAGGAAACATTATAAGGGATACTAAAATTTAAAAATTCAAGATGAATTAAATAAGATAAAATAAAATAACTACAATTTTTAGAGAATTTATAAATGATGAAGATGATGATAATTACTAAAAATTTCACACCCATGTTTATGAAGTAATAAATTAGAGAAAATAAATAATTCATATACATGTTTTTCTCCAAATCCTATATAAAAAACTCTCATGTCGAGGGTAATCACCCTCTAATCCCTAATATCCACTTTTATCAAAGATAATATCTAAAGTATACTTAGAAATTATTTAACATAAACCCATATTAAAGTGGAACAAGACACTCAAAAAAAGGTCATTGATAAAATAAAACACTTGTTTATCCATGATTAAAAGGCCCCCTAAATCTAAAGATAAATTTTATAATCAAGGAAATTAAGGGAAGGTGAATGGTAATGGATTAATAAAACCCTTCCATTGGGGTTTCCTAAGGGTTGGAATCATCAAGAGGTTACATAGAGTATTTTTACTATATTATGTTCTATTTTTGTTTTTATTATAATTATTGGGTTAACATGGTCAGTATATTTTCATTCAAACCATCCTTTGCATGTGTTTTCATTCATAAAATATCCTGGGCACACTGTACATAAATATTACATCTTAGTAGATGAATATTCAATATATTTCACAATAACACATGATCGAGGACCATAATAGTTTATTGTGTTTTAATAGTTGAAGCATAATCATATTATTTCCTGAATGATCTTAAAAAACTACAACAATGATACTATAACAAGATAAAATATTATATGTGGGGTTTCCCTTTTGAATATATATATTTGTGTGTGTGTGTTATGTTCTGTCATATAATATTTTATAATACAAACACAACACATGGTAAAACCAATTAAATTTTAATATATTAATTTAAACATTGTATCTATAGAATAAATATGTACATAATAAATGGAAATAATACAATGCGATAAAAAATAGAAAATAAGATAACAACAATAGGAAAATTTGGTTATGCACGATACCCTATAATAAAAGAACTCTTGAGAAACATTATAGAAATGCAACTAAATATCAGTAATGAAATGTATATTTTGAAGATGAATATATATATATATATAACATGGAGTAAAATTTGAAGTGAATGAATAATGAATTAAATATGACTATTTATAGTTATTTGAGAAACCATTTGACTGTAAAAAAATCAAATAGTTAAATATTAATATATCTACTAGAATATTAATATGATTGTAAGAATGTTAATATGACTGTTATGTTTAGTTACCATCTCATTGGAATATTAACCTCACCTATGGATGTGAAAAATGATATTTTGGTATCTAAAAAATTGAAAATATAATACATTTATAAAATATTATAAGTAATTAAATATTTTTTTAAAATAAAACTATGTGTTTTAATTTTTCAAATCCATATATGTTTTATTTGAATCAAATATAATATTCTAAAATTAATTTTATTTTCATAAAATGAATTTATAAATTATTGTTATGATTTATTATAATGATAATATAGTCTTATGAGAACTTGATTATTTTTTGAAAGGGTTATAAAACTGATTATAATATTAAAATTTTCATTTTTCAAATAAACAATGATTTTAATTAAATAAAAAAAATTAATATTTTGAAAATTATTTTCATAAAATGGATTTTATTTTATGAATCTATTAATTATCAAAAAATTATTTCGTTAACATTCCCATATTTTTCTATATTAGTTTAATTAATAGTCAATAGTGAGATACATTAAAATATGGTATTTAAAAATATGATATTAATACCAGATTTTTATGTTATGGATGATATAAAACCCATTAGTTAACACACAGAATATCCAATTACTATATATAGCCATAATAGTAATAAATATTTCTATTATTGATCCTAAATAAAAAATTAATGATTATAATATTAACAAACTCCCCTATCCTATCTTTATAAATACCACCCCTCACATCCCCTTATATTTTCCCCTTATAAAAATTTTATTATACCAAATTTCTACCCATTAATATTATGAATACCCTAACATACTTCCTTGTACTTCTGGTTTCACCAAAGGACGAATTTTACATGTCTTATAAATCTTTTCAAGGAGATGAATTTCAAGAGTTAATATTTACAAACTTAAACATTTATATTCCATTTATCTCTTACCTAATGATCACCTACATTATACAATAAGGAATTATAAATAAAGTATTATATATATAGTATTCCTATTTTACTAATATAATATCTTCCATCCATTATATTAATATCCCATTTAATTCTTAAAATGAAACAATTATCTATATTTTATCTTTTTACTACCTTCGTGGATGACGGGTTCTTCTATTCCATTACCCCATTAAAATATGGTAATAAAAATAATATTATTGTTATATAATATGAGAATATGCATATTACAACTTAATTCATATTTTGGAATGAATATAAAGACATAATAACAAATAAATGAATCTAGTTTATGATGGTCAATAAACCCACCTAAAAGAACTAAACACACAACATTAACATTTTTACTAAGTTAGTTATCCCTATATCAAATCACTAAAATATATTTGAGATCATTTAATTATTTTAAAATAAATAAAAAAAATCCTTTCCACTTCTGTAGATTTCCCCCTTTTACAATAAAATCAATAATTATCCATAATTGATCGTACATTGAATCCCAGAAACATACACTCTCACAAAAGTCAATTTAAAACATTTATATCATTTAAATGCTTATAAATGAACTTTATAAAATTATAAAAAAATAAAAAATATTTCTGGAAAATGATAAAAATAGGTAATTAATTAATTTAACTAGATTATTCATAAATGTAAAATAATTTGTGGAATGATTATGGAATATAGGGTAATGGATCTCTCCGAACAATAATTTTTGATTGGGTTATGATCATTCTCCCTATAACTCACTTTACCTACCTAATTTATGTTATGTAGTTATTATAAACTTTATTAATAGTTCTCTTTCATATATACCTACCTTATTATTCATTTCATTTATGGGTTAAAACATGCCATAAATCCATTTCTCAAAATACATTATAATCAATCCAGATTAATGGGAACATTTCTATCCATCAATCCTTTTATATAATCCTCATCTAATTTTGCTAATAACATTCATGGTTTCATTAAATCAATTAATATTTTCAGTATAACATATATTTTACCTCTGTTATTGAACGAGAAATAAATAAATATTTTTTCTATAAAATACTTTAAATTTTTTATTATAATGCCATTTTCAAAGGTCATTTGAATACTCAATTATATATCCTTTAACATGAAATGATTCCCAATAAAAACCATACTCTGAGACATGTTATTATGGAATAAAATGTGAGAATAAAAAATATTTAATTCATTCTCCACTTTGTAATCTTTATGAAATATTTTTATTTAGATACTTGGAAAAATTATGCAACCTAGTTATTTCCATCTGTAATTATTATTAGAATGTCATTTGATTGATTTCTTTTTGTGTAACCAATAAGTATATATCTTTTATGATGGTTGTCCCTGGATATCACTCTGATGAGTTAGGTAGTGTTATATCCTTATGAGAATATATGTATGGGATTAGGGATTAGAACTAATCTTCAACAGGACATTGTCCACTATGTAATGTTATCAAGGTGGTTAGTCATGAATTATTCTTTTATCATGTTTTATATTTATTCCACATAACTCTACTTCAATTATATATTATGACTCCTTGGCCATTATGTTACTCTCCCCTGTGATTATTTAGGCATTCCATTTTTTATATCATGTTTTCCATTTGTCTTACATGGTTGGATTTATTTTCATGTGTATTCCCTTATAAGGATTTACATCTCATTCCAATCTACAATGTATTACCCATGTTATACAATGTGGTTTTAAGGGCACAATGTTATTTAGGAAGTGATTAAGAGATTAAATTTTTTTAGTTTGAATTGATGTATTATTAACCTAGTCTTCCTAAGAAACTAGGTCTCACGATCTTTGGGTTGTGTTTGTTGGATGTTTATATTAAAAAATAATGTAATAAAATGCGTAAAAAGATTAGGTCCCTATATTTGGTATTCAAATGTGGTATAGTTGTTTTTGCAGATTCGGAAATGAATAATTTAGTGAGAACCAAATTGATAAGACAATGTATATAAAATTATATTGAAATTACAGTGAATTAGTGAGAGAGTGGTTTCCAAGTAATTACTTCTTTCTCTGAATACTATAAGTGGATTATGATATAGTGTCATTTTAACTATGGGTAATAACCCTAAAATGGGGGATTGGGTATTAACTCGATCATTAAATAGTGTAAGACAAAGATGTCTTATTTCACACCTAGTGTGACACTCTTGGTGTTTATTATTTTTCAAATTCAAAAATTCTTTATAAACCATTATAAAGTAATTTAATTTTAATGACATGAAATTTTATAAATGAAATTATTTTTATGAATTAATAAATGTCTAATAAAAAAACAGTTATAGAAAACACATGTAATACATAATATTTTTTGGATCTTTAATGAATATTGGATTTAAAAGGATATTAAGGATCAAAACCATTGATAATATAGGCGATTTAAAATGACCATTATGATTAGTATAATAACTGTTTTAATAATGTAAAATTAATATAGATTGAAGGATTGATGGACTTGAATAGTAAGTTCATACCCTATAATTCCCATTTATTAGAGCTTCTAAGAGAGATAACATCACTTGGAGTTTCCCTTGACCAATTATATTATGAGATTCAAGAAATAAATCATGAGAAAAGTTGTTTATTAGAAAAGTTCAATCTCATTAAGAACACAAACCCACCGATGTTCATCAAAACACCCCAAGAAATTCTCACCATCATACACCTTACCCTATAGATATGCACTGTTTTAATGAGGGGTATGTATCTAGATGATAATAGTATGTATTTATATATTTATTAATGTATTTATAAAACTTTTACTATATTATAATGATTCAATAATATGTTTGATATAAATAATATTTTTATATGATAAAAAAATTGTAATTTTGTGAAATTTATAGTTTCAATCCAAATACTGTTTTCGATGAATAAAATAATTCAGTGAAATTATTTAAATTATAATAAAATATTATTATTAATTAATATTTATTAAATATAATTCATAATAAATTTATGAAGTCAAATTTAATTTCTATAAGGGTAAGAAAACTGTTATTGTCAAAAAAAAGTGTTTTTAAATAATGGATTTTTTATTTAATGTAATAAATTCATATACATGGATAATTATTTTGATAAAACATATATTATTTTTAAAATCATAATGTATAAATTATATGATTGTAAATGTTTATAATTTTTCCAATACAAATTAAAATTTTTTGGTAAAAACTAATTTTACAAAAATATATGGTACGTATTAATACATAATAAATGCTCATAATTGAAGTAGTAAGCTCTATAAATAGAATACAGAATCCAAATCATGGATTCCCTTTTAAATAATATGTTTGTATATAATTTTATTCAAATTTTAAAACCTTAATCAATCCTCCAAAAGTTGTTTTTTGTTTTCTGTTTTTAATATAAATTATTTATAAATATGACTCACTTCCACATCACCAAGGACATTATATTATGGATTTAGGTTCATATACTTATAAATAAATGAATCCTACCCCACTTTGTCAGAAATCATTTTTAAAAACCAAGTGATGGTTTCTGGTTTGGATTAATTTATCAAATAAAGTCCAACAATTAGGTTTAGAAATTAATAATTAATTTTCAACTTTTCTCTATAGAAACTCATCCAAACTCCAATTACTCTTCACAAAAACCCTTTTATTGTTATGTTACTATACCCATCTTTCTCTAGAGACCTCCAAAAGGTCCACCATTCCCTACAGAATACCCTATACTTTAAGAATTAACATATCAGGGTAAGGGATCCTCTCATTTTCCTTTTTAATCTATCACCTTCTTTGTTTTATTATTTTTAATTTCCAATTGTTCATTTTTGGATATTTTGTTACGCATCCCTTCTATATTCATTATGATTTTGAAAGTTATTGGAGACTCTATTCACTCTAATTAATCAATTCTATGAATCTTTTTTTACTAGTGTTGTGTTGTCAAAATTATTCTGTGATTTTTCATGCCAAATAATTGTGTAGTGAATAACCATCACAATTTCCACTCAGAGATATTAACCTATATTTTCATATCTCAAATTGATTTGGGAATTCCATCTATGAATATAAACTAATTAATCATGATATTAAATGTGATCACTGAAATATTTATTTTGTAGGTTCTATGTGGTGTACTTATGTAAGTACGTGATATGAATGTGATTGGTGGGCCTGGAATTATATATCCCTCTAATGGAATAGGTAATGGATTCTATCATTGTATATTACAAATAGGATTTTGGAGTAAACCTAATCCATTACGGTAAATTTTCCAACATGTGTTCTTTTCTTAGATGTTAGCCTTGACTTATGATTACGTCATGTTTTTAATTTTTCCACATTACATGGATTACATTATGTTATCATGTAATATTTTTTATAATTTTTAACGATTATGATTATAAAACAAATTATATTACATTTAAATTCCAAATGTATGACATGTATTACTTTAAAATTTTATATTAATTGTTTATTACCATACTGAGCTTTGTATTTCACCACATACATATCTTTATCCACATGATACCCAATGTAGTTTTATAATATCAATGGAATATAAGCTCAATTTATATATTTAATAATTAATGTTGATGTATTTCATTACAAATTTTTATTGTTATGTACCTAATAATCCAAATACACTAGGTATTGTGATCTTCTTGGTTTTTATTTGGTGTATCTTTATATATTAAATTTTCAAATATGGTGTTATAAAGATATGGGAAGTCATTCTCGGTATCTATGTAAATTAAAACTATAGTAAAATCCTTAGGGGTAAGAATAAAATTTTGAAAACATCCCTAAATTTTGGTAAAGTATATTTTATGTGGTTTCTAATAAAATAATTCTTATTATAGATAATACAACTGGATGTGGCTCTATATTAATTAAACCTCGTGATAATAATTCTAAAAATGGAACACTTATCTGAAATCGATCATCACCTGGTGCATTAAAATTAGAAATTCTTCAAACAAAGTCTAACACTATTTGGGATATTATTATATAAATTTACATTATCATTACAAACCATTATTAAGGGAAACAATATACATAATAATTTTTTTAAGAAAATATATCATGGATATGTAAGTTTGGGACCTAGATATTCATATGTTCATGAATATATGTACAGAGAGACATGAGTAACATACTAGGATATTACATTATTTTATATGAATATTAAGCACATTACATATGTACATGCCTGAGGATCATAATAGTTTGTTGTACATGGAAGCATGGAAGACATTCTTATAATTTGGTGAAATATCTTCAACATCTCCCATAAAGATTTTACAATTCAGTAATCTACCTAAAACCAATATTCATAACCTAGGTAAAGGAAACATAATTAAGGTTGATCTCATATACTCAAAAGGGGTAAATAAAGGATATTGGAAACTATAACAAGGGCATAAGTGTAAGGGATCCAGAGAATAACATTTGAAGATAATATCCTATATATCAAATAATATATACATGATTCATATAATAAACATTTTATGTTCATAAAACATGAATTATAAGGGGGGAAATCATCATAAATCAATCCTGAACCATAAAATCATGTCATATAAGTGTGTCACTATCATAGTTATAAAAACCATTTATTGTTTCAAGGTTAACTTCTAAGACCATCAATATAGTTTATTAGAACACATATATTTTCCATAGTGTATTAGGATAAAAAAGTTTATATTCATGGATTTGGACACACCTATTTACGATTATGGATCTGGATACACCTATATCCCATTTTGGATCAGGACAAAAATATTTCCCAATATGGACCATGACACTCTTATTCCCCCTTATAGATAAATCAGGATGACTTATTTCCCATTATTATCTCATGATATATAAATATTTACCCATTAAATTATAGGGAGAAATAGTTCTTAACCATCACATAATTAAATCATACAGACATCTTCCACAGGAAAATAAAACACTCGGCATATCATGACCCATAAAAAGAGATGGGTTTTAAAATTATCAAATCATAAACCATGAAATGAAATTGGTATTATAATCATTCATCATAACATAACATATGGAAAATATATATGTTTCATATTATTTTTAACCAATAATAACCTCTAAAAAGAAGTGGGTTTCATAATCATTTATCTTTGAATAACATGTGAAAGAGAAACATTTTTCATAAACAAATTTTCTATTTAAATATTAACAATTTAGATAATGAAATGTAAATTTTTATTCAGATCATATTACATGTAATTAATAAACAATATCGATGGAATTCATCTTAAATAGTTAAGGGATATGAAATATCACATTCAATATTACATAAAGAAAATAATATTTTATTCAAAATCAGATTTAAAACATGAAACATTTTTAAAATAATATTCATATAAAAACACATTGAGAATTTTATAAATATTGATATTTAAAATAATTTTATAAATTTCTTGAGAAAATACACATTCAACAATAAAAATTTATTTTTAAATAATAATACAATTTTAAAATGTTCCTCCTTGAAAAAAACCTTGAAAACTTATAAATACAACTTTAAAAATTATGTAAAACACTATTTAGAAATAAATCATTTGTGAAAAAAAATATCATTGAAAATAACATTGAAACAAAATATTTCAAGGTTGTTATAAAAGAATTATTTAAAAATAACCTTATAAATATTCAAAGGATTCATCAATGAAATGATGGTCATGATTTCAGGTAAATTTGTACATGATGATCATTCCATTTTCATAGTAAAATGTTTAAAAAAGGTGCCTTGATCATAGAAATACAATAATATTCCTATTAATTTATTTTCATTGAGATATTAAATCATGACTAAAAATTTTATTTAAAAAGCGTAGTAAAAAACTAATTTTTTTAGAAAATAATGTTTTGGGGGAAAAATATATTTCCGACCTAAAAGAGAAATAAATTTGATCTTTTTTAAAGAATTTTCCTTTATTATATTAACTAAAAAATTTTAAGAAAATTTTATTATTACATGAATATATCATGAATAAGAAATTTTAAAGAAAATTCATGAGAATACTTGTGAAATTTATCATACTATGTCATTAATTAAAATATAATAATAGAAAATCCCAATAAATGATAAGTCTATAGTAAGAAATTCTTACTACATTGGTAAAATTGAATCATAATAACCATGAAATAATATAAATAAAAAAAGAATATAACATAATTAAAATAATTAGAGTAATGATATAACATTTGTAAGGGTAATTATATACACATTTTAAATGAATAAATGTGCAAGACATAACATGTGACTCAATGAATGCGAAATGAGACAAAAATACTTAACCAATTTGGTAATGTTTTAACCGTAAACCCCATGAATGAAATATAATAAAATAGATATGTAAATAAAAATAAATTTAATAATAAAAATAATATAATAAATTAATGGAAATTATATACACCACAAAAAAACATGTGGTGAATATGGAATTGTCCATGAAAAAATAAAAGTGGGACTAGAAATCCACTTACTGCTTGAGTGACTTTCGAATCATGAGATTTGTGAAATTATAACATCAAATTAATATTTTAATATCATTAATTAAATTGAATTCAAGATACAAAATTTCATAGGATAGTTTATACACCACACAACATGAATAAGTGGTGAATATATTATATATCTATTTTTGATGATTTTTTCAGTGCATGCGCATCCTTCTATGGAGGACGCACAGCTATTTCCCCGCATTCTTACTTTCTATAGGTGTGTGGAATCCATAAATTTTTCAGAGATGTTTTCTCCATGATCTAAATGAGATTATGGGATATTGTTTCTTCCTTACTTGGTTTCCTCCTCAGAATACGTCACCTAGTCTGGGTCTCCCATATAGATTTATTACATTGTTCATGAAACTCTTCCAAGAGCCATATCATCATGGACACAAGTTAATTACACAACTTCTGTCGGAACATTCTAAGGGGTTCGGTCATGGAAGCAACATTTGGTCAGCAGAGTAGTCACATTGGGCATCAATAGTGTGTCTGGAGGCTGGGACATTGGGGCGACCAGTTTTTTCTCTTTATTATAGAGCTTATCGAGGGCAGGGATGCTCGAGGAATCCCATATCAAATGCGCGGAATCATATGCCATGGGTATGTATCTGATATTTTTCTCAGCTTCCCATGTTTAACACAGGGTATTTCGCAATCTTAATGTCCAACAGAGACAGATCAGACTGATCATAACACTGATTAGAGTGGATCAGATGAGTGCATTCCCTAGAAGAAACACTGATGTTGGGGCCAATGTGTGGTTGACCTCCAATTTACTATTGAGTGGAATGGGGTAAGAGGTGGAATGATCCCACTGGGGTGTGGTGGCCCAGTTAAGTATCAAGATGGATGATCGAGTGGTTGAATGAAGTGGATGGTGAATGGGATGGAACCACAATGAGGATGATGATGGTTTTGGGATTGATACTTGAAGAGGATTCATACTTATCCCTGTGGAAGGGAATCAAAATATACGTAGTTCAACTGACGATGGATTACCACTGATTGGGGTTTTCAACGGCTTACCGTTGGATGGGTTCGCAATGGATTACTGCTAGATAAGAATGCCGATGACTTACCACAGAATAGGATCACAACAAAATACCTCTAATTGAGGTCCTAATGGCTTGCTGTTGGATGGGGTCGCAATGGCTTATAGTTGGATGGGGAAGAACTGTCCTGAAGATGGTCAGGACGACCTTTGGATGGTGGTCTTGAACCTGAGGGGGACTTCCTATATGTCCTGCCCTTGAAAGGATCAAAAGACCATGTAGTTAAGGGTGTGGGAACCAACGTGAAAGATGTATAGGAGCAACGATTTTTGGGCTTGAGCCTTAGAGAGGCTTCATATGTACCCCGTGGAAGGAAATCAAAGACCACGTAGTTCAGGTTGGTTGGGGCAAGAGCCCATGAACTGACGTGAATAAGGACTTGGGGTATAGGTGTATGGTCTGCTTAATCCTTGTGGAGGTTTCCTAAATACCATGCCTTGGAAAAGATCAAAGTCTGCATAGTTCGGATGGGGATTGGTGTGTATGGATTACTGGTGACTGGGGAAACAACGACTTTCTGGTGATTGGGGTCCACTGTTTAACGTGATGCAGGATGTGGGAGAACATATATGATGGGGGTCGGAATGACCAAATGTTGGTCTTGATCCTCAGGAAGGATTCCTAGATACCTTGCCTTAGCAAGGATCAAAGACCTCGTAGTTTGGGTTATAGGGGGAATTTGTGGGTTATGCTATGAGGTGACCCAAGGTGTTGGTGAACCGACATGAATGGGGTCTGTGTGACCAATGGGTGGTGGGATTGAACATCATGGAGGCTTCCTATGTACCCTGCCTTTTCAAGGATCAAAGACCAAGTATTTCAGGTTGTGGGGGCTTGGTGCACCGACGTGAAGATGGTCAGTACCAATAGATAGTGGTGGGATTGGAGCTTATGGAGGCTTCTAACATACCGTGCCATGGTAATGATCAAATACCATGTATTTTAGGATGTTGCTTCTTGGTGCACCGATATGAATTGGTCAGGACCAATAGATGGTGGTGGGATTGAACCCTAGGGAGGCTTCATATGTACCCTGCCTTGGTAATGATAAAAGACCATGTTGTTCATATGGTGTGGGGCTTATACTCTGGGTTACCCAGCGAATATAACATGGTTGGTGTTTGCTCTAAGCCTACGTGAGTCATGCTCAGTGTGACAGACAAGAGGTAGTAGAGGCATGACGATCACGTTGAAAAAGGTGCGTCCGTGAGAGGGGAAGTGGGGCTTACACTTAGTTAGCATACCAAAGAGGAAACATGGGCTTATTCATGCTTTTCAGCCTAGAGATGTTGGGACTTACTCATGGATGGAGGCCCGGTGGTGACAAAGACCAACAGCAGAGGGATTTTGCACTGAAGAAATGTGGGGCAGGGATTCTGCCTCCTACAAAAAAAAGTTAGGGGCCCACACCAGAGTGTTTTCCCTTTCCCAATGGAAAGACGCCGCACTGATAAAGAGGATATCATTCCATGCGAATAATGGTCTCACTCCCGTGGAGACCAGTGGGTGTATAGAATGTTCAAGGTGAGGGCACCCCGCGTGCGAGCCATGAGACGAGGTCACAGTTTAATGTCATTTGCTGAGAACGACGTTGCCTGGTAGTTTAACATCCTATAGCTTGGACGATGAGGGTTCTCCCCTCACCTCTATGACTTTCATAACTATTACACTCAGCAGCTTAGTGAAGAGAAGGGCCATGCAACACCATGTGTAGGGGGTGTCATAGAGGGAACATTTGGGTGGTCCACGTTAGTGTGGCTATGTGAAAAGTCAATAGCTGTTAGCATGCCAATGCGTAGAAGCACGAGGTAAAGCAATACAACGGGAAGTATGTGCCACACAGTGAATGAACGCATAACGCAGGTGTGTCACGCCTATGAGTGGGTTGAACACGGTTCCTCAAGGTGAGGACAGCCCATGTAACTCATGTTAGAGAATGGGACGAGGTAAAATAAGAAGTCTGCATGCCAAAGGAAGGGCTGGTGCGCAATCTGGATGGCAAGCACATAGGTGGGACCTGTGGCATGCAAGATGGAGGAGTTATGAGTAAAACAGGGGGTTTTCTTGCAAGTTGGATCGGAGGTGCGTAAGAAGCAGGCTTGCACACACGTCAGATGGGTGGCATGCAGGGACGCATGTGCCACAGGGGGGGCGCACGCAAGCCGATACCCATGCACGTAAATACCATTGAAAATATAAGAGGATCCAAGGGCCCATCTAAATAACCCCCAACCTATCGCGCCACAATCATTACCTGAAGGCCATGGTTTTTCGCGCAGTTACGGATGATGGAGTTTGCGCGCAACCGAGATTCACTTCATCTTCGGTAACCATCCCCAAAGAGAGGGTATATAGTTGGTTTTATATCCAGCGTCTCTGAATGGCTACACAAGGGACTAGCACACAAGGGACCAACATCGAAAACATGGTCATCATCGCCGTGGGCATGGAAATGGGGCCAGACGGGCAAACGGGCATTCGACGTCATCTTCAGCGCGAAACTGGTCCTAGGAGCGAAAACCTCCTTATGACGACGCTGTGGGTGTGAAAGCGGGGGATGGAGCGGCAGCCACACAAATAGACACTCCAAGGAACCTTTGGCCTGGAACCAAGCACGGCCCCACAAACAGGGTCGTTGGGGCCTTCGGTGTGGAACGGGTCGCATGCGCCCAAACCCCTTGCCGATGACGCCTTCGGCACAGACGTGGGGCCGGAGCCTCCAGTCCTGGAGGGTCTCATTTTGGGCACCACGGTGACAACTGGCATGCTCGGGATTGTGCGCCGTGAGCTGCTTGGACATGCGTTTTCAATTTTTTCATGCACCCACGCCCCCCCCCCCCCCCCCCCCCCGTCGGGCCCCAGGATATCTTTTTCATCTCCCCAGCTTCATTTTGAGCTCTTCGATCCACCCGAAGTGCCACTCCTCGGGATTTTGGAATCAAAAAATGCCCTCTCCCCCTCAGAATCGTAGCTGAAATGGAGTCTGAAAGTTGGATTCTGAAGGTACACCAATGAACAGAAAGGAAATCCTTGGCGGTGTGCAAAAACACAGCTTCCACGGGCAAACAGGCTGTGCGGGTGTGGAAGTAGTAGCAGTTCTTTTTAAATTGGTCAGGGCCCCCGAATTGTTGCCTTATCGTAGCTATCTCTTGGTAACGTGTGGATGAGTATTAAGGAATAGTACCAAGAGTTTTGAAATTCTACATGGACATGATGAAGTGAACAAGGGTGTGAATCATGTAACTGACACTTTGGGCATAATGGGGTTGGTGTGATGATAGAGGATAACTATTGACCATGTTCGAAGTACAGTGTCTATATCATGTGAACTGAGGTGGAAACAAAAAATTACCGTCAACCACTGACTGAATATGCAATGCAGTACTTGTATCAATTTGTTGCTCGAAACCCTTGAAGTGGTTGGCATGTAATGGTAGGAGGAACCTTGGGCCTAGAATCCATGCCATTCAGGGGTCCCTTTGGGTGTGAATAGTGATGGAAGCCCTAGTGAAGGGGAAAATGAAGCCTGAGAAATGGTTGAACGCATGTCCGGGCAGAATCCGACACAATAGGTGCTAAACCAGGTTACTCTTGGGCACACTGGTGAATCGTCGAAGAGGGTCAGGTGGCCAACTAGAGGGTTTCCGATTTGAGAAGGATGATTATAGATCAATGGGATGGAGAACTCTCAAGAGAAATAGGTACATGGCGTGGTCACTAAAACACTCGACGTGGGTGAGAACATAATCCCATACCACACTATATATTCCTCTATATGGGGGAATGTGGGACAAGGGACCAAGATGGGGCTGGACCCGAAGATGAGATGTTATGGTGGTCCTACATATGCCATGGGGATGGAAATCAAGCCACACGTAGTTTTAGACATGAGGAACATTGGGGTATGATACCCCAATGAGGGGGGGTCTACGAAATGAGGAGAAACCCGATGTGAATTAGGTCAGAATCTCATACCACATCATACAACCCAAAATAGGAACTTGGCCCGGGGGCCTGAAAAGGCCAAGGTGCTTGAGGCTAGGCCACAGATGAGAAGTCCTGGTCAATTCACATTTTACCATCTTGCAGTGAGGACGAGGAAAGGGGTAAGATAACCCAAACAAGGGAGGTGTATGGCACCATGAGTAAGCCAACATGAATGAATACATAATCCCACACCACACCGTACAATCCTGTAAGAGTTAAGACTTGGGCCTAGTGCCCAAAACTTGGCACGCGAAGCACGGCAGGGCTTGTGCTCACGGTATGGATGATAAATAAATGGAGGGATGTTTTAAGGGGATATGTGTGTCATGGATAAATATCCCTTTGTGAATGAGTAAATAAGTCTGCTCCACACCACCCAACCCAAAACGGGAACTTGGGCCATGGGCTGGAAAATGAAAAGGGGCCTGAGGAGGCCATTTTTCCAGAGGCTGGGCGTCCCGGTTGATGGTAGTACTACAACCTCTTGTGTGGTTACCACCTCATCACAACTCCTAATCCCAAATGATCAGTTTTTGGTGAGGGAAACAAAGAGCTGGTCTCATCTCTCCCTGCCATATAAGGTTCTAATAGCTGGCATCACCTGAATGGATTTCATCTCCTAGAGATACAATGGGGTATATTGGACAACTACACTCAATGTTTGGTACATCGTGGGGTGGATCTAATGACTAGGGATAACTAATTTCCATATTTGAATCACAACATCCCTATACGGGCCCATAATGGAAAAAAATAAGCATAGATTGCTGACAATTTTCACAATGTGGGACTTGTATCAATTTGTTGCTCAACATCCTCAAGGGCGTTGGCCTGAATGGGTAAGAGAGTCTTTGAGCCTATCATACCTACCATTCGGGGGCCCTTCTATATGGGAATGATGATGGAGTCCCAATCTAAGGAGTGGGTGAAGCATAGTTGTACCTATCTGTGAAAGAGGCGAAGACCTATGGAGAGTGGGACGCATGGCGAAATCGATATGAACTCTATGTGAATTGGTGAAAAAGAATGAACCACACCATATGTCTTGACCCGAGGGGAGATTATAACATTTGGGCTAGGAAAACAGACGTAATGTCCAGGAATTCCTATGTATCCCATGAGTATGGGAATCAATCCACACGTAGTTCATGAAGGCCATGCAGTTTAACGTCTTGCGGTGAGGACGTGGGAGGGAAAATGAATGGGGAGTGGGAACATGGTGAAACCGTTATAATCCTAGAATGAGTGGGGCTATGGAAGCCTACACCATATCATGAAAGGATCCTCTGTGAGATCTATACCTAGGGGTATAGTCAAAGAGAAGAGTTTGAGGATGGGCTCAAGATGAAATGCTTGAGACTTCCTACGTATCCAATGCGGATGAGAATCCAGCCATAGATAGTCATAGGGGTGCAGTTTAACGTCATGAAGGACGAAGTGGGAGGACTCGAAGAACATAAGAGGGCACATGGTGCAATCATCCTAACCCTGACATCTGTGGGGCCGAAGAAGCCTACCTGACTCCATGTGATATCCTCTAGTAGAATTATGAATAGGAGGAGATAGTCAATGAGGGAGATGGGCTGGACTGAAGATGAGGCATCTGAGCATTCCATAGTATCCCGTGAGGATGGGAATCAAGACGTATGTAGTTTTTAAGATGTCGTTTAACATCGTGCAGGAAGATTCATAGTTTAAAGTCATGTAGGACTAAACAATTTAAGGTCGTACAGAACCATCTGGCTCAGGCAAAGTATTTCGTCAGAAACATGGCATTGGTTGGATGAGTTATACGCTCACCATCCACGGTCTCCAAAGAGTATGCTCCACTGGGGTAAAACCCGTGGATTATGTATGGTCCTTCCCATTTGGGATCCAATATGGGTGGTTTTTTCCTAGGGATCATTGGTGTCCATAGGGTGAATACCATGTCTCCTAGTAGGAAAGAGAAGAGGCGTACCTTCTTGTTGAATGCTCTAGTTATCTTTTTCTGTTGCCTTTTCAGATTGTGCAGGGCATGAAGCCTATTATTGTCATGTTCTTCTGATTCAGCCAAACAAATTTTTGCTAACTTATCTTGTGCCTGTTGTTCATAGACTGTTGTGCGTAATGAAGGCAGCTGGATCTCGATGGGTAGGATGGCCTCAGCTCTATACACCAAGAAAATATGGGGTCACCTGGGTTCGATTATGAGTCATCGTTTGACAATCCCAGAGTGTGTTGGGGAGATTGTCGGGCCAACTCTTCTTATTTAGACCAACCATTTTCTAAAAAATGATAGAGAGGTTTTGGTTGAACTCTTTGATCTATCCTTTTTCGTGTGGGTGGTAGCAGGAGGTATGGATAGAACGGATGTAGTACTTGGCGTACAATTTCTTTAGCTCGGCTGCTTGGATGTTTCTACTGTTATCGACGAGGATGACATGAGGGACTCCAAACTGGTAGATGATATTAGAGCTCACGAAGTTGATGATAGAATGTTCCTTGACCACCTTAAGCAAAACTGCCTTTTCCCACTTGGAAAAGAAATCTGTGGAGAGCAAGATGAACCTGCACTTGCTAGTGGATATGGTTCCACGACATCGTGTCTCCACACCACAAATGGCTAAGAGTTCATGGTGGAGTGGATATTTCTTATTGTCGATGCATGAAATTAGCATGAATTTGGTATGCTTGACATCTCTGGGAGAACTCGATGCAATCATGGATAATGGACGGATAGATGTACCCTAGTATCTAGGTCAAATGGGAAATCTTCGGCCCAGTCTGGTGATCCCCACAAGAACCTGCGTGAACCACCTGCTTGACCTAATAAATCTCGACTCCTTGGATGAAACGGTGGAGAACACAATCAAACATGAGCTTTTAGTGGATCTGGTCAAGATTGGGAACACTCTGGAGGGTAAACTACAGCGCGTGGCGTAAGATTCTCTCTCGCTCGGCCCGATCAACCAGGAGGTAACAATTTTGAAGATACTCTACAATGGGGGATCCCCAATTAGGATTCACTTCAACCACTACATATGAGGAACTTGGGGGTCCTGACATAGAGGCTACATTGGTAATATGGCTTACCCGTAGGACGTCGTCATAGTCAGTGGTGACGGGAGTAATGAATCTTTAATATGCCACATGCATAATCAAATCGTATTGCTCAGGTTCTGCATGTGATGCAGCTAGGCTGGCCATGGAATCCGCTCGACCATTCTGAGATTGAGAGACATGAGTAACTTCTGGCCAATATGGAAATTCGGCCAATAGCCATAGGGTGCACTCCAGAAATGGTACATGCTCTAGCCTTGTGATGACGTAGTCACCGTTTACTTACTTTATGACTAGTTCAGAACACATTTCACTAGCAAATGGGGTACATTGATCTCGAGGGTTATCTTGAGTCTAGTAATAAGGGCCTAATACTTTGCTTCATTTTTGGTGTAGCCTATCGACAAGAGGAATGAGTACGGAAGGATGGCTTGCTCTGGGATAATAAAGACAATACACATACCTACCATGTTGCGCTTGGGATCATTGAACCTCCTACTGATGGGGATCTGGGAAGCACCATCAAAGAGAATCTGCCAACATGGGATGGCATGATCTATCGAGAGGATTGCCTCGTCATGAAAATCTAGGTCTAGGGACTAGTCCATAGGGATTGGATGGGGAACTATAAAATATGCCAATGATTCTCCCTTGATAGCCTTCTAAGGCACGAACCTGATGTCAAACTACTAGAGGATTACTACCCACCTTGCTAGATGGCTGGTCAATATGGGGCGGGTTAGAATATACTTCAATAGGTCTACCCGAGACTGTAGATGTACCTCCAGATGTTTCAAGTAGTGTCGCAATTTCTGTACTGCAAATACCCGTGAAAGGAAGCTATTTCTAATGGGGGAGTGTCTGGTCTCTATATCGATGAGAATATGCCAGAGGTTGTATAGGATGTTTTCTGTCCCCTCATTGTATTTCTGGGTGAGAAGGGTACCAAGAGATCATTCCAGGGAAGTCACATACATGATCAGTGGTTTTCCAATAACGGGTGGCATCAGGATTGGAGGCCGGAGTAGGTACTGATTCATTTTCTTGAACACGGTCCATCACTCTCTATCCCATTCATTGGTTGAGGCTTTCAACCTGAGCTATGAAAAGGGCTTACAATTTTCGGGCAGATTCCCAATGAATCGGTGTTTGAAGGCTAAGTGGCCATAGAAACCTCAAAGATCTTGAAAATTTCTCAGGGGAGGAATATGGCTGATGGCCTCGATCTTTTCTGGTTCGATCTCAATGCCCTGGTACTAGACTACAGAGCCAAGGAACTTCCAAGAGGTGACCCCGAAGGCACACTTCAATAGCTTCATCTTCAGTTGGTGGGAATAGAGAATTCTAACACTTTCTCAAGGTCCTTGAGATGGTCCTCGAGCTGGCGAGATTTGACCACTAGATCATCCACGTAGCATTCCACCAATCTCACAAGGATTGGCTTGAATATGTGTTGTGTGGCCCACTGATAGCTCGAAACTGCATTCCTTAAGCCAATGGGCATAACCTGGTAACAAAAAGTACCTTGGGGCACCCAAAAAGATGTGGAATCCTCATCCTTCAGAAACATTCGGATCTATTTGTATCCAGAGTAACCATCCATGATAGAGAGAGCTTGGAACCCAAATGTTGCATTGGTGAACAATTACATCACAGGAAGGGAAAAATCATCCTTCGGACAGTGATAGTTGAGATCCCGGAAGTCGATACAGACTATGATATGTCTGTTCTTCTTCTTGACTAGCACAATGTTGGCAAGCAACATGGGTTACTGGTTCTCCTTGATGATGTTGTCTCTGAGGAGCTTTTCATCTACGGACTCAACCATAGAACTATGAGAAGGGTGCATCTTCTTGTGAGGTTTCATGAACCTGTAATGATTTGTCGGGAGACCGAGGCGTTGGATGGATACATGAGGATCTATTCCTATCATCTCATCGTAACTCCAGAAAAACACATCATTGTGTTGTTTCAGGAGTTCTACGTACTATTTCTACTCCTTGAGAGGCATGGCAGCACAGATCAATGTGGGTCATAGGTCAACCACACTAAAAAAGATCACCTGCACTAGTTCATCAACCGTAGTAGAGACGCCATCTCCAACTTTGTGGGGAGCATCCTCTAGATACTCGTCTTCAATTGTAGAGGGATCCCCAGTGATAGGAGCATCCTCTAGGTTAGAGGATCCAGACAGGAATCTGGTACTCGCCTGAACATCAGTGGTCACTACATCGGGAGATTATGGTACTATCGAAACCATAGAAATGAAGGCTATCGATCATATCTCATCAGGTCTTTAGCCCAAGGGGCCACACTTGATGATATCAAAGAAATAGTGGTGCATTGGCTTGAGCCAAATAATTCTAGCCCAGTGGAACAGACACATATGACATACTTCTCTTGCTATGGGGTAGAAATCGTGATACCTTATGTGGGTAAGAGGCTTCCGGGAACACCTAAGACTGATTTTTGTAGGAGTACGAGGTGATTTTCTATTTTCGCTTGGACTTTGGAATATGCTTCCCTCTTTTAACATAGGTAATAAAAAGTTTCCTCATGTTGGGGGTTGTGGCCTCCAATCGATTGATCGGGAAGACGTAGGTGTCATCCAGACCTACGCAGGTCTCAGTTTCAACAATGACGGGTTTGACCTCACTGGCCAGAATCTGCTTATCGTAGCTCTTTTAATAGTAGACATCTAGTTATCGGGGTTCATAAGAGGCAAAAGGAGATGAATCACCTTGGATTACACCTACTCGACCATTAAGGGAGTACTTGAGGAATTGATGATACTTTTAGGGGACCACCGCTTGCATAGGGAGCCATGGTCTTCCCAGCAATGCATTATACATGGTGTCATGGGAGACAGCCATGAACTCTGTGCTAGAAACTAGGCCACCGATTGGGTCATCAAATATATCTTACTGACTGGGGTCTTCTCTCTCCTATCATATCACTAGATTCTTATGTCTGAGGGAGTTAGGTCATCATCAGATAACCCCAGCTTCCACAGGGTCTGCATCGGGTTAAAGTTAATCCCAGAGCCGGTGCCAAAAAGACAGCAGTGAACCTCCACACCATTTATTTTTCCATTGAAGTACAGTGGGTGGATGTGCCCCTATATGGGAGAGCCTTTATCTTCTAAAGAGAATGAAATTATTTCCTAACATTTAGCATTCTCAACCACTTCAGTATGAAAGGCATCGATAACTGCTACCTCCATCTCAAACTAGAGGGGGATTAATAAAGCCTCAGCACAGGCTTCATGCATATCTGATGATAGGTGAAGGGCCTTGTGGATGTAAATTCTCACTAGGATGATGGAACAGTGCTTGAGGACATTATATTTCGGTTCCAGGCATGAACTTCTGCTTGCAGGAGGCCGCTCTTTGATAGGAGGCATGGCAGGCCCTGCCGAATTGACAGGTGGCTGGCTGGTGCTGGGCATGTCCCACTGTTCACTAGTTGAATCTTGGAGAATAGCTACCAGATGAGGACCAGACTACTGAGATCATATTTTAGCAGGACGAGGAAGGTTTTGGCATGGACGAGGTAGCTCTTCCTGATCCAGTAGCACAAACGGTGGTGGAGGCGGGTCCGAAGACACCAGATGAAAAGGTTGTTCTTGCTGAGCTCTGCACTGGGTCTTCTGTCTAGTCTGAGTGGAAATAAATTCATAGATAGAGGTTCCAATTTATGTACCTTGATGACACATATCACTACAACTCCACAAAAATTGGTCTCAGCTGGGGACATTGGGGAGGTTCATCAAGTGATCCCCATCATTTAGAGTTATATAGGGGTTTTCCAATACCAAAATGTTGACCAATGCCAACCCTTACGATCACTTGAAGATTCATCCTCTAATGGGAGGATTTTGGGAGGAATCCCCATCTTAGGATGCATGAAGTCTCCGAGAGTGCGGGATGACTATGACATTGGTGGGGCGCGTTGCTTTCCCTTGCACCACTGATGCTTGTTCTTACTGGAAGAGGCCAGCAGAGATGATGATACAGAAGTGGTGGATGTGCCTTATGAAGGCTATGACTAATTCGGGCATGAAAAAATGATAAAATGGTCTCGGGAAACCGTTTTTCAAGCCATCCAGTCCTCATACTTCTGGGACCCACGGTTGGAAACCTACTGCCACTCTCTTTCGTTGTCTCTTTCACTATCCAGCCTTACGAAGACACCCACCACTTTTTTCGGGGCCAGGCCCATCCTGACTATGTTGTTGTCGATCTGGTCTTGAAGACAGTCATTAAACACATAGCACTACTTGAGGGTGTTCCCCAAGATTCTATTATAGGGGCAGTAGTTGGGATAATCAATGAGGTTCACCTCCTTTGGCCTTCTGCACTCTTGGAAATGCACGATCCCTTGTTCCAAGGCATTTCCAAAATAGCCAGGAACCATATTCTCATTGAATTAGTAGGCCCGGTTTCATCTGTACAGGAATGGAGCCCTTATGTCCTGGCCATGACAAAGAGCTGGAGGAGCTTTTTGAGGAGGCAGACACTGATTGTCCCACCTCGGTGGTGGTGGCACATTACGTGGGGGTACCAACAAATTAGATCCCAGATTCTACTGGGCTAGAAGTTGTGCCTTTGCTGGGGTCCTCTGCAAAGTTGTGGAGGCAGTTCCACTAGTAATAACTCCAGATGTCTGGGGGCCTCTATTTGGGCCACCGTAGTGAGCTCGACTCTGACATCACATCTCGCATGAATTGCGGGAGGCAACAGAAGTGCCAGGTTGGCCTGTTTCAAATCATCCTCCAAACACTGGGCCTTATCAAAGA
The DNA here is from genome assembly GCA_963277665.1 of Viscum album. Taxonomy (NCBI): domain Eukaryota; kingdom Viridiplantae; phylum Streptophyta; class Magnoliopsida; order Santalales; family Viscaceae; genus Viscum; species Viscum album. Next base: position 67,759,594 of record OY728126.1, read on the forward strand.
AATCTAGAAACCCTAAAGGTTAGTTATGGGTGATCATAGAGGGAACTAATTCCCTCTTGATGTTCCCTAGTTACATCGTCGGTAATTGCTTTGAAGTTAGTGGCATGTCACTGGGGTATGTGAGCCCTTTCCATCAGGTGATAAAATCCACGACGCATTCATCAGTCCTTTGTTTTCACTTGAAGTTGCCTCCAATGCTGGTGTTTTGCATGGTGTGGCTAAACTGGTAGAGGAATTGCCTGCGAAGGACCTCCCTACTGGTTACAGACCTGACAGAGAGCTGGTTGTACCAGACAAATATCGGCCCCTCCAATGTTTGATCAAAACAGCATAGGTTGTAATCCTTCTACTACACTGGAGTCCCTTTCATTGTATCACACCTTGAGTTGATGTGGTCCAAGTGCTGCGGCAGGTCCCCTGTCCCATTAAATGGGAGAAGGTGGGATTCCTAAAACCCAGAGGTACCGACATTTCATCAACCCCTACTGGATATGGCTTGCCATCAGGTGGGATCACCACCTGTCGCGTTTCTAATGCCTCAAGGAGAGAAATTAGTGCCACAATTGGATCATTTGGATGGAGGTACCATTCATGACGAGGATCCCTAACCACAAGTGCATTGGCGGGTTCTTCAATGCGGTAAGGCAGCTCATCGGCTTGTGGAGCGGCTGGTTGGGAGACCTGCTAGGTAGCTGGGGGGAACCCGATCTGGGTTCGTTGAATTGCTACGCCATTTCAGAGGGTTTTGGAGAGACATACCTCACTCTCTTGTTGTGAGCTTGGGCATCAACCCTTTCTGCGAGGGGCATCATGATCGGGGTTTCCTGGTGGTAGCTCGCCAAGGGGAATTTGTTCCTTCCCCTGTTGTACTGTCCTATGACTACCATATTTGGGTCGTCCTTCTATGGTGCATTCATTTAGGAGGTCATCGGTAAAATTCTTCTGCTCAGCATGTTGATGGTGCAATGTGGTATACTCTGAGTCCTCCTCAGTCTTTTACCAAGTGGCAGAAGGTTCAGAGTGTTTGGCAGCTCTGATGTGCTCTTTGTCGTTACCAGAATTCCTGCTAAGTACCAATGGCACGGTGGGCGCATGGAGACCAAGTAGGTTCCTCTACTAACGAATAATCCATCTCGATGGGTTCAATAGTAGTGGCACACCCTCAGGGGGTATGTCTATATCAAGAAGCTCCAGCTCGTCCTCCTCATCCACTATGTCGGTCATGTAGACCGTGACCCTTCTTGGGGGAATATCCTCAATATCACCTAGCGAGTCGGGATGTCCCCAGATAGGACTTAAGAGGAGGGAATCATACTGCCCCCAGCCATAGATTTTCATGTGCGAGGTAACCTCTTTGATAATTTTGAAGAGTAACATGATACATTGAACACATTCCTACAGGATGGCCTCACGGAAACCTGGTGACTTGTGGCACTGTGCCATAGAGAGTGTGGCCAAATCTACTAGAAAACATTGCTCTCTAATTTCCTCAAAATGTGCTTGTATCCAAGGAAAAACCACTCGCTGATGATGAATACTATAATGTGTCGCCTAGTGGGTGTGGTGGAAACCCTCATCTTCCTCTAGGGTGATGGATTCTGGTACACAAGAATTATGTGCTCCCATGGGCCAGAACTTCTCTGGGAAGTGTTCTGTTGTGTGGATGTTACTTAAGCTCCTCAACTAAGATCTAAGGTATAGCCCTTGATTTCCCCATTCGTAAAATGGGTGTGGTTGGGGATCCTGTTGTGGTACATAGGTAGACCACTGGGACGACAGGCTGGCCGATGGAGAGTATGGTGAACAGACTGATTGGCCGGTGAATCTCAGGTTGTCCTCAAAAGCATGTACCAACCTGGACACCATGTCGCGAAAAGGTGGGAAAACCATAGCATTTCTTGGCTCAGGTGCTAGGGATAATCGTGATATTTCGCACTTCTACTCTCCCAAAATCGGTCCCCTGAATAGTTATCTATGATCTCTTGTGAAGGTAGAGAGCACTTCTGGTGACGACGGTGGCGATTGCATAAACGTAACCTGTGGGGTTGCCAAATTTTCATCCTCATGAATATACCTATGGAGGGATGTGGGAATCCTATGGACCTTGAATTCTAGGAGTACCAGGCTGATGTTCCTCGTCCCTACCCCATCCCTTGACTCGGATGAGCGAGATGTGGGTTCCTGCACTGAGTTGCACTCAGCCTTAGAGTCTGAAAAGTGGAATTTTTTGACCTATGTCCAAACCATCCTAGAATTATACATATTGAGGTGATGACCCACCTTTATTCCCCAGGATGGCTCTTCGAGATAGGTCAGATTTCTAACACACGGTTCTTCAGTCGCACAAGTACTTGTGTGGAGAGGGTTTCCACCCCAGAAAGTCAGTGTATGAGGAGCACCAAGACAAATGTCAAAGAAGGCATGGGGAGGACCTCTATGGGTAACACTGGAGCTGTAAAGTCCTCCAATGGAACTAGTATAATCTTAGGGATGACTTCTACACTTTTTTACCCTGGTGACCTCAGTATGAGGAGGGTCCTTGTATGGGTCTAGATGAACACGGGTTGGACCTCCATGCTGGGTGCTGGTGGAGCGAGGCTGGCCTTCACCCCTTTGGTTGATGAGGCGAGGAAGACATTCTCCAGCTACTATGAGGACGTGGGGAGGATCCCCATGTTGAGGCTAGACCAGACATGCAATGTACCTACACCGACAGTCGGGGAAGTAGAAATGATTCCATACCTAGTGTAATGGGCACGAGAGAGGCTTCTGTATAGAGCATCACCATCACAGGGAAGACCATCATTCAGATTGAGGGTTGCATGGGGCGGATATCCATGCTGTGCCTTGAAGTGGGGAAGGCCCGTGCTTTATATTGTAGTGGTTTGTGGAGGACCTCTATACTGGATGGCATTGCTGCGGGTTAGCTCGTAGCGACCACTTCTTATGCCAACAACCAAGAGATTCGACCTAGCCTGCCCGTGGGGCAGTTGCGGCCTCGATCTTGGTCAGGCATATAAGTGACCCTTCTTAGTGTATGCAGTGATCTGGTGATATGCACCATCGGTGGCTCAGTCCATAGTAGCTGCTGATGTTGATGCCCATTGGTAGGAATCCTTAGCTTGCACCCGACACTGGGGTCTGGTCGGACGAACCTGAGTTGGTGGTGCTTGTACATGGCTTACCTTCTTTTCATCCATCAAGATCGGGCAGTAGTGCTGACATGGCCAGGTGGTAGTCCTCATTTGGGAGCCCCTGGAATGGGACTCTGGTGGGGTTTTCCCAGACCTCACCTACCTCATCTGCGTAGGGTGGGGAATCGTCAAAGTGTTCTTGGGATAGGCTCCCGAAATAGTTAAATGTCATCCTGTCGAGCAACAGCTCCCTGTGCGGCCCTCAAGGGTGGAATTGGTGACGATTTACAAATGCCTCTCTATCAAAGTGGGTCATATCCTAGGTCGGGATTATGACCTTATCATCGTAACAACACACGAGGTCGTTGATTACCCTCTGTTGAATGACATCAAATGGGGAAAGCGGGCATGGGTGCCCCATGGTCATAGATATAGAGGGTATTGTGGAAGAGTTGAAGCCACATGGAATTACTGTGTTGGCGCTACCCCTACCCTTGCATCGATGAGTAGGCAATGATCGTGTCCTTGAAGCAGCAAATTGATTCCTGAAAGTATAGAGATTAACTCTTCGGTGCTAAAAGAAAAAGTAATCGACGACCAATGCCCCAGTGTTATCCCGTCTTCCATGGCTGGTAAGAGGGATCCATGCTGACAACGTCACAGAATGGGATGTCCAACGTTCTGCTGCCCCAACTTCTAGTGAGCTTCATGTGAGGCACGCTATTTTCTTATCTGGACCTGATGCCAGATAACGGGATCTGGAGACACTCTAATCCATTGATTCATCAAGAATAACTAATATCCATTTTGAGCAGTATAATTTCTTGTTGGGTTCACCATTTATATTTCTGATGCTTTAACTGAGGCACGCACATCTGTCTATGGAGGATGAGTAGTTATTTCCCCGAATTCCCACTTTCCAAAGCCGTGCGACATCCGTCACTTTTTCAGGGATGTTTTCTCCTTGATATAAATGTGATGATGGGATGTCGGTTCGTCCTTACTTGTATTCCTCCTCAGAACTTGTCACTGAGTCCATGTCTCCCTTATAGATTTAATATGTTGTTTGTGAAACACTTCCCAACGTCATATATTCATGGACACCAGTTAATAATAATTCCTTTGTCTGTACATTCCAAGGGGTCTGGTCAGGGTAGTAACCTTTGGTGAGGCTAGTAGTCACGTTTGGAATTACTGGCGTGTATGGACATTGTGAAACTGGCACATCCGTGGTTTTTCCCTTATTATAGGCCTTCTCGAGGATGCGGAAGCCCGAGGAATCCGACATAGAACATGGGGAATCATATGCCATGGGAATGTATGTGAGGTTTTCCTCAGCTTCCCATGTTTAACACAGGGTATGCCGCATGATTGACATCTAGCAGAGATGGATCAGACTGATTAGAACACTGATTTGAGTGGATCATATGAGTACAACCCCCGGATGGAACACTGATGTCGGGCGCAACGTGTGGTTGACCTCTCGGTTACTATTGAGGGGAATGGGGTATGAGGCGGCATGATCCCACCATGGTGTGGCAGCCCGTGTAAGAATCAAGATGGATAATAGAGCGGTTGAATGAAGTGGATGGTGAGTGGGATGTAACATCCATGAGGATGATGATGGTTTTGTGCTTTATCCTCTAAGAGGCTACCTACATATCCACGTGGCAGGGAATTAATGTCTACATAGTTCATATGATGACTGATTACCGCCGATTGGGGTTTTAAATAGAGTACCATTAGATGGGGTTGCAACGGATTACTGTTTGATAATAATGTTGATGGCTTACCACTGAATAGGATCACAAAGGCTTACTGCTGATTGACGTCCCAACAGCGTGCCTCTAGATGGGGTCGCTATAGATAACAGCTGGATGGGGGCGAACCATCGTGAAGATGGTCGGGAGGGCCTGTGGATGGTGGGTTGGAACCACATGGAGGCTTCCTACATACACTACCTTTGCAAGGATCAAAGACCATGTAGTTCATGGTGTGGAAACCAATGTGAAAGATGGTCTGGACCAATTGTTATTGGGCTTGAAACTACAGGAGGCATCCTACGTTTCCACGTGTCAGGGAATCAGAGACCATGTAGTTCAGGTTGTGTTGGGTGGGAGTCAGGGAAACGAAATGAATAAGGACCTAGGGTTTTGGTGGATAGTGGTATGGAACCTCATGGAGGCTTCCTACATACATTAACTTGGAAAAGATCAAAGTCCTCGTAGTTTATATGGGTCTTGTTGTGCAACGGCTTACCATTGACTGGGTAAACAACAACTTACCGCTGATTGGGGGCCACCGTTTAACATCATACCAGACTGGGGGGAACCGTCATGAAGGGGGTCAAAACAATGAAATGTTGGGCATGAACCTCAGGGAGGCTTCCTATGTACCTTTACTTCGAATATATAAAAGACCTCATAGTTTGGGTTATAGGGGGGCATTTGGGGGTTACACTCTGAGGCGGCCCAAGGTGTTGGTCAACCGACGTGAATGGGGTTGGAGCGACCAATGGGGGGGTGAGCATGAACCTCATGGTGGCTTCCTATATACCATGCCTTAGTAAGGATCAAAGACCATGTATTTTAGGTTGTGGGGTCTTGGTGCACCAACACGAAGATTGTCGGGACCAATGGATTGTGGAGGGAATGAACCTTAGGGAGGCATCCTACATTCCTTGCCATGGCAAGGATAAAAGACCACATAGTTTAGGTTGTGGGGGCTTGGTGCACCAACGTGAAGATGGTGGGGACCAATGGATGGTGGGGGGCATTAAGCTAAGGGAGGCTTCCTACATACACTTCCTTGGAAATGATCAACGACCACATAGTTCAGAGGGTGTGGGGCTTATACTCTAGTATTCCATGGGATGATTTCTTGCTCGATTCTTGCTCTAAGCCCACATGAGTCATGCTCGGTGTAATAAACAAGAGGTAGCAGAGACCTGATGATCACGTCATGAAAGGTGCGTCTGTGGTAGGTGAAGTGGGGAGTACACATAGTTAGCGACCAAAAGAGGAAACTAGGGATTATACGTGGTTTGCAGCCCAGGTAAGTTGGGACTTACTCGAGGATGGAGGCCCAGTGGTGACAAAGCCCAGTAGGAGTGAGATTTGGCACTGAAGAAATGAGGGGCATGGATGCTACCTTTTGCATGAAAAGATAGGGGCTTACACTAGTGTTGTATCTCTTTCCCCCCAGACAGACACTGCTCTGATAAAGAGGATATCGTTCCTTCTGATGAATGATCTCACTCCCGTGGAGTCCAGTGGGCGTGAAAAATTTCCAAGTTGGGGGCACCCTACATGTGAGACATTGGGTGAGGTCACAGTTTAACATCTTATGCTTAGGAAAATGGTTCTTGTCAGTTTAACATCCTAATGCTCAGACGATGCAGGTTCTCTCGGCACCCCTTCGACTGATATAACAGGTACCCTCTGCACCATGGTGAATTGAAGGGATAGGAAACGCCGGGTCTAGGTGGTGTTATTGAGTGAACCATTGGGGGGTCCACGTTACGGTGGTTATGCGAAGAAGAAATAGCCATTAGGGTGCCTATATAAAAAAATCACAAGGCGAAGCAATATAATTGGTAGTATCATCCATGGGACATTAAAATTATTTCGTGCAAACCAGAGGGGCCACATAGTTAATGAACGTGGGACACAGGTGTGTCGCGCTTAAGAGTGGTTTGGAAAACATGCCTCAAGGTGAGGGAAGCACTTTTAACACATGTTAGATAATGGTACAAGGTAATATATGAAGTCTGTGTGCAAAAGGAATGGTTAGTGCACAAGCCGGACGACGGGCACACTAGTGGGACATTTGGCACACAAGATGGAGGTGATGCGTGTAAAATAGGGGGTTTCCAGGCAAGTTGGAGTAAAGGCATGGAAGAATAAGTCATGTGCGCATGTCAGACAGGTGGCTCTCAAGAATTCATATCCCATAGGGGGACTATGTGCAAGTTGTGACCCTTGTGTGTAAATATCATTGAACATTTAAGACTATATGTGGGACCTTCTTAAGGTGCCCCCAACCTATCATGCAACAACCATTACCAAAAGGCCATGGTTTTTTGAACAGTTGCGGAAGACGGTGTTTGCGTATAGCAGATATTCCTTTTTCCTTTGGTAACCCTCCCTGAAAAGAGTGGAGACAGTTTGTTTTATAGCTGGCGTCCCCGGAGGGCCGCGCAAGGGACCGACGCGCAAGGTACCGGCATGGGAACCACGGTCACCGTAACCATGGGCACAGAAATGGGGACATCCATGCAAACATAAGTTCGAAGTCTTCTTCGATGTAGAAGTGGTTCTGATCACGAAAAACTGCTTATGAAGACATCTTGGGCATGGAAGAATTGGGTCGATGTGACAACTGCGCAAACAGCCACTCCCCGGCGCCTTCGGTGCGAAACCGAGCCCAACCGCGCAAACGGGGTCATCGGGGCCTTTGGAAAAGAATGTGGCACGTGCACGCAAACCCATTGCCAATGATGATTTCGGCACCGATGCGGGTCCGGTGCCACTGCTCGTGGAGGGTCGTGGTTTGGGAGCCGCGGTGATGGCCGGCGTACGCCGGTTTGTGCGTTGTAGGCTACTTGTGCGCTTGTTTTCAATTTTTGCGCACATCCACCCTCCAGGAGTCGAGATATCCTTTTCTTCTCCCCAAAATCATTTAGAGATCATTTATCCACACGAAGTGTCACTCTTCTAGATTTGGGTATCAACAATATCTCATAGAAATGAAAGTGAGATTATAAAACCCTTACCTTAAGTGTGAAAATTCTTCACACCCATTCAAACCACCTGTATAATATATATATTTTTTTACTTCTACCAAAGATCCATATTATTATTTATAAAACAATATATTATGTTATTATGGTCTTATATTATATTTTTATTAGTAATTATTTGTTAAAGTTAAGTGACAGGTAATAATTGCTTGACTTTTCTCATGTGTATTGTTTTGTTATAATTTTTTGTCCTATTTCTTAAATAATACTTTTATCACATATATAATGATAACCATGATATAAATATCATATATATTCAGTATATATGTTTTTATAATCATCTATAAAATTTTGAAATATGAAATAGAATATATTGTTCATGGAGACCGTAGGTCGTGTATTCGCATGAATGTTGGTTCCATTTTTCCTATCGTATTGAAAAAGGAGATAAAAAGAAATATATATATAAATATATATATATATTAATTATAGTATATTTATTATTTTTTATAGTTCATATAATATTACTAAACCCATCCTTAATACATTCAATGTAAAGTGTGAATGAATCAAATCTCTTTGAAGAGGCGGTAGTCCACATGTCAGCAAATGAAGTTATTATATTCCAACAAAATGGAAAGAATGATTGTATGTGTTATATAATTATTAAATAATAATAATTCAATTATAAAAATAATATTTATCATATAAAACCCGTAATACCATAACTATTTCTAACCATGGAAGGTTGTAATTGAAGAATGGATGGCATCGGTGCACTGGGTGGTAGTCCGCCGTACACATAAATAAAAATTATGAATAAATTTTTTTGGAAGTGTTTCAAGGGGTAGGTAAAAACATTAACATAACAAAATCATATTATATTTATGGTACTGAGCTTATTATATAATCATTTAATAAAAATAATTGAGGGCATTGGTACAGAAATAAAACAAAACTTCTTGTTGACTGACGTTACCACTTCTTTGGGTAATTTCATTTCATTTTACAAAAACACTATCATGGATTACTTCATGAAAAAATTTAGGTTTATAGTATAATATTATAGAATTTTATCACTTATTTTTATGGTTTTTTATGATCCAAATATCTTTATATGTGGGAAGAGGTGTGGGGTGATTTCACTTTTATATTCATGGAGGAGTGACATTAATGTAATTATAAATAGGTAAACATTATTGAGAGGTATATATTACATAATGTGCCTCCAATAATGGTTTGTTTTTAGAGAAAGGGATTATATGTTTGATATATGGCTACCAAATGGATTTTTATGATGATTATAGGTTATTTTTTCCCTTATGTTACAATTTAACCACTAAGAATACTTGTTTTTACCTTAATTGATGTAACTAATTTTAATTACATTCAATAATATATTTGAAAAAAATATGTTGACCATAATAATAATAAAATATATTATGACAATTAAAATTACTTAATCCATTTTTAAAAATTATTAACATATGATTAGTTACAATTAATTAGAAATTAATCCTAGAGACACGATGAGACAACAGGTTTGGAAAGTGAAAATGTTCAAAATATTGAAATGTTTCTATATCTATTTTTAATTGGAAATAGATGAAAACTACCTAAATCTTATCAATATATTTAAAATATATTTTAAAAAAAATTAAAAAAAATTTAAAGTACAGATTATTGTTTTAAATTAAATAGATGAAAATGTAGTTTTGACTTAAAATTCATTATTTTCACTATTCATCCAAAAATTTATGTTTTTAGAAAAAAACTAAAAAAAATGAAATAAATATCTATGTTAAAATTTTAAAAAGTAAATTAGTTTCAGAAAATATAATTTTGAAAATTATAAAAATATAGAAATAGAATTGGAACGCCATTAAATTGTAGTAAAATTACTTCTTAGAAGAAAAAAATCTTTATGGGTAAACTTTGTTTTATTCTTATCTATTATACTGAAAAAACATAATATGAATTTTAATTAGTTTCATTAATAATATGTATATATAGATATCATTAAAATAGTTTATAAAAAGTTGTGCAATTAATTTATCAGAGTAAAACATGGTTAATTTCATAAATATAGTTCTCTAGCAAAAGATTACATATATTTTTAAAAGGGTTTTATTTTTCATTTCTAGTTAATTGGCCACAATTTAATTATTCTTATATAAAATTTTAAACCATATTCATTTTATTTAACTAATAGTTTTAATAATTATTATTCCAAACAATAGGTGATAACTATAATAATATTTTATTAATAATATTCATAGTACAATATGGTTTTGTAAATGTAGGGTCATGAGTGTAACAAAAGCTATCAAATGAAATCATTGTTGTGTGTAAAAAATCCAAAAAATATTTTTTGGGTACCAAAACATAATCTATGAGTTTCATGTAGTTCTAGATCGATATAGTGTTGCATAAAAAGCAAGAATAACTCGGTTCATTCAAATAACACAAGCTATATTAGGTATTGTGTGAAATAAAAATATCAAATAGTATAAATAATTTTGAGATAAAAATATTTCACAAAATATTTTGTTGTCACATTACACCGCCATTAAAATTAATTTTTCCTGAAAAAATAAAAGGGGTATTAATGTTTTAATGAATGGTAGTTCCTTTTAGAGAACCCCACATCATAATAATGAATAGTAAAAATTCCATTTAAAAATAAAGTCAGAACCATAATGGTTACCCAAAATAACATCTTACTAGGATTCAATATAGTATAACATTGGTGGGGAGTGATTATTGGGCATTGAAATAATGTCTAAATAATTATATATAGTTATAAAGGTCTTTTATCACAAGAAAGTGAACGATCAATGAAATATTAAGGACATCAAAACAATAAATATATGATGACATATAAGACCATCAGTTCAGAAACATAGGTGATACGATAAATATTTTTCAACATAATATTCCTATATATAAATGAATATTAACTATAAGATATAATTACTTTCTTTCAATCTATTCCATAAAAACAATCTCATAGATTGGTTCTGTCTTGATCAATTGCCTGATAATCTCTTTCACCATATAATGAAGGTGAAATTGCCATTCTTGAAGAACTAACAGATCATTGGATACAAAAAATAGAATGATAATTCATTAAATCTATCAATAGTTTACATCACAGTAAAATGGTTTGTATACATTTTCAAATTTACCTAAATCCTCATATTGTGATATAATATTTTGATCTCTAAAACTGCATATGAATATTAACTTATGCCATTCCATAACTTGATATCCTTATAACGCTTTAAAAATATAAAATTTAATTTTCTAAATAATTCTACTAAATTTCTCAAAGTAATATTATAATGTTTCACTACATATTTTAATGTATCTTTTTGTATTCACATTCCATACATCTAAATACCTTTATTATATATTCTATTAAAACATTGTATTAAACTAAATTACAATAAAAACATATTGAAGACATTTAATTTCTCTTATTTAAAATACTCTTGGATATATTATATAAATACAAAAAAAAGGTTTTAATCTTCATCCATGATAATAAAGGCCATTCTGTCCATAAATCAATAATTAGTTCCATGGTAATTAGTTCAATCCAATTTACTTTATCCATATCCATCATCTCTTTTTCCAAGGTAAATAAAATATCTCATTATCATGGAAAAATTAAAGGTAACCTTCCCATAATCGAAATATCTCATTTACATTAAAACACATTCATAGTTTATCAGCACCGTTCAATTTATATTTTCAAGTCCTTAACTGAAATCATATACATTATGATTCATATAACATAATCATTGAATTCAAAAAAATTAATACTTTGATTATTCCACCTCTTCACTAATATATTAACATGCCTTAATTTTCTTATTCCATAAAAATTAATTCTTAAAATATGAAATTTAAATCATTTATACTCAATTTAATCATGGTCATAAACAATACTATTAGAAAATAACAATCCTTCCATATGTCTTTTGTTGTCTCTTCATCATCAGCAATAAGAACCTTACTCTTTTAACCATACATATTTACTTCATGATAATTACACTTGTAGATTTATTTTCATAATTCACAAACATTCTAAATTTAAGGAATTTTATGGTTGATGACTCTTTAGGTATGATATTATTATCATACATTGTGTTAACTGAACTTTTGATTTTCACTTTGCGGTTACATGCTCTAGGTTCATCTTTTTCTCATTCAAAACATCATCCATCCCCCTTAAGAAAACTTATTATAGTATATAGAAAGGAATTTAATTTTGGGAAACCACTCTATCAAACCATTACAAAAAAACTAGGAAATTTTCAAAAACATTAATGAATCTTTATATTTATCCTTAGATACATCCACATATATATCCATATAAATATCCTTATAGATATCAATAACATTTTCTCACACTAGTTTCCAAAGGATGACTAAACCATTATATTGATAGCAAACATAGAAACCCAAGATTATCATTAATAGATATTAAATCAATTTAGATTAATATTCATCTCATTAAAAAAGTACATACCCAGGTACCATAACAGTTTAGTGTATTTGGAAATATGGAACACATTTTTATAATTTGATAAAATTTATTCAAAATATCCAATAAGGATATTCCACTTTTTTAATCATATCAAAAAAATTTTTTCATAACCTATGGAACGGAAACATTGGAACGGATGAGATCAGATTCTCAATAAGGGTAAATAAAGAACATATATAAGCATATCATGTGAAAAAATCATAAGAGAACATGATATTAACATCTAGATATCATACTATGAATATTAAATATCATATACATGAGTTATGCTGTAAATATTTTAAGTTCATAAGACATAAATCATAATGGTGATAAATCATTATATATCAATCATGAACCATAAACTCATGTCATATAACTGTGGAACCATCATAAATATTGAAAACCATTTCATGTGTCAAGGTTAGATTCCAACACTACCAACATAGATGATTACGACCCACCTAATTACCATAGTGTATTTTCACACCCCTATTTCATATTGTGGATTAGGGACTCTTATTTACCATTATGGATCATGATTCCCCTGGTTTCCCATTATAGACCAGGTCACACCTATTTCCAATTTGGAATCTGGGCACACCTATTTCACCATTTGGATCAAGCCCATAAAATTGTTTCCAATCATTATATCATGAGATATAATTATTTACACAACGCATTGGTGAGATATATAGGTCCAACAAATCACATAATGAAATCACACATACATATTCCACATGATAATAAAACATTCATTATATCATGACCCATAAAAATACATGGGTTTTATAAACATCATATCATAACCCAAGAAATTAAATGGGTATCACAAACATATCCTCATTTCATAACCTCTAGAAAATAGACAGTTTTCATATTATTTACATCAAATAATAACATGTTAAAATAAGTGGGTATCATAAGTCTTTTATCATGGTATAACACATAATAAAGAAAAGTGTTTTATAATCAACAGTTCTATTTAAACATAAACCATTCATAGAAAAAAACAATGGGTTTTATAGATCATATGATTAGTAAATAATAAACTACATCAAGGGATATCATCTTATATGGATAAGTATTTTTAAATATTGCGTGGAATAATCTTAAGGAAAATCACATTTCGTTGAGATTATATCAATAAACTATTACTCATTGGTAATTTAGAATCATAGTCCCAATTAACTAAAATTATTACATGAATTGTTTAATATCATGAAAATATTTATAATCGTGATAAAAAATGTAAAATGGGAAATATATACACATTTTAAAAGAATATTGGAGTACGAAATAACATGTGTGTCAAAGAAAAAAATTGAGAGAAATATACTTTACCGATTTGGTAACATTAGAAACATAAACCCCAAAAAAGAAAGATCATAAAATGGATATTTAAGTAAAAATAAATTTAATTAAATTAGCCATATAATACATTCATGGTCATTATATACACCACTAAATAAATGAGTGGGTAATATGGCATAAGACTCGCAAAAATAAATGTGAGACTAGAAATCCACATAATACTTGAGTGCCTTTTTATTCATGTATTCCATTAAAGAATAAAAGGAATTGAAAATTTTATTAACTTGAAATAAATTAAATTAATGAAATATCATTTCATAGGTCAGTAGATAAACCACAAAATAATAATTGGTGATTAATATATGATATATCTCAATGAAATAAAATATTGATGAGAGAACGCTTACCTTTAGTCTTGACATTCCTCATACACAAGAGAAAATCCAGTATAAAAAATATAATTTTAGTATACATATTTCAAAGAAAAATATTTTTATATATAAAACCATATATTATTTTATTATATCATTTTATTACCAATTTATTAATAATTTCTTCATAATGTTATGTTTCAGGAGATAACCACGTTGTTTTTCTCATGTGTTTTGATTTGTTATATTTTTGGTCCTCTTACTTATATCATGATTTCATGATCTCCAGAATGATAACCATGTTATAAATATCATATATATTATATGCATATGTATTTATAATTATCTATGAATTTTATAAATGTGAAATGGAATACACTATACATGGAGGCGACGGGTCATACATAACAAGAATATTGTTTCCATTTTATTGTTGTATAAAAATAATAAAGGTAAATTTTACATATATATTATAATTTCTATAGAATTATTATCTCAAATATATCCTATATTTTAACTATAATAATAATTAACACATTTCTTGTTATGTGTGAATGAATCTAATCTCTTTGAGGAGGTAGTAGTCCAACTATCAAAAAATTAAGTTAATATATTTCCACAAAATGAAATGCTTGAAGGTATATATTATATGATAATTAAAGAAGAATACATTATTTATATATATATATATATATAATATCTTATATAGGGAGTTTTTATGGTATATATGGATTTAGAGGTGTGAATAGGTGTGGGGGCGAGTAAAATTTTATAGTAGAGGATTGAAATTTATGTAAATATAAAAAAGTAAACACCAATGAGAGGTCTCTCTTACGTCGTGTACCTTCAATAATGGTCCAAATAAGGAAATATAGAGTATATGGTTGAAATATATTATGAAAATAGATTTTTGATAGGTTTCAATGTTACTTGTTCACTTAATATAAATTATAACCATTAAGTTGACTCATTTTCATTTAATTATTACAATAAATTTTTATTATTTTCACTTATCTATTGGGTTGAAAAATAAAATTATCACACTAATAATAAAAAAATATTATGATTAAAAATATGAAATCTTTGTCTCCAATTTTTAATCATATAATTAGAAGAAGTTAATTTAACATTAATCTCCCAGACGAGATAAGAAAATGCGGTTTTTATGTCAAAATGTTCAAATGTTTAAAATGTTTTTATATAAAATTTCAATGTGAAATTAATTAAAATGAATTAAAATATATTAATAGATGTATAAATAATATAAAAATACTTTATTTCCAATTAAAAATATAATTTAACTATATAAATAAATAATATGAAGATACTTTTTTGAATTAAAATTCATTATTTTTCAATATTCATCCAAAATATGAATCTTCCAATAATATTAAAAAAATTCGCAGAGATAATTATCATGATCCAATTTAAAACATTATTTTTTAATTTAATATTTTTTAAAAGAAATTTAATATTTTTAATTATAATAGGCACTGTATTAAATGGTGATGAAATTACCATTTAGAAAAATATATAACTCTATGTGTAACATTAGTTTTATTCATATCTATTGTCTAGAAAACAAATCAGATAAAAGATAATTTGATGAATGATTGTAATTTATATATTTATTTTTTTAAAAAAAATTCGAAGTGTTTCATTTGAAAAAAAAGAAACATAAAAATGGAACCACAATTTAGATGGCGAGAACATGATCAAAACAACCATAATATTAAGAAAGCAGTGCACTTCTTAATTTATTTGGGTACCGACACAGAGTACCAAAAAAAACTCACGGTTCAAAGGGAATATAGAAAACGATGCATTTTTTGGTGTTTTAATTTATATATTTATGTATTTCATTAGCATCTTTTATCAAATGTGGATTAATTATTTATTTATGTAAAACACGTTTGAATGAATCAATATAATTTTCCAGTAAATGATTTTATTTATTATACAAAGTGTTTTATTTATAATTTCAAGTTAATTGGTCACCAAATAATTCTTATTATATACATGTGAAAACCACATGTTCATAATTTAAATAATATTATTCTTAACGTTTACAAATTGTTTTAATTAATTATATTTTTTTATGAATGTGATTTTCCCGGCTCTGGAACCTGTTTGAGTCTAATATAAGAATATTTTTTCATGTATTATAAGATAATCTATTTTTTTCATGTTGCGCAATCTCAAAATGGTGTTTCATACAATTAAAGAATAATTTGTTGCTTTTATATAATATTATATATATTTAGTGTTATGTGAAATTTTAAATATACAATATTTGAAATTAATTTGAGAAAAAATCTTTTCAACAAAATATCATGGTGTCACATTCTACCCCCATTATAATGAATTTCACCCTAATTTTTTGGGTTTAAATGTTTTAATACAAACAAGTTCCATTCAAATAATCCAACATCATAGAAATTAATACTAATGCTTCCTTCAAAAATAGAATGTTTCAAAAGTAATGGTTTCCCAGGGAAACTGCTACCTAGGTTTCCGCATAGTATAACATAAGTGGTATGTGATTTATAGACGTGGGATAAAATTTTAAATAATTAAATAGTTTGATCAAGATCCCAAATCACAATACATTGAATGATAAATGGAATTTTAAGGGCCTTAAATCCATAAAATTGTGATTATTTATAATATCACCAGTTCCATTGAAATTAAGCTATTGGGGTAAATATTTTTCGACATCATCTTTCTTGAGTTGAATAATATTTTAGAAGAAGATATACTAACATGGTTTTATTCTATTCTATATGAATAATCTTGACCTTTTATTCCCTAATCATTTCCCACATCACCTATAACTCGGTTGAATACAGTTGAATTTTTCATTCTTAAATAAAAAAATGAGAACCTTAAATACAATGATAAGTTGTTACATTTTTCTTTAGTTAACATCAATTAAAAATGGTGATCACGGTTTACCATATATGTATAAATCCTCATATGGAAAGATAATACTTTGAGATCTAAAACATCATCCGATATTTAACTTAAAACATTGTATAAATGGTAAACGTTATATAACTTCCAAAATATTAAAATAAAAAACATTACCAATAAGGCCATAAAATTTCTCAAAAACATCCTAACATTGATCTATATATAGAATAAAGTATATCTTGGAATTCTCATTTGAAACATGTCAATACCTTTATAAATTTTTTTCAGGAAACACGGTAATAAAATAGATTACCATAAAACCATACAGAAAACATGAATGGTTTATTATTCGAATTTTTAATGGATATATTACAAAATTACAAAAAAAGTTTATAAACATCACACATGATTACATAGACCACTTTTTAAACAAATTAATGATTATTTCATTTGTAATTAATTCTATCCAATTTACATTAACCATACTAGTAATCTATTTATCCATGATAAGCCAAATTTTCACGACCTTAGGGAGATATTGAGGGTTACCATCCTTAATCAAAATATCAAAATTACATTAAATCCATTTTCTAGTTTATTAAGAATATTTAATATATTTTTTAAGATCATTAATGGAAAACATATAATTCCTAATTCATTTTACATAATCATTGAATTAAAATACACTAAGTCATCAATCATTCCATCTCTTCATGTAGAAATTAACTAGGCTTAACTATCTTATTCTTTGATACTTATTTCATAAAATATAAAATATGAGTCCTATCTACTCAATTTAACCATGATTTTAAACTATTATATTAAAAAAGAACATACCTTTCATATGTCACTGATGATATATTAATTATCATCATCAAGAAGATTACTCTTACAACCTTTCATATTTCCTTCATGGGATTTCCCCTTAACAAATTGATTTTCATAATTATTATACATTTCACATTTACGGCATTTCGAATTTGATGATACCTTAGGGGGTGTTGTATTTTAATCAGCTATGCTAAATGAACTTTTCATTTTTCCCTTTGTAGTAAGATGATTTTGGTCCTCATTTTACACATTCAAATCACATTTATTTTCCCATATTACATTTACTTATAGTATCTAGATAGGATTTTTTTTCTAAAAACCACTCTATCAATCAATTACCAAAAATTAATGACATTTTCATAAACATTGAATCATCTTTCCTCATATCCTTAGATAAATCACAAGAATTATCCATATAAAAATCATTATAGATATATCTAATATATACTCATCATATTTTCGAATGTTTAACTAAAACATTCCTTTCAAACTGACTATAGAGACATGTGCTCAACAAACATAGAAATTACATCATTTTAGATAAATATTATGCCCCTTGAAAAAGCACACACCCATAGAACAGAATTTATTAATGTATTTGGAAACCCGGAACTCATTCCTCTATTTTGGTGAAATAACTTGAACTTATTATGTAAATATCTTCCCCTATAGTAGTCTTACTTAAAACAGTTATTTACAATAAAGGGAATTTAATCATATGAAAGGGTGTGCTTAGATTCTCTTTAAGGGTAAGTAAAAGAGATATGTAAGTGTAACATGATTATATGGTTAAGAGATAAGTATAAAGACATTGTATAGTCATACCTAGTATATCAAAGATCATACACATGAGTCATGGCATAACTATTGGAAATTCATAAGATATAAATCATAAGGGTGATAAATCATCATAAATCAATCATGAACCACGTGATAATGTCATATAAGTAAAAACATCATAAATTTAGATATCCATTTCACGTGTCAATGATAGAATCAAATACCATCAATATAGCGGATTAGGAAACACATGTTTCCCATAGTGGATAAGGATACACCAGTATCCCGTTGTGGTTTAGGACACACTTGTTTACCATTACTGATTAGGAAACAGTTTTTTCCAATTATGGATCCGAACACACATGTTTCCCCTTGTGGATCAATATTTTCAACTCATTCCCCATCAATAACTCTTGAGATATAAATATTTACAAAATGAATTAGATGGAGTTATAGGTCCCACCTGTCACAAAATGAAATAATGAATATTTTTTCCGTAATATAAAAAACACACTTTATTTCCTGACCGATAAAATGATATGGGTTTCATAAACATCATTTTATAACCCATAAATTAAATGGGTATAATAAATATTTCATCATATAATTACATTAGGAAAAGAGATATCTTTCATTTTAATTTCTAAAAATCATAAACTATGAATATAAGTTGGTTTCATTTATATCCTATCATTGTATAACCCATAGAAGAGAAATGGGGTTCATAAAAAATTTCAATTTATACCTAAATTCTTCAATTAATGAAAAAGAATAGATTACATTAATCATATCCCTAGTAAATAAAAAACATTTTAAATGTTTTTCAATATTGATGGAGAATAATTTTTAATGATCACAAGGATCATTTCTTTATTAAAATAATCCTTTATTAAAAATAATTTTTTTAAAAAATAAAATATTTTTAAAATAGTTTAACTTAAAAAGAAAATTGAAAAAAATATAATGGAAGTTTTTATAAATAATTTAATTTTTCTAGAAAATATCATTTCTTCTATAAAAAATTGGTTTAAAATCATAAAGAATTTTTTAAACCTTTTTCATTGAATATAACCTTGAAAAATTTTAAAAAAATTATTTGAAAATAATTCAAAACATTTTTGAAATAGAAAATATTTTAGAAAAAATATTTAATTTAAAACGAAAATAAATTAAATAAATTCTAGAATACGAGGTATTTTGTTATTTAAAAGTAACATTATAATCAATCAAATAAATCACTAAATAAATGATGGTCATGATGGCTGGTAAATCTGTATATTTCGAACATTCATTTTGCACCATAAAAACTTCTGAAAATTTCCATCATTGGAAAATGATAAAAGACTCATTTTCATATAATTTTTTTTTTGAAGATAAAAATGGGTATAATTTCTTTTCAAAATAATTGTATAATTTTTTTTATTTTTTTATAGAAAATTGTTTTGGGGGGAAAATATATTTCTAACCTAAAAGAGAATGAAAACGGGATTTTACTAGAAATATTTTATTAATTATCTTATTTATAAAAGAGTAAAAATGGTAATATTACATGAAGATATCATGATTAATAGAAGGATAAAATCATTAAAGAGAATTATTTAGAGAAAAATAATAATATTTAATCATTAGATATGTAATCAAAAATAATCCTGTTAAACGTTGAGATTATAGCAATAAGTCTTTCCAATTTGGTAAATTTGAATCATAATCCCTACAAACGAATAAAATTTCATGAAAAATATAATATCATGAAAATATTTAGACACATGATATATAATTTCAATGGGAAATTATAAACACATTTCAAAATAATATAGGTGCATGATGATTTTTTTCAAATAACATAATTTGGGAAAACAAATACATTATCGATTTGGTATCTTTTGAACTGAAAAACCCATGAAAGAACGGTTAAAAAATGGATATTAAATGACATATAAATTTAAGGATAATAATCATATAATACATTCATAGGTAGTATATATTATACAATAAATAAATGAGTGGTTAGAAAAGATGAAGCCTTATATTAATAAAAGTGAGACTATAAATATCTTTACTGTATGAGTAACTTTTGAATCATGATATCCATGAAGGAATAAAATAAATTGAAACTTTTAATGTAAATAAATAAAGTAAATATATGATATTTCATTTCATTGGTCATTTTTTACACCACAAAATAAGAATATGTGGTGAATAAAGCATATATTTAATAGAAATAAAATTGAGATGAGAAAATCCTTACCATTTTTCTTGAATTTCCTCACAAAAATTTAAAACTCCAATATTATAAATATAATTGTATTATAAATTTACCAAATAACAATATTAATATATTTAATAACATAAATGTTTTTATTATGAATTTATATTACCATATTAATAACAAGTACAATTTAAAGTTGCGTTTTTTGTAATAACCGCTTAGTTTATCGCATGTGTTTTAATATTTTATATTATTTTTACTCTTACTTATATCATGATTTCAGAAAAAACAACATAAAAAATGATATATATATATATATATATAATATATTAATTATACATGTGTTTATATTAAATAATAAAATATAAAATGGAATACAATGTTCATAGAGATGGTAGGTTGTATATATGAATGAACATTGATTCCTTTTCCTTATCCTATTAAAATAATGAATGTAAATGATATATATATTATCATTACAATATCATTAATATTTCATATATATCATATATATCACATAAATTTACTATATTCATCCTTAACACATTCAATGTAAAGTGTAAATGAATCTCCATCGAATTGAGGAAGCAGTAGTCCACCCATCTACACACTAAGTTATCACATTACCAAAAAAATAAATAATGGAAACGAGCCTGTACACTAGTGGTTCAGGCTCCTTCTTGGAATCCAAAAGATCCAGGATCAAATTCGGGTATGGGAGAATTCCAGAGTTACTGTAGCAGGGTACTATAACAGCATTGTAGCAGTGGCAGATAGTAGTAGCGGCAGCACTATAGTGGCGGAGGGACTGTAGCAGGGTACTGTAGCGGGGGAGGGACTGTAGCAAGTACTAAAGCTGTGTAGGTACTAAAGTAGTACTATTCTCTGAGGGGTCCTTTGAAACAAAAAATGGGCTTTCTAGCCCTGTATGCAGGCCACTAGGCCTTGGGCCATCGGGCTATGTAATGGGTCACCCTCTACCCAGTCTAAAGAGGTCATTGCTTTAATAATAAATTGAGGCTTCAATGCCAACCTTAAAAAAGGAATAATAAATGTATGGGTTATATAATTTTTAGAGAAGAAAAAATACATCATAAATATAATGTATTTCCAAAAAAATATTTATTCCATCATTATTCCAAACCATGAATGGTGGTAATGGAAGAATAAATGACATTATTTTGCAAGATGGTAATCCATTGTACACATATATTGTGATTGCATATGCCATTTGATAGAATTGTTTATATGTTTATGTAAAAACATTAACATAAAACCATATTAGTATATTTCATTATGTTGAGGATATTATATTTTCATGAAATTGGAATAATTTAGGGGTATAGAAAAAAATAAAACAAATGTGCTTATTGAAGTTTGTTACCACATTATTGGGTAATTCCTTATGTTTGGCACCAAAAGACTAAAATAGTTTGATTTATGAACATATTCAGTCATCTAAGATTCTAGTTGGTCATTTTTTATCATATTTTAAGATTGTTTTTATGATTTAAATGTCTTGAGATTTGTGAAAATGTGAGGGGTTGAGTGGCCTTTTATAGTTGAAGATGAGTGTAGCTCTTGTAAATTTAAATATAAACACTATTGATAGGTCTATCTTAAATAATGTACTCTCAATAATGGTCAATATTCACAAAAAAAGGAATATATTTTAAAAATATAAAAAACCAATGAATTCCTGAAATGTTTTTAGGTTATTTGGCCCCTTTTGATAATATTTAACCACTAACTAAACTCATTTTTACCTTAATCTATGTAATTAATTTTAATTAATTTCACTAATATATTTTGTAACAAACTATGTTAAGAATAATTGAAATAACAAAAACTATGATTCCCAATATGTAATACATTTATAAAAATTATAACCACATGAGTGAATTAAATTAATAAAAAATAAATCCTATAGATGGGATGAGTCACTAAGCTTATGAAGTGAAAATGTTCAAATGTTTAAAATGCATTTAGATATAATTTCAATGTGAATTTTATTCCATTTAACTCTATTATATTAATATTTTTATTATTGAACTAAATATAATTTAATACCAATTCTATATTGAATATAAATATATTAATAAATTAAAAAAATTGTGGTTTTGAATTAAAATTCATTATTTTTCACTCATCATCCAAAAATTAAACTTCTTATAAAAATACCAAATATTATTCCTAAGAAAAAAATGAAATTATGATTTTCTAAATTATGTTTAATTTATCAAATATAATTTATAAAAGTGTCAAAATTTATATTTAAAATTGGTTCACCAATAAAATTGTGGTAAAATTACCCTAGAGAAAAATAAAAATATTTATATGCAAAATTTGTTTTATTGTTATATCTTATCTATAAAAATAAATGATTAATTTCAATTACTTGAATGGATATATTTTATATATATATTTGATTAAAATCATTTTTCAAAAGCTTTTTAAATAAATTTTTGAGGTAAAAAAATTGTTTGATAAATATATTTTTCCAGAAAAATATTTCATACATTTTCAGAAAGTGTTTTATTTTTCATTTAGAGTTAATTGATCAGAAAATAATAGTAGTTATATACATGTTTAATCCATATTTTTATAACATAACTTGTCTTCTTCATAACTTCCATTATTAATTATAGATAAAAAACTAAAATAATAATTAATTAAAAATATAAATATCATATTGTAAAATGGTAAAACTAGGACTTCTATATAATATAATCTATTAAAAGAGCTCATAATTTTGTGTAACACAAGCCAAACATTGTTTTTCACCTAAAACCCCTAATCTATGTGTTGCGTATAGTAAAATATCGACATGGTGTTGCTCACTAGTAATTATTAACATTGTGGTTTCATATACCATAATTTATATTCATTTTTGCCTGAAATGAAAAATATGCAATTTTTTATATTGAGTTGAAAAGAAATTCATAAAATATCATGGTGTTATGATATGTCATTTATGATTTATAAATTAAATGTTTATAGTTTCAATTTTATAGTATTAATTGCTTTAAAATTGTCATCCTTAAGTATATTTTGATAATATAAATGATTAGAACCAGAATAAAATAGTGAATTATATGCTTATCATCCATGGTTCAATGCATCACATAATATCACACATGTTTCATAATAATATTCAAAACCTACAGTAATAATTTTAAGTATAAATTTCAGTGAAAATGGAAAATGGTGAAATTATTGCATCCAATATATATATATCCTCCCATATCCAAATTTTAGGGATGAATTTCCTAAAAAACCTAATGATATTCCCATAATAAAAAATCAACAATATTCTAGGAATTCATTGGATTACATGTATATAGTGAATATAAATTACTGAGAGAATAAAATCACCCTCTGTTTCGTAATCATCCATCAATTCAATACAAGTTGGTTGAAGAGGGTAACTATACTTTGGTATCATCATTTCAATCATTGATATTATTTCATTTTGGGTAAGCATATATTGGTCAAATTGTTGAGACTATGGAAAAGATAACCCTTGAAGAAATTCCATGTTTAAAGGAATATGCTAATATGTTTTCAAAAGAATTTAATGGTATTCCTCCATGTAGTGAGGTTGATTTCTCAATCAATATTATACCTTGAAATTTTCTAATATCTAAGAGTCCATATAGATAATGGTTTTTGAATTGGTATAACTTATGAATAATCTAGATAAAGGGTTTATATATCCATGTGATTCACCATGGGGTGCACCAGTCTTTTGTTAAGAAGAAGGATGAGTAAATGCTCCTTTTCATTTACTATCATGATCACAAAAAGATCAAGATAATGAACAATTATCCTATTTTATGGATATATTAAATGTTCAATATACTATATGGATCTTAATACTTTTACAATTTGGATCATTTCTCGAGATATTATCATGAAAATGTTTATTAATATATCTATAGGTCTAATTTTCATACAAGTTATGGGCACAATGTGATCTTAATGATTCCATTTGGACACACTGATTCTTCCCCAATATTAATAGAAATAAGTAATTGAGTCTTTTGGGAGTACCTATAAATTTTCTGACAATATTTATTGATTATATTCTTATATACTCGAAAAGTTAGGAGGAACAAGAGGAGCATTTTAAAGTCTTACTAATGACGTTACAAAAGGGAAAATTAATTGAAAAGTATAGAACAATATATGTTTTATATGGAGAATATTACATTATTTGGACATGCTATCAACATCAAAGATATATATATATATATATGTATGTGTATGTATGTATGTATGGATCCTTCAAAATCATAGACAATTGAATGATGGACCAAAACTACATATATGATAGATAGCCATAGTTCCCTAAATTTTAGAGGTTGTATCATTGATTTTGGGGAAATATCTCGTGATTTTCAAACATACTGTGAAATATAACATGAAAGGGAGTTTTTATTTTATAGGCTAATGAATGTGAATAGATCCTTAATTTGTTTAATAAGAGGCTGATCACTAAATCAATACTCATATTACCCTCCATCAGGGAAGGATTTTTGAATTATAATTATGAATCCAAAATGGTATTGGGGTTTTTAATCTTGAAAGATGAAAAGGTGATAGCCTATTACTCCTACTAATTAAATACCTATGAAAATAACTACCCAATACATGATCTATAATTTGAACCAGTTATTTTTTCATTGAAATTTTTGGGGAATTATCTCTATAGGAGGATGTGTGTCATATATACATATCATAAAATCCTTTACTATATATTCATCAAAAAATTGATTAATATGAACGAATTAAGGTGGTGAGAGATGATTATAATTTTTTTTAATCCATCACCATCCTATAAAGAAAAAAAGTGGTAGATGCTATAAGAATAATGGTGTTTACAACCCTATCAATAATTAGACTTTCAAGTTATTCAATATTCCTGGGCATAAAATGTATGGACATGGGAATAATTAGAGGGTATTTATATAACCTTACTCAACCAATTAATAAACCATTTATTATTTAAAGGATCAAGGAAGACTACAATGATGATGAGGTGAAATAGAAAAAGGTAGAAATATTATAGAGTTAAAATTTACTGATGATAGAGTTATAAGGATTAGAAACCAGATATGTGTCTAATAAAAACCAGAATAGAAGAGTGAACTTCTAGACTATTCACATAGATCATCATTTTATATTCATGAAGGAATCAATAACATGTGTATATATTTGATAAAATCACTAGTAGAAAAACATTAAGATGGATATTTTTTAATTTGTATACCAATGCTAGGTATGCCAAAATTTCAAGGTATAATGATATCAGTACAAATGAATGATGACAAAATTTACCATACCAATAAAGAAATTGGAAAAAATACCTATGGAATTCATTGTATGATTTCCCATAAAAAATAATGAAAATAACACCATATGGATAATGGAAAATCAGATTAAAAAGTTAGATCATTTAACTTCTATCATGGAATATTTATCTCTTGACCAGATCTCCGATATATACATATAGGATGTGGTAAGACTATATGATGTACTTCCCTCTATTGTAGATGATTGGTATCTAAGGTTTACATTGAGGTTTTCAAGAATCCTTCACCAAGTATTGGAGATATATAAATAAGCTTCCTCACAACCTATCATCCTTATATCAATGTTTATTATGATAAAAACATTAAAAATCTAGAAGATATGCCTAGAACATGTTCTATATATTTCCAAGGATGTTGGGATCAACATTTTCCCCTTGTGGAGTTCTCATATAAAATTAGTATCAATTTAATCATTAAAATGTATCCTTATGACGATTTTAATAGGAAATGGTGTCAAAAATAAAACATTATAGGATTCTGTTGGGATGATTATATTGATTGGACATAAAATTTTAAAAGAGATGATGTTGATGGTTCAAATCATTTATGGGAATATAAAATATAAAAAAAATACAATAGAAAATATATGCAGACATTCTTTGCTGAGACCTACAGTCTGAGGTCAAAGATAATGTGTTCCTTTATATGTTGACATGAATAAAATTTATGAGGGGTTGGAATAATGGAAATATTATCCCATGATATATTGGCCTCATTGAGATCATTGGTCAAATCAGAGATATGGTTTGTCAACTAGTACCACCAACATCCTTATATTAAGTAAATGAAGTGTTCCATGTATCCTTCATGAGAAAGTACACACTATACCCATAACATGTACTAAATATTGAGGTGGTACAATTGGAGAATGATCCATCATTCATAGATATTTTAGTAAAGATCATAGATCATAAAGACAAAGTTATACAAAACAAGTCAAAACACTAGATCAATTTGTTTTTGTGAACCCATAATTTTTTAGGAAGAAATATGGGAGTTGAGAGGGGAAATGAAATTGAAATACCCATTTTTATTTTAGTGTATTAAATAAATGTTTTGAGGTGGAATATCCTAAGGTGGTAAGCATATAATGAATCAAAATTATATAAATTAAATTGCCTTTTTGAGTGAATATATACCATATCAAATAATGTTGTTATAAGAAGCACATGACCTAATTTGTATTGATTTGATAATTATATTTTGATGGATTTAAAAGACAACTAAATATTATAGTAGTTGATAATATAGAAATTTTACAATGATGGGTGGTCCTGGAATAATATGTCACTCTAATTATGTGGAGAATGTTTTCACATGATGCGTTATATACAGTATTATGAAATACCGACATGAACAGGTAATACTGGGTCAATTGGAATTCAACCATTCAAAATTAAATCAAGTACCTAGGAAAGTGACCTTGTGTGTGATCAGATATACAAACTTGATGAACATGTCAGAAGAATATTTTAGATTATGGGGATGTGTTTATATAAGTAATTCTAAATGTGGAAATATTGTAGCTTGATATTTTCTTTTTAAAATAATTATCCTTTGGTTTGGAGAACCGTACATAGGATTTTGAATGATACAATTACATGGTCATTTCATGTTTATAAGGATTCGAATATGTGTAATCATGATGATTCATTAATGTTTTTGAGTATGGGATCAGGGTTCGGTTGCTAAAGAATCATATGTTTAAAAGTGACACGTTAGAAGATCATTTAGATTTCATAACATAATTTTTCTATTGGAGTAGGAATTATGAATTAGAGTGTGTTGGGTTCTTACATTGCATAACAAAAAAATATTCTCAATGATGAGAGGTATTAATCTACACATGTTTTTAATCGAGTTTTTTTTAGTTCAAAATTTTATAAGGAGTTTGAGTTTATCCATTCACGTGCTATTCAAATTTTTATAAGAGATATAGAATACAATTATGAGAGTTATAATGCCTCTAATTAATTTTTTTCAATGAGTTCTAAGGTTCATAAAGTAGTTTAATACTTTTAAAATCAATATGGGTATTTAGGTACTAGAGTTAGACTTTTGTAAAAGTGCATCCTATGAAAATACTTGGTGCAAGGTTAGTTCTAGTTGGGTCGCCTAACCAAGCGCCCAAGATTGTAAATGCACATAGTTTTTTATAAACTCGAAATGGGGCCCAGAAAACTATTAACTTTTGAATCGAACTATTGAAGGACCTACATTGTTGGTTCATGGAGTTTCCAATTGTATTTTGAATCTATGATAGGTTTGGGTGATTTTGGGTATATGCTCTGCACTATTGGAGCCCTATTTGAAAGTCATGCAAGAAAAAAATGGGGATTTCAGGTATTCCATATAGTGAAACTTCATGGTTGGAACACAGTTTTCTTAACCGTACAATCTAACTATACACCTCTTTAAAAGGGGATGAATAATAATTTTTTAATCTTACCATATATAATTATCCACTTTTCCATATCTCATTTTACCAATTATATCCCCCAAGATTCTCCCTCCTACTTCTACATTCCGCAATGGGAGACCCCCCATAATCCTAGTCGAAATCAAATTCTATTGGATGAAATTAAAGACTATAGGTATTTATTTGACTACGTTATCCTATTTTTTTCTTCCTCAATTTTTTTTTATTTTTTTCTTCTATAGTTAGGGTTTTTTCCCAATTCGAGTAGATAAGTGTGGAATCAGATACCAGTGATGTCAATTTTCTCATCCTAGGAATAAGATTGTTAATGATTTCATTTAAACATCACTATGTGTCATTTTTTTGATTTATGTCACCATGTAGATTTTGTGAAGTTGTAATTATCAATAATTAATTTTCTTGGTTAGTTCATTGAAACCATTATTTTTAGATTATGCACAATTCAAGGGTGAGTATATCTTATAGTGTATTGGAAAGAGTTTAGTAGTGGTTCTTGTGTGATAGGATCAATCAATAAGGATTTTATATTTATACCTTGATAGTTAGTTTTGATTTCATTTTTATAACCAATTATGATTAATTAATAAAATATATTTATTTATCGTTAATTGCCATTTTGTGGTTTGGTTGTAATATAAGACCTTCACATGTATCAGATGATCGTGGATGAGGCTTTATAACTATTTCTGGCTCATAAAATCAATGTATAAATGATTTTAAAAGGTTGGTTGTATTTCATACCTTCAAATGGATTCAATAAAAAATTTTGTAGTATGGGAATGCATAGGCTCTCCCCTATGGGTGATGCCAAAATTTTAATTTACAGTAATGGTTTTTTAATTTATTAAAATGGATAATTTTAATGTATGGATACCAAATATCACTAAAAATAATAGGGAATTATTATAATTCATTGGCTCATAGTGGTTTATACTTAGTCTATTAAGGAATATAGTATCTTCTAGACCTCTTAGGAAATGATACTAATCTTGGTAAGACATGACTAATTTTATGTAGTCATATTTGGAAAAATATTAGGGAGACCAAGATAGGGTTGGGTGTGTCATTCGTCCCATAGAGAGGCCAGGGCACCAAGGCTGGGTCATATCCTATTCTAGATAGTTTCTATTGGGAAAATACCATGTATTACTAGTAAGGTCACACTACCCATTATTACTATGCAAATAGGAATGATGTCTTGGTGCATTTGGGGTTGATCTAAGCCTATGGCTTGATATATAGGATCCCAAGAGGGATCCCTTTACTTATGTATGGGACTTGAGGGTCTCATCTCAGATTCCAATCAAACGTATTGACCTAGGGGACCCTAGTGGGTGCCTCTGTGATTGACCCACCCAGAAAAAGTCTATTATGGGTTTTGGTAGAGATGATAAAATGTGTCAACTAAAACAAACATAGAACATGTAAGCCCATGGGTTTGTGGAAAAAGTAATGGGTTTTGGTTTTCAAAAAACATTACTCTATATTTATTCTTTCATATGGTTACTATTGATTTCAATTACAATTCTATGTGTTCTTCATAGAACTCAGTAAATGGGGCCTAATATGATGTAATTTTATGGGGGGTATTCCCATAGGTATATCTTGGGATCTAGATACTATTAATTTTTTATTGGCTATTACATTATAGATATTACTATAGGTACGTCATGGGATTCAACTTATGGTAATAAATGTGATACTCAGATTCCAATACAGAATTATATGGATAAGATCATAGGGAAAATAAAATTACAATATTCCTTTAGTGATACTTGGATTCCAATAAATAATTCCTTAGACGGTCACATTGGTTGGATGAAATTATATTATTCCTTGAGATATAATTTTTTACTAATATAGAATTGAATGGACATGATTGTATAGTGAATGAAATTATATTATATTATGGTGATACATGGATTCAAATATAGAATGACTTGGAAGGTATCATATTTTTAGAAATAATGTGGGTTCTAATACGGAATACCATAGATGTGATTATATAGTGAATTTGGTTATATTATTCATGGGAACATTGATGGAATCTGATATAGAATTCCTTAGATATTATCCTAGGGAAAATAAAATTGTATTATGCATTGAGTGATATTTAGGTCCTGATTCAATATTACATGGACGATCTTGTAGGATAAATGGAATTATTTATACTAAATCATTATTATACATCGATACCTTGGTTACATTCCACAAGTATTCATTTTTTTAACATAAATTAAAAAAATTAGAAAAATTATATTATGATATGATATAAGTATTTTATATCATGTTTTATAACCCAAGGGTCGACTTGATTATTCTAGGATTTAGTGGAACGATATAAAAATAAATAACTTTTAATTTTATTTCAAATCAATCATGTTCATGAATTCAAGGACTGACTATGGATTTTATTTTATTTTTATTTTTATTTCTGAGTCTCGGCTTAGACGAGCACATTGTATGAGTATGAACTTATAATAGTAGGCCTTGGGAATCCATTTTTATTTAGTTTCACCTTAAGAGTTGTTATTTTTATTTTTATTTGGATGATTGACTCACATGTCCATGAACTATATTTACTTTCTATGTATTGGACCAATTTGGTGATCCCTACTATATTTTGTACTCACACCCTCCAAGGGTCCCCATGTATTAGGCTATTTGGGCATATTTTCACATTAATGTAGGAATAGGGTTGGTTGAGTCCTGGAATAGATCATATAGGATATCTCAGAAACACATAGGGAGCAGGGTATAGGATGATACTCGAAGTG
The DNA here is from genome assembly GCA_963277665.1 of Viscum album. Lineage (NCBI taxonomy): Eukaryota > Viridiplantae > Streptophyta > Magnoliopsida > Santalales > Viscaceae > Viscum > Viscum album. Next base: position 67,791,013 of record OY728126.1, read on the forward strand.
TGTAGTATATACATGTAATTTTATCTCTATTTCATTTTTTAAATATGTTTATATGGCTGGCTAGGTGGGTGATCAGTGTTGTATGTATGACATATCAATTAAATCTTTTACTACACATTATTCATTATTACTTCATTGACACTATAGATTTATTTTGACCAATGATTTATTACAACAATAGATTATTGTTGGTTTTTTCCACTCATTTATTACTCTAATGTAAGGACCTAGTCTCCCCACTGACACACCATATGTCCTCGCTACAAGTCGGAAGCCTCTAGAATATGGAGTGGCACACTTGAGGTCCATTATTTGATTGGTTCAACAACTTTTCATACAGTTATTTGAGAAAGTATGTCAATAAATTATACCTATTATTTTTCAATCATGATCATTAAAAATGAAAAGTTTACTCATGATTACAAATGTATTATCATCTACATGATTCTAACATAGTTAATTTTGTATCCCCGCATTTCATGGTTGGTTTTATATGAATAATTGATGTTTAAAAATTATATTTATGTCATGATTATTATTCTGGTGATTATGAAACAATGCCCTATTTTTCAGTGGTAAAACTACCAAATTTATTTTGGATATATGAAATGAATATCATCAATACATCCGATGTGTTGTTAATTGATAATGTAATTAACCACATCATGGAATAAAATAAAATAAGAGTAATAATAAACATAAATGATGTTCTTAAGGGAGTAAATTATTAAAATTATTTTTTATTTAGGATGGTGAAAAACATACATGATGAATTAAAGAAAATGTAAGGGGTTTCATCACCCAATTTCCTTTTATTTTGCTATATTACTTCTTCCATTATCTTTGATATTCTACGATTATATGAGTAATGATTTTTTTTATTATTCTATATTTTATATCAATAAATTTTATATGGACTAAAATTTTATACACATAATAAATTCATTGATTAATTATCATTTATAATAAATAAATAAGGGGATTCCCTCCTACCTGTTAAAAATTATATGATCAATGGAAGTGATTTTGTATCAATATCCACTCATTTAAGTAATTTTTGGGATTATGTACCTATTTATTTTTATCAGGATTATCTATATCACATTTAAAAATTTATATCAATATTCTTCTTATATTCATGGAATTTAATATTTTATTTGATTTTATTTCTTTCTTGGGGTAAAGATCAAAAAAATGCAAAAGTGATTAAGGTTTATTTCACAATATCATCATTATTTTGAATTTTTTATCTTTACTGATCTACTAGAAGTAACATGTGATATTTAAATATTAATCCAAATATATTTTCTTATATTCTAGTCATATATTAAAATTAAAAGAAAAATTCATTTCATTTTCCTCTTCTAAATACTGATGATATGAAAAAAAATTAATAAGAAAGGTTGAAATTGTTATTAAACATGATCAAGATTCTTTTTCTTTCGGTCCTATATTTATCTAAATTTTCATAAAGACCCATTTTTCTATTATCCTATTATTTATTAAATATATTTTTAACTAGGCTTGAAATTGTTTCAATATTATTTAGAATGAATATTCATATAATTTTTGGAACAAGGTACTTTTTGACCTTTTATCAAAAAGGTGAAATGAATATTTTTTATATAAAATTCATGAAGAGAATTTCCCCAATAAAAAAAACCCAATTATTTGAAGATTTCATTGAAATTTTTCATAGTTATTATTAATGGATCAATTTTTTAAAATATTTGAAAAAAATGTTGTTTTTTAAATGTGAATTTGACTGTTAAAATGGTATTTCCTCAAGTATTTTTGTAATTATCTTTTTATGAAATTTATATTCATAAACCATAACAACAATTTATTTGATTTATGATTATTTAGGGATATGTTTTACTGATACCATCCTCAACTATTCTCTAACTGTTTTATGATCATATTAGCTATGGAAGGTATTGATATTTCTTATTCTAGGACATCCAAGTTGAAAAAATATTGATTAATATGGAATGTTTATTAATATTGAATGTTGATTAATATGTACAATTTATTCATATGATGAATTAATTTGACTTGTTATGTAATGGGAGAAGATTGTTATATCCATTAATTTCTTCGTTAAGACACATGATACAACCTAATATTTAGTATTTGTATAAGGCCTTATACATTCACGTAAGATTTCCTTGTATGAGGCCTTGATGATAAGTTTATGATGTATGAAATTATGAATTCCATTATTATGAAATCATTTATCCATGTCTATGTGATTGTTTGACTAGTTATTATATCCAGGGATATCTTTCAAAATTATTAAAATAACTATATAGAACCATTTAATTCTTATTTAATCCTTCCATATTATTGCTTATCCTTATGTTATTGATTAAATAGTAAGTGCTTTATTTCTTAACCTTTATATATTTATTATTTCTCTTCTACTCATGATAAATTAGACTATACATAAATCGTATTATGAATATACACTCAACCTTATTTTTTTCATTACACATGTTATGAAAAGTGAATAGTTGAATGAGTTTAAGTTTGAAAATTATTAAATTTAACTGTATTTTATATTTTATATTTTAAAATGTAATGTGAGATTAAACTATTTATCTAGTTAACTATGAATAATAAACTATTTGGTTGTTTAGTATGTGATCACTTCTATAATGTACTAATGTATCAATGTGACCACTAGCTCTATGTTACTGGGTTTGGGGTCTTTATATATTACCATGGTGATCTAAAGAACATTAATTTCATGTGTTCATTCATTCCATAGTTTTCATTTTGGTTTTTTTACTATTTTTTCTCTCCTATATTCATCTATTTATTTTGAGCTTCGTGCTCTGGGCTTTACATTTTTTATTTTAATCATAAATTATATATTTTATACACCCTATTAAGTGTGTAGTTATTATTTTGAAATCTTTATCCACCCAATAGTTTACATGTCATGTTGAGGCCCACCTCCTTGGACAACCACTCAACAATAAAATAAGTATAGGGGTTAATGTTATAATAGTATAACAAATGTTGGTTTCCTACTATATCATTGAAAACACCTCCCACCCCCACAGATACGAGATTTATTTTCATGTATCCACTTGGGTTTAGAATTTGGAGAGTATGAAATAGATTATATGAGATCAGAGATGGAATAATGGGGTTTTTCTTTTACCATGTTTCTTATTGTGTAATGAGGGTGAAGTAAATTGATTAAATAGAAATTAATGTTGAATTTGAAAAAGTGTATTTGAGAGTGTATAAATTTATGATGGAGTCTCTATTTTAAAATATATTATTTCAAACAATATGAAATTAATTGTTTAGAGATATAGACACACACAAGAACACATAAATGTTTTTGTGTGTTTGTTAATTTGATATAGGATTTAATATATAATTACACCAAATTATTAAAATATAAAAAATATGGTATATGTTTTTTTTGGAAAACATAGATTGGATATATGATATAATTATTAAAATAAAATATATATTTATAATGAATATTTAATTCAGGTAATTGGTAAAAAAATTATAGAAATATATAAAAATAACATAAATTTATTTAAATATTTTAATGTACTCAAAAGCTGTATTTTTTAGAAAAAAAAAATAATAATTAAAAGAATATGAGTATAATTGAATATAGTGAATAATTGTATATCAATGTTTCATATCTTTAAAACTAATAAAATTATGAAAATATCAAAAAAAGAAATTAAAATAGAAATAGAAAACAACAGAATAATATTTGAATTTTTATAACATAATAAATAAAATTCCTCACGTTATCACCATATTAAAAGATGATAAATAACCCAATATGAAGAAAAATATTCTATTGAATCAAATCATCACAACTCTAACATAATAAAATAAATAATTGTTGTCTAATTATTATAATAATTTATCCATGATAAAAATCACACTATAAACATAAAATAAATGTAAATTAAGTAAGAATTGTTTATATTGTTGATAGGTTACACAAAACCCATTTGATTTTCAATTAATTTTTTGAATAAAGTCTTATATATTTTTGGAAAAAAATATAAAAAATTAAACATTATCATTTCATATAAATTTTAATGTAAGACAACAAGTGTGAATATGATAAAGTTCTAAATTTAGAAAAAATTAAAAAAATTCTTTATGTATACATTAAAATATACAAGAAATAGTATTTATAATTCATTTAACAGAAATTATAATATTAATATTATTACTTCTGAATGTACTATATTTTTTTCTTATCATAAAAAATTTATGACTAAATGAAAGAAGCCTATCATATTTAGTGGTTAGTTGGATCAACTAAAAATAGACACTTAGATCAAGAAAAAATAAATTTGGATAGCTTGAATAAATGTCAACTACTTCTACAGCATTACCTTACCGCCCTAAAAAGGGAGCTATTTTGCATGCTAATTTAAATTAATCAATTAATTGTTAAAATACCAACTGATAGAGAATTTACAATTTAATACAACTAAAAAGTTGGAGAATTTTTTCAAATATTGACATGAATTTATCAATAGATTAAGAAATTTGATGACTCTTTATGACCTGTGTTGAAGAATTTAATAAATCCAATGATATAACATATAACACTTAATGTTCAATTGATGAAGAAATATGATATAATTATATATAAGAGAAAATTTAAGAGTATATTAAACAATTTAATTGTCATTATTAATAGATCATTTCAAGTTATTTTATCATATTTCAATTTGAAAAAATAATACGTTGAATGGAAAATAAAAACAATAATGTATACTTTTATTTTTTACAAACTAAAAAATGAATAAAATTGTATTGGATCAATTCCTGAAACCATTATTGTTTTGTGGACATATATGTTTTCTCATATAATAAAAAATTTATTAGATGGTGGATACATGTCCAAAATTTAATTACTATATTATTTGTTAATGAAATTACTCCCTTTATTTTTACTCATATTTAATGAAAATAGAAATAGAATTAAATGAAAATTCACTAAAAAAATCTATATTAGGTCTAAATGTAATAAGTATTGAAATGAAAATGTAATGAATAAATCTACAGAATGTCTAAATATAGTTACTATAGATCTTAAATATATAAAAGTCCAAAAAACTAAAAACTATTTCAGTATATAGAAAAAAATTTAAATCTCAATTATAATATATTAAAATTAGTTGGATTTGTAGAATAAAAAAATAATGTATTATGTACAATTTTTTCAACCCTAATATCAGGAGAAATGGATTATTATTTTTACAAATCCAACTTGAGAAAAATAACCCTGAATGTCACCTCAAAAAGTAATATTTTCACATTATGTTGTACTTGTGTACAAATTGAAAGATTCATTTGAGGATAAAAATAATTAAAAATGCATGTAAGAAAATTAAGACTATATATAAAAAAACTAAATAGAATCAGGATATAATAAGATAGACGTTGACTCTCTCAAAATCAACTTCATTATGTAATTATTTAATAAAATTTACACCTTTATATTTATGTTTTTCAGAGAAATTAAATAAACCACATTCAATGTAGATAACCATTAGGATTATTAAAACTGTTAGGAATTCAAATGAAAGGTTCTCTGAGAAATTATCACATATTATTCTTAATCAGAGCCTTAGTGATGCACATTAACAATATTTTTTTTCAATTGACTAATATAAAATAAACCACAAACATAATAGATAATGGGGATTGATAGTATATAAATTATAAATTAATATATATTTTTATCTATATGCGTATCTAATATAATATAATTATGTTTTTGAAAAAAATAATATTCAAGTTTTTATATGTAAAACAATGAATTATATATTTATAAGAAAAATATGTATAAATATATAAATAAAATTATATATATAATTTTAAAATTCATATATATAATAAATATATAAATATAATATAATGTACATAAACACTATAGAATGTATATGTATATGTGTTTATGTGTGTCTATAAATGTGTCTGTGTCTGTATAGGTATATGTAATTACAATGTGAATATATATATATATATTATAAAAATAAATTTCATAGAATTCATACATAAACTCTATAATGTATATTCATCATAGAAATATATGTGTCTGTGTCTGTACATATGTGTTTATATGTATATGTATAATTATTTGAAATATCAGAAATATTTATATAATAACATAATATAATTATATATATATATGTGTGTGTGAATATAATTATAAATATATAATTATAGAATATATATATATATTAGAAAATGAATATATATATATATATATATTAGAATCATTATAAGAACACTTTGATACTCACCTAGACATTATTCAACACAAACATACATCTAATAATCATTATGTAAATAAAATAACAAGGAATATTTTGATACTCCCTCTTACAGATATAAAAGTGTGTAATAAGATCTATAATTAAATACCTACACATTCCCATGAGTTATAATATATTTATTAAATTGAAATACTTACCCTTTTATGAGGTTCAATGTCATAGTTTCTACTATGGATTCTTCTTGATAAGATTTATAGGTTGACTCAAGGGTGTGTATTATAACTGGAATGTCCTTGCTAACCGATGAAATATCACCATGTTCATCAAGTAAAAAAATCATTAAATGAAAAATAATTTCTTTGTGTGGAAGGAATTGGTATCATACAAAAATTTTCTTGAGATCATATTCTATGTAATTAACAAATATGATAAATTCATTGAATGTGTTACTTTTTCTTCTATAATAGAGAAATTATACATTCAAAATCTATATTATATGTATATTAATATTTATGACTATTATGTTCTATTATAACCCATTAAATCCTATAATTTCAAATTGAATTAAGGAACAACATATTTCAATTTTAAAAATTATATACCATAATAGATAATAACATATGAAAATAAGACATATATTGATTCATTGAACATGACCCACATTTTGAAAAATAAATCACAATTATTCATGAATGAAGCACAGATTGGCTTCTTAAACGTAAATAAAAGGGTGTTATCCCATGAAAATCAATTTAATTTTGTATAAATCCTTTTACCATTAATGAAAAATATTATCAATCAGATTTAATAATTTTAGCTTTAAATAAATTGAATCATTCATATGAATTGAAAAAATTGATATTAACATGAATATGTTAGGTTAAGTTCCACAATATATCTAGATAATATGACTATAAATTCTGTTTCAATCCTTAAAATTTTAGTCATGTTTTATAGTTTTGAATTTCATATTCATTTAACTCCAATAACCTGATCATCTAGTTTCATGAGAGGAATGGGTTGAAAAAAATAAGGTGGTTAAGGTTATGAATTCATTAGGAATTGATATGTTAATATTTAGTAAAATTAGTTTATAAAATATTTAAATCCATATAACAAATTTATTCATTAAATTATTTAAAAAATACAACCAAAAAATTGATCAGTGAATTAAATCAAAAAAATAAATGGTATTTAGATGTTTATATATATGGAGTTAGGAAAATGATAAATTATGGAGAGATACATGTACATGGTGTTATAGTAGTTATGATAAGTTTAGATATTCATAATAATTTAAATATAGATATTAAAATATAAATATGATAAATTTTTTCACCTATTTGTTTATGCTAAAACTATTAATGTGGGTCCAGTACCCCAGTGATTTACCCATTATTGATTAATGGACATAACAAAACTATTTTTGGATTCCTTCATCTTCTAAACATCTAAATTTTCCATGACCATTTTTAATCCATGAATTTCCATAAAAAAATCATCTAGTAAAAATTCTATTAATTTTTATGATAAATTCATTACTATTTCCATGGAAATATTTGGAATGGTGTTGATTTTTTATCAAAATATCTTGAAATAAAAAAATTGATTAAATTGATAAAAATATACTCAATATATTTTTTATAAATCATCAGAATCTCAATTTTAATTTATGAATCATGATGTGTAAAAATGATATATGTACATTGTTGAACTGTTATATATAGAATAAATGACATTATCCAGGTCAATTATGATATTACTCTCAAATAAATTGTAATATTGAATAAATTCCATGGAACAATATAAAAACTTATAGGTTTATCAAAATTAATGTCACTACATCATACCCACATGTTATGGCATGAGGATCTAGATTCTTTATTTTTGTGTATTCTCAATTTTTCATGCTTCATAATTCCATCCCATGATAACTATAATTTTCATCCGTTGGATTAGTTCTGGTTGAAGGTTCTAGTGATATACTTATGAATTTTTTATTCTATGGAAAATGTAAATTTATTTTAGGTCACACTTTTCCATTTTAGAAATTTTTAGTCTTGATCCCCACTTATAGAAATTTGGAAAATCTTCAATGTCATATATTCCTGATGGAGACTAAATTCATATCATATGACTTTATATCTCAATAATTTCTTGAAGTACCACGCCAGTTGATGTCTTATGATCTATCAATAAGATGTATTACAATAAAAAAGTATGAAGTAACATTATGATGTAGCGTCTAATATAATATTTAGATAGGAATTTAATTACACTAATTCTTATAATATTATAATAAAGATTATACAATTGGGATGGTGATGTTCATTTATCAAAGAGTGTGTGGGTTGGTTCTCCACTATTCTCATCTACTTTTTTTTTATTTTTTTAATACATATTAAAATTGAAAGATACTGGGATTTTGATTTTCTAAATACAAAATGGATGTAGAATAACTCAAAATAGTTTTTAAAAAAATAAAAATCTCTCGAGGGTAAATGAAAATGGGTTCCATCAAAAATTACATTTTTTATAAACCACTTATTTTAATGATCTGATCAAATATTATGTAACCTATCATCCTACACAATTTTTTGATGCATACTAATAATAATTTTCTCAAAAGATATTCCAGATGATTATTAAATCACTAACTAAATCCCAAAAATTAATGTATTAATTAGTAATGATAGAGAATTGTATTCTAATCACACCCCTCATTCCCCACCTTCAATACCACACAATACTGGGGAAATATATTGAGAAATTAAATAAAAAAATCAAGAATACCTCTATGATTCCCCTTTAGTCTCCCATAATGGTATAATTCTCTATAACCATGGAGTATAAGATAATTGTAAAAATCATAGGTGTTTAAGAAACATAAAATATTAATGGAATGAAAGTAGAAAACAACACAACAATATTTACAGAACATGGTTCAATAATGATAAAATTATATAAGTAAAAAAGAATTTCATTCACTAAATTTGGTGTGTTTATGAGAAGCCTAACATGGGGCTATCAATATAATTTTTTAATCTAATTTAAATATAATACTTAGTTGGACTTTGGTTAACTCTAGAGATGATGGATTTTCGGGTGTCTTTCCTATTTTTTAATTGGTCTGATCGGTGTGCCGAATTTAATTATGTTGTGAGACTTTAAAAAACAAAAAGGTAATTAGAAAATTATCTTTAAGACTCATTTCCTATAATCGTAATATATAATCACTTACCTATTAAATTATTATTCAATTTTACTCTCCTTCTCTTTATCTAACAAGTTAATACCTCATGGATTATCCTTACATGATAATTTCATATTAAATAATTAAACACAATGATCACTCAATACATTAATCTTACCTATACTAGTATTTTGATAACTTTTATTATGTCGGGATTATACAACTACTAAACATTATAGTTAGTGATAAATTACCATGTGGAATGTATATAAAAACAGAGAGTGAGAGAAGTATAAATTGAATGAAAATAATATTAGAAATATATTCTTTTCTAAATTAAAAAAAAATTACCTTGAGATAAACATAATAGAATAATCGAATTGAAATTAAATTCATTAATATGGTTAAAGGGAATTTCCTATGATCAATCATTATTAGACTATTGTTCCACCGTTGAATTTATTATTGGAATATAATGAAATCAAAATAAAAGTAGAATCTCAAGATTTTTAAATAAATAATTATTAACTCTCTTGAGAGATAAGTTTCCTTTAATTAAAAATTATTTTAGGTACCTTTCATTCTTCATCAAGAAAAACCGTTTTCTTGTGTATCTCATTTTCAAAAAACCCATATGCAAGATACATTGATTCTACAGATTCTCCTTTTCAAATTATTTTATAAAACATTAAAATATATTCATTAGAATGGAATTTAATTTCAAAATAGATTATTGAACAAATAGATTTATTATATTGAGAATATTTTATTGAATATAGAATACTAGTGCTCGTAGTTTCTTCCCTAAAATCCATTAATAGTGTTAATTTGTTAAAATTTTAGACGTTTTATCATTATTAAGAATGGAACAACATAAAACGAAAGGGGAAAGAGACTTACCAATTTTTTCCTTCTATGTTATGAATATAAAAGTCAACATAAAAAATTAATCATTTCATTATTTCTATAAAAAACACTAAAACTCGAACATGGTAAGTAGTGGATTGGTCGGTTACCTTTATAACCAACCTATTTTTATTGAGTTCACAAATATATAGGGAAGAATAAATTGATTAATTCATGACATTAATTGATTCTCTAAAATCAATCAATGCCTTAGTAAATTTTATTTATCATATAGTTCATGTGATAGTGAAAGTACCTCGATCTTGAAATTTCCAATGAAATAATCAGGTAAACATAGAAAAAACATTCTACCTAAACATAACTTATCATTTATTTTATGTTTTATATTCATGTAATACATCACATTAAGATATATTAAATAGATAGGGATTTGGTTTAGGGCCTCTATTGAAGGTATTTTTATTGCTACTCACTTTAATATTTATAATACATCTAATTTTAATTCATTATCACTAGTTTAGTTGGTTGGGTTTACCCTTGAAGGGGATGGAGTGTGGGGTGATTTAGGTAATCCATCTTGGTGTTTACCTTTTTACTTCTTCACTGGTTATGTCACCATGGGGATCTGCTCTTAAATATTCATTTTAGGGAGATATTATTCATGTTACTTGGGTGATCAACTACAAATTCCAGCTTCCATGTGGGATTTTCAATAATCATTTCCTCCTTGAAACAAATATTTCCATTTGGGTTAGGAATTTATTTGGAATAGAGTTTAACTGAGCATCAATTTACCACTTTATTGGAGGAAGATATTATTTTTCCAATCAATCCATTAAGGTCCCTCAAAACTAATCCATGATTTGTGTGAATGTACTATTAGTTAGCCTATGACTATACAAGATATTTTAAAAAGTTATTTATTGAGGGTTATTTTATATGTACTTATTGATATCTTTTAAATTTTTGAGATGCATTCCTTTTAATGTGTGGATATGGAAAGGATGTTGAAAGTCCAAGTCTAAAAGTATCAATTGAGGTTCCTGGTTTCCAACACCATATAGGATGTTTGAATACTCTTTAAATCCTTAGTTGTTAATTGGTTAGTTGTTGGAACAATATCTGGTACACATATTCATAATATTTATTTACTAGGACTAGAGTATATCCATTTATATATTTTTCCAAGGATTGGAAAAGCTATCACACTAATGGGGTTATGGTAGGTGATAATTACTTGAATTTATGCAATGCTAACTATCTCATAAGAGAGGTTAGTTATTAAATTCTGATTTCAAGTAATGGAGAGTTGTAAATTTTTAATCATGATCTCCTCTAATTATATATATTGTGATGATCTGTTTATAATTTTTATAAATACTCTCTATCAACTCAATGAATTCATATGATGATTTTTTTATTCGTGTTCATCTAAAGAAACAATACAATGGGATTCATTCAGTGAACATAAATCCTTGGTAATATAATACAAGAAAATTATGTAATTTAAAAGGATGATGTGGGTAGGATAATCTCAACCACTTTAATCAGACCTAAAACACATAGTGAGTTTATCTAAATTATTTTTCTATTACATATATCTCAATTATAAAATGGGTACACATTAATGAGGAAAAAAACATATTGATAAAGCACTCTATGTTCAATTAAATGTGGTGAAAATCCATGATGAAGACGATAAAGACATTATTTGGTCAATACATCAATGGAAAATACAAAACATCCAATTGGACTAATATTTTTAAAATTATTTGGTTTTGAAATTATTATAAAAAATTACCAAAATCTATATTGTGTTGATTATGATCCTCTCATATCTAGTCATGAAACCAAGGTAGAAGTTATATCATTCCATTTTTTAATCCAAATCATATTTATTATTTGTTTATTAGAGGTGATTGTTATAGTTAAAATTAAGATAAATTTGTTCAATAAATTTCTATTCAACTAAACTAAATTAACTTCTATATGTCCACTACATATAGATCCTAAAGTAGATGAAGTATATGAGGATTCATAATTTCTCAATGGGACTAGAAAAAACCCTCTTTCCTCCTTTTCAATAATCATGAGAATCTTGATTATTGGTAGAATATTCATCTCAACTTCTGGATCAAAACCATTGAGGTGACATGAACTAGATCATGTCATGAATCAAAATAATTTTAAATGAAAAAAAAATAAAAAAATTTAATATAATCATAAACTTACCTCTATAATAACAATACTATGTAATGATATAATTAGTATTATTTATTTTTCTAGGATTGGTTATATAAACTTATCCATGACTATGAAAATTTATTTTTTCCCTTAAAATGAAGACAGTTTATGAGAAGGGTATCATGGACCTCGCAATCAAATTGAATTTAAAAACACTGAATGTATCACATGAAAAACTATAGGAATCTCTTAATGATATGGTCCTAGAGAAATCAATAACCTTGAATTTAAATTATTTTTTTATTTTTCTATTTTTAATGTACAAATAAATATGGGGGTTTGATTCATACAACAAGAATGAAAATAAAAATGTTGAACAAAATTTATGCAAGAAATAAGAAACCCCCATATTTAACATTAATGATCCTTAATTTTATAAGAACTTTAGTCCCCCAAATCTATCTCTATGTGTTCTAACCAAATTCAAAAAACATTATCACATCAATAGTTTAAAATAGACATCATACATAATGAATTCCCTAACTGATCATCCCCCCACTCTCTATATTAGACCACAATCAGGAATCCATCAACTACTCATACCACCAATCCATATCATACATATAATAACTTATTAATAAAATATGAAATTATTTTAGTATTATAAAATAAAATTATAGAAGAACAATCGTGAGTTACACTTATCACATCAACCCCATAAAGACATAAATTTTCAGAATAAATTAGATATTTCTAAGCCAAGTGTGTGGAATCTGGTTCACTAGTTTCTTCTCATGGGTGATGAAATGGTTATAATATAATCATAGAATAAATATTGAAAATTAAATTTAATATATAATGTGGGAAACATTAAAAATTTATAATGAAGAGAATAGAATATCATATAGATGAATATAAAATGAATTAATAATTAAAATGAAAAAGGGATATATAAATTATTATCCTAATTAATTTATGGTTCAAAGATAATATATTTTGTACTCTACATGGGGATAGATGTAAAATATTTTACGAAAATAAAATGAACTTCTTCCTTCTCTTATAGTTTATAAATGAGAAGAAAAAATCCATAAACCTCATATCTTCATACAATTTCATAGATCAACGGATACGATTGATTCAATAGGTTATATTAAATATTCCAACAAAACCACATTCCAAAAATGATTTATATATTCTTATTAGTCATTATTATTTTAAATTGGATCATTTTATATAACACTACCAATTTTTATGAACAATGTAAATGGTTTTTTTGATTTTCCATTTCCATTTTGGGTTTTTTGGATTTGATCCCATTGACTAAAATTTAAAAAATGTATCAATGTCAAACATTCCTTGTGGGGGATAAATTAACGTCAGATTAATTTGAATAAAGCCTTATTATGGAGTTATATTATGAACTCATGCTCCCATTATCCTAATTTATATGTTCTGGATACTGAATTGATATAAAATCCCATGAAACTCATAGGATAAATTTGTATACACAGTGATAAGTCTAACATCATGGGGTTATGTTATACCATCATCTAAGAATGTTCATACTTTTATCGTAAATGATATCATATGATTATCAACCATAAATTGTGAGAAATTCATATAGTTAGTGATTCGTTATTATAGAATGCTCACAAAATTATTTTCATCCGATATTTTGAGGAACAAAGAAAGAAGGAAAACATAATATAATTTAAAAAATTAATGTTAAAACACTATTTAAAAATGTATATAGGATATTAAATAATCATCCTAATGTCTAAAATTGTCCACTCATAAAAGGTATCTTTCTTGGGGTTTATATAGATTGAACAACTCACCATTTAGGTCATAGATCCACACATATCTAGAATATTGAATATTAATAATTCTCACTTCCTGTAGGATTCTAATGAGGAGAATATTCAAGGACCGTATATTAATCATCCTTCAGTAAGAAAAAATGGTGGGAAGATAAATTATACTACATTAATTGATAATACTAATAATAAAATTATATTTCTCACAACATTCAGGTGTAGAAGAACTAGCACTAGACGATAATCCAACATACATTACTAATTATCAGTTATTGGATAAAAAAAATTAATATGGAGATAAGAGAGTTGAATTAATTTTATGTCCATGATAGAAACCAATATATGATAACTAATAGAAAAAAATACACCAATAATAAGAAGAATAAGAAGAAGTACTAATGTATTTGGATCAAGAAAATACACAACAAGAGGAAGAAACACTTGAAGTAACTTCTCTCCATCACATTTCTATGATTTTACCTAAGTCACTCATGGAAATAAAAATACATTAGGCTAAACCAATTTTGGGGATGGCTAATCCTTGGAATTTTTATTTATAGTTTCTAGAAAACATTTTTATCTAATCCCCTTTTCATTGAAATAGAGACCCAATACTATTTTATTATGACTTGATAGAGGAAGGAAATGGGGAGATGGTGGAATTTTAATAATAATTAATGAAACCACTTATCTCACCTAAAGAAAACATCCTAGATGTGCACATTAAAAAGTAATAGATCATGGATGATCAAAATAAGGGATTAGACCATTCACTAGGCTAACACTCATTTATCATTTATTCCTTGAACATCACATTGAATGCTTATATCATGAAATTCCACGTCTAGACAAATAGAATTTATCCATAAATAGTTATGAATATCCTGAGGCAACCACCATGATAGATAAATAATATCTAAAATTTTAAAAAATGATACTAAGTATGTAGAATGAGAGTTATATAGGGAGCACTCCAAAAATATGGTCTAATATGATCTATAAGAATTTAAATAAGAATACCTACTAGTTGTTGGACAACATAGAATAAAACTATAACCATAATATTTTAAAGAACTACTCAATAAACATACAACAACCCATAACATATGAAACCCATAATTATAATCTTAATGAAAAGAGTTGAAAATTATTACATTTCAAGGATTTGGTTGAATTCATATTTTAGATAATTAGGAAACATATTACATAAAAATGTTCAAGATTCCACATAGTATACACATTCCATAAAAGTAATATATTATTATCACACAACCATTTTATTAATGAAACCCTTTATTCATTCTAGATGTGTTCCCATGAACCTTCTTATTGTAATAATATGACTTTAGTCCATGTAAAAATTAATTCAATATTTGCAGTGAGCCAAAAAATCCAGGTAAGGGATATAAAATGAAAGAAAAACCATTTCTCACTTTTAATAACATCCTAAAATATAAGAAAATGTTTATTTGATAAAAAATAAATGTTGAAATCAAATAATTGATTACTTCCTAATGAAACCAAATTTTTTAAAAAATTTATTTTATATAATATTTTGTATCAATCATATAGGTAAAATATTAAATGTTTTAGTTTCTTAATAAAACATGATAACTTAAGAAAACTACAGTTTAAACAAAACATTCACCATTAAATTTTGAAGATAATTACCATATTCAAAAAAAATAATGTTATTTCCTCATAAAGAACACTTTAAAACACATAGAAATAATAGAAAAACCTAAAAGATATATTTAAATAGTATCTTCATAATAACCCATATAATAACCCTTACAATATAATAACTCTCTTGGTTAATCCATTATGATTCTTTTAGAAAACATATCTTTAGACATTTCTTATGATTTATATATCAAAACCAACCATAATAATATACAATTTACAAAATATATATCTTGAAAGAAGACATAAAATATTTTCTTACATCATAAAAATAAAAAAAATGAATTTTATACGATAAGAAAATTCACATTCTATTAAATTATAGAAATTAGAAGAATTATCCTTTTTTTAATAAATTTATAAAAACTATGACATATAAGAATAATTAAAACAATATAGTCCTTGAAACTAAAATAAAAATATATAAGAATTTCAATCATGAATAAAAATCTTTTATTTTTGAAAAAATGATTTAGCGGTATATGTTAAAAATTTATTATTTCGCCACTTCTATAAAGAAAGTGAAAAATTACTCTTACGAAAAATTTAAAATGAATTAATTTTTTAATCTTTTCTATAGATGGTCAAAATTGTTTAAAATTAAATTTGAGAAATATTTTTCATAAAATTAGAATATTATGAAAACATTAAAAATAATGTGGACATGGAAGATAAAGAGTTTAAATTATTTTAAATAAGGTTTAAAAACCCATTACATGGAGTCTTGATTCACAACGTACAAATTTTATATTTATAATGTCACAAAAATGAATTTTATTTAATAAATATTTTTTATTAACTATCCATGTAAGAAATTTATGAAAAATGAAACATTTCGTTCATGTACGCAACAGTTTTTAAGTATAGACAAATGATATTTCCATATTCTAACAGATGAGAGTGAATGAATATAGATAATATTTTATCTTTATATAATTGATATAATTTTACAAATATAATAATTATTCATTTAATAAATAATTATAACCATCTATGTGAGGTTCAAATGAAAAATTAGATTCTTCACTTCTTAGATGTGGTAGTTTTCATCTATAGATAAAGGACATTTTTTTAGTGGATGAGAAAGAGGAATAGAAAATTTTTTACACAAATAATTCATAATTATGTATATTAATGACACTATTGTTATTATATTAAGATTTTTATAATTTATTTGAATGTCTTGGAAGAAAAAATAAACTTTAAAGATCTTGGTTAGAACATAAGCCACATTATTTGATAATCTCTAGTGAAAACACCTTAAGGGTTATTGGATCGGAATTCTTGGAATACTGTGGACAATAATACATTTCTAAAGATATTGGTAATGTATTTTTCAGATATAACTCATGTTACAATTCATAAAGTGTTTTCAGAATGCGGGATAGTGGAGTTTCATTAATTTATAAGTGAGTGTAGTGGGACTCTTATTAATAAACATAATATAAAAATAGTATTAATGTCCTTATCTAGGGAATGTAGAACCAAATGGATAAAGATTAGAAGACATGATAATCTGGGGATAAAATACACCCATATAATAAAATTTAAATATGTTTTATATATTCTTTTAACCGTTGGTCTTATTTTTCACCCCGCCCCCTCTTGTTGACTCTTTTAACCTTTACTGTGGTTAATAATTTTTTACTATGGTAATAATATTTTTTAGTAAGAATAAAATGTATATCTATAAATAATTTGAATCTCTTGATTGCAAAAAAGGAATCCTTCTTATTAACATAAATTTGTATAGGAGATAAAAATTACCTTTCATATATTTATAATGAACTCAACCAAACAAGTTTATCTAATAATATCTATTTAGAATAAATATTATTTTACACAAAAATAAACTTTAAATTTTATCCCCAAGAAATTTGTGGGTTTATAACAAAAAAAATTCATTTTCTTAATTTAAAACTAAATCAAAACTAAATGGTACCTTGTTAATACTTTAATAAAATAAATGTTGTAGTATCTGAGAATATGATATTTTTGAAAATTCAACTAAATAAAAACTACTTCTATGAAATCTTATAAAATAAGAAAATGCTAATTTGCACTTTTAGATATCAGACCTGAACCAAAATTCAATAAATTCAAATTAAATTTTTTTAAAATTCATCCTTTAAATAAAATTTTGTAATACATGTAAAACTATTTAATAATTATAAAACAATTTATTTTTCTATTAAAAAATTATTAAACTTATTATAATGATTATAAATACATAAAATATAATCATTAATAAAGGTGTTGTTTAGTTAATATTAGTCCCACTATATGGATACCTTTGAATCCTTATGAATGGAATCCGGACTCATGTAGTATGGGGGAATTTTACAGGGAACACAATACCTTTTAATTTCATGTGATATCATGTTTAATTTTAATCACTATTTCTATGTTAGTGGTATAGTAGTTGGTTAAAATGATTGTTTGGGCATGCATTGAAATGTATGGACCTTCGTGTTGTCTGATTTTATTGTGATGTCTGGTCTCTAGCATACTACTTCAATCTGCTTCAAAAGGGGATCAAAGCATGTGGCCTTCACCAATACTAGCCTTTTGGATCTAGATGCTTGAGAGGTTATGTCTTTTCTATTGGTTCTTATGCCTGTTCACTTCTCACAAGACTGCTTACTGAAGTGTCATGTTTTGGTGAAGTCTTGGGGTTATGTCATATTTTCTTCAGTGGGGCAGACCCATGGGTTTGATGTGGTTTTTTTTTCTGTTTTTGTATTTTTTGGTCGTATTGTGGTCTTATCATTTCTCAATTTTCATTTAAAAATTGGTTATGAAATTAAAAAAAACAATTTTCCTTGAATAAGGACTACAGGTGATAGGGACCTAGAAATGTTTGGTGTGAGTCATAATCATGACTGGACATTTTTAGTTTTTCTTGACTGTGGGTAACCACACTGAAGATGTTATGGATCATTTATGGCCCATCACAAGAATATTACCAGGATTGTCAACATAGGAGTAGGATTCTCTTAATACACATTAATCTAAGAATTTCTTATTCTCATCACATATGTATTAGCTGACATTGTTTGGGGCTTACAAAAATTAGGAGGACCATGTATGGGGAGTCCAAGATGAGTATATTGACTCAAGGAGTATTTATAAAGGGCGGGAAAAATATCAAATCAAATTATATATTTGCGAATGAAATGAAAATCCCGAATTATGTTGATACCAGTCATATTATTCTCACCACATAAGCGAATAATAATGTTTTTAAATTTTTAATTGATCCTCATATAGGCATCAAACATAACCTAGTTAAAAAAATAAAATTTAGTTTTATTTGAGTGATATCGTTTAAGTTCAAGTGTGGGGACTAGTCCCAATAGTTTTACATCATATGATAAGGACATGCACTGTAAATTTTAGATTCATTATAGGACTAGAAGTTGACTCCTATTATGCATCAAAATTATTCTAAAATAATGATCAAGAAAATTTCTAATCCCTTGTGATCCATGATTGGTGTAAAAATATGATATTTATGATTTTCTATATTTCAGTTGAGTGCACAATAGGGGATTGACTGGGGCTTACACATTGGCATCCATTTTAGGTACCTAAAATGATAAGTGACTCGGTTGAAGGAATTTGGGATTAGGGGTTACAGCTAGTAAGAGGACCAAATAAGTATGAATGTGTTTTAAAAGTGGCGAAAAAAGAGATTGATAGGGGCTTACTCTTTAGCTACCTTATAAGGAATGTTAGGGGATGATACCAATGATGGGGCCCAAATATGGTATCTAAGAGGAGTGTATTGACTAAATGTGAATTTTTTGGGTCTATGCCTATATGATTGCCTAAATTTACTAATCAAGTCAGTGAATTTGGTTATGTTATGATTGAATATTAAACTAGATAAGAGGCCCATAAAGGATTTCTATTCCAAAATAGGGGTGATAATATTAGAGGGGAGTTTTTTATATTTGATTACCTTAGATATCTGACCTATATTATGAGTTAATGTAAGGTATGTTTTTAAGATTACACATAAGAGGAAGACCAGATATGATAACCTAGAGGAATATATCTGCTTAATGTAAATAAAGAAACCAATAGAAGTATATCGACTTGAGGTAAAGGAAAAGGCTTAAACATATGTGTCGCTTAGAAGTTCCTAACCCAGTCAATGAACAAGGTGACTGTATGGAGATCTATGGGCTTAAACACATGAGGATGATTTTATATAATGGATCCAATAGGAATGTATCAACACAAGGTGTTTCTTGAAACAAAAAGGAAAATAAAAACATAAGTTTCTCTACAAAATCATTAAAAATATAGTCCTTGATTTGAAATGGGTTTAAATAATGGAATCAATGGGGGAGGGTATAAGGCTCGGGACCACAACTAGTAACTAATCCATTCCAATGGTGGGGTGTAAGAATCCCTATGATATCGACCTTTAGTGGTGGCAATATAGGTTATTCTATGTCGGGATAGCTGTATATATCATTATAAAGAGAGTATTCATAGGAAGTTTCCCATAGAAATTCATGAAAGAACTATTTCTAGTGTTCTTCATGAATGGGTGTTAGAATATTGTTTCCCATATCCTAATCAAAAAATGATTATAGATGGACTGATTTACAAAGTTTCATTCATGGATGTGCTTCCTGAAGGACCATTCATATTCATAATTCAAACTTTAGTAATTTACATGAATGGTGTCACGATAGTGAATACATTATGAGTTATATTTTCTTTAAGCACAAATAAAAATTCATAGTTAGTATCTAGTAACCACCATATAGAAAAATATGTTATCAATGGGAATTCAAGTTCAATGAGAAAGGAGTAATATTAATTTTTCTGGGAAAAAAATAACTACGTCTGAGAAAAAAATATATCAAGGGTTTTCCTAAGGATTGAAGTGTTATATAATTATAATAAAATGTTATGAGGTGAGGGAAACTTTATATTATTTAATATATAAATGAAAAAGTTATCAAATAGGAATTGAACTATTATGTTATTAGAGAAAATTCTACATGAGCTATGTAAAGTTATTCACAAGATGAATGCTTTGTGAAGATATTTAATATCTATATGAATCCCCCTTATTTTCTATCCTATAGATTATTGCTTCAAATTTATTCCATTCCAAAATGATACATAACTTAAATTGGTTTTAGAAATTTGATTTAGAAAATTTTTTATGAAACATAACAAGTCAAATAAAAGATTTTGAATTTAATGACACTCTTATCTATGGTGGATAAACCGTAATATGTTTTCTTCCTGATTCATGGTCTTAAAAGACCCTAAAATAGTGGTAGTTAATGTTTCAACACCATTTTGGTTAGACATATGTGAAATCTGTGGCCTACTTCTAAATATATTTCTACAAAACAATGTCATCGAGTTGGACAATGTTTTTAGAGGATCAGCATCCCTTAGTGTGTGAGCAGTCATGATATGCTTTGAAATCCCATTTTCTTGTTAATCATGTGTGAAGAAATTTTTTTACTCAAAAGCAACATGTGTTTTCTATGTGAGGTTAGTATTATGAGTTCTATAAAAAAATCAGTATAAATATATTGATTCAAACAAAGTAATTCTACCTTTTTTTCAAAATAATTATATTTCATTTGATAATTCTTATTTATTTATGATATGGATGATTATATTAATACCCGATCCAAAAATTAATGAGTTTATGTATGCATAAATTCTAAACCAATCTTCTTGAAATCATTAAATATTGGACCATGTTTCAATTTTAGCACAATTAATAATTCATTAATCTTTTGAATCATGGAATCTTCTACCTTGTTAGCTTTACCATGATCATAGTGAATTTTGAAATTATAATCTACTAGTAGTTCCATGAATTTTTTAACTCATGTTCAACTAATTTTAGTTAATATATATTCAGTAAAATTATAAAATATTTATATATAAAATTTATACCCATATTTAATTTACATATAAATTTTTAATTAACAAAACGTCTAATGTAATTCCTAGATCAGGAATTAGATAATTTTATTCATGGTTTTTTAATTGAGGTAATTCATATAAAATTACCTAATGAGATTGAATCAAAACACACCAAAAGACATTCACAGATGAAACAAAAAAAATTCATTTTTTATGATAGTAATTCAAATTCCAGTGAATTTACCAATATTATTTTTAATTTTGGAAAACATTCCTCATAGTCCCTTAACCAATTCAATTTAACTCCCTATTTAGTAAACATAATAACTGGGTTAGCTAACTGGAAAATTGTTTCGACAGACTATTAGTGATAACCTACTAGTCCAAGAAATATTTAATCTTGGTTACATTAATAGATATTGATCAGCATTCCACCACATTATTCTTATACGTATCAAGTATAATGCCATAATTAGTTATAATATGTCTATGAAATTAAATAATCTCTAACTAAAATTCATATTGACTATATTTTAAAAAATTATTATTTTTAATTAATATATATTGAATAAACCTTATATTTTTCTCATGAACATCATAAATTTTAGATTACGCCCAAATATCATTAATGAAAAATACAACAGATCTATCCAAATACACGTAGAAAACTGTACATATTAAAACCATAAATAGAGAGGGTGAATTATTCAACCCAAAGTGAATAATCAAAAACTAATGATTTACATAGGTAGTTTGAAACATTTTAATGTGAAATTATTCTTCCTTTACTTTTATTTTATGATACCCAAGCTAGATATCAATATTTGAGAAGTACAGATTACACTAGTTTTGATAAAACTATTCATTGATATGAGGAAACATATACATTTTCTTAATAGTAATTTATTTGAGTTCCCTACGATCAAGGAAATATTAATATAACCATCTTTTTATTAATAAAAAATAGATTATTCTATGCGGAAGTGTTTGGGAATGTAAAACCCTTATCAAGTAATCGTTGTAGCTTTTTTTAAATTGAAATAGCTCTACTCAATAAATTTGATAAGAAGGATTGAAATTATCTTAGAAGAATAAACTAAGTAAATTATGAGTTTATCCTCAAAATAAGGTATAAAACCTATAACAACAATGTGAAATTCATTTGGAAATCCATTTACCAAAGGTAAACATTATGATGAATAATTCCCCCTTTTTCAATTCCATATACCAGATAACATTCAACCATATATTTAATCAATTTCCCACATTATTGATATATTATTGTAGGTATGAACTTATTTTTATATAGGAATTGAATGTCACTAATAATTGAACCTGACTTCTTTATCTTTGTAATTTATCATAGCATGATAAACTAAAATATAATCTTTACATAGAATAACATCAATCCCCACTAAGGATTAGATGATATAACTTCAATGAAACCCCATCAAATAAATGATAATAAGAATGTTCTAATAAAAAACTATTGGTTAAATACATACACTAATATTTTTTACTAAAATTTATGTCTTTATATATTGAGGTGATATATGAATCTTAATAAAAAATTCTCAATAATAAAGGAATTCATATATCAAAAATCAAATAAGATATTAGCATACTTTGGGTAAAATATTAATATATTTATCACCACATAATTTGATGATGTAATATTTTCTATGGTTTTATAAAATGATTTTACCAAACCCTTAGCTTATGGTCATGATGATCTATATCCTTAACACTTCATTAGATGTTTTTTTCATGATTTCACATCTCATTAAAATTAAAACAGATTATTATTGGAATTTCATAACCAGTATAACTATTACTATTTTTTTCATAATATTCATGAGAGTGATGTCTCAACTTACAACAACAACATCACTCTAAATATCATATAAGGAATTCACCATAATTAATTTTACCACACTTATCAAAATATAGATGTTAAATTTTCATAACATCGTATCTTTTTAATGGATTCTTTCCCATTACATGCCACCTAAACATATTATTCTCCTTCACATTATAATAGTTAATAAACACTATATTAACATTTTTTATCACATAAAACATTTTCCTCATTGCACGTAGCCTCTTGAGTAACATAATCCCTTTGTAAACATGGTTTCAATCCAGAGTTGAATATATCAATTTAACTATTATTATACAAAATAATACTCAATTCATACCTATCCATTATTTTAAAATTTAATTCATTGGGAAAAATTAAATACTAACCATTTTTGAACTCCAAGATTTTCCTATCCTTTCCAAGATTTACAACTTTAGGAAATTATCTCTCAAGGAAAAGATCCTTAAGTTATGTCAACTAGATATTGTCAATTTCAGAATTTTAGTGTGTATTATTCAACAGATACCACTACTGATCGGTTTCACTGTTAAAACAACAAATATAATGTTTTATATTTTGATGATATAAATATACTAAAACATTAAATATATTCTATAAAACATTAATCTATCAGTGGACTATCACTAGATCTGATGTTCCACCAATGACTAATGGTTGATATTTCGTGATGTAATACACTATACACATATTCCTATAGCTATAATATGATTTATAACTTTCATGGTTACCACCATTGATATCCTACATCAATAAGTTAATAAAAAAATTTGTTCAACTCTATTTCTTTCTAATCATGTTTATCGGTTTGAAAGGATATTATCCTCTTTCTACCATTAGACTTCATTCTCTATGTTTCTTTCATGGAAAACAATTATAAACAAAAATTGTCTTGGATGGGAAATAAAGAAACCCCAAAATACTATTTCATGGAAATATAACCATAGATTAAGATCCATGAACTGTGTTTTAATAAAATCTATGAAATCTCTGATGTTATATGAACCATGTTATGATACTAATAACAATAACTCATAACATTAAAAACAAGTAAATATGTGTTTAATAAAAGGGATTTAAATTTCATATATTTTTAAAATGTTTTAATTTTAGTGTATTATAGGATATATAAAACTGTTACATAATAAATTGGTCACATCTTTTAAGTATATTTATTCCTAAAAAACAACCTCTTTCATTTTCACTCTTGTTTTATTCATGACACTTTTTCTTTGTTCAAGATTTGGCTCCAATTCCCTTGACATAATTACTATAAATCCATAGTCACTATGACAACATATTTAATTTTTTGAGAAAAATAAATATTATTAAGGGTTTTAAATTTCAGTTAATCTATTTATTTTTTTGAAAAAGATGAAAATATATAAGGAAATTTTCTATTTTATGAAATAAAATTTAAACACAGTTAATAATTTAATTACTCATGAAATAAAAATTATTGAAAAATCATTCTCATAGAAAATGTTTGATCAAGAATAAATAAAAAATCATAACCATTATATTTTATTTAGAAAACATGATAATTCTTGAAGAAGTTTCCTTAAAAACAACCCCTCACCGCGAAAAGCTCAAATCCTTTTCCTTATTCATAAATTCATTTTCCTATATATTATAATAAAAATATTTACATTAAAAATAATAGAGGATATAAAACCTAAGTTGAAAAATCGTTGAATTATCTTTATTGTCCCTCTAATAGTAACCCTTATAAGAAACCTTATAATTCAATTACCTATAGACTAATTTACAATATTTATATGTAAGAGAACATATCCTTACCCAGTTAATTAGAGAGATATATTAGATAAAACCACCATCATATAAAATTTAAATTAACCATAAAATCATTAAAACAAATAAAATATTTCTTATTCTTTATAAAACTCTAAAAATTGGCAATTGAGTTTATAAAAAAAAGAAATTTTAATTATCTTATAACTATTAGATGATATACCCTTATATTTTGATAAAATAAAAATGAATAGAATACCAAGTATTATATATTATTTCAAAAACCATAAAAAAATGTAGAGTATGATTGATAATGAATAATGGTCATTGTTTTAGGAAAAATTATCATGTGGTAAATGCCAAAAAAAATATTCCATTCCCACTTTTATAAATAATGTTGAAAAATGGACTGTATAAAAAATATTAAATAGATTATTTTAAATTCATTGTAAAAAAATTCAAAAATAGATGAAAAAATCTCTTAATGATATATCAATTATAAATAATAAAATTTATGGAATAATTAAAATAAAAATGATATAGAAGATAATTAACATAAAACATTTAAAAGAATGATTTAGGAAAAAATCTAATACATCATGTATCGACTCGCCACATACATATTTAAATTCATAAAAATAAATTTATATTAATTATTTACATGATAAGAAACCTTATTCATCTTATTTTAATTATCATTATTATTTTTATTTCATTTATTGTGTGTATTTATTTAGTTACTGAATTGGTTAAGTTCATAGAAGATGTTTTGGGGTAATTCAATATAAAATGGCTTCGATGTATTGATCTTTGTAAAAAGTGGTCCTAAAATGGTTCTATTATATTCAAATAAAACTAATATTGTCATAAAAACTGTATTTATTCATTTATTTTTTTATAACAATATATGTATAGAAGTGATGAAAAATGAAACACATCATTTTTGGAGGAAGTTGTCCACATGTACCCACGATAAATGTTTACATTTTACAATGGATTGATGGGAAAGAATATAGATAGTTGATTATATTTAAATAATCAAAATTATTTGTTAAATATAATAATTTTCTATTTAATATGACCATATAACCATATATGAGATGTGGTGATAAAAATTTAGATACGTCATTTCATCGAGGTGGTAGATTGCGCATACGAATGAGTTACATTTTCAATTTCCATTGGATGAAGATTTGGTAGAGAATAATTATTCCATCAATAAAATTGTATTTTATTCTAGATATTATAATTATTTAGTGATGTTATTATATATTTAATAGATTTTATTTAGGTATAAGAGGGTTGAAATTTGAATGAACTTGGTTAGAACATATAACTCTTCCTTAGATAATCTTCTTTGGAAAAACTGTATGCCCTCTTGGATTAGTATTTTTCAAAGAATAGAATCCATAGAACATCTATAATTGGTTTTAAGGGATTTTGAAGGGTATTTTATTGTATAATGATATTAAAGATTTTCCATTTGTGAAGTGATGATACATCATTCTGTAAGTGAGAAGACTGGAATTATTGAAAATACTCTTAACATTAAAATAATATAAATGTATTTCTCAAATGAAAGTGTAAAAAAAATAATTTTTTTCAAAGAAAGGATAATTTAAGGTCCAAAATATTTATAAATTCAAATTTATACTTTTTTACAGATATTTTAAGCATTACCTCTTAGTTTAACCCCTTCTTTAACCTATTTATCCTTTACCATGGTGACTATCTTTTACAATGGTAACTTATAAATAAAAATAAAATAGACAACATTAAGTAATATAAATATTATAATAAAAAAATCCTCCATTTTAAAATATTTAATTTCCATATGTAGATAAAATTAATTTAAATATAAATAGAGAAAACACATAGAAAAACAGTTTTCCGAAAAATTCTATTTTAAAAATAAAAATTATCATAGTTGAAAATAAAGTATATAATTGATCCACAAGACATTTATTGTTTTATAAAAAAAAGTGATATATTACTTTATAACTAATTAAATACTGAAATTTACATTGTGAAAACATAAAAAAGTAAACGCTATGGTATTTGATAATACAGTATTTGTCACTATTCTCCTAAAAATAAATTATTTATAAAAACATCTAAAAAATATCACTAATATAATTATGACATGCTAATAAAAAAATTAAATAAATTTCATCAAAATAAAAATATAAAATTCTAATTTAAAATTGTGAATAAAATAATATAATACATTGAATATTAGTCAGAAATAATTTTTTTTTATTTATTACAATACATGGATTTATACACAACCATACCTACATTATGAAAAGAAGTCCACCAAAGAAGTGAGTGATAAAGTGAAAACATTGGGAATTATAGTGATTCCACTATCTCCTAAGTTACCCCATGAATTATAATTGGAGTGAACATTATATAAAAGTTGACTACATATATTCATTTTACATCCCCTAGAAATTTCATTTCATTTATTTTTGGTTTGGGACTGAAGATCTCTGTTAGATGGATTATCCAAGAACAAATCCCACTCATGGACATAAGAAAATATTAAATTGATTCTATGAAATAAACATAACCCACTATCAAAATAAGGTTAATAACTTGAACTACCTATTAGGGGTAGTAAATACATAGTACCCACTTTGGGGTAAAACCATTTATTAAAATTTCAATATTTTATTAATTTCTAATAGACATTTTTCATGTTAAAATTTGTTTTTTGGACTTTTAATGTGGAAACAAACATAGAGGCTACCTCAAACCTACATATGAATCACCCAATGTGTATATTAACACAAACCTATTTGAAAAATAAAACCTAGATAGTTCTATACCTTTTCACTAAATATTCATTATAATTATTTTTTAGAATTTACTGAGATTTCAATAACACCATAGGGTTTTGAAAATAAATTTAATATTTATTTAATGAGACACTGAGCCTCTAGGAAACACCGCTTTTTTACAAACTATCCAATTAACATTATTTTTCCACCTCTGTGTTTTCAATTTCAAAAAATGGATATAAATGATTGCATTCCGTAAGATATTTAGAGTATTATAAGATCAAATTACATTTTTTACAAATAGTAATTAGACTTTTATGAATAGTAACATACCCCTATGAATAGTAATATGAACATTATGAATATTAATCTTACCTATTAAAGTAATAAAAAAATTTAGGATCCTTATAAATGTAACAGAATATTTTATAAATTAAGTCTCAGTATTTTTATGAATAATAAATTTCTAATTAAAATTTTAAAATGAAAAATTATTGATAATATTTCACAAAAAATGTATTTCAAAACAAATATTTTTATTTCCTTTGATTTAAGGATATTTATATGATCTCTCGGTCAATTTTTTATTGTATTATAAATTAATTTTGAATTTAGAAATCTATATTTTTAACTAAATAAGGATTTTCTTTAAAAATTAAATTTTTCCTATTTAGAAATTTATTTTAATAAAATTATTTTCATTTATTATTTCTAAAAATTGAAAAATTGTGAGGGTAAATATTTGGGATTTTTCTAATATACATGAAATTTTTTGTGAATATGAAAATACTATAATTTATGATAAATGAGAAATACATGATTTATTGAGTAATAAGTAACTTGAAGATGATGTAATTTCACTGGGATCGAAATCAAAATAATTCATTACATATTGATTCAAAATAAACAATACTATTCATTGTATTAAGCCAAAATAGTAAAATAATGACTAAAATAATTGGAAATAACTCCTCCTCTCCACTATAAATGTCACCCGTCACTCCCTCCTTTCTTTACTACTATCAGGCATTGTTCCATTTATAAATTATAATAAAATCTCTTCCCAAGCTCCTCCTCATCTAAAACATCTCTTTGTCTCATTAATAGACCAAATCATCTCCCCTAAACACAGCTCTCAATGAAGACTAATTCAAGAGGTAAATTTCTATATTCATTTGATTTATTTTCATTAATGTTCGTTTCTTTATTTTTTTCTTTCCACAATTCCATTCCACTAAATTTTATGATAACAAGTATACCTTAAATTTACTATAATTTATTCATTATAAAAGAATAATTCATGACCATATCTCTCTTCTCCTCTTTTTATACGGGAAAAGAAAACACCATCTGAGATGTGTTAATTTATCACATTCATAGACGATGAGTTTTTTACAATATATTTTTATCTTCCATTATAGTCATAAACCATTTTAATAAATGAAATATAAAATAATATATATAATATCTCTTATGTAAGGTTCTGGATGAATTTTTTTATACATGGTATTAATTTATGAAAAAAATGTGTTCTTTGTGATCGAAAAACCAATAAATTAATCTGTGCGTTTATTATTAATCATTTATCTATTGACTCAGCCACATATGAAGTAACCAAATGAATTATATGATCATTTAAACATCTATATGAACATTAATAACCTTATAAATCAATTCTAGAGTTCAATTCTTATTTTACTTTCACTTCTATACAAACAAACCAATTAAGAAAATTAACGAAACAAGAAATCACAAACAATGATATTGAATCTTTTTACCCATAAAAACCATAAATGAACATAATATAATTATAATAAATACAATAAATGTCTAATATGTTCTTTCTTAAGTTATTAAAAAGTCTAATTTTATATTCTAGTATAATAAGGTCACAATCGAAACATATTGACATATAAGGTAAGGATTTTCTACCCAAACCTCCATTTTCATTCAGGTTACTCTTATTCTATACATACATCAATGGAATTACAAATATTTCTTATCTAATAGAAATAAATTCTATTTAAATGTTATATATACATGTACTAACAATAATATTTTTTTATTTTATGGGGAGCTACATGTTCTAAAAGGATCTTTTGAAAATTCATTCTGAAATACCAGCCTGATTAAACGGAACTTCTGGAACTCATACCTATGTTCAGGTACAATATATAATCTATTTATTCCTCAATTGTTATTTTTAAATCAAATATTTTATTATGAAAAATCATATTATTTCATTTCAGGTTTTATATTATTATTTTTCCATAAGAACACATCTTTTCAAAGTAAAAGAGTATTTGTCTCAAGATTTAATCGATTATTATATCATAGATTTTTCATCTATTTCAACAATATCCTTGATTTTTATGTATTATTGGGACTAAAATTTAATGAAATATTTTAACATATTGTTTTTAATGGTTTATGATTAGTTTTACTATGGATGTGAAATCTTGAAACAATTCATCACATTACTTCTAATACTTAGTATTAATGTTTGGGGAAATTTATTTACATTTCTTATTTTAGTTTCAACATGAATATATAAAATATTTAGGTTTATCCCCATTCATATGTGGAATTAATTAAATATAGTAATTGATTTGTGGGACCTTCTATATCCCTTCAATGAATCATTAGGTTTCATAATAGAAAACAAATATGGACTTCGATGAGGTCGTTCCAATATTCAGAAATGGTTTTGGCATAGGCCTTATTCATTTTCATATTTCATGGTCAATAAATTGATGATATATTTTCAAATATCCAACATTTTTCATTTCCCTCATTAAGAAACAATTAAATTATATTTTTGGTGGTTATTTGAATCTTTGAATACCCATGATTATTTTTTATTGTGGAATTATTTATTAATCTCTTATTCCTACCATACTCTCTTGATGTTCAATTTTAAAGGCATGTGTTCTTAGTTATTCATCGTGGTTAATGTTTATGTTTATAATATCAGAAACTGTATTTCATACCCTAAATGAAAATTTTATCATACCCCTTCCTTATTTTTTCTCAATATATGATGAAGTAATTTTTGAATGACTTTTAGAGATTACCTTGGAGTTATTGATGTTTTCAAAGAGATTTTCATATTGTCTTTCATTTTAATTTTTGATGTTCAACTTATTTATGTATATGTTGTTCAAAAACTACTAAAATATTGATTCCATTATGATATAACCTCTTTTAATCATTCCAATGTAATGAAATATGGTGTTGTCTCAAGGCATCTAGGGTTGGGTCATTATAGTTAGTGTCAGAGGATGTTTAGTAGAAAACAAGGAAACTAGATTTAGAAAATGTATACATTGTAAAAAAACCCCTAAGATAGTATTTGAGTATATACAATCAAGATCATCCTGGAATTTTTTTATGTAATAGATTTTATGGATCTTTATTGAAAATAAATCATTGTCTGGATACTACATATAGATGTGATTCTTGCATAGATCTATCTAAGAGTATGAACTCTGACAAAGAGAATCAGGATTTACTAGGGGTATTCTAGTAAATGGAAATGGTCTTTAAAGTTCACATGTTTTCACACTACTAGGGGATATGTTTATGATAATTCACAATTTCATTACAAATCATTATGAATGAATTAAATGTGAATTTTTCTTCAATTAATACATATTCATGATTATGAGATTTTCTATGAATACAATTTAAATTTATGAAACATATTTTTCTAAGTACATATTATAAATTATGATTCATAAAATAATTTATTTAATTCCGTTATTTAGAAATGGGTCCTAGTTTAATGAATGGAAACTGCAATAATGTGTGTATCCCATGTAGGGATTCCCCTCCAATGGAAGATAATAATTTGGAATTTGGTTTTGCGACTGGTGTTGAGAAACTTATAACTATATTGGATAGTCAAACCAGGTTATAAACAATATCCATACCCATATAAATCTTATTGGATCAACAATGTGTAGGAGCTATGTTAGACCACTTTATGTGAAAACAACCACTATAATTCAATGGGACTATAAACATATTCGTAGGAGAGTAGGGGATAAGTTATTTAGATAATATATTTCTCACTATGGAATTTAACAAAAAAGAAAAGGTTATAATAGATGTTTACTCTCTATCAAGAGATGTGAATCTGTGGTGGTTATCAATTCAAAACAAAATGGAGGTGGAAGAAATTGAAGACATGAAATAGTGGGTTTCAAGAAAATATTCTTAGAAAAATACTTTATTTGTGAACAATGAGACGATTTGGAATGGTAGTTATTCAATCTGAGTATAAAAGAGGATGAGAATGTTGTAAAGTAATAAGCTAATGACCCAAGGATAGAAAGGCATTACGCAGACTATATATATAATCCATGGAGCATGTTTGATTGATTATTTAATTGTTTAAAATTATTTCAATAAAGGGAACTAGTCTCCCAAAGTTTCTCATCATATAAAGATATTGTATCATGATCTATCAAGAAAGAGAAATAATTATCGATGTATTATGTCATTAATTTAAAATAAGGATTGAAGAGGATGTAAGAGTGTTGAATGGATATAGAGAATAATAAAAAATTTAATTTTACAACATGTGATACTTTTGAAAGGAAACACTATGTTTCTTTCACAAAAGAAAAAATAGTGTGCTATATGTGTAGAAAAGAAAGGAAATCATGCTGGTTATTGAAATGGAAATAAAGAATCAATCAAGATTCAATGATATAATTAGGGGGAGATGGGGTACTATACTAATGATTGTAAAACGAATCAATAATAAATTCCTTATAAAATAATAAGGGAGCAACACTAAGCTTATGCGATCACAACTATGGAAGTTGAAGTTCCTAACGATGCGGTGGAATGTACTATAATCATTTCATCTAGCATGACAGGTCATTTATTTGTTTCTAGATCATATCATTCCATTATATCTTCCAATTTTTTTTTATTAAATTTAGATATTCTCAATTCTACTTCACAAAGGGGTTTTTCAATCAAAAACCCCCAATCGAAGTATCATTGCAATGAATATATGTTAGGTAGTCCCCATTATTTCATATGAACATTCTTTATTTGATATTTTTATCATCATACCCATGATTTAATTTGATATAATCATTGGTATAGATTGGATTTCTAATTATGATGTGAAAATATTTTTCAAGATGAAGTAAGTTACAATTTTGGGGAACAATGTTGAATCCATTATATTTAGGGATGAAACATCGACATATAATTCACATATAGATCAACCACTATTAGTTGTTAATTCATTTCTTGGGGAGGATAAGAACTAGATATTTATGAGTGTGGAAACAAATTTTCAAATTGATGATGCACCTATTTTTAAAGAATATAGGGATGATTTTTTTGAGGATTTACCTAGAACTCATCCATAGCCAGAAGTTGAGTTCTAAATTTATTTATGTCTTGGTTCAAGACCTATATGAATGAATCCTTACCTAATGGGAATTGTTAAATTACTATAACTAAGAAAACTATGGGAGTTGAGTGATGAAGATCTTATTTTCCCCACTGTTTCTCTATGGGAACCCCCTATTTTTTCTTTAAAAAGAATGATTGATCTATGAGGTTGTAAAATGGCTACGAAGAGATCAATGATATAACAATAAAGAATATATATCCCCTACCACGCATTGATGATTTGTTTGATCAACTTTATGGAGCCCAATATTTTTTTATGATTGAACTTCAATCATGGAATCATCAGTTGTGTGTGAGGAATGATGATATTCCAAATATAGTATTTCACAACCGGTAGAGGCATTATGAGTTTATAGTAATACCTTTTGGAAAGAATAATACACTCTCTGTATTCATATATATTATTAATAGGATTATCAAGGAATATCTTGATGAAATGATTGTGGTTTTACTAATGATATCATGGTATACTCCAAATGTTACAAAGATCATGAGAACCACATGAACATTTTTCTAAAGACACATAGATTAAATGAATAATATGGCATGTTTTCAAAGTAAGAATTCTAGCTTCAATAAATTTCCATCCATTGCCATATTTTCACTAGGAATGTAATATTTGTTGATCCTCTGATGAAAATGACTGTTCAAGAATGGCCTACTCCAACAAAAATAACTGAGGTATATATTTTTGTTGGATTTGAAAGTTAATATTGGGGATTTGTTTAGAACTTCACTCGATTTTCCTTCCTGTTACCCAAGCCTACTCATAAAACGGTTTAGGTTCTTATAGAAAATGGAATGTGAGGTATGTTTCAAATAATAAAAGATGTGATCATTGAATTCTTACATCCTAACTCTACTCTTAGGGAATGATGGTGTGTGATCTACAATCGTCCATCCATGAATGGACATGGCTATGTACAAATATTGAATGATAGATTTATTTACTATGAATCAAGGCCGTTAAATATTTATAAACCAAACTACCATACTCATGATATTGAGTTAGGTTTAGTGATTTTTGCTCTAAAATTATGGAGACATTATCTCTATGGTGAAAGATCTGAGATATATACAAATCCAAAGACTATATAATATATCATCTCACAAAAAGATCTCAGCATGTAGAAAAAAAGATGTCTCAAACTACCTAAGGATTATGATTGTTCCATACACTAAAACATAGGAAAGGAAAATAATGTATTTGATGCATTGGGAAATAATTATCATAGAGTTTTCACCAAAATGAGGATTGGAAGGGATCTTATATTCATTGATCAAGTAATGATAGAAATTATAATTATCAAAGAATGTGAAACATCCTTACCTTTTTAATTGGTTTTCCAACCATATTTATTACAAATAATTTAATGTTCCAAGTATGATAATGAGAATATTAAAAATAAATTTAATGCTATAAATAATGGGATGTTTCCAGACATCACATATGAAGATGGAATTCTGAAATTTTGGAGGAGGCCTTTTGTTCCAGCTAACCTGAGCTAAAAAGGGTGTTATTTGATGATACGCAGTGGTTGAATTTATCTTTACATCCTATTAGTACTAATATTTTTAGATATTGGAAGGAATATTTCTAGTGGGATAACATGAATAGGGAAATGATTTATTATGTATCATGATGTTTAGTCTTTCAACAAGTAAAGCCTAAACAAAAACATCCAAGATGAGTCATGCAACCTCTAATTATTTCTACATGTGAATGGGATTACATAACCATGTATTATGTCAATAGATTAACCAAAAATCCAATAATGAATGATGCAATATGGGTAATTATAGATCGACTTACGAAATGTTCACATTTCGTCACTAGAACTATGGATTTACCAGTGGATAACCATTCATAACACTATATCAATAATTTTGTGAGAAATAATGGGGAATCCTTTCTCAATTGTGTCCGATCATGATCCATGATTTATAACAAAAATCTTGAAATGACTTCTAAATTCATTGGATAATGAGCTTCATTTATGTACTCTTATTCATCCAAAAACTGAAAGGCATTCAGAATTGATGATCCATACAATATAGGATGTGTTTATATCGTGATCACTTGATTTTCAAGGTATGTGGGACCATTATTAAACTTTTTTGGAGTTTTCTTACAATAATAGTTCCCATTCTAGCATTCAAATGGCACAATATGAAGCATTTTATGGAATGTGAGGTTTTACACCAACATGTTGGGATGAAGTTTGTGAAAGGAATCTTATGGGCCTATAACATGAAAAGGAAACAATAGTGAAGGTAAATACTATTCAAACCCATATAAAAGTATCTAAAAGAGGAAAAAATATATATACTGATAATCGAAAGATGGATTTTGAATGTCAACTAGCAGATGACGTTTTCTTGAAAGTATCCCCATGTAAGGGTGTTATATGTTTTGGGAATAAAGTGAAACTAATTCCCATATATATAGTCCTTTTGAAATTCATGAGATAATTGGAGCTATTTGGTTTCCCGCTCAACTTCTCTAAAATACACAATGTGTTCCATGTCTCACTGTTGAGATTGTACATTCGAAAACCAATGCATGTATTAAATTGTGAGGTATAGAATTGGAACCTAAATTATCATATTGTGAAGATACTATCTAAATTAAAGATACTAATGAACTGGAGTCGTGGAATAAAATTCCATGACTAGTAAAGGGACTTTGGAAGAATCATAAAATTGATTAAACAACATGGGAGCATAAGGATCATATGATGAAGAGCTACCTAAATTTTTTAATGTGGTAATAATCTAGAATTTCTAGGATAATATTTCTGTAAGGGGGGAGAATTATACTCTCCAAGGTTTTGAAAATAAATTTAATACTAAATGCATGAAGCTCTACGTCTCAAAAAATCACTACTTTGTTACGACCTTGTCAATAAGAATAATTTTTCCACCACTTTGTTTTGAATTTTGAAAAACTAAAATATATTTTTGCATTCAGTAAGATATTTAGAGTATGATATGATCAAATTACATTTTTTTGGTGAACGGTAACTTGACCCTTATGATTAGTAATGTAACTTTATTTATAGTAATATGACCCTTATGAACAGTAACTACACCCATTAAAGTATTAACAAATTTTTTTCACGTTATAAATGAAATAGAATATTTTACAAATAGATAAATAAATTTTTGTTGGAATTTTCTTCATTAATAAATAATAAATAATAATTTTAAATTAATTAATTAATAAAATTAATTTTCATGATATTTATTCCCAATTAAATTTTTTGGTCTTATGATTTTAGGATAATTTTATGAGACCTCTTTTAATTTTTAAATGTATTATAAAATAAATTTAAAAGTTAAAATTTGTATTTTCGAATTAAATACATATTTTATTTAAAAATTTAATTTATGTTAATTGAAAAATTATTTTGATAAAATGGAATTTATTTTTTAATTCTACAAATCAAAATATTTATAGGGTGATGTTTTGGGATGTTTCTAATATTCTAGAATATTTTGTGAATATTACAAATGATATTTTACAATAAATACTAATTACATGATTTATTGAGTCATAGGTGATGTGAGGATGATGTAGCACACTTGGTTTGAAATCACATTCACATATTACTATTTGATTTATAATAATCAATACTATTCATGTAAGAACCCAGATCATCTTTTTAGTTATGTTTTCCTATTTCTAGTGTTTTTGAGGAAAGGGGGAGTTTCTAAAAAAAATTTAAGTACATGTTGTGTCCGTTATGCGTACAATTTTTGTACTCGGTTACTATGGGAAGCCATCCATTGTCCGCGTAATTGTTATACACATGACCATATGTGGTGACCTAGAGACCGCCTTATGTGTGGGCTGGTAAAGGCATGTATATGTCGTGTACTTCTAAAGTACACGCCACGTACATTATTTTAATTTATTAAATGTACTGGGTTCGTGTTTGATGGAAAAAATTGTCTCCTTCTTGGTTTTGTTCATCAGAGAGAGACCGTACCACTGCAACCTTCCCCTAATCACCTGATCAAACATACGATCACCGATTCAACTGCCGTTGATTGTGTTGGGATCACCTCAGTAATCTCTTACTTCTTCTAAAGATTGGTCCATGTTTCTTCATCTTTCAAAAGTTATTCTCATTTAAACATTTTCATTGTTTTTGTAGATCTATGGTGTTTTTTGGCGATTCAAGTATTGTGGTTCACATATATCGATCTCCCAACACTATGGTAGGTGGTTTGTGCATTTTGATTGAAATTATTTGAGTTATATGGGAAAATTTGTCTAATACCCGAATGGGGTATTGTCTGTTTAAGGTTTTTTCCCTACTAATTACCTGTTATGCTTCTATGCTTGAGTAGAGGATAAATGATTGTGAATAGGGTTAATTCCAAAGCTTTGGAAGTGATTTCTCATGCATGTTTCTTTATAAACATTTTCTCATCTTTATCCTGATAGGATGCCTTGATTTCTTCTCATGCCTAGTATTATAGGCTGGTGTGATTTGTTATCTAACATTTTGTTATATTGTAGACTGTTTTCCAAGTAGTTCTTGAGGTTTACATTGGCCGATACAATTTTTTGTACTTGTTTAATTACCTAGGGCAGTGAAAACCTGGTGTAGTAGACCATAGGGAGAATGGTAACAAGGGCTTCTCCAGAGTGTCTATTTTTACTATTATGATACGAGACCATAGAGGGAATTGATATAAGAGCTTCCTTAGAGTGTTTTTAGTTCCTCGAAGTAGGCCACAGGGGGAATACGATGTATGTTCTTCCCCAGAGTTCCTTTTTTGTTACCGATACGATACTATAGGTGTAATTGATGGTGAGTTCATCCTCAGAGAGTCTATTCAAAAGCATAACCAGAGGGGTTAGACTGTGGGTACTTCCTAGAGGGCTGAATGAGTGGTTTTGGTTGAAATAGAGGGGTTAGTGTGAGAGTAATTCCAAGAGTGTTACCTACTTACTGGTATGTGGCATTAAATGCTTAAATTTTAGGAATGATTACTTCTAGGTACTTCCTTGTTTACTGTTCTTTACTTATTGCCTTCCATATATATAAAATGACTGTTAGGCATAGATCTTTTAGTGGGTTTCTACTTGGATTAGTCTCACACCATTTTTAGGTCATGTTTTTAGGCCCAAGAAGATTATATTGATGCAGGTATAGATAAGGGCAAGTTCCCTTCTACATCAGGTACATTACTACATTGGTACAGGAGAGAATTAGACCAAGAGGAGGCTTGCAGTGCTGAGATGTTTTTTATCTATTTTCTTTTTTATTAATCTGGTTTAGTATTGTTGTTTTCCAGCATTTTGGTTTGTTAGGCTACTTTCCTAGAAATATGTACCATGCATCAATTATATATGTGCTCCTATAGTTTCTATACTAGTCTTCTGATGTTTACTATTATTTGGAATTTCTATTGCTTCCAATATTACTATATGTTTTACTTCTACTGTGTTACTATGCTAATGATGGAATAGTTTCCCCACTATCATACCCAAGGCCCTTACTGCTAGTTGGGAACCTCTAGAATTTGGGGAAATGCACTTGAGGCCATGTGACCAACAGGGTACAGGGTGCCTCTGGGAAGCTTCTAGAACGAGGACATTAAAAATTTGTATCAAATGAATTATTTTTTTCTTGAATTATTGTTTGGAGCCCATAGCTAGGGATCAGACGGAATAGGTACTTGGTAATAAGATGATCCCAGGAGTATCTAACATGTGTACAATGAAAAGGCAATTTATATCGTTATTATAATGTTTTGTTTTTGTGATTATAAAGATGATTTGATTTCATATTTTTGTGATTCAAATGTTTTGTGCAGTTATCATTGATTTTATTGAGGTTTTATTTCTGTTGAATCCCAATGAGAAGAGTAAATTCCATCTCATGAATCATATATGCAGTTGCATGAAATCACATGTCATGAATTCATACCCTATCCTTTAGGGTGCATTAGAGATTTCATATTTTTGTGATAGAGGTTGTGTTAGATATGAATGCTATTGTTATAGAAGACTTGATAGAATACATGATTTTTGACAGGGTTGATGGTTTGTGTGAGGTTTGTTTGATTGAATGCCAAAATTTTGTTCTTGAGATGTTATGGACCCTCATAGACCATAATTTGGTGGATTGTTGCCTTGTTTTCCTAGTATATGACATGTATAAGACACCATGCATTTATTTTTGGGGAGTATGGGTCCTCACAAATAAGAATTTGGCACTTTAATGTTAGTTTCAGTGTTTTTTGGGTTACAGAGTAGTTTCTGAGGCTTATTGTCTAGAAAAACCTAGAATACACGGTGTGTAATCATGAATACACACCATTTTATATTCTTTTTAGGAAGAAACTGTTTATCTTAAGTACATGTTGTGTACTATATGTACATGTTGTGTAGTCCCTAACTTTTTTACTAGCTCTGTGGGTGGGGACATGAGGTTTCAAATCGTTGGTAGGACACGTCATTTACCGGATGTACACGTTGTGTTGTAGGACCATGTAAAAGGCCATTTCACTAAAAACACGAGTCAGTTGGGTCTTTTATAATACATGTCGTGTCCATCTAGACTGTTCGTTGAAGTGTAACCCATGTTTTCGGCCATGTACCTTTCAACACGGGTCAGTACAAATCTTCCTAGTACACATCGTGTCCAACAAGAATACAACGTGTATTGTGATCCGTGTATCTGGTCATGTCACTTACAACACATGTTGGAGAAGCTCGTCTAGTACACATCGTGTCTGTAATGAACCCGACATGTAGTCTTGTTCTAGGAGAGCTATGTGGCTTAGCCGTGTAAGTGAAATCAGGAAGGGAAAGTGAATTCAAGTACACGCCTTGTGTTAGGACAACACGTCGTTTGTTTAGGGTGTTACATGACAATTTTGGTTGGAGTACACACCCATGTGAAAGACGTAAGGGAAGATGCAATGAAGTTAATTATACTCATTGGGTATCCGTGTTGTAAAAAACATGAATTCTTTCTCTCTCTCATGTACCCTTATTGCACTTCTTGTTTTCCAGTCCATGATAATCTTGATTTAAGGTGTGCAGTTGACCTTACAGGTTCATGCCACCGAGATGTCCTCCATTGGTATGCCAGTTGCATGACGGTGATCAGACACTGGATATGGAAGGTAAGGGACTACCAGAAGATCCTCCTGTTAAGCCAGTCTTGGAACCATCCATCATTCTAGACACAGGTGCTGACACACAGATCCAAGAGGGCATCATGTAGTTCATGCATACATTCTGAGTAGAACCGCATCATGCCCCATCTATGTTAGAGCTGATGCAGATCTTTCAGTATAAGAATCTTCCAACTTTAACTGGTTAAGGAGAACCTTAGGCTGCAGAGTCATGGTTTGTGTCCATTCAGTCTATCTTTGTTAATTTGGAGATGCCTTCAGAGAGAAGGGTGAAGCTTGCTACCTACATGCTTTGGGATTCCACCATGATATGGTAGAGTGTGATATAACAAAAGGGAAGCTAGAAGGTTTTGGCTAGGGATGAGTTCAAGAGTTCCTTCTATGACTACTTCTATTAGAAGACTTTGAGGGCTGACTGAGCCCGAGTGTTCATGAGTCTGGAGTAGGGTACTCTTTCAGTTATGTAGTATTTCCCTCACTTCACAAAGCTGCAGCACTTCACACCTATTCTAGGATGCAATGAGTTATTCCAGGCAAGGAAGTTTGAGGATGGTCTCAGACATGACATCTGATCTTTGGTGAATATCATCAGGCTGACATCCATTACTTCTATAGTCAACCATGGACTTATCATAGAGCGCAATCTCAGGGATTATGGAGTTGTGATCCAGGGTGGCTCGACATCTAGAGTTAGTATCCCTCCTACTAATATCAAGAAGCACTGTAGGGAGCCTTGATGTGGAGATTCTTGGAGGCGAGAGAAATCTTCTTGTAGACAGGTGGTGTGCTAACAGAACGAAAATAGTGGGAATACGAGGAAACATTTCCTGTGAGAACTAGTGGAGTACCGATCTTACGGAATGATGGGAAATCATTAGCGCTTCTTTATAATCTTCTCACAAGAAGCTTGTGACATGGGTTATATGTGAATCTTGTCCTGGTGTAATGCCACCACTTTCTCATTAGTAAGGAAACTAGAGTTCATATAGCTTTTCAGGCCGAGGTGGAGGTCGTGGCCATGGAAGAAAGTCGCTCGGTTTTCAAAGACAATAGGGAGGATCAGCATAGAGTGGTCAGGCAGGGTCCCAGTTCCGCGATACAAGTTAGGATTTTACTGTAGAGAAGACCATGTAAGAGTAGGATTCTATCCTCAATAGTTTGAGTTATCATTAATATTGCCTCAGTTTTAGCTTCTGCACTTTTCGATACAGGGTATT
Source organism: Viscum album (assembly GCA_963277665.1). Taxonomy (NCBI): domain Eukaryota; kingdom Viridiplantae; phylum Streptophyta; class Magnoliopsida; order Santalales; family Viscaceae; genus Viscum; species Viscum album. The sequence continues at coordinate 67,833,188 of OY728126.1, forward strand.
CCCATAGATTTATATATATTTTTATTGTGGAGAGGATTGGGCTCTCAATATTTTCCTCTACCGATATCTTGACTCTATAAAATCTATTGGGAACTACAATGGAAAGTGTATGTCAAAGCAAGGAGTGACCTATAGTGGTTGGTGGGTGTCACTTCTTATGGAACCTCTATGTCCTAGAGAGTACAGTATATGACGTCATTCTTGGAATGGACTGGTTAGTTCTCTTCTAGGTTGTTGTCGAATGCTATTGTCATAGGGTGAGTTTCACATCACCATATGGAGGATCGTTTCTTCATAAGGGAAAACGGTATTTCTAGGAGAGCAGATCTGGTCCTGAGCTTATTGGGTTGGGAGGAGTTGCAGTCCAGATCACTAGTCTATATTTGGATTACCAGGGGACTTCACATATGGACATTGCTCCAGCAGTGGATCATTTCAGAGATGCCTTTATAGGGGACTTTTCAGGTTTTCCTCCAGAGTGAGAGGTATAATCATCTATTTAGCCCATGCGAGGAGTTACATCGGTGTCTAATCCTCCTTATAGGATGGACACACCTGATTTTTAAGAGGTCAAGAATCTTTTGGAGGAGTTGTGAGAAAATGGGTTCGTCTGACCCAGTACTTCTCCTTGGGGTTCACCGGTCCTGTTTGCGAAGAAGGTGGACGGTACCCTCAGACAGTGTGTGAATTATCAGAAGCTCAATCAGTAAACAGTCAGGAACAGATATCCCTTTCCAAGGATTGATGATCTCTTGGATCATCTTTGAGGATACTGGGTGTTCTCGAAGATTAACATGAGGTCCAGTTATAAACAGTTGTGCGTTAGACCATTAGATATACCTCTTACAACCTTCTAGAGTAGGTATGGTCTAAATGATTATGTGGTTATGTCGTTCAGTCTCACGAATGCACCTGAAATCTTCATGGCACCGATGAACCGAGTGTCTGATCCTTACTTGGATTCTATCATGGTGTTCTTAATGGATGATATGTTGGTGTAATATCACACTCGACAAGACCATTCTACCCACCTTGAGATCGTTTTGAGTAAATTGAGTGATCTACAATTATATGATAATATCTCAAAATACCACTTTTGGATGGATCAGATTCACTTCTTGGGTCATGTTATCTTAGAGATACCAGTATTAGTAGACCTAGAGAAAGTGAGAGCAGTATTTTTTTAGGAGCAGCTGATGAACATCTTTGAGGTATGAAGTTTTCTAGGGTTGCAAAGACACTATATATGTTTCATACAAGGATTTTCAAGCTTAGAAGAACCATTAACAGGGCTGACTAAGAAGGGTGCAAATTTCTGGTAGTCAAATTCTTGTGAGTTGGCATTTTAAGAGTTTAAAGGGAGGATGACGTAATCCCCAATAATAGTATTTATAGAGTCGTACAAAAGCTATAATATATACTATGATGCTTCATGTATTGGACTGTGGGCTATGCTTATGCAGGGAGAAGGATTCATTGCGTATGGGTCTCGGTAGTTGAGGTCACATGAGAGGAACTACATGACGCATGATCTAGAGATGGCTACTGTTGTTCATGCTATATGATGTTGGAGACATTATTTGTTGGGAGATCATTTTGTGGTTTTCACCTTCCACAAGAGTCTCAAGTATATCTTTACTCAGTATGACCAGAATTGGAGACAGCGAAGGTGGGTTGAGTACCATTAATCTTTTGACTTATACCTTGCCTATACACCGGGTAAAGGAAATGTAAGAGCTGATGTGTTAAGAATGAAGACTCAGATACAGGTAGTTTAAGAGGCCAGTAGTGAGTTGAAGCATATGGCTCTGTTCTATGAGATGCATATGGAGGTGAACAATAGACTGGGGAAGACTTTTATTTCTTCTCTATCTGTTACCTCTACTATTCTTGATCAAAGGATAATAGGGTAGCTATCAGATTCAGAAGACCTAGTCTTACAGGAAAGCATCTCAAGAGAGGACCCTTTTCTAGGATAGACCATAGCCACAGATGAGATCTTGCATCTTCATAGGCGTGTATGGTTGTCATTAGGCATTCGCCGGGATATGATATGGGACTTTCATTCCTCAGTTTGAAAATTTCATCCTGGTGTCACCAAGATGTATCTTGATCCACACCATCAGTATTGGTGGGCCTGAAAGAAGAGATATGTTGCTGGCTTCATGAAGTGGGGTTCTACCTGTCAGCAGGTGAAGGTGGAGTATCAGCGACTAGCATGGCTTTTGTAGCAGTTACCTATTCCCAAGTTGAAGTGGAATATTGTCGCGATGGATTTCGTGACCGGGTTTCTAAGGTCTTCATGAGGGAATGATGCAGTTTGGGTTGTCATAGACAGACTCATGAAGGTTTCTCACTTCTATCTGATCAACAAGACCTTCATTATTGATGATCTAGGAAAGTTGTACATCTGAGAGATTTTACATCTACATGGGGTTCCACACACCATTGTTTCAAATAGGGATGATCGTTTCCCTTCTCGAGTTTAGTAAGGGATTTAGAAGGCTTTGGGTACACAGGTGATTTTGAGTGCAGCATACCACCCCCAGACAGATAGCCAGTTTGAGCATTGGATTCAGGTGCTTGAGGACATTCTTTGAGCATGTATCTTGGATTTTGCAGGATCTTGGGAGAAACTCATACCTTTTATGGAGTTTTCCTACTATAATAGTTTTCAAGAAACTATTAAGAAGGAACCTTATGAGGCTTTGTACGGTAGGTCATGCAAGTCACCCGTATGTTGGCTGTAGAGATGAGAGGCAGTTGTACTAGGACATCGTCTTGTTGAAGAGTCCATAGAGTTGATTGAGTTGATTCAAAAGAGGATGGATACTGCACCTTTGTGAAAGAAGTCTTATGAATATCAATGGAGATGACCTCTAGAGTTTGAGGTGAGGGATCAATATTTCTTGTGTGTCACACCGAGGTTGGAATATCAAAGGATTTGGAGAAAGGGTAAGCTTTCACTGATGTACGTCAGACCATTTGAGGTTTTGGAGAGAGTTAGTCCAGTTGCATATCAATTTCAGTTACCTCCATGGTACCGATCTTTGCACGACGTCTTCCACATTTCCCATCTTCGATGTTACTTCTCATACCCGTCTCATGCTTTCCAACCCGAGGAAATCAATTTGTTGGTGGTTGCATAATTTGAGGAGCATCTTATCTGGATTGTTGATCGAAGTATGAAGGTTCTCGGTGGTTGGTATGTTCCTCTGGTACGGGTGCTATGGTAGCACGAGCGAGTACAAGATGAGATAGGAGAGGGAGGATGATGTACGATCGTAGGGGCCGTAGTTGTTCGGGGATTCTTCTTCTATAGCGCCTTGCTAGGGAAATATAGGGGAAAATTTCTTTAAGGGGGGAAGATTGTAAGAACCCTGATCTTCTTTTTTAGGTATGTTTTCCTTTTCGGGTGTTTTTTTGGAAAATAGGTGTTTCTTGATATTTTTGAAGTACACATTGTGTATTTTGTTACTGCAGGTAGCCGTGTGGTGGCCATGTAATGGCCATACACACGACCGTGTGTGGTGACCTAGAGACTACCTAATTTGGGGGCCAGTAAAGGCAAGCACATGTCGTATACTTCTAAATTACATGCCCTATACATTATTTTTAATCATTAATCATAATTTGGTCACATTATACTGATAGAAACATCTCCATCGAGATCTGATTTGTTCGAGAGAGACTGTACGACTGCGATCTTTCCACAAGCCCCAAATCTAGAATTTAATCTCCTATGCAACCATTCTCTATTGCCTTGGGATCACCTCGATAAGATCTTCATTCTTCTATAGCTTCGTTTCCTATTTCTTACTCTTTCAATAGTTTTCCTTAGTTGAACATTTTAATAATTTTTGTAGATCTACGGTGTTATTTTGTGATTCAAGTCTTAAGGTTCACTAATATTGATCTCCCAACACTGAGGTAGGATATTTGTGCCTTTCTATTGAATTTATTTGAGTTATATGTGCAAATATGTCCAATACCCTTGAATTGCATATTGCGTGTATATTGTTTTAGCCCTGTTAATTTCCTTCTATACTTGTATTCTTGAGTAGAGGTTAAATGATTGTGAATGTAGTTAATTTTTATGCTTTGGAAGTGTTTTCACAAGAATGTTTGTTTATGTCTGTTTGGTCTTGTTTATCCTGGTAGGTTACCTGACATATTTCCCATGACTAGTATTGTAGGATGGAGTGATTTTTTATCTAACATGTTGTTATGTTATAGACTGTTAGCCATGTAGTTCTTGACGATTACTTTGGTTTTTATGCTTTGCTATACTTGTTGACTTACATTGGGTTGTGAGAACCGGGAGTAGTATACCATATGGGGAATGGACATAAAGTCTTCTCTAGAGTGTATGTTTTTTCTATTATGATGTGAGACCAATGGGAGAATTAAAGTATGTGCTTCCTCAGAGTGTATTTAGATCCTCGATGTAGGCCACAGGGGGAATGTGACGTATGCTCTTCCCAAGATCGCCTTTTAGATATCGATACGAGACTATAGAGGGAATTGAGGGGGGTGCTTCCTCAGAGAGTCAATGCTTATGTTGAACCAGAGGGGCTAGAGTTTGTGTACTTCCTATGGGGTTGATTTTGTTGTTTTGGTTGACCCAGAGGGGTTAGGCTAAGAGTACAACCAAGAGGGTTCCCTACATTGATTATCAACTTTCATGATATTTGGAATTGAATTCTTAAACTGTAGGAATGTTTACTACTGAGTACATTGTTATTTACATCTATTTTACTTATTGCCTTCCATATATATTCATTGACTATTAGGAACATAACTTTTGGTGGTTTCCTACTGGGATTAGTCTCACACCATGTTTGGGTCATGATTTTGTGCCCAAATAGATTATATTGTTGCAGTTATAGATAATGGGAAGTTCTCTTCTACTTCAGGTACTTGACTACAGTGGAGTTAGAGAGCATGGGAGTAATCCGAGGCTTGCGATGCTAAAGATTTGATTATCTATTTTCTTTTGTACTTTGGTTTAGTACTGTTTTATTCCATCATTGTGGTTTGTTGGGCTACCTTCCTAGACATATGTATCATTCATCATTTATATATGTTCTCCTGTTGTTTCATTATCATTCATTTATTGTTTACTATTGTTTTTCATTTTTAATGCTTCCTCTACTGCTATATGTTTTTACATTCACTGTGTTACTCTACCAATGGGGGTATATTTTCCCCACTATCACCCCCAAGGCCATCCCTACTAGTCTGCAGCCTCTGGAATTCACCGAAATGTTCTTGAGTCCATGTGACCAACAGGGTCCGGGGTGCCTCTGGGTGGCTTTTGGAACCAGGATGTTACAATTCAATGTAGTGAACCAAAATAAGAAAATAATGATAAGAAAATTTAGAAATTATTCCTCTCCACCACTATAAATGCGACCCATCACTCCTCTTCACACCTATCAAGACACTTTCTATGAATAAATCTACCAAAAATATCATCCAAATCTCCTCCAAACATCCAGAACCCCTTGTCCTCTTCGAAATACCAATTATTATACCCTAAAGAAGCTCTCTAGGATGATAAATTGAAGTGTTAAATTCCTCTTTTCATTTAATTTATTTTCCTTCATATTAATTTTTTAATTTTTTATTCCTCAAAATGTTATGATAACTCATGTGATTTAGATATAATATAATTTTATTATGGCAATGAAATAATTCATAATCATTTATCTTTTACACTCCTTTTATACTAGATATTAATACTGAGTAATGTATTGTAATTTAAGTGGAATTTATTTTCCTAAATACATGGGAATTTTACGAGTCTGTGAAAACTGACGACACATGATTCTGAGGCCCGGTGTTCCCGGAGTCAGTTTCTGATGTTTTGTTTAGGTACGTTCAGTAAAGGTACGAACGGGTTTTTATAACATTTCCGCTGGTGCTCAGAATTGAAATCAGAGGGCACAATTGGACTCACAACACCGGTATTATATTATGAAGTCTTTCACCTTGATGACAGTTGTTCGGAAATAAAATATAGTTTTGGGGTTTTTAATGAATTAAATAAAAATGAGGTTGTGAAAACATTATTTTTATTAGTTGGTTAAAACCTCAATGTGGTTGATGTCTGTTGGGACCGCCACACCTTAACTTCCCATGAGAGGTTATGGTGGTGGGACCCACCAAAACTCAACCTCCTATGTGAGGATTAATTTGGTGGGGGCCACCCGAAGTTAAAACCTCTTGAACTCCCCATTAAGTTGGGAGAAACCCCATGGTCTCCCCACTTTATGGTTCAAAATCCTTTCAATTAATTAATTGAGCACATCAATTAATTAATTTAAATATTTTTGAAATATGTGACAATGATTAAATAATAGGTAAGATTAATCTATTATTTGGTTGGAATTTGTCTTTGGGAGAACTTGAGAGAAGGCTCCCAGCGAAGAACGTGTTCCGCCGATGAAGAATGCTCCAACAGACGAAGAACACCGACCTTGATCTCAACCTCGATTTCTTTCCTCAGAACCTCCTCAATGTAGGAAACATTCTTCTACAATGAATCAATGACCTCCATTCCACGACGACGTCAAAAATCAACAAATAAAGGTAGGGGATTCATGCTTTGTTGTTGCATATTCTTTGTATTTCTTCAAGATTAAGAATTGAAGCCGCATGCTATCACCCTAATGCGGAGTGTGAGGTCTAAACAAACATGGCCCGACCCTTCCACCTTTATTATAGATTTTGACGCCCAACAAAGAATGAGTCTGGGATGAGAGTTTCTCATCAACAATGATTTCATACCAAAGGCGACGTCCCAAGGAGAGTGTGAATTCTTCTGGAACAAGAAACGGTCACCAAAAACTCGTCTGGTGACCCGCAAAATATTCACTGGTGGTCGGAAGCGGCGAATGTCACTAGCGATGAAGAGAAGGGTAGTCAGCGATACGGCCAACCCCATGGAGAGTGGCGGCGCAACCGCGCCGCCGTAGGAGAAGGTCACAGCAGACGGGCCATGGTGGTGCAATGGAAGCCTGCACAAGGCCGACTGTAAAGGAAACCAGTGGCCCAAGCTACCAGGTCACTGGAGAAGGCATGGTGCAACCACGCCACACATAGTAGAAGAAGGGGCCACAGCCCCTGGTTGCGGCGGTGCAACGACAGCAGGTGCAAGGCTGACACCGTGGAAGACCGGTGGCCTAAGCCACTAGGTCGCTGGAGGTGGGGTGGCCCAATGGCACCGCATGGGAGTCGGTTGGCCTCTCGACCAGCCGGGAGGGGCAGGAATCACCACTAGGTCCCTCGTGACGCGGACTAGCGCCAGGTGGTGTCGGTTGTCTCTCACCCAAATTGCATTGTCGTTCTGGAACCACAGGGGGTGCAACCTCTCCTTGGACGCATTTAGGGAAGACCCCACAGGATGCTGGGCCATCGGCCACATAAGACGCCAGCTACATGGGCCACCAAGCCTTACCCAGTCCGGGTCGGCCCGCCCCCGCAGTCCAAGTCGGTTCGACTGGGCCAGACAAGACCCAGACCTATTTGACCTGACTTCACCTTTTCGGCCATAATTTGTGCTACGAGTGTCCGATTGATGAACCACTTGAGGTGATGTAAATATTGGAGAAATATGGTTCTTTTGGAATAACTCACTTGAGGTTTGGATGCTTTTGGTGTATGGTAGGGTTGGATTGAACCTAAATCCAACCTAGCCCTCTGAATGGAAATGCAAATAACTCTCAGACCGGGCATCCGATTGATGCACCATCTATTGTGTTGATTTTATTATGGAAAGATGAATATTTTCGATACATAAAAATTGGAAATCATAGTAGTTGATATATCGACACTTGGATTTAGGAGAGAACCCTACTCAAATCAAGCAAACTTTGTATGAAACCCTGTGGCTGGCAGTTCTTTGAGGACTGTTCCTGGATCCTGTGTGGGTTCGACAGCTCTAACTACTATTCCTAGATCCTGTGTGGGTTCAATAGCACTGACGACTACTTCTAGATCCCATATGGGTTCGACAGCTCTAACTACTGTTCTTGGATCATCTGTGGGTTCGACTATTCGGACTTCTGTTCATAGATCCTGTTTGGGTTCAACAGAATAACTGTTCCTGGATCCTGTGTCGGTTCAACAGAATAGATGATTCAGTGGCTACATCTGATCATCTCTATCTCTCTACAATAGTTGGTTACTTGTGTGAGTTGAGTTTGTAAAATTTTTTCCTCATGATTGAGATACTTGATAACTTAGGTATATGTATGGTCATATACCTAAGTGGGGTTATATGTTGATTACATACTTTTTGGTTTATCCTTGTTGGATTTTGTCAGACCTTGAGGGTCTCTACGTCCCTACTGAGTATCATTACACTCACCCCATTATGGTATATACCCACACCTCATTGTGTTGTATGTAGACGACGAACAACGCTGAATGTGGATGAGTGTACGAGGACTGGATAGTACCCAGAGGCAGAACTCACGACGAGTTTCTACACGGAGGATACTGATGGATGTAGAGTGATGAGGAGGCTATCTGTACCTACCCTTCAGGTAGGATCTGTGGTGGATGATCCAGGAGCTTCTTTTCACCATTCAGCTATTTTTGTTCTTTTTAGTTGTACTTTTACTTTTAGGTGGGCTTGTATTTCCATCCCCTTTACATTTCTACACTCTCTTGTTATAAAATTTTACATAGTGTTTTGTATCATGTTGTGTACTCTATTGTGTATGTTTTTAGTTATAAAGTCAATGCCTTCCCACATTAGGGATTTATGCCTTTGGTGCTAGTCACCATCCCCTGGCCTATGGAAGGCGGGATTGGGGTAGTCACGGCATGGGACTCGAAGGATGGGTCGTGTAAAATTGGTATCAGAGGAGTTGGTTTTACCACAAAACATAGGACTCTGATATTTTCTATGAACAAATAGCGTTAAGGGTATTGAGTGTGGTTTTCATTTTAGGGAGTCTAGTGTTAGTGCGGTATCCGGCATATCCATACGCCATGACCCTAAATTCTGATTTTAGACTCAGTGCATGAAAACACAGATTGCATGTATGTTTCAAGAGTTTTCTTAGTGATCTCTTTGAGTCATAACACCAGGTATAATAAATTGACTATGGCGCACCTGTTTCTTTACAGGATGCCTTTACGCAGACTTCTAGCCAGGGTTCCAAGAATTGTACGAGATGGCATCCCACCGAGAAATGAGCCCTCGGTGTAAGGCCCTGTTACAATGGAGGCACCAGCCGTACCACTACCCGCTGGGCAACCAATGCCACCAGACCTAGTAGTAGAGAGTGCACATCACCTGATCACATTGCACGAGTTCTAGCACCATAGACTGCCCATTTATAGGGGCGAGATGGACCAGCAGGCAGCTAAGGATTTGATGGAGGTTTTGGTTAGATTTTTTAGTCTGGTAGGGACCCTAGAAGACCTAATGGTGATCCTTTCTGCAAGTCTCCTTCTTGTAGAAGAAGCCAGATGGTGGATCCTAATGCTCTAAGTGCATGACGAGGCGACACATATCTAGGCAGACTTTGAGAGCGTGTTTTGGGTGGATTTTTTCCCAGCCACCCTACGTGTAGTGCGGATATAGGAGATACTGCATCTACAGCAGGGGTAGTGTAACGGTGGCACAATATTCAGCGCAGTGCACCGAAATCTTGCTCTACTCCACAGAAATGGTGCAATACCCATTCTTCAGGGCCCATACCTTTACGCTGGGGCTCATATAAGAGATTATGGCTTCAATGATCTCCCTTAGCATCCCAACATGGGCGGGAGTGTTGGGGTGAGCCCTCTTAGTGGAGAGTTTCCTTGGTGATCAGTCACTAGTAGCGAGACCTGCCACCGGGCGTCACATTGTAGAGTCTTCTGCACTAGGAAGTAGACAGATATCATAGAGTTCCAAGCAGACCAGACCATCTGGTGGATGACCTCAGGACATGGGTTTGGTTGTGAGTGGCACATGAGACAGATCTTATCATTCGAGGAATAGGTAGTGTTTCACATGCTGCGCGTAGGGTCACATGGCACATGACTATCCTACCCGCCATTTGGAATATCATCATATAGTTGAGGGACCTCCCAGGAAGAGGCAGATGTTCGTTCGAGGCGATCCGTAGGGCGCAAGCAGACGTGGACAAAGAGTAGGTCGTGTCGCTAGTGGTGAACGGCGTTATGAAGTGATATCATCACCCCCCAGGAGTACCACCCAGACCATAGATAGTAGGTGGATAAGGGAGATCATAGCTCCAGGAAGCTGAGGCTTACGACCATGGCACTCTATAGATGATTCGATGTTTGATCTGTATCTACTCCACCTTGGCTATAGTTCTTATAGACACAGGTTCCAGTCACTCTTTCATTTCTACTACCTTCGTTTGGAGCTCGTAGATTCTGACAGAGCCTTTGGCTTGATTCTTATGGCTAGGGACCCCTATAAGACTAGACTCGATGATTACACACTAGTTACAACAGTGTGATCTTACTCTAGGAGGTGAGTGCTTAGGATGGGATCTCCTCATAATGGCGTCGAGGCCTTATGATATCATCTTGGGAATGGGCTTTATATCTAAAGTCCATGCTCATATTGACTGTATCATGCCCAATGTGCAGTGTGTTCACACAGATGGGACTGATTTTACCTTCACTTGTGAGAAGGGAGCCTTTGCGGCACAAGACAGACTTACTCAGAGGAGGGTACAACCTATCATTCATTAGTTGGTCTGCCTTACCCTCAGAGTGGTAGATGTGGAGAGTTCGAGATTTCCTATAGTGGTGGAACTAAACGCGGATGTTTTCCCTAATGGTTTTATAGGACTACCTCCTCATAGAGAGGTGGAATTCGACATTGACTTGTACCCTGGGACGAAACCAATATTTACACTAGTTTACTGGATGGATCTCGTAGAGCTTCACGAGATGTGGGTATAGTTAGAGGACTTGTAAGAGAAGGGATTCATCTGGCCCAGTGTTTCAACCTAGGAAAACTTGATTCTATTCACTAAGAAGGTGGATGGGAGCTTCAAGCTTTCTGTTGAATATCATCACTTGAATCAGGTGACTGTGAAGAACAAGTATCCACTCCCGAGGATTGACGACCTCTTGGATCAGCTGGAGGGTGTATGGTGGTTCTCGAAGATGGACATGAGATGAGGCTGTCACCAGCCCAGAGTTCAAGATGAGGATATGAAGAAGATGACCTTCAGGTGTCGGTACGACCACTACAAGTTCATGGTTATGCCTTTAGGCATAACAAATTATCAAGCAGTGTTCATGGGACTCATGAATAGGATATTCCAACCATACCTTGTTCACATTACCATAGTCTTCATCGATGACATTATGATCTACTCGACTACTAAGGAGGAGCATACCTACCATTTTCAGGTAGTACTGGACACACTACGATAGAACCACCTTTATGGAAAGATCTCGAAGTGCCAGTTTTCGATTCTAGAGGTTCACATTTTGGGACGTGACATCTCGGAGGTTGGAGTTGTAGTGGATCTAAAGAATATTGAGGTGGTACTTTCTTGGGATCCACCCAAGAGTGTGATGGAGGAATATAGTTTCCTGGGATTGGTTGAGTATTAGTGGAGGTTCATACCAGACTTATCTAGAGTTGCGGCACCACTATATGTCTTGACGAAGAAGGGGAAACCCTTCGTGTGGTCAGAGAGATGCTAGTAGTGCTTTTAGGAGCTGAGGAAGAGGCTGACTAGTGCCCCCATATTAAGGCTTCCAGGGGAGGGAGTAGGGTATGTAGTCTACTGTGACACATCAGGGACCGGAATGAGGTGTGTCCTGATACAAGAGAAAGCAGTGATTTCTTATGGTTCTCATCAGTTGATACAACATGAGATGAACTATTCCACCCATGTCCTGGAGTTAGCAGTAGTGGTCTTCGGCCTGAAGATGTGGTGGAACTATCTGATGGGAGAGTGTTTCATAGTCTATAATGACCACCAGAGTCTCAGATATATCTTCTCTCAAAATGACCTTATCCTGAGACAACAGTGATGGCTCAAGTTCCTCCAGGTTTATGACTTCACGATAGTCTATACTCCTAGCAAGGAGAACATTGTAGTAGAAGCAATCAGTAAGAGATCTAGTATACAGCTTATAAGAGAGGTGACAGAGCAGCTAGCTACTCTATATATATCCTTTGTTGACTGAAATGAAGCAGCTTTTTTCAGTCTCATACTATCACTCCTCTACTTCCTCAGCGAGTCAGGGAGGCATAGTCTGGATATGTTGATAGCGAGACACAATGTGCTCAGATATCCACAGGGCATGCACCTGATGGATTTTAAGAAGGTAAGGAGTATGTCATCCTCTTTATATGACTTAATATAGTTCCAGTGTCACTTAAGGAGGAGGTGTTGATGGAGTTACACACATCCCCTATAATGGTACATCCAGGAGTGGGGAAGATGTACTAGGACCATCGACAACTACACTGGTGGCCAGGTATGAAGAAGGCAGTAGTAGAGTTTGTCACTTGATGCCTCACTTGACAGCAAGTGAAGATAAAGCATCAGTTACCAGCAATAATGGTTCATCCTTTAGAGGTCCTAGAGTGGAAGTGGTATGGGATATCCATGGACTTCATGATATACATCCACGTACATCCAGGGGTCACAACACTATTTGGTTGATCGTCGACTGACTCACCAAGTCAGCCCACTTCCTACCGATCAGAGAGTGGGGTTCAGTAGAGAGATTGGGATGCCTCTACATGCAATAGATTATGTGGCTACATGGATTACCTTCTTCTGTTGTCTCTGATCGTGACGCACAGTTTACTACCTGGCTATGGAAGGGGTTGTAGGATGCCTTCCGGACGCAGCTTCCTTTTGGAACTGCCTTCAATCCTCATATGGATGGATAGGCTGAGTGGACCATACAAACCCTCGAAGACATGTTGCATGCATGTGTCCTTGAATACGGTTGCAGCTGGGATGATCACTTACCTTTGGTGGATTTTTTATACAACAACAGCTATCACTCCACCATCAGGATGGCACCTTTTGAGGCCATGTATGTTTGACCTTAGAGATTGTCATTGTGCAGAGTAGAAATTGGGGAGTTATCACTAGTGGGACCAGAGATAGTATGAGATACCACAGAGAAGGTGTAGATCATCCAAGAGTGGATGAATACTACACAGAGTATGCATAATTCATATGCCGACAGGATACAGAAACCTCTGGAGTTCAAGGATGGCGACCACATCTTTCTATGTGTCTCATTTCAATGAGGTTTACAGAGATTTGTCCGAGGAGGAAAGTTATCTCCAAGATTCATCGGACATTTCCATGTCTTATGTAGAGTTGGAGAGGTGGCTTACCTTCTGGCTCATCCACCTCAGTAGCACCGGGTTGACGACGTCTTCCATGTATCCCAGCTGAGGAGAAACATGAACAACCCTTCTCACATCATCAACCATGGGGATATGGACGTCAATGATGGGGAGACATTTATAGAGTTTGTAGTGGAGATTGAGGATTGACATGAGCGGGTCCTACATGGACGGTCGATACCTCTATTGCATGTTTTTTGGCAGCACGAGAACCTCCAGGAGAGCACTTGGGAGCAGAAGGCTCAGATGTTTGCTTAGTTCTCACATTTGATCCCTTAGTTCGAGTTCTAGATTACGGGGATTTAAATCCCTGAGGTGGGTAGAATGTAATGACACAGAATTTTCGTGGAATTTTTTTTCATAAATAAAAAAGGAATATTACGATTCCGAAAAAACGTACGACGCATGATTCTTAGGCCCAGTGTTCCTAGAATCAATTTCTGAAGTTCTGTTTGAGTATGTTCAGTAAATGTAAAAACTTGTTTTTATAACATTTGAACCAGTGCTCAGAATTGAAGTCTGAGGGCACTATTGAACTCATGACACCAGTATTTTCTTAAGAAGTATTTTACCTCGATGACAGTTGGTCGGAAATAAAAGATAGTTTTTGGGTTTTTAATAAATTAAATAAAAATTTGGTTGTGTAAACATAATTTTTATTAGTTGGTTTAAACCTCCATGTGGAGGTTGTAGGTGGGGACCACCCCATCTTAACCTCCCATGAGAGGTTACAGTGGTGGGCCCACCCGAACTCAACCTCCAATGTGAGGATTAATGAGGTGGGGACCACCGGAGGTTAAAACAACTTGAACCCCCCCATTAATTGGGGAGAAACCACTTGGACATCCCACTTTATGGTGTGAAATCCTTTCAATTATTTAATTTAGCACCTCAATTAATTAATTTGAATCTTTTTAAATTATGTGACAATAATTAAATAATATGTAATATTAATTTATCATTTGGTTTGAATTTGTCTAAGGGAGAACTTGGGAGAAGGCTCCCGATGAAGAATGTGTTCCACTGACGAAGAATGCTCCAACCAACTAAGAACTTCGTCCTCGATCCCAACATTGACTTCCTTCCTCAGAACCTCCACGACGTAGTATGCGTTCATCTACAACAAATCGAAATCTTCCATTCTGTGACTTTATCAACGATCAAAAAATAAAGGTAGGGTATTCAAGCTTTGTTTTTTCATGCTATATGTTTTTCTTCAATATTAAGAATTTAAGCCGCATGCTATCACCCTAACGCGGAGGGTGCGGGCTGAACAAACACTGCCCAACCCCTCCAACAATCTTATAGATTTTGATTCCCAATGCAGCATTAAGTAGGTTTGAGCGTTTCTCTCCATAAATAATTGTGGATTGAAGGTGATGTCCTGAGGAGAGTGCGACATCTTCCGGAATGATAAATGAGACACATGAACTCGTCCGATGACCCGTAAAATATTCGCCGGAAGTCCGAACCGACAAACGTCACTAACGAAAAAGATAAGGGTGGTCGGCGTTCCAGCTAGATGCACAAACAGTGGTGGCCAAACCGGGCGGCTGGAGGAGAAGGCCGCAGCTGATAGGTCATGGTGGTGCAGCAGCCACTGACACAAGGATGGCTGCGAAAGAAGCTGGTGGCCCGAGCCGCATGCTTATTAGAGAAGGCGCAACCTATCTGTGTTGCATAGTGGAGAAGAAGGGGCCCTGAACCCTTGTCGTGGTGGTGAAATAACAGTCGGCACAAGGTAGTTTGAGTAGAAGATCGGGGGCCTGAGCCGCCGAGTCTCTGGAGGGGGTGTGACACAACGGCGATGTGCGGGAGTCGGTTGGTTTCTCGGCCAGCCAGGAGGATTCGAACCCACCGTTGGGTCCTGTGAGATGCAGACAAGTGTCACATGGCACCGGTTGTCACCCACCCAAATGGCTTAGTCATTCGGGTACCCTAGGGGGCCTAGCCATACGCTGGGACGCGGCTAGGGTGTAACCCATGTGCCGCTGCACCGCTAGCCGCGTGGGCCACTAGCCGCGCGGGCTGCCTGGCCGGACCCAGCATGGGTCGGGCCACCCCTGCAGACTGGGTAGGACCCGTGGACCAGGTCAGACACCAGTCTAGACCCGGTTCGAGATGGGTCAGTCCAACTGGGCCAAACCGGACCCGTACCAGTTTGACATGGCTTTACCTTTTTGCCCATAACATGCGCTACAAGTGTTTGATTGATGAACCATCTATGGTGACGGAAATCGTGGAGAAAGAAGGTTCTTTTGGAATACCCAACATGAATTTTGGATGCATTTTGTGTTTTGTCGGGTTGGACTGAACCTAAATCCAACCAGACCCTTGGAACAGTAATTACAATAACTCTTAGACCAGGCGTTCGATTGATGCACCATATATCGCGTAGAGTTTCTTTTGGAAAGACGGATCATTTGGAAATGTCAAGTTTTTATTTCATTTAAGTTGATGTATCGACACATGTCATAAAGAGAGGACCCTCCCAGAATCAAGAATACTATGTATGGAACCCAGTGGTTGGATGCACATTGATGATTGTTCCTGGATCATGTGTGGGATCGACAGCTCCAACTACTATTCTTGGATCCTGTGTGGGTTCGACAGCACTGACGACTGTTTCTGGATACCAGATGGGTTCGACAGCTCTGACTACTATTCCTAGATATTGTGTGGGTTTCATAGTTCTGACTTTTTTCACTGGACACTGTTTGGGTTCGATAGAATAAATGTTCTTGGATCCTGTGTCGATTCAGAAGTTCTAATTTCTGTTCTTGGATCCTTTGTGGGTTCGACAGAATAGATGATTCAGGGGATACATCTGTTCATCTCTATGTCTCTACAAAAGTTGTATACCTGTGTGAGATGAGTCACTAACTTTGTGTTTTCCTCATGATTGAGACACTTGATAACTTAGATATATGTATAGTCATATTCCTAAGTGGGGTTATCTATTGATTTTATACTTTTTGGTTTATCCTTGTTTGATTTTATGAGGCCTTGAGTGTCTTGGGGTCCCTACTATGTTTCATTATACTCACCCCCCGCATGGGATATTCCTACACCTCGTTGTCTGGGATACAGACGACAGACAATGCTGACCGAGGCTGAGTGTACGGGGACAGTATAGTACCCGGAGGTGGACCTCACGACGAGTCGGTACCCAGAGGAGACTGACGGGCATGGAGTGCTGAGAAGACTATTTGTACCTACCTTTTAGGTAGGATCTATGGTGGATACTCCAGGAGCTACTTTTCACATTTCAGTTGTTTTTTTCATTTTCAGTTGTACTTGTACTTTTAGTTGGTCTTGTATTTTTGGTCCCTTTACTTATCAGCACTCTCTTGTTATACAGTTTTACTTAGTGTTTTGTATCCACCCATGTACATTGTTGTGTGTGTTTTCAATTACAAATGCAATGCCTTCCCAATTTAGGGATTTATGACTTTGGTTCTAGTCGCCAACCCCTTTCCTATGGAAGGCGGGCTTGGGGTAGTCACGACACGGGCCCTGGGGGACAGTTCGTGACATACTCCATCAGAGTTGTGTAAATTTATCACAATCAAATACGATAGGATTGTAAATAGTTATTAACGTATTAAATACTGGTCATCAAAAAATTTATATTATTGAACCACATAAAAATATATGTAATATATCCAACTTAATGTTCTAAAATAATTTTGTAAACAAGGTATTAACTTATAATTCAAAATTTGATCGTAGTGATAGAAAACATCCAAAATAATCCAAGTGTTTATCATTAAAAAATTATCTAATGATTCATACTCACTCAAAGTAGAAAAATGTCATATATGATAATTTACCATTTTGTATTAAAATTAAAAACATATAATTTCAATTCCAGAATTCAATTATTAATTTACTTTTACTTCCATACTAACGAACCAATCATAACAAATAATGAAATGAGCACTCACAAACCATGATATTGAATCTCCTAACACATAAAAAGTCATTAATAAACATAATAATATAAAACTAAATACAATAAATTTCTAACATGTTCTGAATTATATTACTAATAATTATAATTTCATACTTCCAGACCTTTTGTTCCTGAGTAGAATATATTTCGACATACAGTATGTATTTTCAACCTGAACCTCCATTTTAATTTGTGTAACTTTTATTCTCTAATAACCTAAATTGAATTATAAATTATTCTCATGAAACCTCATAAATTCTGTTTGAATGTTCTTTATATTTTTACCAACTTGAATCATTCCTTTTTTATGGGGAGTTACATTTTTTAAAAGGATTTTTAAAAAACTCTTCCCAAAATACAAGCATGATTCAAGGGAACTTCTAATATTGATACCTATTTTCAAGTACACACTATAATATGTTTTTATCCACCATTATTTTTATAAAATCTGTAATTTTATTATGAGAAAACTTTCTCATTTTACTTATGGTTTTAGAAAAATATTTTTCCAAACAAACTATTCTTTTCAAAGTAAATGATTATTTTTTTCTCCAGAATGACTCAATGATTTTATATGAGTATTGTCATTTGATTCCAAACATCTATTGATTTTTATGTATAATTGTGATGAATATTTTAGTGAATTATTTATGATTAGTTTAACTATGGATGTGCCATCTTGAAACCATTCATCATATTATATTGAATAGTTAGTGCTTATGTTTGGGGAATGATATTTATGTTCCATATGTTAGTTTCAATATGATTTATAAATTTATTATGTTTATCCCCATTTTTTTGAGTAATACATCAGAATAATATTGTTATTGGTGGATTCTTCTATAGATGCTTGATTCATCTGTTGGCCTAATGAGACAAATCATATATGGAATTGGCTGAGTCCTTTCCCATTTTCATATATGGTTTGGGCCAAGGCCTTAATCATTTTAAGATGTCTTTGTTGAGGCCATGATGGTATATTTAATAATGTCCACCATCATGTAGTTCCACCATTATAAATCCTGTAATTGATAGTTCATTTGATAATTTGACGGGCAGAATACCCATGATTTTGTATTATTGTGGAATTATTTATTCAGATCTTATTTTTTCTATATTGTGATCAAGTTAATTTTTAAGGTCATGGGTTTTTAGTTATTCACCTGCACTATTTTTTATATTTAGGATATGTTTCATTGTATTTCTTACCGAAACATTTAATCTATTCTCACCCATTTTTAATGTTTTATTTTCAAAGGATATGAAGGTGTAAATTATGAATGAATTGTTGGGATAACCACGGAGTTATGAATGTTTTCAATGGAACTTCCATACTGTATTTCATTTCAATTTGTAATGTTAAACTTTCGTATATATATGTTTTTTAAAAACTACTAAACTATATGTTAATTCAGAATACTACATTCTTGTAGTCCTACCAATGTAATGAAATAAGGCACTGAATTTGGGTTACCAGGGATAGTTCTTTACAGAAATGATACATAAGTGTGTGTGAGTGGACTCAAAACATCCGAGTATAAATTTAATATTTTTATAGAATATTGTCAATAATATTTAGGATATTTTTTAAGAAATATGTATCTTAAATTTTCTTGTTGTTTGATTTTTTAATAATTTTATTTAATTTTTCAGAAAGAAAATTTAATATCTAGGTTGTCATTCATTACGGAAGAATGTATAATAGTTTTAAAGATATCATGAATAAATAGATTTATGTACCTATTTTATTTCTATGTTTATTAGATCATTTTTTTCATGGGAATTATATTTTGGAACTATGAAATGAAATTTTATTGAAAAATATAAGGTTGAATATAGATTATAACATGAGGAAAATGTATTTTGGAAATTGATCCTGGGTAATTTGGATTTATTCAAAAAACACCTTAGTGAGGAAACTCAAAATATATTCACATAAGTCCATTGAAACTAGATTAAAATGGGAAATTAGAATCCAAAGATGGAGTTCTGAGATAATTAGTCCCTGAGGGTTTCAGTGACAAATTTCATTGTACATGCAATAAGTTCATTTCAAAAAAATGGATGTTCAAAAATTCAATGGTAACCTAATTATAAAAAATAAATAGATTTAGGTTATGGTAAAATTGAACCGAAATGAATAAGTAGAAATTGGATAATTATAATATAATTTAGGTCACATCAAGGATGTTAATATTTAATCCTTGGTATAATTAATGTAGAATGTTTGTGATAATTCAAATTTACCTATATAAAAATTCTAATTAAACTAAAATCTAATTTTTTTCACCCAAGAATTGTATATTTAACATGTATTGAATTGATGTAGAGACATAAATTAACATTCTATGCTCAACATTTCAAACAATAACATAATTTATGATTCATCTTTATTGTTATTTCTATTTAAACATTGTAAGATATTATTTTTATTAGTAAAATACATTTTATTTCTGAAGATTAAAATGGTGTAAGTGCGTGGGATTGTTGAGAAAAAACACTTCCTAAAATGTTAACAACTTTTCAATATTAATTAACTCCATTAGTTTATTTAAATCTTAGGTAATTTTCCCATTATTTAACAATATTGAGTCTAAAATTGAATTGACAAATGTATTAAATCATGTGTCCAAATTATTAAATTCATTTATTATAAATAATATAAAGACATAAATTATTTTGAATAATAACTCTAATGAATTAACATGATAATTTTCATGAGTTTTAATTTTTTTTATAATTTTTTAAATTATTTGTTACCTGGACTATAGTAAAAATTTCAATTTTTTTCATACATGTAGGTTTATAGATGAAAATTATCAATGTGATAAGCTGATCATAAGACTTTAGTGTATATATTTTATTCCTTTTTATATTATTTTACATCAATTATCTCATCATACCACTCTGTCGATCCTAATATTATGAATTTTCTAGGATGGGTGTATGACTTCCCATGTTATGATAAACTTCTTTCTAAACATAAAACATTATCATCTCACATTCCCTACATTTAATATGACTTAATTGGAAATATTGTATGATGTTTTCATGTAATTTTATGATTTCATTATTTTAATAAATAATTAGACTTTATTTCTTCAAATCGCAATACTTCAGTGAGTGTGAGACTTCAAGGCATCATATGACTTCAAATTCTTAGAAAATTTTTTTATTAGCCATCAGAAACATATGACATTGATAATTTTAAAGATTTATTTTCATAGATAAAAAATAAAAAAACCTAAAATAGAAAATTATAATCAAAAAACCAATTTTTTTTATCAAAATATGGGAGATAGTTAATGAAAAATCAACATTATGATCATCAAACTATATAAGAATATGTAAATTATGGAATAAATGTTGAGTATTTGGAAGATTCAAGTTACCAAGTTATAGCCACAGTGACATGTGATATGCATTCATGGATATGATACAAGTCATGTGGTATTACATGGATTAACCCTAAATTTTAGTAAGAAGAGGATAATGGTTCATTAATATTTGTAAATATTTTTCCCATCTTCCATTGTAGAGAATTTAATATCTTGGACTTCAATATTATCTTTATTAATATATAATATAGTATTATGTTATAAATTTTCAATGTTAATTAATGTTTTATGCATCTACGTGTATTTTTTTCTATTCTAACTTAATTATTTTCCCCTACATTATTTTCAATTAAAATCTAAATATCTCCTCTATAATGAGAGGATATCCCAAGGATCACCAAGTGGAAGAAACAAGAAAACCCCATTCCAGACACTTGGATTTAAATTTTCTATATTATTCTCCTTATTTGGGTATCTTAACTGATGAGAAGAAAATTCTACCAAATATATCTCCATACCCATTTTTCTATTAAATTAGTAAAACTATTTCCTCCCCCAATGTTAGGATCCCTCATGTATAGTTGGTATTACTAATTTGAGAAGTGGATGGATTCCTAATTGTCGTCCAATAGAGTGAGTGGTGGGTTGTTCACTTAGAGAATTATTTGGTTGTGATTTATATTGAAACCATTGATGCGGTGAGGCTTTTTTTATATCATTAGAACATATAAAGAGTTAATTAATAGATATAATCTGTGAGATAATGAAGGATAGTTATTTTTGAATCTTGGGGAGTATCCTTTCTTTCATTCATTTTTTTTCATTTTAAATAATTTTATTGTTGCATGCATCAACCCCACCCCCAAAATTTATTTCTTCTCTCATAATTGTAAAAAATAATATTTTTCATGATAGTGATTCCTCTAGGCCTAAATCATTGAGAGATTACCTTGTTCATCTATGTGTTGGATTCATGGTTTTGAAATTATCCTTTGATTATAAGGAAGTTGATAAATGATCATCATCCACTCATACCATCCATTACTAAAGTATTCCAACTATTAGAAGATTTATACATACCTTTTCATTGTTTCCAAAGAAAATAAATAATTATACATGTAATGATATATGACCAACATATAATTAGTTCTTATTGTTGGGATAATGGATACATTGATTATGTGTATTAACATCCCCTTCATTGTGGAGTATGTGAGAAGGATATGAATAGGGATGATTATGATGTGTGTTTAGACCCAAAACAAAGATACAGAGAAGAAATAAATGATTCATTATGAATTTATTATTAGGTGATACTAATTTATGATACTAAAGAACCCTAATGGTGAAATATGGGTCTATTTTAATTCCCCCCAACTTTTGGGATCCCTAGTACTTTTTTTTAATTTATTAAAATTTGAAATCGAAAAATCACACTAACCCCTTGTATTATAGTTTATTAAAAAATAAAATAAAAAAAAACAATATGTTTATGGATGGGAATCATTATGATCAGCTCTATGAAAGAGGACCTCGGTCAGTTTCTAGGCTGCATTCCGGGTTTTAAAATTCTATTTGAATGAATGTTTTGCAACATGCCCCAGATTATCAATGTAGATTAGTAATGCATGAGATCTTCTTAAAATACAATCTTTTATTTAAACATCTACCCAAATACACACATGATGATTTTTTCTAGTAATTTCACATATACTATGAACTATACTCTAAAACCCAATAGGGATATGTGTTTAAACTAAACACATTTTATTCACAAATTATTCATAATGATTTAAAATTCTACCTTCCTTGTGTTTCCATTAATGATTTATCTCAAAATATTCCTGTCTTGGATAATGATGAAGAATCATTGGAGGAATTCTCATTTAAGGATAGAATTTACAAGCCACAAGATATAATAATTATAAATGAAATCACAAGGATGTTTCATATACAAACAAACAACATTCCAAAGTATATGAGGGGGAATTTTTTTACTAAATTTCTTTTATACATTATTGATCTATAAGATCACTCTAATTTCCATTAATATGAACATATATATTAGGATACACTTATTCTTGATCTTACATTATATGAATAAGCTATGGGTGATGAAAAACTAGAATTATTATGGTTTCATACTAGTATAAAAGTAAGAGATGTAAAGAACGAGTACTTAAATGATGAATAGCCCATTCTAGTTAAACTAATTGAAAATATACTGTTAAGAGAAATTTAGACATAATAAGTGGGTATTCTAATGACTCTAAACATTGGAGATGAATTTTATTAAGAGTTATCTTATGATTTTATGATGTAATTATATGAAGATACCTGAGAGGTAGTTAAACTATATTATTAGGCAGATCTAGTAGAAAATGTGGATCTTCCCTATGAATTACCCCCTCAATATTAGTAATAATATCATATGAATGGAGTAATAGTAGTTAATAAAGTTTTAGTAACCTCTCACAATTATATTGAAGTACAAGATTTAGAATATAATGGAATAATTTCAATATAGACATAATATTTATTAATTATTTACAATTTGAGTTGCTTACTGATGTTCCTATTGATGAAAATATAGATTTATCACAAGTAAAACTAGTGTTAGAGAAGGAATCCATGGGTGTTATGGCTATGGAGGACTTAAATTAAATTCCTCCACCCATACACTACTATGGGGTTAACTAAAAACAATGGGTGGATAAGAAATACAAGGATCAAAGTTCCCTTTAGGATAAGGATGAACTAATTATGAATTGGAGAGACAAACACATATAGTGAGAATGGGGATGAATATACTATTTTTTAGCTAGGGATATCATAATTAAATTCACTCATGGAGGATAAAAGTCCAATATTTCGTTACCACTATATTTCCTCTTCCATTTTCATTTGATCCAATAAAATTTATTTGTTTTAATTCAAATTTTTGTAATTTATCATTTGTATGTCATCGTAGGATGACAGTTCAAGGCTTTTTAAAGATCACTTATGTGATAACATAACTCAAAAATGTTCGAACATATAAATATTTATTTATTATTTTTTTACATTTGTTTTGAATCTGAAATTATTTAATTTTTATTAATCTTAATTTATGAGTGTTGAATATGTATAAGGGAAGATACTTAATCATATTTTGAAATAGTTTAGAGGTATTTATAAGCATTTTGGATACGTTTTCAGAATCTATAAATAAATTAAACTTTTTTTATGTTTGGTTTTTGATTTTGTTTTAGGATAGAAAACATGAATTTCATAGATTTACTAACTAGTGTAATAATACATGATTTGTTTAAAGTTTTTATGAATCCTAAAAATAATGTATTTTACTATTTTTTTATTAAATATCCCCTCTTTTAGTTTTCCTTTTCCTTTAAAGGATTTTTATTTTTTGTCAACACTGATTTGAATGAATTATTTTGAGTTGGGTTATAATATTTGAAAATCAGAAATTATATTAAGTCTGGAAGAAGATTAATAAGTTCAATGTAAGAATAATTATAATTTCAACAAAAAAATAATATTATACTTCTAATAAAAATAATTAAAAGTTATTTAAATGATGATTTATAATTTATCTAGAAGAACAGTTCGTTTTCCAAGGATAAAACATATCAAAATAAGATTCTAGAATATGTTTGAGACCATTTTATATACAAACACCTTTTCATTATAAGGAAGATTATACTTCTAATGTTGAGGTTACAATAAGAGCTCCATCATGATTGGTAAGTGACAAATAAAGAACCATCCTTGGATGTTGTATCTAGAAGAAGGAACCAGTGGTTGGAGGTTAAGACTAAGTTGTACTAAAGAAATGAAGAACCATAAGTACATATATCATACAAATATTTACCCAGAGTTTCCAAGTTATTCGACATTGTAAAATCAAAGTCACTATGATGATGTTAATTTTAATATTTAACGTATATTAGTCTGGAATATTTCTTTTGTAAACAAATATGAGTATTATAATTATTTTAAGTGTGTTTATGTTGATGTTTTCATGATATTTTATAAAGAAAAATCCAGTTATCTTAAATAAATATTTAAGACTAAAAAATAGTGACTTTTAAAAGTAGTATTTTTAAATCAGATCCTACAGATTCCCCATCATTTATGAGATAAAGTATGGTTATATATATGCAGAACAATTATTGATAAAATAATTTTGATTGGGGTTTCGTTTTACCCTACAATATTTTATTGAAGAAGATAATAAAAAATATAAAAAATGTTCATTATAAGATAATCAAATTTTAATAAGGATCTCACATAGTTGAATTTACTAGAAATTATGTGGCCATAAGAATGAATTTTTAGATGTTAATGTTTTAGATGTTAATGTTGTGACCTAATTACTGTTTTCTATTTTCGATGGTCGGAAGATGTGCCAATAATTATTAACTACTGGGAAATAGTATAATATTTTATTATGAAAAGTTATCTATGGTATTCACTATTGGTTAAATGTATATCCATTATCCTAAGATAGTAATTGCTGATTGGTTTTACTAAAAAATTTACTACTCATAAATTATTGGCATAGTAAGGAGTTGGTTTCTCTTAAGGATAAAAACTTATATATATCTATTTGACTTAATTATTTCTTAAATACCTATGTATATAGTGGGTTTTCAATAGAATATATCATTAAAGTAATAAATTATGGAGTTTTACCACGTGTCAATGAATGCTGTAAAAAGTGAACCACTAATTGCACCCCTTCTTAATAGTTCAACCCACACCTGGGTATCACATATGGTATCAGATCAAGGTATAATTTTTTAGATCCATTTAATTTAATGGGGAAATTGAAATCTATAAAAATCAATGGTAATTTTATCATTAATGGAAATATAATTCATGGATGGAAAAGTATGATTATACCCTAGCACTAATCTCTTATCTTGTAATAATTGGATACTACTATAAAAGGAATTACACTATTGTAAAAAGATTATCCTATAAAATTTGAGGGAAAAATAACATGGAAGTCTATGTACTGGATCATAATTAAATTATCATATTGATATCCAATCATATTGACCAAATGTGTTTATTATTCAATTAGTAATGGGTATTGGGGATGTGATGGGGATCATCATTGAAGATAATGTTAATGTTATGGTAGAAAAACATTAAATATAGAGTAGATAGTTTGAGGACAAGAAGTTGGATAATAAAGTAACCATTGATCAATTTTTCATAAGAGTCGATAAAAAATGAATAACATCAAATGATTTGGAGGACTTTTGACATACTTAACTGCTGAGATGATCTTGATGTGGAACTTCCTTGATATATTTTTAACATAGTTATGATACCTTAAAGATAGGGATATATTTTTTGTAGATGGACTTAAAAATATTCTTCTACTATAAGAATCAGGGAATTCTTATGAATTTACCCAAATTGTTAAGGAATATATTGATTTTGAATCCATGAGAAGACTCAAACTTAATGTTTTAGAAGTTGAATCGTCTGATGAAATGAAATATGGTAGAAAATAAGATAAGGACCATAACAATAGAATTTCCATAATATCTCATAATTTTAGAAAGGGTAAATGGAATCATAAGGGTAATCTTATACTAAATTTTTTTGAGTGTAGTGGTGTTGGATATATTTTCTGATAATTTTCCCATTAAAAACGTAATGAAAGTGAAGAAGATAATATTTATGAAAATCATCAAATAAAGACATCGAATAAAGAATGTATATGATTTGTTATAGAAGAAAATAATTCCACCGATTTGAAAACATATTATATACAATGAAGAAAATGTGGAATTATCAGATTCTATATCATTTGAAGATGAAATTTTTGGGGAAATTCATAAAATTCACAGATCAAGTAAATTTTGATGAATATTAAAGTTAATTATAAGAATAAAAAAAATATAATTTTCAGTAAAATAATTGGAACACGTCCTAATATAAAATCATGAGACTGATATTGATTAAAATACTAAAATAAAAAATATAAAAAATGTTTTTTTAAAATAAAGGTGAAAAATTTTGGGGATGATTCTTTCATAATGATGAATTTATTCATTGAGTAAATCAATAACCAAAAATTGAATGCTCAAGAATAAGAAAAAAACCTAAAGGGGGAACATGATATTTTTTTTATAGTGGTGGATTATCTAATAATAGAATAATATAGATTTATTGATGTTGAATAATCATTGAATAAATTAAATGTTGATTTCAACAAATAACTAATGTTAAACTAGAATCATAAAAATCTATTCTAGAATAACTAGTAAATAAATTTCTATTAAAAATGAAGATAAACTAATTTCTCATGAAAATGTTGGTTTTTCAACCAGAGCTAAAAAAATTGTAGATTGATATGAAAAGTGGTATTATATTTGATGAAAAAGGTTTATAGAGGATAATTTTTAAAAAAAAAATTTATCTATTTTAATATATAATGTAATTAATATCTATTAATAGAATAACAAAAATGTTTTATAAAATTAAATTCAATTAGTCATGAAGGTGGATGTTCAAAGTATATTACTAGTTTTGTAGAAACTAGGAGCACAAATTCATCTATTTCATGGAAAATATATCACTTCCATGAAAATGTTTGAGTTTAGGTGGGTAACATTCAAAGAAACAGAAATATAAATCATGATAAAAAGGTGATATATAATGAAAGATATAATCATAAGTTCAGAATAGTTCAATAAGAAATAATTTTCACTACATAAAGGAATCATGTGGAAGATGTGATCAAACTATTCATTGTGTAGAAGAATTCATTAAAAATATTCCAGAATAGTCATCATTCACTATAATAGAAAAAGAGTATGATAACAAAATATAAATATAAATCCATATATATTGATATTTCATAAAATTTTATCCAATATAATAAACTTTGGACTATTTTAGTGGATTATTCTCACATATTACGGGTGTGGTTATAATTTTTTGATACATCAGATATTTCCATAGAGGATTTTTTAACGTTGGTAATGATAGTCCCCGAAAATTAAAATTATATTACACAATTTTCATAGATGATTAAAAGGAAAAATCCAAGGATGTTTATTTTGTGTAAGGACATAAAAACAACTCACATTGATCAATCCAACTATGAAATTATTGAAAAAACTGATCGTTAATAGAAACTATTACAACATTTGGTTCTTGAAGGATTAAAGAAATATATATAAAGTGGTCATAACAGATAAAAGTATATTTTAGATTATAAATCAAAGTAACTCATTTTACCTAAGAGAAAAATATTATAATTACGTTTTTCATAAGAGACATAATTCTCATGGACAAAAAAATGTGAGACACATCTCGAAGGAAGAATTTTCAATAGATTTTCCTCTACTAAAAACACAAAGAACCAATTATTGTAATGCTTCTCAAAAAGGAAATGTGATTGAAGGAAACCATAAAACATTATAAATTCATTCAACTATTCCTTTTTCACTTAGTAATTAAAATTTATATGGTACAATATGTAATAAATCCACAAATTATGGTTTCTACTTTTTCACATTTATTGATGAATTAACCAGAAAGACCATTATTGTGTTTATAAACATAAATCCAATGTGGTGAAAATGTTAAATATTCATAGTTGGGAAGCTAAAATAAAACATGGTTCATACTCCCAGAAAATATAAACTATATAATGTAAAAGAGCATACATGTAATTATATAAAATAATATATATAAAAACATATAATAAAGCATCAATACAAAAATACTTACACTACTAAATAAAATCTAGTTAAAAAAGGAATGACATGAAATTAGTGGAAATGGAAAGGATCAAGGATATATAAAGTAAAAATATAACAATGTTTTAGGGAGAATCCAGATGTGTAGTTTTACTTGATCAAAATATATGTCCTCTAAAATTGGGAATAGATATTACCCTTATGATATGTGGAATAAGAAAAAAATTATAGTAAATTTTTTTAATATTTTTTGAAGTCCATCCCAAATAAATATCAATAATTTAAACATTATAAGATTGAATAATAAATATGAAGGGTGAATCCTAGGTTATACAACCAATGGAAGGAGTTAGATGTTCAAAAACAAACTATCACACAACGTTGTATAAACATTGGATGCTAATGTAGTTAAATATATATCCAAATAAATGGAAGAATATAAAAGTGAATTTAATGAATAAACAAAATATGTAAGAAAATATTTCATTAGGGAAGGTTAAGAATAAGTGATTTCAAATTTTAATATCAAACAAGAATTTTTTAGTGAATCTAGTTATTAATAAGACACTACCATAAGTAGAAACATAAAATTATAAACATTAAAAAAGATTGTAAAACGAGTAATATCATTAGAATATCTGAATATCCATTCAAGAAAGAGAGAAAACATAGAATGGAGAATCAAATGGTACATGTCTATCATGTGAAGGCTCATTAAGATTCAAAATCAATTGATCACAAGGAATGGTTAAAATTCATGAATAGTGAATTACATTTTATTGATAATAATAACGCTTATGAACAAGTCATGAGATAGAAAATAAAAAAATTCATCAGAAAAATGTAGGTGTTTAGAAATAAACACAATTAAAAGGGATAAGTTTCATATATTAATCAAGGTTATATTTAAATTGATAATCATACATAGAAGGTGTTGATTTTGAAAAAACATTTGTTCCAATTATAAGACATGATACTATCCAAATGTTTTTTATTGTTTTTTATCATAAAAATTACATGGTCAATTTGATAGATGTAAATTTAGTGTTTCATAATTGTGATGTTTAAGATATTTAAATTGAATAAACATAGTGATTCATAACTTATGAGGATGGAGGTATTGTATGTGGATATAATAAATATTTTTATGGTTTGAAACATTCCGGATATTTAAGGTATTGTGAACTAGATAGCATCTTAAATATATAAAACTTTTTTAAAGTAAAATTTGATAGTAACTTATACGTAAAGGAGGAAAGTTTCATAACTCTATAAGTCATTATTTATATTGATTACCTAATCATTATTGATGATAATTCTCATTCATGTATGGTTTATTGAGAACAGAAGAAAAAAACATTGAAATTTCAATTCATAGAAAGATGGTTTATTAACAGGATACAAGCTATATAAAATGGATACAAACTTTTTCCAATAATTATAAAATAGTTAAAAAGACCTATTGAAAATTTTTTACATGTAATATTTTAATGAATATTGTACCCCCTTCTATGTTGTAGTAATTTTGATTAAAGATAAACCGTTGAAATTTTTTAATAAAATATATTTCCAAAATATAATTTTTTGATTACTATATCTATATATATCTCAACTATAAATTTTATATGTATCCAATTTCTGTGGTAGAGATTGATGTAATCTATAAGAGTCATACATGAAGGAACAAAAATATATTTTGAGGCATATAGATGTACTGTTATTTTTTGGATTTACAAATCAAGAAGTTATAAGTTGATCTTACTTGGTGTTTATGGTTGTAAATTGGTTTGGTGATTCTGATAACCATAAATACAAAAAATTTAGTACATATTTTTATGGTAAATTGGTGTTTAATGAAATAATAAGAACAAAATAATAATAGTTTTAGGTACAATAGAATCATAATATATTTTTTCTATACATTCTTGTACTCATGTGATATGGTATAAAGTTTAAATGAAATAATTAAAAGTTATTGGTGATTTTATACCGAATATTTCTAGTGAAAATCAATGTGAAATTGATCTCTCAAAAAACTCAGCTAAACAATCCAAATAAATAAATAATGATAAAAGGTACCATTTAATAAATATTAAAGACACTATTGTAGAAGCTAAGCATGAACATATTTCAAAAAAGGATTAAATTGTTGATATCTTCACTAATGTTGTTCAATAAGAAAGGATTGATGAACTAAGGATGAAACATACTGTTCAGTATTCTCATTCAACTTAAAATATTTTTGTTTAACACCCACTCCCCATATTTTTCAATTAATTATGTTGACAAATGTTGGAGAAATTGAACACTTTTCTAATAATAAGTTGAAAAACGTTTTCTATCTTTCATTGTTTAAATTATAGAAATATTATAAAATAAGGGATATAATTCAAATAGAGATATAATAAAATTAATTAATTGATGGATTAGTGCATCAAGATCTCTTGAAAAAATATTATTATCATAAAGATATTTAACTATATCAAAAACATTTCTCTCTCCAATAATGTGGTGTCATTTTTTTATCCTTGAGAAAAAGTTTATGATCATATGGAAAGAAAAAGTGTTGAGTTTTGTAAAAGAGTTATGCTTCCAAAAAATTATAAGGGAGAAATTTATGTTCCCTTTTTTATTTTATGGGTTTTGATTTATTTTAAACAATAATTTTGAAGAAAAATGAAGTTTGATTAAATGTCTGTAAATACAAAATGATTCGAGTCTCGAAGATGATTTGTAAGTTCACTGAAAAAAGATTTGTACATTCACCAGGAGAAGGTATTTTTGTTCTCATAAAGAGTATATGTGATTTAACTGGAATAAGGTTTTTTATTCCACTTGAAGAATGTTTCATTTTCTAATGTTTAAATTTATCAGAACTGGTTTTTTCATGATTTTTAATACCACCAAATACACAATGTTATTCAATAAGAATAATATCATGAAGAAAGAGACTAGTTTGAAGTAAGTTTTACATGATGAAGATTAATAATTAAATATTGAATCATTAGATGTTTTGATATCTATATAGATGAACCATTTTCTATATTTCTAGAGTGGATTAAACAAACGAATAGAAGAACCAAAATTATATACATCATAAGTAAATTTACTAGATGTTTTCAAGTGACTCCATATAACTATTTTGAAGTCAGAAAAATTATTACAGTGATAAGATTGATGTTCTAAGTAAAAAATTCACAAATATTTAGTTCATGATTCAAGATACATTTTAGGGAATAATTGAATATTTTTAACATTGATTTTTGTGGGATCTTTTTTGAATTCCAATGACAATATTACAAGAAGATATTTAAGGCATTGAATCAAAGAGATTAATTGATTTGGAGATTGAAATAAAATACCATGTGTTACCCACATATATTATATTTTTTCCCATATATAGGAGGAACTAAATTTGTGAATAATTTATTTATTTAGAATGATAGTTTCATTGATTGTTTTTTGTGAATGGATTTAGCAAGAATCCAACAAATACTCATTAAAAGATAATCTGAGTCAATGTAGGATGTCACAAAAATGTATTTACTAGGATATATTGTACCAAAATAATAATGTGGGGGAGAATTAAATTATGAATAATGATTTTTAGAGTGCAAAATGGTCCTCTATTAAAGAGGATAAAAAGATAATCCAATTAATATAAACTGGTGGGAACCAGTATAATATTTTTTAGGATCATTTATATATGGGATAAATTCTTGGGTAATGGTTGACCCCTTAACAAAACACTATAATTGTTAATTGATCATAATTAATATTCTAGGATTCCAAAATTACAACCATAGAAAGTAGTAGGCTCCCTCGTTGGAGATGAACAATTTGAAAATAGGTAAACATTACCTAATTGTTTTTCATTACAATATGTAATGAGAGTGAGTATTTTTACATTATTGGATCATAATGATAACAAGTTATATAGGTTTCTATCATGTCATATAATGTTTTGTAAATAAAAAACCTGATTCACTCCCCCCACCATTATTTTTTCAACTCACTCCTTGGTTTCGCAGACTACATTATATGATAATTTTATTTTAGAATAACAAAAAAAAATTAATTGAAAAGGATGAAGTGTAATTAAAATTATAACATGATAAAAAACTATTTTTGAACAAAAAAGTTGGTAACCTAGACATTGTGAAAAATATAATCCAATGGATCAAAATTAAAATATTTTCATAAAAATCATTTGAAACTAGTGTAAAATGAGAAATTTCAATCCCAAAATGATGTCTTGAGTAGGTAAGATATGGGTTTGTGAGTAATAAATTCCATTATAAATTTAATAAGTGGTTTTAAAAAAAATGGTCAAAACAAAGTAAATATTTTCCATGTTAGAAATAAATGAATGGATTCTAGTGAAGGTAATATTGAACTTAACTAATTATTATAAAATTGACTTATAATAATATCATTTTATTTTTATCAAGGATACGGAAAATGGATATCTGGTATAAGGAACTAGGGTGAGTGAAAATTATATGTGTCCACCGATAATGATTTAATTCAACCAAAATAAAATCTAAATCACACTTGTAAATGAAAAAATTATGTAGATTGAGGTGTTCTAAGGAGTCAGATTCAATGAATACACATGTTATCTATAATCAATGAATGGATCTTTGATTTTCACCTTTACTAGTTTTGTAATTAAATCTATTCAATGAAATCTTTTTAATAGGATAAATTAATTGTGTTACTGAGGAGTGATATATTTTATGTGTGGGGTGTTCTGAGATCTAATATTTCCTAAATTTTAAACTTCTTTTAATTGTCATATAATCCCCTAAATGATATAAATCATGAGAAATTAGATTTTATTTATGTTTTTTATAAAAATATTTCTTTTTTAAGAATTTATTATTGATTTCTACTTTGTTTCAATTCATGGAAGTAATCGAAACCCATAAATTAATTTTAATAATGATCTAAATGTGTTAATGGAAAAATTTTCATTATTTTTAATACTTTATTTATTTATTTATTTATTTTGAACATTGCTCACACAAAGAATTGTGATTTCTATGTTACTTAGTCCATGGATAAAATTATAATCATGAATAATTAGATCATAATATTTTAGTGGATATATCATTTTAATTTCTCCTATAATATGACATTAATTAATCATGAATACGACTTCATCATACACATTTTCTATAAGACTTCAGCAGACTATATAATACGTCATTATATGACATAAAAGTCATATAATATGAATTATTAAAAAATTAATGACCTCAAAACATCTAAAATATTTTTGTGATGTAGATAAAAAATCAAAGCTCCGAAAATGGAGAAGATAAAAATAAAATCAATTTCCATTTCCATTATTTGGAAAAATCAAGAAGAACGTCACTCGAGCCTCTAAGTTGAACTCATCTAACTAAATAAGAATTTTGTAATCAGGTGAAGGGCTTATGATTCAATAATGATCAAGATAATTACCATATAATGAATGTAGAACATTGAGATGATAAATGAAGAGAGAGTTAGAGGAAAGATAGAACTCGAGATTGTTGCATTGAAACTCATTGAGAAGGATGGATATGATGATTATTTCAATAAATATATTTCATATCTTTTATTATTAACGATTTAGTTTTGTATTATTATAATGTTTTCAATATTTTCAATTATAATTAATTTCATGTTCATTCATGTGTGGTTTTATTTTCCTCTCCCCCATTTAATTTATATTCTCCAATAATTTAATTGTGGTGATTCTCAACCGCTTATCCATGATGAAACGATAACTCACATATCAACCATTGGACGAAATATAGTAAACTATATTCCACACACTGATTATTGTATTTAATATTTTATTCATTGAATTTTTGATTTTGATGGAATGATGATATGATTTTGTACATGCATCTCTTTTCCCTATATTATTTCGCATGGGTAAAATCATTTTCTCCCTTATTATTAAGATCATTAATGTGTGATTGGGACCTATAGTTTGACTGGTGTATAGAATCATGAGATTAAGAATATATATTCTTCAGTTATATCACATTTCTGTTCTCATACTTGATATGATAGTAAGGGCGATAGGATTGGATTGATTGTCATTATTTTCACTATTACCATTTCATATCAATTATCCAATCTATCAAAACACATTCCACATATCACTCAGTATAATCATTGTAAAATTTGATTTTTGTGGATTATAGTGTGAGAAACATATGATTAGATCCATGTGTTGTGATATTGGATGACTCAGTTGGGTGAGTTCCCAATAGCTTCACTATGGACAAGGAGGATTGGATACATAGAAGGTCATTTATAATGTATGGTGAGTACCATAATTAAGATAAATATGATTAATTATTCTTGATCATATCTTTATTATTAGGGGACAAAGATTTATAGATAATGGATGATTTTTGTGATTAAACTCAGGCCCCTTCCATTTCACCCTAAACTATTTGTGTGTAATTTTTTAAAAAATCACAATACAAAAAACGCTGAATACTCATCTGTTATTGTACTTATTTATAAAAAAATGAAAAATATAAAAATTATCATATATTCATTACGAGTAAATATATATTACTATCACCTTGATCAACAACCTAGGTCAACCACTAATTTTTATTCTATGATTTATAAATTATTTTGATTTCATGGATAATGATATCCTTCCTGTGACATTTACCATTATCAGGGACTCAAATATATTAGTGGGGTTAATAATCAATAAAAGTTAGTTAATTTATTTGAGAAATATTGTATCATGTTACTCCCCCACACTTACACTATATCACTAAAATGAAATTAAAATAATTCAACTTATTAATAATATTTTCCTTCCTATGTTCAAATACATATACCGATAAATGTGAAAGAAAAGATTCATCCATTTTTAAAAATGTTAACATGCCAACTTAAATTAATCTCACTACATTACTTCCATCCATGTTAAATTTCCAGTTCTATGTGTGAAAAAAATAAAATTTTGTTGCAATTATAATCATTAATTATATTTAATATTAATAATAAATCATCATTAGAATATTATATTTTAACCTAGTTAGGGAAATATTTTTAATAGTTTGAATTATTTTTATTGGCTTATAGTGAAATAGTGTATGTGTGGGGAGAGTGATAAGATCCAATATTTCTTAAATTATAAAATAGTTTTCATTGATACTTATCCCCTATTATGGATTTAAATCCTTGTAAATTTTATCATTTTTTTAACATTACTTAATCTATAATTTAATCATTAAATTTATTAAAAGATGAGTTTTAAATATTTTATTAACTTCTTGGAATTAATTTAAATCTACAGATTAATTTGAAATATTAGATTAATGTGTTTACATGATAGTTTCCATTATTTTCAATTATTTTTATATTTTTTTATATAAATAAAAAACTGATATACCTTTATAATTTTGATTTTTTAATCTTTTAGGTCTATGAATGAAATTATGAAAAGGCATGGTCCATTATTAGACTTTAGTAGAAGGATCGTATGATTTTGGCTAGTGATTATACTACTCCATTATAAGATTTCATTATAATACTTAACCTAAAACGATCATAATACATCATTGATCATGATACATTAAGGTACCATATTACTCAATCGCATATTAAGAAAATATGACTTCAAGACTTCACCAAATTCCTTCCCCTTGGGATCAAAACCAAAAATTAAAAAAATGAAAATGGTTGATCTAAAATAAATTTATCATTCCCCATGTAAGAGTAATTATTGATTATATCACTATAATATCAAATTGTAAATCATATAAACAAATAAGAATATTATGATCATGTGAATTATATATAAAGATAAAAGAATCCATAATATTATGAGAAGAATAATTTGGACCCTCGACCCGAGACACATGGTAAAAATCCAACTAAATAATTAACATGATATTGATACACTAAAACATAAGGAGGAGTTTAGACAAGAGGATGACTATTATAAAAAAATATTCCCCTCAATAATTTTGGATAATTTGAGTCACTGGACTTTAGTATCATCTAGATTATTCTCAAATTTTGTATTAATTTCTTTATTTTAAATGTTAATTAATTTTATGTTCTTCTCTATGTTTTTTTCTCTTCTTACTAAATTATTTAAGTTTAATATAATATAAAGTAATGAAAATAAATAATATAACATTTATTTTGACACAGTAGTCAATTTATTACCCATTGGATGAAGCCATTGAACCGATGTCCATACACATAGAATTTCATTTTCTATTTTCATCCTAGAATTTGATTGTTTGGAGGGATAAAGAAAAGATTGTACATCATGATTACCCTTTATTTATCACTTCTAAAATAATTTCCACTTCCATTATTAATATTAGTAATTTACAATTGGGATCAATGGTTTGAGATTTGGATTGAATCGTGGTTGTATTCTAATTGAGAGATTAGTGGGGTGATCACTTGTGGAATTCTCTAAGTCTGATGTCCATTCACACCATTGATGCAATAAGAATATGTATATCCGTTTGGGTTATATATAGAGTGAATTAGAAGACCAAATAAATTTACATAATTAAAGATATATATGGTTTAATCAAGGGTTGTCTCCTTTTTTAGTCATTTTTATGTATTTTTGTTTACATTTTTATTACTTGTATCAACCCATCCAATCATAATTATTTACTATTTATAAATTGAAAAACAAAAAAAATCATAAATGATAATATAGTGTTTCCTCTCAGAACAACTTTTTGAGAGATGACCGTAGTTAACCCTCAGTTGCATTCCATAGGTTTTGATTATATTTAATTTCATGGTTCGTGATGTATTTCTCAGTGACTGGAGACATTATATGGAATTTGAGCATAGTATTTACTATCCCTTGCACATTTATTATTAGTGTATTTCCATTCAATTTTTTCAAAATAATTTCATTTGTGTACTATCTGTATTCATTATTTCTTTCTCACAATCAAGCATAAAAATCAATGAATGGTAATTATAAAATAATATATCGGAAAATATATATCTATTTTAAAGAGATTGATAGAATCATTGATGAGGTCACAAAACTATATCCTGATAAATTATTTTGTGACAATAAATATATCATTCCACGGGATCTCTAGAAGGATAATATTCAAGGAACATATCTACATATTCATTTTCTATACCCTATAGTGTGCGATGAATAGATATACCACACCAATGGATAATTCAAACCATCAAATCATATAACTCCATAACATCCAAATGATGTAGAACCATAATCAGTGGAAATTAAAGAATATAAAAATAATTAACAGATAAGGTACCCATAACTCATTGATCTACAAGGTTATATGGGGAGTTGAATTAAATGATAGTCAACTCTCTTTAATAACTATTGGAGTAGGGAAATTGACACGAAGAGAATAAGAAGAAAAAGATGAATAAATTAACTATTTATAAAAATAAATACCATAAGTGGAAGAAACAATTAAATAACCTAGTCCCCCTAATATATAAGATATATTACCTATGTCAGTCATAGAGAAACATATACTTCATGACGATCCACTTCAGGGGGATGAAAAAATAATAAAATCACTTTTTTACATTTTTTAGAATTTATTTGAAAAATGATCCCAATTATATTGAAAATATATAATAAATATTACTTTTGTATTCCATGGAAGATGAATATGAGGAGGAGATTATTTGATTTAAATAAGAATTTATGGAGCTACTTTACATACATTAAGAAAGGTGTTTATAGGTATACCTTCAAGAGAAAGATCACTTGCTTGAGTGGAATGAGGGTTTGAAATTTCTCTGTACTGAATTTTATTTGATTATTACCTATTTTGAATGAATTCTAACTCCCTCCATCATTGTATTCTAGGTTTTTGTAAGTATAATTTATCATTGGAATGTGATAAAGAACCAAATGATTCCACCATATAAGTGATAATAGAGATAGAATTAAAATGAATTGGTTATCTTTTATAAAGGAGAAGATTTGGTTGAGTCATACATTAAAAATATGGTCAAATACTCTCTATAATAATTTACCAAAGTACACCTACAAGTGGATGGATAAGAAAGATAAATAACAACAAACTTACTATTTTGAAGAAAAACTAATGAAACCCTACCAAGACAATGAACACAAGTCCATAATGGAATTATATGATGATGAATAAGTAATGGGACCTATGGTGAATCCATTATCGCCTTAGATACACTATAAATAATCACTAGTGATGGTTATGTAAAATAATCTGGATACCCCTTATATAATTCTCCCAATGCTTCTAAATTTATTTTATATTCAATATGTCTTGGGACTAGAACACTCTAATAAAGGGGTTCTCTAAGACTAGTGTCCAATCCTGGACATTGGGAAGAATAAATTACAGTGTTTTATATTAATGAATCCAAGACAACCATAATATTGGGGTTAATAACTAAAATTGACCACTCATGGTAGTCAGCATCTAGAACCTACTTTGCAGTTAAACTGTGTTCTCTTTCAAAATATGTTTTCAATAAAATTTTATATGTTAATGTAATT
This sequence comes from Viscum album, assembly GCA_963277665.1. Taxonomy (NCBI): domain Eukaryota; kingdom Viridiplantae; phylum Streptophyta; class Magnoliopsida; order Santalales; family Viscaceae; genus Viscum; species Viscum album. The sequence goes on from OY728126.1 coordinate 67,872,123, forward strand.
TTTATATGTTTCCAAAATTGGAAAACACCATGGAGCCTCACTCAAATCTATCCTCAAAGACCCATGAAATAGTGAAAATCATCACTTTTAAAAATAAATTGGTTGTTTCACTCTTTTATGCCTTTTTTATACACTATTAATCTTCTTTCAATTATTATTCTAAAGATAATTGGGAAGTGATAAATAAGTGTATGAGAGGGATACAAACTTCTTTAGGGTTATTTTATGACCTATTATGAATATTTTTAGTATATATTGTTATAATCTATACAAAAATTATATTATAATAAATTTTACTATATATTATATATATATATTATATATATATATAATATATTAACTAGTATGTTTCACATAATATGGGAAACTAAAATTAACAACCATGATATAAATTGAATATTAAATATGATAGTTAAACCATAGTAGTTAATTTATCTGGTTTAAAATTGAAGTAACTAATTATAAAATCTATAAATATATTTAGAATTGTTGAAATTAGGGAAAAAAAGATATCCTTATAAATCTTATTAGTATATGTTTGGAAATTAGGTAGCTTTTATATAGTTTCCGTTAGTCCAATAAGGAAAAAAAGACAAAATACAGTTGGTGAAAGACTGTATATTTTATAGTTTCAAGATCATAGAGATTGTCATAAGATTATTTTTAGCTGTACTGCGAACAAAAATTGTAACCAAATATTTTATAATTCTTAGGTGTTAAAAAATGATCATAATGTATTTTTTAATTTTAAATTATGATTATATTATTTCGCAGTAAGATATTTATATGTATATATATTACATAATTTTTTATACTTTTCAGAATATCATTTTTTTCAATTCACTTTGTTCATAAAAATGTATGCCCAAAAAATTCAAATTTTATTTCATGGAAATAAGTTTATTGTGATTTAATTATAACAAAATGTTTTTATTTTATGATTAATAGTTTAATAATACAATAATTAATAATATATAAAAAAATAGTAGTTATTATACAAAAAGTTTTTCCCTTAAAAATAAGCCCCTTATCCATATTTTATGTTTATAATTAAAATTTATATTTCTAAATTTTAAAATGTGAGATTGAAAAAATTAACACTTTTTTTATTTACAATGTAAATATTTTCTTAAGATATATTTTTAAAACAAATTGATGTGTATGTTAATAGTGAAAAATACCATTTTTATAAATAACATGACTTTTATGACATTTTTAGTTTATAAGTATGAATTGTAAATTAAAGAAAAATTCTTATAAAACCAAATATATATTTTATAAAAGAATATATAATTTTTTAAAAAAATTTGTTTTTAGTTTACAAACCCATAATATACATTTTACAATGTATATTATATTTTTCTTAAAAATATTATTTCTAATAAAATATAAATATATTATTTTAGAATTAATTTATATATATTTTAAAAAAATTAACGAATGAAATGGAATTAAAAAATTTATTCATTATGTCCAAATAATGTAATAAGGGGAAATTTATTTTTTATATAATGTATTATTCACCTTAGGAAAAAACTAGTTACTATGGTAAAACATATAATGGTAAAAGTGATAAATATAACGGTAATGAGTTGTATCAATGTTTAAAACATGTGCATGAATGCGTGGTTGCTGAATAAATCGACCTTAATTATTATCTAATCCATTATTTGTCAATTTTTTATCCACATTCCATGAGATTGAATTCCAATTATTAAAACTTTCTATGTATTTACAAAAATAACTTCCCATCTCACTTAAGAAAGAGGCACTCCTCTCCCCACTTACCCTCGTATAAAACACTTAGTTCATCATAAAATATTCCAAAACATCACCTATAAATCCGAAAACACTTTTATAAGTTATTATATTCTAAAATTTATGTCCCTCAAGGTCTAAACAATTTCTCAAAAGTGATAATCCATGAAGTGAGGTATAAATTTATAATTACGGCTACCTTGTTTCTATTTATTTATATTCACTTATTCTTTCTCAGATTCCATTACACAATTTTCATATGAAAAAATAAGTATTGCTACTATAATATTATTTTATTATAATTAAGGAATAGTAATTAATGACCTTCCTCCTGTCCAATAATAAAAATAAATACATGATTCATGTGGAAGCATATCTGACTGCTTCCATGAAGTAAGATATTTTTTCTCCTTGACCACATAACATGGCCAGTTAAAAAGGAAATTTAATTTAAAAATATGATATTTATCACTTATTTAATTTTCATAATTGATAAGCCATATTACCCATATCTATCATTTCATTAAAATTAAATCATCATCCTTGTGTATGAGAATATTGCCACATCCAGGGATCAATGTATTTAATTTTTGATAACCACCTTTCATGGAAGCTTCTACGAATTGTTTTAAATATTAAATATTTTTTTTATTTTATTAATATGTTTCTATTACAATAAATTTAATAACTTATTAAGGATATTAATGATAATAAATCATTAAAAAATTAAAAACTATAAACAAGTGAACTAAGATGGAAAAAAATATTCATACTATGTGATTATTTAATATCAGCCACTTATTCTATTAATTATATATAATTCTGATATAACATCTTAATAAACACTAAATTGTATAATTATATACGTGTATAATTATATTGAAACTAAATCACCTCATAATCATCAATTATTCATAGTATGTTCATGTATGTGTCAGTTTGACTACCTACTTGAAGAATACAATGAAATTATATCATGAATAACTATGAAAACATAATAAAATAAATATTTCTTTTTTTGGAATGATACATCAATATTTAAATCAATAACTATGAAAATACCTTTAATTAGTTAAGAAAGTTACTGATGTATAATTATGGTCAATTTCATTATCAAGGATAATGATTGAATCACTCATCGAGGGAAATGGAAATTTATAAATAATTATAAGTCATCCATTAAAATTAAAATAAGGATACTGGATTGATAAAATTTAGAAGAATAATTAATACCATAAATGCTTTTATAAATCTAGTGTAAATAGTAAAAACTAAAAACAACTATGTATGGAATTTATTAAGAATTGACTCATATAAATATAGATAATGATTAAAAAAGAAAGTTATAAATTGTGTTAGAAATTAATATTTTTATGAATTATGTAATTCAGTTATTTATGTTTATTATATTGATATTTAGAGAGTATTCATGGAATATAAGATCAAAGTTATGGGTTTCTATAACTCAATTTTAATTCATTGAGATATGATTCGTATTAACCACATGTTTATTTTGTATGTACATATTTACCTTATTCGTATTTTTATCATTATTTTATTTAAATAAAAGGGATTAAAATTTCCACATAATTTTCTCATTTCATAAACATCCAATTAAATTTGTTTTTAATCTATATGACTTATTAATTCAAACACTCTCTCTTTGAGTGATAATGTTCTATTTTAAAATTCTTACATCTATTCTTAGTTCCTTCCACACTAAGAATTTATTTAATAGTAAATTATCATCCTCTCTAAAAGAATATTAATTTTTAATTAAAATATTTTATCTTTCCAATTTTCATTCTAAAAAAGTATATACTTGTTATGAATAATTCATATCCTCATTAACAGAAGTTTCTCCTCTATGACCATATTTTACTCTTCCTTCATATATAATCCATTATAATTAGAAACCAAATTATCTATTTTTTCACGTGACCTTGTTATTTAACATCTAAAATATTTATAAGAATAATTTTTATCCTTTTGTATACTTTGGTATGTCAAATATATAAACATTAAATCATTATATTGGTTTTCCTTCCATGATTGTATGTTCAATCATTCACAGCGGACTTGTTACATGATAGTTACATGTTCTCTTTATTTTTCTCCTTTTAATGTAACATTATTCTCATGAAATTATTATTTTTATTATTATATATTTTTTGTATATATGTATAGTAAAATATCATGTTCACTGTTTGTGTTATACATATTTTTAGTTCCTTATGAAATTAACACTTTTTTGTAAACCTGATTTGAGGGGAATTTAATATTTCTTGACACATTTCAAGAATCACCCATATAAAATATTTTTATGCCATTAAATGATTATAAAACACCTAATTTTTTTATTTATAAACCTCTTCGGTTAAATTTTTTTATAAAAAATAATATGGGTTTTCTTTAATAAAAATCATTTAGTTATCTCATAATGTTCCACAAAATTGGTTCATTTTTAAACATTTTCCTCTAAATACATTTCATTGATTTTTTATATATTATATCCATGTTAAGGACCAATATACCATATTTAATTTTTAATGTCCAAATAATTTAATTTCTTATTTTCTTAGAAATTCTTATAATGTTGAATTCATTTATGCCTTCAATTATAATTATTAAACTCTCTACCTTATGTTGAGTTTCCTCATGATTATGGTTTATGTATGGTTTATTTTACTCATGTGGCACATATATATAGAATTTTAATTATTTTATGGGTGGTACTGAAATTTAATATCCCTATAATTTATAGGATAAATATTTATATCTTATGAGATGTTATGTAAGGGGTTATGGAGTGATCCAAATCCACTATGGGAATTTTTCCACTTTATGATGATTGTTATAGGATTTACCCTCTACTTTTATAAGGACCCAGCCTTAAACCTTACTTAATATTGAATTAAATGAATAATTCACATTGAGGATCTTTTCAGGTTTAGAGATTTAGAGAATTAGGACATAACTATTACATTTCAAAAGATTACAAAGTAGACACTTCTACTAAGTTTCCATAATAAAAAAAACTCTTAAAAAGAAACATGTCTAGTTCCATGTTTTATATAGCGTGGAATTACCTTGATCCCATCCTTGACCTTATTCCACATTAAGTCCTGTGAAAAACATTTCGAAAAACATGGGGTGATCATAAGAAGCTCAGTAAGGGATACACAAAGAATGAAAACTGTTACTTTTTCAAACATAAAGTAAAACATGTATACTCTATCAAAGTAATACCTTCACCTTCATGAAGTAGTAAAAACTCTTCACTGAATAAAGTATCATTACTTACCTTTTTGTAACAAAAGGGTTCCCATAAAACCCATATAAAGAACACATATCATATATAAAGGTAATTTGGGACATAAACATACCTAAGTGGAATAACCAAATGGTCGAATTCCACACATATCACTTAATGGAATAGCCATACGGCCAATTTCCATACATACTTAATGGAATAGCCATACGGCCAACTTCCATACCCAATGCATTGGAGGTTATAACGTAACCACCCATCCTGGTATTCACGGCACCACCCGTCATATGGTTTATCATGTAACCACCCGTCAAATCTCCAAGTACCAATATAAAATCATAAAACATAATACAAATTTAAAGTAATGATAACATTTCCACATTTCAATCACAATATATCATAATAGAATCCTTTATCGAAACCATTTTCAAAATAAATAAAAGAGTATATGGTATTTATTTTATTTTAAAAACATTACGTCTTGTTGAGGAAGCCAAAGACCAAAGAATACTCACGACGGCGGAAAAAGTCATTGTCACCGCGTTCGTTAAAAAAACATTCATTTTTGTCGTTTAGTAAAGCGCTTCGTAGAAAAAGATTCCTTTTGTATAAAAGAAAAATTCAAAGGGTTTTATACACCGTATAAAAGAATTTTGTGTATAAAATAAAATATGCCTCAATGAAAGGATATTGAGATGAAGTCCCTTACCTTGGGTCCGACTTGACTCGATCGTTCTTTAATCTCCTTTAAAAGTGTAACCCCTTTTTATTTGAGCCAAAAGGATTGCTTTGAAAGGATTCTGCCCAAAGGTAATCCTCCAGGATAAGGACATGGATGTGGAGAGAGTAAATGGGCAGGGTTTGGCCGAGCCAAAGGCTTGAAGAGTGTGTGAAATGAGGTAGAGGTGGGGGCCTTTTATAAGAGGAGAGGAGGGGCACTTTTGGAAACCATGAAACTATTATTTTATTTGAAAATGTTTTTCGGTTTTAAAAGGTCCCACATAGATATAATTCGTGTATAAGGTGATAAGGGTTCGAAATCCACCCATCCAATACGTTTTTGACATGTGTAGTTCATAGATTTTACATTATCTTTTTATTTTATTTAAATTGTCAAATAATGATGTCATCGCTGCATCCTTATTATGTCATAAATAATTTAATATATTTAAAGACTAAAAATTATAAAACAAATAATATGATGTAGTAAATCTTTTTAGCTTTCCAATGACTATTTATAATCAAAAATCTGACTTTTATAACCCCATTTAAAAATTGTTTTAGTAAAAAATGTCATGTTTGTGCCATTTTTTACATTAACATTAAATAAAAGGTATTTATGTCATTTTCCAACCAAAGTGGCTCCATGGGGTCCCCAAGTTGACCCATGGCTTTTATTGGTATTCCATGACAAATCCAATGAGGGTAGGACATGTTTCTAGGTCATCTCATATTATTAAAACATTATTTTTACCTTAAACTACACTAATTACCACTAATCGCGATTAAAAACTTAATAAGTTACTATTCACCAAAAAATTATTTTAATCTCATTGAACCACATTTTACTTCTTAATTACAACCATGTATGTCAGATTTACGAAAATCAAATTACAGAGGTGGTAAATTTTCATTTAAACGAAAATCAGTTTTCATAAGTACCACTTAGTGATTTCACTATTCATCAAAAATTGAAGTTTTTCAGAAAAATACCAAAAATTCACCCTAAGCTATATTTGATATTCCGAATTCAAAAATGAAGTCTATTTTACAAAATTCAAAACATATAAGTCAAATTAATTAATTTAATAATTAATTCCCATTGTCATGACAAATAGCGTGTTTTTTGTGAAACAATAAGTATCAAAAGATTGACACTAGTTTATGTCTGATTTCAAAGTGAAATTAATTCCAACGACCACTATTGGATTTAATGGTGAAAATATTTTCTAATTTCACTTTAAAACCAATTCTAAAGATAATCTAATCATATTAAAAAATAGATTAAAAAGAGGTTTTGAATTAAAATACAACAATTTTCACTATTCATTTAAAAAATGAACTTTATCGGAAAGATACCAAAAATTTACACAAAGTAAATTTTGATGTCTTGATTCTAAAGAAGAGTTATAATTGGTCCAAAATAATGTATAATAGTGATAAAAACTATATTTAATGACAGTTCGCCATCAAAAGGTGATAAGTGAACCTTTGGTGAAAATTAGAGTATATATGCCTAAAATTGAATTCTTTTCGTATTTTAAGCCTTTATCCTTTATTGGATAAATGTAAAAACATTTAAAAACATATATAATCATATTTTAGTTATTTCTATCCATTCCTGCTAGTACAACGGCTACATGTAAACTAACATTTAAAATAATATTATTTTATTATTAGTGTGCAACGTAAGTTTTCAAAGAAACTCATCGTTGCGTATCGAGTAAGCTATCGAATGTAGAAACACCTTTTAATTAAAATTAATATTTAATTTGTAAATATTAATTAATATGAAAATTCTTTATTCTTTATTTACCTAGGTTGTTACATCCTTCCCCCCTTTTGGGAATTGCATCCTCGCAATTTTATTCACTTATCAAAATAAGTGGGGGTATTTATCCCTCATAGCATTTTCAGATTCCCACGTTGCCTCTTCAATCACATGGTTTTTCCACAAAACCTTTACCTGATGAATCACCTTATTCTGTAACACCTGCTCCCTGTGGTCAAGAATCTGGACTGTTGTTCTTTATAAGATAGGTTCTCTTCCAGCTGAACTACCTCTGGACTCAAAACATGAGATGGATCTGGCATATACTTCCTCAACATTGAATCACGAAAAACATTGTGTACCTGAGATAAACTCGGAGGTAAATCCACTTGGTAAGAAACTGATCCAACTCTCTCCAGAATTTCATATGGTCCAATAAACCTTGGACTCAACTTTCTTTTCTTACCAAATCGCATCACACTTTTCCATGGTGAGACTTTGAGAAAAACATGATCACCTACCTCGAAAGATAGATTACATCCTCCGGTTGTCTGCATAACTCTTCTATCTACTCTAAGCTATTCTCATGTGTTTCTGAATCAACTGAGCCTTTTCTGCCATCTCTTTTACCAATTCTTGTCCCATCAGCTTCCTTTCACCCACTACATCCCAGAAAGGTGGAGTTCGACACTGCTTCTCATATAATGCCTCAAATGGTTCCATCTATATACTGGAATGAAAACTGTTATTATAAGAAAACTCAACCAAAGAAATATGTTGGTCCCAACTTCCCTGATAATCCATCGAACAAGCTCGTATCATATCCTCTAAGGTCTGAATTTTTCGTTCTGACTACCCATCTGATTGAGGATGAAAAGCTGTACTAAAATTTAATTCAGCACCCAACGACTTCTGAAGGCCTTTCCAAAAGTTAGAAGTAAACTTGGGATCACGATCTGATACAATGGAGAGAGGAACTCCATGTAACCTGACTATCTCTTTAAGATACAAACGGGAAAGTTGATCAAGAGATAAAGTATCTCGTATTGCAAGGAAATGAGCAGACTTGGTCAAGCGATCAACAATAATCCAGATTGCATTATTACCTCGAGATGTCTTCGGTAATCCCACAATAAAGTCCATGGATATATTCTCCCATTTCCACCCTGGCACTGGTAAAGGCTGAAGCATCCCTTTCGGTAACTACGGCTTTGCTTTAACCTATTGACATGAAAAATACTTCACAGTAAAATAAGCAATATCTCTTTTCATTCCATCCGACCAGTAATACTCCTGAAGATCTTTGTACATCTTAGTACTGCCAGGATGAACTGAAAACGGGGAACTATGATCCTCACATAACAACTCATTCTTCAACTGTGAATCACAAGGCACACATAACCTCTTCCCAAACCTCAAAACACAATCATTATCAATGTTGAATTCAGGTAACTTACCTTTCTGAACCAGCTCTACCTTTTTCTGCAACTCGATGTCTTGCTTCTGTGCTTGCTTGATTCTGTCTGATAGAGAAGATTTCACTGATACATGAAACAAAACAGAAGGACTTCCTGCACCAACAACTTCTATGCCAAAGTTCATCAAATAAAAAACCAAAGGATCTCGTTCCAAACGTACCATGGTTAATGAAGCATTACTTTTTCGACTCAAAGCATCGACCACTTTATTTTCTTTTCTCGGATGGTAGTGGATTGTAAAATCATAATCCTTGATTAATTCCAGCCATCTCCTTTGCCTCATGTTCAATTCTTTCTGAGTGAATATATACATTAAACTCTTGTGATCAGTATATATTTCACACTTTACTCCATAAAAATGATGCCTCCAAATTTTTAAAGAAAAGACAACAGCAGCTAATTCCAAATCATGTGTAGGGTAATTTACCTCATGAGTTTTCAACTGACATGAAGCATAAGCAATTACCTGATCATTCTGCATTAGGACACAGCCAAGTTTTTTGAACGAAGCATCACTGTATATAACAAACTCACCATTCCTGGAAGGAAGTGCCAAAACTGGAGCATTCACCAATCTTCTTTTCAACTCCTGAAAACAATCATCAAATTCTTTTGTCCAGATGAACTTAACACCCGTACGAGTTAGCTTAGTCATTGGAATAGATTACCGTGAAAAGGTTTCAACAAACCTTCGGTAGTAACCTGCCAAACCAAGAAAACTATGGATCTCGGTTACATTTGTGGGTCTCAGCCATTCTTCAACAACTTTTTTTTTAGTAGGATCAAAAGTTATTCCATCTTTTTAAACAATGTGACACAAGAAAGTAATTTGTTGTAACCAAAACTCACACTTTCTGAATTTTCCATATAGTTTATTTTCTTTTAAGGTTTGCAAGATAACCCTTAATTGACATTCATGCTCCTCTTTACTTTTAGAAAAAACCAAAATATCATCAATGAAAACAACCACAAACTTATCCAAGAACTCATGGAAAATTATATTCATAAGGTCCATGAATACAGCAGGTGCATTAGTTAACCCAAAAGGCATAACTACAAATTCATAATGGCCATATCTAGTACGGAACGCAGTCTTCAGAATATCTTCTTCTTTTACTTTCAACTGATGGTACCCCGACCTGAAGTCAATCTTTGAAAAATACTGAGCTCCCTGGAGCTGATCAAACAAATCTTCGATATGAGGCAAAGGATACTTTTTCTTAACAGTAATATTATTCAAGACTCTATAATCAATGCAAAGTATCATTGAACCATCTTTCTTTTTAACAAACAAGATAGGAGCACCCCATGGTGATGTTCTAGGTCGAATGAAACCTTTATCTAATAACTCCTGCAATTGTTTCTTTAACTCTAAAAGTTCAACTTGATCCATTCGATAAGGGGGTTTTGAAATTGGCTTAGAATCAGGAACTAAGTCAACAGTAAATTCAACTTCCTGATCATGAATAATACCAGGAAACTCATCAGGAAAAACATCAAGATACTCATTTACCACCTGCACATCATTAATCTGAACAATTCCTTTATTTTCAACAATATGTGCAAGGTAAAACTCATTTCCATCTTTTACTAGTTTCTCAACATCCTGATATGTTATCAAAATCAAGGGTTCATTCTTGTACACAAACTGAAAATCTTTCTGAAAAGAAACCATTTTAGTTCTACAGTCAATCTTATCATGATAAACAGAAAGCCAATCCATGCCCAAAATAACATCAAACTCTACAAGAGGAAAAACAATAAGGTTTGCTGGTAGATTCTTTCCACACACAAGAATAAGAAGGTTCTTATAATTTATTTTTGTCTCAACGTTCCCTCCGGGTGTTTTTACCATAAGTTCAGGGTTCATATCTTGAGATGGAATTTCCAATTTACTAGAAAACTTCTCAGAAATGAAAGAGTGTGTAGACCCTGAATCAAAAAACACATTGGCATAATCTGAACAAACAAACAGTGTACCTGATACCACTTCATTCGATGGCCCAACATCTGCTGAAGTTATTGGAATGGATTTCACCACCCCTTTCTTTTTGTAGTCTGGCTGCATTCCCCCAGTTGAGTTCTTCTTTGGACACTCGTTTGCATAATGACCCATTTCATTACACGTAAAAGATCTTACTGTTGGATTTTCATTGCCTGCATTATCATCTTCCTTACAGTTACGAGCAATATGACCAGACTTACCACACCTAAAGCACTTACCAGCCTTGGATAAACATTCTCGAGGATGCATTTTACCACACTTCTCCTAGGATGGATATTTGGTTTTCTTACCTCCTTGCTTCTTTGATGAATTCTTCCCATTTGCCTGCAAACTAGACCTCTTATTCTGTTGTTTGTCATAGAACACCTGATCATCAGCAAACTTCATTTCCACCTTCTCCGCACATCGAACAAGTTTTTCATAACTTTTGAACTCAAGAGAAGCTAAAGCCCTTCGATACTTTGGATTTAACCCTGAGTAAAAAAGGTTTATTTTACTATCAAGATCTTGTATGAAGTTCGGAGCATACCTTGCCAATAGAGTGAACTTTCCTTCATAAGCACCCACTAAATCATCCTCCTACCTCAATTCTAGGAACTGTTTTTCCATCCTAAGACGAACCACATTAGGAAAATATTTTTCAAGAAACATACCTTTGAATTTGTCCCAGTGAAGATCCTCAATCTCATCAATATCCCTGATATTTTTCACCATCAACCACCACTGATCAGCTTCACCTTCAAAACGGTAAACAGAAAGACTAACCTTTTGATGTTCTGAACACCCCATGACATCAAAAATCTTCTCCAGTTCTTTAATCCACCCTTCAGCTTGCATAGGGTCAGATGATCCTCTAAATGATGGGGGATGTTGCCTCATGAAATGTTACACCACTAATATGTTCCTCTGTGGTTGATCAGGATTATCTTGTGCATGGATACCACCACCATTTATAGCCTAAGTCAACTGTGCCATCACTGCAACAAACTATTCAGTTTCGATTCCGACCATCTCAGGATGCTGATTTGGAAGGTTGTCTTCCTCCTGATGTCGTCCCAACATAGCTGCTTTGTTTCCTCTGCGGAAAACCATTCTGAACACAGAAATATCTTAGGCGAAGCAACATGGTAATCTGTAAATGCTATATCATTTCAATCATATCATAAATTAACTTATAATTTAACAATTTTCTAACTCCTAAAGTTATCTAAACCGACCATTGATACCAACTGTAAGGCCCCAGCCTTAAACCTTACTTAATATTGAATTAAATGAATAATTCACATTGAGGATCTTTTCAAGTTTAGAGTTTTAGAGAATTAGGACATAACTATTAAATCTCAAAATATTACAAAGTAGACACTTTTACTAAGTTTCCATAATCAAAAAAAAACTCTTAAAAAGAAACATGCCTAGTTCCATGTTTTATATAGCGTGGCATTCCCTTGATCCCATCCTTGACCTTATTCCACTTTAAGTCCTGTGAAAACAATTTCGAAAAACTTGGGGTGAGCATAAAAAGCTCAGTAACGGATACACAAAGAATGAAAACTGTTACTTTTTCAAACATCAAGTAAAACATGTATACTCTATCAAACTAATACCTTCACCTTCATGAAGTAGTAAAAACTCTTCACTGAATAAAGTGTCATTACTTACCTTTTTGTAAAAAAAGGGTTACCATAAAACCCATATAAAGAACACATAGCATATATAAAGGTAACTTGGGACATAAACATACCTAAGTGGAATAACCATAAGGTCGACTTCCACACATATCACTTAATGGAATAGCCATACGGCCAATTTCCATACATACTTAATGGAATAGCCATACGACCGACTTCCATACCCAATGCATTGGAGGTTATAACGTAAAAACCCATCCTGGTATTCACGGCACCACCCGTCATATGGTTTATCATGTAACCACCCGTCAAATGTCCAAGTACCAATATAAAATCATAAAACAGAAAACCAATATAAAGGAATGATAACATTTCCACATTTAAATCACAATATATCATAATAAAATCCTTTATCAAAACCATTTTCAAAATACATAAAAGAGTATATGGTATTTATTTTATTTTAAAAACATTACGACTTGTTGAGGAAGCCAAAGACCAAATAATACTCGCGGCGGTGGAAAAGGTCGTTGTCACCGCGTTCGTTAAAAAAACATTCCTTTTTGTCGTTTAGTAAAGTGCTTCGTAGAAAAAGATTCCTTTTGTATAAAAGTAAAAGTCAAAGGGTTTTATACACCGTATAAAAGAAAGTTGTGTATAAAATAAAATATGCCTCAATGAAAGGAGATTGAGACGAAGTCCCTTACCTTGGGTCCGACTTGACTCGATCGTTCTTTAATCTCCTTTAAAAGTGTAACCCCTTTTGATTTGAGCCTAAAGGCTTAATTTGAAAGGATTCTTCCCAAAGGGAATCCTATAGGATGAGGAGAGGGATGTGGAGAGATTAAATGGGCAGGGTTTGGCCGAGCCAAAGGCTTGAGGAGTGTGTGAAATGAGGTAGATGTGGGGGCCTTTTTTAAGAGGAGAGGAGGGGCACTTTTGGAAACCATGAAACTATTATTTTATTTGAAAATGTGTTTCGGTTTTAAAAGGTCCCACATTGATATACTTCGTGGATAAGGTGATAAGGGTTCGAAATCCACCCATCCAATATGTTTTGGACATGTTTAGTTCATAGATTTTACATTATCTTTCTATTTTATTTAAATCGTCAAATAATGATGTCATCGTTGCATCGTTATTATGTCATAAATAATTTAATTTATTTAATGTCTAAAAATTATAAAAAAAACACTATGATGTAGGAAATCTTTTTATCTTTCCAATAACTTTTTATAATCAAAAATCTGACTTTTATAACCCCATTTAAAAATTGTTTTAGTAAAACATGTCATGTTTGTGCCATTTTTTACATTAACATTAAATAAAATGTATTTATGTCATTTTCCAACCAAAGTGGCTCCATGGTGTCCCCAAGTTGACCCATGGCTTGTCTTGGTCGGCCATGACATATCCAATGAGGGTAGGACATGTTTCTAGGTCATCTCATATTATTAAAAGATTATTTTTACCTTAAACTACACTAATTACCACTAATCGCGATTAAAAACTTAATAAGTTACTATTCACCAAAAAATTATTTTAATCTCATTGAACCACATTTTACTTCTTAATGAAAACCATGTATGTTGTATTTTTGAAAATCATATCACAGAGGTGGTAAAATTTAATTTAAACGAAAAATCAGTTTTCATAAGTACCACTTAGTGATTTCACTATTCATCAAAAATTGAAGTTTTTCAGAAAAATACAAAAAAATCACCCTAAGCTATATTTGATATTCCGAATTCAAAAATGAATTATATTTTACAAAATTCAAAAAATATAAGTCAAATTAATTAATTTAATAATTAATTCCCGCTGTCATGAAAAATAGCGTGTTTTTGTGGAACAATAAGTATCAAAAGATTGACACTAGTTTATGTCTGATTTCAAATTGAAATTAATTCCAACGACCACTATTGGATTTAATGGAAAAAATATTTTCTAATTTCACTTTAAAACAAATTCAAAATATATTCTAATTATATTAAAAATTAGATTAAAAAGAGGTTTTGAATTAAAATACAACAATTGTCACTATTCATTTAAAAAAATGAACTTTATCGGAAAGATACCAAAAATTTACACAAAGTAAATTTTGATGTCCTGATTCTAAAGAAGAGTTATATTTGTTCCAAAATAATGTATAAGAGTGATCAAAACTATATTTAATGATGATTCTCCATCAAAAGTTGATAAGTGAACCTTTAGTGAAAATTACAGTATATATGCCTAAAATTGAATTCTTTTCGTATTTTAAGAATTTATCCTTTATTGGATAAATGTAAAAACATTTAAAAACATATATAATCATATTTTAGTTATTTCTATCCATTCCTGCCAGTACAACGACTACGTGTAAACTAACATTTAAAACAATATTATTTTATTACTAGTGTGCAACGTAAGTTTTCAAAGAAACTCATCGTTGCGTATCGAGTACGCTATCGAATGTAGAAACCCCTCTTAATTAAAATTAATATTTAATTTGTAAATATTAATTAATATGAAAATTCTTTATTCTTTATTTACCTAGTAAGTTAACCCTTTTGTTTATACCATCATGTTTTTTACATATTTGATATTCCGAAATCTTGTGATATAAATAAATTATGCCATGTTTCCATATTTATAATCATCATGATTATGTTGTCAGGTTATGCTACCTGACTCTCAGGTTATGAATTATTGTCATATTTTTTCCTTTACTCGGATTTATAGCTTAACCCTTTCTCTATGTAATTTTCCTCTAGGTATCCAATTAAATTTTTGATGATAAATGGGATCTAGGAGAACTATGTGGAGTGTTAAATAAAGAATTTTTTTATTTTGATTATGATTATGTTTCTATGTATCTTATCTTTCAATACAATATTAATCTACATCCTTAGAAATTGTTTTTTTAAAATCTATGTGAAAAATTATAATATAAAGTGAGTTTTAGGATTAAATCACTATAATTGGTATCAAATTATCGTCTAGTTATTATTGGATTAGGATGTGAAAATATTTGTGAAAACCCAAGAGATAAGTATATGTATAAGATAAATTCCTAGAATTTTGGTAAAGTATAGAGTGTGTATATTTAAATTGAGTTGCATCCATATATTGATATTTTAATGTGGATACAATTATAGAACATATTCACCAAGGGGTAATCACCCAAAAATGGAATGTTGAGAATTGACCTGATCATAACTCTGATACACGATGAGTGGGCCTATAAATGTACACATATCTAGACACTCCTGTTGGATATGAATTGGTTGCTCATATACAGATAATGAAGCACTATAATGGATTTATTTCATGGTTACTTTATGGTATATGGATACGAATGATGATAAAAACTGTCTTAAGATAAAAAAATAAACCAAGAATGATATAGTTCCAACTAAAGGAATTATAGGCCAATGTGAAAATGTAGAAGAATAATATGTATACATGTTTAATTCCTCTTATAATTTTGATAATTCTCAAACATTGTTAATGATTTATCCCTCATGAAGGCCATCTTAGTTTCAGTGATAGATGCAACAAAAAAAATTGAGTTAATAATGGTTTCAATGGACAATAAAGTGATTGTCTCAATGATTAACATACTAGAATTAAATATTGAGTGAGAGATACATGTATTTTTCTTATATTAATATCATAAAACATGATTAAAAATATAACCATAGTTGAAATCATGAATAAACAAAAGAGTAGAATATTACAGAC
Organism: Viscum album; assembly: GCA_963277665.1. NCBI lineage: Eukaryota > Viridiplantae > Streptophyta > Magnoliopsida > Santalales > Viscaceae > Viscum > Viscum album. Next base: position 67,888,480 of record OY728126.1, read on the forward strand.
TCGTGAAAATTTAGGCAAGGAATATGATGATATATGGAATATTCAACAACCCATATGTACAAATGTTGAAGGAATTTCTGAGGGAATTCCCTCAAGGGGAATAAGAAAATAATTTAATTTTATAAGAGGTGTTAATCAAGCATCATACCTCTATAGGAAAATGAAGAGGCTAGTTAGCATGATTGGAGTAAACAATGGGAAACTAAGAGTACCCCTAACACTCAAATGCATTAAGAGTAAAGAACATAGACATTATCCAAGTTAATTTCATAGATCCAAATATTATAATTATTATAGAAATGAAAAACCACCATCACATAGGAAACAAGGTGGTATTTTTTTGATGTCAATTGATGAGAGGATTATGACAATGAAATTACCTATTTTTGAATACTGACTAAGAGATATTTATTCTATCCACTATCAGTTTTATATTTTTTTAAGTGTGCCACCTTAATTTTTTTATAAATTCAATATCAATTTGTAAGATGTTTTAAATTCAAAATATATGTTTACAAAAATATATATCATTGTATGGGTATTTGAGATGGATTTAATGCGATTCTAGTAATGGAATGACTATTTAAATATATACTCTCTATTCATTGGTCATAGTTAGATAACCCACAACATCTTTATTTTTCAAAACTGGATGGGATTGGATACAATAACCAGTATCGACCATAGTGATATTTTAACATTAATAAAATAGCTATTAATATCAATATATTTCCATTATCCTCATACATCAATTTACCAACACCACATGTAAGCATCAATGTTTCTAGAGATGTTTAAAGAACCATTCCAATGGTCGATTTAGAATACACACCCTAAGTTCGTGAATGCAACATGACACTATGTTTGGGTGAAAAGTGAGAGGGAACCTAGTAAAATCAGTGCTAGGGTCAACTTTTGAATTGGGATAGATTCCCAAGATCCTGAAATACGCGGAAGTGTGTATATAGTTTGGACCTTGGATGGCACTTCTTGGGAACATTAGGATCCTCAAATATCAGACAAGTTGTGGTATTTATCCCCTTCTAACATTTATATAAGAGTTCTTCAAGAAATAGAAAATATAGGGATAACTGTAACAAGTGGGTGAGGAGATGTATGATTTTATATTTAGGATGGGAACGCAAGGGAGGGTTAATCTTGAGAGGGAATGACCAGTGCACTAGTGGTGGATACTCTAGAAAGGTATAATAAGGGTATATATGTAAATCTTAATCAATGATCCTTATAAAGAGAAGGAGAATTTGTCATTAAATTCACCATTAGAAAAAATTGTAGGAAATTCCTTGTGGAAGAACTGTGGGATTGATAGATACGAGCCTTTGGTGTATTAATTAGGAAATAGGGAATCACATTTCATACGTAGACAAATTTATGATAATATATCACTACAATTCTGACTATGAACTGAAGGGAAAATAAAATATTTATTTACACCAAACATTAAGATATATTTAACTCAAAATATTTAAGTAGAAAAAACATTAAAATTATTATTATTGTTAGTAAATTTACATCATTTATATCTCACTAGAAATTAAAATCGCAATCCATCTTATATATACACTTAGCTAACATTATTACTAAGTAATAATTAAAAATTTTACAAAGTAATTTATTGATGGGTGGAGAATATAATGACCCATTATTTTAATATATATTATACCTAGATAAATAAATTATTAAAATAATAACACACTTATATAATCTAATATAAAACACATTTATAATTATTAAAGATTAAATATTACCTTAAAATAATGGCTATTACAGAAGATGGTATAAAATTTAACATACCATATTATAAAATATGTAAAACATTTAGATGGAATATAACCTATAAGTATAATTATACCTTATAAATCCCATTTATCTTATATCATAATGGATTTAGCTTATCTATGGTTTTCCATACACCAATACCATGTGAAAATTGAAAAGTTATGGTTTCAGAAAAACTATATATTGGAGAAATTAAAGCTAGTGGATATTACCACAAGATCCAAGATAGTTGAACCACCAATTGAAACTGAAACTATATATTTTCTAAATCATTTGTATCAGAAAAATATCATATGTATCAATCTGATATTTAATGAAATATTTTCCCCACAAATTTAATTTCATTGATATCATGCTCTCCACACAACAATGAGTTCTAACAAAAGTGACATAATATTAAAATATAATTATATAATTTTATAATTATTTCCTAACCATTGGAATGGTAGGTATGAATATAATTTCCTAAATTGTCAAAATATATGTCTTACACTTACATAAAAAATTATTTCCATATTGATTCATTTAATTACAAATGAAAATAAATGAAACCATTTAAAGATAAAGGAAATCCTTTATCATAAAAACAATTTTTATATTTAATAACATATTTTAACTCAATAAATTAAGTAAATAACTTTTTGTGAATTATTTTAATGAAATTTATATATTTTATATTCAAAAAAATGTTTAAAATTCATCTTATGTATTTTTATGTATGAGATAAGAATAAAATCTAATTTTAAATTAAAAATATATTTCTTCTAAAAATAATTTTCCATTTTTAGCCTATTTTAACACTAATCTTATCATATTATAGAAAATATATTTGAAAAATTATGTTCATTCTTTAAATCATAATTTAAAAATTATATAAGAGTGAGTTTTTAATAATTTTGGAGAACATAAATTTTTCAATTAATAGTGGTAATCTAGGTTTGCATTAAAGACTACATTATCATTCAAACAATTTCCATGGTAAATTTAATTTTGATATAGTTTTAAATATAAAATATGTTCATGTGTATATATATTAATCTATGTTATGTAATTTTGACCAATTTAATATTGAATTTTAATATAAAGTAACTTTGAAATTTTGATGATTTTATATTGGTAAAACTGCTTTTCAGTCATATCTGTGGGGTTATTTTTAAATTACATTTGACCAATTTTGTGAAATGAGTATATAAAAATGGATTATATATTTTTAATTATAATAATTAATATTATATTATGTGTTCAAATAAATTTTTAACAAAATTAATAGTAAAAAATAATAAAAATTTATAACCATGTTTAATGTTAAAACAAGTTTACTGGGTGTTAAACTAAATATATACTGGATAAAATGAAATATAAATTTGTCCAAACAAAATTTTATGGACATAGGTTCACCTGATAATATATTAATTTCGATAATTATCCATTATTTACCCTTTTGAAAGCTAAAGGACATGGGTACACTTTATTATTTTAAAAAAAATCATCTGTGTTCTCGCCCCCACATATAAAATAACACATCCTATAATCTCTAATTTACAATTTATAAAACATTTTATTTGGAAACTAACAACCCAAATATCTTTATTACATAACTACCCACATTTTATACACTTGCTTATATCATAAATACAATATTGGATGGCTATCGGTTAAACCTAATGAGGTTTTTTTATGAAGATGTACATTTTTAAACATTGAGTCTTGGTTTTACATATTCATCTAACTCAGTAAAATATAATTCAATTAAGTTTTAATATAAATAAAATGTATATATAATATAATTATATTTTATTCTGTTAATATAATAACTTATATATAACTCCACTTTCATAAAACGGTGAATGAAACCGTCGATCGGGTGTACGGTGGACTTCCACCTCGTGAACAATTATTATATGTCTTCCATCACCATCTCTCACACATGGATATAATGATAAATTTAATAATTTTATTATATATATATATATATGATATTATCATAACTATATAATTATAATAACATGTATAACTTCTTAACTCCCATCTTGTTGGAATATAATAACCTCACACGTGTTTACAGTAGACTACGTCCACACGAACTGATGTCATGTGTTTTTCCTTTCTATTTTACATGGATGATAATATGGATATATTAATTGAAAATATATGATAATTTTATAATAATTAATGTTATTTAATTATTATATCACATATATCTTCTTACATTCTATTCTATGGGGGATATCATAATGTTTTTCACGTGTATGACGGACTGCCACCTCACGACGTGATGTGATTCATTTTTCACTAACATTTTTCTTGGAAGGTAATTTGGATAAATTTAAGGAATATATGTGATATATATTAAATAAAAATCTTTCCTTAATGTTAAAATATTACATAAATTTATTTCATTTCATCTGTTGAGAAAATGTATGCAATGTCCATGTGTATATATGGTCTACCATCTCTATGAATGGTGAATGTAATTTTGTATCTCAATGTTTTATGAATTAATATAAATTCATATATACTGCATATATAGTACATTTATATAATTTTTAAAATTATTTATATTATGTAACCATGATCAATTTAAGAGGACCGAAATGAAAAAATTAGATTATACATGAAAAACAAAGTAGTCGTTAACCCGAATGGGATTTTAACATAGAATGCTTAATAAACATGTAATAATATGACATTATTAAAAACATATATGATATGATATATATAAATAATTTTCATTAATTTATTTAAAATAAAATTATAATTATTACATTTTCTATTCAAATGTTCATAAAGGATGTCGAGATCTAAGATATGATATTTCTAGTCCATCATTTATTTCTGGGAGACATATTCCATAATCATAACTATTATCCTCTGAAGTGAATATACTAACCCTTTAAAATGTTATATCATTAATATATTGTCTTAATTATATATTATGTTTCATCTAAATTTATACTTTAATGAGTCTTAATATTTTAATTTTTCCAAAGTGGTTAGGTATTTTATCACAATTTTCTTTCATTGGGTCACATGTTATGTAATGCACCTACGTTATTTTAGAAGGAGTACATACCAAATATTTTCCATATTATATCATTATTTTTTTTATTATAATTATATAATATTTTAAATTTTATTTTATTCTTTCATGTTTATTTTTATTCAAAGTTACAAATGTGATAACAGTTTTCTTTTACAATATAATTATTTATCGAGATTGTATAAGACTATGATTCCAATTATGAAATATTACTATATATATCTCAAGAAAAACATGTCATTTATCACCCAAATGATATTTATAGAGAATAAATTTTTTCAATTCATTTAACTCTCTTGACATATTAATGATAAAAAATTAATTTTTTTAAAAAATAGTTTTATTTATCTTTTCGGTTGAAAACTATTTTTCATATATATCCATTTGTTCTAAAAAATATTAACTAAATTCTTTTACATTATCTAAATGATTTATTGAATATATTTTTTCAAATTTTTTACTTTTAATATATTTTTTAAAATGAATATTTACTCAGTTTTTCATTAAAGTTTCATTTTGATTTTACCAAAAATGTGATGGGCATATTTTTTTAAATGTGTAATAATGAATGGAATTTATTTCCCTCATTACCAAACAATGTTTTAAAAATTAATTTATATTTTTAAATGTTTATTTTTTGAGAAAATAATTTCCAAAATTTATTAACAATAAAAATTTATTTTACTAATGAAATTTTCCTTACATTATTTCAAAATAATTTTCCATCTACAATAATATTATTTGATGTTAATTTTTCTTGTGTAGGGATATATTCCAATGATATCATCCATAGTATATCTCTTGATGTGTTTTTATGATGAAAAAAGTTTTATTAAACCCATACCATTATCATGGTTTGTGGAATGATTAAATGATTATAAAACACATTTCATTTTAAGGGTTCTGATATGATGAATTATATAGGATATTATGGTCGAAATATTAATGTATTATTTGATGGGTGTGACCTATATCTCCCTTCAATTAATTAGAAAATGACCAATGTTATATAAGATCATAGGGTATATAAGAGATTATCCAAATCCCAAATATATGGCATGCATGAGCTTATACCAAACTCAAAGCACGTACATGGGTGGTTAGCCCAAGAAAAACATTTTATGAATATATTATTGGGTATCCTTGACATAATGTATTATTTATTATGTGTATTCCATAATTCTATGTTTAATGTCAATGTTATGATCTCATGGACCATGTTATTTTTTTCATATAATTTATTTCATGTGAGATTCCAATGTATATGTCATCACTCATTATTTTGAACTATATAAAGGGAATAGTTTTTTAAAATTATGATCATGTTCTAATACCATAATTCTCAAATAATGTTTATGTTTTTATTTTTTATCCTTACCAAGCATCTTAGCTCACCCTTTATAATGATTATTTTCCCTAAGTTATATTGATACATATTATGTTTTATAGGTCTAATAAGGGGTCTATTTGTGAGGAATTAAGTTGGATATAAAATAGAACTAGTAATAACCAATTTTTTTGTGTTTCCATGATTGAAAAGGCATATATCATAACGGTACTTGGGTATGTTTTTTGGTAATGTAATATATATTCATCTAAAAAGATGTTATATCAATGTATAAAAAAGCTTGTTTGAAAAATCATAAATCTTTATTCAAGTATAAAATAGGATTATATCAACATATATTAAAATATTTAAATGTTTATATAGAACATAAAATTTTATACATTTTGAAAGGTCATTTTTGTAAATTCACTTTATGATAAAAAATATAGTATACAAAATTTTTCATTTTATTTCATATAATTACATTTATTAGTATTTAATTATTGAAATATATATTTACAGTAGGAATAATAATATAACAAGATATTAATCAATAATTTAGTAGAAGAATAATGGTTGATATACCAAAGGTTTTCTTCCTAAAACAGGAATTTTCCCATATTTTATTTTTTAAAATATAAAATAATGTTAAAAATGTTATATTGTGAGTTTGATAAAATTAACTTCATTTTTTGATTTATCATCTTAAAAATATCTTAATATGATCTTTTTTGCTCTTATAAAAGGTTTTTTAATGGAATAGTACACAATAAGTCTTTTATAAATAACATGAATATTATGACATTGTAATAATATAAGTATGATTTTTAAATTCATTTATTTTTTTATAAGAAAAAAAATTTATTTTATAAGTAAATATATAATTTTTACCATTTTATTTTTTATTTACAAACTCATATTACATATTTTAAAACAATAGTTATATTTAAGAAATTCTAATGCATTATAACTTTAAAATTTTAAAATAAATTTCAATCACATTTATAAATTTACCGAAATGAAATGGATTTAAAATTTATAATATTTCTTAATTGATTATTAAATAAGGACCAACATATTTTTTGGCATAAAGGATAATATACCTTATGTAAAATCTAGTTAACATTGTAAAACTGAGAATTTTAAAAGTGAAAAATCTTATTGTAATGAGTTGAATTTTTTTTAAACATGCATCAGAATGGGTTTTTTAGGCCTATATTCACCTAATATCTTACCCTCTACATTATTTATCTATTTTAATACAATTTCCTTTATAATGAATTACATTGCTATATTATTTTGTGTATTTTTAAAAATTTCATCCCTTTTCACGTATAAAAAATGTGCTCCTATCTTTATTTACCTTCATTACAAAACCCCTATAATTTGGAACAAAATCTATAAAAACCTCTACATCACATTTCTAGACACATTTAAGAGGTTATTTTCATTTCAATTGACTATTAATTATTTTCTTAACCCCTCCACAAACAAGAAAATCCAAAAATTAAGGTATAAAATTTTAACTACTATTTCATCAGTTATATTACTTTGTGTGCACTTCATCACATAAAAATTTCAATTAAACTGTATGAATTTAATAATAACAATGTTATTATTTTATTTTATATTATTATAATTATGTTATAATGAAATAAAACTTCAATTTTTCTTTATTAAAAATGATAATTTTAGTAATGAACACGTGTGTATTATCGTCTCAATGAAGTAAAATGTTTACTATCTTTCATCGCCTTACATAGATAGTTAAAAATAAGATTTAACATATAATTATTATATTTATAAAATATTTAATTTTCTTCAATTATAAAAAATATTATTCATCTCTCCCATTCTATTAAAATGAAATCATTATCAATGTATACATGCAAACTACTTCCTTCATGGATCGATGTATTCTTCTTTTTAATATTTCATTTCATGGATCATAATAATAATGGTTTCATAAAATAAATGATATTTTTATTATATTAAAATTGTTAGATTAATAATAAATTATTAACCAATTAATTTTATGAGTTAATAACAATATTTATAAAATTAATTGTTTTAAACAACATAACTAAGGGGGAAGTAATTTCTTCATACTATGTAATTTTATCATATCCAAAAAAAATTATCCTAATTATTTATAATTCTAATATATCATACTAATAAAAAATAATTTATATTATTGTGATACTTTTATAACGATATTTAAAATAAATCAGCTGAGAATCATCCACTAATCAGGTCATGTTCATGTTTGGGTAAGTTTGACCACCTACTTGGAAAATTATACAATATTATATTATTTATGGGTATGAAAAAAATAATTGATGGTATAATATGATTAATATGTTTTAAATGTTATTTTATTTGTAAATTATGCATCATTATTTAACCCAATAATTAATAAAAACCCTTTTATTAAGAAAAATAAAATAAGTATGATTATGATCGATTTTATCTTCAAGGATAAAGAATAAAACAATAATAAAAGGAAATTTAATCATCTAAAATCCTTGTATTCAATAAATTATAGTAAAATTAATATAATTGGAATGATAAGATTTTTTAGAAAAATGAATACCTACACTAATCATAAGAACTTGTAAAACTGTCAAAACTATAAACACCGGTTGTGGGGAAATAGATATAGACTATCTAATATACCTGTAGTTAATGATTATAAATGAAAATTATAAATATTATTATATTTGAAATAGTTTATGAAACAAAATTTTAATATCGTTATTTTTATTATACATGAATTATGATAACATTCATGGAATTCAAGATCAAATTTAATGGATTTTTCACCTCAAATTAGATTCATTGGTATATAATTTTTGTTAACCATGTGGGAAAATTGATGTGAATATTACTTTTGATATATTTATATCATAATTTTATTTAAATTTAATTTATTTAAAAGTCCATCTCAAGTTCTCACTTATATAACATTGATGTTATTTTAAGTTAATAAAGATTTTTTGAACTCAAACTCCATTTCATGGAGTTATAATTTATCATGTTAAACTTATTACCTTTATTCATAGTCCCTTAGATCATAAGAATTCATTTCAGGGTACATTTTCTTTCAATATAGAGGAAAATTAATTTTAAATTCAATTATTTTATCTTGAATAATTTCCATCACAAAAATTATGTTATTGGTAAGTCAAATTCTCGTCCTCTCTTACAATGATTTCTCCACAATGTCTATCTTTTCCCCATCTCCCCAACATTAAAATTTATAAAAAAAGTAACTATGTATTATCTCATATGAACATCATATTTCCCATCTCCCTTTTTCAAAATAAATTTTTATTATTCATTTTTATGATATTTTATTTCAAACAACATTATTAAAAAAACATTAAGTAAACCCCTTCCATGATTGTTTGTTTGAAATTTTGTACTATCCTAATTACTTATCGGCTATATGTTATATTTATTTTTCTAACATTTATGAAATATTATTCTACTATACATATTTTTTTATTGATTAATTTACCTTTATATAAACATATCAAAATATATTTTTTGTTATTTTGGTCATATAAATTTATGTTCCCTTCAAAATTCCAAATTTTTTGTAATCCTAATTTAAGAGAACATTCATATATCTTGTCTATTGTCATGAATAACCCCCATAATATATTTCAATATCATAAATAGATTCTAAAAACCCTAATTATTTTATAAATAATAATATTGGATCAATATTGGTTTTTAAAAAATAATAAGGGTTTCCCTTCTTTAGAAGTTCCTTTAGTTATTACATAAATCTCAACAACAAGTTTGATTTTTATAATTCAATGTCAATATCCTTATAATAAATTTTTTAAAAGGGAAATCAATTCTAAAGATAAATATCCCTTTTTAAAATTTTAATGTCCCAAATAATTGAATTCCTTATTTTCTTAAGAATCCTTATGATTTTTTCATTGGTTGTACCTTGAATCAGAATAGTGAAACATGCTCCCTTCTCACATGTTTGATCATGATTATAATTTTGTTATTGTTTATTTTCCTAATTTGGTAGAGATATGAATTATTTTAATCATGTTATTAGTGAACATTGAATTACATAGTCCTCTAATTCCAAGGAAAGGGCTTTATATATTTGGAGATGTTAGGTAAGGGATTAGGGAGTGAATCTAATCCACCATGGGGCTTTGTCTACTTTATTATTATAGTCATGGGTGTAACCCTTGACTTTTTCATATGATGTAATGTTTTATATTAATTCCACACTATTATCATTCCATGATATTATGATATGATTTATTTATGCTATGTTTTAATGTTTATGATTATCCTCGTTATGATATAATGTTATGCCTATTGACACTAATGTTATACATTATTTCCAATATTTATTCACTTATTAATATTTATAATCAGACATTTCTTTGTCTATATTTACCTAAGGTATCCTTTGTAGTTCTAGAAAATTTATGATAGATGGGATCACTATGTAACTTTTTAAATAAAGATGTTATTTTCCCATTTATCAATAGGTTTTTATATATTTAATCTTATAAATAAACTATAACTATGGATCCTCACTTTTTATTCATTGGAAATCTTTTCAAAATGTTATTAAATAGGGTGTTTTTACAGCTTGGGTCACTATATGACAATTTTGTTGTTGTTTTTCGCTTATATTTTATTTTTCTTCTATTTTTGTGTTAGTAAAGATGAGAATTAATTTTTTTCATTCGAAGTGATTATAAAAGATAGTTTTATGGATTTAAGTAATTATGAAATTTCTAGGAATATATTATTAGATTTAGAACTATAACATTAGGAAATAATTATTTTTAAAATGAACCTAATTTACTTAGACTTTGTGAAAAAAAACACCTTAGTGATAAAACAAAAATATAGTCATATATTTCCTTTGAAATATAGAAAAACAATTAATTAGTATCCCAAAATGAATTTATGAGATGATTATGAACTAGATGTGTAAGTAAAAACTACCCAATATAAACCAGAGAAGTTATTTTTATAAATATAGATGGGAAAAATTAAATGAGTTATTTACTATAAAAAATTAATGGATTAAGGTGAGGTGAATATTTATGCCAAATTAAAATGGGAAAACTAAATTATAATAGTGTCCTTATAGTTGGATCAAAGAAGTAAAATGTATCTTTGATGAAAAGAACTAGGGGATAGCGACAATTCAATGTTCTTTTTTCTGATTTTTTTACTTCTACTAAAATAAAATTTCTTCTACTCATGGTACTAAAAATTTTACTTGGTTTTTTGTGTGTCAGTGCACTAAATTCACCAAGACAACATTATATTTAAAATAATGGATGGATATTTTATTTCTTATTTAATGGTATGTGAATTTGACCTAGGTAAAAAATACTCTAAATTTGATGCATTATTTTTAGTCTCTAAGAGTGAAATACTATATTTATGGGGGACTGATGATTGTAAATATTCAAAAAAAATTAAAAAAATCATTATCAAATAACCCCTCTAGTTGACATAAATCCAGTATGATTATCAAATTTTTGACATTTGTGATTTTTGAATTGAAATGTCAAATATCTTATATAATGATTTTAAATTTAAGTCTATACATTAATTTGAGCAATGAGATTCTTGTTTTAAAATTATATGTTTCGAAATATTTAATTTTTTCCATAATTTAGTAATTAGTATGAAGATGGAATATAATATGAATTTTGATTTATTCATGTATGTAGGTTTATAGAAGAAAATTTACAATGACATTAGCTGATTATAAAACATTAGTGGTTATATCATATGAATTTAGACAGTGAGAATATGATTTCATTATATTACTCCATTATAATACTTTATCCAACTAGATCTTAAGAAATCAATGAGCATGAGGCTTTATGTAATTTTATGAATTTCAAGTCATATGATATGTTTTTAGTTCCTATTATGACTGTATCACTTCGAGAATTTTCTATTTTTATACATGTGGAGATCAAAACTGAAAATTACTAAATATAATAATGTTCAACCTAAAATTAATTTATGTTTCCCTTGTTCATAAAAATTGGGAATTATATCTCTAAAACCTAAAATATACTTTAAAAACATCAAATGCAGCCGTATGGAATAACATGGTTGTCTCTAATGTAGAGTATCTTGGAGACTCGCTACTCATGCACTTATATTTATTTTTTCTTTTATCTTAGAAATTTTTAAATCTAAAAAATGAAGTGGGTATGCTTGTTTGGATTTTTATTTTTTAAATTAAAAAAGGAAGAAGTAAAGAATGAAAAATTCAAGTTAAAAGGGAATGAATCTCAGTTGGATCAAGAGAGTAATTTATTATCTGAAAATTATTCTCCCCAACAATTAATTCAAAATAACATTTATTTCTCTTCTCTGTATAAATTGTGAGACTGAACACACATGAGAAACCTATCTATAAATATCCATCTCACATCCTATACAGTTGAGTGGTATTGAACATGTAACATCCCACTTAAATAAAGAATAACATTTTTTCATAGTTGTTAATATTTCTGAATTAAATATTAATTTTACATTAAAGGAGATGATATGTTCAATGGGGTACCAGATACGCACCAATGGGTTTCTTTGAAATCTTATAATTCACACAACGTTGGGTCATACAAAAAAAATAATATTATATTATTTTAAATGGTAGCTTATTTTAAACCATTGTGTTGGAGGGATGAATAGAACTAACTATAATAATATTATATATATGTTTGTTAAATGTTTTTACATTTATCCAATAAAATTTTAGTGGATTAAAATAAGAAAGAATCATATTTTAAGCTCAAATACTCTAAAATTAATTAAAATGTTGATTTACCACCTTTTTGTGAAAACCCCTCTGTAAATAATGTTTTTTCCACTTTTATATGTTCTATTTGAAAAAATAAAATTTCAATTTATAATAGAGACATCAAAATTTTCTTTGGGTAATTTTTTTTTATTTTTCTGATAAAAATCATTTTATAATGAATATTGAAAATTAGTGTATTTAAATTAAAAATTTCCATTTAATCTAATTTATTTTTATGGTTAGATTATATTTTCAATTGGTTTTAATGTTTAATTAGAATATTTTTTTTAATTTAATCAAATTTTTGTAATTTTTTGTAATTTCAAATTGAAACTTGACGTAAACAATTTTCAATCTTTTGATAGATATTATTTCCTAGAAAATCATTTTGTTTTGACAACAAGAATTAATATTAATTTAATTTCATCCAATTATGTGTTTTAAATTTTGAAAATTGGTTTCCATATTTGGAATTATGAGGTCCAAATTGTTTAAATAGGTTACATTTATTTTTTTGAGATTTTAAATATTTACATCAGTAAATATTTTATTTACCATGGTTTATGGTTAAATATGGTAATAAGAGTAAAAAATAATATTATAACAATATTAAATTACCCTATAAAGTTTTATGTTCCTATTTTTTGATACATGTCCGACCATGGGAATCCATGGGTCTATTTTGGGACCCCATAGAGCCAGTTAAGAGTGATAATGACACTTTTTATTAATTAATTTAAAATAAGGAAAAAAATGAATTAAACATATATCTTTTAGTAAATAAATTTTATTCTTGGGTTATTTAAGTTATCTCATCGAATATAAATAATAATTTAAATGTTAAAAAATTTCCTACATCAAGATATTTTTTTATAATTTCTAGATATCAAATAAATAAAATTATTTATGACACAATAATTATCTTGTCATTAACTAATTAATGAATGATTTAAATAAATATGATTAAAAAGATTAAAATAATATATAAACCTATCCAATTCTTATTGGATGATTTTATTTCGAACATGAGTCATTGTATATTACTTTTTAATGTGTTTTGTACATTTATAAACTAAGAATCATTATATAATAAAATAATATTTTCAGAATAATTTAAAGAGCCCCTCCTCCCCCTTATAAAAAACCATCACTTCTAACCCATTCCTCACACTTCTCGAGACCTTGGGCTCTTCCACCCCCTACCCAAATAAGCTCCAATGATCTATCTCTTCAACCTAGAAGCCTTACCTTAGGAATAGTGAACTTAAAGTCAACTTTTTGGTTCAAACCAAAAGAAGATACCCAATTTAAAGGTAACCTCTTCTCTTATGTTCTTTTATTATATTTTACTTATCCAAACCCCTAAATTCTTATTATATATTTTTTTATAACAAAAATAGTATCCTCAATATACTAGTATGTTTTTATGATATGTATTCTAACTACACCTACACACACCGTCATCTAATGGGTAAAGAACATATTGTTTCTTGTGGATGGTGAACTACTACCTAACAAAATAATGATTGTTCCATAATCTCCTAAAACCTCCCATGGTGGCCATTATGATGGAACTATATTTATATATGCTATATATTATGATTATTTTTTCTCTATGCTTATGGAATTTTTATACCATTATGCTTTCCAATATGAGTAAACACGATAAATTTCATTTGAGGAAGTGCATACAACCACCCCATGAAGGTGATATGATTTTTTCATAACATACATGGAAGATATTTAGAATTGACTTAATGAAGTTATGTAACATATATATCATATGATATTATACTAGAATTATAATGTACCTATATCATTATTTTTTCATTCCATTAAATATGAAATAGAATTGGATATAGCATTCATGCGTACATACGGATTACCATCTCCATGAATGGTGCATTACATTTCTTATCACCAAATCTCATGTATTAATTATAAATAAATATATAAAAATATATACTAATAATTTATGATATATATGATATTTTAATCATGAATATGATTCTGGAGATAACATAATTATGTCCACATTCACAACTTGTAATTATAATGTGTTCATATTTGACTCAAGTACCAAATATCAACAAAACAACCATTATTAACTTAAATTATTACATAATCTCTATAACATGGTAATAAGGGATGTAAAAGGAATAATAATCTTGAAAACTTTTCTTAAGAAATTATAAATTAACTTTAATTTATTATTCATGAGATTAAAGAACTAACATGTCATGTAAGACACGAGGTAAGGGAATTCTATCAATCTCCTTTCATTGAAGCATATTTTGTTTTATGCATGACTTTATATTATACTCTGTATAAACACCTTTTACTTTTCATTTCAATAAAATGGAATATTTTTTTATGAGGCATTTTACTAAAGGAAAAAATGTATCTTTTTAATGTAAGCGGTGACAACGACCTTTCTACCACCACGAGTATTATTTGGTCAATGACATCCTTAATAAGACATAATGTTTTTAAAAGGAAAATAAATACCATATACTAGTTTGTGTATATATTTTTATTGAAAATGGTTTTGATGATGGATTTGTTATGTTAATATTTTTAAATGATATATTGTGATTGAAATTTGTAAATGATATCTTTTCATCATGTTTGTTTTATGTGTAATGATTATGTTATGGCTATTGGGAATTTTTTATGCATATGGGTGGTTCCATGATAAACAAAAGATGGGTGATCACGAGATATCTCTCTAATGCATTGGGTAACGTGACTGAGGTAAATGTGAATTTTTCTGCTAATAGATTTTGGAAATATATTATGATGGGTATTCTAAACGTTACTCCCTATGTATCTATGATAGATACAATGTAAGTATGATATAGATGCCACACGTTACTTTTATGATTTTTGATTACTATGGGTTATTCATTAATCTTGTGATTTAATGAGGTATTTTAAAGAGATTATGTTATGTATTTATTGATGAACTAATATTTTATTTCTTTTTTTATAACCCTTACTAAGCTTTTTATGCTCATATGATGTTTTGAAATGTTTTTTAAGAGGACATAAAGATGAATATGGTCAAGGATGGGGTTATGGAAATGTCATGCTGTCTAAAACATGGGACTAGACATGGCACTTTTTTCAAGTGTTTTTTTTTGAAAAAATGGAAACTGATTAAATGTGTATACTTTTTAATTTCTGAGTTGTAATATAATAGTTACGGCCTAATTATTTAAATCTCTAACCCTAAAAGGATCCTTAATGTTTATTATTTATTTAATTCAATATTTTGTATAGTCTAAGGCTAGGTCCTTATAGTTTGTATCAGAGGTCGGTTTAGACAAATTTAAGAGTCAGGGAACTGTTAAATTAATATCCATAAATTAATTTAAGTTAATATTGAAATGATATAGCATTAATATCCATAAATTAGTTTAAGTTAATATTGAAATGATATAGCATTTACATATTACCATGTTCCTTCGCCCAAGATATTTTTTTAAAAAAATTATTTTTCATAGAGGAATAGGGCACCTATGCTAGGATGGATTACAGAGGGAAATAACCATCCAAATCATTATCCAGAGATGGTCATAATTATAATTTAACAGTTTACAACATTGATGGTTATGTTTACACTGGTGATAAATGGTGGTTTTGTTTATTGAGGATATTTTTGGGGTTTTTAAAAGTTGGGAGGACCGTGAAATTCATTTAATGGTTTTCCTTCAAACATTAAAAAAACTGTATGGGAAATTCATCAAGTGTGAGTTTTGGTTACAAAATATATAATTCTGTGGTCACATGCTATAAAAAAATGGCATAACTATTGATCCAGCTAAAAAAAAATATTGAGGAATGGACAAGACCCACAAATATAACCAAGATCCGTATTTTTCTTGGTTCGTAAGGTTATTACCTGAGGTTTGTTGAGAATTTTTCCCAGTTATCTTTCCTACTAACTACATCAACTTAAAAATGGGTTATGTTTATCTTGAAAAAATAATGTGATGATGATTTTCAAGAATTTAAAATAATATTGGTAGATTCTCCAGTTTTAGAACTACCTTCCAGAAATGGTGAGTTAGTTATCTAAAGTGATGATTCGTTGAAATTACTTGGTTGTTTCCTTATGTAGAATGATCGGGTATTTTCATATGCTTCACATCAGTTGAAACATCATCAGTTATATAACCCTACACATGATTTGGAATTTTATGCTGTTGTTTTTGTGCTTTAAAAATTTGGAGACAACATTTGTATGCAGTAAAATATGAAATATATGCTGACAAAAAAAATTTGAACTATATATTCACATAGAAATAATTGATCATGAGATATAGGATATGGTTATAATTAATCAAGGATTATGATTTCACAATCCATTACCATCCGAGAAATGAAAATATAGTGTCTGATTCATTGAGTCAAAAAAGTAATTCTACATTAACCATATAACATTTAGAAGAAGAACCTTTGATTAATTATTTGATTCACTTTGGAATAGAAGTTGTTGGAATATGAAATTCCTCAATTTTTTTTCTAGTGTCAATGAGATAATCCATATTAGACAGAATTAAGAAAGCATAGAAGGGAGACAGTGAGTTGATAAGAAATGTATAGTTTGTTCAGAAGGGTAATTTTCTTGATTTTAACATTTATAATGATTGTTTTTTGAGGTTTGGAAAGAGAATATGTGTGGATTGAGATTCGAAATTGAGGAATGTGTTGTTATGTAGCCTTATATTTCCTTGTCCTCTATTCATCCTCAATGTACTACGATGTACAAAGATTTTTGGAAGTATTTCTGGTGGGATGGAATAAAAAGAGATATGGATAACATTATTGTGATGTGTTTGACTTGTTAGCAGGTTAAAGTAGAGAGGAAGTTACCGAAAGGTATGCTTTATCCATTACCAGTGCTAGAGTATAAATAGGAAATTATATCCATGGACTTTTTGGGGGGATTACCAAAGACATCTTGAGGTAATAATGCAATCTAGTTTATTTTTAATCGATTGGAGAAATATAGTAATTTCCTTCATATTCAAGATACTTTGTCTTTAGATCAACATTACAGGATATATGTTAATGATATAGTTCAGTTACATGGAGTTACCCTCTGCTTTGTATCTGATCATGATCCCAGGTTTACTTCTAATTTTTAGAAAGGCCTTCAGAAGTCATTGGGTAATGAATTAAATTTTAGTACAGCTTTTCATCCAAAATCAGATGGGTAGTCAAAATGAATAATTCAGACCATGGAGGATATACTACGTTTTTATTCACATGATTACCAGGGATATTTGAACCAACATGTTTCACTGGTTGAATTTTCATATAATAACAGTTTTCATTCTAGTATACGGATGTATCTATTTGAGGAATTATATGGAAAGCGTTGTCGAACTCCACCTTTTTGGGATAAATTAGGTGAAAGGAAACTGATGGGACCAGAACTGGTAGAAGAGATGGAAAAAAAGGTTCAATTAACTTAGAAGAACATTATAACATCTTAGAGCTGGAAGAAAAGTTATGCGGATAACCAGAGGAAGGATGTTTCTTTTGAGGTTGGTGATTAGGTATTTCTCAAAGTTTCCCCTTGGAAAATTGTGATTCATTTTTGTAATAAGGAAAAGCTGAGTCCAAGGTTCATTGGACCCTCTGAAATCCTCGAAAATGTTGGATAAATTTGTTACAAAGTGGGTTTACCTCCGCGTTTATCCCATGAACACAATGTTTTTCATCTTTCAATGTTGACAATGTATATGCCAGATCTATTTCATGTTTTGATCCTAGAGGTAGTTCAGTTGGAAGATAATATCTCTTATAAGGAACAACCAGTCCAGATTCATGACCAAATAGAGAAAATTTTATATAATAAGGTAATTTATTATGTAATGTTTTTGTGGAAAAACCATATAGTTGAAGAGGCAATGTGGGAATCTGAAAATGTTATGAGGGATAAATATCTATATTTATATGATATGTGAATAAAAATTGTAAGGACGCAATTTCCAAAAGAGTGGAAGGATGTAACATCCCAGGTAAGTAAAGATTAATAGACTTTTATAGTTATTAATATTTCATAATTAATTTTTTATTTTACTTTAAGGTGGATACTATCTTCGATGGCATACCTGATGCACAACAACGGGTTTCTTTGAAATCATACATTACATAGAACATTGGGTCATACAGAAAAATAATAACATAATATTATTTTTAATTGTAGTTAACTCCTAGTCGTTGTGTTTTTGGGAATGAATAGAACTGAATACAATATGATTATATATATGTTTGTTAAATTTTTTTACATTTATCCAATTAAAATATACAAGCATTAAAAAAGAAATAATCTGATTTTAAGTATAATACTCTAATATTCATTAAATAGTCGATTTACCACCTTTTGATAGAGAACCCTCATTAAGAATAGTTTTATTCCATTTTATATGATTAATTTGACATAATAAAATTCTTCTTTATAATAGGGACATCCAAATTTAATTTGGGGTTAGTTTTGTGTATTTTTCTGATAAAATTCATTATTTAATGAATAGTAAAAATTACTATATTTTAATTCCAAACTACCTCATAATATAAATTATTTGTATGGTTAGATTATCATTGGAATTTTATTTAATGTTTAATTAGATTATTTTTTTTTCATTTAATCTAATTTTGGTCATTTCAAGTAGTTTCAATTTGAAATTGGACATAAACAAGTGTCCATCTATTGATAGTTATTATTTCTTAAAAACATGTTTTCCATTTTGACTATGGGAATTAATTTTAAATTGATTTCTTCTAGTTCTGTATTTTGAATTTGGAAAAATAGATTCCATATTTGGAATCATGAGGTCCAATTACTGTAAATAGGTAACATTTTTTTAGAGTTTTTAAAATATTTACTTCAATAAATATTTTTTTATCATTGTTAAAGGTAACTCTAGTAAATAACGGTAAAAATTTAATATTATAATAATATTAAATTATCCAAACATGTGCCCTATTTTTATTGGTTGATATATGTATGAAAATTATGATCCATGGGTCTATTTTGGGACACAATGGTTACCCTTAATAGTGAGAATGACATATTATATTAATTAAATTAAAGTAAATACAATAATTACTTAAACATATATTATTTAGTAAATCATTTTTTCATGTGGTTATATAAGTTATATATTCTACAATAAATAACCATTGGTAATATAAAGAACATTCCTACATTGTGGAATTTGTTATATAATTTTTAGACATCAAATAAAAAAATTATTTAAGACACAATAATGATGTAGTGTTTACCTTATTAATGAATGATTTAAATAAATAATATTATACTGATTAATATAATATCCCAGACATGTCCAATTCTAATTGGATGATTTTATTTAGAACATGCGTTATCATTTCTTATTCATTAATGTGTTTTATAAAACTTCTAAACTAAATATCAATATATAATAATATAATATTTTCAAACATTCATAGAGAGCCCCTCACCCAATTATAAAAAGCCCCCACTTCTAACCCACTACTGACACTTCTCAAGCCCCTTGAATCATCCAAAACCTTCCCAAATAATATCTACGGATCCCTATATTCCACCTAGAATCCTTAACATAGGCATCAGTCACTTCAAGTAAAACTTTTGGTTCAAACCCAAAGGAGATACCCAGTTTATAGGAAACGTCTTCTCTTAAGTTCTTATCTATTATTTAACTTCTACAACCCCCAAAATTATTTTTATTAGTTTCATTTATAACAAAACTGATATCCAAAAAATACAAGGATGTTATTATGATATGTATTCGAACTATACCTGCACACACATCCTTCTAATGGATAAAGAGCATATTATTTCTATGGATGGCGAACTACTACCTCACGAAAAAAATGATTATTAAATCTTCTCATACCACCGCTCTTGGTGGCCATTATTATGGAATTAAATTTATACATGATATATATTATGTTTATGTTTTCTCTATGATTATGTAATTTTAATACCATTATTCTTTTCAAAATGTGTAAATATGATAATTTAATTTGAGGAAGTGTGGACTACTGCCCCCTCAAGTTGATAGGATTCATTCATGACATACATTGAATGTATAAAGAATGGAGTTAATGAAATTATATAACATATATATCAAATGATATTATACTGGAATTATAATATACCTTTTTATCATTAAGTTATCATTCTATCAAAAATGAAATAGAATTGAAGGTATCATTCATGTGTACTTACGGCTTACCGTCTCCCAGAATGGTGCATTTCATTTCTTATCTCCAAATGTCATGTACTTATTATAAATATATA
Organism: Viscum album; assembly: GCA_963277665.1. NCBI lineage: Eukaryota > Viridiplantae > Streptophyta > Magnoliopsida > Santalales > Viscaceae > Viscum > Viscum album. The sequence goes on from OY728126.1 coordinate 67,909,790, forward strand.
TATACTGGATATATATGATATATATGATATTTAAATCATGAAAATTATTCTGAAGATAATAGAATTTTAACTGTAGGGATAACATATAATTATAAAGAGTTCATTTTCAAATCAAGTACCAAATATCGAAAAAATGACCACTGTTAAATTTTATGATTACATAATCTATATGAAATGATAATAAGTGGTATAAAAGAAAAATAATCTCGAATAAGGTTATTATGAAAGTAGAAATTAACTTTAATTTATTATTTAAGAAATTAAAGAATGAATGGGTCATGTCAGAAATGATCTAAGGTACTTAGTCTCAATCACCTTTCATTGAGGCATATTTTGTTTTATACAAGACATTAATTTAAACTTTGTATAAACACCTTTGAATTTTCATTTAATTCAAAAAGAATATTTTTTTAGGAGGATGTTTACTAAACAAAAAGGAATATTTCTTTTTAATATAAGTGGCGACAACGACTATTCTGAATCCACGAGAATTATTATATTTTTGACTTCTTTAACAAGCCAAATGTTTTTAAAAGGTAAATAAGTACCATATGCTCTTTTACATATTCTGGTATTGAAAATGGTATTGATAATTTATTTTTTATTTCAATATATTTAAATGATATATTGTGATTTAATTGTATAAATTTTATCATTCCATTTTGTTTGTTTTATGTGTTAGGATTATGAAATGGTTCTTGGACATTATTTATGCATATGGGTGAATCTGTGATAATCCTAGTGTGGGTGACCCTTAGATATCCCTCTAATTCATTCAGTAACATGATAGAGGTAAATGTGAATGATTCTCCTATGAGATTTAGGTAATACACTATGATGGGTATTCAAAATGAAACTCTCAATGTTGATGTGATTGCTACAATGTATGTATGATATGGATGCCAAAAGTTACCTTTATGATTTGCAATTACTATATGTTATTCATCAATCTTATGATTTCATGTGGTATGTAAATGAGCTAATGTTATGTTTGTATTGATGAACTAATGTTTTCATACATTGTTTTATAACCCTTACTGATCTTTTTATGCTCATCCCATGTTTTGAAATGTTTTTAACATGACTTAAAGTTGAGTAGGGTCAAGGATGGGATCATGGAAAAGTCATGCTATCTAAATCATTAGACTGGACATGACTCTTTTTTTCAAGAGATTTTATTTTAAGAAAAAATTGAAACTTAGTATAAGTGTATACTTCGTAATTTTTGAGATGTAATGTAATAGTTATGGCCTGATTCTCAAAAATTATAAACTTGAAAAGATCATCAATGTGAATTATTCATTTAATTCATGATTATTTAGTGTTTGCGGTCAGGTCCTTATAGAACACACCTAACTGATGCATCCATAATCCCAACGCACAACATGAACTGTATATTTTTCATTTCTCTGTCCTTACATATCAAATCATATGTTTTGTTAATAGAGAGGAGGGGATAAATGTTCTGATAGATGAGAGTGTGTTCATATGGTTCTGACGAACAAATTATGATCATATATTCACTTCCACTCACTCATTTTCTGATAAATGTTTGAAAAAATAAATTAAAAATTAAAAATCATGGATTCAAAATGCCCATACAATCTTCCCTAAAAAACACCATTTGAGTTAGTTCATTATAACTATTGTGTTAGTGATAATAGTGGATGAAAAGGATATAGAAACATTGATCAATAAAAAATAACCATTAATAAAAATGAAAAAATAAAAATATTAATGTTTATATTCTAATAAATACATGGAAAAAGAATGAAGACTCAAATTTTATTACATAATTTAAAATAAAAATATCACTAATAATTAAATAAAATATTCTTTTGTTGTTGGGTATTTCAAGCCTCTTATTTGAAGTTATCTCACTAACTCACTTCAATATATGTTAAATTTCAAGTACCTAGAGTGATACAAAACAGATTTTAGTGGATTTAAAATTTTAAAAATACAAACACTCAATAATCACCGCCATCTAGCTTTCTTATACCAATGTTCCATTTTATACACCCTTGAAAAAATTCAAATGATATTATTATAATCCAATTTATTTGTTCTTTACAAAGGTTCACTATTCTTCTCAAAAAAACTATTCATTTTTAGTATTACATTATTTTATTTTATTTCTAATATATGTTCTTAAAAATCACTTATTATGTGTACATTGGAATTAATCACTCATGTAACTAATTCTTAATCATTTAATTACTTCATTGTGGAATTAAAATTACTCATTTTCCTTCAATTAAAAAGACTTATAAGATTATATATTGAGTTGGGTCCCAAAGATTTTATTTTTTACAAATTTAAGTTACCATGTTTCGCATTCAAAAATCAAATTTTTATTGGAAAAACTTGTATTATTCAAAAATATATCTTTTTTTATATGATTTGATGATCAAAAGTCCAGATTTAATTACATACATGTTTATCTTAAGTGTTTAAATTTTTTTCTAACTATTATTAACTATTTTGATATTTTTTATGAATAAATTCTCAGGGAACATATCTTACACATAAAATGAATAATTATCATTTATATTTCAAATGGAAAGGAATTTTCTTTTTAGATTTCAGAATTTACTTTTATTCAATGGAATTTATCTATTGTGATAAGATTATCTTAGGCATAAAATAACGATATTATGATTTTGATTTTGACCATTTGAAAAATATCGTTTTCTTCACTAAAGGATTTTATCTTACAAAATCCATGCACCAAAATTTATCTTAATATATAAGTATATTATTTAATTACAAAATTCTCTTACAGAGAAGTTAATGATAGAATGAAAATTTGGATGCGAAATTAGTAAATATATTTATCTTAAGAAGGTGAACCTCATAAATTAATTATCTTATAGACGTCAATGAAATTTATGAAAGTCATTTATATTAAGGGAGTAAGATATTATCATATGAAATGGAATTATACTATACAATTAACTCTAGAATATTTTTCTTATGTGATTTAGTAGTCAAATAAATACATAAATTTGTCTTATAAAGAGGTAGAGTGAAATATATTATGAGAATCATATTTCCAAACATTTTCCTTACTGAGATCAATTTATCTTATTAGATATTATTAAGAATATACTCATTAATATTGGAGTTTATTTTTTATAAGGAAACATTTTCATTTAAATACCTCACAAAATGTGTCATATAAATAAGATGATATCAATTTGGACAAATTTTCCTCTTACAAATAAAGAAAGGATCTGATAAATAACATTTCTATCATCTTGGATATGAAATTTCATTGGATATTTGAAAATAAGGACACATGATATATAAGAGAAATTCACATCATTTTTACAATAATTTTATGTTTTATCCATTAGGATTATCCAGTTTTTTTATATTGATATTCAAAATAGATGATATAAATAGAAGAGTTTTTCATTACATATAAAGTGGAGATGTGTACATAGATAATAAATGATTAATGAATCATAAAACACATGATATACAATACATGAAGTTTTTATATATTCTTAGTGTATATAAGATTATATTTGGTAATCTGAGGACCTCATGAGATTCTATTTGATGATACTCATTTTATATGGATGTTTCTTCATCTACTACTGGTTTCTTCCTAAACGTTTTTCTCTAAAGTTAATCTTTATTACTCTTTATTATCAAATTATGTGGGAACTCCTTGTATTTATTTTTTAAATAATTGTGTTTTAGAAAGGATTATAGGATCCAAGTATAATATCATATTGTTATACCATGTAGTTTCTTCTTTCACTGAATTGGGTAGTCCCAAGTAAATCAACTAGTGCTAGTAGAACTAACCAAGATCAAAAAGGTAAGTGTATTTTGAGTTGACTTGGGGATTGTTTTTTCCCAATCCACTATAAATATATTATCGTAAATATTTTTGTTTCATTATTTATGTAATTCATATTTTTTGTTAAGAAAATAATATATCATGTTTCTCAAGAAAATAGGGTTTTTTAATAGAAGAAAATTTTAAAGAACTCAATTTACCCTCACCCCTTTGGAGTCTTTGTGTAGTTGGTCGCTAACCAAAAATTTCACAAAATAGTTTTGATTGTTAATTTCCCAACTAAATAAGATATATGACTCAATATCATTTTACGATAAGTATATTGTGAGAGAGCCTTATTTTAATTGTGAATACCATGGAATCTAGAGTGCCAAAATTATAATCTATGTAAAAAATAAATGACTAAATGTATATCTAAAGGATATTAAACCTTATGAAATTAGCAAGACTGAACCTAAAACATGGGATGCTATCATTGAATCCATATATAAACAAAAATCCAAATCCATGAAATCTATCATATTTTTACTATTTTTCAATGAGTTCAATATTGATTCTAAATGTTATATAACACATGATATTTTTGTTATTATATTAGTGAACTATGAGGGATCAAGCAATGTGTGAGATATTTGATATAATAATATAAATATTATGTTTGATATTAGTAAAATGAAAGAAGGCGATAACATCACATAGTTGAATAGAAGACTTTAATATTGTAAATAATTTTTCTTCTTTATGGAGACCTATTCCTGAACTAGATAAAACGTTTCAAATCATGAGAATCCTACCACCTAGATGTAGTTTAATATCAGATAACATTAATAAATATACAACTATCAATGATTCTAAAATAAAATATATATTATTAGTATAATTGGGATTAAAGAAAAATAAATTGAAAGTTATATTGTGGGGAATAAAATTTTGAAAATTGAAAATAGTTTTGTAATGGTTTCTACAAAAATATGAAACAAAGAACAATAGTATAAAAATTAATGAATCATCTGACGAAGAAAGTACCTCAAAAAATCATTATAAAATGAAGAGCTTTCCCAGTATCCCAAAAAGTGTAATTTTTTTCAGAAATATATTATGTCTTATAAAACCCTTAAATATGTATAATAATTTTGAGTGAAACTCTAAAGAGGTATGATACTCTGAGTGTAATAGACTCAAGTACATCAAGCATGACTGAACATAGCTATGAGATAATAAAAATCTAGAGATGAATTATTTTAAAATTTTGGTTATAGGATGAAATCCAATAAAGCAATAAATTAAACATTCAGTTCGATAAAACAGTCTAGTAATTATTCCATATCAGTTATAAAGATGAATATATATAGATAAATATTATCATGTTCTCCAGGACATAAACAAAAGAGGTATATTCTTCTAATTGATCAATAATTGATTCTAAATTTGAAAAATACTCTAATAGTTAAATAAATTAATATTGTTTTATTTTTGAATATCATTATTATACATTAATTAAGAAAAACATAATGAAATCATTTTATGTTTTTAAAAAAATAAAAAAAGTTATAAATAAAAAAAATCTAAAGGAAATGAAAATTCAAATGACTCACTTTCTAAATTTTATACACATGATAGTAAAATAATGGATTTTGAAATATAAATCAAAAATTTAAAATATGTTTTAAGTGTTTTACTAAGGGACTATTACCTAAATACAATCCTAATTAAAACCCATCTGAATGGTTAGAAATACTCCATAGAAAAAATGGGAAAACCAATATTTATAAACACTATTTTTTTCCTAGTTATAAAAATAAATATATATATACTATTAATTAATTTCTATATGGAATAAATGGTAATTTTTTAATTGTATAATATCTATAAAATATGTATTTATATGGAACAAATAAGGTTGTTATTTCTGAAAATTTATCTAATTAAAGTATTAAATTTTCAATATATAGATAGATTTGGGTTCCCAAATCATTTACAACTAACATTACTGGACCGAAGAGTGTTTGTGTAACAAAAATACTTATTGTTCACTTTTTTTGGATGGAAAATCCTCAAAAATAGCAATTCCATGTATTTTATAGACAATTGTGGTTCATGTAATATGAGTGTATAATTTTCCAAATTCAACTAAATATCTATGATTGTTGGAGGTGATGTCACATTTTCTGATATTAAAAAGGTAAATATAGTTTTCATTGGATCAAATGGATATTTATAGCCTATCCTTAAAAAAAATGATTCTTGAGGAATTATTAAAGAGAAATATTTAAGTATTTCTATACATTTTGATTATGGTTATTCTATTTATTTTTTTCAAATAATTCATTCATAGTATTTAAAAATAAATCTCTTAGATTATGTCACTATAAAAAAAAATATAATTTATATCTACATCTTTTATGTAGACAGATGTAAATCTTTTAAATGTTCACATTAAGAAATCTGGTATTTGGTATAGAATTCATCGATATTATAGTGTTTACTATCTTAGAAAATTTTCTAATTGAAATTATATTTCTAATTTTATTAACATTAAATATTATTAAAAGAAGATACATGATTCATGAGAAATATGAAAGAAACAAATACCATATTTTAATCAATAAATGAGGTTTCAACTTCTATCCCCTAAGAACCTATCATATGGATATGTTTGGACCTTCAAGAATAGAAAGAAAAAGTGGGAATTCAATTATTTATGTTATATTTGTGGATTTTTTAATATTTACTTGGGTTGATTTCATGAAAATTAAATGTTCACCTTGTTCTATTTTTATTAATTTTATAAAACTTGTGAAAAAGGAAAAAACCAAAATTGTTTCATTAAAAGGATTCGATAGAGTAGAACTTGAGTGTCAAGAATTTAATTTATTTTTCTCAAATAATTTTACTAAAAATAATTTTTCATACCCTATAACACCTTAAAAGAATTGTGTTTTTGAGAGGTGGAATATGTCATTGAATTAAATTTCTAAAACTTTGTTATATAAATTTAAAAAGCCCACTCCTTTTTGTATGAAGTTTTTAACAAACCATTATAAGTCATTAAAAGAAAAATAATTTGACCAATCTTACTGAAAACTCCAAATGGGTTATTAAATAATATAAAAATATTTATATTATACTTTAAATTGTTTGCATGTAAGGTTTTTACATTAAACACCAAGAAAACCCTTGTTTAATTTGATATAAATCCTGATGAAGGAAGCATCAAAGGATTTTTAATAATTTCAAAGCATACGGATTTTTCAATAAGAATTCAAAGGTAGTTGAAGAATATAATCATGTGATTTTTAATGATTTTGATCCTTTGGATCATAAGAAATCTCAGAGTGCTAACATCATTAATTTTAGGGAAAACTTGGAGCTTGAACCTCTTTTTCATAACCAAAATAATGATGATCTAAAACATGAACAATAAAAATTCAAACCAGAAGGGACTGATAATAAAAAAAAATCCATTTTTTAAAAATCCTAGAAACCTTAAATTTCATACTCTGTAGACCATTATATGTGATCTATGTGTAGGTGTTAAGAATATAAGGATTTCATGAAACCTTGTATAATGTTCTACCTTTTTATCTCACTATGAACATAAACCATAGAACCAACATTTTTTTGTGAGTGTAGTGTTTTAGAAATGTAGGAATAGTTAAATAAGTAAAATAGTAATATAGTATGGGATATAGTCAATACACCCTCTTAATATCCAGTTATTAAAACTAAAAGGGTGTTTTGGATCACACAGTATGATCTAGGTGTGATGACTAGAAATAAATCTATGTTACTGGTTAAGGGGTCTAATTAAGAAGAAGGTATATATTTTGACTAGACCTTTTACCCTGTAGATAGGGTGGGACCAATTAAAATCCTAATATAATATTAATCAGAAATATAGTTCAAATTATATTATATGGATATTAAATAGATATTATTAAATGATTTTAATAGTGGAAATTTATGTTGAACAAACTCGAATTTTTTAAAACCCTCGATTTCAAACTTTTGTATTTAATATTACCAAAGATCATTATGTTCTTAATCAGACACCTAGATCTTGGTAAAAAAGATTTGGTAATATTCTTTGACTAAAAGGTTTTAATGGGGGATTATCAGAACCTAATATTTTCAGCAAAACATCATAAAAAGGACCATTTCCTATGAAAATATATATTGTGGCTGTTATTTTTGGGTCAATAAAATATAAAGTGTGTAATGACTTTTATGAACTCAGGAAAAAAATTAAATGAGCTTTATGGGTGAGTTAAATCATTTCCATTAATTTCAAATTTATCAAACAGATTTTGCATATTTTTCAAACCTAAGAAAATACATAATTTATTTACATGAAAGGTCTAGTATTGAAATAATTATGTTTTATTCAACTCTAATGAGTAACAATATTAAACATTTCATGGCTGGATTTTGAAAAAATAATTGATTACAGTATATATAGAAGAATAATTGGGAGTTTTTTATCTCACTACAAGCTGGGAATACATTATGTTTTCCGTATTTGATGATTCGAGATTACTATAAAACCCAAATGAGTTTTTTATCTTCTTAAAAAATAATTTTAAGCCATTTAAAATTAATTTTATCTCTTTCTGTATGTTTTCAAAAAAAATCTTATTTTAATTTAACTTTATACCAATATACAGATTTTTTTGGGGGTATAATGGATTTGAAAAGCACCTCAGGAAGCTATCATGTTCAAGGTAAATCCTTAGTATCATGGTCAAGTATAAAACAAAATTGTATTGCATTATCAATTGTCGAAGTTGATTATCTCACAACAATATCATTTCTGGCATGTGGGATGTTGATAAAACACACCCTGATGGATTTTTTATTCAATTTTAGTCATGTTTATATCAAATGTGAAAACACAACTACTATTTACATTTAAAAAAATCTTATAAACCATTCTATAATAAACCATAATGATTAATGGAGTAATTTATTAAGATTACATGCACAAAAAGGTGATATATTATTAGAATTTTATTATAAATAACAAAAATTCACAGACATTTTCACTAAGAAATTTCTTAATAATATGTTTTATATTATTAAATATAAATTAGTATTGATTAATTTTAGTTAATTTCATTTTTTATTTATTTCATGTTTAGGAACACAAAAATCCATATTTATTCAATTATTATTTTATCCTTATTTTATGAATTGTCTCTTGCTTTAGTCATATCATATTTGGAAATGTGGCCCATAAATTTAATATTTACCATTCAAATCATTATATATAACCCCTATTTACCTGGATATAAATAAATAAATACTTTCATAGGCACAAAACCTCCAACTTTGTATGACACACAATGATATCGTTTCCCTGATTGTCCAAACATCATTTCCCTAAACCCTAAAACACATTTTACCTTCTTCAATCATGGGAAAATCTATATAGTAAATCTATTTTTTCAAGTTTCCTGATGTGGTCACGTTCAGTAAGGAATGTTATATGTGGAAAATTAATTGATTTTTGTAGTATCAATAGGATGGATATGATACTAAAAATGTTTTTCAATCATTAAGGATAATATTATGTCATCAATTATAAGAGAATGTATGTTTTATTCCAAAAATAAATTTTTGGGCTTTATGAGAACAACATATTTCACTTCTCTATTTCAGATGTTATTCATACTATAACTAGAAATCAAAATAATTTCTTAATGTCTATATTAGTAATGGATGATGTTTTCAGATGGCTAGATGAATATGGTTTTTATTACAACATCTCTCTTACACCTATCAATGAAGTTATACCTATTAAGGTAATAAAATCATTTTTTCGTGGTTTATATTAAAAATATATTTTTAAGGACCTAAAACAGGAATATAATGTCTTGGTTGTGTTAATTTAGTTTGAAACAACACAATGAAAATGTGGGTTTGAAAAAAAAATTAATAAATACATTTATTATATATATTCTTCATAAAAATTTCTCTAAATCTGAAACATTATATAATGAGGTATATGTGGAACATTAAGAAAAAATATATAATCTTATATCTATTTTAGAGGATGTTGATATTGGTTTTTTTAATGTATGGTTTATTCTTGGTTGAAACCCTAAATACATATTACCACTGGATGTCAAATTTTACCTCTTGAGTTTGGAAGCATATGGTATTTTTCTATAGCTTTTCATCTTGGAAGAAATAATAATTTGGAATGGAACAAGAGATTAAAGTAAACACTTTTCATGTTGAGGGGTATTCATCTCATGTAGTTATTTCTTTTGAAGTAACTAAATGAGTTTATAAAAAATTATTATGGGATATTCTATAGACATTGTGACTCTTGTTGATCAACAATGTTGAGTTTGAGTTATATTATCAGATTAGATTAATCTTGGTGATTATAAAAGTGAGCAAGTTTCATTATAGACATAATTAGAAATGAATCATGTGGTTGTGAATTAAATCAAACTTTCTATAATTAAATATCATTATTTATCAGTTTCATCGATAAGAGATAATTTGGTTTTGGCCCTAATAAATCTTATGAGCATTAATATAGATAATATTATCTCTAACACTATAAGAGACATTCTTTTGTTTTATATATCTCCTCAAGCTAAATCTTGAAGATTAATAAATCATGAAACCATTAGGTTTGTAAGCCATGGTGTGTTAATATATGATGAATATAAAACTAATGTCATTGATGAAGTTGGGAAGTTGGTTTATATTATAGAACAAAAGATACAACCTGATGGACACTCCCATTTGGACAAGTTACCTCAAATTGTAAAAATTTGAAAAGTTTAACCATGTCATTTGGGGGATGCAAACCAAGGTATAGAAGTGAATGAAGGAGTTTCTTCACCTAATTATGTTAATGTTGATCCCAATAGTTCTGACATTACTTCTATAGACATTGTTGCAGTTCATGCCCATAATTATTTCCAAAATAATGAGACGATGATTGAAATTATCTTTTTAGTGAGTGAACAGGTAGAGTCTCATAAAGAAGTTAGTCAAATTTGAGAACATTTCGTGTGAATTTAGGATGTTGATGTCCTCAAGAATATTGTCTTTAGTTAAATTAATTATATCAATAGAATATCAGTTTCTCAAAAAGATCATGATTCATTAGATGGATTTGGTGGTTAGAAATATTTCATCTATTCTGTTAGGGAATATTTTTGAAGGAACCTAGTGAATAATCCTCAAGATAAATATTTTTAGATCATGTTATGATGGAATCTATATTTGAAACAAAATATGACCTTTTTATACAACATATTTTTAGATCATATCAATACAATTTGAACTTATTTTATAAGATATTATATAATATTTTCAACTTACATTAACTGAAAATATCAGGAATATCCTGATTATTCCTAGAAGCACTATAATAAATCTCAATGAAATGTTAATACATTACTTAATAAAAAATACCCCTTTTATTGAAAAATCATAAGGTAAAGAAAAAAATATGTGTTCTTAAATATCATTGTATTAGGGAAGATAGTTGCATCTTTGGAAATCAACTTTTCTATTTTGGAAGTTGTGTTTCTCCACCAACATCAGCGATTTGTGATCCCCGTGATATCAAACTCTTATTCCTAGGAAGAATATTACTTTTTAGAACCTATGGATAATCATTATGTTCCTAAAGGGGAAGTAGTTGTTACTATCAATGTTTATTAGATGGATGCAGTTATCTATGATCCAACCACCAATTCATTATGTTTTTCAATAATTTGGGTAAAGTGTTGAAGAAGTTTATTCTCAATTTTTCCATGAAAGTTAATTCCCAAAACTCTTTGGGAAACATTTTTTTTGAATACGTTGAACATTTTTACTACTCTTCTCAACTATTTAAATAATTATGTGGTCAAAATAATTGATATGTTTATGGATTCATTTTTTCATCTATATAGAATAAAATCCTTACGACTGATAATTTTTAATCATTATACCAAACATCATAGTGTTTTAATGAAATATTTGATCTAACTGAGATTCAATTATTGGATAATCTCAATCTTGGTGTTGATTTAATTACAACCAACCTCACCACATCAACTATGTTACCCTTCATTATCTCATATTGTTTTAATCTCTCACATTCTCGGAAATTTTCTATATGTATTCAATAGAGCATAATAATGATGGGACTATACGATAGTGCTGGCCTCAGAGAATATTTTGGATCTGATATCCAACTAGAACTTGTTACAAGGTAGATTATTTATTCCATCACTTCATATATAATCCTTACCTTCCAGACATCCTCAATCCTTCAAGACCCCACCTCTAAATAATATTTATGTGCCACATGATAGATTTTCTATCTTCGTTATATTTTCTGACTATTATTTTGGGAATTCTCCCAATCATTTCAATGGTTATTTACATTTTTGTTGAGTATTTTTAATAATTAACTATTTTGTTTCATTATTACATATCATATATAATCATTATTTTTTTATATGGTTAATTTTTTATCTTATATAATGTTTATTATTTTACACTTTTTTATGTTTTACTTGGCTATGTTGTTTTAACTTGCAAGTCCATTCTAGAGTATATTCATATTTACCATCTTCTATTAAAAATATATACACCTATTCATGTGAAAAAATGAACGTGTTCATCATAATAATTTTTTATATGGTTGTATAATACCGCACTATACTTATAGGAAATTATAGAGCAAATTACCAAATTATGGGAGAATAAATCCCAATTTTGGTATATGGGAGAGGTAATACAAACTTTTTTTAATGGGAGAAAGGAACAAATATTTTATTAAAGTTAACTTTATATTAATTTCAATGTAAATTATTTTCTATGTTGATTATTTGATAATAAATTTTTAGATCATAAATAATGGTGAGATTATTGGAAAGACTTATGTTGTTCAAATATATATCAATTTTTTTATGGTTTTGATGATTGAAAAAGTCATTGATTATTTACTGAATTTTTTTTCCTAAGTGTTTCAAAATTTTATTTCAAACTATACTTAAGAGTAATGAGTTTTTATGGATAAATTCTAAATGTATTTATATTATGTGAAAACATAATTCAATGTAATTTATCTAACAAGAACAAAGGATTTCACTTTATAAACGTTTTAATTTATTATTCTATCAATGGAATTTATCATATGCGACAAGGTTATATATCCCATAAAATAAATTTCTTGAGAAGTAAAATCTAAACATGTACTAAAAAATTCATTCGGTGCTAATGGATTTTATATTATAAAATCTTATCATTTTAAATTATCCTTCTACATAAGTATACATTATAGTAATGAAGAGAAATCATCATATGTAGTTTTTGAGTTTTTAATGAAATGTAAGATGGAAAATAATTATAGTATTTTCTATTATAAGATGAAACATCATCAATGAATTATCTTAGGAATGACAAAAATATTCATATAATTCATCTGACTTATGATGGAAGGAGATTTTATAATGAAATGGAATCATCCAATTAAAATAGTAAATCCAGTTTATTTATCTTACACGATGAAAAATTCGAAGAACTGATGTGATTTGTCCTACAAATCAACAAAGTGATTTATCATTTGACAATATTGTTTCTAGAATTTTATCATACTAATATCAAGGTATATTATGTAATAACTCTATTATTATACATGTTTTTATTATTAATACTTTTCGATAAGTCAATTTATTCTTTTAAAGGCTTTAAAAATGGCGTTTTCAAATAATGATAGATCGATTTTCTAATATTTTCTCCTATACAAGAATGAAATGATCTGAAAAAGGAGATTTCATTCATCTCCTCCATGGAATATCATTCCATATATTTAAATTTATGACACACCATACTTAATAGCTTATCACTTTAGTTTAGAAAAAATATTATTCTCCTAGTGGTTGGGATTATCATATGGGGTTATGTTCAAATTTCAATGTAAATATATAAATAGAATAATTTTCCACTAAATGAAAAGTGGGGAAATGTACATAGACTAGAAATGATATTTTCCTCATACAACACATGACTTACAATACATGAAGCTTCTCAACAAATTTATCAATACAAGAATAACATTTTCATTTGATGGACCTATAGAGTTACTATTTGAAGATACTTATCTTCTTTGTAGTTTTACCCATCTACTGACAATTGTATATTGAAACTATGTGATCCATCTATAACCTCCTTTACTCTTTCTTATTTCTTTATGTGATAACTCCTTGTATAGATTTTCTAAGGCATGGGTTTTTTATATCTATAAAGGAGATCAATAAAATCAATTTCTTTTGTACCATGTAATGTCTTCTTAAGCTCACAATAGTTTCCTTAGTCTTGATATTTTGACCATCCATGGAGTTTACATAAAAATATTTTTACTAAATATAGAAATTAGTGAATATTCATAAAAATTTTCCCATGCCTGAAAAAATCTCAAAAAATTTAAAAAAACATCATATGATTATACTTTCACATGATAAATCTAAAAAATATATATCTTGTACTTTTGGGGTATCCCAATCACTTTCTCATATTATGAGGATGTCCTAAATCTATCTAGCTACTAATCATGAATCTGGAGACATATGACGGACTTTTCCCACTTTTTTGTAAGAAAAAAATAGTGACGTTTCTTCGCTGTATTTTTTAAACATTCTATATTTTTAGGTAACTTATGAGTAGAAATATTACCATATCATTGAAAAGGTATTCCAACAAATTCAGTCACTTTTTTGGAAATCATTTTCAAAAATTTAAAAAAATTAACAACTTTAATACTTTATTTTTCACTGAAATCAACTGAAAAATAAAATTCATTCACTATTTTTGAATAATGAAGATAAATATTTTCTCTCTCAACATTGATACATAACTAGCCTTGAAAAATAATAGTAGAATTTAAAATATATTTATACATTTCATACTCAAACAATTTAATTGACCATTCCTCCAGTGGAGGTCTGGTTTCTAAATAATGTGATGAGTATGTTTATCTTAATAGATGATGCATTAGGAAATAGTTGTACCAAAAAACCAATGGATAGAGAAGAAATTTATTGGAATTATTTGTTGATAGAATAAAATCGTAAGGTATAGAGTGTTAAAAGACACCCCGTAATGTATTATTGAGAAAAGAGATTGTTTGTATTCCCATATATCTAACGGCTAAACATAAAAACCTTTTTTAGATCTATGGTAATTACATTATTAAAAGATGAAAATTATTTACTTAACTGTTAATGTTTTTATAATGTTTTGATACGAGTTTTCTTAGATGAAAAATTTTATTAAACAAAAAAAATTTTATAATTTTATAATATTAATTAGATTGATAAATGATTTAACAAAAAAATTAAATATTATAAAATATTTTATAAAAACTGATAGTAAAAAATTACTGATGTAACACCCCGAGATTTTTTGAAAAATATTCTTTTCATTAATCTCTTGTGTTGTACGCTACACCAAAAGGAGCTTGAACAACACGCATCCTTGACTTGCCTTTCATTACAGGCAATCGCGACCTTCCTCGATAGCGTGTGTAGTACGCAATACCGAGTTTCACTAAACAAAGATATGCTATAAAAATATTATTAAAACCAGCCGTTATGAAAAGTAATAACCACATTTTGAAATTTTGTAAATTTCATTTTTCAAAATGGACTTCATTTTTGGATTTCGAATATCGAAATTATCTTAGGGTGAAATTTTGGTACTTTTCGGATAACTTTCATATTCAGATGAATAGTGAAAATTACTAAATTTTAATTAAAAAGAACTTTTTTAATAGAAATAATTAATAGTGATAAATTATTAATTTGAGTGGTTTTAAAGTATATTTAGAATATATTTTTACAATTTAATAAAATGTTGGTCATTGGATGTAATTTCACAATTAACCCAGTTATAAACAAGTGTCAATCTTTTGATAGTTATTATCTCTTAAAAACACGCTATCTGTTTTGACGACGGGAAATAATTTTTAAATTAATTAATGCAACTGATATGTTCTGAATTTGGTAAAATATACATCATTTTTGAATTCTTAATATCAAATATACCTAAGGCCTAATTTTTAGTATTTTTCTGGAAACTTTCTTTTTTGATGAATAGTGAAACCACTAAGTGTTAGTTAAAAAACTGAATTTTTCATAAAACTTAATTTTACCGCTTCTGTGAGTGGAATTTCAAAAATCCGAGAGACACAGTTAATATCAAGGACTAAAATTTTGTTCAATTAGATGAAAATAATTTTTGGTGGATAGTAACTCTTACTCTTTTTTACCACGGTTAAAAGTAAATGGGGTAATTAGGGTAAAAATGATATTATTATTACCCTAACACATGTCCTAATTCTATTGGATAAGTGTAATTCGACCAAATACAACCTTAGGAATAAAATATGACCATTTAGGCCAACTTGGATTAGATTAGGACATTTATTATTATTTAATTCAAAGAAGAGCTAAAAGAGTTAAAATCAATGTTTATTTACTAAAACATTTTTAATATAGGGTTATACATTAGATAAATTCAATTATAAATATTAATTAGAAATTTAATAATATTTCCTAAAAAATAATATTTTATTTATAATTTTTTATATGTTAAATAAATTAATTTATTTATGACACAATGATGATGCAGTAATTACCATAATAGTGAAAAATTATAATAATTGATATTATAAATACCCAAATAAATATAATTTGAGACTTTTTATAAATTACACTAATTTTCTAGGTTAATATGACATGTTAGTATTGATTTAGTTAACTTTTTTCGAACTAATAATTCTTCTATGATTTTCA
The DNA here is from genome assembly GCA_963277665.1 of Viscum album. Taxonomy (NCBI): domain Eukaryota; kingdom Viridiplantae; phylum Streptophyta; class Magnoliopsida; order Santalales; family Viscaceae; genus Viscum; species Viscum album. The sequence goes on from OY728126.1 coordinate 67,926,416, forward strand.
CAAAAATAAATTACTAAATAGTGTCAAAATTGACATAAAATAGTTTTTAAAAGAAATATTATATTATTAATTGATATTTTATTCCTAAAAATATAAAGTTCGTCCAAATGACTTAGATAAGGTTATATATATTAATAATAAACAACTTGGGGTTCGTTTGGCTTGTTATAGAATGTTTATTAACCTTATAGTATAAGAACACAAGAAAACACGGTAATAGTAAAATTATTTAACTTAATGTTAAATCTAAATGATAAGGTTAAAATAGGAACCTAAACTTGTCTAAATTCTATTGGATGAGAGGATTTCGACCCATCCCCACCTTATCATCGAAATAAATCAATTTTCAGATATTTAAAACCGAATTTGACTTTATAACAAAATAATAGTTTTAGTTATTCCAAAGGTACCCCTGTCCTCCCTTATAAAAGGGAACCTCCTCCCTCTCCTTCTCACACAACGTTGAGCCTTCAAGCTCGGACAACCCCTACCAAATTCTCTTTTCAAATTCCCTAGAAATATCCTAGAGGTTCTGGTCTTCCTCAAATACCAATTTTAGTGCCCTAATGGGAGATCTCAAAGAGGCGCATCAAAGAAGAGGTAATTTCCGTTACCGATTCTTTCAACTTTATTTCTTCTTCCACTTCTTCTTCTTAGGTTGTTTCATTATGAAGTAATAACATCAGTATCACTCATATAATGATATGTTATTATATGTATGAAACTACCCTATTTCACTATCTATCCATCCTACGGAAAACAAAATCACGGCGCGTGCGTACGTACGGAATACCGTCTCCACGCCGTGGTGAAATCTATTTTCCACTAGCACCTTACTGGGATGGGTATAATGGTGTAAATAATAACTATATATGATTATTCTAAAGTGATATTGATTCTTAAATAGTATACATACACTCCAATACAGACCCACGATCATGAGAACGATATCATCGCTCGTGCGTACGTACGGACTACCGTCTCCACGACGCGACGAGATTCATTCTCCACTTTAACCATTCATGAATGATTATAAAGTAAATATAATAAGTAATCATGAAATATATGAAATAATAATGATACTGAATTTATGTGTATATATATGTATGTCATGTACTTAATTCCATTCAACTCAGTAAGGAAACGAAAACAGCGTTCATGCGTATGTACGGCCTACCGTCTCCATGAATAGTGTATTTCATTCCATTTACTGATTTATTATATATATGTACATTATGAATATATATATTATATATAAATCATGTTTTATATTCTGGAATTAAGTAATCATGATCTAAGTAATCATATGAATAATTACAAGTCAAAACACGGACAACAAATGAAACAATTTTATCCAAAACGCTCTATAACATGGAATTTACAAAAGAATGGGTAATATAAATTCATAATTGAACCATATATGATATCATAACAATCAGTATGATTATGGAATAAGTCAATGACATTATTTAAGGAATTATACAGGAGGTTCGGACACTAACGAAGAAAATCGAACCTAAGGTAAGGGAAATATCACAATCTCATTTTTATCAGAGATTGTTTATAGTTTGATATTTACTGGGGTGTATTTTATCATCCACATCCATGTTTCCTTAATATATAATATTATTTCCATCCACCTACAATTGTTTAAATCCAATCTTACCCTTCGGTGAGTTTTTAGTAAAGGATATGAAAGGAATGTTGTGTTGTTTTTCGTACGAGTTACTTTTTGACTTTTTCGACAAAAGTACAAAGACTGTTTTTTTAACTTATACGGAATGAATGAATTTTTAAATAATTATTTCCAAAAAGATTCCTTTACAAGTTTTCAAGTTTATTTTTAATTAACTTCTTTTAGTTTAGAATTGTATGACATGTTAAGAAAGGAAAAGTGTTTTTGAAGTAGAAAGAATATTTTCCTCAAGAATGGAGTTCAAGTGTTTTATCAAAATTATTTTCCATCTAAGATAATATAGGGTTATGTTTATATCCCTATTATTACATTGATATGATTATGTTGTGGTGGAAATATTTTTATGAATTCCTTTATCTTATATGAATTGTTTTATGATGTCATGATGTTTAAGATTCCCATTTTTATTACATGGGTTATGCAATGATGTATGATTTATGATTTTGTGGCACACATAAGAATGGTATCATTATGAGATGGGTGGGACCTATATATCCCTCCAATGCATTGGGTAAAGATTTTATATCTCATGAGTCAGACATGGCTGGAACAGTAGGTTATACCGGTTCATTGAAACAGGACTGAAATGAGGAGTGAACTCCTTTCAGAAATGGACTTTGTCCACTAAGATAGTCTTGGCGATGAGTCATGACTAATAAGAAATGATTCTATATGATTATGTGTGTATGCCACAAAGTTTCATGTTTTATGTTATGATTATTGGGATTACATTTCACTACTATGATTTATCCCATGTTATGAAATCATGATCTCTTTTGCAGGTTAAGATTTCCAAATGATATGTTCTTATGAATATGATGTGATTGATATTTCTTTTTTTTACCCTTACTGAGCATTTGAGCTCACCCTTTTATGTTTTCTTTTCCCCAGGATATAAATAAAGGTTTTAGGTAAGAAAAAAAGGGAAGATCTTTATTGGGAGATGTTGAATATCTTTCACCACGATTAGAGGATTTTATTCCAAGTTTCCAAAGACACTAAACTATTACGGTCCTTATGTGGTTGTTTTTCTTATGTATTAAGTATTTCGCAAACGTAATGTAATGTCCATGTATTTCATGCTTAGGGTCTCTGCAGTTGGTATCAAAGGAAAGGTTTAGTCAACCTTTGGAAACTAAGATGCGAGAACTTTAGTGAGATCCCTAGAGGTATTTCTAAGGTATGTCTAGAGATGTCCCTAAGGTTAAGTATACATATAGGTTATAGTCCAAGAATTACGCTAACGATCATGTAATTAAACCTAAGATGTTAGATATTGAAGGTACTCCCCCTTTATTAGGTTGTTTTCCCTAGCATGATTTTTGCCTCTCATACTATTCTTTTTGGGTTTTAGACGATGGCTGGAACCCGAAGGAACCGTGTTGATCAATGCAATGGACAATGCAATGATTGTCCTCCTGAACAAACAAATGTTATGGGAGATGGAGTGAAAAATCATATTGTTATACTTACACAAGCTATGAATCATTCTGGACTTCCAAATGAGCAGAGAAGGGAAGAATATTCTATTGAGTCCTTTATGAGGCAACGCCCACCTTCATTCAGTGGGTCTTCTGATCCACTTGTTGCTAAACAATGGATCAGTACCACGGAAAAGATATTTTCAGTTCTTCAATGTTCTGAACATGATAAAGTCATCTTAGCAGTATATCGTTTGGAAGGTGAAGCTGATCAATGGTGGAATCTTATCAAGAATACGAGGCAAAGAGATGAAATTGAGTCCATGGAATGGGATGAGTTCGAGAACTTATTTTTCAATAAGTACTTCCCTTGTATTCTTCGAACAAAGATGGAGAAGGAGTTTCTTGAACTAAATCAAAAGGATGATGAATCTATTGGTGTATACGAACTGAATTTTACAAGGCTTGCAAGGTATGCATCTGTCTTTATCATCTAACCTGAAAGTAAAGTTTATCGATTCTTCAGTGTCTTAAAACCAAATCTTCGAAGGGAATTAGCTATAAGAGACTTCGGTAGTTGTGAAGAAATTGTGCATTGTGCTATCAAGGTATAAATGGAAGTCAGTGTTACTTATCCATCTAGTAGTTTTGACAAGAAAAGAAAGATGGAGTTCAAGGAAAAATCTTAGAATAATGGTGAAAAGAAGATGAATGTTTCCTTATGCTCAAAGTGTGGAATGAAGCGTGGTGGAGATTGTCTTAAAGGGACAAGTAAATTTTTCAAATGTGGAAAGGAAGGTCATCGGGCGTTTGAATGCTGCAATGATGGGAAGAAGATGTCTAATGATGCAAACAAAGGAAGGGATACACAGAATGAACCTACTACACTTCAATGTTTCAAGTGCAAGGAGATGGGACATTATGCCAATAAATGCCCTAATCCAAGGGTTAGTGATGATCAACATGAGCAACCACTTAAGGCAAAGGACAAAGGGAAGTTACATGCGATCACCATTGGTGATGTTGAATATGACAACGATGTGGTGGAATATTTAATTGTTTATGTTATGGGATTTCAAAATAATGTTGAGTATTGTAATATTTATGTATTGGTCTATTGTGGTCATCAATAATTTTATACCGATAACCATGGAAAGTGATTGAGATATTTTTGGAAAAAAGCTGATATGCGCATAATGAAGGGAAAACAATAAAATGACATATTTGACAGTATTCATGAGCTCATGATTGATATAAGGACTAAGTGATATCATTGTTTGAGTATATAGAATTTTGAGGATTTTGGTATATGGAAAGTGTTAACTTTAAACTCCATTAATGTTTTCACTAAGGTTCAATGGGTATTAATTTTTCAAGAGAATACATGATTAAGGCCTCCAAATGTTTTGAATGTGACCAACAAGACATATCTCATGATATACGGGGATCAACGATGGTATTAACTTGCTTGTTATATGAACTCTTTGGTAATCGTTTTCAAAATAATATGAGATTGGACAACAGTATTATGGATAAGCCTAAAGATTAGAATGGACTAGGTTGGACATAAGTCAGTATTGTTTAAGGATAAAAGTTTTTTCGATATTATTGATGGGAGGTTATAGTAATGTAGTTTTAGAAAAAGGACAACCTACAGGACGGGCGACAGCCCATCGCGTCGGACAAGGTTGTGGGAATCAAACCCACAACCGAAGTGAGACTGGCCTTAATCACCTACCACTGGCCTACAAGAAGTCCCTGGTTAGCAGAAACTAGTTTGATTTTATTACACAATATTATATATGAAGTATAAGTTCATTTTTGGAATCGTATACGATTAACTTCACCATAGATGGTCTTATGTATTTTCTATAACTTTTGTAACCTTTTGTTTGAGACAGATGGAATGACCCATCATTATATCACAGGATCTGATAACACTTCACGAATGAAAAATCCAACTTCATTTCTTTAAGAGATGAAGTATAAATTGTCCAAAGAATGACCAACAGTGACACAGTACCAAAATCACGAAAGTATTTCTTCTAATTTCAATTTCATCAACTTTAGGGAAATAATCTTGAAAACCAAAAATGTTGTCCTAGTGCTCTTATATCTGATGAATTAGATGGTACCTTAGATCATCACAAATTTATGGCTTTGTGATTGTTTTCTTTTCCATAGCCATGTTCTCTACCACTCTCCGTCAGAACATGATGGTTAGATTTCTCTTCCATATCCATATTTTCACCTATGTGGAAACCCAGTGATTAGTTTATTTGGGTAACCGTTACATTTCATACTTTTGTTTTTAAAGAATGGTTTTAGTATTCCTTTTTACGATGGGGGTTTCTATTAAAGAAACCTTCAAGTTTTAAACCATTTATAACCCCGACGAATTTCGAGGGCGAAATTCCTTTTAAAAGGGGTAGAATGTAACACCCCGAGATTTTATGAAAAATATTCTTTTCATTAATGTCTTGTGTTGTAAGCTACACCAAAAGGAGCTTGAACAACATGAATCCTTGACTTGCCTTGCATTACATGCAATCGAGACCTTCCTCGATAGCGTGCGTAGTACGCAATATCGAGTTTCACTGAACAACAATATGCTATTAAAATATTATTAAAACCAGCCATTATGAATAGTAATAACCACTTGTTGAAATTTTGTAAATTTTATTTTTCAAAATGGACTTCATTTTTGGATTCAGAATATCGAAATTATCTTAGGGTGCAATTTTGGTACTTTTCGGATAACTTTCATATTCAGATGAATAGTGAAAATTACTCTATTTTAATTAAAAAGAAATTTTTTAATAGAAATAATTAATAGTGATAAATTATTAATTTGAGTGGTTTTAAAGTATATTTAGAATATATTTTTACAATTTAATACAATGTTGGTCTTTGGATATAATTTCACATTTAAACCAGTTATAAACAAGTGTCAATATTTTCATAGTTATTATCTCTTAAAAACACGCTATTTGTTTTGACGACGGGAACTAATTTTTAAATTAATTAATGCAACTGATATGTTCTGAATTTTGTAAATTAGACATCATTTTTGAATTCTTAATATAAAATATAGATTTGGCCTAATTTTTGGTATTTTTCTGGAAACTTTCATTTTTTGATGAATAGTGAAACCACTATGTGGTAGTTAAAAAACTGAATTTTTCATAAAACTTAATTTTACCGCTTCTATGAGTGGAATTTCAAAAATCCAAGAGACATAGTTAATATCAAGGACTAAAATTTTGTTCAATGAGATGAAAATAATTTTTGGTGAATAGTAACTTTTTACTTTTTTTACCACGGTTAAAAGTAAATGGGGTAATTAAGGGTAAAAATGATATTATTATTACCCTAAAACATGTCCTAATTCTATTGAATAAGTGTAACTCGACCAAAAACAACCATAGGAAAAAAATATGACCATTTAGGCCAACTTGGATTAGATTAGGACATTTATTATTATTTAATTCAAAGAAGATTTAAAAGAGTTAAAATCAAAGTTTATTTACTAAAACATTTTTATTATAGGGTTATACATAAGATAAATTCGATTGTAAATATTCATTAGGAATATAATAAGATTTACTACATAATTCTATTTTATTAATACTTTTTATATATTAAATAAATTAATTTATTTATGACACAATGATGATGCAGTAGTTACCATAATAGTGAAAATTATAATAATTGATATTATAAATAACCAAATAAATATAATTTGAGACTTTTTATGAATTAAACTAATTTTATAGGTTAATATGTCATGTTAGTATTTATATAATCAATTTTTTTAACTAATAATTCTGTTATGATTTTCACAAAAATCAATTACTAAATTGTGTCAAAATTGACATAAAATAGATTTTAAAACAAATATTATATTATTAATTGTTATTTTATTCCTAAAAATATATGGTTCGGCCAAATGACTTAGATAAGGTTATATATATTAATAATAAACAACTTGGGGTTCGTTTGGCATGTTATAGTAAGTTTATTAACCCTATAGTATAAGAACACAAGAAGACATGGTAAAAGTAAAATTATTTAACTTAATGTTAAATATAAATGATAAGGTTAAAATAGGAACCTTAACTTGAATAAATTCTATTGGATGAGAGGATTTCGACCCATCCTCACCTTATTTTCGAAACAAATCAATTTTATGCTATTTAAAACTGAATTTGTCTTTATATCAAAATAATAGGTTTAGTTATTCCAAAGGAACCCCTCTCCTCCCTTATAAAAGGGCACCTCCTCCCTCTCTTCCTAACACAACTTTGAGCCTTCAAGATCGGCCAACCCCTGCCAAATTATCTTCTCCACTTCCATAGAAATATCCTCGAGGTTCTGGTATTCCTCAAAGACCAATTTTAGTGCCCTAAAGGGAGATCTCAAAGAGGCGCTTCAAAGAAGAGGTAATTTCCGTTACCAATTCTTTCAACTTTATTTCTTTTTCCACTTCTTCTTCATAGGTTGTTTAATTATGAAGTAATAACATCAGTATCACTAATGTACTGATATATTAGTATAATTATGAAACAACCCTATTTCACCATCTATCCATCCTATGGAAAACGAAATCACCGCGCGTGCGTACGTACGTAATACCGTCTCCACACCGTGGTGAAATCTATTTTCCACCACCACCTTACTTGGATGGGTATAATGGGGTAAATAATAACTATATATGATTATTTTAAAGTGATATTTATTCTGAAATATTATACATACATTCCAATACAGTCCCATGATCATGAGAACGATATCATCGCTCGTGCGTACGTACGGACTACCGTCTCCGCGACGCGGTGAGATTCATTCTCCACTTTAACCATTCATGAATGATTATAAAGTACATATAATAAGTAATCATGAAATATATTACATAATAATGATACTGAATTTATGTGTGTATATATGTATTTCATCTACTTAATTCCATTCAACTCAATAAAGATTCGAAAACAGTGTTTGTGCGTACCTACGGTCTACCGTCTCCATGAACGGTGTATTTCTCTACATTTAATGATTTATTATATATATGTATATTCTGAATATATATTATATATAAATCATGTTTTATATTCTGGAATTAAGTAATCATGATCGAAGTAATCATATGAATAATTACAAGTCAAAACATGGACGACAAATGAAACAATTTTACCCAAAACGCTCTTTAACATGGAATTTACAAAAGAACGGGTAATATAAAGTCATAAGTGAACCATATATGATATCATAACAATGAGTATGATTATGGAATAAGTAAATGACATTATTTAAATCATTATATAGGAGGTTTGGACACTTACGAAGCAAATCGGACCTAAGGTAAGGGAAATATCACAATCTCATTTTTATCTGAGATTGTTCATAATTTGGTATTTACTGGGGTGTATTTTATCATCCACATCCATGTTTCCATAATATATAATATTATTTCCATCAACCTACAATTTTTTAAATCCAATTTTACCCTTCGGTGAGTTTTTAGTAAAGGATATGAATGGAATCTTGTGTTGTTTTTCATACGAGGTACTTTTTGACTTTTTCGACAAATGTACGAAGAATGTTTTTTTAACTTATACGGCATGAATGGATTTTTAAATCATTATTTCCAATAAGATTACTTTACAAGTTTTCAAGTTTATTTTTAATCAACTTCTTTTAGTTTAGAATTGTATGACCTGTTAAGAAAGGAAAAGTGTTTTTGAAGTAGAAGGAATATTTTCCTCAAGAATGGAGTTCAAGCATTTTATCAAAATTATTTTCCATCTAAGATAATATGGGGTTTTTTTTATATCCCTATTATTACATTTATATGATTATGTTGTGATGGAAATATTTTTATGAATTCCTTTATCTTATATGAATTGTTTTACGATGTCATGATGTTTAAGATTCCCATTTTTATTACATGGGTTATGCAATGATGTATGATTTATGATTTTGTAGCACACATAAGAATGGTATAATTATGAGATGGGTGGGACCTATATATCCCTCCAATGCATTGGGTAAAGATTTTATATCTCATGAGATAGACATGGCTGGAATGGTAGGTTATACCGGTTCAGTGAAACAGGACTGAAACGAGGAGTGAACTCGGTTCAAAAATGGACTTTGTCCACTAAGATAGTCTTGGAAATTAGTCTTGACTAATAAGAAATGATTCTCTATGATTATGTGTGTATACCACAAAGTTTCATGTTTTAAGTTATGATTATTGGTATTACATTTCACTACTATGATTTATCCCATGTTATGAAATCATGATCTCTTTTGCAGGTTAAGATTTTCAAAAGATATGTTCTTATGAATATGATGTGATTGATATATCTGTTGTTTACCCTTACTGAGCATTTGAGATCACCCTTTTATGTTTTCTTTTCCCCAGGATATAAAGAAAGGTTTTAGGTAAGAAAAAAAGGGAAGATCTTTATTGGGAGATGTTGAAGATCTTTCACCACGATTAAAGGATTTTATTCCGAGTTTCCAAAGACACTAAACTATTACGGTCCTTATGAGTTTGTTTTTCTTATGTATTAAGTGTTCCACAAAAGTAATGTAATGTCCATGTATTTCGAGCTTAGGGTCTCTACAACTGATTAATAAATTACCTCTCAAAGAAAAAAATGTAAACAATAATCATGAATATTCATTCGCTAATTATGACTTCTTGGCTTAAAAAATTAAACATCTTCACAAAGTTTTTTAGAATTGGTTTTTCCAAAATCAATTTAACAAACCTCTGTTCCAAATTAAAGAATGATGAAAAATAACAATTTTTAATACATAATAAAAAAATAATACCACTTTTTTAAGGATATTTTTCAATAAATGGATAGTTAAAGAGGTAGTAGATATGAATTATTATATATTTTTGAACATTTATTTCTTCTGATTAATGTATTAAAATCTATCAGAATTGAGTGGTTATGTCAAAATATTAGAAATTTATTCCTGAGTTCTAACTAATTTTAAAATAGTAACTCATATTTTAGTGTCACCCAATATGAAATTGTATCTTATATGTATGTTATTTTCACCTGAGTGATTTGATGGGTTTTTATTTAATGTTATGGGACTATTGTTATCACACAAAATTGGGGATTTATTAAAACTCATGCCAATAATAGTGTGTGTTTTTGTGTGTTTTATCCACAACACTTATGTATAAAAAATTCTCACTGCCACATAATCACACTTGTCAGTGGAATGTAATATTGAGTTCTATTTCATAAAATACAATGAAATAAAAGAATATTCTATGAAATTACATGTTTTATATGTGTTTTTATTATCCATATTACGTCAATATAAACTATCATCTGAAAAAAAATTAATTAAATATAATTTCTAGAAGAATAAAATATATAATGATCCTTAATTCCCTTAATGTATCAAAAAATAAGATAAAAATTTTAATAGAGGATTATTTTAGTTTTTATTGATATTTTACACATAAAAATACTAAAACAATTGTTTAACTAGCTATAATATATAGTAAACTATCAATAATTACTATAAAAGTAATTTGATCAACATGAATCCAATATTCGTCAAGATCAATAGCTTTTGAGGTCTTGATATGAGTACTAAGACTTTTAGTAATTTCAAATCAAAATTTGTATGACTATCTTTTACAATCTTTTTAGAGATAGAAATGTTACTTATGGTTTTTTTAGAAATTTTAAAACTAATGGAAATATTTATTTTATAAATTATGGTTATTTCAAAGTTAGATTTCATAATATTGAAAATAAAATCAATATTATAAATTGGTTTGAACAAAATATAATGAAATTTTCAAAATTAAAAAATAATATGGTATCTTTAAAATCTTTTTTAATAAAACACTTTGTATTTATAGATCCCCTAAAAACTAATGATTAAATAAAAAATTAGTTTATTATAGAATAACAAATTCAGGTATTTTATTTTAGTCCTTAGAGTGTCATAATATGTCCAAAAACATGATCTAGACACTTTTTGATTTATAAAAAAGTAATTTTTCTACATAAACATCCTCGAAAACATATTCATTATGGAAAACACACTTCACATCCATTTGAAAATTTGTGAAATTTATAAATGCCGCATATGAAAAAATTATACGAATCGATTCAAGTCTAACAACTAGAGAATAATTTTAATCTTAGTCTATGTGTTATTATTTATTAGAACCCTTTTCAATATTCCATGATTTCATTCTAACAATTAATATACATTCATCACATTTATTTGAAAACCCTCATTTTACTTTAATGACTAGTGAATTTATAGGTGATTCAACTAAAGTCCAAACATTATTACACTCAAAATCATTGACTTCACCATGCATTTTTATCTATTATTCATCAAATAAATGCTCATAATAGTATAAAATAAAATTACGATAAAAATGAATAGTGTTCAATTCCCTTTCATAAGGAACCTACCATTTTAACTAGTTTTTTTACATCACTATGAATATTATCACTAGAATAGTTTTAGTGGACTCTCTAAATTCAATGTTTTTAATACTCTGTTCATCCAAAACTATTTGATTTTTTAAGGAGTCACAAATATCGAAATATTTTCTTTATTTTTTCTCCCACTATAATAATTTTTAAACATGGGTTAAAAATTAGTTTTTGTAAAGATATCTAAAGATGTGGTTTCTGATTTTATAAAAACAAAATGATCAGTTTCGTCATGTTTTACAAGTATGTTTTCATCAATAAGTTTTTTATTTTCAGTGTAAACTCTATAAAACATACTAGAGGTAGAATAACCAAGAAAAATACCCATGTCATATTTTATAGAAAATTTATGTATGTTATCTTTACTATTCAAAATGAATACATTACATCCAGAGCATTGAAGTAAGAATTTTTATTAATTCTTCTTTTCCATTACTCATTATGAGTGTTAGTAACTAATGGTCTAAGTAAAACAAAATTTTTTAAATCAAGAATTACTAAATACATAATACCAAAAAAAATTCAATTGAGTATTCACTAAATATAGTTTTATTAATCTCCTAAATAGTTTTATAGATTACTTCAACTGAACCATTTTACTTATGTTTTCTTGGTGATTAATAGAAATGTATAAAGACTTTGTTAATTTCATATGTGTTAAATTTCTAATATAAAAATTATTCACCATAATCATTATGAATTGTAACCAAATTTATGTTTTCTCATTTTTAACAAAGGATACATAATTTTAAAAATAGAAAAAGTATACTGATTTTTTTCTAGAAAATGGAACAAAGTGTATCTAGTGTAGTCATCAGCTAAAACATATACATAGTATTTTCCCAAAATACTTACAATTTGTGTTGCCAAAAAAATTCATCTTCACCAACTATAAATCAACAGATGTTTAATAATCACTTATAGACATGAATCATTACATATGTTTCCTTCCAAATTAAAAAGGATCAAAAACGTTATAAGAAATAATTCTAAGCTTCGTTAGATCACTAATAAGTACATTCTTATATTTTTTAGATAAATTTTAATATTACAGTGTTTTAGTTGAATATGTCACAACCAATAGTGATCTTAAATTTCTCTAAGTCAATGAATATCCTGGATTAATAAAACTTATTAGTTTAGTGTTGTATTTTCATATTCCAATAGGTATAAATAATGAACATACCTTTTAAACTTTTAACAATAAAATTATCATTCATAATGTTCAAAATCTATCCTTTATCACATAATTGTATTAATCTTATTTGATTTTTTATGTCCCATAACAAATAAAAATATAAAAATTGAAGGTTTTCAAATAATAACAATGTTGAATATACCATAAATCTCCCCATAAGAATTATCACCAAAATTAAATCTTCCACCATTCATATTTTTTATCTTTTAAAATAATGTTTTTTCTATTCAAATGTTTTGAACTCCCACTCTCCATGTACCAAATATTTTTTTTGTTTGTACTCTTTTAATTTTCCTAAAAATAGAAGAAATTAGATTTTTGGAACCCATACTTACATGGGTCGGTCAATTGTCAGTAATAAAAACATTATGAATCTATATCTTCTTAACATTTATATGTTCTAAACATATTAATTCTTTAGAGAAATATAATTTGAAAACTAAAATAATTTACATTATTTAAAGAACATTTTTTTTTCAAATGTCTTCACCACTATCTTTTTTACATAGGGGGTAATTTTTAGGAACAAAATATTTTTGTTTTGAAAATTTGGTTTTTCTTGATTAAAATATATCCTAGAGGTATTTCTATAAGGCTTTATTTTTTTATACAGTTTTTTAAAATTTTCTTCCCAAAAGGTAAAATTTGATAGATGTTTCTTTATACTACGGACATCATAATGTATTTCTATAACCAAATCCTAATCCACACTAGTTAGAATATAACTAAATTTCACTTCTAATTGTGTTTTATGATTTGATATCTCTAAAGTATGTTTTGAAATTAATGAATTTTTTATCAAAATTTCCACCAAATAATCTTTACCCTTTTTTGGAAAATTTCTAATTTTTTTCCAAAACTTTATCAAAAATATAAAATTATTCAAATTGTGGTAAAGAAACCTCATCTTTAGATTAAGTAACAATTTATTCTTTAGAATATAGGGAATTACAATAATCATTATAATTAATATTTTTTTTCATTTAAAATTAAATTTTTTATGGGTCTATTAGATATATTATCCATGAAACATTAATTTGTCTTTTGAATAATAGTATAAAATCCCATATCATAACATTTTAGAAGAATATTTCTTCTCATTTCTATCATTAGAACCATTAACATGATTATAAAAAATTCATTTTCTAACTATAATTTTCATACATTTAGTGATATTGTTTTATTCATTATGACTTTCTTCCAAAGAACATATTTCTATATCAACATATTTTTTCATCTTTTTAGAAGATTTAGAAACATTCTATGCAAATTTTTCATTCTTAATTACCGTAGATGTATAGTAAAGTTCTAAACCATTATTATTCTTCTTATTTTTCTATATATACATTTTTAGTATACCCACAAACTACAAGAGAGTTCCAATTAAATCATATAAGATCAACATAGTTAGGTTCTTTATACCATCTAATGTTTTTGTTTTAGATTCACACTCATCAGTCATAATGTATATAATATTTCCAAGAAAATTTTCTCTAGTTAAATATTTTTCTTCCAAATATTGTAAATGATTCATAATGGCCATAAATCTCTAAGGAATATTATCAACATATTATCTAGGTAAAAAATGAAATGCTTTAAAATAAAATCATAATATATCTCATCTAGTCAAGATGAATTTTGATGTGCTAAAGTGAATAACATAAAAACTATTAAAAATATCATTTTCTTATTTACATGATTACATTTGAATATAGATATTAATTATCAGAGAATACAACAAATTATTTATCATACTATTATTCAGTTTATACTCAATTTTCTCATCATTATAAAATTTTAAAACCATTTTTTTCATAACAACATAATTTTTATTCAATAGAAAAAATTTATCGACTCCAGTGAGGATCATGAAAGACATTATTATATCACTCCATTACTCATAGTCAACACCATTAATGATTTTTGGTCTACTAGGATTGAGATTATAATGTGTCATAACATTTTAAACATCCATATTTAAAAATATTTATACTATTTTTTACAATACACATTACTATATCAATTTATAACAAGTAGATACCTACTATGATATAATATTAAAAAATAAATAGACAATTATAAATGTAGAAACTAGACATGATAAAAAATGTAAGGTCAAAATATTAATCAGTTTACTATAAGGGGGAAGTTAATTTTATTTTATAAACTAAAATATAATATTTTCACTAACCTCTTTAATTATTAAATTAGTGAAAAAAAAATTTGGTTTATGAAAGTGATTAGAAAAAAATTATTTATAATATATAAAATTATATTTTAAGAAATGTTTTTTACATAAAATATGAAACATTACAAAAATATGCATTGAAGAGTAAGGTAAAAATTATAAATTGAGTAAGAAAATTGTACTGAAACATTATAATGATTATTTCCACTCATTTATCTTAGGAGTTAAGGAAATTAATAAAATGGAAATTAGTTATCCACAGTTTCACTAAATCTTAAAGGTCTATCTTCCTTATATAAGGTATTCCTTCATAAAAAGAACAAATAATCATCTATTTCCCTATCCTCGAGAACCCTTGATCAATAAGATCAGAATAATCTCTACCTCCATATCCCTAGAATCCATAAATCAGACTAGATCAGGGAAAAAATTAAAAACCCATAAAACACAAGGTATTTACAAAAAACCTTATAAATAGATTCCTTAAGTTAAAAATCCTTAAACATACATTGACGTTTTATGTCAGAAAAGATGTTACCCACTCTTCATATAAACTCTAGATATTTAGTGATGCAAAAGCATCCTCCTCTGATAACAATTCATGTATATATATATATATATATGTTTTTCCCATCAAAATATTACAAAATCATCAAAGTTGGTCACAATGTATTTTGAAAAACTCATCATCAAATGATGAGATTTAGTATATATTATTCATCTAATATTTGATTCTAATAGGGAACCATTACAATTATTTAGTGGTTCTATCTAGTAGAAGGATTTTATTTTTTCTTGATAAATATATAAGGTTTGGTCAGTATGTATTTATAAAAGAACCATCCCAGAGTAAGTCTACCTCCTTTTGATAATTGTTTTAATAAGGATTTATGTAACTTATTCTAGTGAGAAATTTTAATAACTTTCCTTTTTTAATTTAAAGACCTCCATCCGAATTTATTTGAAAATTTCAATCATATGTATAGAGAACAAGTCTGTATGATTTATAAAATTCTATCTTATTATGATCTTTTTTAAAACATAAGAAAATTTATATCAGATTTATAATGGTTTGTACATTTGAAAATCTATAGGGTTTTACAATAATATATTTATAATTTGGAAGTGTAAAGAAAGTAAAGTTAATTAATTAAGGATGTGTGAATGAATTTTAAATACTAATGTTAGAGAGTGTTTAATGAAGTCTTCTAATAAACATCTAGGATTTGAATTTCCGATTGGTGGATGGGGGGATATTTGTTCCCCAAAAAAATATACATTATTTTTTTCAATTTTTTTTCCCACATTTATTACCACAATGTATTTTTATTATGAAATGATCAGAACCTGCCAATCCTAAAACGAGGGTCATTTAATGTGATGTAAATATTCAAGAACTCAATTCACCCCCACACTTCTCAAATCATTGTATAGTTGGTCTAGGAACAAGAGTTTCTCATATTATAATTTGAATTCAACTTCATTATTTTCAATCACATTCATTTTTCTAGTTCCAAAAAAATTACAAATATTATTGGGGGTTATAGATAAAAACAAGGAAGAAAAAAATTAATTTTCAAACAGGATACATGCATGAATGGAGACCCCCAAGATTTAACCACTATGATCATTACTTGTCTCAATACTTTGAACCTATATCCTACTCTTTTTGTATTAGAAACATCTATAAACATACTAACTAAAATAAAGTTATAAATGGAAATAAAAAATAGGGAATTACTGGGATAGTGATCTCATCACTATCTTAAATGGTTCACAAAAATGAGTCTATACATAGCTCAAACGATTGATCTCACTCATACATAAGTGAACATAATAATATGATAGGATATTATTTTTTCATTATTATTGATAATTGTTTAAGATAGAAATTAGGCAGAATTATCTCCTCATACCATCAATGACATAAATTCCCCGAAAAAAATGTAAAATGAAAATCTAGGTGTGTGAACTCTGGCTCACAGGTTTTCTTCTTGTGGAAGAACCTTGATATAACCTCTCATCATAGCTAATCACTTCAGAATCATTATAATTTCAAAATTATAAAACAAAAATAATATCGGGGAGGAGAAATAAATAACACCCCAATGATAGAAAAATGAATTAAAATTGAATATGTATAAAAAAATTTCCTAAAAAAATAAATTCTTATATTTGTGTAGAATATTTTATCCCCCCACCCTTTGGTGTGTACCAAAGGTTGATCTAGATATTTTTGTTGTACTCTTCTTTCATCAGCACTATTTTTGATCTTATACCTATTTAAATAACCCATGATCTTGAGTTCTATGATTATGGAGAGCTAAATATTTTTGGATATACAAGGGGAATTATAGTGTATCATTTTGAATTTTTATATTTAATTAATACTCTATTTATTCCCTAATTATGGTGATTTAGTGAAGATGATTTATAGTGGATATGTTTTTAAGTCTATATACAATGAACACTATTATATAGTTCCATTATTTATATATAAAATTATCCCTCTCATTAGGTCACAATTCATTCTAGTTGTGTAGTTTTTTTAACGGTTCTATGATATGTTTTTTCTTCTTGGGGTGTGGGTAAGTTCAATCACTTAGTTTAAAGAGTGATCTTTTCCATTCACGAGGGATAAAAAATGGGAATATAGTTCTATTTAAAGATATGTTTATAATATTAGTGATTTAATACATGATAATAGTTGAAGATAATTAAACTAAAGGTTTTCAGTCTATTTATAAAATTTAGTGATTTAAAACATATGTTAATGAAGATAAATATCATTGGAAGTTAACCTAAGACTATATAAATCTATTAAATTTCATCTTGTTTGAATTTTCAATTTCATTTCCTGTTGAATGTAATAGTTCATCATTTTACTCATTATATTAAAATTGAAATTAAATAAATTGATTTATAAGTTCATGAAAATGAATCTCTACACTCAACTCTTTGAGAGATAACCCTAGTTAGCAGCAGGAATACATTCCATGTTTTATAAATTTTATTTGTTGTAAGGCCCACCTCAATTTTTTATAGAGAATACGAGTAAAAATAGAACTTATATTCTTAAAAAATATCATGTATTCCAGATCAAAGGGGATTTCCAATACAAAAACAGATCATTAATGTTTATTCGTTTAATTTTTGGTATACATAAATATGTAAAAGGGATCAAATAATAAATCATTTTAAATATTGGAGGGAAACTATGTTTCTTTGGAATAAAATTAATAAATGTGAAATTATCCATAAAAATATTATTTCTAATAATATGTTTTTATATAGGTCAAAATTACATAATAGTTTCAAGGGTACAAATATAGTGTATTGAAAAGGTATAAACCCATGATATTCTAGTTAGCGATGATATTTTCCTAAAGTTAGTTTTCTCAATAATTTTGATTGAGTTTACACCATAGATAAATAAATAGAAAATACCAGTGAAATTAATTTTCAATAGATGATATTATTTTTTACACAATGAATAAATCATGATTCTCATTACCGACCAAAATTAATGTCGTAATTTAAACAAATAGAAAATAATTTATTATTAAATATTTTAGATTCAAAAAGTATGTATATTACAAAATGTTATTTACAGAACTCTATTTTTCATATATATGTTTCAAATTACATGGTTATAAATTTAATGATTGAAATATATAATCCTACGCAAGAAATAAATATGAGTATAAACATATAGTAGTTCAAGAATGTGATAGATATTGTACACTAGACGAATAGATCATTTATAATTGTTGTTCTAAGTTAACTTCAAGTATTTCAAATAAAAAAATGATGATATCAAGGGATATTCTACATAGTGGTTATATGAACACTGTAGATGCATCTATAGACCTACTCCTTATTAAAAAAATATTAATGAGGTAAGAGAAATTTACTTTATGAATATATAGGAATTTTTATGATAATGTATTTAATGAATCAATATGAATGGGGTATGATTAAATATTTCCATTTTATTTACAAAAATACTTGTTAAAAAGCATTTTGAGGTAGGGTTAGTTTTATGGAGGATTTTCATTGGTGGATGAGCATATAAAGTTACATATCATGTTAGATTGGGGAATTTGGAGATTTTAAATCAGGGAAATATTTATGTTTTATGTCTATATTAAATAAGTTAATAATGAAATGCTTATCTTTTAATAGATTTTTTGACAACGATTATGGTGGGGGAAAGATAGTGTTTTTGAGAAACATGTTTCTTGGAATTTTGGGACACTGATGACTTAATTTGGAGGATAAAAAAATTGAGGTGTGGAATAACAGAAGAGAAGGTAGAGGATATGGGAATGTGGAGAAGTATATAAGATGGGGGATGTAAGGATGGGTATGGGGAGGTGGATCAGTGCAAAGTAAGTAATAAATGAACAAAAAACCCCCAAAATGAGGCCTCCCACACATCCTGACTACAATGTATAGCAACATAGCACGACACCCAATCATGAAACCTTGAGAAATCAACCATTAATATTTAACAATATTCAACCACAATAGTATTTCCTTCAACCTCCCAATGATCCACCGTGAATAGCCAGATGAACCATTATCGAAATTCGGAACATCCACCTCAATAAAAACAAGACTATGAGAATGATATGTACCACCGAAACCACTGAAAACACCTAATAAAAGATAGAAATGAACCCAAAAAGCAAAAGGAACAAAAACGACATATCAAAAATATAAAAAAGTAAATAGAATGATTCCCTTCCTATAACTCTTGATAGTGAGATTTATTTGGGTACCACCTATTATAGATGAATGAAATCACATGAAAACTTATATGGTTAAATAGTTTACCTATATCAATATGATAATGGAATGAAGGTATATTTATTCACTGAGAGAAACATAAAAGGATACCCACTGGTTAATAGTCAGTTTCTTCTTGTTACAATTCATAAGATTTAATCCTATTTAAAAGAGGGAGGAAGCATCAATTCATTAAAAGTTGTTTAGGTAGATCATATAACCTTTAATTATCTTCCTAACCACCAACTATAATCTGAATTTGCATCCCCCCAATGGAAATTATTTATCATATCATTATATTTCTATATCTAAAAACCTTCCTAAAAAAATTGACCTCTATTGATTTCTCCGAAAATTATTAGTGGCCCCCACTAATATCCCACTCATGACCAAATTGGGGTGGAAGCTAGACCTTCAATATTATTCCAAGATTCAAATGAATTATTTGATAAAACCATTGACATAATGACTTCCCCGTAATCATTAGTGTGAATTTTCTCAACTTTCAACGATCTTTCTTCTAACACATTAAGAATAGTGTGATATCTCATGGGAATATGTTTGGACATGGAATTAAATTTTGGATTCTTACTAAGATGAGTAATGCTATAACCATTGAAATACAGTATATAATTCTATTGACTATATCCCAGTTCCTCAAGAAACCTCTTCATCCCATAAATATCCTTGTACACATCAGTGACTGTGTCATACACATATTCTATAGCAGATAAAGAAACTAACTTCTAATGATATTATTTCCTTAAGATACCCCCCCCCCCCCGTATATGATATAAAGTAACTAGATATGGATTTCATCATTTCAACATCTCCATCTATATCAATTTCTGTATATCCTTCTCAAAACATTTCTAATGTTTGAAAAATATACAAAAATACTAGATGTACCTCAATGATACCCCAATATCCATTTCACCACTTTCCAATGATCCTTTCCAGAATTTGATTAGAATAGTCTCATAATACCAATAGCATTTGTAATGTATGGTCTGGTGAACACCATGGAAAATATAATACTATCAAATACTGATTGATAAGGAATTTGTTTCATCTCTACTTTCTTCTCCTTAGTTCATGGACATTAACTTTTCAAAATCATTAAATGAAAAACACATGGAGTTCTAAGTGGTTTTTAGTTTCTTATGTTAAACATTTCAAGAACCTTCTAATAGCACCTCTTCTTTGATATCCATATAATCTGATTCCTCCAATCATGGGTAATTATCATACAATGAATATGAGTAGCATATACTAAGTCCTCCCCTTCAATAGACCTTTTCTTATCATTATTCAAAATATAAATCTATGTGACATCTCTTCAAATGTTTATCATATAATTAATAAAAATAAAAAATATAATTAATTCACCATTAGATTGTTTGAATGAAAATTCATTGATTATCCACCATCTTCTAGTTCTCATTTTTCTTTATAAATGAGGCAGGTATCTTATACTATTGTCTCAGTGAATATTTCAAACTATATAAAGTTTTCCACAGTTTAAAAACCTATTTTTATTGATCTTTCATAGGATATCTCCCTTTTTACTCCTTGTTAATCTCCTTATCAAGACCACTACTTAAAAATGCTGCCATTATATGAGTAGTTGAACCGCTAGTTTTAGAGTTGAAAAACAATCCTAGAGAAATTCTAACAGAATACATTTTTACCATAGGAGAAAAAATCATCATTTTCAATACCATTCTTCTATATGAATCCCTTCAGTATAATTCTATATCTGTAGTGTGATATGATATGTTATATTCTACTTTGATTGTATACACTGACATGTTCTTGTGTTCCATATTTCATTGTGGTAACTCCACCAAATAAAATATATGGGTCACATACAAGGAGATCATCTCCTCTTACATGACCTTTTCTTCATTCCATATTCAGCTGGCTCTTGATCACTTCTTCATAATTGTGTATCTCTCCCTCGTCATTGAGAATAACATACTCAAGGTATGAGTATATACGGCATGGTTTTCATTCCTTGGTGGATCTACTCAATTTTGTTTCAGGGGGAATATGTTATTTAATATAATATTTGGGATACATATTGTCACATTTAGATATTTTAATTAATATTGATGTATCATTGATGTCATAAATCTCTCCCACACTAGCTGTAACTGATAGTGGTGAGATATGTTATAAATTGATTATAATTTCCTTTTCATGTGTATTCTCTTAATTTTTGGGAATCTCATAATATTAAATGGTTTATGTCACGACCCGTCCTCGGGGCCTGTGTCGTGACTACCCCAAGCCCGCCTTCAATAGGCCAGGGGCTGGCGACTAGCACCAACAGTGTAAATCCCTAAGCTGGGAAGGCATTGCCTTTATAGGAGTAACACACACACAAAAAGAGTAATCTGGAAGCAAATCACTAAGTGAATACTGCATACAAAAAGTAGTGCTGAAAGTAAAAGGGTCGGAAATACAACACCAATAGTGAAGTACAGGTACAATGGAAAACAAGTACAACTGAAAAAGGGACAATAGCTGAAAAGGGAAACTCTTGGAATGACCACCGAGTATCCTACCTGAAGGGTAGGTACAGATGTCCACCTCAGCACTCCACGCCTATCAGTCCACTCTGTGTACCGTCTCGCCATGTGGTCCACCTCCGGGTACCGTCCAATCCTGGCTCGCTCTCAGCCTCCGTCAACACTATCCATCGTCTGCATCCAACACAATAAGGTTTGGGCATAGCCTGTGAAGTGATGAGTATAACGATACTTCGTAGGGACCCCGAGACCCCCGTAGGTCTCCCAGAATCGACGAAGGATAAACTACCGAAGAAATATACAACCACAAAGTATTAACCAACCCTACATAGGTATATTCTCATACATATACCTAAGTCATCAACCACAGTTTGACTCCAACTATCGATCCCAAGCAAAACCCAGTCCACACAGGAAGTAAGGTTAAACAACATGATGATAATGATTGAAATTCAAGACTCAGCTCACATAGGTATACATATTTTTTATAGCGATAGAGATGATCAGATATAGTCACTGATTCATGTAAGCTATCGGACCCACACAGGATACAAGACCAGTTACTCTGTCGAACCCACATAGGATAGAAGTACAGAGGACATACTGCAAGACCCACACAGGATACAAGAACAGTAGTCATCGCTGTTACATCGGAGCTGTCAGACCCACAAAGTATATAGACCAGCTAAGCTGTCAGACCCACACATGATACAAGACCAGCTACTCTTGTCTGACCCACACAGGATACAAGTACAGAGGTCATACTACCACACCCACAGAGGATACAATAACAGTAGTCATCATTGTCGAACCCACAGAGGATCCCAGTACAGTAGTCATCATTGTCAAACCCACAGAGGATTCCATTACATTAGTCGTCGCGGTCGTAGCCAGCTCTAGGGTTCCCGCACACAGCACGTTTGATTTTGGGAGGTTCTGCTCCTCAAGCCAGTGGGTTAATAAATCAACAATCACAATGTCCATAGTTGATGTATCCCAAACTTCCATCTCACCAAAAGGAACCCAACGTGGAAGAAGACACGTCAATCAGATGCTCGGTCTGAGAGTTATTGGTTTTTCCGTTCTAGGGACCCAGTTGGAATTACACTCATTCCAAACCCCATTGTTTTCCAATGTTGTACAAAAACTCACGTAGAGTATCACAAAAGGACTACCTCATCGCAAGGGTCCTAGTTTCGTAGATGTCACGTCGATCAGACACACGGTCAAGAAGTTATTCGTACTTAAGTGAAACGGGCCCAGCTCGTCAAGCCATGTGCGCTGGCGGGTCGGCCCGTCCTGGCTCGACGTGTTTGACCCAGCTAAGGGGTCGGCCAGGCATGGAAAGGCATGCATTGGCCCAGAGGCAGGAGGCCCGTCCCACTCACGAGCAGCATGTGGCTCGGCCAGCTGGTCGAGCAGAGCGGGGGGTGTCCTCGTAACTGCGGTGCCGCTCGTCCTGCCCAGTCGGTCGAAGCCGGCCATCTTTTACATCGCGAGCGGCCCGTGGTTTCAAGCTGGGGATCTTCCGCACACAGTCGCACATAGGCGCCATGGTTCCTTCTGCCCTGCCGACTGGAAAGCCGGCCTGTTTTCCCGCCAAAGCAACCCACCCAGCGCGGGCCGCGATTCACCGCAGCTCGGTACCAAGGGGGTGCCACAAATCTCCAGCCCGGTTGGTCGTGTGACCGACTGGTTCTTCTTTGGGAAAGCAGTCCAATTGCTGTCCGTGGTCTGCTCTTCCCACAGGAAACCATGTGCAGCGGTCCTCTAATAGGCTGGTGCACGGTCGTCGTTGCTGCCGCCGCCTTCAGTCATCGTCAACTCTGGCCGCCGCTACCTCTTCCATCACCACCTCCATTGTCAATAAAAACAAGGATCACAGATGGTTGTCGGGCCGTGTTCGTTCGGCCCATGCCCTCCATGTTAGGTGGTAGCAGTTGGCCAAAGACATTCAAAAGGATTAAACCATAACGAGATAATTTATTTACTTAAAATTATACAAAACCCATACCTTGATTTCAAGAATGGAACACGTCA
Organism: Viscum album; assembly: GCA_963277665.1. NCBI lineage: Eukaryota > Viridiplantae > Streptophyta > Magnoliopsida > Santalales > Viscaceae > Viscum > Viscum album. Next base: position 67,950,779 of record OY728126.1, read on the forward strand.
ATGAGCCGTGGAAGACTAGTGTCGCGGAGGTTAGGCATCATAGAATATAGATTTCATTTCCATTTATGTCGGGGTGTGTCTGAAGAGGAAGCGTCGTGGGAGAGGTTCTTCACGTTCTTCATCGGAGATTTTCTTCGTTGAAGAAAGGTGTTCTCTGTCGAGAGAGTAACACCTTTCTTCTAATTCTCTAGAGCCTCCCCCAATTGAATATTTTCCAACACAACTAAAATAAAATCCACCCAATTTAATAATTTCATGCATTTCGAATTAATTCAAATGAACCAATTAATTAAGGGTAATTAATTAATTAAATTGATGGGGTTGGCACAATTAATAGAGGGATGTGGAGAGGCTCCTCGATTAAGTGAGAGTTCAAAATTTAAAAAGGGGTTTCATGGGAGTTAAAGGAATGATAAAGAGTTTCATGCTCGCATGAGCCCCACCTCACATTATCCTATCACTGGAGGTTATGTGGGGTGTAGGCCCCACCCCAACTTCCCTTTGGTGGAAATAAAGACCTCTTAAATAAAATTGTACAATACAACAGTTTTTTTTAATTTTCTACGAATCCCAAATTATAACTTCTACTCTCGACCAAACGCAACTACAGTAAAGGTCTCCTTAAGTGAAAACTGGCACTGTGAGTTCATCGGGGCCCTCAGATTTTAATTCTGAGTAGCTATTTAAAATATTGAAAAATCAGCACGTACATTTACTGAACGTACCTGAGAAAAACATCAGAAATTGATTCTGGGCACACTAGGCCTCAAAATTAGGCACCGTCTGAAACTATGGACTCGAAAAATTCCATAAAATTTAAGAAAAAAATATCCTTTTAAATTTCTAGGTTTTTACAGTCTACCCTCAATAAAAAACACTTTTCTTATTCTAAAGTCCCTCCTACTGATAGTATCCAAGAGTCGGTATCAAAACTCTTCATCAACATATCCCAAAAAGGTAAAATTCCTTCCTTTTCCATCCAACAACACCTGCTCGTCTTTTGGGATTTTGAAAAATTCTATAAAGCTATATACTGTCAATTAATTTTATAAATAATATTCACATATCTAATCCATTTATAGACCATTATAGTCATGTGGAATTGATGGAGAAAGGTTGATAAAATCATCTGCGGTCCTCATTGCCTCCCCCAAAATGTGTTTTTCATCTTTTAATTTAAGATAATACACATTAATCTTTTCAAAAATTCCATTTTTATGCCCTTTGAATCACTATTTACTAAGGTGTTTTCATTATATATTTTTCATGCCTAATTTTGAATCTCCTACAATACTCCCCATATGGTCCTCGGTACCCTCCTCCATTGTCTCCATGCACACACTAAATGGTCTACATGTTTCACTATCTTCCTTCACAGGAAACTACATAAACACATCATACTCTTTATTATTAGATTTCAAAAAAAGGGCCCATACATTTTTACAATGATCATATATGAAGTTAAAAAAATAGAATAGAGCTACTATGGACATAGTGCTCATAATGCAAAGATCTGTGTTAATAGAATAAAAAATATTCACTTTTATAGATAGTAAATAACCGTGAAATGATATTCGATGTTGTCTTTCTATGATTAAATCTGAACAAGTTTCCATATTTATACCTTTTATTCATATTAATATATCATTATTTGAGAGAATTATAATTCTTATCCCTCTCATATAGCTAATACTTCTATGCCAAACATATAAAAGAACAAAATTTAATGATATGTTGACTTATCCTACACATGGTCTAGTATCTATAAGAAAAATAGATGTGTCTTTAATACCTTCATCAATTACCATGTTGCCTTTGGTAAGCTTAAATTTCCCATCCCTGAATAAACAAACATACCCATCATCATCAATAATTCCAATGGATATAAAATTGAGGTGAATATCAAGAACAAGTCTCAGATCATTCAATTGTAACCTGCATTAAAGATTAGTCTCCAGATAAATATTACAAAAACTAGTGATTGTGTAAGAACCATATTCTCCCATATACACATCTCAAAAAATAAACGTAGTTCCAGATGGGAAGAAATTTTTTTGTTTGGTGGTGACATGGTCAGTGGTATATGAATAAAACACCCAAGCTGACTCTTGTCTTAGAGGATTGACCTAATCAAATTCCTGAACAATAATAATCTATTCATTGAAAACTAAATCATGTTATTTTGGGTTTTACCTTCCAATTCATCAACGCTAACATCATCTTATGACACTCCTAGAAGATGTATCTTATATTTTTATAGTAATGGAACTTCATTTCATGTCTCAATCAAGATGTCAATCACTTTTACATTGTACACTTATGTCTTGGGGTTCTCATCCTCCAATTTGACCTTACAATTTTCTATTCCCTTTTATTTTAGTGAAAATATATTCTTATTTAGGTGTTCATCCCTTACCATTCCTTTATAACTCTTCATTCAACATTCAATCTTTCCCAATTTCCTTAGTGATTTTTCAATCTGGAGGTGAATTTCTAACTAACACATCTAGTATGTCTCATATCATTGGTAAATAAATAAACAAAAGTAGTTACTAAAAATCATAACCAACCTTAAATTTCATGGAATTCATGTAATCAACAATACCATCAAAATCACTCATGTGTTCCGTTGTGTTATTCCTATCTTTATACTTCAAATTAAAAAATTTATGTATCAGGTTTACATTATTCAATGTGGTTATACTTGCTTATGTAATTTAAATTTTTTTATATTGAATATACGAGTCATGATTGTTGGAAAAAATCTTAAAGATACGTTTTTCTATCCACTATCATATTTTGGATTCACACTTCCTATTGAGAATTACCCACTTTGCTTCAAATAGAAGGGTATTAATAGATGTCTCCTCAGTAGATTTAATTAATGTTGAAGATTCATCCTCTAACACTAGAATGGGATTAGTGGTATCCAATATTGGTTTTTACAAATAATTAATATAAAATGATATTCAATTTTAGGTTTCTGTAAGGAATAATTATTTTTGCTAAGAATAATCTTGTTATCAGTATTTTAATCACTTGATTCGGTGAGAATATTGAAAATATAACCATAATGAAGTTCCCTCTACTTTCGTAATAAATGGAAATAATGGCTAGATTGTTGAACGAAGAGTCTGATTGGAAAAGATATTTCCAAAACAATTTCAATGGTCTAGATCGATTGATGGGGTGGCACTAATGTGGATAACAATAATAGTATCTAGAAAAACCATCAAAAATTCACTGCCAGATTGAAGATGATGTCTTCTATGGAAAGGGGTATTATAGAACCATTATGTTGACCAAAACATTATATACCTATATATTCATTATTTCATATTTTTTTAATGTTTATTACGTTTTTGGTATATTATCAATGAGATTTTAAAACAAATTTAATAAAAAATTGATTCAAAGAATTATAAGTTATCTGGTCACTAGAAAACATCTCCTCTCCATTGTAATTCTGACCTAATACCTTTTCTACCAGTTTTTTTTTTGTGTAGCAAAATTTCTATGTGAAAAATTGAAAACAAAATTTATTGAGAAATGTAAGAATGTGAAAATTTAAACTATTTGGTAGTGTGTCTTCATCCACGGTAAGAAGGGATGATTGTTTATTTCTTTTTCAAGTAAAACATTGGAGGATACATAAAGGGTTACAGTGGGTTTCTTCTAATTATAATTCAAGTGATTTAGAGGAAGGAAATAGAGCTTCATCAGTGGTTGTTTTTGTATATTATCAAACCTAAAAATCATCCTCAATTCCATCAACATTCCACATTGGCTGCCCAAAAATGGATGTAGTTTCTCTTGTTGGTAGAAGACATCAGTTAAATCTTCTCCAACCAAAGTAAACCTACAATGATTTCTCCCCAAATTCTGAGTGGCCCCCATATGATTATACCAAAAAATAGAAATTATTTCTTCTAACAAGTGAGATGAATGTGGTTTATTGACCACTCTATCTCCAAATTACTAATTCCTCCTCCTCTGGATCTCTGATAATTAGAACTGTTGGGGAACATAATGTGAAATAGGAGAAGACATTTCCATTTACACCTCACTAAATCAAAAAAAATGCATTACCGAACTACCCCATATTCAAAAAATAGTCAAACTCAATAAAATATATTCTTACATCGACCATTATATAAGATAAAATGGGGTAAAAATAGGCATCAAATTCCCCCTAAAATGAAAAAGTAAAAATAAACCCACATCAACATCATATTTATGGGTCGGGATAAGTCCAACACCCCAATTAGAGGGAAGAATCTAACAATAATCATGTATGAAAGGTTTTTTCATACCAAAATACCTATAAACTACATGAATCTATGCATCTCGGCAATAGAATAAGATTAAACAAAAACTATAAGACAATCCCCTAACTTGATGAAATCACCCACAATGCCGAAAGAATCAAATAGGAAGCTTGAAACTATATGAAAAACCAACCAAATAGAAATAAAAATATCTATTCCAAGAAAGGAAATGTGATTATTATAATCTAAAAATGATGGCACCCAATAACTATATCACTTAATTTCTGATCTAAAAATATTTAAAACCCCCACTAATGGCACCAAAGACATCATTGGGGGTGGTGATTAGAAAATAATTAGTTGATTGACCAAAGGATAGTTAACCCAACATAAGGTAAAATCAAAATGAAATATTACTGAAATTTCTAGAAATGATATGATTCCATAGAAAACATGAAATAATGAATGGAACCTACATAAACACAATGGAAACACTTATCTTATCCCCCAAAATAATAGTTGGTGGATCCATCTCCTCAACACTATCATGCAATGAGAGAAAATCCTAAAAACCATATATCATGCCCCTATGGACAGGGGGCATTTTTTGTATAGAAAATAGTCCAAAAAAAGTGACACATCAATTATAGGAGTACGACCCTGAGTGTGTGTCTGTTTATATAAGAGGGTTTATATGGGATCTATTTACACATATGAGTGATGAGAACATTTTGGGATTGGAATTTGATTGGTATACATCAATAAACACAATATAAATTAAAAACAGGATGGACATTATAATGTATTTCAATAATTTTAATTGTAAATAATAATTTTATTTGGTCATATAAATGAGTTTAATTGATTTATTTTTAATTTTCATTTATATTAACATCATTTTAACTCTTGAAAAATATTATTAAAATTAAAAAAATCATAAATAAAGTAATATTACATCTTAAAAAATATTTTAAATTAATATATATATATATATAATTATACTTATGATATATATCACTATTTGAAATATTAAAATATAATATTTATAATGTTACTTATAAAATTATAAATCTAGATAAATTTATACTCTAATTATATTAATAATATATATATAATTAATTTAAACAATATTATATTAAAAATTTATTATTGGAAAGATTTAATTTATTTAGATATAATTATATTTTTTATAAAGATAATTTTTTTGTTATATTTATTATATTAATATATATATCTCCCTCTATAAATATATTTATATTCATTATAATTATTAATATTGTTATATTTTTAATAGAGGTAATTAATTCAATACATGATTTTGATAATTAATATATTTTATTCCCTTATATTTATTCATTAATTTAGTTTTAAAATGTATTTGAATTAAATGATCATTTCATTGGATTTTTAAAATATTTTCCTAAAATGACTGAATTTCGAAATTTTATTTACTTAATTATTTCTAGGAATTAAATGAATTGCTATTTATTTATAATCCTTTAAATTTTTTAAGTTGAAGGAAATGTGCAACTAAAGTAGTGAATAAATTGGGAAATCTTTGAATGTTAATGGAAATATAAATAAATGATATGTAATATTTATTTAATGATACATAAAATCTACTAAGATATTGGTAATGAAATTTCCATTGTGCTTAAGGAATGTTCCTTTATGTGTGAGAAATATTATTTTACCATTTAGTGGGAATAAGTAGAGTTCCCCAGGGTATGTAGAATGCACATTCAGAACTCGTCAAGAAATATATCTTAAATTTCATGATACAAAAGAATTATATTTCCATTCATAATATTCAACTTGTGATGTGTAAGATGAACATGAATCTAAAGTGGGATTCATGAAATATTTGAGAACATATGTTGGGTTTTCCCATTTTAAAATCATGTTGTGACTAAAAATATAATTTCTTGTAAGGGTTTTGGAGTTTTATAAATTTCTCTCAACTAAAAATGGAATAATTTCCATATGTATTAGATCTTTTTCATTATAAAGAAAATAAATCCATACCATTGGAGAATAAAATCATATTTCCATTAAGATCATCTTAGTTCCAAATATTTTTCATGTTATATGGAATAAAAGAATATATCATTCCATCAGTCTAACTAAAATTTGAAAGAAGGTCATATTCCATGAAATAATTAGCTATAGGGAAATATATTGGGATATTAGGAGTGTGGTTGTTTCTCAATCATTCAAATAAAGATCATATTTACAAATAGAGTAGATCATGATAATTTCAATAGCATGTGGAATAATCAGGGGTTATATGTGATCTTTTAAATTCATAATGAATACCTTTATAGGGGTATTTTTTTTAAAATGATCATTTATCCAAATTTTATTCTATTTTATTCATTAATATATGTTAATAACCCAAAAAATAAAGGGATAAAATCATTTGGGTGATTTGGATAGTGGGTTGGAGAACCTATTGTTCATGTTTGATTCTAGATATCAATAATAATTTCATTTCTTTTTATTTGATATTATTTTTTAGTGTGTAAAGTTTAATGGAATTAAATTATATTTGATTTATATTTTTTGTACTTTTTTTACTTCGGTAGATAAATTATATTCTATATATAGTAAATCATTAATATATAAAATGGAATGGGTAAATTTTTATGGTGATGTATTGATTGATTTTTTATATGTGTGTGGAAGAAAATTGACCCATTTGGATTACTTAATAGTATCTTCTATCGATTGGGGTTTCATGAGAACAATGAGTAGTTCTCATTATTTAGGAGTCATGGTGACTACATGAAAGATTTCTACAAACAAATGAAGAAAAATCAGTTGGTGGTTATCATTCTAGATTTGAAACTAACATTCCAAAACAATCTAAAGTGATAAAGAAGTTATTTTGGATTCAGTTTTTGATCAAATAGTAGAAAAATATTAATCAATTTAGGACTAGGATAGTATTGAATTTTGAAATGTAAACCATAATCAAACCATTATTAAGAGGCAATATCAATTGTTATATTTTTTTAAATAAGGATGGAGGTATTTATAATAATGATGGATTCAATACGTTAAAACGAAAACGGATTGGAATTGAGTTTCATGGAGAATTTATAATAGTCAATTGTATATCTCTTTTGTGATGGTATTTGAGTATTATCCATAAGTTTGAAACTATTTTGAGAAGTATATAATGTTTGATGATGTTTTGGTAATTAGGTTGAAGATGATTTTTGATTTTCAGAGTGATTCTATAATTTCTTAATATAAGTTGAAATTGTTCATTATACTTGTTATTGTATCGTTGATATTTATAATAGGGATTAATGTTTTAATCATTATCATCATTTTGTATGATTTAAATTTTAGGCTATTGGATGAGTTAATAGTTGGCTTTGTAAGAGTGGATTTGAGTTTATAAAACATAGTTAAAAAATTTAACAACCCTATAAATTAACAGTACAAATTTATTCAGGACATCAGAGTCAATAGGAAAAGATTAATGGAATTCACATAGGGATCACTTATATCGAGGAAAATGTGAGTCAAAATTATTATATAAACAACATGATATAGTGTTGAGGGGGAGAACAATGATGTAGTGAGTCACTGTAGACACTTGGTATGGTTAAGTTCCAATTGATTTCAATGACCCCATATATCACATTGAGATTATTTATGAAAAAATCTTCAAGAGTAATTTTATATATGGTAAACCTCTTAAAATTGATATTGTTGAAGTTTTTAGAACATATAGTATTGGGTGATACAACATCCCATCCTTTATCTTCTAACTCATACCATGGTAAATTTAACATATAGTAAATTAACATAGTAGCTCCTAAGAAGATTTGGATGAGGTTTGGAAAATGAATTTTTAGGATAATAACCTAACTAGGTGAATTATACATAACTTTATAAAGTTAATGAGAATAATATTGAATGTAAATTTTTTTATACTATAGTAAGATTGTGCATCAAAAAGTAGGTACATTACCAAAAGTATAAGTGTATAGTGTCATAGATTCTTGAAAGAAGATAAAGAGAACATATTTATCGGGACTGGATATGATTTATAATATATTAGTAACTTTTTAAGGAATGGTAATAATATAAAATTGAGGATATTAGTAAAATTTTGTTCTTAGGGTACATCCTGATGTTTTGAAAGGTACATCAATTTTTTATGGTACATCTAACCCTATAATAAAAGTTATAGTATGATACATTTTTAAATTTAGTAGGGTGAAACTGTAAGATGAGTAAAACATTATATGATTAACATAATCTATAACTCATGGAAATAAATACCACATTAGTGTGATTTAATTTTAGGATGTGTCGCCTTGAATTTGTCCATGTTGCAAAGAAAAATTTCACACGTATTATGAATGGTTTACATTACAAGTTGAAAAATTCAAAAAAATAATATATATTATAGATAGGGGTCATGATATTTCAATTTTAAATGAGAAATGGGAACTTCATGTATTTAGGAATACATAAATAGATTGAAAATTTTGACATGGTTTGAGTATTAAATTAAAAATAATAATGGCTATAATTATGGAGTTTCCTTATATTATAAAGGATATGCAATTCATTAATTTGAATAATATATACACATATAAAAAAATTATTATTTTAGATATAATCCATTATATGATAAATAGAAAAAACCAACCAAATCCAAAGAAGGGTGGAAATCATTAAACTCATAAACTAAAGAGAAGAAACCTTGTTAGTTAGAGAAGGAAATGGAAGAGACTACTGAGAAGAAGAAAGAAGCAATCTAGTTTTCAGTGTCATTTTCATTTTATTGATACCCTTTATGAATTAGGTAACTACATTGATTATAACACATAATGATTTTGGGGACATATGTTAGGACAGGTAAACCTAATTTCATTCTTCTATTCTTCAGGTTCCTAAATATTTGTTACCTGAGCGATATGATGTCATTAAATTTGGTAAAATTACATATGAATCATAATGGTAAAACCTTTTTCAAGAATTCAAGGATTATATTTTATGAACATGTGGTTCCATTTTAATTAAACACATCATTACGAAAAAGAGGTTATATAACTTTAGTGACTTGGTGTTGTTTCATGACTCAAGGAAGAAAACCACCCTTACCTATTATGTCATCTTCGCTATATGGTGAAGATAGATTCAAAAATTCTATGATGATGACTTTCATCATTTTATTTTCATAAATATATCACTTATAGTTATTAACCCAATTATAAAAACTCAACCCTAACATGAAATAAATAAGCTTTCAAGGATAAACCTCATAAATCTCTTTATGATTTTTTTCTTCCTTTTTTTCTAATGTATTCTTTCGTGAGGATTACTGCATCAAAATATCCTTACTTTTTAACTGATATTATTGTTAGGGTAATAATAAGGGAAAAATGATAAATGAAACTAAACAATTGAAATATTTTGTTACATTGATTCACCCCCCCCCCCCCAATTTTCCATACACGACCACCAAACACCTAAATTAATATCAAAGATAACAAGGTGTCACCTTATTGGATATACATTATTTTCTCAAATTACATTATGTGAAAAACATGGAGTAAATATTTAAATGAATTTAATTACATCCTTTGTTTGATAATTATATCTACACACCTATTAAAATTGAAATAAAGGATTCATTCAAGACCACTAAAGATGAACACAATTAGAAGGTTTTCCTTTGGAAAATTTCAAAATCATAATGAAAAAAATAATATTCCCAGTAAAAGTTCTAAGATATTGGTAATCAATTAATTGGAATACAACCCATTAATTCCAAGAGAAGTACCTCTTCATTATGGGAGATAATATATTATTCTTCTAAAAGAGGAATCATTATGGATACATAAAAACAATGCATGGATATATATTTTAATGGAGGCAATAAAAAGAATAAAATAAGAATAATTCAATATTAAAAGGTGGATAATTTGGTGAAATTAAATTATAATAATAAATATTGAAAATCCAAAGATGTTATCTATATACATAAATAATGAGTGGTAATGTGGCCAAATGATTTGGAAAGGCTAAAAATTGGTAAAAGAAATTTTAAAAGATACTATTAAATCGAAAGAAGTGGTTCCACATGAAGAAGTAAAATTTCATGAGGGTTTTTCCATAAATAATGAATACAAATCTAGTAGTTCTCGGTGTAATGTTCCATATGGTTGGACATATTGCTATAAATTATATAAAAACACTACTATCACAAGAAGATCCCCTAAAAAAGATGAATATTTTATCAAATGATTCTTGTGACATGATGTTTAATTAAAAGAAGAATATCCCACACAAATATGTTAAAATAGTAAGTAATTCCATTCTATCTAATGTAAAAATAGATTTTAAAAAAAATTTAATGCATGAAGAATACATTAAAGGCTAAAAATAAAGTTACAACTTCATTGAGAATATTTTCTCAACCTTGTTGTTCACATTAAGAAACAATGTGGTCCACCTTATTCAATTAATAATTTCTATTTCATTTGTGTGGTTTCAATTCAATGAATTAAAGGTTATGTTATAAGGAATGAATGATTTCAAATTTGACAACAAAAATTCTGACAATCAAGATGTGGTAATCATTGATGATCTGATTAAATACAAATTCTTCCATTTTAGTAAACTCTCAACATTGGAAATATTAAAATCTTTCATTTTAATTGATCCACCATGATGTAAATAATTTAGTGTATCTTATTCAATGGATGATAGGTGTATATGGTATTGAGAAGCTTCAAAAAATGTTTAAAGGATATAGTTCCCCATTTTATTATCCTTGCTGGAAAAAATATATTCTTTGAATTAAGGAGATCAAATTTATTTTATCAAATACATTAAAAGGGAATTATATATAATGTTCCATGGTTTATTTATGAGTTTAAATTCATCCATATTTTGATTTAAATTTTACTATATGAGTTGAATTTAGTGCAAGAAATCAAGTTGAAAATCACATGAGAATATTTATAATAATTTGTATCAACCACTTGCTTCATCCGAAAAATATTGGTTGATGTTAATGATAAGAGATAGTTATTATATATATTACACATTATCTATTATAGTGAATTCTTTGAAAAAGATTTTAGGTTAAAAATTATTTCCATATCTAGTTATACAGCCCCTAATGTGAGATGAGTGGATAAGGGAGTAACAATCATGATAATTTAATTTAAAATTTTGAATACCTTGGTTTATCAATCGTGTAATCTACATAGCCTTATCCCATGTAAACATAGTTTTATGTAATAAGAGGCTCATAGAGAATAAAAATATTTTGATAAAATCTTTCTCTCAATTGAAAAATCATAAACCAAATTTATAAGTATAGAGAAGTTGTCTAAAGACAAGTGTGATCCAACCCCAAAAACATTTGAATTTATTTTCAATAAGGGGGAGTTAAAAAAATTATTAGCATACATAGTTATTTATATGGAAGTATTTTAGTTTATTAATAAAAACAGGGGGATTAAATAAACCATTTTAAAGGTTGTATTGTTTCAATAAGTTTGGATGTATTGATGGGATCAATTGTGTTAATGTGTAAAAAAGTTAATGGATTGGCATTGAGTACCATGGAGAATTAATAATAGTGAATATTATATCATATTCATGATGGAATTTGAGTTATATTACACTTTTTAGAAGAATATTGAGAAGTATACATGTTGGATAATGATGGGGTAATTTAAAATAAGAATATTTTAGAAGATGAGAGTGATCCAAGATTTTTAGAATATAATCTCAAATTATTTATTATTCTAGATATTTCGGAAAGGGATTAACTTCTAAATAATTATAATACATTTTCATGATTTTTATTTAAAGATACTATATAAGTAAGTATATGGATTGATTTGAGTAACCAGAGTTATTTATATTATTGTTTTTGAATTCATAAGACTTTTCCAAAAAAAATGGCAATCCCACAAGTTATAATTGGCCAAGTAAGTGAACCATTAGAGAAATTCAGTTTAGATTAATGGTAACGTTGGAAGGATGACATGTATAAAGGTTATGTGAGTGGAAAATATCTTAATAATATCATGGAGCAGTTCTGAGGAAGAAAAACATAGTTTAAGGAGGTGCAACATGCCCCTAGAACTATTCAGTGCTCAGGAATTCCAATGAACCCCTTTGTTATATAATGATTAATAAATATGTTTTAATTAATTGTATTTTTTCAATATCGAATATATCTTAAATGGGTCAACAATAATGTTTTAAAACACATGTTAATGACTAATATGTAATTTTTTCCTTTTTTATTCCACCTCACACTATTCCAATTTCAATATACAAGAATTTAATTTTAAAGTTCACTGTTTGATATGGATGACGTTTTGAAAATGAATTTTTTTATAATATCTTTTCCTGGTGATGTATATCAAATTATTTAAATAGTATCATAGGAATATTGTGTTCGAATCTATGACGATTATCCAAATATTTTTCATTCACAAATTTTTGTATTTTTATATGTATATTATATAGACGTATAAAATCTTGAAATAATATTTGGAGAATACTCGAAAAATGAATAAATAAAATTGTTAAGAGAAAGAAGATTTGGTAAGAAATAATCACTTGGTACATTATTTTATATTCGTTTTGATGTATTTATAGGGTATTACCTAAATTATCCAAAGGTACATGAGATAGAATTTATGGTAATTAATATCACAAAAAAAATATTGAATATTAAGATTTACCTTGAAGAAACAATCCACCCTCAAAAAATATCTTTGGTATTTTTTGTAATATTTTGAAATACTAGAAGATTTTATAAAGTTGATAACATTATATATATTTTTTATGATATTTTAATATCAAATGAAAAATTAAAACCCTAAAATATTAGGAATACTTAAATGATTTAAAAAAATATTATTTTTAATTATTTTTAATTTTATACAAATCTATTTTTATAATTATAGAGTAATCTTATTTGAGTAAGGAATTAAAAATAGAAAATTTAGTGTATATATACACATAAAAAAATACTGAGTATTTTATAGATCCATCAGTATAAGAAGAACTGAGAAAACTAGTAAAATATAAAAGAAGAGTGGGAGGTCCTTTGACACAAATTTTGTATTTAAGAATATTTATGAGTCAAAGAAGAAATGGTAATATAATATTAAGAATAATATGGAACTATGGTTGCTACTATTATTATATTCCTTCTATGAAGACGATTTTAGAATGAGTGAGACATTATAATTTTAATACAACGTCAGTTTGAAGAGATACAATAGGATGGGTGGGAATGTTTTCCTTCTTATATTATTGTTGGAGTCAGTGATCTACTGAATGTGGAATAACATCTCTTTACATTAGATGCATTGATATGTGATTCATAAGGGAAGATATTTTTAATGATTTCAAGCATGATCTTTAAATAATTGGTGGTCCGAATATAAGGAATTCGATCATTACTAGAGGGAGGATAAAGTACTACAGGGAGGTATTTTCTATTGTAGTACTCAAATATGAACACATCACTTATCTTTTATGTATCCCATATGATTTGGTGAAGACAATTTTTCATAATTATAGGATGAAATTTTCCAATGTTGTATTGTAATCACACCCTCATTTTTTGTGATAACCCTAGGCCTTGAAACTCAACCTAGACCTTGAAATTATAAGGCTTTTAGTTTTGAAACATATAAATCCCAGTGTGTTATTATTCATTAATTTTTTTCTATGTTTCAATATTGGGTCACGGTTGAGAAAAAATCAAAAGATCAAAACTTCTTAACTCAGATAGTTGTTTCATTAATAATATGAGATCACTATGAAAATAAATTAGATCTTAGTGAAAAAATTATATTAATTCACCCCCCACCAAGTGTCCTTGAAAAATCACAAGGTAGTTAACACTAAATACATTTCTGGATAAACAAATATATATCTATCAACTATTAGTTCTCTTAAACGACCCAAACCCAAACCATATATCACCAAAAGTAGCTATTTTATTTTTTACCATATTTGATTTAATCCTTTTATTTATACAATATCATATTATATATTTAGGTTATTAATATATTTTTTACACACCAATGAATGTTATTTCAAAAAAAGTTCTCTATTATTGGGGATTCAATTCCTATTTCATTATAATTAACACATCACTTAATTTTTAGGATTATATCTCATAATGACTACATACTCACTTTGAACCCAAAAAAATCTAAATAACATAAATTTATATAGTAAGGGAAAGGAAAAACATTGATAATCAGCATTCAAAAATTGAAAATATGACTTTAACAAACATAAGTGAACTGTTAACTATTTTCTAAGAATATGAAATTATGCATATAAATCATAACCAAACCTTTAAATTTAAACTATAAAAATCATAAAATTATAATTCCTTCTCTATAACCTGATTTTTATTATAAATCTATATATATTAAACTTCTTAAAATGCTACATGGACTTGTAGGAGAATATCCAAATATTTGAATTAAATAATACCCTATAGTTTGAGAAATATTGAACCCATTAGGACCAGATGAGGAATAATTCATGTTGATTGAATTTCCCTTATCTCTAGAAAATGTACCTAATAAATAACTATAAATCTTATAACCATACCAATTCAATAATTGGAATGAACATTAGATATTTTTTCTCATATGGTTCTTTATAATTTCTAATAGTAATACCTTAATGAAGGTGATCCATTCCATTATTGATGAATACAGAGAAACATATTATGAGTATTGGTTATGATTTAAGAAGTCAAATGCAACTTTTCAACATCCTGAAATAGTGTAACTTCATTTATTAGTTTTCTATATCACATGATACATAATAATGATATAAATTTGATAGATTCCTCTTCATAATGATCATTTATTGATAAGTCCCTAATCAACATTAATGAATTTATTAAGATGATTTCTAGAAATTCCAAACTGTGTGGTGTAAGTTTTTTTGGGTCAAGATACTTTTTACTCAATTCGTATGGGCCTATGGCACCTGATTGTTAGACACCTTCTATGTCATGTAATAATGATGTATATAGACCATAATAAATATGTTTAATATTATTATCATGGTATCTATAAGTTCTATTTTATCTTATTAACTACTACAACCAATTTGTTATGACAATTTATTTAATTACATTACCATAAATATAGGATATCCATAATTATCAACACAATTATTGTAAGATAAACACATTTATATTTCATTATATATACATGTAATGGTAATAAAATTATAAAATGGAGCTTGTCTTAGGTCACCCACTCACTAAACTCTCACATTAACTAGAGGTAACTAATATCAATCCCCAAACCTCTTGCTCCTAAATGAGAATCATGCTTCAGGTAAGACATGTGTTTATTTAAGGGGTCTTCCACAGTATAATATATGGATACTATCTTACCAATTACTTCAAATATGTATATAAAATCCTCCAAGAGATGAATCTTTATTTATATAGTATTTTTCATATGATTTTACTCAGTCCCATTATAAAGCACCACTATAGCAGTATTATCACAATAAACTGGAACCATGGTTTTACTGCTAGGAATAAAACCTATATATGATATTAAGATATGTACCTAGAATATATAATAAGAAGAATTTATAGCCTCTAGATACTTGTATTATTCTGTAAAATTGGAGACTATAGGTTTCTTTGAGAATTTATACCTCCTTGCACCACATACCCGTAAAAATAAATAGCTTAACTGTGATTTGGGATGATCATGATCTATTTGGAAATTAGAATTAGTGTATCCCTTTTCTATTAGTTAATAATATCCAATGTACTTTAGTAATGTATCCTTTTCACATCTCAAGTGCTTGAAGATATTTTTTTCAGCTACCCAATAAAGCACAACTTTATTAGCATGATATCTTCCCACCATGTTTAAATCAAAGGAAACATCAAACCTAGTATATAGAATTGTAATCATCATAGATACCACTATTGAAGTATACTAAATTATACTCATTATATTAATCGATAACCATGATAGTGGACACATTTTCTTGAATATTAATTAATAGAATATAATATATGTAAAAAAATTATATTTTAATGTTTCATATTATACATTTAAAGTACCCAATAAAAATATATATATTGAAATATCCTTAGAATCCTCATAGATATATCTTTATATATCTTGATCCCAATGATGTATGATTCTTCACCAAACTATTTCATATATAAGTATTAATTTACACAAGTCTTAAATTACTATAGGAGTTGAACTTTGTTTCCCATAATTAATATTTCATAAAAATAATATAATAGGAAAATTATTTAATTTCCACTAATCTTCTTATAGAAACATCACTCACATTTGTTATTGATGAAAAAAATTCTATTATAGACACATCAGAATGAATATTTCTTAATCATAACGAATTATTAAACCTATAATTGGATCTTCATTACATGAATACATTATTTGAACTCTTTGACTTTCTAAACCATTTAGGTTGAGTCATACAGTCATTTCCATCTAATTACACATTTTAAAAAAAATTACATCCATTTTTCAAATTTCATAATCATATTATGATAATTTTTATGTAATATTTTGTGGTATTTCCATATCATAATTCAGAGAAGGTTTCAACATATTCAATTACTTAACATTACCTGAACCCCTTCATAACCATTAATTCTTTATAGGTAATTACTTTAATATCCATTTATATGTTTTTCTTCGATACCCATTTTCACGCGATAGTATTTACATTACTTATAGGGTCTATCAAAATTCAAACTTGATTTTGGTATATGGACACCATCTCTAAATAGATGGAATATTTCAATTTAGTAACATCATTTCTATCAAATGATCCCTATTATATTAGAGGTTCATCGAAATCTAAGAGTAATTTGTCATATAATTTATTGACAAGAATATCATTTCAAGTTAATTCAAAATCATATCAAGTAGATAAGCAAAGTACGTATTTCTTGGGAACATCTTTATCCCACAACATCACTTGTGCATATTTCAATAATACCAAATCTTGCACTCCTGGAGCATTAAATTCATAAAATTCATTCTTTGTACCACTTTTTCAATTTAAAATTTTTCCCATTCTAGAAACATGGCATTTTGTACCACAATAAAATTTCTATGTAAAGGTTTATATAGGTTATATCCCTTAGTTTCCCTTAGAAAACCTATACAGATTCATTTAATTCTTTAGTATTCAAATTTTTCCATAGGTATAGTCTTTATATAAGTCTCACATACCCACACACCTATATTTGATAGACTAGGTTTCATTCCATACCCAAAACCATGTGGTATAACATCTATATATTTATTCAGTACTCGATTGAGGGTATATGTCATTTTCTACAATTTGTACACAAAAAATTATTATAGAAGAGTTTCCTTACTCATTAGTGATCTAACCATGTCCAGTAATGTCTAATTCCTTCTTTCAGTAACATCATTCCAATGATTTGTATAAGTAGGATTGATTTGTGATATTATTTCATTATTATTTAAGTGAAAAATGAAATCCTGGTTGGAATGTTATCTAACTCGGTCTAAGTGGAATTCCTTAATATTCTAACCAAGATGTTTCCACTTCATACTGATATTAATTAAACTTATTAAAGGAATATGACTTATAAATAATTTATTATATAAATACATGTTTACTATATTCATTGGTAAATATATTGAAGTATGAAAACCCACCACATGCATGTACTAGAAACAGACCACATAGATCAATATGAATCAATTCATGTAGTTCAACAGAGCATACTCCCTTACTAGTGAAGGGTGATTTGGTTATTTTCCCTTGTAAACAAGAATGTAATACATGGAAGGTTTTTCACATGGTAAAGTATAAACACCCTACTTGGTTAAACTTATGTTAATGCTTATCATTTATAAAACCAATCCAAAAGTTTTAAAGGAAGGTTTTAATGAGTCATAGGTAGTAGTTTTTTCATTAATTTTTATTATAGATTTTTCAAGATAAATTATATACAATACATTTTTAAAATGCAATATAACATAACCTAATAAATCCGTATATAAGATACAACATTTATTTCCTAAAATGAAATAAAACCCATATTGTAAAAACTCAATATAGATATTATATTTTTTAAAACTAAATGAATATAATAACAATTTTTTTAATACAGAACTAATCAACAAGGAAAATTAATTTGTTAATATCCCACTACCAAGATTTATACTCTCACACGATTTGCTTCTGGAAGACCCTCCTCGACCATTTCAATATTCTGGAATCTTCCTATTTTCTATATGCAAATAAAAATGTTTGATACACATGTTCTATCCAATAACAAACTTATAAATTAATATATATTTCATTAAATGAAAAACAAATACATTTAGAATAAGTGTGAGATGTAATTTTTCCAAAACCATGAAATTATTCTTACAGTATACTTTATTTCACCATAAATTGTAGAAAACATTATGCTCTAATCCCTGCTTTTTATATTTGGATTCTTGGAAGATTAGTATGTTAGTGTCTTCGAATGGGGTTTATCAATAGATACCTTATCCTTTCCCATCCTCCCCTTTTTCACCATAAGGAGAAACGAGTTTATTTTCTTTATATCCCTATCAAGTTATAAAACTAAATCCAATAAGTGTGGGAGAGAAATTTTCAAGTTATTCATGTTATAATTTTCAATAAAATTTGATAATCCATGATTTAATGTGGTAAGAACAAGATTAGTCTCTGGTTCTTAGATCAATATGAACAAAATGGATTCCAATATCTCAATATATGTAATCATTATGCGTATATAAGGTCTTGATTGATTCCCTTCGTCTAAAATTTTCACATTTTTTTATGGTGGAGGTGCATGGCCCCTTATTAATAAAACACAAACAAAGTAAAAAGGATGATTTATTAACCATACCAATAGACCCCAAAAACACAAGGGCAGAAAAAAGAGACATCAAGAACCTTGATAATGAGTGCATATACTATGACAAGAGGAGAATCCACCCATACCACAAAGATGATGGCCCCTCTTTCCAGTGGTTACTAACGTCCATGTCACATTTCTTTCATCTGGAGGCCTAGTGTCCAAATCATCCTGAATATCAACGGCTTCAGGCATGCAATCTCTAAGATGTCTCCCATTATCACTACCTACAGATGCAAGTAGGGAAAACACAGTGTTTGCATTTACATTCAATTCAGTTCTCACCTTGAAAGCTTGAGAAGGCACATGAGGATTAGGAGCAGTACTTTTCACAATGTCATCCCCATTTCCTATAGGTGTTATGGTAATATTAATTGGCATACATTCCCTTGGGCTTGAAATCTTTTCCCTATTCTCATAAGATATAGAATATGGATCATCTGAGATTTGGATGAGAGAGTCATGCATCAAACCAGGCTTTGTATCCCTTCCCAACATTCCATTAGAACCCTCAACAGTGGTATGGACAGTTTCCCCTTCATGTAGATTAGATGCACCATACTCTTGGGATGGAATCACCTATTTAGCAGTAATTAAAAAGGGAGTAGAGTTCTTTTGTGAAGCATTAGAGTTCAAAAAATCTGAATCCTAAAGTGGTTTTCTTGGCAGGTTGTTCTCCAATATATTTATTAGCCTAGAGGGAGAAACAATCACATTTAAGTTATCCATTTCATGCATAGCTTTGGCTTCACATCCTTGCATTGTTGACATACTCCGTTTTTTTCAACAACAGCTCCATGGAGGGGGCACTAGCATCCTTGATAACAATAGGTTCATTTTTCCTAGTGGGGAAGGGAGAATATTTCTCAAGTACAATCACAGAATTCATTTTTTTCATCACCTAAATGAGTGTTTTTGTTCCTTCTCTTCCCTGATATTGTAGCATCCATAAAGTTATTTCATTTTTTGAAATTTGTTGCATGATGTTCTTGTCTAAATATATTATCTGTATCTGCTTGAGCATAGTATTCATTTTCCATTTGGCTGCCATCTGAGTCTGTGTCAGTATGGCAGTCTTCCATGTGCATAGTTAGCATATCTTTGAAAGAAGGATATACTTTACTTTCAACTTCCTCATCTCCTATGTCAGTCGAATTATCATTTTCATTGACATTCTGTTTAAGGGAGTTAGGGAAGTCCTATTCATTTGTTGATTCATGAGTAGTATCATGCCTGAGGCTTTTACTACAACCCCTGGTTTTCTCATCATTTGCTTCCTGCTTTGAAGAATGAAGACCAGTCCTTTGGGAAGCTTTATATCCTTCCTTCCTCTTAAAATAAGTCTCTTCATGACCCTTCAATTTTCACCTAGCACGTATGATGTTTGCACGATAGTTGGACATGGAGTGTCCAATAATGCATCCCATATCACAATATAAGGTAGTTATTCATACACAATTCTCAGGATGATTTCATCTTAAGGGGTGGAAAGAATAACCTGGTCAATTAGAGCCGACCCTAAATTAATTTCCCCTAGGATTGTGGAAAAGTATCCAAAAGAAGTTTTTTAGTAGCCAATTCCATCCCGATTGGTATACCTATCGCAAATGTAATGTTATATAGGATTTTAGAATGCCACAATACCCAGTTTAGACCATAGAACATAATCCATACTTGAGAAAAAGAGTCCTTAAAATCATAATGACTGAAATTCAGATTCCAATAATAAACCCTAAGTGTTCTTGGATTTAGTATCACAGAACCCAAACCCCATGCATGACTCATCAAATCAGTAGAGGGAAATAAAATATGAAAGAAACCTCTTCCAATAGAAATGTATTTAAAATTATTGAAACCCCAAATAGAAGCTAATCGCATGAAAAGATCAGAGATTTTCCAAGGTTTCATACCTATATATAAAGAGATTCAAAAGATAAATGAGTTCTTGCAATGTTCTAACCATTCAAGGATAGCACCATCCAAGGTGGAGACATGAGCTATAGTTCCTTTCTTAACGATTTGTTGTGCAAACTGATTCCTCGGAAAGACAAAAGATCTGGTGGGGATCCCCGAGGAAGAGATATCATTTTCTTTGAATTTCTGAACTTATGTCGAAACATTCGGAGAGGCGTGATGGCGACAAGATTCATATGTGAAAAGTTTTACACTTTCCGGATGGATGTGGTCAACCCGACCCCCATTAAGGGTAGAGGGTTTCTCCACTTCCTCCATCCTCCAAAAAAACCTAAACTTTTCACCAGATATATCATATCTTGCATTCCTTTATATCTCTTAATATAAATCTTGGTGATGAGATATAATCTTGTAGGAATTTTCTTCAACAATATTTTTTTTTGATTAATCGAATATATGATATCATGATACACTTCATATCTTGTGCATCATCTAGATGATTTTTGTATTTGACTTTATCTACCCCATTTTCTCCATGAGGAATTTCTTCTTGAAGTAGAGTCTCTAGAGCAGAAATATTCCATTCCTGGAATAGTACAATGCACACGTACTTATATCTCCCCATAAAGTTATCGTCAGTCAAGATATTATCTTTTTTGAGAATTTATCATAATGAAATTGGTTTTATCATTGTGGTAGATATTTTATCTAAAACAAATAAACATAGTTTTTTTTCAATTATCTTGATTAAAATTTAGATAATATTGGTTAATTAAATAATTAAATGTCTCCCACTATTGTATCGAACCCTTGTTTCCCTAACTACTCGATTCATAATACCCAGCTAGTTGAGAATTTTAGAGGCTAGGATTCATTAACCTCTCATCAAAGTCAATGTTTTGGAAATTATACTACTCTAAGAGTCTTAAGGTGGGATTTATACGGTCCAACCACATTGAATCCTAACTCCTTGAATATTTGAGTGATGTCCCCACTACTAAGAATTAAACCCTTGAATTACTAAGCACATCACCTCTAATGTATTATAAAACATGGTATAGATACATCATTGTAACCACATTTAGTTAATTTTACCTATCACTCTATTAGAAACTCCACATTAGTTCATGTCTCCCTTACCTAGGATTGTTCATCACCTCATACAACCAATTTTGTACAAATATTTGTTATGAAGGGCATTGAAACATAATATATCATTTCAGGTTTTTTTCATTACATTGATAATGAATTCCTTTTAAATTTTTTGTGATCAAACTATGGGATCTTACTCACAAATAAATAATGCATTAAATAGAAAACATTTATCACATATTTATTTATTTTAATCAATATATTTTAGTTTATAATTTCATGTCATAACATAAAAATGTATGTCCAAAAAATAGAAAAATACTATGCAGAAATTAAATAAACTGCCTAATTGATCCTAAAAGTTTACTATTGGTTGATCCATTGAACATTAATAGATCATCTGTGAGGTTATAGGTTGAATACCGGAGTCATGATAGACTCTTATCTCATCATGAACTCACGTTCAATGTAATCACTACTTATTTAGTATACATCCATGTCTCAGTGTGATATATATCTTATAATTTCCTCAACATAATACATAAACACAAGTGAAAGAACAAAATACAAGTAGAATATTACTGATGGATGTATATCTCATTATAAATATTAAGAGGGGAAATCATATGTGCATACCATTAAAAATAAATTAATTATTATGTACATCACATAAAATTTTAATATGTATTTAAATATAATATATCCATACATACATTGGTTAATCGATGCACAAGATTAGTTTCACGGTAAATTAAAGGCATAATAAAATTAACTAAGAGATAATTATATCTTGAAGAAATTTAAAATGATTTAAAATGATTTTATTAAATTTCAATTCATAAAATATTAAACGAATGTCCCTCAGAAATATTTTAAATACATTTGAAAGAAAACATATAAAATTTTTGATTTTCAATAATTTTTTAGCCACTTGGTGGCTTCAAAACCCTTCAATTTGGGTTTTGGTCCAATTATAGTCCTAAAAGGCACTAGTATGGTTAGAGAGGACCTGACCCAGCACAACACAATTTAGTGGTTGGGGGAGCAATATGTGGGCTATGCATTGAGTGGGAAGTTGGATAGTGAATGGAGTTGTTATGTCATCCCATGCCTTGATTATTATTTAAAAATCAAACTCGTACCAATTAGGCGTAGCTAAAATCAGTCACGACCCCTCAAATGGGGTGTTCAAAATGTCAACAAAGGTTCTGAAGCTACCAATATGAATTTTCTTTTCTGGACATAAACAATTTAGCCTCGACCACTTTTCTTTCAATTTTTTTTCTATTCTTGTTTGTAGGGGTAACCCCCCCCCCCCCCATTTGTGTTTCAATATACATTTAGTATAAAAATTCAAATAATACTACAATTTTATTTTTTCTATTCTAATAAATGTGTGACTATTTTTTGTATCAGGTAGGAAATATTTTACCAAATTGAATCTAGTATAAATAGTATAGTACACAAAAAACACCATCAACCACTACCTCTACGTAAAATAACATGTGTTTGGTTTATTATGATCTAACCTAAAAAAAATCGTTTGGTCTAATTTAAATATTTTTATAGTCATAACATTCCCATTCAGGATTAGATTGAATCATTGTTTAGTGTAATGGGACCATTATGATTCCCTACACACGAATTTATTGTAATTTTAATTTTCCCTTGTCTTAAACCAATACATGATCCCTCTCAAACCAATTTAATGGTACCAAGATGCACGACAGAAGTAGATAGATTAGGAATCAAAAAATTTAATCCCTGTATAGTCATCACTACATCATCTCCATCGATGAAAACAATGATTAAAATGTTTAGAACCTCACATTTCATATTTATGCATAAAAATTAAATAAAACATTTACCCTATTTGATTTGAATTCATGATTAGAACCCACTCATCAATGGTGACTATATCTTAATGAAACAAAGGTCAGATCCCTCTACATCATTCATACATGATTCAAAAATATATAAGAATGTAGTTTCTCAAAATTTGTGTTCCATTGTGGAGATTTGATGATGTTATTGATAACCTAACAATTACCTCTATAATGATCCATTGATCCATGAAGGAGAACAAGGATTGGTTTATTGAATTAGAAACATCTCTACCTAAGATGTGGGATATCAGACAGAAATATTTTCTCAAATTCTTGTAAAGGATTTTGTTCCAAAGTCTATATCGTTATCACTTATATAGAAAAGTAAAAAACTACTAGGAAATGGTTCCCTATCCCCTGAACATTATTACCCATTAAATAAGTTGCGAATGAAATGACTTCACCAATTAATGGTTTTATAAACAATTTTTATATTTTTATCCTATAAATTTAAAATAATAAATATACTTTCAGATAAAATCATGTGGTAAACTCAACTTGATATCCTCAAAAATATTAAACAATTTTGAATTTTAAATTAGTATTTGTTTGTTAAATATTTTCCCCATGTATTCACATCAAATATAATAAATAAGATAAATAAATGAATTTAATTCAATTATTTTAAAATATAATAATAATGAATTAATTTATTCCTTAGTAATCATTTATACATGAGCATCTCCCAGACCTTAGGGTGGGGCCCTTCATGTCTTATACTCTTATTCATTAAAATAGGCCAAAATCTTGAATATGTTTAGTGTATGACCCTCCAAGACCTTACATCATTAATATTGAGTATTAATCAATGAGAAAGGGTGGAATCTAGCAACCCATAAAAATCCCTATAGAGATAAGGAATAGTCATTACAATGATATCCTATATTATGAACACATTACATTTAATATAATCCATTTATCTTATTATATATCATACTGAATGTCACACACTTTTTTTCCTTATATATCATTCTTTATTACTCATCGACCTTACTAGATGGACTTACCTTATTCTACCATAGTCATTGATTTGGTGAAGGTAATATCATCCTGATCAAATTACATAGAGATATCACTTCATTTTGGAAGAGATAAATTCTATATTGATTATTCAATGAGTTTCATACCACAAATTGCACACCCAATGCATGATACCTTGAAATATTATAAGTATTGTGTATTTATTCTTGAATCAATGTACGTAATTATATGATACACACTTTAAACAATATCATGTTAGGATACCATTATATGTGTTCACATATATGACCCTCCAATGAAACCTAAAACATGAAGTGTTCTTATTAGTGGTCCTCTCCTCATGAACCCATTTTCTCAATATCACTAAGTGATAACATTATGAGAATAATTATCAATTACTATGAGCCTCCAAATCTTTATAGTTACACATTATCCGTACCATCTCACCCCGATGTATCAGGAACCTAGTTCATAAGATTTAGATTAATGTCATTATATCTATAAGTTCTCATTATATCCAGAGAACTACTATAACCCTTTTGATATGACATGTTATCTATAGAAATTATTATAAATATAGTGTATTCATAAGTATTAACAATATTATATTTAGATAAAACCATATAAATATATATATATTTGAAAATTTTTACATGTAATGGTAATTTTAGTGAAAAAATAAGTTCGGTCTAAGTCAACCACTACCAATAATATGATCTAATGACTCACCTTTACATAAATAAAAACATTAGGAGATAAACACTTTATATTATAAAATTAATCTTAATAAATAAAATGATTACCTCATTCAAATAAAGGTAAGATTTATTTATTCTAAACTAAATATCTTTACATGAAAATGTGTTAAGATATAAGAAACTATATGTTTTGTTTCTTCCTATCAATAAAGAAAAAATCCTATAGCCAGTGAAAAAAAGTGATAAAGAAATAATATCAATCATTGAGGATAATATGATATAATATCACCCATTTACCTTTTAGGAAAACCATTCCTAAAAACTATTGAAATAATCCTTAATGTTAATAATGGTATGTTCACAATTGATTGGGGTAAAAACACGTAGAACAACAATATATTTGATTCCATGAAATTACACCATGTGGAACAATCAAATTTCTCCTTACACCTTTTTCTGGTCGTGTTATAAGAGGAAATAGATTATTTAATGAAATATTAAATTTTATTAATCAACAACTACATTTATACACAATTTAAAAATTGTGAATAATCGGTGCTCACTATAGAATCACCAGGGGTTGAGGAAACTTATAATTCCATTGAAGGATTTTATTATTTATTAAATAATTGAGGTTAATATAATATACCATTAGTTTAAGAAAATAATAACATTATGGAATGTAAACCCATTCTAGTGTTGGGTTCAATTGGGTTTAAAATTTGGGATCTAAAACCTCTACCACCAAATTTAAGGTATGTGTTTCTAATGGAGTAAAAAAAGCTACCAATAATTATTTATAGAAATTTTTCATCAATTAAAGAACATATATTGATCAAAATTATGAAATAAAAAATGAAAAATTTACAATAGTGTTTAAAATATATCCCCTGAAATTGTTCTAAAGTCAACATGAGTAGATTTATTATTGAAAATTGTGAAAACCCAATTAGTGAACCTAAAAGGAGACATAACCAAACACTGAAAAAATAATTGTTAAAAAACAAATAGAAGTTTTTAGAGGAAGTAATAATCTACCATATTTTATTAAATGGTTAAGTATATTTTGAATGTTCATAATAATTTGATATGATCATTATAAAGGATTAACAAATGTTATAATACCTATCAGAATAAAAAATAAATATATTATTTTCACTGACTATAGTGAACTGAATCATTTCACAAGAAATGGTTATTTTATGATTCGATTTGTTCATAGAATTCTATATATATTATAAGGAAATAGCAGCTTCTTATTTTTATATTGATTCTCAAGACACCACCATGTGAAAATCGTATAAGAGTAAAATGAAATGAAAATATGCACATATCCTTGTGGAATATGTTCCTAAAAATTCATTATATTTGGGTTATCAAATACAGCATTTATGTTCCAATGATTCATCGATCCCATTTTTCTTATTCAATTTATTATTATTTTGATTAGTTTTTATAAGTCCTCACTATGTTTGGTAATTAATTTTATCATTTATTTTGAAACATAGATAATTTCATGATATTATTTAATAAAATATTATTATATTAGTCTTCAAAAAATTCCATTTCAAAATTGAGAGATGTATTGTTCTTGGATATGTTCTTTTCTAAAATTGGATCAGAGTTTATGAAAAAAAAATTGAAATCGTCATTTATTTTCATTAACTAATATGTGTGAAATAAGTTAGATCCTTTTTATGAACTGTATAATTCTAAATAAGATTCGTTAATATTTTCATAAAATTTATTTTCCACATTTTTCAGTACTTTTAAAAGATTAAAAATTCATTTTCTACTACCCTTACAAAAAACTGTTTGATGATATAAAGTTTATGGTGACCATAATAATGATAATACACCAATTAATTTATTTCCATCAATTTGATTTGTTATTCGATGATTAAAATCAGGATTTATGTTATGTTTTCTCTTAAAAAAACAAGGATGAAGCTATGTGGTCACTTATGCATCAAAGAAATAGTATGTAGAAAATATTTACCACACCAACATTGAAAATGGTTTCTTTATAGTTGTGTATGCTTTATAAAAATTTATATCATGTTTTCGTAAGACAGTAGTAATTTTTTCTCTAATTATGTATCCCTATAGTACCTAAAGATGATGAAATTCTATTGATATAGATGTTATTAAAATAATTTTTGGAATAATGATAAATTAAATTAAAGGAGATTCAAATCATTTGATAGATCACATGATTACGCTAACTTATATAGTTGTGGTAGAAATTATATTCAAAGGGTCTCTTAATTCATTTATTCAAGATGAGAAACATTCTTTGGATAAAGTAAGGATGTAATAGAATTTTTATATGGTGAATTTTAAATTAAATTATAACGTTCTATAACATTTGAAACAATAACACGATTTGAAACTCAAATCTATATCAAAAAAATTACTTTTATGATATTCTTTATATTTTGAAAAACTATAGTGATTGCATGATTAGGAGATATATGCTCGAAATTGAATTACAATATTTATTAACATTGTCTGTCACCTTATCCTACAGGAAAAACATTAAACAAAAAAGAACTTTTAGAATGGTCTTGGGATTTAGAATATAATAACCATCATTGTTTAAGTATGCTTATATGTCTTCTGAAAAATGTATTTAATTCCCACTAACTAAAAACATAATAAAAAAAGAAAAGGACCAATAGAAAATTAATTTATATGAAATATTTAAACTATGGGGCATAGATTTTATAGGACCATTTCGAATTTATTTTATATATTTTTACTATATACACCATGAAATGTGTTCCCTGCAATTTTCCACAATATTTCCTCAACTGGGCATGAAACGTTAGTGGTGCGACTCAGCATTTTTCATGTGGTTCAGTGATGGTAGTGAAGGCATCGTCCTGAAGGGCCAGGACCACGGCCTGGTAGTGATTCAAAGAAGGGGGGCTACTGTGCAATCCCCTTTGGTATTGAATAATAAATTTGGCTATGTCTGTAAATAGGCTCCCAATGTACTTTCAAGCAAACACCTAAGTGTCATCATGTTGGAGCAGCATGAATCACTTCTTTTGGATAAGTCCTCAATAGATCACCCTAGTCTAGCAAAAACCTTGTTAGTGTGTAGACTTCTTCTGTGCCCCCATCTGTCGTGCATCCTAGTTTCACACCCAAAATCTTTTCACCTAAGGCTACTTATTTTCCTATAAATAGACCTTTGGGGCCTTCCTTTGTATGGACGAATTTCCTCGAATCCCAATTGTTGCTCTGGTCACCCTATTCTTTCGTTTACCTCTCCATAAACATTAGAGGTAGTTCTTCAACACCTTGAGTGGAGGATTTAAAAGAGTATCATTGGACTTATGTCCTTTTGGTGTTTTAAAACCATAACACATGCATGCCTAAAGTTCCCAACCTCCCTAAATCAGAAACACTAGCATTCCACATATTCATATCATAATAATGTGAGGGTCGTACTCCTAGGACCACGTTTAAAAACTCTTGAAGGATTGATCCAAGTCTCACCAAATTATTACCATATTGTTTTCATTTCTTAAGTTAATATCAGGTCTCCAAAGTTTACTCTCACTCCCATACTTGTGAGCCCATACCTAAGTGGGCGCCTCTCTTTGATTCAATTACTCTCTTTAGTCTACAAGACATCATTCCTTCTACAAATGCATTCATGGCAAGTCATATTCTTCATTGGATCCCTTTTTTGAATGGAATTCTGTTGATACCTCACCCAAAACCTCGGGAATTATCAAACCATCAGGAAAGGAACATTAGCGTGTCTCCTATTTGGGTTTTTATATCTATATTCAGAGGTATCCAATATTTTTTTAATAATGGGGTTAGGGTTCATAGAGTGTCTGTGGATTTTTATATTGTTAGGTCCACAAGGGTGAATACCCTGAGAGGGGGGGTGAATCAGGGTATGACTAATTTAAAATTAAAGCTGGTTCCGATCTTGTTTTGTTGTTAAGAAAAACACTCTTCTCTCTCTTTCATGTTGCACAATACAAACTGAAAGTAAAGAAAGAACAGGACACAATAATTTTACTTGGTTCACCACTAAGTGCTACGTCCAAGGAGCATACGCCGACAGGTTTCCGGTCATACCAAGTCCACTAAACCTCACTAGCTGTGGATTACAAGGTTTGGGATAGATCACTTATATGCCCAGGTACACTGCCTTTACAAGGTTAGGGTCAGCTCACTACTTTCCCGAGGGTCACTCCCTATTTCTCTCTCTCCAGCTCACTGCCGGTGGAGAGGATCACCTTCTTCCTCTTCCTATGCTTGCTGCACTTGGAAGGGATCCATTCACAGTTTATAGACCTTTAGGTCTCTTCATTTTCATGAAATCATGCATCCTCAACTGTTGATATATGCTCTATTGGAGTCCAAATTTTATCCACTGATGAATACCCATTTTCCTCTAAAACACTGGGAAACTACCTTTGCAAACACCTTTGCAAAGCACACTACTTTGCGAGACTCCCAATTTCGCGAAGCTAAAACAAGCCTTCGTGAGGCTCCTGCCTTTTCGCGAAGCACTCTCACGAAGCACTACCACGAAGCACTACCGCAAAGCTCAAGTCATTGCATAGTAACTTCCCTCGTGAAGCTCACTGGGCCAACACGGAGCTCGCACCTTTTACGGAGCTACAATAGCTGCCCCGAAGCTCTACTTTCGCGAATCACTCAGGCTACGCGAACTACCTTCGCGAACAGAGAGAAAATGATTTTCTCTGAAAAATATCTCTACTTATCTCGAGGGGGTCGGCCTCTATTTATAAGAAATTCCACCGACCCTCAATCTTTCCGCACGAAGTCAACGCCACGTCAACTCAAATCACGAAGCTCCGAAGTTACCACCGGTATTCTGTCAATATCGCAATGCACCACGTCAATTTTCTGATCGTGGAGCTCGTCGTAATCGCAGAGCATCCCGTAAATTACTTCGTGCCTTCACCGCGAAGCTCCCTCTCAATTCCCTTCATCGCCGTGAAGCTCCATGTAAATCCCTTCACTGCCGCGATGCGCTTCAGCCTCTGTCGTTCGCGAAGCTTTAACTTAATCTCGAAGAATCACCGCCTCCATTCTTTTCGTCTTCATGAAATCCAAACTATGAAGCTTTTCTTTGCGAAATTCATGCCTTTTCCATATTAAAGTATGATATTCATGGAAATCCACTTTTCATGATGCTCACCAACCTACAAATTTTGGACCCCAAAAAATTGGCAAACACTAGAATACGGTGCCACCTTGTACTTCTCTTTTCGTACGGCCTCCAGATCGTCTGTTCCTTTTTCATTGTTCTTTGTTAACATTTATTGTCAACAAATTCTCTGGAACACGACCATTTCTTCATGGAAATCGACTTTGTCAATAAATAAAATCAACACAAAAATACTGCAATGTTACCTTGAGGGATTTTTTCCCAACAATCTCCCCCTTTGGGTTTGTTGACAACTCTTCACAACTCTGCTCAGAATGACTTTCTGTAATTTGATACCTCACTGAGTCTTCTTCCAACATCTACCACCATTTGCCTCTTGCGATTTAGATAGCGTTCAAGGATTCACTTAACACATACTCTAAGCCCACATGAGTAATGCTCAGCGTGAGAAACAAGAGTAGTATGAAAAGTTCATCAATGAATCACATCATGTTAGACAACAATTGTCGATTACAAACTGTTACAAATTGTAAAACTGATACCAATTATTAAACCACACTGATACCAATTGGCGATAGCTCAAAACCTTCTCTCACAATTCCAACACCACTCTTCCGCTTTTATCACGATCCTCAGTTGTCGTGATTTCTATGATTTGATCAATCACTTCAAGCATCATTAGATTTTAACACTCCCCCCTTATCTCATTGCACTCCCCCTCTGTGGTTACTCCACCTGTCAGCGTCTCCCCATATCATTCATGATTCGTCAAATCTCCACACTGTCTCCCCCTAGAACAATCACTATTTTCTCCTCCTTTATCAACGAACCCAAATGTCACTCTTTTGCAGTCTTTAAAATTGTAGAGAACACATCAGCACCTTAGGGAAAAACACATCATACCTTGGGGTGAGGGGGAGTTCCACATCAACACGCTTTTAAGTGCGGGGAATCGACTGATCTCCCAGAGCCAGTCGATGTCTTTCAAATGCTTCCTTGGGTAAGGCCTTTGTCAGAATATCTGCAACCTATAACTCTGTAGGCACATACTCCAACTTCACTAGTCATTGATCCACCTTCTCCTTGATGAAATGATACTTAATCTCAATGTGATTTTTCCTTGAATGATGGACGAGATTTTTTCTAAGATTTATAGCACTTGAGTTGTCGCACTGGATTCCGATCAGAGAATTCACTTCAACTCCCATATCTTCAAGCAGCTACTTCATCCATAATAAATATGTGCATGTTTGAGTGGTCGCAATATACTCAGCTTCTGTGGTGCTTAATGAAATGCAATCCTGCTTCTTGCTTAACCAAGCAATACATAGTCTGCCAAGATAGAACGCACCTCCAGATGTTGATTTCCTGTCATCTGCTGAATCGGCCCAGTCTGCAACAGTATATCCCAATAACTATATCTGAGATTTGTCGTTATATGTCAATCTGATGTCCATCGTGCCCTTGATATACCGAAGTATTCTTTTCACTGCAAGCATGTGGCTTTCCTTGGGATTACTCTGATATCTCGCTACTTTTCATGTGGCGAAAACAATATCAGGCCTTGTTGTAGTTAAGTATAACAGACTTCCAATAATTTTCATGTATTTTGTGATATTAACTGCCTTTCCATCCTTATATTTTGATAATTTCATCCGGGTAGCAACTGGAGTCTTCATATCCTTAGAATTCTCCATTCCAAACCTTCTCAGAACCTCCTTGGCATATTTATATTAATAAATGAATGTTCCATTCCTTCCTTGTGTCACCTATAGACCAAGGAAAAATGTCAGCTGTCCAATCATTTACATTTCAAACTCTTTTTCCATGAATGTAGAAAACTTTCTGCACTGGGCTTCATCTGATCCGCCAAAAATTATGTCATCGACATACACTATCACCATCATCCTTTGATTACTGTCATTGCTGAAATAGAGATTGTAATAAACTCCTCCACGCTAAAAACCAAGCTTCTTCATGTACTGATCAAGCCTTGAGTACCATGCTCTTGGTGCTTGTTTCAGCCCATACAATGCCTTCTTCAGCCTATAAACTTTGTTCTCATCCTCATGAAAGAGAAAACCATCTGGCTGATCAATATAAACCTCCTCTTCTAGAACATCATTCAAGAATGCGTATTTGACATCCATCTAGAACACTTTGAACTTCCTTTGCACTATGATGGCTAGGAATAATCTGATTGTCTCCAACCTTGAAACCGGTGAAAATTTCGCATCAACATCTCTTCCCTCGATCTGGAAGTACCCCTTGCACAATAGTCATGCTTTGTTCTAAATCACTATGCCATCTTCATTCATATTGTTGTGATAGACCCATTTAACCCCAATGACATTCTTATCTGCTGGCCTCGAAACCATCTCCCATGTTTGATTCTTCTCAATCTAATCTATCTCTTCATTCATAGCCTGAATCCATTTTTCATCTTCAGCTGCATCGGAAAAACATTTAGGCTCCACCTGAGATAAAAACGATATTTGATGTAATGACTTCCTTATTCGAGTCTGAAATGGAGCTGTCTGGTCACCGATGATATTCTACCTATCAATTTCAGCTCGACTATTTGGCATCCTTGCAGACATAGACTTGACACATTCTTGTTCATCATCAGTATCTTCTTCTGAGTCAGACTCTTCCACTTCTTATCCCCTTGTGTTGCTTACATCATCATCACTTTCATCCAGGAACTGTTCATTGGGTCATTGAGTATTCTAGTCATTTTCAACTATAGTGACACCATTGCTCTAAACAATTTTTCCCAGCCTTTTTTTGAAACATTTATATGCTTTTCTTTTCCCTGAGTAGCCAAGGAATATCCCCTCATCTCCTCGTGACTCAAACTTCCTTTCTTTGTTGAGAATGATACACTTAATTCCAAAGATTAGAAAGTATTTCAACGTTGGATTTTTTCCATACCACAGTTCATACAGAGTCTTTCCTTGCTTCAGACACAATAGAGACCTGTTCGATATATAGACCGATGTCAAAACTACTTCCTTCCGAAATTTCTCTGGTAGTTCTTTATCAATAAGCATCATTCTGGCCATATTTTTGATGATCCTATTTCTTATTTTAACCACTCCATTCTGTTGGGGACTTCTTACTGATGAAACTTGATGCCTTATCCCATGTTTCTCAAGATAGTTTTCAACTTTACTGTTTGTGAATTCTGTGCCGTTATCAGTACGAAACTTCAGAATTTTCTGGCCAAGAATCTTTTCGGATTCCCTCCTATACTGCTTTATGCAACTGAACACCTATGCCTTATGGGTAATGATGAATACCCAAGCCATTCCTCTATATTCATCAATGAAAAGGACATATTACCTTTACCCATTTATACAACGTGGTGAAATAGGTCCACATACATCAGCATGTACCAATTTGAGAACTCCACTTGATTTATGTTCCTTTGTCCTGTATGTTTTTCTAATGATTTTCCCTTCTTAGAAATCATCACACGCATGAGTGTAAACACGTGATAGTTTGGGAAGATCTCTAGTAGCATCACTCTTCACCAGATCTTCCATTGATGGTTGGCAAAGATGACCAAGTCGCTTATGCCATAGCTTATTTTCTTTCTCTCTGGATAAAAGGCTCGTATCTTCTTCCCCACCTACAATATAAAGATTTCCATTTGTCCTTTTTCCCTATAGAACAACTGCTCTATATTTTCCATTCACAACACACATATTCTTGGTAAATCGGATAGAATGCCCAAAGTCACACAATTGACTGACACTGAGCAAGTTATGACTAAGACCTTCTACTACCAAGACATCAGCACGTTTCATTTCTTTGCCCCCAAACTTGGATTTTCCTGAGCCAACAATCTTCAGGCCTTCATTGTTTCCAAATTTGACAACTCCTTCTTTGTCATATTTTATGCCTGTAACAAGATCCTTATTGCCTGTCATGTGTGATGTGCAACAACTATCAAGGACCCATACACCAGAATGATCTGATGCATTAATGGAATTCTCCGCCACCACGGCCTTCTCATTTTTCTTCTTCTTGGTCCATACTTTTTCATTCACACTCAACATGGATTGAGACTTCTGTTATTTCTTAGAGTATGATAGACCAGCCTCATCTTGCAAAGTAGCAAATATATTCTCCATTTTTAACTCACCTGTCGGTTTATTGATCTTCTGCTTGCGAACGATTGGATTCTACTTCGGCACATTTCTCTGAATGGTCGAAGTAAAATACATAGATATGTTCAAATATCCTCTGCACCAAAAACAATTTCCTTCAAAATATGTTCTCGAAAACCATACTCTATTTGGTTTCCACCACTGTTCTTGTTCCCTTTGATATCTCTTGGCTATGGAACACACATACTGTGAAAGTCCCATCTTCCCACAACAATAACACCTGATATATGGTGCATTCCTTCATGACACTTCAGCACTTCGATTTCCCCCTTTGGATCTCTAAATATTCTGATTTTTATTTGTGCCCATATTAATCATCAATCTCGGGATGGGTGCTTGCGGTCTGACGTCAATTCCCATAGATTTTTCTTTATGATCAAGCCCTGAATATGGCTTAAAAATTGAGCTCAATTGCCGATTCTTTCCTAATGAACTATTGGGCTCCTCTTTCATCTTTTTAGTCTTCAGAATGATCTGATTTCCCTAGAATGTATTGGGAACCAAAGGCTTTTCCTGGTGTTTAACCTTTCTCCGTAGACTATCAACTTCTTCTTTAAGCTCTTCGATTTGCTTGACGTGATCTTTCACTTTTCTGTTCAAGCCATCGATCTGCCTTTTCTGTTCTTCAATCTTGAGCTTATACTCACTAACTGATTTTGAGTTCTCTGGTGTTGATAACTTGAGTTTTTCAATTTCTTCCATCAACTCAAAATTCTCATCATCCTGCTACTGTATATAGAGTTTGGCATCACAAACAACTTTATTGGCTTTCTTTGTTTTTTCTCTCCAAACATCTATCTCCTCAAGGGCTGCTTCTAATTCGGCTTCCATATCAACTCTTCCTTCAACTTCTTCTTTCTCTTCTCCAACGTCAGTTTCTTCCTTTTCCTGAGAACTACCGATGACTGATACCATAGCATTTTATCTATGATATTTACAATTTTCAAACTCTTCAACCTCTTCATCCTCAGACTCATCTGAACTGTCTATTTCTTGTGAAAGAAGATTCTTCTTCTTGAAGAAATTTCTCTTGAACTGCTTCTTTCCTTTCACATAGGCTGAAGATTTCTTCTTGGGATTTTCAACTTCATCTTCATCATTTTCTTCTTGAAACATTTTGGGGCAGCTTGCAGCAAGATGACCAACCTTTGCCACATTGAAATCATGCTAGTGGAAGTTTCCCTTTAAATTTTCCTTTTCCTCTTTGCAGATTTGAAGAAAGGAATGACATCACCTCATCTGTCTCTTCTTCCTCCTGAGAATCTTCAATAGTGAGCTTATTCATGGATTTAAATGCCACCTCTTTGGATTTCCCCTTTTCCACAGTGTCATTATCATCATTTCTCATTTCATACGCAACAAGAGTGCTGTGCAGGTTATCCAATGTGAACTCTTTCGGATATTTATCTTCCAAAATAGAAACTTTTGAATTGAACTGAGGTGGAAGTTTTCTCAAGATACACTTTACAATTTTAATGTCTTCGATAATCTCACTAAGACCTCGCATGTCTTCTACAACAGCGTTTACCCTTTCAAAGAATGCATCAACAGACTCATTCAGGTTCATTCTCAGATCTTCATAATTGTTCCACAACACTTGCAGCTTTGGCTCTCTGACTTATATATCCCCTTCATAAATATTCTAAAGCTTTTCCCACATGGAATGTGACGTTTTTCATGACACATCCTTTGTATAGATGGGATTGGAAAGGGCTCCCCCTAAGGCATTGATTTCTTTGAAATCTGCATCCAACTATTTATGCTTAGCTTCTGATAATGCACCACTAGTAATATCAGTTGTGATACCATGCATAGCTACTGAAAACACATCCATTCCCAAAGATCAGAAATAGTGTTGCATTTGATTCTTCCATATCTTAAAATTACATCCGTCGATGATTGGAATCCCTATATGATTAGTGACCTCCATTGAGAGAAAAACAAATATCAACCCTTCCCTCTGATACCAATTGTTAGGTCCATAAGGCTGAATACCCTGAGAGGGGGGGTGAATCAGGGTATGACTAATTTATAATTAAAGCTCGTTCTGATCTTGTTTCGCTGTTAAGAAAAACACTCTTCTCTCCCTTTCCTGTTGCACAATATAAACATATAGTAAAGCAAGCACATGACATAGTAATTTTACTTGGTTCACCGCTAAGGGCTAAGTCCAAGGCGCATATGCCGACAGGTTGTCGATCGTACCAAGTCCACTAAACTTCACTAGTTGTGGATTACAAGGTTCGGGCTAGATCACTTCTATGCCCAGGCACACTACCTTTACAATGTTAGGGTCAGCTCACTGATTTCCCAAGGGTAACTCCCTATTTCTCTCTCTCTGGCTCACTGCCAGTGGAGAGGATCACCTTCTTCCTCTTCCTATGCTCACTGCACTTGGAAGGGATCCATTCCCAGTTTATAGACTTGTAGGTCTCTTCATTTGCATGAAAGCATGAATCCTCAACTGTTGATAGATGCTTTGTTGAAGTCCAAATTTCATCCTCTGATGAATACCCCTTTTCCTCTGAAATACTAGGCAACTACCTTTGGAAACACCTTTGCAAAGCACCCTACTTCGCGAGGCTCCCAATTTTGCGAAGCTCAAACAATCCTTCGTGAGGCTCCTGCCTTTTTGCGAAGCACTCTCGTGAAGCACTACCACGAAGCACTACCGCGAAGCTCAAGTCATTGCATAGTAACTTCCCTCGTGAATCTCACTGAGCCAACGTGAAGCTGGAACCTTTTGCGGAGCTACAATAGCTGCCTCGAAGCTCTTCTTTCACAAAGCACTCAGGCTACGTGAACTACCTTCGCAAACCGAGAGCAAATGATTTTCTCTGAAAAATCTCTCTACTTCTCTCGAGGGGGTCCGCCTCTATTTATAGGCAATTCCACTGACCCTCAAACATTCCCTACGAAGTCAACACCACGTCAGCTCAAATCGCGAAAATCCGAAGCTCCCGCCAGAATTCTGTCAATATCGCGAAGCACCATGGAAATTTTACGATCGCGGGTCTCGTCATAATCGTGGAGAATCCTGTCAATTCCTTCGCACCTTCACCGCGAAGCTCCCACTCAATTTCCTTCATCTCCATGAAGATACCTTTCAAAGCCCTTCATCGCCATGATGCGATTCAGTCTCTGTTGTTCATGAAGCTTTGACGTAATCGCAAAGAATCACCACCTCCATTCTTTTGGCCTTCGCAAAATACAAACCATGAAGCTTTTCTTTGTGAAATTCATGCCTTTTCCATATTAAAATATGATCTTCAGGGAGAGCCACTTTTCGCGATGCTCACCAACCTCCAAATTTTGGACCCCAAAAGTTTGGAAAACACTGGAAAATGGTGCCATCGTATACTGCTCTTTTGGTACCGCCTCCAGATCGTCCATTATTTTGTCATTGTTCTTTGTCAACATTGATTGCCAATAACTTCTCTGGAACTCGACAATTTCTTCATGGAAACCTTCTTTGTCAACAAACACAATCAACCCAAAAATTCTGCAATGTTACCTTGAGGGATTTTTTCCCAACATATATCCACAATCACAAGGTCCTTTCTCCCAGATAAATTTTTTGGAAGTTCCTGGTTTGGAGGAGGGTTGGGTCCTAGCCTCTCCCTTCTTAAAGAGATGACCCAGAACCTCAGGACTCTGGTAGGGAAGGTAAAGTTCACACTTGATTTTGTTCATTCTAATCAAAGGAGAAGTCTACCTCCCCTACAAGGATCAATTTTAGGGAAACCATTTGGGCATAATCCCCTAGATTTTCTTATAGACGGTAGCATTACTACTCCTCCGCTCTTCTTCAGTGCCAAAAACCATAATTGAGATTGGCACAAGGACTTTCATTACCCTATCCCTCTCCGGTTGAGATTTATCACCTTTGGCAGCCATCCTGGTGTAAGCCCCTAACCTTCATCCCATCTTCCTTTCATTGGAACCTTGTCCAATGTAAATAGAATAGAGGGATGGTCCATCTACCTCTTCCACCCTGGCTATCATAGGCTTGCCCTACTCCACCAGCAGAGGAGTAAAAGTGTGATGTTTCATTGTTGAATATTTCACATCCTCGTGTTCTCACACTGAGCATGACACACATGGGATTAGAGATTTGTGATGATTACAACATTTACACAAACTTCCATTGTGAATTAACTATGAGAAATCTGATTCCCACCATAATCATGATAGGTTGTAAGCCTTCTCTGGGACAAATCTCATTAGATATCCTCTTCAGGAATCCAACCATAATTCGATAAATATAAGCATTCTCATTAGCAACAATACGAAAATTTAACCCCTAATTCATCAAGGAATACTTTTTAGAAAGTAATCCCAAACCCATTTCTCTCAAAAGGATATACTCTCCTGTGAGAATTGTCGAACTACATGGGATTTGATTCCCATCCACATGGGATATGTAGGAAGCCACCTTGAGGTTAAAACCCATCATTTCAAATCAACCATGTTCTCTTTTGGCCATATTACCAACATGGTCTAATAAATCATAGAATCCCATATCCTTTCCATGTTCTTTGGGATATTTCGACATAAATCCCACACCAAACTTTGACTAAGAACATTTTGATTATACTTCCTTACCACATGACATTAAAATGGAATTGTTTGGTCCTTATCACAAGACTATAAAAGGTATGATGTGTCCCATTAAGAAGAACTGAAATACGAGGGATAATATTCCTTTCACAAGGACACATAGTTAGCTCATTTTACTGGTACGATATCAATTTCAAAAAACGCCTTCATCTCCCTACATGTCAATAAATTCCACAGTGCTCCGTTGAGTGGTTTAAAAACTAGAATCATCATAATGATGATTAAATGAATCTTGAAATAGTATAATAAAGGATACCAATGATGGAGAACCTCTAATACATATGAATATCTTCATTAATGATGAAACATGAATACATACTGATGATTCTAAAATTTACACATGTTAATAAGTGATGGTAAATTCCAAGGAAAACTTATGTTATACATGGTGAATCAATAAGTATTAATGAAAATTTCTTAAATTTACAAAGAGAGTCCCAGGGTAGACAATAATTACCCCCAATATGGTGTGATGAGTCCTACCTCCCATCTGCTCGACCAATGCATGTTCTTCAGTATCGTATTGTTAAAACATA
This sequence comes from Viscum album, assembly GCA_963277665.1. Taxonomy (NCBI): domain Eukaryota; kingdom Viridiplantae; phylum Streptophyta; class Magnoliopsida; order Santalales; family Viscaceae; genus Viscum; species Viscum album. Next base: position 67,991,072 of record OY728126.1, read on the forward strand.
ATGAATACCTACCTTTAGAAAGTAGATATCCTTTGGATAACGATCAATTGGATGTTTCCAGTTCCCTAAATAATTCTTATGGAAATATCCTAGAATCAATGATTCTTAAAACAATAACATTCATTTCAAGGAACTGTGAAAAAAAATGGTGAACCTGATGTGAATCCTTAACCATGTTAAAAATGTTACCCAACTATTAGGGCCCTTTCAATTGATAAAGGAAAACTAGACAAAGGAATCAATCCCACATGTATTAATCTAAGAGATGTCACTTAAATGGGGTTTATTGTTATTTAAAGAATTACTTAAATATCCCTTCAGTCCAAAAAGGCTTTCTCTAAGATGACATTTGAAAACATCCCGGCGGCTGCTCAAGATGGATCTTCATCCACTGGAAGGATGTTATCAACCACCTAGAGTCTTCAACGCTAGGTATCCAACATGATAATAATTTATTATCATCAGCATGGTAAAATCCAAAAATTTGAGTCTTTATGACATTCCCTTCAAGTAAATAACAATCCTCAATCATCAGACCAACGACAACTGATGATCAAGAAGCAGACGATGTCAACCATTATTTTCAACTGTTTCGGGTCCTTATCCCCAAAACTGAACAACCAATCCCTCCCAAACTAAAGTGATGTTGACAAAGAGGTCACCCATGGCCTCAATTAAATAATACAGGGATCCTCTCTGAGGACTCCCACCAATAATCTCCTCCAGTATAATCACATTGTAGTGAACCCCAACATGATGGGGGTGTTACCTTTGGACGTTCGATCCAGGTCTCTCAGACCCAAGAATGAAAGATGAACTGTCGGGGACAACATACAGTCAATAGGGAGAAGGTTCTTACCTTTGACACTTCCAGAGAAGACCATCAACCTAACTTAAGGGTTAATAATGAATGAGCACATACATCTTTCTGTTCTAAGTTTTTTTGTTTAGGAGACTCGTCTAGCAGCAACCCACCAATCACACCAGATAAATCTAGTAGAGTACTATGAAAAAGAAACATACACCTACCTACTAGTTATAATCCAGTGAATAGGATCATCTGACTTTATTTAATGAAGCCATTCAATCCAATGTGGTGGAAAATGGTAAACAGTATCATACACCAGCTTACAATCACCAATTATTCCAGTACTCTCTTCATCCAGTTTTGAAGGAAGTCCTCCAACCATACTTGACGGAAAATTTCTAGCTTGTATATACACTTGCCAACATTCATCAAGCCTACCAACAATCTCGTTTGGCTGCACCCAGAGATGTCATTCCGAATTCTCCGACAACAAATCTTGGGAAGACCCAACTATATGCCCCCATGCATGAGTATTGTCAATACCCATTGATAGGAAATGGAAGACATGAGTAGGAACATACAGCTACTCCTGATATAGAATGGATGTATACTCCCATTCTGGCAACATTAGTCACCAAACACATCTTATCAATGGTGAAAGGGTATACACAAACCCCTGCCCATATTCTGGAAGCATGGTAGGATATTACAAAATCTACCTCAGCTTTACTGAGGGAAAAACACATAAATTTGTCCCCACATATGGGATGACACATTAGCATTACATCCCGAAGTGGATACACACCTCTGTTCCATTCTAGGAGGGTCATAGGGCATATTTTCCCATATCATATGGGCAACAAGTTCGAAAACATCCACCATTTCCCATTAGTGGTACTAGGTCTGCTCTGATGGACTCTCCAAGGCAGGAACATACACCTACCTAAGATAACCACATTTACTAGAAAATGTCCCCATCTATATCTAGGATAATATCCATAAATAATTCACATCAAGAACTGGTTTAAAATCAAGATTCAAAATGAAAATTTTCTCCTCCAAATGATGGATTTCATGAAGACATTAGAAATTTATCTATTATAGCTCAATATCCTATCATATCATTACAAATTATGGGAATGGTAGTATTAATTCTAAAGTTCCTCATCGAACATTTCATCATGGTGGCTTGATTCAAAAAAAATCGTTCAATCTATAATGCTTATCTCTGTGTGAGAGCCACCAAAACCCTCGGTGCGGCGAAAATGACAAGGAAAAAAATGATTTGTCCCTTATTGTAATCCACCATAGTGATCTTTCCCATGATGGCATTCCCTGCAAATTTCCTCTCAGTAGTACTATTTCGCATTGTAAAAAAAATTCTCTAATTGACATTGTAGAAATGAAAAAGACCTCATATCTCGAGGCAGTAGGAAACACAAGGCTAGTCATGTTTGATGCCTTGTCATTAATGGGTGAAACAGTTTCTCAAATAGAAGACATCTTAAGGAAATACTCATTCCCCAAACCACCCATGCGTCATTGGTCTTCAAATAAAAATCATCCACATTGGTTAGACTAAGTTGAGAAATATCTAGTAAAATATGATAAAGATATATAAAACATGAGAAAAAAATTGGATAAAGGAGAAATACTAGTCATGTTATGGCCTCTGGAAGATTCTCTATATAACATTATACATTTGATGGTAGAAGATTTCATTCATTATATCCGCCTCAAATTATGGAGGACTGTTCATCATTTGAAACACTAAACATTACCATATGATGAATATCAAAATCATGTAAATGTAATGGAATGGTTACAACGGAAAATTTTCATTGGATCTCTCTTAGTTTCCTAACATACGAAGGCTTAAGAATAGTAGAGAACCCTTCAGTGTGCGTGCCTCAATTTAGATAAGAGGCTACACCAGTTAATGTCTGACAACCCATATAGTTTTTGTATCATTGGATGGAGTTCATATTGAGCATTGCATTACACTGCACTCCTAAATCAATAAAGTCCACCAAAAGTGGTCTCATGAAATCTTATTACCCAAGGATGGATACAATCAAAAGATTTTGTATGTAATTGAATGTACGCTCATGAAAAGGAATCATCCAGCTCTCATCAAGTTCAGGCCCACTAAAAAGAATTTGTTGAGTTAGTTTTACATCAAGCATCTGTGAATCTTGATCAGGCATCCCACATATAAGATGTGAGTCGTCGAATAATGAAAATTTCAGAAACCGTATAGTAATCTTTTGAAATATTTGATTTGAGTGGTTGTTGGATAATTCACCAAGTTAGTGTCTGAACCAAAATTCGCAAAATCAGAAGAGTTGTTGCCCGAATTTCAGCCATAGAAATTCATGAATCACTCCATCTTACAAGGATGGGGCATTAGTAATTTTAAATTAAAATTCATTAAACAAATTTCAAAGATTCGATGACAAAGAATAATAGGAACAGCCCTAGTCTCCAGGGCTTGGGTATTTTTCACATCTATAATCCCCTCCTCAACAGAAGTCAGTTTTCTCCCGACTAGGGAAGAATCCACAAAAAGAGCTCATAGCTAAACTATCCACGGATTCCCTTTGAGGTACTATCCATCAAACTGCCCCTGAGAATCCATCATATAAAAGAACAAAGTCTCATGGAAGATATATAGGGAGATGATCTAATTACGATAATGAAAGAATTCCATCAATGCATTGTGTGTCAGTATATTTCATTAAGACCATTGTAGAAGATCCTCCATAAAATGAGTCTCATTCAGGGGAATCGGAAAATGATGTTTGTATCCATAATACGGTACACACTAAGGAAAATGAAGAAGGTTTACATACCTAAAATGAGAGGCTTACCCAAAATATAGGTATGCCTTCAAATAACCAACTCCCACATCTTTGAAAGAAATATAACAAGGGGAAAGGTAAAAGTCAGATTGCATCTCACATTTCCACTGGATAAATTCAATATCTTTCACTTGAATATAGATTTTAACAAAAAGAAGAGGAAATGAAGAATTTGAAAAGACTCCATATAGAGTCACTCTAAATTAGTATTTCTACTAGACGTACATCCCATGAAGGTCCTCAACTTTCACATCATGTAGGAGCTCCTCAAAAAAGATGATTTTTATTAACAATAGATGTGGAAAATGAGTTCCCTCCATTGGTTACACAACCAAGTTACGATCAAACACATCTTGATGGGAATGTTCTAGTGGGTTATCCAAGGAAAAAACTAGCACAACCACTAGTGGTTTTCTCGGTCATTACATCAGTTTATGCACCAGTTGTTGTACTTGAAGATGTTCTATATCATCTGGTTATTCCCCCAAATTCTTATATGTAACGCCCTGACCCCAGTTACCCATAGTCGGTGAATTATTTAAATACATTGTCATTATTACAAGGAATCAATTATTGAAGGACAGATCTGTTTAGCAATATTGGAAGATAGATTACATATATGAACATTACATTACATCTAATAAATTAAAACTCAACATAAAAAATCATGTTAGAATTCCATTATTCCCCTAGCTAAACCCTATATATCAATCATAATACACTTATTCGCATCTTGGGAAAAATAAAACATTAGAATGGGGTGATATTAGAAGCTCGGTAGGGATAAAAATATAGCTAAAACTATTATAAATAAGCATAAACATTTAAGGAAATTTATACAACTAAAAAATCCATTTAAAAATAAAAATGAACAAAATATGGAATAGAAAAATCAAATAATTCCATTTAATTATTCACATGGATATTATACTAGTAAAATAATCACTTGTAAAATCAATATATAATTTCATAATGATGTAATTCGTAATTCCAAACATCATAATCACATAGTCAAGGCCTCATGCCGAGACTACAAATAATAATTTTGTCAAGCCCTTTTTCCAAGACACTAGTTTGTCTCATAAGACCTTCTGATGAATTGAGGAGCTACAGTGGCCTCAACCCATCACTTACTAAGTCCAATGCATTCCTCATATAAAAAGGGTGAAACATAACATAAACATTCATATTAAAACTAGCATATGAAATCTCAATACTTTATCCATAAACAATGAATGGTATACAAATAGCATATCCACATCGAAAAATATCATAACTAATTCAATAAAATATGAAATATTTTATTAAATTACTTAAAGTCAATCAAGATTAATATCTAGAAAAGGATGTTTACATAATTTAAAATGATCACTAAAACTCTTTGAGAGAAATATACATTTTTAATGAAATCATTTAAAAGTCACACAAATTATAAATGAAGACATATAAAAGATATTATTTAATCAATGTTTCCCATACCAATTTGATACAATTGAAAGGAATTAACATGTTAAAATATTAATGTCTATAAAAATTAATCCTTATAACTATTTCGAAAACATGGACATTAATGTTAATTATTTAGAAGAATAAATATTTAAAACATTTAACATTATGTTTTAGTTAAAGAGACCCTTAAAAAATAATCCTTTTGAAATCTCTTTTATTAAACACAGACATGTATAAAATATATGTCCCAGTAATTACTTACACATGAACAATCTCAGATAATAATGAGATTGAGGAATTAACACTTACCTTGAACCTTCCTTGGTTCGAGGGTACATTTCACCTCCCCTATAACGGCCATAGAATGTTATTAAAATATTACAAAACTGTGTTCATATTTATTATATCATAAATTCTTCATTTATGGATTTATACTACCCATTTAATAATAATTTCTATGATAAAATAATGTTTTGGGTAATAAACGTTTTGTCTATTGTACAAGTTTTAACTTGTTATTCTTAATCGTATTACTTATATCATGATTTAATTTCTTCCATAATATAAAATAATTATTCATCTATCATATATATTCAAAATATAAATATGTATAATAGATAGATATATGAAATGGAAATCACTGTTTATGGAGATAGTAGGTCGTATGTACGCATAAATGCTATTTCCATTTTCATATCGTATTGAATAGAAGTGAATGAGATATATGTAAAGCACACACACACACACACACAAACACACACACACACACATATATATATATCTAGTATAATTATTATAACATATATTACATACTTATTAATAATATATATTTTTATAATTATCGCTGAATAGTGTACGTGGAAATGAATCGCATTGCGTTGTGCAAATGGTAAGTCATACATACGCATGAGCGGTGATATCTTTCAACTAGTGGGGAAATGGTATTTAATTAGATGACATATTATACATACAGAATCATTAAAATGTAATATTTTTTATTTACTTCAATTATAATCATTATTATACCCATCCATGTAATGAAGTGTTGAATTACAAATTACACGAGGATGTAGAGACGGTAAGTTGTACGTATGCATGTATGGTGACATTTTCATTCATAGGATAAATGGAATAATTAAGTTAGTTGAAACATATTTATAATAAAATCTAAGTATGTAGATGGTACTAGATTTATTATTTTAGTATGGAAAAAATCAAAGATATAGGAAGTGGAATAATAAATGAACTTTTAAAGAGGTGATGAAGTTATTACCTCTTCTTCGGGTGGTACATTTTGATTTGATGAAAAGAGCTACATAGGTTGGATTTCTGATCAATGTAAGGCCACTAGGGTGATGTGAAGGTATTTGGGAGGATATTTGAGCTGATTTGGGCCGAGACTATTGGCTTTCGAGGTGTGATTTTGAGAGAAGGAGAAGTACCCCTTTATACTAGAGGTGAGGGTCACTTTAGGAAAAGCATGAAATATTATTTTATTATATATCATTATCAGTTTTTAATGGCTTTAAATGGATTAATTACAATTCTAAGTTAGGTATGGGTTGAAATACTCTCAACTACATGGTTTTAGACATATTATTGTCTCCATATTAACCTTATCTTTTAGATTTAACTTTTAGTCAAATAGTCCAACTTTTACAATGTTTTCTTGTATTTTTATATTACAAGGTTAATTAACATACTATAAAATCACAAAAGAACCTCAAGTTGTTCATTAATAGCATATCTATCATTATATAAGTCCTCAGGCTGGAAGTAATATTATATCATTTAATAATATAGTATTTTTTTTAAATCATTTATGTCAATATTTAAACTATTTTGTATTTGGTTTTGTTGATAGTCAAAAAAACTTGATTATTTCAAACAAAATACATTAAATCAACCCTAAAATGTCATATTAACCTATAAATCTCATTTAATGCATCAAAAGTCTCAATAATCATTTATTATGTTATTTATAATATCAATTATTTAATTATTTCATTAATGATGTAATTATTGCATCATCACTATGTCATAAATAAATTTATTTATATAATTTCTAAAAAATATAAATAAAATACCATGATGTATAAAATACTTTTATCTTTTTAATTTAAATTTATAGTCACATTTATGTTATGTAGAACCTTATATTAAAAATGGTTTTGTTATTAATCATTGAATTTAACACTTTTATATCTTCTTTAAATAAAATAATAATAAATGCCCAATTCTATTCCATGTGAACCAATAGAATAATATTTTATTCATAAGGTTGATTTTGGTTGAAATAAACTTATCTAATAGAATTAGTACATGTGTTAGGGTAATTATAAAATCATTTTACATTTAATTACATTATTTCTTTTATCTGTGGTAAATAAGATTCCAATTTTACTATTCACCAAAAAAATATTTTTATCCTATTGAACCACATTTTATCTACTAATGTCAACCATGTCTCTCAGAGTTTTGAAATTCACTTCACAGAAGTGGAAATATTGTGTTTTTTTCAAATTTCTAAATGTGCCTAGGAGGTGGGTAAAAGACGATAAAAAATTCAATAACATTTTATAAATCTAATATCATTATAAAATGACTCCAATTAATTACATTGAACTAATATAAGAATTATTTATCTATTTTTACTTTAAAATAAAATTAAATAAAATTAATAATTATTTAAATGAATGTCGAGTTTAAATAATAATGTAGTCTTTTCACTATCCATCAAAAATGGCATTTTTTTTAAAAAAAATACAAAACATTAACCCCAAGGTAATTTAAATATTCAGAATGAAAAAATTTATTTATATTTTAAGAAATTAAAAAAAAAATTAGTTTCATTAAGTAATTTAACATTAATTCCCATTGTCAAAACCAGAAAGCGTGTTTTTAAGAAGTAAAACCCATCAAAAGATTGACATGTGTTTATGTACAATATAAATGTGAAATTACATACAGTGATCTATATTACATAAAATGATAAAAATCTATTCTAATTATACATTAAAACCAATAAAATTCATAATTTAACATTATAAATTATTTCAATTAAGAAAGAAGTTTTTAATTAAAATTTAGTATTTTTCACTATTAATCAAAATATAGAAGATATAAAAAAGGTACCATAAAATTATCCAAAATAAATTTTAATGTCCCTCTTATAAAGAAAAATTTAATTTCATTAAATTGAATATAAAAAAGTCTGAAATATTAGATTCAAATAGGGTTCTTCATTAAAGGCAGAAAAATTGCATTTTTTTAAAATTACTTCTTTTATCAGAAAAAACAAATTTATTATCTTATTATGTATAATAATCACATTATATAGATTATAAAATTATATAGAGAATATAAAATTCACAATTTAGTTAATACTATTCATAACAGCTTTTTGAATGGCTAGATCGGTAAGACATTGTGTGCTCGAACTTGGTGTTGCATGTTGCGTAAGCTATTGAGTTACTTTAAAGAGATTACGTAATATTAAATATTAGGGTGTTACATTATCCTCTACTTCAATAAATTTTTTCCTTTCAATTTCAAACTATTCTTAAAAAATAAAAGGTTTAAAAAAGAAAAACCTTTCGGGAAAACCCTACATCAGAAATAGGTTTAATAATAATTAGTCTTAATAAGAGGGAAATGGAAATATAACAATCACCACCAAATTAGGGTTTCAAATAAGATAACATTGGTTGAAATTATAGACACATAATTGGAGGAAAAAAGTAAATATTTATAGGGAGTGGTTGAGATCATCAATCACATACAAGTGAATAATAAATTGAAAATTGAGGTCATCAAAGCCATAATTTTATGATGAGTTAAAATATCATCGGTTCAAAATAACATATATTATTAGGATAACACATTTTTGGTTTTGAGACCCTTTCCAAAAAATTTATGAATTAATTTATTCATATAATAAAAAAATAATAATAGACAAGTACAGTCCCATCCATTAACTAATTTCAACCACACACTAATATTTCACTCCAAAAGGTAATAGAACTCAAAAATATTCTATTTATCCTAATATAACGGGGTTCCAAAAATGAATTTATATTGAATATATTATAACTATTAAAAAAACTACATTATACAATCTAGGACATCACATAGGTGAGTGGTAGGTGATGTACTCTTATCATCATTCGGTTGTGGGTTCAAGTCTCGCAGCCATTCCAGATGCGACGGAATCTTGCCCGACCTCCGGGTTTTTGTTTTTATAACAATCCAATAATAATCATAAGAAATGCTTTTACCTTAACAATAGTATCCAATGTCAAACATAATCAAATCAAAACATTAGACTTATCCACAATACTTATGTCTAAACTCACTGTCCAAAATTTATAAGGTCACATTATATACATGTGAATACCTTCATCATGTATTCCCTTAAAATGTGCTAATGAAATGAATTTCCAAAAACCCATATTTTAATAGGTATGTACTTCCTTATTCCTTCTATAAAACACAGAATACTGGTTATACTCCTTAAATTCAAAAATGTTGTAACCTCCAACAATGAAGGAATAAAAAACCATTAAATAGTTAAAAGGTAGTAAATAATATCCAATATAATTTATCCAAATAATTCATATCTTATTCAAAAATCAATACCTCCGTATCAGGACCATACTATATTTTATCTTTCCTTCAACCATGAATTTTCCAAAAATTTTAATTTTTTGTTGAGTCACTTTTCTTGGAACCACACAATCTCAAATCCTAAATGAAATATTATTGTTGTACAATCCTTATATAATCACATAATAATTAAAAGTAGTACATCATTGATACAACACTCAAATGACATAATTAATTAATATTAACATAAGAACACTAGTCATTCCTCTTCATCTGTTGTAGTATTATAACATGATTATTATCCAACCAAATCATTTGCGGTACACTCTGATGACATGGACATTGATTTGTGTAGTGTTCCAACTCCTTGTAGATGAAGCATTTTACATTTGAAACCATTTTCTTACCCTTCCAATCACATACCTGATTCCCTTTTTCTCCACATTTATAACAAACTCCAATTCCTTTCAAGTATTTACCAAGATTGTTCTTTCCACGAGTATCACATATGGGAAAAATATTTCTTTCTCTTCTTCACTTTATCCATATTTCTCTCTACCATCTTTTTCTCCTCTAGCTTCCCTTCAACGCCATAGAACTCATAGAATTATTCTCTTATATTATTAAAACATGATACTATTTCATCATGTGATTAGAATACATGGGATAATATTTCCCTTCTAAATGTTGTTTTATGATCATGATAGATATAATCCTTCTTATTCTTTGGATCATGTGTATTTTTGGAGTTCTAAATCCATCTACTAGCCACAATTTCTAATCAATGGAATATAATAGGTTACTTTTTGAATCCCAATGCATTATTCCAAACTTGTAAAATAACTAACATAAATTGAAACATTACGCATATAATCCATAATAATATAAAAATGGTTTTGTGGAGGATTTACTTACTCATAAATCACTCAAAATGATTTTTAATGAAAATGAGAATTATCCTAAGCATATCCCTCAGGAGTACCGTAACCAATAGTGCAGCAAGGCACATTGTCGTGTGCCAGGATACCTTAGGTCAAGCTTGAAACTCCGTGTCGAATTTTCCACTCCTAGATACATCTGTGCCAGAGCCTCCTCTACCTACTTGTATCTAGACAGGGATGTATTTCATAGAAATTTCACAAAATCTCTACATTACCAAAACTCTAAGAAGTTCTTCTATTCAAATCCTCAAAGTCTATCATAGGGTAATTTTTCAAAATTTGAGTTTATCTAAATCAATTTCCAAGGTTCTTCCTAAACTTCATCTGATACCAATGGTAATGCCCTAACCTTATTTACACATGTTTAGTGCATTATTTTCATACAATTGCATGATTACAAGGAATCAAGTTCCTAAAGACCAATCAATTTAGTAGTGTTGAAAAATAGATTACATATAAGAACATTACAATAAAATTTCTTATATAAAACACAACATAAATAATCCTGTGAGAACACCATTATTCACCTAGATTAACCCCTCATATAAATCATAATACACTTCTTGACATCTTGGAAAAAATAAAACATAAGAAAGGGTGTGTTCAGGTGCCCGGTAAGGATAACAATATAGCAGAAACTATCAGAGATAAGCATAAACATTTAAGACAATGTATAAGACTAAAACAAAATCATTTTAAACGTAACCATCGACATAATATAGAATAGAAAAATTAAATAATTCCATTTACTTATCCACATATATATTCTACTAGTCGAATAATCACATGAAATATCAATATCTAATTTCATAATGATGGAATGCATAATGATGGATATCATAACCACATATTCAAGGCCTCGTTCCAATAGTACAAATAAATTTTTTCTCAAGGCCTTTTTCCAAGACACTATTTTATCTCATTATACCTACTAATGCATCTAGGAGAGATAGTGAGATCCACCTTCTCCACCTGTCACATACTATGTCTAATGCATTCCTCATATTAAAAGGGTGAAATATATCATAAACATTTGTATTAAAACTACAATATGATATGTCAAAACCATAACCATATACCACGAATGGTATAAAAATAGCACTTCCACATTCAAACATATAATAACTCATTCAAAAAAATATGGACTATTTTATTTAATTAATCAACCTCAATCAAGAATAATATCTAGAAAATAATGGTTACATAGTTGGAAATGATCAATAAAAACCTTTGAGAGAAATGTACCTTTTTGATGAAATCATTTAAAAGTCACAAAATTTATAAATGAAGACATTTAAAATATTTTTTTGAATCAAAGTTTCACATACCAATTTTAACCATTTTAAAGGAATTAACATTATAAAACATTCATGTCCATAAAAATAAATCCTAAAAACCTTTCTTAAAATATGGACATTAATGAGAATGATGTAGAAAAATAAATATTTAAAACATTTAAAATAATGTTTAATTTAAAGAGTCACATAAAAAATAATCCTTTTGAAAATTATTTTATTAGTCATGGACATGTATAAAATATATGTCCCTATAAATACTAACACATGAACAATCTCATATAATAATGATATTGAGGAATTAACCCTTACCTTGTACTTTTCTTTGGAAAAGGGTATATTTATCCTTCTATATACTGACCAAAATATGTTATTAAAATATAACAGAACCATATTACTATTTATTATATTATACATTATTCATTTATGGCTTTATACTACCTATTTAATAATCATTTCTATGGTTAAATAATATTTTGGGTAATAATCATTTTCTCTATCGTACATGTTTTAACTTCTTATTCATGATCGTATTGCTTATATAATCATTGAATTTCTTCAAAATAGAAAAACATATTTATGTATCAAATAGATTTTCAATATAAATATGAATAGTAGATAGATATATGAAATGGAATACACCATTTATGGAGACGGTAGGTCGTATGTACGCGTAAACGATGTTTCCATTTTCATATCATATTGAAAGAAAGTTAGTGGTTGATATATATGTAAATACATACCAACATACATATATATTTAAAGTATATTTATTATTACATATATTAAATACTTATTAATAATATATATTTTTATAATCATTGTTGAATGGTGAACATGGAAATGAATCTCATCGTTTTGTGGAGATGGTAAGACGTACGCACGCAAGAGGGATGATATTGTTCTATTGATGGTGAAATGGTATGTAATTGGATGGAATAATATATATACAGAATATTTAACATGTTATATATATTATTTACTTCAATTATACTCATTATTATACCCATTCAAATAATGAATTTTTTAATAAAAAATTACACAACAATGTGTAGACAGTAAGTCGTACGTACACATGTATGGTGACTTTGTCATTCATAGAATGGATAGAATAATGAATATCGTATTAACATATTTATAATAACATATTAGTATGTATAAGGTACTATATTTATTATTTTATTATGGAAAAAAACAAAAATAGAGGAATTCGAAGAAGAAAAGAACTTTGAAAGAGGTGATGAAGTTTTTACCACTTCTTTGAGTGCTTCCTTTTGATTTGATCAAAAGGTCTCCTTATGTTGGCCTTATGACCAATGTAACACATCTAGATTGATGTGAGGGTCTTTGGTATGTTATTTTATCAGGGGTCGGCTGAGTCAAATGGCTTTTGAGGTGTGATTTTGAGAGAAGCGGAAGTACCCTTTTATAAGATAGGTGAGTGTCACTTTAGGAAAAGCTTGAAATATTGTTTTATTATATATAATTTTCGATTTCTAATGGATCCAAATGGATTTATTGAAACTCAAAGGTGGGGATGTGTTAAAATACTCTTAACCAAAATGTTTTAGACAAGTTTAGGTCCCCATACTAACCGTATCCTTTAGAATTAACTATTAGTTAAATAGTTTAAATTTTACATTTTTTTCTAGTATTTTTATATTGCATGGTTAATAAAAATACCATAAAATGACCAAATAACCTCAATTGATTCATTAAAGACATCTCAATCATTATATATTTCCTTTGTATGAACCTTGGTTTTTTAGTAAAATTATATCGTTTAATAATATAATATTTGTTTTAAAATCTCATTTAAGTCAATTTTCACACTATTTAGTATTTTGTTTTTGTGAAAGTCAAAAAAAACATGATTACATCAAAAAAATACATTATATCCACCCAATCATGTCAAATTAACCTATAATATTCATGTAATGCATCAAAAGTATAAATTTACATTTATTTTGATATTTATAATATCTATTATTTTATTCATTAATTAATAATGTAATTATTGCATCACCATTGTTTCATAAATAAATTTAATTATTTAATGTATAAAAATTATAAATAAAATACCATGATGTAGGAAATATTTTTATATTTCTAATTAATATCTATATTCTAATTTATCATATGTATAACCTAGTATTAAAAATGGTTTCGTAATTCAACATTGAATTTAACACGTTTAACTATCCTTTAAATGAAATAATAATAAATGTCCTAATATAATAAAAGTTGATGAAAAGAATAACATTTTATTCCTAAGGTTTCTTTTGGTCGAAATAAACTTATACAATAGAATTAGTAGATGTGTTATAGTAATTATAATATCATTTTTACCTTTAATTACCCTATTTCCTTTATTTGTGGTAAATAAAATTCAAAAGTCACTATTCATAAAAAAATTATTTTCATCCTATTGAAAAACATATTACATACTGATGTCAACCCAGTCTCACATATTTTTTTAATTCAATTCACAGATGTCGTAATTTTACTTTTTAAACGAATTTGAAAATGTTCCTGGGAGTTGGGTAAAAGACATTAAAAAATTCAATAAAACTTTATACATCCAATATTATTATAAAATGTCTCCAATGAATTACACTGAACTAATATAGGTATTATGTATCTATTTTTAATTTAAAATAAATTTTAATAGATATAATAATTATTTAAATAAATTTTGGTTCTAAACAATAACGTAGTGTTTTTCACTCTTCATCAAAAAATGAATGTTTTCTAAAAAAAAATTACCCTTGGATAATTTTAATATTATGAATCTAAAAAAGATGTATATTTTACCAAATTCAATAAATATTAGTTTCAACAATTAATTGAAAATTAACACTCACTTTCAATACTAGAAAGCATATTTTTAAGAAGTTAAAAACATCAAAATATTGACATGTGTTTATGAAAAATTTAAATGTGAAATTAAATCCAATGACCTAAATTATATTAAATGATAAAAATTTAATCTAATTATACTTTAAAACCACACAAATTTTTATTTTTATGTTATAAATTATGTCAATTAAAAAAAATTTCAATTCAAATTTAGTATTTTTCAATATTTATCAAAATATTAAAGTTATCAGAAAAGTTCCAAATATTTATACACAATATATTTTTATCCCCCACATCTCAAAATGAATTTAATTTTTTTAATTTATAACATATGTGTGTCAAATAATGGATTTAAAAAGGGTTCTCCTTTAAAAGGTGGTAAATTTTCATTTTTTTAAAAAAAATAATTCTTTTATCTGAAAAAAATAATTTATTATTATAAAATGGTTAAGAGACACGTTATATAGAATTGAAAATTATATAGTATATAAAATTTAAAAATCAGTTAATACTATTCGTAACCGCATTTTGAACTGTTAGTTTGCTATGTCGTAGTGCGCTCGAACTCTATGTTGTGTGTCACATAAGATATTGAATTAATTTAAAGTGATAATGTACTGTAAAATCTTGGGTGTTACATTATGAACACAATTGAGGCATTAACGACTCAATTGGAAGCTATGGAGAAATGATGAGGGCTAGTTTAGCTGGAAAATAATGCTTACCTTGAATAGGTGGACTTAATTCGTCCCCCACAAAATTTGTTGAATTATATGTTTCCAATAATTAATGGTTCAGAAGATGTAAAGAACAATTAAAAAATTTCATTTCTCATTATTATCCCATGATGGGAACTCCCCAACAAAAAGAAGTAGTAATGCTCGGGTGTTTTGTGCAGTCATTACAGGGACCAACTTTTGTCTGGTATACAGGTTTACAATCTCAATCAATTATTGTATGTGAAGATCTATCCTAGAAATTCATTCTCCAATTTAGCTCAAAGCTACCGAAGACAATAGTTTTTAGCATTCCAATTATAAAAAAGGGACAATAAAATAGCATCATATTTCATTGTGTGATAGAAAGGATTAACATATTCCTTAAGTCTGGCACTCCCCCAAGAAGAGTTGCTAAAAATTTGTGTGGAAAATCTACGTGATGAGTTATGCACACCATTGTTCCCTACAAAATATGCAGGAGGGTTTCGAGTCCTTACTTGAATTTCATAATAGATAGAAGATTCTATTATAGAGACTAAGGGAAAAACTCTTGTAATTCCATCATCTTTGGGAAGGAGAACAAGGATTGCAGACAGTTCTACCATTACATTCAAGAAAGCGCATGTACATACATCAACTTCAAAACCTTCATCATATTAAATGGATCCACATTTAAAGCATCAGCAACAATGACCACCTCATCCTGATATTGAATTGATCTTTGGTACTATCAAAATTATCCCCTTAATGGATCCTTATTCTAGTAGTTATTTTGAATATAATGATCCAGAGTCCCTTGTAACTAATTGGGGGACCATATGAATAGGAAATGGTTGAGGATATAGGGGACAACATGGGAATCCTAGAAACCACCATTTTAACTCTACCTCAATTTGGACCATTTATGTTGAATAAACTCATGGAAGATCCCTTCAGTGGGCTCAAAAAGAACCAGGATGTTTTTCCATGCAAGATAGGTTCGGTTCTGCCATGATTATTTTGGAGGACTGATTAAAAGTCACACCATCTTCATCTCAGTATGTAGATATACCGTGTCGGTCTTATATACCAAATCTAGAAGTATTTCTAGCTTCTGATCTGACACATGGTATATCTACATCTGAAGCATCAACTTCTAAGATACCTGCAAAACTGCATTTCCATGCAGGGAAATGTATAACTCTAAATCAAAATTAGGATGATTTAAAACAGCTGGCACCTATTACAGCCACATTATAAATTCTATATGCCTTGAATCTACCAAAAGTTATTCTAGAATAACATATTGAGGCTTTTTCAAGTCCTCAATATTTTGAAACTGAAGTTGTGGCTGTTGAGTTTTACCTTATTGAGAATTATCCTATAGAATGTCATGCAATCATATCTTTTACAGATGATGATGAAGATGATGTTGTACATGGACATATCAAAACTTTGTATTTTCTTGGAATGGTCAATGAAATAAACATTTGATGAGCCTTTATTGATAATGGATATGGAGTCAACCTCATTCATGTTTTTACACTTCATCGATTGGGCGTAACTGAATCTGACTTATCTCATTCCACTATAATTATTCATTTATATGAAAACAATTAGCCAGAACCTATGGGAGAGATTACACTCAGAACTCAATTTGGAGATCTTGTGTCTAATTCAGATTTCATAGTTGTTTATCAGGACACAGCCTTCAATATCTTTCTTGGATGGCCTTGGATGCATTAACAAGTAGATATACCATTGACATACCACCAGTGACTTATGTACTGATTCAATGGTAATATTGGTACATTGTGTGGTGACAAGCCTCCATTCACAACGTGTTAATATGAATACATTGAGGTAGTGTTTTATCACATAGAAGGAACGAGGTCCACGACCAAGGAATTAACAAGACATAATGCTCCAAATGGTTTGGAAAAGTTTTTAGACAACTGATTCATACCTTTGAGTAATGACTATGTTTTACCCATCAATTAAATTGAATGGGTAAAACCAAATCCAAGTACTCACCAGTTACATCCATAATTCTGATTGGGGCAACTGATCCTGGCATCATAAGAGAAATTGTTGACCCACCAAACATTGATGGAAGCTTAATTGGAGATGTCTTCATATCATCTACTATACTAAAATAAGCATAAACATTGTCAATAAGAGTAGAAGATATTGTAGCAATGTTATAGGAAGAATAATATGTTGATTCCCAATCCATTATATTCTTTTTATTACCACATTAAGACTCTTTATCATCTGTATAGTAAAATATAGAGGCCTCTCCTTCAGAAATTTCAAATTATGACTCCTCCCCAAGATCTATAGGTTTTTCCTCATCATATACTATTCAATAAAAAGTAGTATAGGTAACACGTTATGAAGAAGAAGAGGAAGATCTCAAGGATTCTCCTCTAGAATTTGAGGAAGGTGTCTCTACCACTTTAGATGATCTCAGATAAATAAATATGGGAACATAATAAGATCCATTCCCACACTAATTAGAGCATCCATGTCTTCTGAAGAAAAAGAGGTGTATACTTAATTTCTAAAGCAACATCTAGATATATTTTCATGGAACCGTATAGAAAATTCTGGTCTTAATCCCTATGCATCCACTCATAATTTGGGATTTCCAGAAGAACATCTCTTATTCAAGAAGGAAGTAAGAAGAACACACCAAACTCATGCCTCTAAAATTGAAGCTAAAGTTGATAAGCTTATAATGGATAACTTTTTCAGGGAATTTCAATATCCTAAATGGATCTCCAATATTTTCCTAGTGAAAATTAAGAATAAAAAAATCTGAGTGTTCATTGATTTCAAAGATCTTAATCGACATTGTCTTAAATATGATTTTCCAGTTCAGATTACAATGATTTTAATTAATGAAATGACTATCTATGAAGATCTTTCTATCATGGATGGTTACTCTCAGTACAATCAAATCTGTATGCCCCCAATGGATTAAGATCCCATATCCTTCAGAGACCCTCAATGTGTGTTTTTCTATCAGGTAATGCCATTTGTCTTAAATAATGCAGGTGAAAAATACCAATGTGTCATGAACCATTTCTTAAAACCCTTTTTAGGGAATTTTATGAATGTTATGTGGATGATTTTGGGGTCAAATAAATACAACATTCCAGTCACCTAGCTGATCAGGAAACCATATTAAATAAACTCAGGAAACACAGTTTCAAGATAAACCCCTTAAAATGTTCTTTTGGGGTAACTCATGATTGTTCCTTGGCTTTGTTGTACGCCAATGTGGTATCAAAGTTCATCTTGATAAAAAAATATCAATCCTTGGTATGTAACATAATCTAAATTTGAATGAATTAAGAGTAATTCAAGGAAACTTGGCCATATTCGGCACTTTATATCCAATTTGACAGGAAAGTTTTTTCCTTCACCATATTAATGAACTAGAGAGTCACCTATCAATAGACTAAAGATGGACAAGAAGCATCTGATACCATCACAAAATATCTCTTGAGTCCACAGGTATTAATGCCACCTATTGAAGGAAGACCACTTATTATTTATGCGACAGCTTTATAGAAATCACAAGGTGCATTCCTTTCCCAAAAGAATGATGTTTGTAATGAAAAAGTCCTTTACTATATCAGTAAAATGATATTAGATGTGGAAACTCAATTTTTAAGAATTGAAAAGTGTTGTCTGGCATTAATCTTTATTGCTCAAAAATTGACAAACTACATGCAACATCATGTGGTTCAATGGGTGTCTCACAATAACCCACTCAAATTTATCCCTAGTCATCCTATGCTTACAATGTGTTTTCCATTGTGGGCGATTATTCTGCATAAATTTTATATCTTTTTTATCCCTTAGAAGGTAATAAAATTCCATGCTCTGGATGACTTCCTTGCTAAAAAACCATCTTCGAAAGATAGATCATTAAATAAAAAACTTCCTGATGAGGATGTCTTCTCAATTCATGATAATTCTCTAACATGGGAGATTCACTTTGATGTCGCCTCCAGAAGTCCAAAATGTAAGAGAATGGAAAACCCAAAACTCAAAAAAAAAAATGGGTTAGGAATTGTCCTTATTTCTCTAGAAAGGATAGAATTTCATTATACCTTACTAATATCATAATGTGATACCAACAATGAGGTCTAATATCAAGCTCTCATCACAGGTTTGGTATTTTCCCTTTAGGCGCATATAAATCATTTAAAGATGAAAGGTGTTTCAGAATTTGTAATCAAGAAAATCAATAGAGAATATTCTATTAGAAAAGAAGAGTTAATCCTTTTGAGTTATTATGTCAGAGGGTTAATGGGTGAATTTCCCTCAGAGCCAACATTGACTTATGTCCCTCGATCACAAAATTCTGAATCTGATGCACTTGCTAATGCTGCTACAGCTCTGGGAGACCCAAATCTGGATGAAACAATCCTTAGCATATCCCATCATCATATGGTATCACCTTTCACTCAACCCAGAATGGAGGAAATTAATGATATTATCTCAATTTCTAAGCCATATTTTCATACCATGGGATGGAGAACACTCATAATCGAATACTTTAAAATGGGATACATCCACTAGATAGTGCTAAAAAAGAACAGATCCGATGAAGAGCAGCCAATTTTACTCTTTAGGATAGTCCAAGCCACCAGAAGATACTTTACAAATGAGGCTTCGATGGAATCCTCCTTAGATGTATTGATGGAGAAGAAAAACCTACTTTTATGAAAGAAGTGCATTCAATAGTTTGTGTTGTTAATCAGTCTAGGCACAGACTATCTAATCAGATCTAAAGGATCAGATATATATGGCCTTTAATGATTTAGGATTCAACATATTTCACTATGAAATTTCATCCCTTTCAAGTGAATTCAAACTTCATTCATCCACCCCCAAAGTTTCTACACACATATAAATACTTATTTCCATTTTCCACATGGGTAATGGATGTAATAAGAACTTATCCTCCATCTATGGCTAAGCAGTTCAAGTGTATTCTTACTACTACTATGTTTTTTCCCAAATGGGTTGAGGCAATACCTCTCAATGAAGATGGACCCAAAAGAATTGTTAGTTTTGACAAAACTAATATCATCACCATATTTGGTGTCCCTATAACTATTTTGATGGACAATGGAACCAATTTTTGTTTTACTAAGGTAAAAAAGTTATATCAAGAACCTAATATCAATTCCAATCATTCATCCTGCTATCAGGCAGTGGCCCAGGGATAGCTAGAGGCCTTCAATAAGACTTTATCAAATATAATTTGGAACATGGTGGATAAAAATAATAAATCATGTCCTCATTAACATTTTAATTATTTATGGGCTTATCGGACTACTAAAAATACATCCACAAAGGTAACTCCTTATTCATTGGTATATAGATCAGAAGTAGTTTTTTCAATTGAAATGCAATTGCCTTCACTCAGAGTTTCCATCTGTGATCAGTTGTCTACAAACAAGAGGTCTCAAAAACTGTTTATTGAGATTGAATGATTAGAAAAGAAAAGATTTCATATTTTCATCATTGATAAGTCTATCAGTATATAATAATGTGAGCATCTAACAAGAAACTTAACCACCATTCATTTCTTCAATGATAATTGGTATTGGTCATTGGGACTCCAATGATACCAGGAATGTAACGACCAATGATTGAGCCAAAATTAAAGGTACCTTATTCTATACATAAGGTCTACTCAAATATATCAAATTCCATAATCTCAATGGATGTAGAGCTCATTAAAACTCTAACCAATTGGAGACTCTTTATTAAATACATTTTGTAATTCCACTAGACATTTTTCTCACTACAATACTAAAAAACGTACAGCCCCCATGTCTTTACTAAAAGACTTAAAACTACACAGTACAAATTCCTAGTTTCAAGATGTAAAATATGTAACAACCTTATGTGTCCATGTTTCATGATGTTAAAATGAATAATATCTTTGTCCTTGTCACATGACAATAAACAACAGGAAGACATTTTTTCCATTTACATAAAATTAAAATGTACGATTAACGTCTTCTCTATTTCATGATAGGAGATACCATAAGAAATCATCATGGACAACATTGATACTCCT
This sequence comes from Viscum album, assembly GCA_963277665.1. Lineage (NCBI taxonomy): Eukaryota > Viridiplantae > Streptophyta > Magnoliopsida > Santalales > Viscaceae > Viscum > Viscum album. The sequence goes on from OY728126.1 coordinate 68,012,697, forward strand.
TAGTGGCACAATAGACCTTATATTTCTTATGTTTGGGTTATATCCTCACAGGGACCTTGTTTTTAAAACTACATGTGGATTGATTATCATCTATTTGAGATACGTAGAGATTCGTGGATCTCAAATCCTATGCCCAGCCACAGTCATAAAATTATTATTTCCCTTTTTTCATCTCATGTATATGAAATTTTTCTTTACATAATTCTCCTAAAGATACATGATTTTATTTTCATAATATATTGTATCCTAAATTTAATCATTCTCTAAGAATCTGTTAATTCCCCCCGTCAACCATGTCAAATTCTATTAGTTTGAGAAATGATTATTTAAAGATATATGTACAGATTGATTATCATATATATGAGATATGTATAGACACCTATATATTCAATGTTAGGCCCAACCACGATATATAAAAAACCCTTTATTCCGTATATAAGAATATAATCTTCCTAGGGAGTGTTTAAAGAACTATGTATGGCTTGATTATTTCCCTCAACAAGACACATAGTGGCACTTCCGTTTTATCCCTTAGTTCAAATACAAAAATTCATTCTTTTCATATTGGTTCATCTTTATCCATACCTCATGATGTTAAACTGTATTAAATTTAACACCCATATTCTTCACTTGTGTCACATTTTTTGTTACAGAAGAAACCTTTACTGATCCTTGTTTCTCAGATCAAGCATAGCTCATGTGTGATTAGGAATTGGGTAAAAGGATAACTAATATAAATAAGTTTTCTCAATTTCATGTGTGATTATCAATGTCCTCACTAGAGGACTTAAAACTACAAAGTATAATGTTCTCACTGCATGACATAAAACTGAACAATTTAATGTTCTCATTGCATGACTTAAATCTACACAGTATAATGTCCTTGTTGCATGATTTTAAACTGAACATCGCAATATAAATTCAAAAAGAATAATTGAATGTCTCTATTTTACATATGAGTCAGATCTATCTAAAGGATTTATAATTCATGGACAATATTGATTAAAATATTTCTTAATTACAATGTGAATAACCCCCTTTTATATTTCACACTCTTAATCATGAATATTTTCTATATCGAGAAGATATTTCTTATGGTTTCTCATGGAAAGTCTCTAATACTTGAGAACTCTATTTCTTAACTAAGAAGTATGTGCCCTTAGGTGGCCTTTAAGGCCATGCATAATACATACCCTATTATGGGTTTATTAAATGATGGTAATTTAATCCTTGGTTATAGTGTATTTTTTCCATTAAAAATGTGATGACAATATACATTAATCTGTATTTTAGAACAGACATTCAGGTATACTTGTCCCATTATATTTCTCTCAATCTGAAACTCTCCAAGACCATGGTATACACATTTCCCTCTCCATGTGTTTGAAGAAATATGAAATAAAATTTGGATCACATACCCAAATAACATATAAAGTTTTCTTTTCTGGTCCTACTTGTATAACCTAAAAATACAAACACCAAAATTTTTGCGTTTGGGTCCAAACATTATAAAAGTCTTATTCCTCTAATTCATTGGAAATATTTCTTGGATATTCCCTCTCCATATTTAGGTCACATTCTCTATAAACCAAACTTTTTTCATTGGAAAAACTGATTCTCCATAAACTTTATTTTGATTTAAGAAGTAGAATGAAAAAAAATTAAGAGCTTTTTTCCTTGACTATGCAGTACATGCCCTTAGGTGGTCTTGCATAAGATGCCTACATAACCAGCCTGTCAGAAAAAAGATGCCATTATTCGTCTATTTAGAATATTCCCTAGTTGGACCTACATAACAAAACCACCATAATGGATTTATCAAATAATGGTAACTATATTCTTGTAAAATAATTCCTCTAATGCATTTAGACCCGTTTCCATGTCATTCTTCAGATATAAAAATACCAAAACCACAATTTACTTTTTTCCCTTCTATACCTGAAGATGGTAGTATGCTTCCAAACAAATTTTCCTGAAATTGGGAGAGTTTTATACCTTTGGAAAAAGGTAAAGGCCTTAAATTAAGGCCACATAATGTCCTCACTACATGACTTAAAACTGGACAATATAATTTCCTCACCGCATGACTTAAAATTGAACAGTTTAATTTTCCCACTACATGACTTAAAACTTCATCGTTTTCTATCATAAATTCCCCTTTTGATAAATTTCAACAATTATTCATAAATAAATTGTATATAAGTGGTTTTATTATTCGTGACATATGTCGTCATAAAATATAAATTTCATTTTTAAAACACCTTTCCTTAGAAAAACCACCGATTGTGGTCAAAAGTCACCAAAACATTATTTTCCTTTATCTATAATAAATAAAATATTAAATTCCTAAGAGCTATTTTTCTTGTCTATGCACTACATGCGCTTAGGTGGATTGGCATAATTTTCTTACATAAAGAGTGTGTCAGTCCAAAGATGCCACCTTTTTTTTATGTAGTATATGCCCTAGTTTTCCCTTCATAACACAACTCCCAGAATGTGTTTTTTAAATAATGATAATTTCATTCATCAAGGAGTCTAACCTTATGTTTATACTAGTTTTAAATATGGTGACCATAAAAAACATTTCTCAAGGTCCCCCTTGGAAATATTTAAAGCATATTAAATAATATCTTATACAACAAGTTTTTTTTGGGATCTAATTTCAAAATTTATGGTCAATGTAGTTTTACCTTAAATAATAACCCTTAATAGTCTAATATTCATGACTCTAAACTAATAAGAGACATGGTACTCACCAGATTAAGAAACTTCAAAGGGAACCCTAATCAAATGTCAAGTCACAACTCACTAAAAATACATTTTTGTATGATTTAGGGAATACGGAGCAATAAAAAATTTAAAATATTAAAAATTTTGGGGGTTCTCTATAGAAACCTATAAAAAATAAATCTATTTTTCCTAGGACTCATGGCTTTGGAAAAAAAATTAGAGCATCCTTTCATCTTGATGTAGATCCAAATATTATCAAATGATGTTGGAATGTGTCAATGTTCCCTACTTTCACCATAGAACAAGATTTTTTCATTCTGAATGAATGAAATTCTAAGGGGGTATTTTGTAGGCATAATGAAATGTGTTATGTGCCCTTTTAAACAAAATTTCCTCAATCGGGCAGAAAAAGATCATGGTGGGAGACTGCATATTTCATGGGGTAAATGATGGAAGCAATGGCACTGGCCTGAAGGGCAGAGACCGAAGCCTGGAAGTGATCCAAATTAGGGGTGATGGGGCTCAACCCCCATGGTATGGAACCATAAATTTGGATTTGTTCCTAAAAAGGCTCCCAAGTTACTTTCACATAAATACCTATATGCCACCAAGATAGAGATTCATGAAGAACATATTTTGTCTAAGTCCTCAATGGACCAGCATAGTCTATCCAAAACCCCATCAGTGTGCAGCCTACTTGAATGCCCCCATATAGTGTGTATCCTACCTACATGCCCAAATTTTTCATACATCCTAATTGCATGCCCAAACTCTTTTTCCCATGGTCACTTATTTGCCTATAAATAGACCCTTTGGGACTTCATTTTTAGGAAATAATTTCCCTGAAGCCCAATTGCTTCTCTGGTCACCCTAGTGCATCTCTCAAGTATCATTTAACATTCAAGGTAGTTCTTCAACTCCTTGAGCAGTGGACTTAAAGAAGGGTCATTGGACATAATTCCTTTTAGTTTATGAAATCCATAACACATGGACACCTAAAGCTCCAAACCTCCCTAAATCAGAAACACTTGTGCGCCACATATTCCATTCATAGGAACTTGAGTAACCTACTTGTGTGACCACCTGTCAATACTCTGGAAGGATTGGACAAAGTCTAGCCCAAGTATTACCATATAGGATGTTCATCACTTAAATGAATATTAGGTCACCCAAGTCTACTTGTGCACCCATACTTGTGTTCCCATACCTAATTGGGAGCCCTACATTGATTCACATGATATTTTTAGTCAACAAGCCATCAAGAAATCCTCAATACCATTAATGATACTGATTCTTCTTACTTATATCCCTTTCCTAAAAAGGGTTTTTGTTGATACCTCCACCAAAACATCATGTTTTATCAATCCATTAGAAAAGGCACATTAGTGTGTCTCTAATTTTGGTGTGTATATATATAGTTCGAGGTTCCCGCATTTTATTTACAATGGTGTTAGGGTTCATGGAGTTTCTGTGGGTTTTTATATCAATAGTAACGTGGAACTTTCTCAGGAACAGTGTTGGGAAGTTCCCAGTTTGGAGGAGGGTTGGGTCCTAGCCTCTCCCTTCTCAAAGAGACAACCCAGAACCTCATGTCTCTGGTAGGGAAGGTAATGTTCACACATTATTTTCATCCTTTTTGATCAAAGGAAAAGTCTCCCTCCCCTAACAAGATCAATTTTAGGGAAACCATCCTAGCATAACCCCTATCTTTTCTTATAGAGGGAAGCATAATTGATCCTCCTCTCTTTTTCGATGCCAATGTCAAAAGGGGATATGGGAACATGGACTTTTGGTAGCATTTCCCTCTCCCTTTGGGATTTTTCACCATGGGAAGGAATCCTAGTGTCATCCCCTAACCATCATACCTTCTTCCTTTAATTGGACCATTTTCCAATATAATGATAACAGAGGGAGGGCTTCTCAACCTCATCCACCCTGACCTCCCTAGGCTCTTCCTCCTCCACTAACAGATAGGGAAAATTGTGAAGTTTCATTGTTGAATCTTTCACGTCCTATTTTTTCTCACACCGAGAATTAATCACATGGGCTTAGAGATTAGTGATGATTACAATATTTACACAAAAACCCATGGTGAATGAACTATAAAAACTCTAATTCCCACAATAATCGGGATACGAAAGAATCCTTCTCAGGGCCTTAGATCACTAGATATCCTCTTTAGGAATCCAACCATAATTACCTTAATCTAAGAATCCTCCTTATAAACAAGACCCAAATTAAACCACTAAGTCATCAAGTCATCCTTTTCAAGATGTAATCCAAAACTCATTTATCTCAAATGATTATACTCTCCTATGTGATGTATCGAACTATGAAGGATTTGATTCCCATTCACATGGGATACATAGGAGGCTTACATGAGGTTTAAACCCAATATTTCAATTCAACCTTGCTATCTTTGAGCCATATTATCAATAGGGACTAATCATACTTGGAAACCCATATCATATCCAGGTTCGTTGATCCTTTTCGGCATAAATCCCACACAAAAAAATTAACTAATCACCTTTCACTTAGATTTCCTTCCCACATGACATTAAACTCTATGGTGTGTTCCTTATCAAATGACCTTAAAAGCTATGATTTTTCCCATTATGCAGAATCGTACTACGATGGTTGAGATTCATTTCACAATGATACGTTGGTAGCCTATTTTAGGGGTAAGATCTCAATTTAAAAACAAGCCTCTGTCTAACTAGATGACAATAAATTATAGAGTGTCCCACTGAGTGGAAAAAAACCCAGTATCATTATAATGATGATTAAAAATAATCTATAAATTGAGTATTAGAGGATATAATTAATGGAGAAACTTGAATACAAATAGATAACTCCATTAATGAAAAACCATAAATACATACTAATGATTATAAATTTTACAGATGATAATAAGTGATTGTTAATTCCAAGGGAAACTTATGTAATAGTGGGTGAATTAATAAGGTTTCATGAAAATATCTTAAATTTAAAAAAAACCCTTGAGTGGAAAATAATTCCCCCCAAAAAAGTTTTATGAGTCTGACCTCCCATCCTCTTGAACAATGCACGTTTTTTGTATCATAAAGTTCAAACATAACGAATTTTGGCCATTAGAATGTAAGACTCTATGGATAATGAACTATTGGATGTTTCTGGTTCCAAGAATATATCCAGTGGAAGCTGCCTAGATGCAATGATTCTTAAAACCAAAACACAAGTTTCAAGGAACTGCAAGACGAAAATGGTGAACCAGACGTGAATCCTTATCCAAGTTAATAAGGATACCCACCTGTTAGGCTCGTATAAATTGATAAAGTAATCCTAGAAAAAGGAATTAATCATGCATGTATTCATATAAGAGATGTCTCATTAATGGTGTCTACTGTTGAATCATGTTTTTCTCAAAACTCACTTAAGTCAAAATGGGTTTTCGTCAAGACAAAATCTGCGAACATCTCAACAACTCCTCAAGCTGGATCTTCATCCACGGGAAGGACATTATGACCCAACTAGTGGATTCAAAGTTTGGTATCGAATGTACTGATAAAGGAGTATCATTATCTTGGTACAATTCTGACATTGGACGGTACTCGACAAGACCTCTATGTCAATAACAATTCTCGATCATCAGGCCAACGATGACTGATGATCAAGAAGAAGATAGTGCCAACCAATTTTTCAACCATTTCGGGTCCTTATCCCTGAAATGTAACAACCAGTCCCTCCCGTACTATAAGAAAGGTGGATCAAGAGGTCACCCAGGGCCTCAATTCAAGAATACATGGATACTTCTTGTGGACTCCCACCAATAATCACCCCTAGCAGAATCGCGCGGTAGTGATCCCCCAACATGATGGGGGTTTTGCATCTGGATGTTCGACCAAAGACTCTCAGACCCGAGCACACAATATGAACCTCTGGGGAAAACATCTGGTCAACCGGGATCTAGTACATACCTCTTCCCCCTCTAAATAATTACATCAACCTACATTGATTTCAAACAATGAATGGGCACATACAACCGTCTGTTCTAATTTAGTTGTTAAACTGGCTCATCTAGAAGAAAACCACCAATCCCACTGGATATATCTGATGGAGTACTATGAACATGAACATACACCTAATTAAATGTTAGCATCTAGTCAGTATTCTTGTCTGAATAAATTTAATGAATCCCACAAATCCAATGTGGTGGGAAATGGTAAACAGGAACATACACCTCCTCACAATCACAAATTCTGCAAGCAGTCTCATCTTCTAGTTTTGATGGTGGTTCACCAACCATACATGACAAGAAATATCCAGCATGCACATACATCATACAGCATTCATCAAGCCTGCCAATAGTCTCATTTAGAAGCACTCAGATAAGTAAATCAGAAAGCTCCGATGAAAAATTTGGGGGAGACCCAACTCTCTACCCCCATGCATGAGTACTCTCAATACTCATTGATAAGAAAATGGGAAAAGGTGTAGTGAAATACACCTATTCCCAATACCAAATGGAGTTATATTCTCATTTTAGGTACTGAAGTCACCAAACACATCATTTCAATGGTGAAAGGGCAGACACAAATCCCTACCCATATTCTGGAAGAATGACAGGATATTATTACAACTACTTTAGCAGTATCAGGGTAACATACACATAAATTTGTACCCACATATAGGATGACACATCAACATGCCATCCTGGAGTAGATACACGCCATTATTCCAGTCTAGGAGGGTCATGGTGCATACTTCCACATATCATATGAACAACAAGATTGGGAATATACACCCTTTCCAATTTGAGGTAATCGGTCTATTCTGATGGCAGCTCCAAGGAAGGAACATAATCCTACCCATGATAAACAATTTTATGATCAAGTGGCCCCAACTAAGTGTAAGAGAATATCCATGAAAAATATTCATCAAGCACTATTGGAACATGAAGAGTCAAACTGCAATTTGGATAATCTTAATGCTGGAGTTCTTGAAGCCCTCATACATTTATCTGTTGCAGATCAATATCATGTTCTATCATTAACAAATTATGGGAGTTGTAGCTGTAATTTTGAACTTCCTCACCAGAAACTTCACCATGAATGATTGATTCATGAAACTTTGTCCAATCTAGAACACCTATCTATAGATGAGATCCGTAGAAACCCCCTATGTGGCCAGAAGACCAAGGAGCAAGAGGATTCATCCCTTGTTGTAATCCACCATTGTGATCCTCTCCATGATGTCATTCAATGTGAATTTCCTCTCTGCTATAGTATTCAACATTTTCATGATTATTCTATAATGTAAAATGTAGTATTGAGAAGTCCATCCTATCTCGAGGCACTTGAAAACACAAGTCCAATCATGTCTGATCCCTTGTCATTGATGGGTGAATCACTTTGTCAACCAGAAGACATCCTAAGAGAACAGTCATTCTCCAAAGCTCCCTTGGGTTAGTTGTCTTCTAATACATAGCTTCCACTTTGGTCAGACCTAGTGGAGAAATTTATAGTATAATACGATGAAGATATGTTAAACATGAGAAAACAATTGGATAAAGGAGAAATACCATTCATGTTCTAGCCTTTGTAAAATTATCATTATAAAATTCTATAATTGATGGAAGAATATTGAATTCATGATATCTACCTCAAATTATGGAAGACTATTTGTTATTATAAAAGCAAAGAATTACCATATGATGAATATAAAAATCATTTAAAGGTAATATAAGGGTTTCACCACCATATTAACTTGGAATATCTCTCTATATCCCGATATCTAAAGGCTCAAAATAGCAATGAACCCTTCAGCGTGCATGCCTTAATGCTCTAAAGAGGCTACACCAGTTATTATATAATACCACATCTGGTGTTCATATCAGAGGATGCATACCACATGAAACATTGAAATTAACTACACTACAGAATCTACAATGTTTGCCAAAAGTGGTCTCATGCAATGTTATTGCCCATGGTTTGTTACAATCAATATATTTTGTATATAATTGAATGTACACACAAGAAAAGGCCACAACCAGCAATCATCAAAGTCATACCCAATGAAAAGAAGTTGTTGAGTTACTTTTATATAAACCATAGGAGAATCATGAGTATGCATCCCACATAGAGGATTTCAGCAGTCAAAGAATGAAAATATCTAAAATAGCACACCAATCTTTTGAAACAGGGGATTTGAGTGGTTTTCGGATAATTCACTTAGCTATTGTTTGAAGAAATATTCACAAAATCAGAAGAGCAGTTTCACAAATTTCCTCCATATCAGTTCATGAATCACCCCATCCTACAAGGTTGGAGGCTTAGTTAATTAAACCATAAAATTAATTAAAAACAATTTCAATGATATGAATAAAAATAATAGAAACAACCCAATTTTACAAGGTTGGCGGCTTTTTCATATCTACAATCCCTTCCTCAATGGATGTCAGTTTTCTCCTGATTAGGGAAGAATACACAAATAGACCACCAAACTAAACAATACAAGGATTCCCTTTAGGTTACTGTGCATCAAAAAGTTCCTAAGAATATATCATAAAGGATAACAGAGTCTCATGGAAGATACAGAGGGAGAAAATCTTATGAAAATACTAACAAAATGCCATTAATGATTTATGCGTCAGTAAATGTCATTAAAACCATTTCAGAAGAACCTCTAAAAAATGGTTTTAGATTAGAGGGAATCAAACAATGATTTTCTTATCCATAATATGGTACACACTGAGGAAAAAGGAGAAGGTGTACATACCCAAAATCAGTGTCTTACACAGAATCTAGGCAAGCCATAATATAACCAAATCCCACCCCTCCAAAAAGAATGTAACAAGGGGAAATGTAAAAGCCTGATTGCATCTAACATTTCCACTGGATATGGTCAATATATTTTTATTTGAGATATATTTTCACAAAAATAAGTATAAATTAAAGAATTGAAAAGACTCAATATAGAGTTACATGGAAACAGTATTTATGCTAGACGTACTTCCCAGGAAGGTACTCATCTTGAACATCATGTAAAAGCAACTCAGAAAATGGGATTTTTTGGTAACTAAAAATGTGGATAATGAGTTCCCTCCATTTGGTACACAACAAAGGAAGGATCAAACACATCCTGATAGGTATGTTCCAATGGGTTATCCAAGCCAAATACCTGCACCACTACCAGTGATTTTTCAGGTCGTTGCATGAGCTCAAGCTCCAGTTGATGTACCAGTAGAGGTTCCAGGTCATCTGAATATTCCCCAAATGGTTATGAACACAATTGAGTCATTAACAACTTGATTGAAATCTATGGAGGAACAATGTACACCAGTTTAGCCAGAAAATAATGCTTACACTGAATAGGTGGACCTGATTCCTCCCCACCAAATTTTGTGAATATCACATTTCAAATCATTAATGGTTCTGGAGATCTAGAAAAACACTTAAAAATTTCATTTCTCATTTTTATCCCATGATGAGAACTTCTCAATAGAAACAAGTAGTAAAACTCAGGTTCTTTGTGCAGTCACTACAAGGACTAGCTTTTCTCTGATATTCAAGTTTACAATCTTGATCAATTACTAGATGGAAAGATATCCACCAAAAATCACTTCTATAATTTAGCTCAATGCTACCGAAGATGATAGTTTTTTATCTTAAAAATTGTATACAAAGGGTGAATGAAAGAGTTTCAGATTTCATTGTGTGATGGAATGGATTAACGTATTCCTTAAGTCTAGCACTCCCTCAAGAAGATTCGATGCCAATTTTTATCGAAAATCTACATGATGATTTATGGACAGCACTGATCCATATAAAATACATAGGAGGGTTTTGATACAATACTTTAACTTCTCAACAAATATAGGATTCTATTATAGAGACTAAAGATAAAACTTTTCTAATTTCATCATCTTTAGGAAGGAGGACTGGGAATGCAAAGGGTGAAACTATTACACTCAAGCAAGCACCTGTACCTACATCCACTTTAAAACCATCATAATATCACAGGTATCCACGTATAGAGTGTCTTTAGAAACAACCACCTCATCAAGATGATCAAAGAGATCAAAGGTAGAAATAGTTTGAGGAATTAAAAAGCAATGTTTTTTCCTTCATGAATGAACAAGTTCTTGATTACATCATCTCAACTCTGGAAAAAAAAAATTGGTTTAGTTTCCAAGGTTGAAATAACCAAACAAAGAAGGAGATGAAGATATTCCAATTTATTTTCTTTTTCACCAGATGTTAGGGAATCCCATTTAGGAGTGTTTTGTTTTCAAGGACCTCCTTCCAAAATTGGTAGAATCTGGACAAGTGAAACTACAAAGTTAATCACCTCAAGTAGCATGTGTTACTGCTACTGATCTAGAGGAAGAAGGTGAATGGAAGGAAGTCAAAAGTAAATATGTTAAGAAATGTGATGATTGGATTATCATGAAAACAATAAACCAAACTCATTCAATTTTACTATCATAGTAGAAACAACTGATTTTGTCTTTTTCCATTCCGTCCGCAATAAATCCACCATCATCAAAAGGTTTATCCTTAATGAAAGGAGATGATCAGAAGGGAAAAATAGAAGTTAGAAGAAGAAGAGATCATGTCAAGGACAAAGTTTTCATTGACCCTAGAATATTTAAATAAATCTACTTCAAAAATTATGTGCCCCTCCCTACTAAACAAACAAACAAAAAAACATATCAGGTAGAATCTTCCTCAGAAGAAGAATTGATCTTTGGTTCTATCAATGTTATCCACTTAATGGATCATTATGCTAGTGGTGATTCTGATTATAATGATCCAGAGCTCCTTTCACCAAATTAGGGAACCAGAGGAAGAGTCCAAGGTTGAGGATATAGGGGAAGATGTTGGAATTCTAGAAACCACCATTTTAACTCTACCCCCACTTGAACAATTTATGCAGTAGAAACTCATGGAAGAGCCCTTTAGAGGGATCAACAAGAACAAGGACATTCTTCCATGCAATACAGGTTTGGTTCTGACATGATTATTTTGGAGGACCAATTAGAAGACATACCATCCTTCTCTCTACATGTAGATTGACCTGTTGAGTCTAATCTACCAAATCCGGGAGAACTTCCAGCTTCTGCCCCAACACAAGGTACATCTACATAAGAAGAATCAACTTCTAAGACACCTGTAAAACCACATTTCCATGTTGGGAAACCTAGACCTCTAGATCCAGAGTATGATGTTTTGAAAAAACTTTCCCTTTTAGAGGCCATGTTATTAATCCTGGATGACTTGAATATGTAAAAAAAATTTGGGGAAGCACTTATTGAGGCTTGGTAAAGACCCCAATAGTTTTAAACTGAAGTTGATGCTGTTGAGTATTACCTTATTGAGAATGACCCTGTAGAATTTCATGTAGTAATATATTTTATAGAAGAAGATTAAGGTTATGTTTTACATAGACATATCATACAATTTTATTTATCTGACAAGGACAATGACATAGACATCTGACGAACCCTCATTAAATAATGGTTTTAGAGTCAACCTCATTCTTGTTCATACACTTCATTGATTGGGACTACCTGAATCTGAAATCTATACATCCACATTAATTTTTCATGGATATAGAAAGAATGATAAAGAACCTCTGGGAGATATTACACTCAGAACTCAATTTGTTGATCTTGGGTATAATATAGATTTTAGGGTATTTCATTAGGACACAGCTTGCGACATTCTATTTGGAAGGCCGTGGCTACATCAAAAATCAGCCAAAACTTCATCATACCACAAATGTCTTATGTACTGTTTAAATGGTTAAATCAAAACATTTCTTGGTGACAAGTCTTCCTTCAAAATGTCTGAATATCAATACATTGATACAGAGTTTTATCACATTGACGGAACGAGGTGCATGAAGAATAAAATAACCAGAGTTAATGCTCCAATTGGATTGGAGAAGATTCTAGTAAATCCATTCATACATTTGGGTACAAATTATGTTCTTTCCAACAGTCGAATATAATGGGTAAAACTAGAACCATGTACTCATCCAGTGAATTCCATAATGTCAATTGTGGCAACTGAGTCTGAAAACATGGGAGAAAGTGTTGATTCACCAAGTAGTGATGGAAGCTTTAATGGAGATGTTTTCATATCATCTATTGAACTAAATTAAGCATATACTTTGTCATTCAGAGTAGAATAAGTTGTAAGAATGTTAGAGGAAGACAAATATGTTCTTTCCCAATCCATCATCTAATCTTTATTCCTACAGGGAGACCCTTCATCATAAGTAGGGTAAAATATAGTGGCATCTTCTTCGAGATGTTCAAATACTAACTAATTCCAAAACTGTGGATTTTTTTCATCATCATCCACTACGAAAGTAGAAACTGAAGAGGTAACATGTAATTAATATGAAGTGGAATATCACAGGGATGCTCCTCCAGTATTTCAGGAAGGTGTCTCTGCCATTGTAGATGAGCTCCGATATATAAATCATGGTAAAAAGGAGGATCCATACGCCACTCTAATTAGTGATGCCATGACTTGTGAAGAGCAACAGGTGTATACTTTAGTTCTAAATAAACATTGAGATATATTTTCTTGGAATTATATGTAAATTCCTGGTCATAATCCCGATGTAGCCACTCATCATTTGGGTTTTCCGAAATAACATTGCAGATTCAAGCAGGCAGCAAGAGGAACACACCCAACTCAAGCCTCTAAAATTGATGCTGAAATTTATAATCTTATGAATTCTATATTTTTTAGGAAAGATAAATATCCAAAATGGATGGCCAATATTTTCCCAATGAAAAATAATAATGGGAAAAATAAGAGTATATATTGATTTCAGAAATCTTAGCTGAAATTGGCCTAAATATGATTTCCCAGTTCCGATTACAATGCTTTTAATTGATGCAACAATTGTCTATGAAGCTCTTTCCTTCATGGATGGATACTTTGGGTACAATCAAATCGGTATGGACCCATAGGATGAAGAATCTACAGCCTTCAGAGCCATTTAAGGAGTGTTTTGCTATCGGGAAATTCCCTTTTCCTTAAAGAATGTTAGTGAAATATACCAATGTGCCATGCACCATATCTTTGAACCCTTTTTATGGATTTTTTTGAAAGTTATGTGGATTTTTTGGGGGTCAAATAAAGACAATGTTTTAATAACTTGGATGATCAAGAAACCACATTCAATAATCATTGGAAACACAATTTCAAGATGAACCCCTTAAAATGTGCTTTTGGGGTAACATCAAGAAAGTTCTTTGGCTTCGTTGTATGCCATAATGTAATCAAATTTGGTCCCGAGAAAACAAAAATATGTCTTTGTTATGTCACCTCTTCATAATTTGAAATAATTAAAAGGAATTATAGGACACTTGGCCTATATTTGATAATTTAATTCCATTTTGGCTGGAATGTATTTTCCGTTCACCAGATTAATGAAGAAGGTAGTAACCTATCAATGGGCTGAAGACTAACACGAATCATTTTATACCCTTAAGAAATATCTCTTGACTCCATTGTTATTAATGAAACCTATTGAAAGAAGACCACTTAATCAATATTTTACAGCTTCAGAGCGATCACAAGGTGCCTATGATACCCAAATGAATGATGCTGGGAATGAAATCAACCATTACTATCTCAGTAAAACTAGGCTTGATGTGGAAAGTCAGTATTCAAGTATTGAAAATTGTTTTCTAGCTTTAATATTTGTTGTTCATAAATTGAGGCACAACCTACAAAATCATGAGATCTTATTGGTATCTCCCAATAACCAACTAAAATTTATCTTCATTCGTCCTATGATTACAGGGCATCTGGCATGGTGGGCGAATATTCTATAATAGTTTGATATTATGTTTGGGCCTCAGAAGGAAATAAATAGTCAAACTCTGGCATACTTTCCTACTAAACATCCATCTCCAGAATATACATCATTAAATACTAAACATCATTATTAATAGGTTGACTTTATTCAGGATAATTCCCAAACATGGGAGATGTACATTGATGGTACCTCAAGAAGTCCAATAGTGATGAGGATGGAAACCATAAACACAACAAATTTGGGTTATGAATTGTCCATATTTACCTATAAAAGGAGCTATTTCCTTATTCCTTCATATTAAAAGAAGGTGGTACCAACAATGAGGTAGAATATCATGCTCTCAACATGGGTTTGGAATTGACCATTCCAGTGCAAGTGAATCACTTAAAACTGAAAGGTGATTCAGAATTAGTAATCAAGAAAATCAATGGGGAATATTTTATCAGAAAAGAAGAGTTAATCACTTTTTGTTATTATGTCATATGGTTAAGGGATAAATTTCTCCTAGATTCTAAATTGTATTATGTCCCTCAATCCCAAAATGCACAACTTGTTGCACTGGTTAATGTTGCTACAGCTCTGGCTGATCCAAATCAGGATGAAGCAATCATTAGCAAAGAACATCGTCGTGTGGTCTCATATTTATTTCAACCTAGAATGGAAGAAATTAAGGATATTATCCCTATTTATGTGCCATATGTTCATACCATGGGATAGAGAAAAATCATTGTGGAATACCTTCAAAATGTGGTACTTCCACCAAATACGGCGGGAAAAAACTTATCTGATGAAGAACGGCCAATTTTACTTATTATGGTGCTCTAAAACTCCAGAAGATCCTCTAAAAACTATGGTTTGATAGAATCCTCATCATATGTATTTATAGAGAAGAGACAAAAACTATTATGAAAGAAGTGCATTCAAGAGTTTGTGCTTCCCATCAGTCTAGGTACATACTCTCCGATCAGATCTGAATGCTTGGATACTTTTGGCCTTCAATGATGAAATATTTTACAAATTTCACTAAGAAATGTCATCCCTTATTAGTGCATTCCAACATCATTCATCATCCCTCGGAGTATCTACATATAGATAAATACACCCATCCATTTTCTACATGGAAAATGGATGTAGTGGGACCTTATCATCCAGCCACAACTAAGAAGTTCAAGTATGTTCTTACTGCTACTTACTTTTTCTCCAAATGGCCTGAGGAAATACCTCTCAAAGAATTCATATCCAAAATCATTGTTAGTTTTGTCAAAACTAATATCATCACCGTATTTGGGGTACTTCATAATATTTTGATGTACAATAGAACCAATTTTTGTTCTTCTGAGGTAAAATATCTATAACAGGAAAATAATATCAATTCCAACCATTCATCCAGATATCATACGACGACCAATGGATAGATAAAATACTTTAATAAGACCCTACAAAATATATTATAGAAGTTGATGGATAAAGATAAGAAATCATTTCCTGGTAAATATGGATCAATAAAAATCAATTCATCAATAAAAATGTCATATTCAAGATCAATAAGAAATAGAAAAATAATATTTTTTTAAATTACATAATTTATAAGGAATTAAAAATAGTGGTAGATTCCCATAAAATTCTATAAATAAAAATTTTAGAAAGGATAAAAAGTGTTTATATACAACTCTAGACTAAATATGATGTCATGTAAACATCATTACACATGTGAAGTACCATTAAATAAATATAATTAATATATATATTTGGATTCGTGTAAAAAATAAATAAGGATAATATAAAATGTTTTCAATTAATAATAAAAAATATGAATAAATATTTTGGACATATATTAGTCACACCAGTGGAGGAGTTCACACCCCCAACCATTATAACAATTAAAAACACTGGAATATATGTTTCTTAAATCTTTTTATTACATTCCAACTATCATATCTATATGATGAATTAATAAATGTAATAATTAATTGAGGACACTACATGATTCATGTATGGGGGAGGGAAACACTGTATATTTTTATGATTTTTTGTTTTTCTTTCTCATTTTTGTGTTTGTTTTTCAATTTTTCCATTTTCAATTTTTATTATATCAAATTGAATGTATTCATGAGAATAATACATATAAAAATTATAAGGACTTATTTTACCACTAGGTAACTAAACATTTATGAATGTTAAA
Organism: Viscum album; assembly: GCA_963277665.1. Lineage (NCBI taxonomy): Eukaryota > Viridiplantae > Streptophyta > Magnoliopsida > Santalales > Viscaceae > Viscum > Viscum album. Next base: position 68,029,432 of record OY728126.1, read on the forward strand.
AAGAACTTAGTTCTATAATCTTTATTTAAGAAATTTGTGAAAACAAAAATGATTTTTTATCTCACCCTATAGCATGCTACCCATATTTAATATAATCCACCTAAGAGGCTTTGAAACCATTTTTTATTTATTATTTACAACGCCTTAGTTTTTTGAGAGAATAATATCATGCTCTATTAACTGAAATTTATTTCTAATTATAGTCAAAAAAATTATAAAATTAAGGAACATTGGTTTAAAATTTTTAAGGTATAAATTTGGTTAAAAATCCACATTTTTATAGTAAAATTATATTGAATCATACCTTGACATATAAACCCTAAATATCCCCCTTTCAGTAATAAAAAAATTTTATATGGCCAAATTACATGCCTGAAATCTATAAGAACCTATCTCTATAAGTAAATGAATGAATATAGTTAAACTCAAGTGTAGGGGAAAATCTTTTTTTTATAAAACATGGGGAGAAACATAAATTAAATGAAATATGGAATGGAAAATATGAAAGCAATATTCCATAAATCTTTTATGTATTTGGTTCTCTAGGAATATATCATAAGATATGTTATATTCATATCATATAGAATATTATAAAATAACATGATATTACCATCAAGAAATCATAAGTTACAATATTTCTATATCATATGGAACTGACTTGGCATGTCATATTATATGGATTGTAATGGATAATTAATTTATGTAAAGTGAAAGAGTAATGGTGAATTTTTTGAATAAACATAACTGGATACTCTTAAACAATTTGGTTAATTAGATGAAACACATGGCAGATTATTGAATGCATTAATAAGATAAATTCATATTCATTTTTAGTACTAATTCATATTTTACATAATGTATAAGTAAATTTGTGGTCATATGAATGTATCGCCACAGAATATATAAGGAGATGATCACCCTTATATAGATATTGTTATTTTATTCGAAATCCTCATATAAGTATCCTTGTAACTCTCTTGATTATACTACTTTAGCTTCTATGAGATACCTCCATATCATGGGTCTGAGGGGGTCATGCCCATGAAATTGATACTTTTTTGTGTAATGTGGATACACCATTGATAAAAGAGTATGATCACTACAACATTATTATACATGGATGAAGATAGTGGTTGCATATCTTTAGTGTAAGGTATGTTGTGTTCTTCATTTTATTGTATCATTTATTTAGTTATTAAGCATAGTAGTTATGTTGATCAATATTTATAATAACTTATATTTCATTGATTTAGTGTTTTTAATCCTAATAAACTCTTCAGTTATATCAAACACTTTCTATATTCATTGAATTTAAAAATCATATTTAATATTAAGAGAAATTCAATCAGTGTGTCTGTTGATTTATATATAAAAATATTTATATATATATTATTTAAATTTAAATGGATAACATAATACCTAAAATAAAATATGGTATGAAATGTTGAAATTATATTATGTGATTATTGAATTTTCATTATTATGGAATTTTACAATATCTGATATTGTAGCTACTAACATAAAATAAATCCCATGGTTTTGATTTATCATAGTGGGTGACATTAATATGCCACAAGGGATGATAACACCAATCCAAGTTTGTAAAAAAGATCATCATACCATAAATAAAATATAGTAGATATTTGAAGTTGAGAAATCTAAAGATTTGATGGTTTTAATGTTATGTAGGGCCTATAACATATGTCATGATAACAAGGCATGATTTATTAATCCTACACATAGTATTTTTATGTGAAATGAGAGCTAGGTGAAATACAATCAATCATAAAATATCATTTATATCATAATGTTTTTGTTTCATGGCATATTTATTATTGATTACAATAAGGTTTTACCATTAAATAAAATACATATGAAGAATTCATTCTTCTTAAATTTCAATTATGAATCAATATAAATTATTTTTAAATTATTTACAATTCAGTTAAAATGTCATTTTTGGGATATTTATTAAATTTTTAATGGTTTATATAAATTCATTATTGATAAAAATTTAGAGTTAATTAATTAAATTTTTGTGAAAAACATGTTAAATTAGTACTCTATAATAGTAATTATTAATGTTAAAATACAATTTTCAACTTATATTGAACAAATTATAATTTTGATATACATTTTCTATATGGAAATTATAAGAGTAATCTATTAAGTGTTTTTAAATTACAAAATAATAGATAATGTAAATGTATTTATATTTAAATTTATTAATTCTTCATAATTATTAATTTGACTTATTTAAATTAAATTAAATTTTTATAGGAATAATTTAAACCCTATCAAAATGATTTTTAATAAATTATTTTATCAAAGTTCAAATAAATATTAAATATAAATTTTTTGTTTATGTAAATTTTATATATAGTATATATAGAATATAAAATGTGTATATTTAATTTTAAATAATATTTTTAAGTAAAATTTCATATTATTGAATGATAATAATGAATTAAAAATGAGAATAAATGTAACATTTGTGTGTTTATTTACTTAAGTAATTTATATAATATATACCTGATGTACATGATAAAAAGGTAAGAAACACATACAAGGATTTATATTAAATCCAAAATTAAACTATATTGAAAACTTGGACTAGCTTAGCTAGGAAAAAACCATTTATGAAAAAATATGTTCAATTAATGGTGTTGGATCAATAATTCCACCAAATTATTCATCCAAATTCATCATCTATAGAGTTATAGTATCAAAATAATTTATTGGATCTTGGACTTTGAAGAATCACCATTGAAACATCAGCTTGAATCAATCATCAATATCTGTAATAGGTGGTAAGAACCATCCTCTCCCTATTTAATTCATCTCCTTTCTAGGAAAAAAAAATTAGAAACTGAGAAAATCACTATCCACTTCCCTCTCTCAGTATATAAATGTATAAACCAACGAGATGTTGCTAAAGAGATATGATTTTCAAGGGATTAGAATCAAGGACATGCAAAACAATCATAGTATTTTGGAGATATAGCTTCTCAAAAGGAAAAGTTTGAACTTCCAAGATCACATCGATGGTTGATACCCATGGAATGATCTATAAGTGATTTAACTGGTGACCAAAGTGGAAAATCAGCATGAAATCATAGGCTAAAATGAAAGGGTTTTGATCCACCCATAAATTCATTCATAAATAAAATGAATAATTTGACAAATAAAAACACAAACTGATGTATAAAAAATGGATCATGATAAAGAAATGTAAGGGAAATATATTAGATAAAGGGACATGGTGTATGTACCATGTAATAGACAAAAGTAGAGAAGACCTAAATGAAAATAATAAATTCCAAGATATAAATCAATTGCATGATTTATCTTTTAATGACATAATGAAGAAAACAAAATATTTTAATAATGAATATAGAATTAGGTAATTCAATTTTCTCTGTATTAAATCAATTCATATGAAATATCTATATAATGTACTACTGAATTTGAATACCAATTTCACACTTCACTTGATAACCTATAGTGAATAATATGGAGTAGTGTCTCTAATAGTGGTGATATTCATGATGATTAATGTTTTTTTACCTAAAAAATAGGATTTTATATTCTATGTTTCTTTTTTTTAAGAATTTATTTTAAATTATAATTTAAGAATAATTAAATTTATTTTTCCTATGATATATATTTCCGCATTTCATTCCCTTGTATTCTGATTTAATTTTATTGTGTCTATGGTGGGATTCTATATTTTTTTCCATGGATCATATAGTGGAAACGAGTATAACCTTTACATATTTAAAAAATTTTCCCTATAACCCTGTCATTTTTTGTAGGGTTAACAATGATAACCTACTATATGAATTTGTAACATAATATGAAACATACTTATTCTTTATTTGTTTTATTTCACTCATAAATATGGATCTGTGTTGGGGACAAACAAATACATGTGCCTTGTTGTTTCAGGTGACCCTTTCATATCTCAATGTGAATCATATGAGGCTATTATATACTATCTTATGATGCTTACATGTTTTTTGAGTTTGAATTATCATAGTTCAAGTATAATTTTTAAGCAAGGCTACTTATATATAGGTTATCTCCACCGTGATTTATTTTATGAACCCCATGTTCAGAAATATGTACCAGCTATGGTTACAGGATATTTATGAATCTAATTTATAATTTACTGATGATTAAATTCACTGGGAGGGATGATTCAATTTTTATTGGAAATTCTATAATAGAGATATTTAAGGAGGAAGGTGTTTGTTTTAGAGAGGGGATAATTGTGTTGTGGATTGCAGAGTGGATACTCCCATGAAGGATTATGAGTCTTTTTTATTTATTTCATTATCTAGGTGGGTCTTAGTAACTATAATAAAAATGTTATGGGTTTTAAAATGTGATATTGATAAATGGTGTTGGGGTCTGAGTCTGGTTTTTTTCATTCATGTCAATTATATTCCTTTTTTAATTTCTTGTTTCTTTGTCATTGAATGGGTATGAATTTTAGGGTATATTAACTAGCATGGTCTATTTGGTTTTTTCATTCTGACATTATAATTATAAGATTCCAGATTTTTGTTATGAAAAAAATATTGTGAGATGTTGTTCTTACCCTGAATATAGAACCAATGTGTTTTAATTAAAATTTATATTATGTGTTCATTATTTTAAAAAATTATTTTTTTCTATGTTTTATGTCTTTTTTTGTCATTTTTAATTGATTCGAGGTCATATGTTTCATCTTTTACATTTATGATATTCATCATAAACATGATCTTTTATATGCCAATGTTGAGGGTTGGTATAGTGTTTTTGGGCCACCCATCTCAGTAATTCTTATTGGATATAATATTTTGAGATAGTGATTTTGTTATCTTAATTTGATATTGAGAATTTTGAAAGAGGGAATGAATTAATCTATGGAGAGTAAAAATGCATTATCTTCATGCAAAATTGGGCATGAAGATTCATTGAGTTGATCATAGGAAAAGATCATTATTATTCATATCATTGGGAAGACTTCAAATTATTGTGTGCATGTTGACCCTTAGGTTTTGAAGAAATCATAATCTATTATTATTAAACATACATGAAAACTTCCTAAAATAAGTTGTCTATGAAACCTATTCTTGTACTATATGATTGAATATTTTTTATCTTTATGTGAAGATGTATATTATTATTACGATAAAAAAAATATATCTTCATAACTTTAAAATATTCCTTGTTTTCAAGAACCGACATGGATAACCCACATAAACGATATATGAATCAGTCTTGACATGGCTGATGGAGAATTTCTAATACCCATGGGTAGGAAGTTAGCACCTGGGCATCAATAAAATCAAGTGTGGATGATTTATCTATATGAATAACTCATCATGATAGGTCTGAAGATATAAAACAATATACACTTGGTATTCCAAAGACTCCTCAAGAAAACAATTACCACAAGTAAGCATATACATGTCTCCAAATGATATGTCAACAAAATTAATTAGATAAAACCATAAATACATAAAACAATATCCATGAAATTAGTGGATAACATGCTCCATTAATCACCACTAACCCCTCAAGTACATCTAATCAAGTACACCCAACACCTCGGAGTGGTGACTTCCGTTTTCTTGGATCTAGTATAAGAAAATACAAATGTGCAATGGAAATGTTTAGGTGGGAGAAACAGATCCCATTTGGATCTCATTAATAATTTATTAATAAATATATAACAATTAAAACTATTTTTATTAATTTTTTATTAAAGATGATATGGATATATTATCTCTTTTAATATGAGAAAAATTGAGAAAAAAATTAAATGGATAATAAAAAATTAGTTTCATTTTGTAATTTCCAAAATCATGCTAATATAGTCAGATTTATCAAAATAATCATTACTGAGTATTTCAATCAAAATAGACATGAGTAAATCATTAAAAATAAACATGGTCATGTATAAATTGTTTTCAATCATAGTGTTTTTGTTATAATTCTTGGGGTTACTACTACTAAAAAAGATCCACACCGTCATAATTAAATGCATCTCTAGGTCTACTAACACTCCCTAGATCCATATATTAGTTGGAATATGAGATAGTTTCAAAGAATAAACACCCAACTCTCAAGTTAGTTTCATTTCATTATCATCATCAAGTATTTTATAGATATAAATTTACCAACATACTTATCCTTAAACCAAAATACTCAAAATCATATGTGCTTCAAGCTAATCAGTCATACCTGGGGATATTATTTATATAAATCAATGTCAAATCCTTCAATTTATCAATTTATTCACTCCCAAGTTCATGTTTTCAATCATGAAACATCATTCCAAAAAAAACATAAAATTATTTTATTAAAAAGAATGCCTCTCTAATCAATTAATTTAATTTAAAATAATAAAACATTTCATTCGAATTCTTCCCAAAAGCCATTATCAAATTGATGATTCTAATTACCCATTTTAATGCAAGTTCATTTATCCAAAAATCTAAACATAATTTCAAAATCCATTTTCAATGTGATTTTATCACAGACATTCACACACCATGTTATATAAAATTAGTTTCATGTGAATCAATTCATGATTTAGAAATAATTTGGAAATCCAGTTTAATTTAAACAAGAATCAATGGTTTCAATGGATTGATATAGCGTTACGAACCTACCAAACTCAATAATGATCAAGAAAACCCTCCACAACATCCCCCAATGGAGTTTCATTCGATAGAATGATGAAATGATAATCCTAGATTCACAAATAATACTGTCAATATCTAGATCCATTAATTACATATAGATTCACTACAATATAAGAGGGAGACAAATATGGGAAAGTATAATCCATGATCAAATAGAAATTACACTTATTAGAGAAGATCCAACACACCATCATGCACTTAGATCAGTGAATAAATGAGGTTTGGAGAACTAAATTCTTCTCTATAGAGCCTCATGGTAGTTTTTTGTCAAAAATAAATTGTGGTTAGTGATTGAGACATAAATAAGGGCATAAAAAATGAAAAAAGATGATAGTTCCATGCCAAAACATGGCTTCATTAGAATAACCTACTAGGTAGTAGCCTATAATGGTTGTCCAATCAAACTCAATAGAATTTACAACATTCTAGAAGTCTTATATAATGTATCGTGGGATTATTTTTGGACTTCTTGCAACCCAGCCTCCCACTAGCTGGTCGGTGATCCTCATGTAGGAATTCCCATTACCCAACTTCCCAATAGCTAGCCGGTGTCCCTCATCAGAGAGTCGGGGGGCCTCCAATATCATTTCCATCTATAAGATATTTTCCTCTCGTGTGTTAAGATCCCAATCGTCTTCTTTCCCACTAAAAATATCTTTAATCCCACCCCTACACTCCTCTAAATACTCAAAAATTGAAAAATAATTTTACAATAAGTATAGAAAGTAGAAATGGAAACTACTAGGAATGAATAATAAAAATGTAGAGAACCATGTATAAAACAAGTTTTGAAACAAAATTTTGGTAAAAGGTTATTATAACCTCCCCCAAAAATGATTTCTTCCCTAAGAAATATTTCCAAGAAGAATCAACTATAAAGAGGTTATTACACTTATATCTCATCAAATTCCCACACTCTTGCACCTCATATGAATCTGAACCATGATTCCAATGCAACTGAACTAAGGGGATAGAGTTTCCATTAAAGAATTTAACTAATAACTAAAAATTTAAATTGGTTTCTCAGTTATGGAGAAAGTATGTCAATATTAAGGTCCTCCCAGTTCAAAACAAATCATAGATCAAAGAGATGTTTTCTAAGTTGAGATACATGATACATTTTATAGATAGATGTCATTTGAGGTGGAAAATACATATTGTAATACACCTTCCTTGTCTTCCCAACAATTTCAATTGTTCTCGTATACCTCAATGATAACAGTCCCTATATTCCAAGTCATCAATGACCTAATCAAGGTGAAACTCTCAAAAACACCAGGTCATCAAATAAAAACTTCATAGGGATTCAACAATGATCAATATAGTATTTTTAATACCTTTTATATAAACATTCATTGATGAATCAATGGAATCATTACCATCATCTATTAGAATAAACTATGTCTACCCGGAAGAAGCCTCACCGATCTCTTACCAATAATGTTTTGGAATTACCATATATGGCTTCGAAAGGTTCCATCAGGATGGATGAATATAGCTATTATTACAGAAAAACATAATGAGTTTCAAGAGGAAATCACAAGCTCCTCTATAGTCAAGGAAAAAAAGCGAGAAGAATATCCTCAAGAATCTATATTACTCATTCTGTATAACTATTTCTATGAGGATAGTCTGTTATGATTAACTTTATCTTATATCTCATCACCTCCTGGATGTCTCTCCAAAAATGATAACTAAACTTGGATCCCTATTATAAACATTGGAAGATATAACTCTATTCATTATCATGATATCCACCTCATGTTGATTTCCCATGTCCTCAGCATTGGATAAATCATGAATGGGAATAAAGTAAGATGATTCATTCAATTAGTTAATCACCAACCATTTATCAATCATTCAATAATGGATAGGTGGAAATCTAACCAAAAATCACATCGATATCTCATCCCACTTCTAAGTCAGAATGAAAAGGGGATAAAGAAAGCTAAATTGTTTTTGATTCTTTTAATTACTATGATGATAAGTATAATAATGGGAAACATAGTCAATAATGTCTTATCTCAAAAACATCTAGTAAAAAAGATATCTCATATCATAAAACATCTACATGGTGAATGGGTGTACCATCCATTAAGAATTATGGAAATCACCCAACACGACATTCCTCCTGCGTAAAGGAATAACATGTTACCTTTGAAATCATATTATATCCTCATAAAATAGAGAGCATTAATTAATGTTTTTTCCACCACATATAGTATCCATAATGACTAATATTTCATCATCATGACACGATTCCTACAGAATAATCTTGAGGATAAAATATATCAATTGAACACTCAAAAAAACAACCTTAGTCTCATCCTCCTAGAATCCCAAATGCATACGAGAAAAGTGAGCCACCAGATTCCAATCCTCAAAATATTTGTTCATGTCTTGGGATGGAGGTTTCCTACTTAAGCCATAAAAAATGAAATTACCTTTACTGTGAGTACATGATATGTCAAAACCAAAGGGTTTTAGATACTCCACCCATCACCTCTATCGATGATTAAAATTTTTTGTGAGACGATATAACTCAATATTTCATAATTAGAGTCAATGAAAAACCTTTAATTGAAAATGTAATGTCTCCAAATCATCAGTGTGTGAATGAGAACTATGAGATCAGGATCATGAATGGGGTAGTTATCTTCATGAGGCTAAATCTAACAAGAACTATAATACCCTACATGATCACCCTACATATGAATTCCTACAGATCTCGAACATGATGAATTGCATAAAATAACATAGCACTACTCAGATTTTCCAAGAGTCCAAAATAGATATAAAGTAAATTGATGATTTATATCATCAAAGGAATCCTAATATCTTCAATCCAATGTAAAATTTACCTCTTTTGAGTAGTATTTCTCAATAAATAATCCTACTTTTAGAATTACTTCATCAAGTAATGATAATACCCTTCCAAGGCTAAGAAGATATGAACCTCAAAGACAATATGTGGTTCTTCCCATGTCATATAAGCTTTCACCTTGTTAGGATGAACTGATCTACCGTGTTTAAAAAATACATATCCCAATAAATTAATTTCATATATTTAGAAACATCATTTATAAATCTTGGTATAAAGTATTTGATTTATCCAAATTTTAATAACTTCTCTCAAGTGATTTATAAGATCCTCTAATGTATTATAGTAATCTAAGATGTCATCCAAAAATACCACTACAATAGAATCTAGGTAACGGTGGAATATTATATTCATCAATTCAATAAACATATTAGGAGAATTGTTAAAACCATATTTCATAATAAGGTACTCATAATGTCTATAATGTTTCATAGAAATGGACATAGTGATATTAGACACCTTTATCCAAAACTAGGGATAAATAGAATGAAGATTAATTTTAAATAACCACTACACCAATTTCATCTTGTTAAAAAATTATCAAAACAAGGAAATGTAAAAAAAAATTATGACCACTAATTGATTTATCTTTAGATAAAAAACACAAAGGTAATGTTTTTCATTAGCCTTCTTGGAAAAAAATCACCTGTGCTTCCCAAGGTGACCCACAAGGTCTAATAAAGTATTTGTACATCAATTCATATAACTAAATCATTACATCATTTAGCTAAAATGATGTTATATTGTATGAGGGAATAGAAATAGTTTGAGTACCTAGATATATGTTTATAAGATACTCAAACCTTGCACCATTAGATGACCAAAAACATCAAATAGGAATAGATTTGAAAACTCATATGCTATTGGAGGAAGATCTCCACCCAAATAATTGTACTCTATTTCCACGGAAATCATGGGTATCATCCAAAAAAACTCAATAAGTGCAGTTTCATCTTGATTCAACATCAAGTCATATTCTCCCTTATGGATAGGTTGTACCTCATTAAGGGTAGTAAAAGAGACCTTCTAAAGATAACCGTCGACACGATCCTTATGAGTGATTATACAATCCATACCAATAATTTCATCCAATGGTTTTATATCTATAACCAAATCATCCAAAAAATATCAACTACTGAAAAAAAATAAATTACAAGATGGTATTTTTATACAGTTCTCTATATTCATCCAAATTGGTATAGAAATATTCCTAAAAATGGCTTGATTTCAGTTGGAAGATTTAAAATTTCCACAACATGCTTATATTCGAAGGAATGATTGGAACCATTATCAAATAAAGAAATAGCTAATTATAAATTAATGGTTATGGTAACTATCTTGGTCACAAGACCCACATAATATCCCCTAGAGGTTATTCCACTACATAAAATAGATCCATTCCTAATACAAGGGGCTATAACTAATTTGTTTGTGGATTATCTCATTACACTAAAGGTACTCTTTGTACAATTTAACCAATATAACAAGGTATATTGGTAAATACATGGAAGAATATCTACATGTTTATTTATCCTCCATAATAGATAATGACCTTAGTGGCTCTCACATTCAGGGATTAGATTTTCCTCACTAGAAACAAGTAAGTTGTATGTTACCAAATAATATAAAAGATTTAAAATAATTATGCTTCTAAGATCTAACACTAGAGTTTTAACCAAAAGTCTTATCCTCTATTAACTTCCTTTTAAAGGGACTACTCAATTCATTACTGGGAGTATGAGTAACTCCTATAAAACCTAGGTTACCCGCTAAATCAATGTAAAGACCTGGAAATTTCAAGGAAATTATTTTCTTAGTTTCTTTGGAATTTTATGAGACTGTGGCTTCTGACGGCACCTGATTCTGAGGCCCGGTGTGCCCAGAATAATTTCCTGAAGTTTAGATCAGGTACGTTCAGTGAACGAATGAGTGGGTTTTTTTATCTTTTCAACCGGAACTCGAAATTGAAATCTGAGGGCACTGATGAACTCACGGCGCTGGTATTCTCTTAAGAAGACCATCACCGCAATTGTGTTTGGTCGAGAGAAGAAGTTAAATTTTGGGTTTCCTTTTTTAAATTAAATAAAATAGTCTGTGACATTATTTTATTTACTTGGTGGTTTATATCTCCAAATGGAGGGTAATGTTTGAGGGGCCCACAGGAACACTACCCCTTTTAAACTCTCTTGGAACCCCCTTGAACTCTTGGAATTCCAGGTTTTAATATGTTTTCCAACACTCCACCATCAATGAAGTGAATTAATCCATTATTTTAATTCAAATCTTTTTGAATTAATCTCTCCACATTTAATCCATGTGTTTTCACATTTTTGAGGGATGACTCCTGGGTTTTGTTCCATAAAAATAATAGATTTAAAACTCTATTATTTTTGGGGGGGCTTAATTCATTGGTGGAGAGCTAAGGAGGAGAAGGAGGGGAGGGAGAGTTTTCCTCCAACGAAGAAGAATGTTCTATCTCAATGAAGATCGACCAACTACTCTTCTTTCCCTCTGTGTCACGGGAGAAGACGCCGAACATGGAGACTGACACCAATGACAATATTCTTCTTCCTCCGACGTCGATGGAATCGATACCGTTCTTCCACGACGACGTTCAACTGCGACGCTGACCTTCATCACCATTGTTGAGGTAGGGGGTTTTCGTATATAGTTTTTATGTGAATTATACCCTCGTGAGTGGGTGTTTAATTACAGGGTGTTTGTATAATTTATTTTGAATAAATTATACCCTCATCAATGATTAAGAGCTTGTGCTAAAATGATTTTCAATGGATAACACCAAACGTGGAGGGCGCGGGCCAGACAAACACAGCCCGATAACCCTCCACAGCATGTTGTTGGTGCATGGATTGACAATGATGGTGAGACGGGACCACAGCGACGTTCGAAAGCCGTCCCAGTGAAAATCGGGTCCCGGGAGGACCGCTGGCGAAGATGGCAGGCGAAACGGACCACTGGAGCGCGTCCGGTGGTCCTCAGAAGGCGGCGGCGGCGCGCCGCCGGAGCAAAACGTCGTGGCTAAGCCGCGGTGGTAGAGGCAGAACCAGAATAGCCGAAGCCGTTCCGGATTGGGCGGCACAGCTTATTCCACGTCGGTTTGTTCAACAGGGGGGTTGTAACCCCCTGCTCCTCGCTGGCCACGCGGGTCACGCCCGCGCCGGGCCGGGCCGTGTCGGCGGGGTCGGGCTACGTCGGTTGGGTCGGGCCGCGCCATTCGGGCTGGACCCGGACCCGGGTCGGGTTGACCCGGTTCAGGCCGCCCAGGGGGGGTCGGGCCGGGCCCGAACCCCCTATTCTCATGCAGTTTCATTCAAACGCCCATTACTTGGGCTAAAGACCTCCTATTGATGCACCGTAAGTTTTGATTCGATCCATGGATCGATACGGTCGTTTTGGTATATTACACTCAAGGTTTCGGAGAACTTTGGGTACAGCCAAGTTGGTTTGAACATGAGACCAACCGGGACCTCGGAGCGGAAACGCCTATAATATGAGCTCCGGATGTCCGATTGACGTTCTGTTGACATTTTTGGATTCCTCATAGTGAGACGGACCATTTGGATTACTCTACTCGAGGTTTGGATGTAGTTGTAGTATAGCTGGGTTGGATTGTACTTGAAATCCAACCGAGCCCCTGGAACGGAAAAGTCGTTAACTTTCAGATCGGACGTCTTTTTGACGAACTGTCAGTGGTGTTGGTGATCACATTGAGAAATGGTCCCTATGATTATATCCTATGTGAGTTTGGGGTATAGTTGAGATATGGTCGGGTTGGTTCGAACACGAAACCAACTGGGACCCTTGGATGAAAAAGCTAATGACTCTCAAATCGGGCGTCTGATTGACGCGCCTCTATCGAGTTGAGTTTCTATCGACGAGATGGAACTTTGGGATACATCAACTCCGGAATATGTGTCAGTTGATGTATCAACCCCCTCGGCTCGTGGAGAAGACCCTCCAAGAAAATGAGCGTGCTGTGTGCGGGAACCCTAGAGCTGGCTGCGACGACGACTGCACTGAAATCCTCAGTGGGTTCGGTAGTGACGACAACCGTACTGTAATCATCTATGGGTTCGATGGTGAAGACTTTCGTACTCGAATCCTTCATGGTTTTGATTACAATGACTGCACAGAAATCCTTCGTGGGTTCGGCAGTGACGAAAACCGTACTGGAATCCACTATGGGTTCGACGGGGAAGACTTTTGTACTAGAATCCTTCGTGGGTTCGATGATGACGACTGCACTGAAATCCTCCATGGGTTCTGCAGTGACGAAAAATGTACTGGAATCCTCTGTGGGATCGATGATGAAGACATTCGTATTGGAATCCTTCGTGGTTTTGACGATGACGACAACCATACTGGAATCCTCCATGGGTTCGGCGGTGACGACTACAGTACTTGTATCCTACGTGGGTCCGACAGTTTTTACCTCTGTTGTAGTATCCTATGTGGGTCTAGTAGCTTAGCTGGCCTAGTATCCTATGTGGGTCCCAGCTAGATGAATCAGTAACTACATTTGATCATCTCCTTTTGCTTTACAAATGATGTATACCAGTGTGAGCTGAGTCTTGACTTTCAATCATTACCTTCAATATGATTGACTTTATTTCCTATGTGGATTGGGTTGTACTATCCTATGTGTATGTGATTGAACTTGGGCTTAGATGTTGGAGCCGAACTAGATTTTATGACTTAGGTATATGTATGGGCATATACCTAAGTAGTGTTTGATGATACTTCATGATTGTACATTTTCTTTGCGGTTTATCGTTCATGGATTTAGGGAGACCTTCTGGGGTCTCGGGGTCCCTACTGAGTATCGTATACTCATCCCTGCATGGGCTTTGCCCGCACTACGTTGTGTTGGATGCAGACGATTGAACGCACTAATTGTGGTTGAGGCTTGTAGAGTTGGACGGTACCCAGAGGTGGATCTCATGACAGGTAGGTACCCGGAGGCGGATCTCAAAATGAGTCGGTACCCGGAGGTGGATCTCACGACGAGTCGGTACCCGAAGGAGATGGAAAGACGTGGAGTTCTGAGGAGGAAATCTATACCTACCCTTCATGTAGGAACCCGGAGGATGATCCAGGAGCTTCTTGTCACCTTTCAGCTATTTTCCTTTGAGTTGCACTTTACTTTCAATTGTACTAGTATCTTTCTTTTGGGCATGTATTTCTAGCCCCTCGTACTTTCAGCACGTTTATTATACCGCATTACATAGTGTAGCTTCTTCTTGTTCTCTGTTTGTGTGTGCTTCCATTTTTTAAAGGAAATTCCTTCCCTTTTTATTGGGATTTATGCCTTTGGTGCTAGTCTCTAGCCCCTGACCTATGGAAAGCGGGCATGGGGTAGTCATGGCACGGGCCCCGAGGATGGGTCGTGAAAAATTGGTATCAGAGGAGTCGGTTATACCGTAAAACATATTACTCAGATCTTTCTTCTATGTGAAGCAATAGTGTTAAGGATATTGAGTGTGGTTATTAGTCCAAGAAGTCCAATGATGGTACGGTGGCCGACGTATCCGTACACCAGGACCCTGACTACTGATTTCCGACATTGTGCACAAAAACACTGATTGCGTGTGTGTTTCCAAGAGTTTTAATGTTAGCTCAAACCAGGTCAGCTCACCAGGTATAAATCATTGACTGTGTCATATCTGTTCAGGATGTCTCCACGCAGACAGTTTTTTGGAGTTTGGAGATAGTGCACGATGATGGCCTACTGATCGACAAGGCTCCGGTGCAGGACCCCCGTGCTAGGTTGGCACCTTCGGGTGGT
Organism: Viscum album; assembly: GCA_963277665.1. Taxonomy (NCBI): domain Eukaryota; kingdom Viridiplantae; phylum Streptophyta; class Magnoliopsida; order Santalales; family Viscaceae; genus Viscum; species Viscum album. Next base: position 68,044,817 of record OY728126.1, read on the forward strand.
GTACCAGCAGCACCACCACCTGTTAGCTAGCAGATTCCACTAGCTGTACTAGTGGACGATGCATGCTGATAGATTGTGTTGCATGAGTTCCAGAAATAGAGGCCTCCGAGGTTACAAGGTGAGTCAGATTCCCAGGCAGCAGTGGACTGGATGGAGGCGATTGTTAGAGTTTTCCACCTAGTTTAGGCACGAGTAGGGTGGATGGTGGACTTAGATACTGGAGTTTCCCAGTGAGTGACCACGAGGTTGGTACGTATATTGATGGGGCTTCGGTACGTGGACCTATGCATGAGATAGTACCATTTGGTAGTGGTCCAGCTATATCACTACCTGTAGGTCAGCATACACTACCGGCGGTAACGGTAGAGGATACTTATAGGCTTAGTGCCTTACCTATGTTTCAGCACTAGATATCCCTCAAGTTATGAGGCAAGCCAGACTCACAGGCAGCTGAGGACTGGCTTGAGGAGGTGGTAGAGATTTTTCTAGAGCTCATACAACTACGGTAGAACGACATGTCGGTAGCTGAGTATTCATCAAGGCATACCGATCATTTTGGTTACTCAACGAATATGATTTGATTAGTGCTATAGAGCTCGGACCTCTGAGCGAGGTGTGTTTAAGGATATCCGATTAATCACTCCTTCCTCTATGCATTCCTACTTATGTTTGGGTACTAGAGATAACCTTTGTGGTTGAATGTTCTTTGGCTGATCGGTTATAGCCAGTGAATGTTAGAAGTGGGAAGATACGAACCGGCGCCAGTCTCAGAGACTTGGGCGTGCGAATGTTTCAAGAAGATGAAATGTTAAGGACATATGAATCTGTAGTGAAGCAGACGTGGAAGTAGAGCTAGGAGAGCAGCGTGGAGTGGTGAACATTTTGACATGTTGCAACCACCCGCCATTGTAATCCCCGCTAGGCTCAGGAAGCTGGAGGGTAGGGGAAAGAGTAGCTGCATGTGGTCAAAGAGTGCGATCGAAAGGTCTCTAAGGATGATTAGAAGTACAGACTGTGTCTTATGCTAGCTATCGTAGCAATAAACATCGATACGAAGCATCCCTTCCTTCCATGAATCTTGTCTCGGACCTAGAGTTTCTGGTTAAGCTGTTGACTTAACCCTCAGGTCTGGAAATACCTTTGGGAGGAGACTCGATAATCACACATACGTCGACGGTGTGATCTGACCCTTGAGGTGAGAGTTTTAGTTGGAACCTCTTATTGACACTGTCGAGGCCTTACGACGTTAGTTTGAGTATGGACTGGGCAATCAAAGTTCATACACAAATTGACGGTATTAGGCAGATGTCATGATGGTTTTTCCTTGGTCGGCGAAAAGGAAACCCCAGGCATCATAGTTTAACTCATGCTTAGGAGGGTATATCCAACCATTCTTGGGTCATCCAACCTTACCCTCATGGTTGTAGGAGTTTTGAGTTTCAGTTCTAATCAGGAAATGGAGGCTTCTAGAGTTCGAGGATGGCGACCACGTTCTTATACGGGTCTCACCTCAACGAGGATTACGGAGATGCAGCCATGGCGGAGAGATATCTCCGAGGTTCAACGGACCTTTCTGGGTCATCATCAGGGTTGGCGAGGTGGTTTAACCCTTGACCTTTCCACCTCAGTTGCACCGGGTGCACGATGTCATCCATGTATCTCAGGTAAGGAGATACGTGTATGACCCTTCACACATCATCGACCGCAAGGAGTTGGACATCGATGGTGGGGTGACTTTCACATAGGTTTTAGTGGAGATCAAGGATCGACAGGAGTAGGTCCTACGTGTAAGGTTGATTCCTAAGGTGCATTTTCACTAGCAGCACGGGAACCTCTAGGAGAGAACATTTGAGTGAAAGGCTCAGTTGCATGCTCATTACCACTTTTGTTCCCCAAGTTTATGTTATAGCTTTACGGGGACGTAAAGCTCTGATGTGGGAGTAATATAAATACCTGAAAATTTCAATGAAAATCTTTTCTTTATTTCTTTGGAATTTTACGAGACTGTGGCTTCTGACGGCACCTGATTCTGAGGCCCGGTGTGCCCGAAATAATTTCCCGAAGTTTAGCTCGGGTACGTTCAGTGAACGAACGAGCGGGTTTTTCTATCTTTTGAACCGGAACTCAGAATTGAAATCTGAGGGCACCGATGAACTCGCGGCGCTGGTATTCTCTTAAAAAGACCTTCACCGCAATTGCGTTTGGTCAAGAGCAGAAGTTAACTTTTGGGTTTCCTTTTATAAATTAAATAAAATATTGTGTGACATTATTTTATTTACTTGGTGGTTTATATCTCCAAAGGGAGGATAATGTTTGAGGGGACTACACGAACCTACCCCTATTAAACTCCCTTGGAACCCCCTTTAACTCTTGGAATTCCATGTTTTAATATGTTTTCCAACACTCCACCATCAATGAAGTGAATTAATCCATTCTTTTAATTAAAATCTTTCTGAAGTCATCTCTCCAAATTTAATCCATGTGTTGTCACTTTTATGAGATATGACTCTTGGGTTTTGTGAAATAAATATAATAGAGAGAAAACACTATTATTTTTGGGGGGATTAATTCCTTGGTGGAGAGCTAAGGAGGAGAAGGAGGGGAGGGGGAGTTTTCCTCCAACGAAGAAGAACATTCTCTCTCTATGAAGAACGACCAACTACTCTTCTCTCCCTCCGCATCAAGGGAGAACACGCTGACCATGGAGACCGACACAAATGACAATGTTATTATTCCTCCAACGTCGATGGAATCGATACCATTCTTCCGCGACACCATTCTACCTTGATGCCGACCTCCGTCACCATTGTTGAGCTAGGGGGATTTCGTATATAGTGTTTATGTGAATTATACCCTCGTGTGTGGGTATTTAATTGCAGGGTGTCTGTATAATTTATTTTGAATAAATTATTCCCTCTTCAATGATTAAGAGTTTGTGTTAAAATGATTTTCAATGGATAAAACCTAACGCGGAGGGCGCAGGACAAACAAACACGGCCCGACAACCCTCCGAGGCTTGTTGTTGGTGCGTGGATTGACGGCGATGGTGAGACAAGACCGAAATGATGTTTGAAAGCCTTCGCAGTGAAGATCGTGTCCTTGGAAGACCACTGGCGAAGATGGCTGGTGAAATGGACCATCGGAGCGCGCCTGGTGGTCCGCAGAAGGTAGCGGCGGCGACCGGCTGCGGCGGCGCTCCGTCAGAGAAAACCGCCCCAGCTGAGCCACGGTAGTGGAGGAAAAATTGGAACGGCCTAATCCGTTCCAGATTGGGCAGTGTGGCTTATTCCACACCGGTTTGTTCAACCAGGGGGTTGTATCCCCCCGCTCCTCGCTGGCCACGCAGGTCGTGCCCGCGCAGGGCCGGACGGCCCGTGCCGGGCTGGACCCCGACGCTGGGTCGGGCCGTGCCAGCTGGGCCATGCCATGTCGGTGGGGTCGGGCTGCACCAGACGGGCCGGACCTGGACCCCGGTCGGGTCGAACCAGTTCGGGCCGACCCAGGGGGTCGGGTTAGGCCCGAACCCCCTATTCTCGGGCAGTTCTGTTCAAACCCCCATAACTTTGAGCTACTGACCTTCGATCTACGCACCGTCAGTTGCAATGGGATCCTTAGATCAAGATGGTTGTTTTGGTATATTACACACAAGGTTTAGGAGAATATTGGGTACGGCCGGGTTGGTTCGAACACGAGACCAACCAGGCCCTCGAAGCGGAAACGCCTATACATTGAGCTCCGGACATTTGATTCACGTACCGTCAACTTTTTTGGATTCCTATTAGTGAGACGGACATTTTCGATTACTCCGCTCGAGGTTTGGACACAGTTGGAGTATGGCCGGGTTGAATTGTACCCAAAATCCAACCGGCCCCCTAGAACGAAAAAGCTGTTCATTTTCAGACCGGATGTCTTTTTGATGAACTGTCAGCGGCATTGGTGATCACGTTGAGAAACGGTCCCTATGAGTATACCCTATGTGAGTTTGGGGTACAGTTGAGATACGGTTGGGTTGGTTTGAACATGAAACCAACCAGACCCCTGGGACGAAAATGCTAATAACTCTCAGACCGGGCGTCCGATTGACGCGCCGTCTGTCGAGTTGAGTTCCTATCAACAAGACAGAACTTTGGGATAAATCAACTCTAGACTATGTGTCAGATGATTTATCAAACCCCTCGGATCATGGAGCAGACCCTCCGAGAAAATAAGCATGCTGTGTGCGGGAACCCTAGAGATGGTTGCGACAACGACTGCGCTGAAATCCTCTATGGGTTCGTCAGGGATGACAACCGTACTAGAATCCTCTGTGGGTTCAACGGTGAAGACCTTCGTACTGGAATCCTTCGTGGGTTCGATGACGACGACTGCACTGAAATCCTTTGTGGGTATGGCAGTGTTGACAACCGTAATGGAATCCTCTGTGGGTTCGACGGTGAAGACTTTCGTACTGGAATCCTCCGTGGGTTCGACGATGACGACTGCACTGAAATCCTCTGTGGGTTCGGTAGTGATGACAACCGTACTTGAATCCTTTGTAGGTTTGATAGTGAAGACTTTTGTACTGGAATCCTCCGTGGGTTCGACAATGACGACAACCTTACTGGAATCCTCCATGGTTTCGGCGGTGACGACTACAGTACTTGTATCCTAGGTCGGTCTAACAGTTTTGACCTCTGTTGTAGTATCCTACATGGGTCTGGTAGGTTAGCTGGTCTAGTATCCTACGTGGGTCCCATCTAGATGAATCAGTAACTATATCCGATCATCTCTTTTTTCTTTACAAATGATGTATACTAGTGTGAGCTGAGTCTTGACTTTCAATCATTACCTTCGATATGATTGACTTTCTTTCCTATGTGGTTTGGGTGGTACTATCCTCTGTGGACGTGATCGAACTTGGGCTCGGATGTTGGAGCCGAACTGGATTTGATGACTTAGGTATATATATGGGCATATACCTAAGTACTATTGGATGATACTTCGTGATTGTATCTTTTCTTTGTGGTTTATCCTTCGTGGATTCAGGGAGACCTTTGGGGGTCTCGGGGTCCCTACTGAGTATCGTATACTCACCCATGCACGGGCTTCACCCGCACTACGTTGTGTTGGATGCAGACGACGGACAATGATGATCGTGGTTGAGGCTTGTAGATCTAGACAGTATCTGGAGGTGGATTTCACGACGAGTTGGTACCTGGAGGTGGATCTCATGACAAGTTGGTACTCGGATGTGGATCTCATGACGAGTCTGTACCGGGAGGAGACGGACATACGTGGAGTGCTGATGAGGAGATCTATACCTACCCTTTAGGTAGGAACCCGGAGGACGATCCAGGAGCTTCTTGTCACCTTTCAGCTATTGTCCTTTGAGTTGTACTTTACTTTCAGTTGTAGCAGTATCTTTCTTTTGGGCTTGAATGCCCGGCACCTCATACTTTCAATACGTTTTTATACCGCTTTACTTAGTGTAGCTTCTTCTTGTCCTCTGTTTGTGTGTGCTTCTATTTCGTAAAGGAAATGCCCTCCCTTTTTATTGGGATTTACGCCTTTGGTGCTAGTCGCCAGCCCCTGGCCTATAGAAGGTGGGATTGGGGTAGTCACGGCACAGGCCCCGAGGATGGGTCATGACAGTCAAGTTCCACCATCAACGATCTAACTAGAACATCTATATATGAGGTGAAATTTATCAGGAAAAATTGTGATCATATATCTAGTCAATGTACCATATCAAACCTCAATGTTTTTAGATTCTTATTCGATTCCACCTCATGGGATAAATAACCAATCTTGGAAATTTATTTGGTATGATGATTCATAGTTAGATGAAATTTATAAACTTTAGAGAACTATATAATCATATAAAAACCTACGAAATCTGAAGAAAATTAGTTTTTGAAGAGATCCTTGATTTTTTCCACTCAAATATCACATTTTTCTCAGTGTAAACTATTGAATCCCACATCCTTCTTCTTGGACCTTCAGGCTCAAAATTGCAATATTTTACATTACCTGAATATTAAATATCCAAAAAACATATTGTGATACTAAAATTTCTCAACCTATCCTCAACATATAGAGGATAATTAGAACACCATAAAGACTATGGTTTCACATGAAATAATTTCTAGTAATGATCTTTACTATAATCCTTATGTGGCACAACCTCTACTGTCTGAATGGGGGTAGATGTAACTGCCTGACATGTATTTTAGGACACATTAACAATAACCTCCATATGGTTTTGATCAATATGAAGGTTCTATTTTCAGGTTTTATTAGTATCTCCCATTACTGGTTTATTCAAATGTCTTCTTCGGGTCCTGGTGTTACATGAAAATTGAAAATAAGGGATACGTTAGTCAGGATACACGATATTGTCAACCCTATAAATGATAATTTAAAAAATATATATTATATATTATGAAAAATTCTAGGATTATATAAAAAACTCCTTAAATATTTTTTTTGACATTGCATTATAAATTAAGTCTTGTTATGATGATATCTATCTAGTATCTTTCTCATAACACACCAATTAAGTACTGAAAATTATGTATCATGTCTACCATGGAATCCCAAATTGCATAATGGCACCCAATAAAAGGAATTACCACCCTTGATACCTATTTTACATGAACCAACTTTGATTACCCAACCAAAAAGTACACAAATCTGTTCTATCGTTTTTTGAAGGGAACTATCAACCCCCACAAACTAGAAACAGGCCTCAGGGAATCAATTTAATCAACAAGGGATGATTTTACAATAAGAATAACTCAACAACAAAAATTAATTCATATAAAATAATAACAAATTATTATTAAAAACACTTCTTAAGAGAAAAAAGTACAAGAGATAGAAAACAAAAATTTTCAAAATGGAACATCATCCAAAGTCATCAAATGAAACCATAATGACACAAAATCAGAAGCTCCATAAAATAAGTGGAACACAAGCTATACCAGTCACCACCAACAACCCATGTATTATTATTCTACTAAGGCAACAACCTATGAGTGGTTATTTCCCTTTTCCTAGAACTGGTATAATAAAATCCAAAGACATCCTAATGGAAAATATAAGGAGTGAGCAATAAAGGCTAGTAGGATCTCACCAATTATTTCATAATTTATATATACAAAATAAATCATCATTACTCAAATTTATATAATATATGAAATGGAAATATTCTCTCTATTTATAAAAAAAATTATTGATAAATACTTTAAATGGATAATATAAAATAGGTTCAAATTTTCATTTCCCTTAAATCAGGAAGATATAATAATCTTTATCAAGAGATGCATGAGGAGGAATTACTATAAAAATAATGGAGAAAACAATTTCCAAAAAACACTAATGTGAATAAATCACATTCAATCATAACACCTTGTTTATTATTCTAGGGGTTATTATCAGTCATTATTTTTTACACAATCTCAATCATATATGGTTGTAGATGTGAACACCCTCTCTATAATCTAATCCTACAGATAATATGAGAAAATCCCAAAGAATAAACTATTTTCTCTTAATATAGTATCACTTTTCTATCATCGCGTCAATTATAAGTATTACTTTACCTAATGTTCATATCATATTAATGAACTTCGTAGACTCCCATGTGATTTAAGGTAATTAATCACACATAGGGATATTATTCAATTTAAAAAATATCAAATATTTAAATTCAATAAATATCAAATCATTCAATCAATAAAATCATTTCACACTAAGTTCATGTTTTAAAATATTTCATATCATTTCAAAAACCAAAATGAAATGTTTTTTTATGAAAAACTCATGTCGTTTAAATAAATTAATTGTATTTAAAATAATTCATCATTTTAAACCTTTTATTCTCAAAATTCCTCATCAATTTTATGATTTAAATTACTCATTTCAATTAAGGATAATTATTTTCAAAACACCGAAATTTATTTATAAATTAATTTTTAAAATAATTTCATCATTCAAGCACAGACACCATGATATGTAAAATAATTTTTCAAGATCATCAATAAAACATTTAGAAATCAATTGGAATAGCAATTTAAATTTAATAAGAATCAGATATTTCAATTGAATGTAATTTTCTTATGAATTCTATTTCCTCAGTCAATATCAAAAACCACCTATAAAGGATCCAGAAATGGAGAGTAATTATCCTGAATGATCAAAAGAGATTCCAAGAATTAGAAATCAATAGTTCAAGATCAACAACCATTAATGAAATGAGTATAAATAACCTTGGAATAGTTTTATTTTGGAGGAAAAGATAATCCAGGATGAAATAGATATTACGCATACATAAAGATACCCAACTCACCAATCATCACTCTGATCGATGATGAAATGAGGTTAGGAGAGCTAAATTCATCTATATAGATCTTCATAGGAGTATTAGTTCAAATTAAAATCATGAAATATATTTTAGACTTAAATTGGGGATTAAGAAATATAAAGAGATGATATTTCACTATTGGAAGTCATCTCTATCTGCATCACCAGCTAGCCGGTGGCCTCCACCAGCCGCCCAATGATAGTTGACAAAATGAAATACATTCTCGATGACTCACTATGTAGCTTGTGAGATTCTTATTGGAATGACTTCAACCCATCCTTCATCAAACTGGCTAGTGGACCTCACCACCTAGCAAATTTGATTAATATTCATTTTAAATCTACATAAGCATGACCACTCCCATGGTAGGAGGCCCAGCAACCTTTCGGTTACTAAAAGAAGATTCAAAACCACTACCATACCCCTCAAATAAAAAAATGAAAAAACAATTAAATAAATAATAACCATATCCTAAATGGAATGAAAAATGTTATGAATATATTATAAAAATAAAGAGACCAATTTATAAAATGAGTTCTATACTAGAAATCTAGTATCTAGTTGGTATAATGGAACTTTTTTCTGGTCCCATTTAGATGATTTTAATATGATGGTTTTAGACTTAATGAATGTTTATGTTAACATATAAAATAATGATAATTCATATTTTTTTGTTTAATTTCATGGATGATTTAGTTAATCCTACTATGGACTTGATGATGTATTTAGGGATTCCATTAAATTAAAGAAAGTGACGTTTTTGGTATTGTTTGAGAATCTATAGATGTATGTTTCTAGGATGGATGGTATTTTGGTGAATTATAAGCATGGATTTCTCAGTGTGAAGCTTAAAATAAATAATAATAGAAAATACAATAAGAATTATTTTAAGCATAATAATTTATGGTGATATAACTGTGGAAAAATAATGTCCATTAATGGATTATACCTTGAGAATTCAACTAATTATTGTATGGCCCAAATATTTATTATATCATATCTATTATAGTGATGATATTATATGTGTTTTTTTAACATCCCTTATATTATAGTTAATGTTTATTTAGTTTTTCATTTTTATATGATCCTACTATCGCCTCAACATGTGATTTACAAAGACTCCGAGTACGAAAGAAGGGTGTGAGTTGGGTTAGTTTCTAAATATTTTTATATATTGGTAAATGAGTTGACATTTTTGAATTTTTATCACTTTTTCTATATTTTATACTATTTTACTATTTTTTAGATTTTATATATCTATTATTAGATTTTGTTTTAGTTTTCTTCCAATGAAATGTTCACTGCTTCATTTTTATTTTTTTGTGGTGCAAGTAATGTTTCTGGTAGGAATGGTACAATTGTTTGGTGGATAATCACATTATATAAACTGATTTTGGGGTAGACATTTATATAGAACTAGTTATGAGGATCTTCCCACTCAAATGCTGATTAACTAAATCAATCGAAACAATATATTGATTGTAAATACTTGTTGAACATCAAAATAAATTATCGACTTTAAATACATAGTCAATATTTAGTTTTTCTAATAATGATGGTAATTTAATAAAATATAGAACCCATGTTTGGTGTTTTCATCATCTGGATATTTTAAATGAATGAGATGGATTATGTTTATTAGAATAGAATAGCAAGGATCCTTGTTAGACAATGGCGCCATCATTTTCATTATTTGATAATGTTGAGTATCTGTAGTGAAAACTAATAATAAAGTTTGTCTATTTTGTTTATGGTAAATATACTGAATACAGTCAGTTATGTTACTTAGTGGTAGCATAATGTGTGTAATGATGGGTTATGATTTTTCTTGGTAATGCATGGTTTATGGAATTTAGGATTTCATTGAAGGTTCTCATATAATGTAATTTTATAATACAAGGGATGGTTACTAAATTTGGTCCCATGATAATGTTGTATGTGTGGATTAAATGGTTTTGGGGTTTTGTAGTACACTAGTATATCATGGGGGATGTTGAACACTACCATTAATGGTGATTTAGTTTTACATTATGAGATGTGGTTATATGAGTTTGGTGATGAAACACCACATATGGCATGGTCCATTTGAGCCATGTGTTCACAGTGAAGGGACAATGTTTTGGTATTGATCACTGGATGGTTATTGGTTTCCTCATTGATGAGAATCCAAGGTCTGTGGTTTTAACTATCAAACAGGGGGCACTATAGTTCGATATAGGAAATGGTGGTGATTAAAATCATTATCTATGAGTGTAATGATTGCCATACATGTGTAATATAACTGAGGAAATGGGATATGACATGAATATGAGGTGTGCATGTTTGGTTTTTTATGTGAACCTTATTTATGAGACTATTATAGGATGAAAAATTAGGACTTGTAGAGACAAGGTTTAATGATCTTGGTTTGGAAATGCCTCATCAATAATCGGCCATGGGTATGGAGATGATGTGTTTCATAGATATGAAATGAGTGGTGATGCATCATTATCAATTAGCGAGTGTATATTAAAAGGTAGCATCACCCCAATATATCATTGGATGATGTAGGATGGTTACATACCCAAGGCTGGTATAACATAGACTGAGTTGAGTTGATTTAACTGGGTTGGTTATCATACATTCAAATTTTGATACAGACATGATGTTATATATTTTATCTAGTGACATTCTTTGTCTTAGACTACTGAGCCAAAACTCACAACCATCATAGACCCAAAACATATGTGCGGATTTTTGAAATGTTATAATGGTAGGGTAAATATACCTGAAACCATATCACAACTAACTCGTGGGGAATTCTATTGATGATGGGTGAATGATATATTTTTTTATTATAACAGGGTGGATAATGAGTTTCAATCTAGATTTTTATTATTTTATTTTGGACTTTTTATATGTTTTTGGACTATGGGTTGTCTTGGATATCCTTATATGATTGGCATGATAATGAAAGTATTCATTTTAAATAGTATGGGATATATATCTATCTTTATTCATGAGGTTATTTTTGTATTTTTTATCTTGTAAATTTTGATTGTATTTAATGTTTTATATGCATTGGGTATAGACTTTTAATTATTACCTCTTAGTCCATCACAACTATTTAGTAGCCTCTTGTGTATGAGGAGGAATTCTGGAGATCAATGGCACGTTGGGTCAACTTCTCTTTTGGTGATCTGGTTTACTTATGATATAATGTTCTATCTAAGAAAGTTTATCACAATGCGGTACTAAATAATTTTACAATTTTTAGTTTATGAAATATTGATATCTATATATTTTTAAACACACTTAAAGGATTTCGTATTATTTATTTGTCCAACACAAGTATGGTCTGAAGTCTAAATATCTTGTGGAATCGACAATGTTGTTTTTTCACTTTTTGATATTGAAATAGAGGTAGTGATTTTATTTAATATGATATAAGATGTGGTTTAGTTATGTTTTTTCCTCATGCCCCAAGAGGTAAGCGGTGGAACACTTAAAATAATTGTAGGTATATAAGACTCACATGAGAAGAAAGTACCTACTCAGGATTGTTATGTTGGTTCTTGAAAATAGGGCTTGGTTGTTTAAAGTGAAGTTCCCCAGACCCACACTATAAATTATAGGGATAAAAACATTATTTAAACAATTTAATTGATACAGAGTGAGAAAAACTCTTTATTCAAAAAAATTCATAAGTTAAACATTATATATCAGTATAATTTTATATTCCCATGAATGGAACACTTACTATTTTTGACGACTAGATAGATAATAAATTTATTCAACAATACTTGTTAAAATTCCTCTTTAATTGAGACACATGTGACTCCATTATATAATTCTCTAAAGTTATAATTATCTAGGTAATAAAAAAAAGAAAATTTTAGACTCAAATGCTCAGTAAAGGATAAATTTGCAATATGTCATACAGGGTTAGATAATTAAAATATGATAAAACATAACCTGAGATTAATTTCTTATTAAAAATAAAATAGAACAATGATATTTTTTCACATGTTAGGATATAATTATTTGTATTATCATTGAAAATAATTATATTTTGAAAATGGGGTGTATAATTAAGAAAGAATAATCATGATCCATAGAGCATAATCATCAGCAAATGCCATGGATATTTAATAATCACTTGATATATCTAATAAATAACTTTGGTAAAAACATTAGCATATATAAATTATAACATTTTGAATGAATAAAACATTCACACTTCATATTATGATTATAAAAATGTACATTCTTTCAATTGAGGAAAGACAAAATATCTATGATTCTCGTTCTGAACAAACCAAATATCCATATAAAAAATCCCCATAGCATGAGATATATATCCTTAACTAGTGAATCAAATGGTGATATATGACCCGACCATTAATTCTCCAATATTTACTTGTGATACTCGAAAATAATCATCCATCACATCATAACTAACCCATTGTATGAAAAATGGGTTTTGAAATATTTTGAGACCATATCACCAGAATTTTACATAAGAATATAATTGGTTTAATACCAAATTAAATCATATAAAAATACTATTACATAACATAATGAAGAATGTGATTAATCAAAATTAATTTCTATGTTAATAATCATTTATAGATGAAGTAGATATGGTGGTGAAATCATAAAATATTTTTTAGATAACACTCTTTTCAATTGCATAAAAGATGCATTTTTAGTCATATTGAGAAATAATTTTTGAAAAGATGACATGATTTTTTTTTAAAAATATTAACTTCTAAAAATGATCATTCAATAGTGGATCCTTTTAAACTACCTAATTGATTAGAAATGGTAAATTGAAAAAACTATCAAAAATTTTAAATTGAAATAGAATCATCAATAATAGTGCCTTGAAAATGATGCAATGTTTTTATAAAAGTGAAGTGAAAAAGTTTAAAAAATTTACTTTTAAACTAATATTCAATACTAGAGATTCTGAAAAACATAAAGGTTATTAAAAAGATATATGGATTGGAAGATAAAAAATTTAATTTTGAGAGGATTGAAAACCATTTTATTTTTTTAAATACCTATTTTGAATACCCACATCAAAAAGAGTAACCAAAAGATCCTTTTTAAAATAGGAGAAATAAAATATTAAGTTTGAATATATGTTGTTGTATTTTCATAACAATGTTTTGTATTTTATGACAACATATTTTATTAAAAATTATTTTTCAAAATATGCTAGAAAGAGTTACTATTTCTAAAAAAACTTTTATTATTATGTTTATAGTGGGTGAATAATTTTCCTTAAAATATTTCATAAAAGTGATTAAAAACTCATAATATAAAAAAAATTATTCAAAAAAATTCAAATATCAATAAAAATAACCTGATCCAAAGTTGTGATAAAAATGGAGAGCTGTATAGAGTTCACCTGATTCACTTTACTAGGCAAGGATCACTGAACATATAGTTTAATACATATTTATTTGGATATAATATGATAAAAAAAGGATGTTAGTAAAGGGGAGGGAGGGAAAACATCCTTTCTAGAAGAAGAAAACCTAAAATATAACATCGGAAAAAGAATCCATACATATGAATGTTTATAGAGAGTTATATAAAACTCTTATTACTGATGTTTCTATTAAAAAATCTAGAATATAAGTAGATATTTAGCCACCATAGAATGATTAACTGATATAATATATGAAAAAATATTTGAAAGAAAACCATGCACTGATTTTAGTATGGGTATATAAAAAACCAGAAATTTTCATCTCTAATAAATGAATTATAATGGTGGAGAAATCCACAAATGAGAATTCTGAGTTAATGTTTTTATTTGAGAAAACACAATGGGGTATAAATCCTAGTTTGGAAACATATAAAATGTTTCTTTTATGATAAGTCTATAAATTTTGTAACAATTTAGTCAACTTAATTCAAATTATTAATATTATCAAATAGAAGTTGATGAATTTTTCAGAAATATTTTTTTAAAATATTAAAATGGTAAATATTTATGTAACATGATATATGAAACTAAATGTTATTAAAATCATTGATTTATGATGGAAATGGTTAGATTCCATCTGAAAATGAACCATCAGAAGGAGAAAAGAATGAATAGAAGAAAAGAAGTTCAACGGGTGGAGACTTCACAATCAAATAGATGAACATCAAATAAATATTCATGATATTATCTAATAGTGGACTCAAATAATATTTTTAACAGTGGTTGTGCTTAGGTGGAATGGCCAGATAAAGTCAGTTGGATAATGAAAAGTGTCGAAGTAATGTTTTTTCACCATATGAAGGATTTAATAAAGAAGATATCAGACATTCATTCTACATGATGAATGTTTTTGTAAAACTTTATGTAACATTATAAAGCATAAATTCTGTGACAATATTGATATAATTTTTTTTCTATTAGTCCATTATTCAGTTGAAATAAGGAAGTTTAGATGAGTACATTAAAGTAAGATATTAAGGGATTTTAATTAATGTTAGAATGTATAAAGTCACCATGTAGGTTCAAAAATAATCAATATACCCTAGAAGGATCTTGAACCGTCATGCGAATTTCAATTGAGATAGAAAAAAAAATGAGTTCTTTCCTTTTCTACATTGGAATAACCAATATATTAGAGGTGAAAATTATGAATGTTTCTAACATTTTTGATGCGTATAAAAAGATGATAAGCCAAATTTTTGGGATATTATAATTTTCTAAATGATTTTCGTTGAATATGAGAGAAATCAGATAGTGTTTTTAGATTTGATTTTGTAGGAAAAAAATTAGCTAAGATAAATTGGACAGAGGCTTGGAAAGTACTGGAGTCAAAGAGATCATTGAATAGAGATTAATGGATAATATTTTACAAGAATATTTTGATGCATAGTAGTTTTGTTCACCAGACAAAACTCGGGTTATAAAATATGGGGAATTTTTGTAATGCACACCAGGTAGTGTTTCACCAGCCAGAAGTTGTGCACACCGGTTGTAAATTTTCTAGATGAAGAAAATTAGACATATATTTTCGAACAAGCATTCAAGGATAATATTAATAATGTTCCACATATTTTTGGTATCATTTTTTTATGGAAAACGTTTTTTAATCAATAGTTGTTAATATAATCATGCATATTGGGAGATAGAAGGATTATAATAAGAGTCTTCCATGTTGTATTCATTTGATCATAATAGTGAATTTCCATGGATCAATGGGTGTCTCTATAGAAATGATCTAGGTTCTCACACTAAGGATAAACCATGTAATTATTCCAGGTCTAGTTTAATTTATTATATTTTCATGATTGTGAATTTTTTTATTTAAGTATTATAAGGATAATAACTTTAAAAAGTTGTAGCATACAATTGAAATAATAAAAGTATAACCACTGATTCAAACCGCCCCTTCCTGATGGTTTAAATGATCCTAAGGATCATAGATTTGGATGCAGTAGAGGGTTATAATATTATATCCTTATAATGGAAAATCTTAAATCCGTGAGCAGTAGAGGTATTCTTACCTTTGATTGAAAAAATTATCATGGTTTGAAAAATATGATGATACCTTATATTCTTTATCTTTTCTTTATAATTTATTTATATAACTACAATATGTTTTCCACCCATTAAGAAAAATCTCATAAGTCATTTTTCGAATAAATAAATTTTAAGGTAGATGAAAGATCTATAAATATTATTCATATTTATATTACATAAAAAGTATTATTAAAGGATATGAGTTTCAAAACAGACAATGAAACAAGGGGAAGAATAAAAATTATCATCAAGGGAAACAATAAAGATATGAAATAAAGACACAAAAATGTTAATGAAAGAACAAAATATCAAAATATCTGATGAATAAACTATTGATGAATACCAAACTAGATCTGATGTTTTTTTTTAAAATATCAATGGTTTTTTATATGTATTGGAAGATTCTATCATTGTTAAGAAACTCATTATAAAAAATTCTATAAAAATTTGATCCTAAATTTTCTTCTTAATAAAATAAAGACAATTTATCTCTTTATTAATTACATATATTTATTGTATCTTATTAGAAGAGGAAATCTCCCTGAAAATATCAATGTTAAAATGGATTCTAATTCAATTATAATGTTGAAATACCATGATAGTGGTAATACTGATCCTAGTCATTCAGAAGATAAAAAAGGAAATGAAATGATTGGAAAAATAATGTATCTTATCTCTAAAAATAACCAAAGAGGTAAACATAAATAATGTGGAAACTATGAAATAAATGTATTGACTATGGAGGAATGTAGAACTAATCTATTTACCATCAAATGATAAATTTAATAGGATATGTAGATAATTATGACAAAAAATCATAGTTGAAGAAGTGGAAAAATACATCCATATAAGATGAGGAATCCACCAGAATTAAGAAAAATCTCACTATAATAAATAGGAAAAGTATGTTGTGTAATAATGTTAAGGATGAATCTACTAAAAAAACTATGAATATGATTATCCTATAGATAAGTTTATAAATTTCTTTAAAAATGTAGAGAAGAAAAAAATTCATCAAACAATGAATAAATAGAATAATGTAAAGAATCTTTTAGAAAATATTATCTGGAATTAATATAGTTTTCATTTCTTGATAAATTGAAAAACTCATGAATGATATCATAATGTTAAATAAGTAATATGGGAATATTTATGATGTAATTATTTCCTTAAAAAGTAAGATGACTATATCCAGGAGATTATAAACCTGAAATTAAAAGTTATTGAACACGAAAATATGGTGGATGATCATTCTAAGAGACATTCATCTATGGAAGATTAGTTTTTTAAAACTCAATTGGTATTTCATGAGGATTAAAGTAACATTAATAATATGAGATATAATTTCAACAAGGAATTAGAGATAAATGATGAATCATCTAAAGATTCTAAGAAAACTCATTTAAAAAATCATGTGAAATATTCAACCATTTATTGTAAAAGTACAATTTATTTCACAAACCATGTACGTGATAAACAGGTTGGGAATAAATTGCTTGTGAAAGGATATAGAAAATATAAAACATTAATTAAATTATTAAATAATATTTTTAATAAATCTCCCCTATTATATGAAGAAACAATAACCAAATGATGTTACCAACCTCAATAATCTTTCTGAAGGGAAATATCTTACTTCTATAGAAGACCAAGAGTCGATGGTTTTTGTTTCTCTAAAAAAATATCTGGGAATAGATCAGGAAACTATTTTCATAACATGTCTGTACCAAAAAATAGTCATGAAATTAGGGTGAGAAATAGGACAATAAAAGAGGGAATATTTCCTAAGCCATGGGAATAAATAATAAAAATACACGAAATGATTGAAAATATCAATTGAAAATTTAGTTTAGTTTCCCAAAATATGTTTATGTGAGTTGTGAATAAATTTTTCTCTTTTCAAGAGAATATTTGACTAATCCTATGGGAATATTTTATAATTCTAGAAAAGGAAAGGATTCTGGAAAAATTGTGTAGAACAAATAGTCATTATTGTTGAGAGAACAGTAAAAGATAGAAAATAGAACAAACCTAGGATTCTTAATAGTGGTTATTCCAGATAAATTAATATTAAATAACATATTGAAAAATATTATGGTATAGAAGTTACAATTTGAAATGAATATTCCATAAAAGTCATAAGAATAGTAACAACTAAGATCAATGGCCAAAAAATAAAATCTACCGAAGTTATTTATGTTTATGGGATCAAACATGACCTACTAAGTGTTTTCAAAAATTTAGATTATGAAATGGAAGATATCACTAGAAAATAGTATTGTATATTCAGATTTGTGGAAGATATAAAATTTATTACCGTAGTAGAGTGAACCAGTATAAATATTTTAGATTGGGTACTTCGTAACTCATATTACTTGAGTGTGGAGTATGAAAATATGTTGTGGCGTGAATAATGTGGGAATCATGGATAGAAAAATAAAAAAACATTCAAAAGTAGATGTTATATGCTACATACCACCACTGAAAACAAATCATGATGATTTCTGTAGAACATGTCAGAAGGTGGAGATAGTTATTGGAAACCATAAGAAAGATGAAATTCAATCCACTGGACCACTTCACCTTAGAAACTCTGATCTTTTGGGGATGATAAAGAGTCAATCAATAAAATATATTTTTTACATTATCAATTCTATTTATTTTTTCACTCCGATAACATAATTGTTTTTATAATTCATAAAGTACAGTGTAAATAAATGCTCATATTCTTCAGAAGAGATGTTAAAATAGGGATTATTGTGTGTATATTGAAGATGGGAACTAATAAAAAAAGGATTGCATAGGTAATGTTGTCTAATTCAATCTAAATAAATATGGAATAAAACATCAAAAAAATTCTCCATACGCTCCTTAAAAAATCTACATGTGGAAGGGAATAATATCAATTTATTATAAATGGGATAATTTATAATGGTTGAATATAAACTATCTAATTTATTTGGTGACAAGAAGTTAGTATTGTTGTTCATGTAAAAAATGAATATGTTTTGTTTTTGATATCCAATGTTACTTATTAAGAGATGTGTTTTAAGAAAAACTATTGGTGAACTATTTTATGATTTTTGAAAGTCCTTTCTTAATGTAAATGAAGAATCCAGATATTGGAATGTTTGGTGAAAAATTTGATGAAGTAATTTTTTGGAGATAATTTTCAAAAATGAGATGTTTCAAGTGTTGGAATAAACATTTAAAAAAGTTAGTGGATTCATTTTTTGTGATTGTTAATGAATATATATCCTCCAAAACAAAAGTTGTTGAAAATTTTTTCAATGAAATATTGTATCTTGGAAAAGAAGAAAACAAAATTGAAGGTGGTTGTGAGCTAAAATATTTACATGGATAGATAGATTAACCGAATTATATGTAAAGTGAGAAAATACCAAAATTTTATCAATGGAATTTTATTTCTGATAATTATGTCATATTTTTAATGGGATAAAAAATAGAAAATAAGATAATAATAATATGAAAATTTTGACCTTCTTGATCCCCCTAAATAATCGAATTCATAAACTACACTGTATAAGTGAATCATAATATAAGTAATCCCATAAGCATTTTGAAAATGAAAATATATATAACCTTGGGAATAAAATATAAGGGAATGAAAAATGGATGAAAAAGTTATATTTATAAGAATTATATATCCATTATAACAATTACTAATATAAACATTATAATAGTAATCAGACCATTGGAATAGTAACCTAATCATTACAATATAAATCTGACCATTAGGAATAGAAACATAACCATTAAAATGGTTTCCTCACTAATGGAAGTGTAAAATAATATTTAGGGATCTTAAAAAATAAAAATATGATATATTTATACATTGGTATAAGTAAATAAATGTTGGAAGATTTATAAATCAATTGTTTCAGTTTTTGAAATATATAAATGTTTTAATTTCACTTTTATCAAATAATATAATTTTATAAAAAAACTTATTATAATAATATCTTTTTATAAATAAAATAAATTTGTATCAAATATATAAGATAATTTTATAAGACCATGAGTAATTTTTCTGAGGGTGTGAAAATCGATCATATTATTAAAACTGATATTTTTCAAATAAATGAGAATTTTATATAAATATTTAATTTCTCAATTCAAAAAAAATCCAAATATTTAATTAATTTATGGAATATACACATTGAAAAATTGTATGTCTGAATATTTGGTATTTCTCTACAGTAGTTGACTTTTTTTGTGATAGTAAAATATGGTAAAATATGGTATTTAATATTATCAGCTAAATACATGATCTTCTAAGTCCATGATGATGATTGCACACATTATTTCAAAAACAAATTCATTATTTATTATATATATTAACAACAATCAATACTAATTATAGTATTAAGAATAAACAACAAACTAATGAATATAATATAATAAAATACCCCTCTCCTCCCCATATAAATACCACCCATCACCACCCATTCTCCTAAAAAATACTATACCCAGGATCATTCCAAATTTATATCCAAATATCTTCCCAATCATATCCCCTATGTAACATAACCTCTTGTGTTAGAAAAAGGAAAATTCCATGTTCTATAAGTCAAGTTTTAAGGAGGTGGAATTTATGAGGGGATATTCTAAATTTACCTCTTCTAAATTCATTTCTTCTTCTACCCACTCCTCGCCTCCATAATACAAAATTAAATAATAACTCCAGTTCTATATATATACATAATGTAGTTTTATATTTAAAATGGAATATCTACAATCTCAACACATTATCATCTCCTCTTATTCTAAAAAATGAAATTGTCAACTAGACTATGTTAGATCACCACCTTCGTAGATGATTAGTATTCAGTTTCCATCATCAATTTCATGGTATGTATAAATTCAATTATAATGGTTTAATATCAAATAATTATGTATATTATATATTTTTCACATTTGGAATGAATACATGTCCATAATATTAAATAAAGTGAAACTAGTTCGTAATGGTAGGTAAAACTACAAAAAATGAACTAACTTTATAACCCTAATGTCTTACTAAATGAATATTTCATGTGTTTGAACAAATATGGGTATTTTGGGTAATTTCTATTTATATAATTTTAGAAATAATATTTTATTTCCTTTTTTGAATTGTGTTTCCATTTAACAATAACATCAACAATTTTCTACAAGTGACATGACCTTTGAAGCATGAGACAAATTATCTTAAAACAAAAAAATTAAACACTATATCACATTGAAATGATTAAAATAGACATAATATGTAAGACCCCAAGAATTAATAATAAGAAATTTTTGTTTGATAGAATATATCACTCTCGACAATAAAATTGTATGAGAATGAAACAAACCAATACATTATGATATATTTATTTTCATATAAATTCACAACAATGACACGACCCCAGTTACCTAGAGTCGGTGCATTATTACATAACATTGGCATGATACAAAGAATCATGTCTCGAAAGACTGATCATTTTAGAATCCTTGGAAGTACTAGATAGATAAGCAAGTTTTACATTACATCCTGAAATAAAAAAACTACATTGTCTCCCCTTTGAACACTCATATATCCCGTATCCTATTATGGTAGGTTAATCATAATATACATCTTTACATCCTACGAAAAATAAAACATAAGAAAGGGATGAGTTAAAATGCTCAGTAAAGATAACAATACAATGGAAACTATCATAAATAAGCACAGTCATTTAACTCAATGTATTAGACTAAAACACAAGCCTTTTAAATTTAAACATCAGCATAATATGGAAAAGATAAATCAAATAATGCAATTTACTTATTCACATTGATATTCTACTAGTCTAATAACCACATGTAATATCAATATCCAATTTCATAATGATGGTATGCATAATTCTAGAAATCATAACCACTTAGTCAAAGCATTGGGCCAAGACTAGAAATAATATTTTTTTCAAGGTCTTTTTCCAAGACACTATTTTTTCTCATTAGACCTACAGATGCATGGAGAAGCGATTGAGGGCACCACTTCTCACTTACAAAGTCCAATGCATTCCTCATAGGAAAATGTTGACACATAACATAATCAATCATACAGAAAGGTGCAAAAGAAATGTTAATACTATAACCATAAACAATGAATGGTATAAAAATAACACATTCACAGTCAAACATATCACAAACACTTCAATACATTAGAGAAGATTCTATTATAATAATTCACTTTCAAACATGTGTAAAATCCATTAATGGATGTTCATATAGATGAAATCAAAAATATTTGAGAGAAATAACTGTTTCTATTTTGAAATCATTTAATAGTCACATAATTATAAAAGAAAATATTTATTTTACTAATATTCTAATAATCATGTAATGGAAACACTGAAGGTGTTATAACGTCATAAATAGATGCACTCACCGTATTAGTTAAAAAAATTTCTTTCCTTAATTGATCAAAAGGGTCATAAAGTACCCTGTTTGGAAAAGGAGAGAAATTTCATTTCATGTTTTTTTGTAAAAATTCAAAATATAATATACATTACATTAATCAATATTATTGGAAATATTAATTTTTTTAGAAATACATTTTTATGAAACATGGATGTTGATGATAAAGACGTAATTGTAGATACTCACGTATAAACAACATTTGATAATGAAGAGATTATAGAATTAAACCTTAACTTGTGCATTTATTTGATAGATAGTACATTAACCTCCATTATAATAGTTAAATAATTGTTATTAAATTATAGAAGAAACAACACCTAAATATTATATCATATATGATCTTCTAATATTTCTTTGTTAATAATATTTCAATAGTATCATTGTTTCAGGTGTCAACTGTTTAGTTTTCCTTTATATTCTTGGTTATATAAGCCATGTTGGTTTTGGATAGGATGTATTTGATTCTTATCTTGACTGATATTATGATCTTAAACATTATTTTCGATCATAAAATGGAAATTATTCTTTAATGGTTACGATGAGGAATGAATTTTATAGCGTTCATGGAGAGGATAATTCATACGCACGCACGAGCAACAATATCATTCTTTTGATGGTTAAATCGTATGTAATTTAATGGTATACAATATATAGAGAATAACTAACATGTTATTTTTATTTTTTACATCAGTTATACTCATTATTATACCCATACAAAAAATGAAGTGTTTGAATAAAAAACTACACCACGACATGGAGATGGTAAGCCATACATATGTATGTATTGTGACTTTTCATTCATAGGATAGATATAATAATGAATATGGTTGTACCATATTTATAATAACATCATATTAAGTATAAGTTAATGAAGTTATTATTTTGGATTGGAAACAACAATGAAATAAGAAGTGGAAGAAGAAAAGAACTTTGAAAGAGGTTGTGAAATTATTATCTCGTTTCGGGTGTTCCCTTTTGATTTGATCAAATGGATCCCTAGGATGGATTTCTGTTAAAAGTAAGGCCTCTTGGAATAATTGAGGGTATTTGGGAGGATATTTTCGTGGGGTTTGTATGATCCAAATGGCTTTGGAGTTGTTATTATTGAGAGAAGGGGAAGTACCCATTTATAGGATAAATGAGGGTCATTTTATGAAAATCATGAAATATTATTTTATTATAAAATCATATTCAGTTTATAATGGATATAAAAGTATTTTTTATAGTATAAGGTAGGGTTGGGTGTAAGACCTCTCAATAAATTTTCTTCATACATGTTTAGATCACCATATTAACCTAATATGTTATATTTAACTCTTAGATAGATAGTTTAACTTTTACCAAGTATTCTTGTATTATTATAATAAATAGTAAATAAACATACATTAAAAATAAAAGGGAACCCAAAGTGGTTAATAATTGATATATCTAACCTTATTTATGTCCTTTTTCATATCATTAGATTTTTAGTAATATTATATCAATTATTAATATAGGTTTTGTTTTAAAAACACATTTAAGTCAATTTTGACACTATTTAGATTTTTTTTAATTCATAAAAACATTATCACTTCGAAAACAGTTTACATAATATACCATAACAAGTCATTGTATCTTATGAAATTATTTTAATTCGTCAAAAGTCTCAATTTACTATTATATTAATATTTATTACATCAATTATTTTAGTCATGCAATAATAAGGTAATTACTGCATCCTCATTGTGTAATAAATTAAATTAATTATTTAGTGTCTAAAAATTACAAATAAAATATCATTATGTATGAAATATTTTTATATTTGAAATTAATATTTATAGTTGAATTTATATTATGTATAGCCATAAATTAATACTATTTTTGTTATTAATCATTGAATTTAACACTGTTCACTCTTCTTTAAATAAAATACCATTAAATGTCCTAATCTTATCCAAGTGAACCTAAAGGATCATATTTTATTCCTAATATTATTTTTGGTTGAAATATACTTATCCAATAGAATTAGGACACGTGAAAGTGTAATTATAATACCATTGTTATCTTTAATTTCCCTATTTACTTTTAACAGTGGTAATTAAAATTCAAAAGATACTAACCACCAAAAAATATTTTCATCCAATTGAACAAAATTTTACATAATGATGTCAATAGTGTCTCTCAGAGTTTTCAAATTTAATTCAAATAAGCAGCTAAATTGTGTTTTATGAAAATTTTCAAATGTTCCTAGAAGGTGGGTAAAAGACGTCAAAAAATTCAACAACATTTTATAAATCTAATTTAATTATAAAATGACTCCAATGAATTACATTGAACTTATATAGGTATAATGTATCCATTTTTACCAAAAATAAATTTAATGAAAATAAATAATTACTTAAATAAAATATAGGTTTTAAACAACAACGTAGTGTTTTTCACTATTCATCAAAAATTGAATGTTTTTAGAAAAAAACAAAAAAATCACCCCAACCTTTTTTTGATATTCTGAATCCAAAAATGAATTCCATTTTGAAAATTAAAATTTATAAAATTTCTACTTGTGGGTATTACTATTCATAACGGTTAGTTTGATTGGTTATGGTGTGATAAAATTATAAGTTGTGTACAGCATAAGATATTGTATTATTCAAATAGAAATGTACCGTGGAAGCTTGGGGTGTAACATTCATCCATCCATCAAATAATTTCATCCTCAAAATTTTTAGAATACTAGTTCATAAAGAGATTTGGGTGGCTCGTCATCATATGTTTCTTTGGTTCTCATGTTGCCTCTTCCATCTTATGGTTTATCCATTGAACTTTTACCAGATGAGTTGTTTGATTTCTGAACACTTGTTCTCTGGTACCATGAATCTTGATAGCCTCTTCACAATAAGATAGATCAGGTTCCAGTTCTATTTATTCATAGGTGAGTACATTTTTTGGCTCAGGCATTTATTTTCTCAATAGTGATACGTGGAACATATCATGAACTTTCGATAGACTTGGTAGTATTTCCAAATAGTAAGCTAAAAATCCAATTCATTCTTGAATTTTGAATGGTCTAATATACCTGGAATGTAATATATCCTCCTTACTAAATCGTATAACACCCGTCCATAGGGATACCTTCAAGAAAATTTGATCTCCAACTAGAAATTCCAAATCCTTCCTTTAGTTATCGGCATAGATCTTTTTCCTACTTTGAGAATCGTTGATGTGGGTTTGGATAATCATGAATTTTTCTATTGTTTCCTTAACAAGTAATAGCCCTACACATTTTATTTCACCAACATCATCCCAACAAGTTGGTGTGTGGAATCTCTTTCCCTATAACGCTTTATATGGTGCCATCTGAATACACGAATGGAAGCTATTTTATAGGAAAATTCTACCAGAGGTAAATATTGATCCCACATACCTTGAATGTAATGTGATAAAGATCACAAAATGTAATATATGGTTTGAATAGTCTATTCTGATTTTCAATCAGTTTGAGGGTGGCAGACAGTGCTAAAAAAAAATTAGTATCTATATCCTTCTGAAGACTTTTCTAGAATCAAGATATAAAATGAGGATCATAATCATACACAATATATAGGGGTACTCCATGAAGTCTTCAAAATTCATTAATATATATTCTTGATAAACGTTCAAGTGGTAAATCTTCAATTATAGCAAGAAAATTTGCTGACATGGTAATACAATCAACAATAACCCAAATTGAATCATTTCTTCTAGGAGTATTTGGTAGTCTCATGTAATATTCAATTGTAATATCATCTCATTTCCACTCATGTATGGGGAGAGGTTAGATGACTCCTATAGGATTTTTTCTTCCACCCTTCACTTATTGAAAAAGCATACATCTTGGCACATACTCAGCAATCTCTCTCTTCATGTTGTCCCACAAAAACTGTTCCTTCAAATCTCTATAAAACATAGTGATACCAGATTGTATTGGGATATTGGATCTATGAACATCATCCAACAATTCCCATTTTAGATCAGGTATGTTAGGAACACAATGTCTCTTCCCAAATTTCAAATTCCATCTTGATTTACAATGTCAATAAATCTCCAATCATTCATAGCTTTAATATTCTTTTGGGACTCTTCATCATCAGTCTAAGAAATTTTTATCCTTTCCAGTAAAGATGTTTTGGAAACAATTTGAAAAAGTGTTGATGTTTCATCTTCCATGATTATTCCCATATTCATTTTTACTAGATCTATTAACATAGGATCCCTTTAAACTCTCATCTTGTTAAAAAATCCATGATCCTTTCTACTCAAAGAAACATCCACCTTATTTTCCATCCCCAAGTAGTAGTGTATAGTGAAATCATAATCCTTGAGTAGTTAGATCCATCTTCTATTCCTCATGTTGAGTTATTTTTGTGAAAAAATATACTTCAAACTCTTGTGATCTTTATATATATCACATTTTCACCATAGAGATCACGTCTCCATATCATCAAAGAAAATGTTACATCTTCTAACTCAATATCATGAGTGGAATGGTTTTGTTAATTAATTTTTAGCTATCGTGAGGCATAAGCAATAACACTATCATTCTGCATAATGAAACAATCAAGTCATTTCTTTGAAGCATCACTGTTAATAACAATCCCATCATCCCTGATGGTATATTCATGATTGGATCATTGAATAATCTTTTATTCAGTTCTTCAAAACATTCTTCATACTCTTGTGTCCAAACAAATTTATCCCCTTTACATGTGATCACGGCTAATGGGTTAGCCAATCAAGCAATATTCTGGACGAAACACCGAAAATAACCTTCTAAACCAATAAAACTGCGTACCTCTATAATAATCATTGATGCTTCCCATTCAGGTATTTCCATGGCCTTTGAAGGATCGACATAGACTCCATCTATTGATACAATATGTCTATGAAAAGAAATATTCTGAATTTAGAATTCACACTTTATAAACATCCCATATAATTCATTTCTTCTAAGAGTCTTTAAAAAGTGTGTAAGTAATTTTCATGGTCTTCATAGTTTTTTGATTATACCATGATATCATCAATAAATACCACTAAAAATTAATCAAGATATTACATGAAAACTCTATTCATTAGAACCATGAAAATAGAGGGTACATTAGTCAGTCCAAAAGTCATTACTCTAAACTCATAATTCCCATACATGGTATGAAATGATGTCTTCAGAATTTATTCTATCTTCACACACAATTGCGTATATCCAGATCAAAGGTCAATCATTTAAAAATATTTAGCTCCATGAATTTGATTTAATAACCATCAGTGAGAGGAAGGGGGTACTTTTTCTTTATTGTAATTTCTTTTTTATCCATGTAGTCAATGCACAACCTCATAGATCTATCTTTCCTCTTAATAAAAAGAACAAGGGCTCCCCATGGAGAAACACTAGGGAGAATAAGTCCCTTATTACTCAATTACTCTACTTTTTTCTTTAGTTCCACTAATTCCACAGTGGACATTCTATAATGGATCCTAGATATGGGCCTTCAACCAGCAATTAAGTCAATGGAAAACTCATTTTCTCATTCTAGAGGATTTCCATGTAAATCCTTTGGAAACACATCCACATATTCTTTCACAATAGGTACATACTATAATTGAATTTTCTTTTCCTATCCAATAGTTATTTCATTCACTTCCTCCCCAATAATTGAATTTAGTAGAGCTATTGGGGGTGGATCTAGATGAGAATAAGATGGTGACATTTCTGATCTAATGATAAGGTACTCTTTATCATCATAAAAAATGTATCCTCTTTATTCTTACAATAAATTATCGCATCATGGTATGAATGATAATACATACCAAGGATTATATTAAATTCAATCATGGGTATGATGATGAGATCATCTGATAAAGTATGTTTATATACCCTAATGGGAACTTATTCACAAAACTGTGTTGCAATGATATTTCTCTTAGGTGTTTTGACTGGCAACTCCCTTGTTAAATAAAATTGAAAATACCTAATTTTTTTAGCAAACTGGGAAGATATGAAACAATGTGATAATCCATAATCAAATAAATCAATGGCTAAATTTGAGAAATCCATTAAATTGCCTTCCACCACATCATTTGCAGCTTCATCCTCAGCAGTAGTGATTGAATAAACTTATCCTTGATCCCTTGTCCTTTTATGAGGTATGTTTCATTGATGCCTAGGAAAATCATTTTTATAATGCCTCGTTTCTCTAAAAATGTAGCATTTGACATTGATAGACTCTTTCTTTCCACTGCAATCAAGAGATTGGTGGAATTTTTTATCACACTTATAAGAAATTCTCATTCCATTTTGGCAAGTACTGCGGTGTTTTAACCCATCAAATAATCAATCTATATTTCTCCTTGGGTTATGTGTATAATCAACAACATTCCTTGCTAACCTTGTAAAGTTTGCCTATGTAATGTCCAGATTCCGTGTACCGCCTAGTGGTGCCCCGTACCCAGTTGATCACATGGCATCACGCGCATTTCCCCAAATTCCAGAGACCACCGACGAGTAGAAATGGAATTGGGTGTGATAGTTGGGAAACTATTCCGTCATTGGCAGAGTAACATAGCAGAAGTAAAACAGATAACAATTGAGGAAGTAGAAAAACATGAAATTGGTAAATAGCAGAAGTAACAAACAACTAGAGAACACACACAGACACACATACACATATATGATTCATGATACATATGTCTAGGAAAACATCCATACCAGTCACATTGATGGAATATAATAGTAAACCAAAGTAAAAAAAGGAAATAGATAATCTTCGGAAGCATCACAAGCCTCATCTTGATCTCATTCTCTCCAGATCCTTAGCAATCAAGTACCTGAAGTAGAAGGGTGGCTGCCCTTACCTATACCTGCATCAATATAATCAATTTGGGCTGAAAATCATGACCCAAACAGGGTGTGAGACTAATCCCAGTTGGCAACCACCTAATGATCTGTTCCTAATAGTCATTGAAAATACATGGTAGGCAATATGCAAAAAATGATCAGTAATAAAGAAGTACTAAGCAGTAAACAATCCCACAGTTCAATTGCATTCAATTCCATATATCATGTAAGAAGATAATCCCAAATAGGTACCTGTATGAGAAGTACACATAGTCTAACCCCTCTCGTTCAACCAAATAAACAAAAGCAACCCTCTGGCAAGTACACACAGTCTAACCCTTCTCATTCAACTTTAAAAAAGGATCTCTATGGAATAAATCATCATCAATTCCCATTGTAGTCTCGTATAGTTAACTAATATGCACTCCAAGGAAGCACTCAACATCCAATTCCCCATGTGGCCCATATTGAGAAACTACAAACACTCTAAGATATCAGTTACATCCATCCCCCCTATGGTCTCACAACATAAAAAGAAACAGACACTCTGAAGAAGCCCTCAACATCAATTCTCTCTATGGTCTACTACACAAGGTTCCCAAATCCCTATGTATTTCAATAGTTCACAAAGATATTAATGCAGAAAAATTAATCCTCAAAAACTACTTGGAGAAAAAATCTACAAAATAACATGGCATGTCAGATAATAATCACTTCATCCAAACAATACTAGGCATGGAAGAAAAGTATGATAATAGGAACGCTTTAAGAAACTATAAAAAACAAGAAAACATGGGAAAAATATCAATATCATGGCATGTTTAACCCTATTCACAACAATTAACCTCTTTCCATATAAACAGGTCATTGCAGGAAAATAAGAAGCCTAAAAACATAAACACAAATTACCCAAAATGAGGGTTTTTTTCAGTTTTTCACATACAACTAAAAACCTAAATATAGAAAGGCACAAATAACCTACCTCAACATTGTATGATTTTTATAATCCAATGTCATCCTTTGGATAGACCTATAATGCAGTATATCTTAAAAAACATCAAAAATTATCAACCGAGGATAACTTATGAGAGAAGTGAAATCCGTAGATGATGTTCAAGAATAAGGGATAACTCATCGATGTGATTCAAATGAAATCGATGTCAGTCAAATCGGAGAACAGATGGTTATTTTGGGGCTTGGAGAAGATTCACGGTTGTACGGACGCTCCTGGATGAGACAGAAGATGAAGAAGTTTTTTCTATCCATTAGATCTGACCCCGATCTATTTAACGAAAAAAAGTACATTGGCTGTATTTTAAAAGTACATGGCCTTAACTTTTGATTCCCAGCCTCCACATTAGTTGGTCTCTAGGTTACTACACATGGTAATGTACTCAACCATTACTTGGTCAGTACACGGTCACCCGCGGTAACCAAGTACATGGCATGCACTCCTGAAATTTTTAGGAACTTGTCTTTTCTACAAAAAAAAAAAGAAAAGAAAAGAATACCTAAAAAACAAGATCTAGGTTCTTATAAACTTCTCACATAAATAAATTCATCCCAAAATTTCCCTAGCAAGTTGGAATGGAAGAAGAATCCCATAACTGCTCTGGCCTCTACGATCGTACATCGACCTCCCCCACCTAGGTCTCAACCTATACTCACTCGTGCTTCCATAGCTTTTTTACCAGAGAAAAAGACTGTCCATGGAGAATATTCACACCATGATCAATAATCTTGATAGGATGGTCGTAAAAAGATGCATCCACTGTGAGCTCAACCTCCTCAAGTTTGAAAATAGGAGATAGATCTGAGAAGAAACATCGAAATTGAGAAATATGGAAGACGTCATGCATAGCCCGTTAGATCTAAGGGAACTGCAACCAATATGAAACTGGCCCAACACTCTATAACACCTCAAAAGTCTAGAAGTTCCTCAAGAAAAGATTACCCAGTCTCCTAATCCTCTTGTGTCCCAACCTCAGTGTGACACGCAGTAAAACCTGATCTCCAACCTCAAACTCCAGAGTTCGTCTCTATTGATCAGCATAAGACTTCTATCATGAATGTGCCTTAGCGATCTTCTTCTGAATCATCTCTATCTACACTATGGTCTCCTGTAAAAGGTGAGGTCCAAGCATATATTCCCCTCCTACCTCTAAAGAGAACAAGGGTGATCGGCATGGCCTACCGTTTGAAGCCTCATATGTTTTAATCTGAATAGTTTCTTCAAAAATATTATTATAGGAAAATCCACAAGAGGTAAGTGATTATCTGAGGATCCTAAAAAATCCAAAATGCATGCCTAAAGCACGTCCTCAAGCACCTAACTTGTATGATCATATGGTCAATCTATCTAGGGGTGGTCTGTTATACTAAGAAGTAACTTTTTACCCAAATCCCTCTGAAGTCTCTTCTAGACCCGTAAAGTAAAATGTGCGTCCCTCTTTGAAACAATGGTTTTTGGAAATCCATGTAAACATATAATATCTCATAAGTACAACCTTCCCAACTCAACAACAATGAAGGTCTACTTGATTAAAATGAAGTGAGAAACCTTCTTGAGTCTATCAATGACATCCCAAACTGCATCATTTCCACGAGGCGGCCTCAGTAAAACAATCAAGATATCCATCGTGATATTATTCCACATCCACTTGGGGATTAATAAATACTGTAAAAGCCCTGTTGGTTGCAGATACACTGCCTTCACTTACTGATAGGTGGAACACCACATGATGAAACCAAAAAATTCTCCCTCCAAACCTGGCCACCATTACTAATGATATAGATTACGATACATCTTGGAGACACCGAGATGAACTTCCCAAACTGAGGAATGAAAGCCTCACATCAGCTCATCGCATATGTTTTCTGGAACCCACATGCGGCTATGAAAATTAAACATCTAATCCTCACCTACTATCCATCCATGAATCAGATCCTCTCCCAGCACACTCTTTTGTAGGACTAGTCCAACATAATCCGATAGTTTCTTCATTCCTACTCGATCAAGTAGAGTAGAGGTAATAGCTACCGATGAAAGGAACATCTTCATCTTTCTATCGTGTACCTCCAAATACATCTCATAGAACAGATCCATAATCTACCACTCACTGTTGGCCTCCGGAGCTACCTGTATATGAGTCCTCCTACCCCACACATCAGCTACTACGTTTCCTTTACCTAGTGTATTGTTAAGATCAAATTCGAAGGACTGAAGCTACTCAACCCACCTTTACTATATCAAATTCAGGTCACACTGAATAAATATATACTTGAGACTCTTACGGTCGGTGAAAACCACAAAATGATCTCCCAATAGGTAGTTTCTCCAATAACAAAAACCCTAAACAATAGTAGCCAACTCAAGATTGTGAGTCATGTAGTTCCTCTAACGTGGCCTCAACAACCAAGACCTGTTCACAACAACTCCTCCCCCAATATAATCACAACTCCCAGCAAGATACCAGACGCATCACAATACACAGTATAGAGTTTTCCAAACTCTGGAAAAACTATTATCAGTGTAGAAGTCAACCACCCTTTCAGCTCCTAAAAGGTAGACTCAAAGGAATCTGACCACAAGTACTTATCATCCTTCTTAGTTAGACTCATCAATGGTGCCTCTAATCTGGAAAAGTCATGTATGAAACATTTTTAGTATACAACTTGTTGTAGAAAAATCTATACATCAAAGGAGTTCTTTGGATTCTCCCATGAAACTACTGATATCACTTTCTCTGGGTTTACTGATACTTCTATCTCTGAGATAACATGACCCAAGAATTTAATTTTGTCAATCCAAAAGTTTCATTTTGAGAGATTACCATATAACTGATGTTCTCTCAGTGCACTCAAAATGATATCATTATGTGTGGCTTCATCAAGTCAGGTGTGATAGTACACCAAGATATCATCCATGATGACTACCACGAAGGAATCCATGTATGGATGGAACACTAGGTTCATCAACGCTACGTAGACTGAAGGTGCATTCGTGAGACATAACAGCATAGCCACATACTCGTATAGAAAATTCTTTCTCTAGAAGGCTGTAAGAGTTATATTGGATGGTCTAACATGCAACTGATGATATCCAAACCTCAATTAAATCTTCAAGAATTCCAAGGCTCTTCGAAGAAGATCAATGATATCATCGTTCCTTGTCAAGGAATATTTGTTCTTTAACAACAACTGGATCATCTTCTGATAATCCACAAGAAGCCTTAGGGTATCATCTTCCTTCTTCGCAAATAGGACATGCGAACCCCAATGATATGTACTGGGTCGGATGAAACCCTTTCCCTGGAACTCCTCCAACAGCTTCTTGATCTCACGTAACTCCGGTTTACCCATCCTATAAGGAGGAATGGACACCGGTGCCACCCCTATCACAAGTTCAATAGAAATTTCCACCTCTAGCTATGGGGGAAAACCTGAAAAATCTTCTGGAAAAAGGTACCTAGAATGATCCACCACAGGAGGAAAGACCATCTGTGATGTCTGCTGGTCAACCAGATATAGACTAGAAATCTGTGTTGTAACTCCTCCCAACTGCTGATACTCAGGTCCTTCTTTACTCGTATTGGCATCCCATTCGCTGTTATGAAGAATCAATCTGCCATTTGGTGATTTGAAACTAAACTTATGGAGATAGCAATCAAAAACTGCCTGGTAGGGAACTAACCAGTCTATTATGAGAATGACATCATAGCCCATCGTCTCTAAGACATAAAGGTTCCATAAGAAGTGATACCCACCGACCTCAAGACGGAACTCATTGAACTGTGGTACAAAAGAAATTCTAGTCCCCAAAGCTTTGTTTAGATTCAAGATATTAGTAGAAGAAAATATACAGAGCCCAAGGCTTTCCACAAAAACAATAGATATAATGAAATGGGAATCCCATGTATCAAAATGAGATGAAGAAAAAACTGAGGCAACTAGAATTGTACCTCGAATTGTAGATTGTCTGGGATCCTTCTCCTACTGGGTATGCTCCATTGAAAAATTCTAACCTGCACCATGGCCCTGCGACACTACCAGACCACCCTGTGCTGATCCACCCTTTAGTCAATAATAGCATGGTTACTGGATACCATGTCCACGACATCCACCTCAGCCTGAATGGCCAGAATAACTCTAGTTCCCTGACTGATGAGAAACTGTTGCTACTTATACTGAATGTAGAGTCACAGAATAAGCCCTGTCACCAGATATTGGCCAGAAAAAATGACACAAGAACAAAATATGGCACATCTTTGCATAATATCGGCACTTCACTAGGTTTCCTGAGAAATGTGGCCTCGTATGCCCACTCATCCCACACTGGTAGAACACCACCTGACAACCAAAATAAATATCTCTTCTCCTAAGATCTTCACGTGTAGACTCCCTACGGAGCTTCATGCTCTCAGTAGGAGGGATACCTACTCTGAATTTCGAGCCTCCCTGAATCACAACTTTAAAATCCCTCATATTTCTCACTTTGATCAGTGTGTTGTTGACTAAAGAGGTGATGGATGTCAACCTGATGATTTTTACCTAATATCGGTTGTTGTGACTGATACCATCCTCAAACATCCTTTCTAGAAATAACTCACCAGCACCCAGGATGGGCATGAAGTGCTTCCACTCTGTGAAGAGGGAAGAATACACCATAACAGAAAGAGTACCCTACTCCAGACTCATGAACTCTTGGGCTCGATCGGCCCTCAATGTCTTGGGGTAGAATTATTCATAGAAGGAATGCTGGAACTCATCCCACATCAAGATCAGTTGGTGTCCTGCCTCTGAGATCACATCCCACCATCTCTTGGAGTAAATCCCGGATCATATAAGTAGTGAGCTTCACCCTACTCTTTGAAGGAATCTCTTGGTTCTCAAAGATAGAACAAATGGATTATAACTATGACTATGTGGTCGAATGTCCTCCATCCCCTGAGAAAGTGGTAGGATGATGCTACTGGGAAACTTGCGTCTGCTCTTCCATAGTAGGGGCCGGATGTGGTACTCCATGGAAGGTCTGCATAAACTGCATAAAACCCTCTCGGAACTGTGCTACATCACCTGTGTCTAGAATGACAGCTAGTTACAAGACTGGAACAACTGTAGAATCTACTAGTAGTCCCCGATCAGCCATATCTGGTGTATGATCAGTACCATATAACTAGTGGACATCTAGAGGACATCTCAGTGGCATGACTCTGCAATGTCAAGCACACGCCTTAGAACAATATTAACAGGGAATGAAACATATAAGTGTATAAAGTGAACAAGATAAATAAATCATTCATGTTTTTTCAAACATGGATACACAGCATGTATAATGACTACACGGTGTGTTCCCTTAAGCCTTCACAAGGGAGTGTACTTCTGAAAAACCCAGTCGTGTAACACCCCATACACTCAGGGTGTTTTGCTAACACACTATGAGAACTTGAATCCTCGTTCTCTATTTGAGTTCTTCTACACGACTAAGAAACATGGTTCTCCTAGAAAAATTCTACATGACTTGTTATTTCCAGACATGACGTGTACTAGACGAACTTCACTGCCCCATATTCTTAGTCACATGGCCAGTAACATGGCTCATGCTACACGGTGTGTTCCAGATAGACATATTGTGTACCTGAAGAATTTCACTGAACTTTTTAATTCTCTTCATGGCAAAATACATGGCTTACACTACATGGTGTGTTCAATATTTTCATGACGTGTATAACCTCTTTTTTTCCTTCGTGTAATTAGTCACATGGGTGGAAACATGGTCTACACAAAATGGCATGTACCACCAGTACACAATGTGTTTCCCCAAAGAATTCCCAACCCCATGTCTCTGCCCACATAGTCAGTGGCATGGTTATTGACTATGTAGCATGCACATAAATTATATGGTGTTTAATTAATAAAAACATTTCTTCCTAAAAGGAAGAACAAATGGCGTGTATTCATCATTACAAATTATGTATTCTGGGGTTTTCTAGAATTTAAGCCCCAGAAACTACTCTGAATGCTTAGAAAAACACTGAAACAAACATTAAAGTTCCAAATTCTGATCTGTGAGGGCCTATACTCCCTGCGAATCAAAGCTTAGAATCTTATACATGTCATACACAAAGAGTAAGAATAAAATGGTCCACCAAATTCCAATCCATGAGGGCCCATAACACCTCAATAACCAAAGATTGGTGTTCATTTAAACAAAACCATACACAATCAAATACCCTATAAAATTTTAGGTATTATATCAAGGCATTTATCACAACAATATGCATACCTAGCACAATATCTATTACAACATCGTACAATAAATAATCCACACTAAATGGCATGGAAAGAATGCATAAAAAGTGATTTATAACTAGTGCCTATATAATGCATGAGATGGAATACCATCAACTAGTCATGTTTCAATTGAAATAGAACCTTAATAATATCAACTATAATAACAAAAAACATGTGAATCAACCAACGGTGAAATCAAATAAACTGAAAATTTGAAAAACGAGAAAAATTTAAATAACAATGTTGATTGGATATTACTTGTACATGAGTTAGCTACTCCTAGTATGAGCTTATTACCAAGTACCTATTCCTTTATATCCCTGGATATTGGATCCAAAGAGTATGGCATGATAAAAAGAACCCTCAGATACCACTTTGTAGTGTCCCGTTTCTGGTTACCGACCAGGGGAGCCCTGTACCCTGTTGGTCACATGGCCTCTAGTGCATTTCCCTAAACGCTAGAGGTCGCCAACTACTAAAGAGAGACTTGGGTGTGATAGTGAGGAAACAATGACCTCATTGGAAGAGTAACACAGTGGAAGTAAAACTGATAACAATAGAAGAAGTATTTAAACATTCAATAGGTAAATAGAAATAGAAATAAACAACTAGAGCACAAACATATATATATGATGCATGATACATATGTCTAGGAAAACCGTCAAAGAAGACACAATGCTAGAATAAAATAATAAACAAAAGTACAAAAGGAAATAGATAAACTCTAGCAGCATCACAAGCCTCAGCTGGGTCCCATGCTCTCCAGCTCCTCTTGAATCAACTACCTGAAGTAGAAGGGGGCAAGCCCTTATCTATACCTATACAATATAATCTTTTTGGGCCCAAATGCATGTACCAAATAGGGTGTGAGACTAATCCCAATAATCAAACACCCAAATATCATCTCCCAACAGTCAGTGAATATATATGACAGGCAATAAGAAAAAAGAAGCAACAAAAAGGAAGTACTCAGCATTAAATAATCCTACAGTTCAATTTCATTCAATTCCACATATCAAGTGAGATGATAATCACAAATAGGAAACCCTTTGGGCTGTACTCATAGGCTAACCCCTCTGGTTCATCCAAACAAACACAAGCAACCCTCTTGGAAGTACACAATGTCTAAACCCTCTGGTTTAGCTTTAGAAAAGACTCTCTGAGGAAGCACTTAATATCAATTACCCATGTAGTCTTGTATCTGTAACTAATTGGAACTCTGAAGAAGCACTCAAAGTCCAATTCCCCATGTGGACTATATCGAGGAACTACAAACACTATGAGGGAGAACATACGTCCATCCCCCCTATGGTCTCATAATATAAAAGTAAACAGACACTCTGGATAATCTCGCAACGTCAATTATCATGATGGTCTACTACACCAGGTTCCCACGCCACTTTTTAAGTCAATTGTGCACAAAAATATAGTGGAATCCAATGTAAACCTCAAGAACTACTTGGATAAAAAATATGAATCATAACATGGCATGTTAGATATTAATCACTCCATCCTAATAATACTAGCCATGGAAGCAAAGCAGTCTTACATGCAAACAAGACCAAACATTCAAAAACAAGAATACGTGGGAAAACATCCAAATCATGTCATGGTTAACCCTATTCAAAAACATTAACCTCTGTCTATACAAATAATTCATAGAAAGAAAATAACAGGGCTAAAAACATGAACATGCAATACCCCAAATGAGGGTATTGACACTTTTGCACATATCACTCAATGATTAACAACAGAAAGGAACAAACACCCTACCTCGACATTGTACGATCGATATACTCTGATGTCTGCCATTAGATTAACCTAGAATGTGATAGATCTATAAAAACATAAAAAAATGTTCAATGGAGGATAACTTGGGAGAGATAAGAAATCAGGAGATGATGTTCATGAAGAAGGGAGAACTCACCAAAACGATTCCAAAAATAATTGTTGGCAGCCGAATAGGATAACAAATGGTGATTTGGGGGGTCGGTGAAGATTTGTGGATGTACGACACTCCTGGACGATACAGACGATGAATAAGTGTGTTCTATCCATTAGACATGACCCCGTTCCATTTAATGAAAAAAAGTACATTGTGTGTATTTTAAAAGTACATGGCATGTAATTTCCTTTTCCGGCCTCTACTTTAGGCGGTCTCTGGGTCACTATACACAAGCATGTACTCGGCCATTACCTGGCCAGTACACGGTCACCCATGGCAACCGAGTACACGATATGTACTTAATGTATATGGAAGGTACTCCTCAAATTTCCTAAAACTACTCTTTTTCCCAAAAACAAACAGAAAAAAAACATACCTAAAAAGAAGATCTTGGCTCTTACAGCCTCATACTTTATGACATTCTCATCCTCATTTTTCCTCTTACTCAGAAATTTTCATTCCATATCCTCTCAATGGACAAAAGGAAAGAATTTTTCTACAAAAGATCTTTAAACTCCCACTATTCCATATTTGATACTTCTTTATCCATGTTTTTGTTTTTAATTAGTGACCACTATTGATATGAATCTCCCGTGAGGTGATAAACTACCATGACAACCTTTTCCATTTCTCTACTATCCAAAGCATGGAATATTTTTTATAAAGAATTTATCCATTGCTCAGATACAAAAGGATTTTTAGTCACATGTAATGTCTGTGGTTGTTTCCTCATGAATTGGTCTAACATTGATCCTCTGCTTTGTGGATCTAGGTGATCCATATGGGTAAGGTTTTTATTCCTAACATGAGTGAGTTATCCCATTATGGTTATAAGCTATTCGACACAAGTTGCATTACCAGTTCCACTATAATTATCTT
The DNA here is from genome assembly GCA_963277665.1 of Viscum album. Classification (NCBI taxonomy): domain Eukaryota; kingdom Viridiplantae; phylum Streptophyta; class Magnoliopsida; order Santalales; family Viscaceae; genus Viscum; species Viscum album. Next base: position 68,084,088 of record OY728126.1, read on the forward strand.
AAGTAGGAGGGAAATGCCTATAAGGATTACGTGCATTGATACAATTTCCATTCCTTACACTAGGTGACATTTCTAAACAATTGAATACTTGAGATTAGTTTATGAATTGCAATACAAAATTCCAAACATGTAAAACACTTAACATAAATTAAACTATTTATAAATATAATCCATAATAATTATAGATGTATTCTTTGAGGATGTATTTACATAAAAATCAATCATAATGGTTTATAAAGAAAATGTGAACTATCTTAACCATATCCCTCGGGAGGGTCATAACCAAGAGTGATGCAAGACCGTTGCCGTGTACGAGGATAGCCCAGGTAAACCCCGATACTCCTTGTTAGAGTATTCAATCCTAGGTACATATGTGCTAGAGCCACATCTACCTACCCACATTCAGATATGGATGTATTTCTTGTAAAATTCACAAAATCTATGCATTTCCAAAATTATAGGAATTTCTTCTATATTAATCCTAAAAGACTATCTTAGGGTAATTTTCTCTAATAAAGGTTTTTCTAAATCTAGTTTCCAAGGTTTTTAAAAAACTTATTCGGATACCAACTGTAATTCCCTAACCCCAGTTACCCATAGGTGGTTCATGATTACATAACATTGTAATGATAAAAGGAATCATCTACCAAAAGACCAATCAATTAAGTAGTCGTGGAAGTACTAGATACATTCTTAAGTTTTACATGACATCCTGAAATAATAAAAAATATTGTGTCCCCTTTGAACACTTATATATCCCTTATCATATTCTTCTATGTTAATATTAATTTATATCTTTACATCCTAGGAATAATAAAAAATAATAATGGGGTGAGCACAGATGCTCAGTAGTGATAACAATATTTAAAAAACTATCATAAATAAGCATAATCAGTTAAGCTAATGTATAAGACTAAAAAAATCCATTTAAACATAATAATTAGCATAATATGGAAAAGATAAATCATATAATGCCTCTTTACTTATTCAAATGAATATTCAACTAGTCAAATAATCACATGTAATATCAATATCTAATTTCTTAATGATGGAATGCATAATGTCAGATATCATAACCACATAGTCAAGGCCTTGGGAAAGACAACAAATAATATTTTGTTAAGGCCTTAAGATAAGATACTAGTTTTTCTCATGATACCTACTGATTCATGGAGGAGCTATAGTGGGCTCCACCCATCATTTACAATATCCGATTAATTCCTCGTATGAAAAGGTTGAAACATAACATAAACATTCGTATTAAATTTAGAATATGAAATGTTAATAATTTAACCATAAACCATGAATGGTATAAAAATAACACATCCACAGTCAAACATATCACAAAACCTTCAATAGAATAAAGAATATTGTATCATAATAAATCAACTTCAATCAACTGAAAAATCCATAAAAGGATGTTGATATAGATTAAAACAAAACTATTTGAGGGAAATATCTCTTTCTATTTTGAAATAATTTAATAGTCACACAATTATAAAAGAAAATATTTATTTTGAAAATTTTCATAAAATCGTATAAAGGAATCTGGGAAGGTGTTATAACGACTGCAAACTATCCACACTCACCATATAAGTTAACATACATTCTTTCCTTAATTCGTCGAAAAAGTCATCAAGTACCTTGTTTAGAAAATGGAGGATAGTTTCCTTTGAAATTTTTTTATAAAATGTAAAACAAGGGTATAAATGAATTTTTCCCATATTATAGGAAAAAGTAAAAATGGTTTGTAATACATTTTTATGAAACACAGATATAGATGATAATGATGTCCTAGTAGATACTCACATATAAATAACCTTGGTAAATGATGTGAATTTTGAATTAACCATTACTATGTAATTTTGCTTGATCGAGGGTATGTTAACATCCTATATAATAGTAAAATCATTGTTATTAAAATATACCAGAACCACATACATAAGTATGATATCATATATGTTCTTCTAATATTGATTTGTTAATAATATTTCAGCAGTATCATAGTTTTGGGTGTTAACTGATTCGCTTTCTTTTATATGCTTTGTTACGTAAGACATTTTTGTTATGGATAGGATGTATTTGACTCATATCCAAATTTATATTAGGTTCTTAAAAATTATTTTTAATCATACAATTAAAATTATACGTTAATGGTTATGATAGGGAATGAATTTCATCACGTTTGTGGAGACTATAATCTATACATATGCACGAGTAAAAATATCATTCAATTGATGGTGAAATCATATGTAATTTGATAATATATCATATATATAGAAATATTAACATGTTATATTTAATTTTTACTTAAATTATACTCATTATTATACACACCCAAATAATGAAGTGTTTAAATAACAAACTACACCATGACGTGGAGACGATAAGCCCTATGTACGCACATATGGTGACTTGTCATTAATAGGATGGATAGAATAATGAATTTGGTGGTTCCATATTTAAAATAACATCATAGTATGTATAAGGTAATGGAGTTATTTTTTTGGTATGGAAACAACAAATAAATAAGAAGTGGAAGAAGAAAAGAACTTTGAAAGAGGTGGTGAAATTATTACCTGTTTTTCAGGTGTTTCCTTTTGATTAGATCAAAAGGGCTCCTTAGGTTGGATTTATGATCAAATTTAGGCATTTGGGTCTAAGTGAGGGCTGTTTGGAAGATATTGGATCAGGGGTTGGATAAGAAAAATGGATTTGGAGATATCATATTGAGAGAAAGAGAATTCCCCTTTTATAAGAGAAGTGGGGGTCACTTTAGTAAAAGTTTGAAATATTATTTTATCTTAAAATCATATATATAACACCCAAAGCTTCCACGGTATGTTTCCCTTTGAATAATACAATAGATTTTTTTTGTATGCAACTTCGAGTTCAAACACACCACAACCAATCAATTTAGCCATTATGAATAGTAATACAAAATTTTTGAAATTTTATAAATTGTATGATTCAAAATGGACTTTATTTTTGGATTCAGAAAATGTAAATTAGCTTAGGGTAAATTTTTTGTATTATTATGAAAACTTTCTATTTTTAAGGAATGGTGAAAAACACTACATTATTGTTTAAAACCGACTTTTTAATTAAATAATTAATTTTTTTATTTATATTTATTTTAGGTCCAAATGAATACATAATACCTATATATGTTCAATATAACTCATTGGAGTCATTTTGTAAAAATATTAGATTTATAAAATTTTGTTGAACTTTTTAACGTCATTTACCCACCACCTAGGAGCATTTGAAAATTTCTATAAAACATAATTTTATCACATCAGTGAGTCAAATTTAAAAAATACGAGAGACTCGGTTGATATTAGTAAGAAAAATTTGGTTCAATTAGATGAAAACAAATTTTGGTGAATAATAACTATTTTCATTTATTTAACACGGTTAAAAGTAAATAGGGTAATTAAGGGTAAAAAAATCTTAATTACCCTAACACGTTTTCAAATTCTTCTGAATAAGTGTAATTCTACCAAAATAAACCTTTGGAATAAAATATGATTCCTTTTGTTCCATTTGGATTAGATTAGGACATTTTTTACTATTTTATTTAAAGATGAGTTAAAAGGGTTAAAATCAATGTTTAAAAACTATACCATTTTTAATATAAGGATATACATAAGATAAATTCTACAATAAATATTCAATAAAAAGTTAATAATATTTACTACATAATTTTATTTTATTTATAATTTTTAGATATTATATAATTAAAATTATTTATAACACAATGCTGATGCAGTAACTAACTTATTAAGGAATGATTATAATAATTGATATTATAAATATCTAAAATATATAATTTGAGACTTTTAATAAATTCGACTAATTTTCATGGTTAATATGACATTTTTGGGTTGATTAAATAAATTTTTTATAATTAATAATGCAATTATGAATTTAACAAAAAAAATAACAAATAGTGTCAAAATTGACATAAAAGTGTTTTTAAAACAAATATTGTATTATTAATTGATATTATATTCCACAAAATCTATGGTTCGTCAAAAGGGATTTAATAATATTATATATTTTATTAATGATCCAATTGAGGTTTTCTTGGATTTTTATAGTATGTTTATTAACCATGTAATATAAAAATCCTAAGAGACATGGTAAATGTCAAACAATTTAACTAATAGTTAAATCTAAAAGATAAGGGTAATATGATTACATAAATCTATCTAAAACCTATTGTTTGAGAGGGTTTTGACCCATTATCAACATTTTCTTTATATAATTCTTTTTGGTTCCATTATAAACCGAAAATGATTATATAATAAAATAGCATTTCAAGCTTTTTCTAAAGTGACCCTCAACTCTCTTATAAAAGTGAACTTACCCTTTTCTCTAATTCAAACCTTCAAAGCCATTTGGATTTGCCTAACCCTGACCAAATATCCTCCCAAATGTCCTCCCTTCATCCTAGAGGTCTTCCTTTGGTCAAAAATTCCCACCAAAGTTCCTTTTTATCAAATAAGAATGAAGAACCCGAAGAAGAGGTAAATATTTCATCACCTCTTTCAAATTCTTTTCTTCTTCATCTTCCTCTTTCTTTGATGTTTCCATTCTATAACAATAACTCCAGTATATTCTATATAATATGATGTTATTATAAAATAGGTACAACCATATTCATTATTCTATCGATCCTATAAATGTCAAAGTCACCATACGGGCGTATGTAAGGATTACAGTCTCCACATCATTGTGTAGTTTGTTGTTTAAACACCTCATCATTTAGATGGGTGTAATAATAATGAATAAAAATTATGAAAATAATAAATATAACATGGTAATGATTCTGTATATATGATATAACATCTAATTATATATTATTTTAATATCAAAATAATGATATTGTCGCTTATGCGTACGTACGGATAACCCTCTCCACGAACGTGATGATATTCATTCATCATCGTATGAATTCAAGACTAATTAAGATTTGATGATTAGAAAAATATTTAAAGACTTAATATCATTTTGAATATAAATAAGATACATCCTACCCATAACAAACATTACATACGTAACAAAGCATATAATGGAAAATGAATCAGTTAACACCTGAAATGATGATACTACAGAAATATCATTAACAATGAAATATTATAACATAATATATGATATCATATTAATGAATATGGTTCTATTATAATTTAAGAACCATTATTTTACCATTATACAAGAGGTTAACCAACCCTATACCAAGGATAAGTACTTTATAATGGTTAATTTCATAATCTCTTTATTATCTGAGGTTGTTTTTATGTAAGTATCTACTAGGACATCTTTATCATCCACATCCATGTTTTATTAAAAATGTATTTCAAAACATGTTTACTATTTACTAGAATATTTTTTAAATTCATTTATACCATTATTTGACCATATATGTTTTCAAAGGAATCTTGCTGTCATTTTTCAAACAAAGTACTTTATGACCTTTTCGACAAAATTAAGGTATTAATGTCTTTTTTTAACTTATACAGTAGGTGCAACTATTTTCCACCATAATAAAATTTTCAAAGCTTCCCATACAATAGTATACGAATATTTTCAAAAAAATTATAATTATATGACTTTTAAATTATTTCAAAATATAAAGAAATATTTCTCTAAAAAATGTTTTGATTTCATCAATGACAACATCCTTTGATTGATTTTAAGCTTTTTTGAAGTTAATTTATTGTGATACAAAACATCTATATTGTATTGATGGTTCTGGGATATGTTTGAATGTGGATAGTTTATTTTTATACCATTCATGGTTGATAGATAAAGTATTGACATTTTTTATGCTATTTTTAATATGAATGTTTATGTCATGTTTAAACCTTTTCATATAAGGATTGCATTGGACTTAGTAAGTGATGGGTGGAGCCCGCTATAGCTCCTAGATGCATCGGTAGGTCTCATTAGACAAAGTAGTGTCTTGGAACAAGGCCTTGACATAATATTATTTGTAATCTTGGAACAAGGCCTTGACTATGTGGTTATTAAGTCTGGCATTATGCATTCCATCATTATGAAAGTGGTTGTTGATATTGTATGTGATTATTCGACAAGTAGAATATCCATGTGAATAAGTAAATGGTATTATTTTATTTTATCCTTTATATATTATGGTGATGTTCATGTTTAAAGGGAATTTATTTTAGACATACATTTCCTTAAATGTTTATGCTTATTTTTGAAAGTTTCTACTATATTGTTATCCTTACTAAGAATTTGAAATCACCCACTTATTGGTTTTATTTTTCCCAGGATACGAAGAAGTATATTATGACTGACCTTCTGGGATAGTCTATGGGATATGAGGGTGACCTATAGAGACTATGTTGTTTTAGTTTTTCATTTTATAATGAAATGTAAAACTTATGAGTGTATCTAGTATTTCTAATGATACTAAACTAATCGTTCTTTCGAAACATTATCTCTTTTAATCATGAAAATGTTATGTAATAATTCACCTATTCTGGGTCACTAGGGTCAGGGCGTTACAGTTGATATCATTGGAAAATTAGTACTAACCTTGGAAGATAGATTTAGAAAAACTCTGATTAGAAAACATTACCCTAATATAGACATTGTGGATTAGTATAGAATAACTTCTTTGAATTTCGGTACTGTAGATATTTTTTGAGTTTTCTAAGAAATACATTCGTATCTTGATATGAAACTTTAGAGCAAGCTCTGACATAGATGTACCTAGGGGTAAAACCCAAAAACACCTCTTTGAGCTATACTCAAATGGGAACTGGTACATGACAATGGGCCTTGTTGCACTCTTAGTAAGGACACTCTAGGGGGATATGCTTAGGACAGTTATCATTCTCTTTACAAACAATTATGAATGGTTTATTTGTATATACTTCCTCAATGAATATTTTTTTTTTGATTATGGATTATATCTATAAAGTGTTCAATTTATGTTAAGTGATTTACAAGTTTTGAATTATGTATTTTGATTCATAAACTAATCTAGTGTATGCCATTGTTTAGAAATGTTACCTAGTGGAAGGAATGGAAACCATATCAATGCATGTAATCCATGTAGGGATTTTCATCCTACTAAAGATAATTATAGTGGAGCTGGTGAGACAACTGATGCTAATCAGCTTCTCACAAAACTGAGATAACTCACTCAGGTTATGAATAATAACCATACCCATATAGGGAACCCTGATCAACAACACATAGTATCAATGTTAAACCACTTCATGGGGAAACAACCAAAAAAATTCAATGGGAGTAAATAACCATTAGTAATTGAGCAATGGATAAATTCCTTAGAGAAAATATTTCACACTTTGGAAAGTAGCGAATGGGAAAAAGTTGTCCTAGCAGTTTTTGGCCTCACGGGTGATGCAGATCAGTGGTGGTAATTAATCCAAAACACAATGAATGACGATGAAGTATCGAACATGGAATGGAAGGATTTTAAAAATATTCTTGGGAAAATACTTTCCTCATGACCATCGATTGGATATGGAAATAAAATTTCTGATTCTGAGGAAAATGTAGGATTAGAATGTCGCAATGTATGAGGATAACATTTCAAGGATATCAAGGGAAGCAGTATATTATTTACATAACCCATGGAGTAATATGGATCAATTAGTTGATGGGTTAAAACTATTTCTCCATCGAGCATTAGTCTCAAAATCCTTCTCATCATATGAAGATATTGCCTCATGCGCTATCAAGACAGACAAATAATTTTCTATGTCTTATGACTTCAAAGAAACGAAATAGAAAAAGAGATCTGATGAACACTCTGGAAATGGAAATAAGGGGAAGAAGGGAAAAGTTGAATATCCATTATGAGGTAAATGTTGGAAGAAACCCCAAGGTACTTGCCTAAAGGGAATGGGATTCTGTTGCAAGTGTGGTGAAAAAGGACACCAAGCTCATGATTGCAATGGGATGATAGAGGCTATTGAATGCTACAATTTTAGGGAAAAGGTGGATTATTCAAATCAAAGTCGTAAGCGCCAAGTTATCTTACCTCAGAAAAGTCCATGGGAGCCAGGCCAAGCCTATGCAATCACTACTGAAGAGGTTGATGCTCCGAAAGATTTGGTGGCAGGTTATTTAATGGTTTCCTCAATTTTAAAAAATGCTTTCTTGATTTTGGATCATTGAATTGTTTCATATCTTCCAAGTCTGGTAAGAAAATTTGATATTTTTAATTTGATTTAACAAGGTAGTTTTCAGTCAAAACTTCTAAGGGATGTATCATTGCAACAAAGTTTTGTGAATCAGTTCCTATAAAGGCATATAAACATTATTTATTTGATGATATCATCATCATAACCATGATTGAATTTTATATAATCCTTGGTATGGATTGGATTTCGGACCATGATGAGAAAATATATTAAATGAAGAACGGGGTATGAATTTTAGATGATGATAAGGAGTACCTTATCTTTAGAGTAGAAACACCACCATCTGAATTTTTTCTAGATTTACCCCCAGTAGCTCTACCATGTTCAATTATTGGGGAGGAATAGAATGAAATAACTATGGGTGAGAAAAAGAATGTTCAAATAGAGAACATACCTATTGTTGAAGAATATGTTGATGTGTTTCCAGAAGATTTACCTTGGCATCCTCCAGAATGCGAAAATGAGTTTTCCATTGATTTAATTCCTGGTTCAATTCCCTTTATCAATGACCCCTTATAAAATGTCCACTGTGGAATTAGTGTAACTAAAGAAACAACTAGAGTAATTGAGTAATAAGGGATTTATTCTACCTAGTGTTTCTCTATCGGGATCCCCTACCCTTTTTCTTAAAAAGATAGACAGATCTATGAGGTTGTGCATTGACTACAGGGAGATCAATTCTGTAACAATAAAGAAAAAGTATCATCTACCTCTCATTGATGATTTTTTAAACCAACTTCATGGAGGTCAATATTTTTCAATGATTGTCCTACGATCTGGATATCATCAATTGTTTGAGAAGATGGAATACATTCTGAGAAAATCATTTCGAACCAGTCACAAGAGTTTGAAGTATATTTTGTCAAAGAAAGAACTCAACATGAGGAAAAAGAGATGGCTTTAACCACTCATGGACTGTTATTGCACAATACACTACCACCCAAGGAATTAAAATATGTTGACAGATGCTTTGAGTAGAAAAGATCATGGAGTTTTGAACAAGATGACAGTTGAAAGGGATCCTATTTTCATGGATCTAGCGAAAATGGATATGGGAATAATAATGGAAGGTGAAACATCAATACATTTACAAAGGTTGCCAAAACATCTTTACTAGAAAGGATAAAATGTTCTCAGGCTGATGATGAGGAGTTTCAAAAGAAGATTAATCTTGTGAATGATGGGAGATTTAGTGACTTCATATATGTAGATGGGATTTTAATATTTTGGAAGACGCTTTGTGTTCCCGATATAATAGATCTAAAAATATAATTTATCGATGATCCTCATAACTCCAATTTCATTATACACCCAGGTAGTACTATGATGTATATAGATTTGAAGGAACATTTTTTGTGGGACAAAATAAAGAGGGAGATTGTTGATATTTTGTCAATATGAATGGTTTGTCAGCAAGTGAATGCTAGAAGGAAACAACCTGTAGGAGTCATCCAACCTCTTCTCATACCTGAGTGGAAATGGGATAATATAATGATGTACTTTGTTATGGTGCTACCAAAGACTCCTATAATGAATGATAAAATATGGGTCATTGTAGATCATCTTATCCAGTCAGCACATTATCTTGCTAGAGGAGAAGATTTAACTCTTTCTTTTGGTGATGCCTCAGTCAAGGACCGAAGCACCATTTATTAATTAAAGAAGCAAAATTGTACATGAGTTAAAAGGATGGTATCTTATTACAATCACTTTAAAAGAGGTGAAATAAATCAGCTGGCTGCGCATCTAGCCAAGTCATGCTCTGTTGAACACCTTTGTTGGCAAGGGAATCAGCGACAGCATTCGCTTCACGGAAGATATGTGTGGCAATGTAGTCAATTTCCTGTAGCGAATTCAGGCAATTCATCTGAAGTGTAGTGAGAAGCCAGGCGAGATGAATGACTCCATTCCAAATGGCTTGAACAATGGTGGTAGAATCACTTTCAATCCAATGTTTTCTCCATCCTCTGTGTAGTGAAAAATCAACAGCATGGATGGCTCCTAGCATCTCTTCTTCAAGGGATGAGTCAATCCCACACCCACTGTAAAAGAAACCATATCACTGGTCAGCAGAATATCTAAAAATGGCCCCACAGCTGGTAGGTCCAGGATTTCCTTTTGAGGCACCGTCGACATTCACTTTAATCCAACCCGGCATCGGAGGTTTCCAGAAAACGTCAAAGGGGTGCCTGGTCTTCGGGAAAATACCCAGGACACGGATACATCTGAGGATCTTGAAGTCTCCAATATAATTACTGCAACAATATTTTTGAATTGAGGTTGCTTCATGTATCGTAATGAGAATTCTATCTTTTCCTGCATTGAGACTGAATGAGTGATTATTATGGATAAGATCATTTCTCAAGTATCAGATTTCATGTCGGAGATCTGCTACTGCCGCAAGGAAAATGATTTTAACTTGCTGAGAGGTTTCATGTTTAGTAGATTTCTTCAAAAGAAAACAAATTGGGTCAGATAAGGACCATGAGAAATTAAATAACTCAAAAATTTAGTTCCATAAAGTTGAGGCCGTAACACAAGACAAAAAGATATGATCAAGATCCTCCCTGTTCTGATTACACAAATGACATTTAGAGCATATTTGAATGCCAAAGTCTTGAGGTGAGTTTCAGTGGGAAATCTATTGTAATCAATGCTCCAAATAAGGTTGAACCTAGAGGGTATGATCCAAGTATTATTTAAGGTTCTCACCCATTGATAATTAGGTTCATTTCCAAAGAAATTGTTCATGTAGATGTTTTTTGAGTCAAGGATGCCATTGGGAGCAGGTTCTCAAACAAGGAAGTCCCCAGAATTAGATAAAGTGAAATTCTCAATGATCTGAGTAATGTTGTTAGGGACATCGTTTCTATGAAGCTGCATAACATCTTCAATAGTATGTCTGGTATCTTCATGAGTGCTATTAGGAGGCAGCAAGGATATCAATGGATTACCCATCCAGTTGTCACACCAAAAATTAATGTTGGAGTCAGCGCTGGACATCCATCAAGAGTTAGCCATAATCTTCTGATACGAGTTTCTAATAGAGAGATAGATCGAGGAGTTAATGAAATTAAAATTTCCTTTTAAAAGTTTGTTTAGTAATCTATGTTTTAAAAATTCAGAGGCTTTAGAGTTTTCATTAATGAGACGCCAAGTAAATTTTGCTTGTAAGGAATCGTTAAACAATTTTATGTTTTTGATGCCAATGCCTCCGTTATCAAGAGGTTTACAGCAGGTCTTCCACAGGATGGTGACGAGTTTCTTTTCAATGATACTTCCCTTCCTAATGAAAATTTTTATATAGGTATTAATTTTTTTGAAATTACCTGTGGGACATTTATAAATCATGAGGGAGTAAACCAACTTTGATACAATTGTTGATTTGACAAGACAGATTCTACCAGCCATGGAAATGGATTTACCCTTCCAAGTAGAGAGTTTATTGATGATTTGATCAGTGATATTAGATAAATAACATGATTTAGGACGTCCCCAGAAAATTGGTTCTCCTATGTACGTGAATGGAAAGAAACCTTCTTTAATTCCAAGGTTACTGGTGATAATAGTTTTCCTTATAACGGGGAAATTTTTTCCAAAAAAAATATGAGATTTGTTCTAGGAAATGGTTTGGCCAGAAATGTTCACATAATGAGAGATAGCTTTCTTATGAAATTGAATGTTTCTTTGATCTCCTTTTAGAAACAAGATAATATCATCAGCGTAGAGGAGGTGAGTGGGGACATTGAGCACTGCCTACCACACTCAAACTGATGGACAATCAGAATAGACTATTCAAACCTTAGAGGACATGTTTAGATCATTGTCACATGACTCTCAAGGTATTTGGGATAAATATTTATCTTTGGTAGAGTTTTATTAAAACAATAGCTTTCATTCAAGTATTCATATGGCACCATATGAAGCGTTATATGGAAAGAGATGTCGCACACCATCTTTTTTAGATGATGATAGTGAAAGAAAACTCATAGGCCCATAGCTTTTTGAGGAAACAATGGAAAATATGAATGTTATCCAAACCCACATCAAAGTATCCCAAAGTAGGAAAAAGTGCTATGCTGATAACTAAAAGAAGGATTTGGAATTTCAAGTAGGAGATAATGTTTTCATGAAGGTATCTCCATGGAAATGAGTTATACGTCTTGGTATGAAGGGTAAATTAAGTCCTAGGTTCATAGGACCTTTTGAAATTCTAGAATGAATTGGAGTGGTAGCTTATTGTTTGGAAACACCTCCAAGTCTCTCTAATGTTCATGATGTATTCCACATATCACTGTTAAGAAAATACATGCTTGACCCAACACATGTACTCACCTATGAGAAAATTGAACTGGAACCTGATTTGTCTTATTGTGAAGAGCTTGTCAAAATTCTTTATACCAGAGAACAAGTACTGAGAAACTGGATGGCTCATCTATTAAAAGTTCTTTAGAGAAACCATAAGATGAAAGAAGAAACATGGGAACTTGTGGAAAATATGATGAAGAACCACCCAAATATTTTTATGTAGTAATATTCTAGAAATTTTGAGGCCGAAATTATTTTAAGGATTGGAGATTGTAACACACTAAGCTTTCACTGATCCTTTCCCTTTGAATAATAGTATAGCTTCTGTGGTATGAACATTTGAGTTCAAATACACCACAACCAATCAAACTAGCCATTATGAATAGTAATACCCACATTTTCAAATTTTATAAAATATATATTTCAAAATGTACTTCATTTTTTTATTCGCAATATTGAAATTATCATAGAGTAAATTTTTGTATTTTTCTGAAAACATTCAATTTTTGATGAATAGTGAAAAACATGGAGTTATTATTTAAAACTGTTTTTTAATTTAATAATTAAATATTTTATTTAAATACCTTTTAGCTTAAAATTGATACATGATATCTAAATATGTTCAATATAATTCATTGGTGTCATTTTGTAATAATATTAGATATATTAAATTTTATTGAACTTTTTACCGCCTTTTAACCACCATTTAAGAGCATTTGAAAATTTGTATAAAAATTATTTTTAACACTTATATTAGTGGAATTTAAAAAATCAGAGATACATAGCTGATATCTATAAGAAAATTGTTTTTCAATAATATAAAAATAAGTTTTGATGAATAGTAACTTTTTACTTTTATTTACTAATTTTAAAAGTACATAGGGTAATTGAGGGTAAATATGATATCATAATTATCATAAAACATGTCTTAATTCTATTGGATAAGTGTAATTAGACCAAAATAAACCATATGAATAAAATATTATCCCCGTTGGTGCACATGGATTAGATTACGACATTTATTATTATTTTATTTAAAGAATAGTTAAAATATTTAAAATCAATGTTTAATAACAAAACAATTTTTAATATTGGGATATACAACAGATAAATTAGACTATAACTATTCATTAAAAATATAAAAATATTTCCTACAAAATGGTATTATATTTATAATTTTTAGACATTAAATAATAAAATTAAATTATTACACAATGATGACGCAGTAATTTCCTTATTAATGAAAAATTAAAATAATTGATTTTATAAGTATCATAATATGTATAATTTTAGACTTCTAATGAATTAAACTAATTTTCTTGGTTAATATGACATTTTAGGGTAGATTAAATTAATTTTTTCTAAGTAATAATGATGTTATAACTTTAAAAAAAACAAAATACAAAATAGTGTCAAAATTGACATAAAAGAGTTTTTAAAAAAAATATTATGTTATAAATTGATATTCTATTCCTAAAAATACAAGTTTCAAAAAAAGGGATTAAATAATATTATATATGTCATTAATAAACCAACAGAGGCTTTCTTGTAAGTTTATAGTATGTTTATTAACCATATAATTTAAAAATACCAAGAGTCTTGGTAAGTGTCAAACTTTTTAACTAAGAGTTAAATATAAATGATAAGGTTAATATGCTGACCTAAACCTATAGAAAACTTATTAATTGAGAGGTTTTAGACCCATTCCCACCTTAACGATTAAATAATTTATTTTTTAGCTATTAGAAATAAAAAATGATTTTATTATAAAATAATATTTCAAGATTCGCCTAAAGTAACCCACACCACTCTTATAAAAGGGCACTTCCCCTTATCTCAAATTTAGACCTTCACAACCAATTGTTACGACCAAAACTTCCCAAATAACCTTAAAAATATAATCCCTTCATCCTAGAGGCCTCCAATTAGTCATAAAGCAAACCTATAGAGCCCTTTTGATCAAATCAAAAGGAAGAACCCAAAAAGAGGTAAATATTTATCACCTCTTTCATATTCTTTTTTTCTTCCACTAATTACTTATTTGTTGTTTCCAATTTTAAAATAATAACTCCAGTTTATTATATATACATTGATGTTATTTTAAAAATTGTACAACCATATTCATCATTCTATCCATCCTATAAATAACAAAGTTACCATACTTACATACATATGGATTACCATCTCCACGTCATGGTGTAGTTTATTATTTAAACACTTCATCATTTGGATATGTTTAATAATTAGTATAAATGATTTAAATAATAAATTTAACATGATAATGATTTTTTATATATGATATAACATCCAATTATATATTATTTTAATAAAAAAATGATATTTTCTCTTGTGTGTACGTACTGATTACTCTCTCCCCAAACACGATGAGATTCATTCCCCATCATTTCCATTGAAGACTAATTTTCATTTGATGATTTAAAAAATAGTGTTTAAAGACTTAATATCATTCTAAATGTGAATAATTTACATCCTATCCATAACAAACATTACTTAGGTAATAATGCATATAAAGTAAAATGAATCAGTTAACACCCGAAACGATGATACTTATAAAATATTATTGACAAAGTAGTATTAGAAGATCATATATGATATCATATTAATGTATATGGTTCTTTTATAATTTAACAATATTTATTTCACCATTATACATGGGATTATCCTACCCTTTACCAAGGATAAGTACAAGGTAATAGTTAATTCCACAATATCATTATTATCCGAGGTTGTTTTTACGTAAGTATCTACCGGGACCTCTTCATCATCCACATTCATGTTTTCTTAAAAATGTATTTCAAAACATTTTTATTATTTACTAGAAAATGGGTTAAATTAATTTATACCCTTATTTTACCTTATATTTTTTAAAGGAAACTTACTGTCGATTTCCAAACAAGGAACTTTTTTTTCCTTTTAAAAAAAATTAATGTAAGAATGTCTTTTTTTAACTTATACAGCGGGTGCAGCTATTTTTTGTCTTTATAACATTATCAAATCTTCCCATAAAATCTTACAAGAATATTTTCAAAATAAATATTTTCTTTTATAATTATATTAAATTTAAATTATTTAAAAATATAAATACATATTTCTCTAAAAAGGTTTTGATTTCATCTATGTCGACACCATTTGATTGATTTTATGTTTGTTTGATGTTGATTATTTATGATAAAAAATATCCATATTTCATTGAAGGTTTTGTTGTATGTTTGATTGTGGATGTGTTATTTTTATACCATTCATAGTTTATGGATAATGTATTGACATTTCATAATCTTGTTTTAATAAGAATTTTTTTTCTATTTAAACCCTTTCATATGAGGAATGCATTAGACTTAGTAAGTGATGAGTGGAGCTCACTCTAGCTCCTTGATGCATCAGTAGGTCTCATGAGAAAAAATAGTGTCTTGGAATGAGGCCTTGACAAAATATTATTTGTAGTCCTGGCACAAGGCCTTGACTATGTGGTTATGAAGTTTGGCATTATGTATTCCATCATTATGAAAGTGGAAATTGATATTACATTTGATTATTTGTAATGCCCCGAACCTAGTTACCCAGAGTGGGTGCATTATTACATAACATTGGCATGATCACAAGAAAGATCAAATCTCGAAAGACCGATTAGTTTAGTAGCCTTGAAAACACTAGATATATTCATAAGTCTTACATTACATCATAAAAATGAAAACTACAAAAACATAT
Organism: Viscum album; assembly: GCA_963277665.1. Lineage (NCBI taxonomy): Eukaryota > Viridiplantae > Streptophyta > Magnoliopsida > Santalales > Viscaceae > Viscum > Viscum album. The sequence goes on from OY728126.1 coordinate 68,100,329, forward strand.
TTTCTTCATAGTCCACACTCATACATACTATCCCTGCAGGTCATTCATAAATTACTTCTTCACATCCTGGGAAAAATAAAACATTGAAAGGGGTGAGCTCAAATGCCTAGTAAGGATAACAATATAGCGGAAACTTGCATAAATAAGAATAAACATTTAAGGCAATGTATAACTAAAACAAAAGCCTTTTAAACTTGAACTTCAACATAGTATGGCAAAAATAAAATGAAATAATTCCATTTACTTATTCACATTGATATTCTACTAATAGAATAATCACATGCAATATCAATAACCACTTTCATAATGATAGAATGCATAATGCCAGACTATAATAACCACATAGCCAAGGACTCGTGCCATGACTACAAATAAGATTTTGTCAAGGCCTTGTGCCAAGACACTATTTTGTCTCATGGGACCTACCGATGCATCGAGGAGCTATAGCGGGCTCCACTCATCACTTATTAAGTCCAATGCATTCCTCATTTGAACAGGTTTAAACATAACATAAACATTCGTATTAAAACTAGCATACAAAATGTCAATACATTATTCATAAACCATGAATGGTATAAAAATAACACATCTATAGTCAAACATATCACAAAACCATCAATACAATTTGTAAGTTTTCTATCATGATAAATCAACTCCAAATAAACTTAAAATCCATCAAAGGATGTTGACATAGATGAAACCAAAACTCTTTTTAGAAAATATATCTTCCTATTTTGAAATCATTTAAGAGTCGCATAATTATAAAATAAAACATTTACATTGAAAATTTTCTTATAAGATTGTAAGGGAAGCTTCGATGATTTTATAACGGTGGAAAATAGCCGCACCCTCCATATAAGTTAAAAAATACATTCTTACCTTAATTCTGTCGAAAAGGTTAAAAAGGACCTTGTTTGGAAAACGACAGAAATATTCCTCTATAAACTTCTTATAAAAATTCAAACAAGGGTGTAAATGAATTTAACCCATATTCTGTAAAATATTAATAATGTTTTGAACATTTTTTTTAAGAAACATGTATGTGGATGATAAAGAGATCCCAGTAGATTATTACATATAAATAACCTCGGATAATGAAGAGATTGCGAAATAAACCCTTACCTTGTACTTTTCCTTGGTTGGGGGTAGGTTAACCTCCTGTATAATGGTGAAATAATATTTATTAAATTATACAATAATAATATACATTAATACGATATCATATATGATCTTTTAACATTGATTTGTTAATAATATCTTAGTATTATCGTTGTTTCTGGTGTTACCTTACTCGTTTTCTTTTATATGTTTTGTTATGTAAGCCATGTTTGTCATGGATAGGTTGTATATTATTCATATCCAGAATTATATCAATTCCTTAAATATTATTTTTAAATCATCAAATGATAATTATATACTTGAATGGATACGATGGAGAATGAATCTCATCGCGTTCGTGGAGGCGGTAGTCCGTACGTATGCACGAGCAACAATATCATTATTTTGATATTAAAATAATATATAATTGGATGGTATATCATATATAAAGAATCATTATCATGTTATATTTATTATTTATATGAATTATAAATCATTATTATACCCATACAAATAATAATATATTGAATAACAATTACACCACGATGTGGAGACGGAAAGCTGTACGTACGCACGCATGGTGACATGTTATTCAAAGGGTGGATAGAATAATGAATATGGTTGTACCATATTTATAATAACATCACAGTATATATAAGATAATGGAGTTATTATTTTATAATGGTAACAACATATAAATAAGAAGTGGAAGAAGAAAGGAACTTGAAAAAGGGTGGTGAAATTATTACCTCTTCTTCGGGTTCTTCCTTTTGATTTGATCAAAAGGACTCCTTAGGTTGGATTTATGATCAAACTAATGCCTCTAGGTTGTAGTGAGGGAAGTTTAGAGAGTATTTGGGCAGGGGTTGTCCGATCCAGAAGGCTTTTAATGTGTGAATTAGTGAGAAGGGGGAGTGACCTTTTATAAGAGGGGTGATGGGAACCTTTGGAAAAACTAGAAATATTATTTTATAATAAATTCATATTCGGTTTATAATGACTCCAAAGTGGATTATATAAAGGTTAAGGTTGGGATAAGTCGAAAACCACTCAACCAATAGGATTTAGACAGGTTTGGGTTACTATATAAACCTTATCTTTACATATTAACTCTTAATTAATTAGTTTGACACTTACAATGTCACATTGTATTTTTATATTATATTGTTAATAAACATACTATATAAAACCAAGAGACCCCCAAGTGGTCCATTAATGATACACCTATCATGATATAAGTCTCTTGGCCTAACCTTAGATTTTTAAGAATTTAATATCAATTAATAATATAATATTTGTTTTAAAAACTCTTTTATGTCAATTTTACACTATTCAATAGTTGATTTTTGTAACAATAATAACAGAATGATTGCTTCTAAAAAAGTTAATTATATCAATCCTAACATGTCATATTAACCTATAAAATTAGTTTAATTCATAAAAATTCTCAAATTATATTTATTTGGGTATTTATAATATCAATTATTTTAATTCTACACTATTATGGTAATTACTGAATCATCATTGTGTCATAAATAAATTAAATTATTTAATGTCTAAAAATTATAAATAAAATATTATTATGTAGGAAATATTTTTATATTTTAATGAATATTTATTTTCAAAAATTCAACTAATATAACCCTATGTAAAAATTGTTTTTCTAAATGATATATGCTTATGTCATTTTTGTATTTATTTTAACTTCATTAAAATAAAGTGTCCCTATCACTTACAAGTGGACCATGGGGTCCAAAAATCAACCCAAATATGCCCATGTTTGGAAATGTATCAACTAATAAGGTTAGGACACGTTTTAGGGTAATTTGTTATTATTATAAAAAAAATTAACCCTTATTTACTGGATTTACCCTTAACCATGGTAAATAAAATATTTACCGAAGTAATTATTCAAAATGTCTAAAAATAAAAGTTTCCTATTTACACAATTTGAACATCCTGGTTCTAAATATGGAATCCATTTTTCCAAATTCAAAACACAGAAGTGGCAGAAATTAATTTAATATCAATTCCTGTTGTAAAAACAAAAAGCGTGTTTTTAAGAGATAATAACTATCAAAAGATTGACACTTGTTTATGTCCGGTTTAATTGTAAAATTACGTAAAATGACCAAAATTGTATTAAATGGTAAAAATATATTATAAATATACTTTAAAACCACTCAAATTCATAATTTATCAATATAAATTATTTTGATTAAAAAAGTTGTTTTTAATTAAAATTTAATAATTATCACTATTCATCAAAATATAAATGTTATCCGAAAAGTTCCAAAATTTCACGCTAGGCTAAATTCGATATTCCGAATCCAAAAATGAAGTCCATTTTGAGAGATAAAATTTATAGAATTTCAAAAATTAGGTATTACTATTCATAATGGCTAGTTTGATTGGTTGTGGTGTGTTAGAACATGATGTTGCGTACAACACATGCTATCACAATATTCAAAGAGAAGCGTACCGTAGAAGCTTGGGGTGTTACATTATCACCTACATCAAATAATTTCGTCCTCGAAGTTTCTAGAATATTACTGCATAAACAGACTCTGGTAGTTCTTCATCATAAGTTCCTTGGGTTCCCACGTTGCCTCTTCCATCTTATGGTTTCTCCAGAAGACTTTTACAAGATGAGTCATCTGGTTTCTATGTACTTATTCTCTTGTATCAAGAATCCTGACGGGCTCTTCGCAATAAGACAGATCGGGTTCCAGTTTTAATTCCTCATAGGTGAGTACATGCGTTGGGTCAGGCATGTATTTCCTCAATAGAGATACGTGGAACACATCATGAACTTTGGAGAGACTTGGCGGCATTTCCATTCGGTAAGCTACAGCCCCAATTCATTCTAGAATTTTGAAAGGTCCGATGTATCTGGGACTCAATTTACATTTCTTACCAAAACATATAACTCCCTTCCATGGAGATACCTTCAGGAAAACTTGATCACCGACTTGAAATTACAAATCCTTCCTTCGATTATAGACACCTCACTTCTACCTAATTTGAGCTGTTTTGATGTGATTTTGGATTACCTTCACCTTTTCCATTATTTCCTCTACCAATTCTAGACCTACAAGTTTTCTTTCACAAACGTCATCTCAATAGGTTGGTGTGCGACATCTCTTTCTGTATAACGCTTCATATGGTTCCATCTAAATACTCGAATGGAAGATATTGTTATAGAAAAATTCTACCAAAGGTAAATATTGATCCCACATACCTTGAAAGTCAGGTGATCAAGATCTCAACATGTTTTATAAGGTTTGAATAGTCCGTTCTGATTGTCCGTCTGTCTGAGGGTGGTAGGCAGTGCTCACATGAAGTTCAGTATCCAGGGATTTCGGAAGAGTCTTCGAGAATCTTGAAGTAAAATAGGGATCACGATCAGAAAAAATCGATAGGGGTACTCCATGAAGTATCACAACTTCATTAATATATAGTCTTGCTAGACGTTCTAGTGGTAGATCTTCTCTTATAGAAAGAAAATGTGCTGACTTGGTAAGAAGATTCACAATAACCCATATTGCGTCATTCTTTCTAGGAGTATTCGGTAGCCCCATGACAATGTCCATCGTAATATTGTCCCATTTCCTCTCCGGTATGGGAAGAGGATGCATGAATCCTCTAGGTTGTTGCCTTCCAGCTTTCACTTATTGACAAACCATACATCTTGACACAAAATCAGAAATCTCCCTTATCATTTTGTCCCTCCAAAAATGTTCCTTCAAAACTCTATACATTTTGGTTCTCCCAGGGTGCATAGAGAAATTGGAACTATGAGCATCATCCAGAAATTCCCTTTTTAGATCAGGTATATCGGGAACACAAAGCCTCTTCCCAAATTTCAAAATTTCATCTTCATACAAAAAAGTCTCTTAATCTACCATCATTCACAGCTTTAATCTTCTTTTGAAATTATTCATCATCGGTCTGAGAACTCTTAATCCTTTCTAGTAAAGATGGTTTGGCAACCATTTGAAAAAGAATTGATGTTTCTCTTTCATGGTTATTCCCATGTCCATCTTCACTAGATCCATGAAAACTGGGTCCCTTTCAATTCTCATATTGTTCAAAACTCCATGGTCATTTCTACTCAAATAATCTTCCACCTTGTTTGCTTTCCCCGGGTGGTAGTGTATCGTACAATCATAATCCTTGAGTAATTCAAGCCATCTCCTTTGCCTCATGTTGAGTTCTTTTTGTGAGAAAATATACTTCAAACTCTTGTGATCAGTATAAATCTCACATTTTTCACTATAGAGGTAGTGCCTCCATATCTTCAAAACGAAGATCACATCTCTTAACTCGATATCATGAGTTGGATAGTTTTTCTCATGAATTTTTAACTGTCGTGATGCATAGGCAATAACCCTATCATTCTTTATATGAACAAAACCAAGTCCTTTCTTCGATGCATCGCTATAAATAACGAACCCATCATTCCCCGATGGTAGAGTCAATATAGGAGCATTGACTAATCTTCTCTTCAGTTCTTCGAAACATTCTTCACACTCATTTTTACAAACAAATTTAACCCCTTTACATGTGAGCTTTGTTAATGGGTTAGCCAACCGGGCAAAATTCTGGACGAAACGTCAATAATAACCCGCTAAACCAATAAAACTACGTACCTCAATTATTCTCATCGGTGATGGCCATTCATGGATTTCCTTGTTCATAGAAAGATCAACAGAGATTCCATCTTTAGAGAAAATATGGCCAAGAAAAGAAATATCCTGAAGCCAGAATTCACACTTGCTAAACTTCCCATATAATTCATGTCTTCTCAAAGTATTCAGGATAATGCGCAAGTGATTTTCATGATCTTCATAGATTTTGGAGTATACCAAGATATTATCAATAAATACCACCAAAAATTCATCGAGATATTCCTTGAAAACTCTATTCATCAGATCCATGAATACAGAGGGTGCATTAGTCAATCCAAAAGGCATTACTGTAAACTCGTAATGCCCGTACCTAGTTTGAAATGATATTTTCGGAATGTATTCCTTCTTTACACACAACTGATAGTATCCAGATCGAAGTTCAATATTTGAAAAGTATTGAGCTCCATACAGTTGGTCAAATAAATCATCAATGCGAGGTAGGGGACACTTGTTCTTAATTGTTATAGCATTGATCTCCCTGTAGTCGATACATAACCTCATAGATCCATCTTTCTTTTTAACAAAAAGAATAGGGGCTCCCCATGGAGAAACACTAGGGTGAATAAATCCCTTATTACTCAATTCCTATTGTTGTTTCTTTAGCTCAACTAATTCTATAGTGGCCATTCTATAAGGGGTCTTCGATATAGGCCTTGATCCAGGAATTAAATCAATGGAAAACTCAACTTCTCGTTCTGGAGGATGTCCAGGTAAATTGTCCAGAAACACATCTACATATTCTTTCACAACAGGTACATACTCTATTTGAACATTCTTTTCCTCACCCATAGCGATTTCATTATCTTCCTCCCCAATAATTGAATTTAGTTGATCTACTGGGGGTGTATCTAGATAAGAATTAGGTGGTGACGATTTTTCTTTAAAGATAAGGTGTTACTTATCATCATCATCAAGAATCGCAAACTCTTTGTTCTTAAAATAAATCTTCACATCATATTCCGAAAGCCAGTCCATACCGAGGATTATATCAAACTCAATCATAGGTATGATTATGATATCAGCAGATAAAGAACATTTATGTTCTATAATGGGGACTGATTCAAAAAACTTTATTGCAATGATACTACCCTTAGGAGTATTAACTGACAACTCCATTGTTAAATCAAATTGGAAATATCTAATTTTCTTAGAAAACTGGGAAGATATGAAACAATGCGATGATCCATAATCAAATAAGGCATTTTCTAAACTTAAGGAAACCATTAAATTACCTGCCACCACGTCTTTCGGAGCTTCTACCTCAGCAGTAGTGATAACATAAGCTTGGCCTTGATCCCTTGGCCTTTTCTGAGTTAAGTTCCCCTAACACATAGGAAAATCATTTGGAATAATGTCCCATCTCCCTACAATTGTTGCATTGAACATCGGTAGCTTCCTTCTTCCCTTTGCAATCACGAGCTTGGTGGCCTTTTTCACCACACTTGTAACAGACTCTCGTTCCTTTTAAGCAAGTACCAGGGTGTTTCTTACCACATTTAGCACAGGATGGATATTCAACCATTCCCTTATTCCCCTTATTTCCATTCCCAGATTGATCAGAAGATCTATTCTTCTCTTTCTTTGATTTAAAGTCATAAGACTTAGAGAATTCCTTTTCGGTCTTGATAGCACATGAGACAATGTCTTCGTATGATGAGAAGTATTGTGAGACAAATGCTTGACGGAGAAATGGTTTTAACCCATAAATGAAATGATCAATCTCTCTTCTCGGGTTACATATATAATCTCCAGCATACCTTGCTAACCTTGTAAAGTTAGCCTCATACATTGTGACATTATCATCCTCCTTTTGTCTCAGACTCATAAATGGCCATTCCATATCTTCTCGATGGTCACGAGGGAATAATTTTTCTAAAAATAGATATTTAAACTCCCTCCATTCCATATTTGATACTTCATAATCTTCCTTCATGTTTTGAATCAATGACCACCATTGATCAGCATCTCCGGTGAGGCAGTAAACTGCCTTGATAACTTTTTCCCTTTCACTACTCCCCAAAGCCTGAAACACTTTCTCTAGGGAATTTATCCATTGCTCAGCTACTAAGGGATTTGTACTCCCATTGAATGTTGGTGGTTGTTGCCTCATGTAGCGATCTAACATTGATCCTCCATGTTGTGGATCAGGGTGCTCCATATGGGTAAGGTTATTATTCATAACCTGAGTGAGTTGTCCCAGTATGGTGATTAGCTGATCGGCACCAGTTGCATCACCAGCTTCACTATAATTATCTTGAGCAGGAGGGAAATCTCTACATGGAGTGTGTGCATTGATATGGTTTCCATTTCTTCCACTATGCACCATTTCTATACAATGGCAAAAACTAGATCAGTTTATGAATCAAAATACATAATTCCATACTTATAAAACACTTAACATAAATTGAACTATTTATGAATGTAATCCATAATCATAAAAATGTTCTCTTGGAGAATGTATATACACATAAACCTTTCATAATGATTTGTAAATAAAATGAGAGGTATCCCAAGCATATCCCTTGGGAGTGTTGTAACCAAGAGTGCAACAAGGCCCATTGTCGTGAACCAGTTCCCGTTCGAGTCTATTTCAAAGCGGTGTTTTCGGGTTTTACCCCTAGGTACATCTGTGCCAGAGCCACCTCTACATGCTCGTATCCAGACATGGATTTATTTCTCGGAATACTCACAAAATCTCTACAATACCAAAATTCAAGGAAGTTCTTCTATAAAAATCCTCAAAGTCCATCTTAAAACTATGTGCTCTAATCATAGTTTATCTAAATCTAGCTTCCAAGGTTTGTACTAAACTTCGTATGATACCAACTGTAATGCCCCGACCTCAGTTACCCAGAGTTTGTGCATTATTACATAACATTTGCATGATCACAAGAAATATCAAATCTCGAAATACCGATTAGTTTAGTACCCTTGGAAACACTAGATATATTCATAAGTCTTACATTACATCATAAAAATGAAAACTACAACAACATATTTTCTTCAGAGTCCACACTCATACATACTATCCCTATAGGTCATTCATAAATTACTTCTTCACATCCTGGGAAAAATAAAACATTGAAAGGGGTGAGCTCAAATGCCCAGTAAGGATAACAATATAGCAGAAATTTTCATAAATAAGAATAAACATTTAAGGCAGTGTATAACTAAAACAAAAGACTTTTAAACTTGAACTTCAACATATTATGGAAAAAATAAAATGAAATAATGCCATTTACTTATTCACATGGATATTCTACTAATCAAATAATCACATGAAATATCAATAACCACTTTCATAATGATGGAATGCATAATGCCAGACTATCATAACCACATAGCCAAGGCCTCGTTCCAAGACTACAAATAAGATTGTGTCAAGGCCTTGTTCCAAGAGACTAGTTTGTCTCATGAGACCTACCGATGTATCGAGGAGCTGTAACGGGCTCCACCCGTCACTTATTAAGTCCAATTCATTCCTCATATGAACATGTTTAAACATAACATAAACATTCATATTAAAACTAGAATACGAAATGTCAATACTTTCTTCATAAACCATGAATGGTATAAAAATAGCACATCCAAAGTCAAAAATATCACAAAACCATCATTACAATATGGAAGTTTTGTATCATAATAAATCAACTCCAAATAAACTTAAAATCCATCAAAGTATGTTGACATAGATGAAATCAAAACTCTTTTAAGAGAAATATCTCTTCCTATTTTGAAATCATTTAAGAGTCACATAATTATAAAATTAAACATTTAATTTGAAAATTTTCTTATAATCTTGTAATGGAATCTTCGACGATTTTATAACGGTGTAAAATAGTCGCACCCACCATATAAGTTAAAAAAGACATTCTTACCTTAATTCTGTCGAAAAGGTTAAAAAGGACCTTGTTTGGAAAACGACAGAAAGATTCCTTTATAAACTTCTTATAAAAATACAATCAAGGGTGTAAATGACTTTAACCCATATTCTGTGAAATAGTAATAATGTTTTGAAAAACATTTTTAATAAACATGGATGTGGATGATAAAGATATCCCAGTAGATTATTACGTATAAACAACCTCAGATAGTGAAGAGATTGCGAAATAAACCCTTACCTTGAACTTTTACTTGATTGGGGGTCGGTTAACCTATTGTATAATGGTTAAATAATTGTTATTAAATTATACAAGAATCATAGACATTAATATGATATCATATATTATCTTTTAACATTGATTTGTTACTAATATCTTGGTAGTATCGTAGTTTCGGGTGTTGACTTACTCGTTTTATTTTATATGTTTTATTATGTAAGCCATGTTTTTAATGGATAGGTTGTATCTTATTCATATCCAGAATGATATCAAGTCCTTAAAAATTATTTTTAAATCATCAAATGATAATTATACTTGAATGGATACGATGGAAATGAATCTCATCGCGTTCGCGGACACGGTAGTCCGTACGTAAGCACGAGCGACAATATCGTTATTTTGATGTTAAAATAATATATAATTGGATGTTATATCATATATACAGAATCATTATCATCTTGTATTTATTATTTACATGAATTATAAATCATTATTATACCCATCCAAATAATAATATATTGAATAAAAATCACACCACGACATGGAGACGGTAAGCCGTACGTACGCGCATATGGTGACATGTTATTCAAAGGGTGGATAGAATACTGAATATCGTTGTACAATATTTAAAATAACATCACATTATATATAATATACTGGAGTTATTATTTTGGAATGGTAATAATAAATAAATAAGATGTGGAAGGAGAAAGGAACTTGAAAAAGGGTGGTGAAATTATTATCTCTTCTTCCGGTTCTTCCTTTTGATTTGATCAAAAAGACTCCATAGGTTGGCTTTCTGATCAAACTATGGCCTCTAGGTTGTATTGAGGTAAGTTAAGAGAGTATTTGGTCAGGGTTTTGCCGAACCAAAAGGCTTTTAATGTGTGAATTAGTGATAAGGGGGAGTTACCTTTTATAAGAGGGGTGAGGGGCACCTTTGGAAAATCTAGAAATATTATTTTATAATAAATTCATATTTGGATTATAATGGCTCCAAAGAAAATTATTTAAAGGTTAATGTGGGGATAGGTTTAAAACCACTCATACAATAGGATTTAGACAGGTTTGGGTTACTATATTAACCTTATCTTTAAGTATTAACTCTTAGTTAATTAGTTTGAAACTTACCATGTCACTTTATTTTTATATTATATATTTAATAAACATACTATATACATCCATGCGACCCCAAAGTGGTAAATTAATGATACACCTATCATTATATAAGTCTCCTGGATGATCCTTAGATTTTTAGGAATTTAATATCAATTAATAATATAATATTTGTTTTAAAAACTCTTTTTTGTCAATTTTGACACTATTCAATAGTTGATTTTTGTAAAAATTATAACAGAATTATTACTTCTAAAAAAGTTAATTAAATAAATACTAACATGTCATATTAACCTATAAATTTATTTTAATTCATAAAAAGTCTCAAATTATATTTATTTGGGTATTTATAATATCAATTATTATAATGTTTCACTATTATGGTAATTACTGCATCATCATTGTGTCATAAATAAATAAAATTATTTAATGTCTAAAAATTATAAATAAATTATCATTATGTATGAAATTATTTTATCTTTCTAATTAATATTTATAATCTAAAATCCAACATATATAACCCTATGTAAAAAAAAGTTTTCTAAAAGATATATGCTCATGTCATTTTTGTATTTATTTTAACTTAAATAAAATAAAGTGTCCCTATCACTTACAAGTGGCTCCATGGGGTCAAAAAATCGACACAAAGATTCCCATGGTTGGACATGTATCAACCAATAAGGTTAGGACACGTTTTAGGGTAATTTTTTATTATTGTAATATTATTTTAACCCTTATTTACCGGATTTACCGTTAACCATGGTAAATAAAATATTTACCGAAAAATTATTCAAAATGTCTAAAAATAATAGTTACCTATTTACACAATTTGAACATCCTAATTCCAAATATAGAATCCATTTTTCCAAATTCAAAACATAGAAGTGGCAGAAATTAATTTAAAATTAATTCCCGTTGTTAAAACAAAAAGTGAATTTTTAGGAGATAATAACTATCAAAAGATTGACACTTTTTTATGTCTGATTTAATTGTAAAATTATGTACAATGACCAACATTGTATTAAATGGTAAAAATATATTCTAAATATACTTTAAAACTACTCAAATTTATAATTTATCAATATAAATTATTTCGATTAAAAATTTGTTTTTAATTAAAATTTAGTAATTTTCACTATTCATCAAAATATAAATGTTATCTGAAAAGTTCCAAAATTTCACCCTAGGCTAAATTCGATATTCTGAATCAAAAAATGAAGTCCATTTTGAGAGATAACATTTATAAAATTCCAAAAATTAGGTATTACTATTCATAACAGCTAGTTTGATTGATTGTGTTGTGTTAGAACTCGATGTTGCGTACAACACACGCTATCGTATTATTCAAAGAGAAGTGTACCGTAGAAGCTTGGGCTGTTACATTATTCAACTATTAGAATATCCATGTGAATAATTAAATGGAATTATTTTATTTTATCTTTGGAATATTATGCTAAAGTTCATATTTAAAAGTATTTTTTTATTCGTACATTGCCTTAAATGTTTATGGTTATTTATGAATGTTTCTACTATATTGTTTTCCTTACCGAGCATATGATCTCACCCCTTTCTATGTTTTATTTTTCCCAGGATGCGAAGAAGTATATTATAACTGACTTGCAGGGATAGTCTAAGGGTTATGAGTGTGGCATATGGACACTATTTTGTTGTATATTTTCATATTATAATGTAATTAAAATCATATGAATCTATCTAGTATTTACAAGACTACTAAACTAATCGGCCATTCAGGACATAAACATTTGTGATCATGCCAATGTTATGTAATAATGCACCGACACTGTGTAACTAGGGTCGGGGCGTCACAATATTAGGTTTATAATGGCTCCAAAGTGATTTACTTCGAGTCTAAGTTGGGGCTGGGTCAGGAACCACTCAAGAAATAGGTTTTAGGGAGGTTTATGTCACCCTATTACCCTTCTCATTTATATTAAACTAGTAATTTAATAGTTTATCTTTTACCATGTATTCTTGTGTAATTATATAAAATTGTTAATAAACATACTATAAAAATCCAAGAGAACCCAAAGTGGTTAATTATTGATTTATATAACCTAATGAAAGTCCTTTTTCCGAACATTAGATTGTTTGGAATATTATATCAATTAATAATATAATATTTTTATCAAATAATTTATGTCAATTTTGACAGTATTTGGTGTTTTGTTTCTGTGAAAGTCATAAAAACTTTATAAATTCGAATAATATTTCTTAAATCAAAACTAAAAAGTATTATTAACTTATTAAATTAGTTTAATTTAACAAAATTATCAATTTACAATTATATTAAGGTTTATAATATCAATTATTTTAATCTTTTAATAATAAGATAATTACAGCATCATCATTGTGTCATTAATAAATTTAAGAATATAATGTCTAGAAATAATAAATAAAATACCATTATGTTGGAAATCATTTTATCTTTCTAATGAATATTTATAGTTGAACTTTTCTTACGTATAAACCTATATTAAAAATGTTTTAGTTATTAAACTATGAATTTAACACTTTTAAATCTTTTTTAAATAAAATACTAATAAATGTTCTAATCTAATTCAAATGGAACAAAAGGTTCATATTTTATTCCTGAGGATTAATTTAGTAAAAAAAACTTATACAATAGAATTTGGGTATGTGTTAGGGTAATTATAACATCATTTCATTCTTTAATAACCCTATTTACTTTTAATCGTGGTGAATAAAATTCAAAATTTACTCTTCACTTAAAATTATTTTCATCCTATTCAACCAAATTTTACTTACTGATGTCAACTATGACTCTTGGATTTTTTAAATTCAATACATAAAAGTAGTAAAATTATGTTTTAGGAAATTTATCAAATATTCCTAGAAGGTGGGTAAAATTCTTTAAAAAGTTCAATAAATTTTTATAAATCTAATTTTCTTGAAAATGACTCCAATGAATTACATTGAACATATAAAGGCATTATGTATCTATTTTTACCTAAAATAAATTCAATTAAAATAAAAAAATTATTTAAATAAGAAGTAGGTTATAATTAATAACGATGTTTTTTCACTATTCATCAAATATAGAATGTTTTCAAAAAAACCTAAAATTCACCGTAAGCTATTTTTAATTTTCAAACTCCAAAAAAGTGGTCCATTTCAAGAAAATAAAATTTATAAAATTTCAAAAAGTGGTTATTGCTATTCATAATTTCTAGTTTTATTGTTCGTGGTGTGAAAAAACTCTAAGTTGCATATAATGCAAGCAATTTCATTTTTTAGAGAGAAACATATATTGGAAGCTTGGGGTGTTACATTAAATATCCTTGAATTATTTCAATTCACAAAATATTGGGTTTAAAAAAAACAACACACTATAATATAATATTATTATTTAAAATGTTACTATTATAACATAACTGTAAATTATGTGGGTATGAATACTATTAACTATGTTAGTAATGGAATATGGTTTACACATATATTAAAAGGTTCCTTGGTTAACTATTTATTAGAAAAAAAAGAACTATTTAATTGAAATTCAAATGTTTTAAAAAAATTGTATATTTCTAAAAGGATGTTAAGTCATTATTTGCCTAAATACTTTTATATTAATTCATACTGGTTTTAGAAAAAATTTTTGAGAAAATAACACATATTTTTTAAATATAAATTTAAAATTATCCCTGGGTGATGTTCTGGGAATTTTTTGAAAAGAATAATATGTTTTTGAATACTAAAAAATACCAATTTGTAACGATAAGTGTGTTTTAATTTAAATTGTTTTTAATGGTAAATTATATTTTAAATTTTATATATGTTAAAAATAGTTCATTTTTATATAAATTTAATAATTTATGTCGTTTTAATCTTGTTCAAATTTTATTCTGATATACAAATGTTTTATAATTTTTGATGTTTTTCTTTTGAAAACCCATTTTTTATGTGTCTATGATTTTAGTTTTAAAATTAATTATACCACGTATATGAATTGAATTTTACAAAGTCTGTTAAATATTTTGAATAAGAATAATTAATATTCTATAAAATTTTCTTATTAATTTTTGACTATTATGAATAATAAAATTAGTAATATTTTTAGTTATGGTAAAAACAAGTTTTTTGGGGATTAAACTGAAAAGATAAGGGTTAAAAATGAATTAAAACATGTAAATACCTAGTTAGGTGCAAATATTTAGACTTAATTACATATAAGAATCTATAATGGTCCATTTTTAGCCTTTCTCATTTGAAAAATGTTGGTAAAATTTATTATTTTCTAAAATTTCACGAGTGTCCTCTCACCCACTTGTAAAAGGTTTACACCTTCCTTCACTTATTCATACCACCCAGCCCTTTGGCTTGACAAAACCCTACCAAAATATACCCCCAAAATCCTTATCCATATTATATTTATATTTTTCTTTCAAAATTACCAACCTTTGGGACTTTAAGATTAGGTCGAGAAGATATTTCTCAGAGAGAAGGTAATTTTCTTAATGAAACGCTTCCATTTTTTCATCCTTCTTCCACTATAAATTGGTTCTTAAGACTTCAAATATTAAAAAAATATATCCCATATAATTATATGTTATTTTATTTATGTAAAAATATTTATTCTTTTCCTCTTTCATCAAATGGGAAACAAAATTGTTGATCATGTGTACGGAGAACGATCGCCTCGCAATCTAATGTAACTATGTTTCCATCAACACATTTTATGATTTTATATAATGATGGATATAATATACATATATATATATAATATTTATTATATTATTACCATTATTTAATTTTAATATTACATATACCTTCTTACTTTTTTATGTCACTTAAAATACGATAATGTCATTTGTTTGTACCGAGGACTACTTCCTCACTAAGAGATGTGATTCCTTTATCACATATAAATTACATGGAAATTAATAATGATAAATTTAATTAAAATATTTTATATATATTAAATTATATTGATTCTATAAAATTAATATAGCATCCAATTTCGTACCTTTTCACTCACTAATGGAATGATATCATCATTCATGTGTATGTATGGTCTACGGTCTCCATAAAGAGATGTGATACATTTTCCATGTACAAACATAAATATTTTTTCAAAAAATGTATATAATTAGAAAATAATATATTAATAACATTATTATAATTCACTATAGGATGGATCAACATCATATTCACAATAAACATACTTTTAGGGAAACATACACATTATAATAAAAGGAAATTAGCACATGAATCAATAAATATAATGAAATATTATTAACAAATAAGGGATAACATGTTATAAGAAGATAATATATGCTATTTTAAATATAAATATTTTTCCTTTAAAAATTAATAACATTCTTTGAATAATTATACCAAATGTTAAAGCACGTTCAACTAAAAGGATGTGTAAGGTAAGGAAATTCATCACAATTTCCCCTCAATTAGCCGTATTGAAATTTTATGCTCCTAATTTCTTTTTAATGATTTATAT
This sequence comes from Viscum album, assembly GCA_963277665.1. NCBI lineage: Eukaryota > Viridiplantae > Streptophyta > Magnoliopsida > Santalales > Viscaceae > Viscum > Viscum album. Next base: position 68,116,825 of record OY728126.1, read on the forward strand.
ACTATATATTTTGTAGATAATATTGTTGTTACCTAGTCAGATGAAGTTTTTTCAGATGCTAGAACAATTTTGTGCAGAAATGAATTAATATTATTTTCTTTAGGATAAATCAATTAACATTGTAACTGGCAGTGATTATATGTTGGATCAAACACACTTTAATAAAAAAAAAATTGGTGTTTGTTTTCTAGATTGGAAATTTTTTCATGGAAAAGTTCTTTTTAGAATCACCATTGGTTCCAGAACGATGTTTCAATCAGTGTGAAGAAGTTGTAGCAGATTTTGAATAAGTCAAAAGAAAATATGACAATGCTTTTCTAATCTGTAAGTCTTCAATGTCTACAGTTAACCAATAATAATTCCCCATTATTTTTGAATGAAATATGGAGAAATGGGTTTTTTTTCATATGATGTTGTGTTCATCATAATATTCTCAACATTATGAGTATGTCTGACTGCAATAAGATGATTGGGAAAGATGATAGTCTATGAAGTTGATGTCTTCTAGTCCTAGTTCATTGATGTATGAAACATTATATGAAGACTTTGTCTAAAGTATAGGAGGCTTGAAGTTTCTTATAACACTATTATATTATATATGGAGTACCAAAAATCCACCAGAGTAGTTATGACATTAATTTGTTAGACACAATATTGGTATTGAAGGGGTATCATATTCCATGTCCTATTCAAATAGAATGGAGTTGCTGGAGTTATTTTGACCAATAAGAAATTAGAGAAGAAATGATCAATCTAATGATGCTCATCACTGTAGTCAACCATTTTCATCATATTAATAATCCATGTTGATTTTTTCAATGGGTTAAGAGAAAAATAAATCATGTTTTATTCTCATGTAGGTCAAGGGACCTAAAACAATACATAATGTCAAGTGGTTCAAGAGTCATTAGACCATACATAATATATGTGGGTTAAGGGTAATCAAACTAGACATGATGCTAACTCAATAGAAGAAATCATAGACTGATTTATTAGACACTTGCTGACACTGATATCTTATCTAATGCGGGAATTCATTGCATGTAGGATCATCAGTCTGACTAATTGTTGACCAACTTAAGAAAATGATGTTTATATTTATGTTGTTAAAATATTTTTTGAGGGATTTTGGAAACATTATATCTTGCAAAAACGTTTATTGTAGAATACTTTCATTGATTCATGTTGTTCAGAACATTGAAATGATAATTAACTTTTTTGTTTGTTTTCAGTTAGTACAGAACATTGTAATGAGAATTATTCAGTTCTCATGGGTTTTTAGGAGGATCATGTAAATTGTAATGACCATATTATTCAATTAAAATTTATAAATCATTAGAAATAATTTTGAATAAAACTAAAGAATAGATTTAATGTTTTAAATCCATCATCAACTAAAGATTCAAGATGTTTTGAGAAGAATTATGAAGAGATGAGAAGTGATGATGAAGTAAAATATGGAGTCAAAAGGAATTTGACATTTTAATTTTAGTAAATTTTATTTAGAATAGTACTCTCACCCATTCCACGTTTGGATTTACAATAAATATAAAGATGTACATTTTACATTCTAATGACGATGTACCACTATTCATGTGCAAAGATAGAGAGTGAGAGTTGAATGTTGTGGAAGAGGTAAGAAGTATATTGACATAGGTTTCTTGAGGAATTTTTTCAATAATAAAGAAGAAGGAGAAATAAGCTAGTAGATCATTATGTTCCATCATACACATGTTTTTGAATAATCTTTGATGTTGTTTAGAATTGATTCAAGGGTTTTCTATTATTACCTATTTTTCGAGATGACGTATCTGATATAGTAATCTGACTGATACATCAGAGAAAGTTTCTTACAAAGTATAAAAGTTATTTTCTTGCCTTCTATTGGGTATAATGTTGAACTTTTTTTCAATAATTACAAAAGTGGATGTTAATAAGGTAGCACATTAAATTTTTTTGAACCAGCTTTTTATAGATTCTTAATATGTTAGAAAAAATGTTTTATCTTATTAATGATATAAGAAACACATGGGCTATTGTATTAATCATAGTTCTACACAATTTTAATGGGTTTTTCTCTTTTTATATCCACAAAAATTTATTTTTCTCTAGTTTATTGTGTTTTATTTGATTATTTAAAAACAATTCCAATGAATATCTACCATTATTGGGTTGCGATCCTTTTAAATACTTCTATTTTTGTGGATGTGTGAATGTTTTGATTTCAGAAAAGTGTTAATTATTTAACAAGATGTGAAGGTTGTTTCTCAAGAAAGATAAAACAAATTAAGAATTTATAAATGATTCACACACTACCCCTCCAAGTGATACATTTATCCTAGTTTGTGGTTTTCAAGTAGTATCAAAGGTAATGGTCCCTTCATTTTCAATTTTTTTTATTATTTCAGGATACGTTGTGGTAGAAAATATGAATTTTGTGAACATTAAAGGGATTCCAGTATTCAATGGGAAGAACCATAATATTTGTAAGGATATAATGTTTCTTTATCTTGTCTCTCCTGAGTATGGTGTTTTGGAATCAGCTATAGATGGATATTATGTTCTGGGTGAGAATGTTTCTCTAACATATATGGATAAGAATAATCTGGATAATTTTGGAAGATCTGTGAATCAATTACACTCTTCACTTTATGAAATTTAATTTCCTATAGAGTGGGTGTTCATAATATTAAAAGTTTCTGGGAAAATTTGAATAAAATTTTTACAGGTAATAAAATGGTGAATAAATTTAAGTTACAAATTTGGTCTGATAAAGTATAAAGATCTCTAAATGGATGGGTGTAAATCATTTTGTTATATATTTATTAAGGTGAATGACATTTCTATAAACATAATAAGTCTTGGAAAGATGTTTCCATTTTAAAATGTTGTTGAAAAGAGCATGATAATTATTTATAATAATTTTGATGCCAAAGTTTCATATTTGAATGAGAGAGATCCTAAAAATCTATCTTTTTATGGCCTTCATTGTACACTCATTAATTATGCAATGATAAGGGAAAAGGTTATTAATGGAAACAAATATATGATAGAGAACCGTCCGTCATGGATATCATGAAAGGAATGTCAAATAACATTCTTAAAATGGTGTAGTTAGTAATTTTGACTCCAAAAATGATTTTAGTAATAATATTGATGAATTTTTATATCTTTTTTATTAAAATGTAAAAATGGTTACATGAAAGTATAAAGGGATACTTCCCTTGACATGTTTTGAATGTGGACTTGTTGGGAAATTTAACGTAAATTGACCAAGAATAATGAACAATGAATAAAGTAATGTAGATAGTAGAAATTAAAGATTATCATGGAAGAAACATAGTGATAAATCAAAATCTTATTCTAAGGGAAAAGAGAAAATGTTCTCCAAATCCAAAAATTAAATCGTTTTATCTAAAATGTTGAAGAAGAATATAGTGAAGTTGAAGAAAAAGAGTTTAATAAATTTTTCAGAGAAAATAATTTCATTATACTAATTAATGATAATTTTTTAGAGGTAGTAATTCTGATGAAGAAGAGACCTATCTTGAATTTTATCTAAAAAGAGAGTAGAACAAATGAACCATAAAGGTTGTAATACTTGAACAAGTAATCAAGCTGTTGAATAAGAAGTATTATATAAAATAATAAACAATTTAATCTTGAATAGAAATATAATTTACTTGAAGAGGTTGATTGTTTGATGATGCCTCTTGAGAATAAAAATAATTGGATTGAACATCTGTTTGGAATATTAAAGTAAAAGTAGGAATACTTGGAATATATTAAAAAAATGATTTTTAAAACTGATCAAGGAGTTACATGTTTCCAAAAATATATCAATGAATTTGGTGAATATTATGAAAATGTAAAATTTCATAAGGATATACAAAATACCCCATAAAAAAATACAGTTGAATTTGTTCTTAAGATGAAGAAAACCTAGAAAATTGTGTATGTTCCGAAAACCAAAATAGATGAAAATTATGATGTTTCAAAAATTTCTAAGTTTGAAACAATATTTTCTACTATATCTATTCCTAATATGGTTTGAATGATATCATAATTGAAGAAGAAGAATTTGGGTTATAAAATAATGTTTGTTGGACCACAAAGTTATTATGTGAAAGATAAGAAACATTATAGGAAAGATGTTCAAAACTTCAAAGAGTATAAATATTATAGAGGTAAAAATTATTTTTAAGGTTGCTATTGGTATTGTGGTAGATTTTAACATATTGAAAATCTATCTTGGTTTAAACAACGACATTAAAATTATCCCATGAATTAAAAACAATTATTTTGATGGGGATTCAATCCACTAATGTAAATAAATATAAAAATGTTATTTGGAATAAATCTTAGAATTGTGTTTTGAAATTTCAAAATAGATTCTTACATTTCGAAACTATTTTTAAAAGATGTGAATAACCAGGAAATATTTAAAATGGTTTTCTTATTTTGTCACTAACACAACAATATGTTTAAAAAATTTCTCAGTAAATGTATGATAAGAATGATATGGGAAAATAATAAACTCTTGTTGTATTAACCACCCTCAAAGAAACAAAATGAGAACGACCCTAGATATTGGATAGTGGGTGTTCATCTCACAAAATAGCATATTTAATATTTTATGAGAATTTAAAATATTTCAATGAATGAAAAGTGACACATGGTAATGATATATCCCTTGGAATTAGAGGTTTTTGATCCCCTATTATTGGGGAAGAAAAGATTAAATCCATGAAATCATTACTTTTTGATTGGATGAAACACTACATATTGAGTGTTCCACAATTTTTATATGTAGTCAATAAAGGTTTCGTTAGAATGGATGGTTCTATTTTGAAAATATTGGAATATGAGAAAGTATTCACAGAAGTATATTATATGAAAGGAAAGTTGTCTCAAGTGGTTAAAGTAACAAATTCATGTTACTAAACTATGATTGAAGAAAATCAGTTTTTGTATAAAGGTTTGGTATATATGTGTTAGGGAAACATGATAATATTATCAAAATGAGATAGTGTTCATGGTATTCCTAAAATTCCAAGAATAATATGCTAGTGTTTCACAATTTATCAAAAATTGAAGATTACAAACTTACTTAATGTGAATGTTGATATTCATTTAACTTGACTATTAGAACTCATTAATTTCGATATCTATGGGTTAATGAGTAAACCATCCAATTTCAAAGATAACAACATCATTTCAATCATTTATTATTTTAACCATATTACATGTGTTCTATATTTGAAACATAAATCTGAATCTCTAAATATGATTAAGAGTTTAATGAGAAGAGACGAAAAGGAATGCGGGTATTCTATAAAGAATTTTAGAGCTGAAAGTGGTGTTCAATACAAGAATTAAGAGTTAATATGTTTTCTTGAAATTCATTGACTTCAGCATGGATTAAATGTACTATACAGACTACCACAAAAAAATTAATGAATGAAATAATATATGTTTTCTTGAGATAAGGAATACAATGTTGCTTTAGCATGGTCGTTCTCACTACTTCTGGAATCATGTTATTAGTATGGAGGACTATATTTAGATTTTTTGTCTTTGTATTAAATGTTCAAATATGTATCCATATGAAAATATTTATGATAAAACATCATGTTTAAAAAACATATGAGTTTTTGGGAGTCTATGTGTCTTATAGAACAAAGTTGGAAACCTTTTAATGATTGACCAGATAGATGAAGATTGAATTTTTCTTAGTTTTCCTTTATATGTAAGAGGATATATATGGTTCAACATATAATTATAGAAAATTTTTTATTCTTTTGATGATGAAGTTATTTATAACAATAATGAAGAGACCTTACAGACACATGAAGGAGATTATGATGAAGAGGATAAAATAATTTTTTTTAAATTGTCTGGAAAGGATGCCAAAAATTGTGATATAATAGAGTTGGAATAATTAGAATAAACTACTTCTAGTAATGAGTAATAATTTCATTCATATCATTCTATTCTAGGGAAACCAGTGGAACCAAAAAACATTATCGGTGATCAATATAAATAGGATCAAACTAGAATAACAAAACAATTTGTTACATATACTTCTTTATATTTTAAATTTGAGCTTAAATATGTTAATGAAACTTTTGATCATATATAATTGATTCATTATATAAACGAAAAGTTGGATCATATTTAGAGGAATGGTACATGGGAACTCATACCTAAAAAATGAAAAAAAATGTTATTGGTATAATGTGAAAGTTCTAAAACACATCAAATGAATATGGTGAAGTGATAAGAAACAAATAAATATTTATTTGAAATGGTTACTCATAGATTGAATTCAATGATTTTGATGATAATATTTATCAAGTGTCAAGGTTGGAAATAATTATAATCATTATTACAATTATTGAAAAATTATTCTATAAATTTTATAGATGGATATGAAGTCAATAAAATTTAATGGAGATATTTTTGAAGAATTTTATTTTGTATAAACATGTGCATTTTCTATTGGGAAAGATAAAATTTATGTGTGAAATTATATGAAACCATTGTATTGGATAAAGTATGATATGAGGGAATCGTATTAAAAATTTGATACATTCTTAAGGTAGTTAAATATTAATAAAGGAATGGTTTATAGTAATCTATACATTAAAAAATTTCATGATATTTTACTAATTTTTATTGTTTTTGTTTATGAAATTATCTCTTCTGTGAATAAAGAAATAACTTGTGAAATGATTACTAAATCAATAAATAAGTTGTTTGAAATGTTCATACTTCATAAAATGAGATACTTTCTTGGGATAAAAATATTACAAATTAAAAAAACATTTTTATTTCACAAGATAATTATGCTAAGGAAATTATAAAAAAGACTGGCATAGAAAATTTGAAACTTGGTTCAACACTAATTTTAGTGGAACCATGTTGAATAAAGGTGGATAAGGGAAATAAGTTGGCTCAAAAAAGTTTTTAAAGGTAATTAGATGTTTTTTTGTTTGACTAACTCAATACCAAACATTTTAAATAATGTTACCTTATGTGTATAATTACAAAGTGATCCAAAATAATCACATTATTAATTGGAAAAATAATTATTAGATATATAAAATTAAGTAATGATTTTAGAATCAGGTATGGTAGGTCAGAAGGAATTGAATTTTTTAGTTATACAAATGTATATTGGATAATATGTGATGATGATAGAAGATTGATATATGGTGTATACTTCATTCTAGTGAATAATTTTTTATGTTATAATATTAAGAAATAAGATTTTGAAACTCTTAGCATGGATGAAGCTGAGTATGGTTCTTTTACTGAATCTGAAACATAACTTATGTGGATAATGGATCAATTTTATGACATACTTGATGATGTGATAATAACACTTCTATTGGGTTTTGATAATTAGAGTTTTATTAACCAAATAGTAAATCTTGCACAAAATTTTCATTCAAAACATATTGATATCAAAAGTCACTTCATCAAATATCATGTGTATAATAACGAACTCAAGTTAGGGTATATTCCAACATTGTAAAAAATTGACGATATGTTCACATAACCATTACCAAAGGAAACACTTTTCCAACTAATGATGAATATGGGTGTCCAAATTCTTACTCTCCAACGTTGAGGTATATTTTTCTGTCCCCTCTTTCATATATTCATTGGATAGTTTTTTCAAGGTGAATGAAATTGATGTCTAATAAATCTATCCAATGGTATGTGATAAACCTTTGTTGAATCATGTATGTAGGGAGAGTTGTGGGTAATATGTGAACTGGGCAACTGTTTGAAATTTTCTAATGGATTTTTTAAGTGTGTTGGAAACATTTCACTACAAGAATGTCAATAAAGTTCCGAAAGGTTAACGAAATTGAATTTTTTATAGTTGAATAATTTTTTAATGTCACTAAATTTAGGTGTAAGGTGTGAACTCAGAAAGTATGTGAAATATTCTAATATTTTGTTAATGTATGTAGGAAAATGTCTCTATAAAAAAGTGAACAATAATTTGAATGGTTAAAGGCAATGAAGTTTACAAAGTTAAATATGATTTGTAAGTCACTAATTTTGGACATCATTGTTTTGTTGTCAATGATTCATATTTCCTACAAATATTTTTCACATGTAGTACTAGAATTATTAACAAGTGATCCACTTCTTGTGATTATAAGGTTCAGTGATTTATGAATCATAGTTGAAAAAAAAACAAATGGTGATATTTTTTGGACCAGGTTGAGTGGAAGTTGGTTTTAGTATATGAGAACATGTTCGTGCTGAATGTATTGTAAATTTGTTTTCATAATGACAAATAAATTCAATATGTACGTGTTGGTAATCAAATTAAGGATGCTCGAGTGAAATTTTCATATGAAAATTTATTTGTTTCTATTTTCTCCTCTAGAATGTTTTTTGGGGTAAAATGGTTTTTGGGCTCACCATGGGTCTGGAATTTAGTTTCAATCCGTATAAAGAAGTTATATTGGACTCTGAATGACTCGAAACAAAATATAATAATTATTTTCTTATTTTTACGTCTAAAATGTTTTGAGATAACTAAAGTTTTTTTCCAAGATTAATGAATGAAAGGCATAGTAAGGGTTTTTTAAGTTAGATGATTCTATGTTGACCCTAATGTTCTAAAACTCATGAGGAAATTAGGATTACCAAAAGAAGATTATGGAATAGGATATTAAATGATGTAGAAGTCTTCTAGTCTAATTTCATCAATGTAAGAAACAATGGATGTAGTTTGTTTCCAAAGTCATAGTCATTTGGAGTCACAACTGAAATTGGTCCATCATATACAGATTTCCACTGATCCATCAGTGGAGTTCTAACAACGAATAATTATACAATTTTTTTTATCAATGTGGAATCATATATAGAGTCCTCTCTAATGAATAATTGTGTTTCCAGATTTTTTGGGTACCAATGATAAATGCGAACAATGAACGATCAATCAGATGATGCTCAACATAAGATTACACCATTTTCATCAAAATAATAATTAAAGATTATATTTTTGAGTGGGTCAAGATTAGAAAATCAGGTTTTATTCTCAATTGGGTCGAGGGTAATCATACCAGACATAATTTCTAGTGATTCTTGGGCCATCAGATTAGACCTAATGTTAAGTGGGTCTAGAGTTATTTGACCATACAAGAAACTAACTCCATATAAGGAGCTACATATAGATTCATCAGATAAAGGATGACACCAATATGTTACCGAATGATGGAATTAATTGGATTTAGGATCATCAGTATATGGAGTTATTGATCAACTGAAGAAAATTAAATTTCACTTGAGTCTTATAATGTGTTGTTAAGTGGTTTAGGAATAATTAAAAATTGTGACAATGTTTATGGATGAATACATTGAATGTTTTAGGTGGTTCATATCCTTGAAATGAAAACTCATTTTTTATTTTGTTTTCAACAGGTTTAGAGAATTGTAATGAAAAGTATTCAGTTCTAATCTATTTAAAATGGGTAAAAAATCAGAACAACTATATGTTCATGTCATAATGAATATAGCATCGGAATGACATATGAATTGGACCAAATAATTGTTTGAATGTTTTATAGCCTATTTCAACATAAGAATATAGATATTCTGAAAATATTTGATAATATTTGAGAATAAATGAAGAATCCACATATGGAGTCATGATGAATGTGAAATTTAGATTTTGGGAAAAACATTGAGTAGGAAAAAAATTTAGATTCCTTCCCATTTCAATTTTTCCTCTCCTATAAATATAATAATGTATATTGTACTTTATGATAATGATATAAAATTATTAACATGGAAAGTCATATATAGAGAGTGATTATTGTTTTTGGAATAGCGATGAATTTTTCAAATAGAAGTTTCTTGAGAAAGGTTTTTAGATAAATGAAGAATAAGAAGAAAGAACTTACTGCATCAGACTGATCAATTGGATGTAGGTTTCCCGGGAAATTTTTAAATGTATTAGAATTGTTTATAGGCTATTATTTTCTAATCTATTTTCTTGACAGATGTATCAGATAGAGGAAATAAAATGTTCCATCAGACTATGTTTTTGTACGAATTTCAAATGTGTTGTTTTTACCAACTATTTGGTATTAAAGTTAAGAGTTGTGTTTTCAATTTTTAAAAAATTAGAAGTTTATGAGGTAAAACAATAAATTGTTCTAAACCAACTATTGATGGTTTATTAACTTGTCACACAAACTTGTTTTATGTCATTCATGCTAGAAGAAGCGCATGGGCTACTTTATTGATCATAGTGCTACACAAGTGTTAGGGTATTCCCTACATTATTTATTCAACCCCTCCCTATATTAGTGATACATTGATACTAGTTATTAGTTTTCAAATATCATCAACAATTTATATTTAATTTCATTTTAATTTTCAATTTTAATTATTTCCACCAAGGGGATTTGACAAGAAAATTACCAAGTGGAAAAGAATTTCATCACTCAATTTTTGTCATTAGGCTATTTTACTTATTCATTGTATTTTATATTCTATGATTATGTGTGTAATTAATTTTGATTATTTTATAATTTTTTCAAATTTTTTTTAATTCATTTTATACTTATAATTGATTCCCTAATTAATTACAAATTCAACATCACGAACTTTGTGAGTATTTATGTCAAAAAATTCATTTTAATCGTGATTATTTACTCTTGAATTTTCATTGAGGAAAATTATTTTTTTATTAGCTAATAAACTACTTTAATTTTATTCAGCATTAGTTTGTCATGATTTTTTCAACTAATAGTCCATTTTTTCAACCCATTGGTACACAAAATGAATTTTTAAATGTCTTTAATAAAAACTCACTTTATTTATATCTTCATTTGAAAATATTTTTTCTTCCAAAATCATATATTAAAAAAATTTAAAAATTATTTTCAATTTATCCAAATGATTTATTAATGAAATTTTAACCCCTATTTTATTTTCTAAAAGGTGTTTTTAAAGGAATATTCACGTAGTTTTTCAAACAAGGAATGTTTTTTCTTTTCAAAAAATGGTAAAGGAATATATTTTTTAATATGTACAGTTTGTTCATAATTTTCCACAATCCTAAATAAATTAATGCTTTAAAATATCCTTTATAATTTTAAAGGGTTATTTTCAAAAAAAATATGTTCAAAATATATTGTGAGATTTTAATTTTAAAATTATTTTCAAATTAAAAAAACTTATTTTCCTCGAGAATGATTTTAATAACATTTATATTTTGGTTCATTTAATTAATAAAAACAACACTTTTCATTAATTATAATCTATTGGGTATATGTTTCACTAATACCATCCTTATTTATTTATTTTTTTGATTTTTTATGATCATTTTGACCAAAGAAAGTATCAACATTCACCTTTTTTATTCAGTTTTGTAGTAATTAACTTTCCCTTTTAATATTCTCATTTATTTGAATATTTGAAAATAATTTTTCCTTATATATCCATTTTATTTATAATGGATATATTTATTTTGTAAAACTTATATTATTTATAAATAATGTATTCTATATTTAATGTTACTTGATTAACTTCCGAAATATTGATAAATCAATATTCTTTACTCAATATGTGTATTTTATGATAAGGAAAATTATTCATGAATTAAATTTATTTTTCAATATTTGAAGAATTATTTATATAGGAAGATGAGGGTGAGTCTGGATTAGAATTTACCCCTTGATTCATTTGTTGTATCATGATATAAATTAGTTGGATAGCCTTAATTAACTAATTTTCTATTGTATACCTACCCATCTGTTTTAATTTTTCTTGTTAAATTTCTTGAAAATATTGGAATCATAAAGCATGAGATCATGACTCAAATAATAATAAATTTCCTTTATTAAGAATTCAACAATAATTATCCATGTCATATTCACAATGACATTTTCTATTGATTCATTTCATTCTGACTTTATTTGTTAGATTTCATATGTGTTAAGTTATTTTCATTTCCATATTGATTATGCCCTATAAATTAATGATAGTCATGTTATCTAAATGTAATGTATGTTCAGTTATTTACCATTAGATATTTATTATAAATTATCTAATCATGATAGTGAAATTATTTAAATGGAATATGTGATTGGTTATTTAACATGTCATGTCGATTATGGTTTTTGACTCATAATAACTTCCACATTATGTTACTCTTATTGCACATCTTAGTTTATCCTTATCTTGTTCCATTTCATAGAAATCCAAGAAGTGTACCATAAATGAAATGAATGCGTATTATATAATGAATAATTGAACTCTTGAAAAAAAGTGCAATTTGTAAATTCAAATATAATATAGGAATCATGTATGTATCTAGTTTACCAAGACTACTAAAAAATATGTTCTTATGGATGTAATCACTTATATATAGTGGGAATTTAGTAAATTAAGCACTAGATATAGGACATTAGGTTGGGGTCATTAAACTTGGTATTTTAGAACATTTTGTAGAAACCTCGGGATCTAGATTTCGAAAAACATAGATTAAGGTACATAACCCTATGATAAAGTTTGAGGATAAGTATATAAGATCATCTTAATGTTATGGTAAGGTAGATATTATGTTGTTTTTTAGAGATATGCATACCTATATAGATTATAAATGTCGATATGGTTATATTTATTATTTATCTAGGGGTAATAACTCTTAAAAAGGCACATTGGTATTGACTTGAGCATTACCATGTACATTAAAACAATCCTTACCGTGCAATTCATTTGAAACTCAAGAGGTATATGCATTGGATAATTCATATTTTTATTACAAATAAATATAAATTATTTGAATATTTAATAAGAATTAATTAACTAGGATAAACCATTGTTTTATTATATTGAAAATAAAATTTCGTGATTTAGACATCATATAAATGATTATATGATTTTTCCCTCTGTGATTATTGTTGTTAACACTATGCTTTCTTGTTTTAGTCAATGAATGGAACCCGAACATATGGTTTTAACATTTCACAAGAAGAAAAATGTGGTAATATGAGAAACCAAATGTGTTGATGACTATAGCTACATATGTTGTGATTATCCCTAATCTATGTCCTGAAATATGATTAACTATATATACCATAACTAACACTTAGACTCACCAAAAAAGAGAATGATGGATTTTTCTAGGAGCTCGAGAGGTGGAGCACCTGGGGAAAAGAAGGCTCAATTCCTTCTTATCAGGAATGTGGACAACAAAACTGATAAATACTTTCTTAATGTAATGTTAAAATGATATATGTGTGAAGAAGAAGGGCATAATGTAATGAATTCTGGAGTAAAAAATTAATAGTGTGATTGAATTAAATAAAATACATCATAAAGACGCATTTATAGTTTGTTGGGTTCAATGTGGGGAACCTAGGAATTGTCTGAGTAAGTTCTCTCTTCTATGTTTTAAACCCTCAACCAAGAAAAGGATATATTTTGAATTAAAATGGATAGAGTATTTATATATTGGGATTCTAGAATTTTGTTATAGAATTATTTTTAGAAAGTTTATTCTCGTTAAAATAATATTAAATCATCTCAAGAATTTGTTAAATTTCTGTTGAATATATGTCTTAATAATCTTAATACTTATGGAAATCATTATGGGATTATGAGTTTAATAATCCTTACACAGCCTTTTTTTGGTTTTATGTGACTTGAATATACTTATATTAAGGATAAATTGGGACAAATTTATGGATATACACCCCATTGTTTAAGAATATGTTTTATTGAAAAGGTTATTTAAAAAATAATTCACTTACTTGTGTGGGAATAAGTTTAACTATATTGCTAGCATTTATGGTTTATCTTATATTTTATGTTGATTTAATTAAAGGTTATTAATGTTTCAGAATTTTTTTTGATATATTTTAATTTTTTTTAGAAAAGGGACACCCCACTATTCGAGTGACAACCTAAATCATCAATCACGGACATTATGATTGAAGAGATAACCAAATTGTGATAAGTGTTATTCACATACCACTTCCCTATACAATATTCTGGTATAATATATAATAATTTTAATATAAAATTTTTCGATGAATGAATATTAATTTTGATCCAATGGTGTTTCTGTTGAGGTATATACATTAACATATTATATTGGATAACTTATTAGAACGATATTGTTTTGGGAAACTATTTAAAAATAATCATAAATGGTCATCACTCTTTTAGGGATATTAGTATATATTAAAAGGTTATTTTTGTACTTCAGGCTTAAAAATTAATTTTGGATATTCATTTCATGGAGTAATTGATGAAGTGAAATTGATAAAATCACAACCAAATTATGAAATTTTGATTAAAAATATAAATATATTAATTAATTATATTTACTTATATTCATGGATAGTAAAATAATTCCTCAATATTCGGAAAAAGATCTTGAAACAAAATTGACATCATATTTACTTCATATTAGATAAATAAAATGGCCTTTTAAATCATCATAGATTAATGTTTTTAGGTCTTTAACATTCCATTGATCATTCACTTTCTTGTGACCAATTATCATTACCATTCAATAAAATTATATATTCCTTTCTTACATTTCTATATCTTCTCTTTCCACCAAGGATCATCTAATTAAGAACATAGTATGTATTATTCTATATGACCTTATTAATTCCCTTTCTCTTATATTTAGAAGATTTTTTATTATTCATTTTTATAAAATGGGTTTACAATAAATATATTATCAAATTTTAAACCATTTATTACCAGGATAAATATTAAATTTCAAGGGCACAGTTTATTTATAAGAGGTAGAATGTAACACCCAAATATTCAAAAATGATAAATTAGGGATTGATAGAATATATGAAATATGACAAAAAATTTATATGAGAATTTAATGCCTGAGAAATTATGATATATATTTTTCATATTAATTCAATCTCTTCTATAGCTTATGATTAATGTAACTTTGGGTTTAATCAAAATAATATATTCTATTAAAATATTATTATTTAAAATGTGAGTATTTTAATATAGAAGTTCAGTCTATGAGTATAAATAGTATAAAATAAATTATGAAAATTATATGGTATACATATTTATAAAAAAATCAACAGTTTTTTATTTATTAAAAATAAAATAAGAATCATTTTAAGGAAAACGATATGTATTCTAAAAAACTGCATTTTCCAAAGAGGTTTTTTAGTCATGATTTGAAAAAATAAATTAAAGTAAACTTTTACCAAATTTAGAAGATTTATTTTGAAAATTAAAAATAATTTTTTAAATATACAAGATAAAATCTTTCTTGACTGATTTTCTTTGAATTTTCTTATAATAATAATTTTTTGATGAATCGTTGAAAATAATTATTTTTTATGCAAATTGTCATTTTGTTTAAATTATTTAAATTGTTAAATAAAATTTTATATAAGTTTTAAAGTAAAATTAGTAAAATTATATTAAAATATAAAAAATATAAGTTATTATTATAAATTTTATATGAAATTATTATATAAAAATTATTTAAACATTTGAAATTTTTTCTTTAAAAAACATTTTGTTGACACAATTGCGTGATTAATTTTAAATTGAATTCTTCAAAATATTTAAATTGATTTTATAAAAGTGAATTAATTATTTATAATCATCATATTTTATATTACATAATACATTAAAATTAATTTTTGACCATTTTGAATAGTAAAAGCAGTTAAAGCTGATTATAGTGGTTAAGGTGAAAACGGGTTTACCAGTTGTTAATATGATAAAATAAGAGTTAAAATGACTAAATTATTATCCTAAACACATTGGATGAAAATATTATTAACTCATCATCTATAAGGATTTATAAGTACCCTTTTTGGATCCTTTTGGAATGTGAAAAATGAGGGTAGACATTATTCTTTTAAAAAATTCAATGTGTGGTCCCTCCCCCACTTATAAAATGTCACTCCCTTACTTGACTTGTTCACAACTCTAAGGTAATTAATCTCAACCAATCCCAAAAAATATCTCTCCCCAACATACATATACACATTCTAGATATAATTATCTTCCAAAAAGTCCAATTAATTTTTCTTTATTGGACATTGAATAGAGGTTTCTGTAAGAAAAGATAATTGTCTTAACAAAACTCTTTCATTTTCATTCTCATTTATTTCATAGTAAATTATGTATTATCCATAGAAATATAATAAAATAACTATAGACCATATATTATTATGATATTATGTTTTCTTCATAAAATATATTTATCCCCTCCTCAATCAAATGAGAAATAAAATCATCGATCATGTGCACCGTGAATTACAACCACACAAGCCGATGTAACTCATTTTAAATAAAAACATTTCAAGATTATAAAAAATTATATATTTAATGTATATATAAATAATTTATGATGTTATTATAATTAATTATTTTTAATATAACATATACCTTCTTAATTTACATGTCATTTAAAATATGATAATGTCACTAGTATGTATGCTGGGAAACCGCCTCGCGAAACAATGTGGTTAGTTTTTCACTTATGCTTTACATAGAAAGTAATAATAATAAATTTAATGAATATATGTGGTATATATTAAACTATATTGATTTTAGAATTTAATATTCCATCTACTTTATTACCCTATCACTCATTAATGGATTGATATCATCCCTCCCGTATACATATAGTCTACCGTCTCCGCGTAGCGATAAATTTCATTTTCCATGTCCAACCTTCAAAAATAATTCTATAAATATATCAAATGATTAAATATTATAATCAAAAAATTATTAAAATTATTAAAATTATTTATTTATATCTTATTTATATTAATTATAACTTTCATGATAAACTCCCATGAGAAAATAACGTAATTAACAATCGAAACATTGAATATAATGAAATATTATTAACAAATGAGTTGTAAAATGTCATAAGATAATAATATATGATATTAAAAGAATGAATATGGTTATTTTATAAATAAATATAGTGATTAAATGTATTATATAGTATTTTAATGTAAATTAAACCAAAAAGAAGCATGAGGTAAGGGACATCATCTAACAATCCCTTAATTGAGGCATATTGTAATTTTATGCACATAATTTACTTTATATGGAGTATATAATAAACCTTTTAGGTTTAATATCAAGAAGCCATCATAATTTATTTTATTTTATGTTTTTATATGAATTATTTCATTTCATAGGATTTGACTTGAAAATTACATTGTTGTAAATAATTTTATAACTCAATTTCTTTTCATTGGGTTATATAACTTCTTAATTCTCTTTAAAATGATATGATTATTTGTGGAGTAAATTTTTATTATATTATGTTGTATTTTATATTATATTATGTGGCCTTTTATTTGACACACATAATCAATTAATTTATTAATTCTTAATTCAACATTATGATCTTTGTGGGTGTTTATTTCAGAATCTCAATTTAATTAGAATTGTATATTCTTGTATTTATATAGAAACATATTATTTGATAATTGTGTAATAAACCCATTTAGTTTAAAAATTATTAATTTTTTAATTAATTTTTCAATTATTATCATTATTTTTAGATTCATTGGTACTTAAATTTATTGTGATTTTTTTAGAAAAATCTAATTTATTTCTCACTTTAGTCGAAAACCATTTTTCTTCCAAAACCATGTTTCCTCAAAATGATATAAAAAATAATTTTAAAATTCTCCAAATTATTGATTTATCAATATTTTACCCATGTATGACTTTAAATGAAATTTAAATGAAATATTCATGTCTTTTTTCAAACAAGTCATGTTTCTCTTTTTCCAAAAATGTTTAAGGAATAATTATTTGAATGTGTATAGTACGTATAGAATTCCTCACCACCAAGAGAATTAATTGTTTCTAGTATTTTTTTATATGTTTAAAATTTATTTTAAAATAAATTTATTTTAAATTTATTTTTGAACATTTAGTTTTAAAAATATTTTCAACGAAACTCAATAAATCTTAATGTAATGTTTATGGAATTTCTTCTCATCAATGAAAAAACCCTTTATTTTACTTATAATCCACTGGAGATATTTTTCATTAATACAAAAATTATTTTTTATATATATTTTTTATGATCATTTTGACCAAAGAAACTATTTACGTTCATTTACCTGATTCATTTTTTTGTCATTAATTTTCCCTTCAAATATTCCCATCTCTGTGATCATTAGACGTTAATGTTCTGATATATATACATATTAATTATCATAGATATGTTTTTTATAGAAATTTATATAATTTTTAGATACGGTGTTTTACATTGAAATTTATTTACCTGTCATGGGAAATATTGATAAATCAATATTCATTACTCAATAACAATATTTGATTATAAGGAAGTTTTTTCATGTATTAAACCAATTATTTCACATATGAGTAATGATCTGTATATGAAGATATGTGTGATCCCGGTAATAGATATCCCCTTGATGCATCAGTAGTATGCTGATATGAATTAGATGGCTAGACTTAGTTTAATGGGTTTCTAGTGTATACTAAAAAATTATTTTTAAACTACCTTGTAGAAGGTATTTAGAACAGAGATATCATGATGTATGAGTTTATAACATCCAGTAATTAAAAGTATCCTTAATTACGAATTTTGGTTTTATAAGCCATGATATTTTTTCCATGATATTAACCCTAGATACATTTAATTTTATGATTATTGATTTAATTACAAGTGTATTCATTTATTTACATTGGCATATGGATTAATCTTTATCTATTCCTGATAGAAAAGTTATTTAAATGGAGTGTTTGTTCAGTTATTTACCTTTCTATATTACTTATTACTTATCTAGTCATGAAAGTAAAGATATTTAAATTTAATTTATGTTCATTATATTACCTTTTTATATTGATTATCCTTGTTGATTCATGACATCTACCACATTACGTAAAACTTACTATGCATCGGAGCTCATCTATTTTTCTGTTCAAAAGGAATATAAGAAGTTTAATATTAATGATATGAAAGGATACACATAAATGAATAATGATATTCTTGAAAAAAAAATTACTTGTGTATTCAAATGTAATATGGGAATCATTTATGTATCTTGTTTACCAGGGTTACCTAACTATTCAATCTTGTAGGAGGAGATCACTTGTATCTAGTGAAAAAGTAGAGAAGTAACTATTGGATCTAGGCGATTGGGTTCAGGGTATTTAAATAATAATATGATAATAAATAAAATATAGAATTAAAAGGTTCTAAGTTAATTAATTTATGAATCTAATGTGATTACATAGATTGTTAATTTCAAGTATATAATGATTCTAGAACATAAGGTAATGGATATTTTATAACCACCTTTTTTATTTGGGTTATTATTTTTCTCTCTCTATGTTACATTATATATGTCTTTAATTTTATTAAATGCTTCTAAATTGTGTATATATGTCAATCACATAGATAATAAGCTTATTATCCCTTCATTTAATATGGTAATATGAACCTTGTTTTAATTTCTGAAATTCCATTGTTAATAAATCACTTTTGATTGTGATGTAAGGCCATATAATAAAAACCATTTCCTTATATAAGAAATTATTATGTTTATGGCATATGATTGATTTCCATTTTTGGCACACATAGAAATGTACATTTTATGATGGGTGTTCCCAGATTGTACTCTTATATATTGGGTAATTTTTTTGTCTCTTGAGATTTCATATATGGGATTATAGAGTAAACCTAATCCATGATGGGACTTTATCCACCATGTGATGTTGTCATGGTGGTTAGCATTATCTTATTCTTATTTCATGTTTTATATTTTTTTCACTTTACTATGTCCTCATCACTGTATGATAATATCTTCTTTATGAAATTATCCAATGTGATTATTCATGTGACTTCTCTATTACGATATCAGGTAATTCCATTTTACTCACATTTTATAATTCATTGCATATTTATTACCTTATTGGTATTTATAGATCACCCCTTTATTTTATTTATTCCCTAGGATATCATATGTGGTTTTAGGATTTAAAATTGATTTAGGAGCTCATTTAGGATAATAAAGAAAAGATTTCATGGTTTAGTTTCTTATTGATTTATAATGAGTAAATGCATTCAAAGATACTATTATTTTTTATTTTTAGGTTGTATTTATTGGATGTTTATATTAAAAATAATATAACAATATGTTTTAAATGCTTATATCACTATAGAAATGTATAAAATATCTAAAATAACAAACCTTATAGAAACTAATGGAATATAAAAAAGTTATTTTAAATTAGGATGTTACAGTTCAAACCATAAAGAGGTTGTGATTGTAAAATCAAACATCACTCATCTCATAAGATGAAGATGAATCAGTTCTAGAAGAAATTAAAAATAATGATTTTTTATGCTAGGAATGAAGGGGTATATCATATTGATAAGAATTAAACCTATGTACTCGGTCCATAACCAATGAGAAATAATATCATTCAATAAAAATGGGTGCTTGTGAACATGATAAATGGCCCTTGAGTAGTTTTAATAAACCAAGAATTAATTGTATGTAAAGGTTTCTCACTGGTGCGAAGTGTGTATTTTGAAGAAACCTTTTCACCCATTGGTAGATTAGCAACTATAATAATGTTCCTGGGATTTATTTCACATCATTATTATAATGATTATCAAATGGATTTTAGGAAATATATCTTATATAGAGAAATTAATGAATAATTTCTCTTTGATAAACCTTGGGTTGTATTAATTGAATAATATGTAACCATTGTTTTCATATTAAAGAATTATTTTTATTTTTTGAAATAATAATCACATGTATGGTACTCTAAACATCCGAGTTTCATTATAAAATATAAATTATTTAATGTAAATGATTGAAACATATTATATGTGATGGATTTATCCTTAGGTACCCAAATTTTAATTGTATACAATGATGATATCATTTTTGTAGAAGATATGGAAAAGGTTTGTAAATTTTTTTCATGACAAATTAGAAAGAAGTTTAAATTTTTAATTTTTGAATAATTAACTTACATTCTAGGATAAAAATTTCAATAAAGTGAAATATATATATTCATATCAAAAGAATGTTATGTTAAGTAGTTTCTAAAAAATTAATTCATGGTAGATTCTAAATATGTTTCTGATATAATTTTAATAAGCACGAATGTAATTAAATATAAATTTTGGAAAAGTGTGAATCATAATGGAATTGAAATGTTAATAGGATGATATATCTACCTTAAATATTTAAGGCTATAAATTGTTTACATTGTTACATTTTGAGAAAGATGTCAGAGTGATCCAAAGGAATCACATATGTTGTTTGAAAAAAAAAATTCTCAAAAATTTAAATGTAATATCATCATATGGGATGTCATAAAAAAGAATTTGTGTCATAATAATTATTATATACACTAATGTTTTTGGGTTGGATATTGCAACGATACAAAATCAACATCAGGAATAAATTTTTTCATAGGAGAAATTTGTGTGGGATATCATAGTAATAAAAAATTCCAATTACATTGAGAAAAATGGATGTAGAATATGTTTTTTCCACCCAATATTTCACTAAAATGTTGTGGATGAATGTTCTATAGGAATGATTGAGAATTAATATTTAAAAACAATTGATTATTTTGTGTGATAATTATTGTGTCACAGATCCTTCCAAAATTCATGCATGACATTAGATATTAAAGAACATAGTTATTAAGTTTCATTTTATTACTAAAATCATTTTAGGTGGTGATGTTATTCTAAAGTATATTTCAACGATGTACAATATTGATCATGGTTTGACCAAGGTTGTGTGAAATGAAATATTTTTACAATTGAGGATACAACTTCATGTTCAACCACCTACAATTACTTAATAAAGTTCTTAATGAAGTTCCCCTACAATGGTTGGTATTATATTGAAGAATAGGTAAGAAAATTAAACTTTTTAAATAGAAGTACAAGTCTTTATTTTATAAATCTGATGTAGTAGTTAACCATGAAACAACATGATCATTTTAGGATGCCTTCATGATGATATATATCCAATATTCAATAGAAAGGTCACAAGGATCATCCCCATAGTGATATGCACTTTGTAAAGGGTCATTTGTAGGAGGTGATACCTCCCAAGTGGTTTTACCTATATTTCCACCACCTGTTGAGTAGTGAAATTTTACATAATTAATACCTAAGGATGTTCATAGGTTCAGGGTGCTTTAAGAATTTTGGAGGCAGGGGCCTCCCAGGTTTCCCTATGATCTAGGCCCACAGGAAGCAGATGAATGACTTGAGGTAATTACCTAGGTTTTATGTATTGTGAGGACACCTCTAGATAAAATGGAAGTCCTATTGGTGTTTCTTCTTTAGGAATCCATAGGGTGGTAGTGGATTATGGTAAATTTGAGTCATGGTTAGATGGCCCTCTCTTTGACATAGATTTATTGTCACTTTAGGAAGGAATTTTATTTATCCATGTTATGATTCATTTGTGTACAAGATAATTTTTAGCATCATTAGGGTAGAATGATCCGTGAAAAGTATTCATATATGTTCAGTGATCTATTATGATACCCTATTGATATGTTCAATATTCTTTGTTCGACCATAGAGAGAATACTACACTGAGATATCATGGTGGGAGTGATATCTCCATGAATACATACCTATGTTGGAGTAGTTGATGAGGCTTTGGTAGTGGAGAGCTTTGAAGTAATGTATACACTAGTAGATGGTTCTGGTAGTGGGCATGTAGGATATAATACCTCATAATCAAGTAGCAAGATATTAGATACTAGGATTTATGGGTGTGATATGCTTTAGGAGACGGTCCTATTATAGAGTTTCAATAGTTTGAGAATCTCATGTTCTTTCTAGCTATCCTATAGAGAGGAACTGTTTCCCTTGCAATGGTTAAGGAAACCTCAAGAAAAGTTTAATGAATCTAATAGAGTGGAAATAAATGGATCACCGAGGAGGTGGAAGATATGGAATATGAGTAGGTAGAGTTTTATGAGGTGGAATATGGTTGGAATTGTCTCCACTTTCACTCATTTGTGGTCCACACTGGGATCAGGTAGCTGGTGGTTAGGGATTATGAACTATACTGGAAATGGAGGCCTATGACACAAAGTATCTATGAATGATTAGAGGTATGATATTTTTCATCCCTGCATTAGTAGAAGTACTTATAAACACATGTGTTAACCACACTTCTCCTACCACTTATATAGTTCAAGACAATGATATTCTGGTTAATCCAATCACTCATCCTTGGTGTTTGGAGACTCCTTCCATAGAGTATTTTGTAATCACACACTTCTACAAATAGTGTGATCTAAATCTTAGAGGGAATATATTCTTATGGGATCATTTTGAAGAAATGATGATGAATTATGATTTCATATTTGGTATGGAATGTATATCCACATCACATTCCCAAATTGACTACATTAAGTAGATGATGTGCTAATTCCATAGTAATGTGATGAGGTTTTCCTTTATGGGTAAGAAGGAAACCCATGTAGAGTGGGATGGGATCATAAATAGGCGGATATAGTCTATTACTCGTCATTTTTCAAGTATTAAACTTGGAGTAGTGTATGTTGGGGGCTATTATTTTCCTACAATGGTGGTGAAGTATGAGGACAACATTCTTGAGGAAATGTTTTTCTTACCTCTCCACTAAGATACATAATCCTGCAAGACAAAGGTGTAGTTGGAAAACATAGAGAGGAAGGGATATTTCAGACCTAATGTGTCAACCGGATTAGTCCAAATGTTATTTTCCAAGGAGTAAGGGAGTTTGAGGTTGTGTGTGGATTATTGTAACCTAAACAAGGTCCCCATGAAGAATAGTCATCTACTACTAAGGATCTATGACATCTTCAACCAGTAGAGAGGGGCAAGATCCTTCATGAATATTGACTTCATATTGGGTTATCACCATCTCTATGTGTGAGATGATGCTATACCAAAGATAGTATTATATTGTTTCTACTATAATAATGATTACATTGTGATTTCATTCTGCATGATGAATGACCCATAATTGTTTTTGAGACTCAAGAACTATATCTTTATCCTTTCATAGATTGGTTTTCTGTGGTCTTTATTGATAAAATACTTGTATACTATGAATATGAGGTGGGGAATGTGAGGCACTTGACTATGGTCATAGACATACTTTCATTGGAATCTCTAGCATTTTCAGTTTTAAATTAGAGAGGTCCACTTTTTGGGACATGTTATTTTAGTAGAGGGTGTAGTAACATACTCGACCATGATTGAAAGAGTGTTATTTTTGGAGCAACCAAGGACTGTGTCTGAGGTTTGGATCTTCCTAGAGTTAAAGTACAGTACATGATATTCATTATAAATTTCTATAGAATGTCATAAAAATGATTACTTTGACCTGGAAGGAGCAACCAAGGACTGTGACTGAGTTTGGATGTGTTCTATTCAAAGAGAATATGGTAATTTTTAATCGGTCCTGAAAACTAAGACCTCGTGAGAAGAACTATGTATCACTTTTTCTAGAGCTAGAAGTGAAGGTCTTCACCCTCAAGATGTGGTGAAACTAGCTTATGGGTGATTGGTTTATTGTCTATTATGAACACAAGAGTATCAAGAATATATTATCATTGAATAATCATAAATTGAGACATAGTTGATGGCTATAATCCCACCAAAATTATGAATTTGAGATAGTCAATACTCTTAGGAAAGGGAATGTGGTGGAATATGATCTTATTAAGAGATCTTATTCATTGATATTGAACAACGTGTTGAATAATTTGGCCTCATTTTAGTGGTCCTTTCTGGACGATGGTGGTGCATCTTACCTCTAATAAATGGTTGTTACCCCACCGCTTAAATGGTATGTTAGGGAGGCTTGGAATGGATCTATCGTATTTAAGACCTTTCATATTTAGATATCAACTAGATAGGGTCATGACATATTTAATAAATGTGGGAAGAAGCTCATCCCTTTTAGTGGATGGACAATGGTGGTAGTTTTGTTTTATGAGATGGGTTTTGAGGGAGTTTCATACATCCACATTGGTGGTACAACCAGATTATAGGTTTTGAGCGCAGTAGAAGCGCAGTTGGGCCGACCCACAAATTGTTTTTTTACCATCATCAATGATTATTCCCAGATCAATATGAAGATAAAATTTATTCTCCACGGAATAGAATCAATGATTTAGATAAATATGGAAATGGCCGGAAATCTTTAGAGAGGATCCTGCACATCATGTTTATAATTATTTTAATTAATTTCAAAATTGAAAAGAATACCTAGATCTTTGATACATTCTTCATTAATTTTTTTTTTTTTTTGGAATTACCCTTTCGGATTATCTCATTGTTCATGTGAGGATCCAAACTACAGTACCTCTAGCAGTGATCCACACATGCTCAGATTGACTCTGATCGACACCTGTCATTCTCTAGGTGCTAGCACGGTGAAGCGAGTGCCTTGTTTCGATCATTATTGATTTTAAGATCTTCTTCCATGAGGATAGTCTCTCATTATTGATATGGGCAAGAAGTGGAATTGATAAAGACATTTTTTAGCTCAATAATTATCAATTCACTGGGTGTGTAGTTCTATGCACGACACACTAGATGTACATGTCTATTTATTAACATGGGGCTTCTGTGACAACATTTAATTGAGTAACCTCAACTAAACAAACTCATAACATTATAAAAAACCATTTCTTTTAATAATAATACTATTTTATTATTTATGGTTCCCCAACATGCACAAAAGGTAATAAATAAAATTATGTGTCACAAAAATAATAGCATCATTATAATTATTTTAAATTATGCCAACTAGTTAAATAATTATTAATCATCTTGAAAATAATTATTTTACTACCAGACCTGCCAAGATCCTCTTCAACTCCACTTCCAATTATTGAACACATGAATAAATAATTTATTAATTTATTCTCTTAAATGAATATTTTATTTATAAACTAGTAAATAAATATTTATTAAATGTTAAATAAAATAAATAAATATATTTTACCCATAATACAGTGAATAAATATCTATTTGGTTTATTATATCATTTTAACTTGAATAAAATTATTCCACTATGTTGAGAATAATATTTTCTAATTAAATTAAAATAGAATATAACTTAGACCATCAAAAACACATAGTGTGTGACCTTGTAGTATTTTTTCACATTTTCATTAGTCTAGCTAGCCTAAAGCCCAAGAGTACTATCTAGAAATGAGTCGAGGAACCCAAGAGAAAGAACATAATGTTGCAACAATGATATCAACATATGGATTCTCACTGGGTAATAGAATACCTTTGTCTCAATATATAATCAAGCATGTTTCATTGTAGTGTCATCAACCTTTATGCTTGATACGTCATTCTTTGTATACCTGTAATAAACATGTTGTAACACCATGGACATGGAATTTCATATAATTGTTCTATTTCAATCAAAGGAATGAGATATCAACTTCCATAAATGCAAGGTACAAATCCTTCCTCGACTTATACATTAATAACATTCCACTCTTGATGCACACAACATTCCACACTTTTGACAAACTGTTTACGTGAAGGTTTTATTTAGTAAATTAAAGTGTGTAATCCATGACACATATTAATGATAATCATAAATTCTAAACATCATTACACATGCTCGAAGATAGGAATATCTGATAAAACCAAAACATGTGGAATTCCTACTGTAGGGTCTGTTTTCATATTCTCTTATCTTGGTGATTACCAAGTGAAAACATCATGAACAAATGTCTCATCTGTTTACGAATACTCACACCTAAGGGTCTATATGCTCTGTGTACCATATTATTATATCTTCCAACTATAGAACTATATTTAAGAATATTATTATTGCATTTTAAATTTCTCATCATAGCGTAGACCTTCCATTTATATTTCAATGAAACAAACACTCTAGGATATTATTATATAATAGTAATTCAGAACAATGTACAATATATAATATGATGTTTAATATTTAAATAAATTAAATATCCATGTAATCAATGTATAATTAGTTGGTTTTAGGACACCAACTCTTACAAACTCCCACATGGACTAGAGAAAACTACCTACAGCTTTAAGTATGTTAGACCTCACATGACGATCATGTTTCTGTTAAGTCAAGCCTATTGTCAAGGGGATTGTCATGTTTTCTTATGTTGAAATAATAGTCACTATAAATTCACCTCTATGATATAAATCTCCCATGATATGTTACTTCTAAAGTATGTGATTTTTCCATTTATGTGTCCTTCTCTCTTTAGCAAGATCCACTGTTGTAGTATTATCACGATATAGTGTGATTGAATCTTTAATTCTAGGTATCACATATAGCTTCTAGATAAAGATTTTCATAAAAACTGCTTCTTTATCAGCCTCAGAAGCTGTGATATACCTAGAATATGCAATAAAATCATCCACCACACTCTTATTTGAGCTCTTAGAGCTCCCTACACCTCTATTCAAAGTGAATATGTATCTCATTTGTGACATCATGTCATATTGATCAGTCTGAAAACAAGAATCTTCATATATTCTGATGACTAGTTCCTTATCTCCTCAACAAACTAGGAACATATCATTTTTACACTTCAGATAATTTAGGATAGTCTTGACTGTCATCCAATGGTGGTCACCTGGTCATCTTGGTATCTTACTAAACACACAATGCATAGGCAACATCAAGCCTAGTATATAGCATGGAATACATGACATACCCAATCGTTGATGTGTATAGAGTCCATTCGATTATCTTTCTTTCCTCATGTGTCTTAGGACACTTTTTCTTGGAATGATTCATGCCATGTGATGCTGGTAACAATCCCATCTTAGATTGTTCTATACTAAACTTCTTCAGCATCTTATCAATGTTTTTACTTTCACTTTGGCCTAGCATATATCATGGATATATACTGATAGATACTGATCCCAAGAATATATTTTTCCTCTCCCAAGTCCTTAATGGAAATGAATTTATTCATACATGCCTTAACAGACTGTAATACTGGTATCTAATTTCCAATAAGTAATATATCATTAATATATACTATTTGAAAAAGGACTGGACTCCCACTAAACCGTTTGTAGACACAAGGCTCACATTCATTCTTAATAAATCCAAATTTCGTTATGGATTCATCGAATTAAATGATCCATGACTTAGATTCTTTATTTTATCCATAAAAGGATTTCTGAAACTTATATACCTTATTGGAATCCTTCAAAGTAAGAAAAACTTCAGGTTGTGTCTTGCAGACATCTTCCCGTAGGTTTGAGTTAAAAAAAGTTGTTTTGACATCCATTTTCCATATCTCATAGTCATGGTAGGCGGAAATAGCCAATAGATTTTTTATGGATGTCAACATCAGAACTGGTAAAAAATATTCATTGTAGTCAATTCCTTGACATTTATTGAATACTTTTGCAACCAATCATTCTTTATTGGAATTAAATTTTCCCTCCATGTCTAGTTTCATCTTCAATACCCATTTGAAACCAACAGTAATTACATCAACTAGAGGATCTACCAAAATCCAAACATGGTTTCGGTACATTTAATCCATTTTAGAATTCATGTATTCTTACCACTAGGCAACATATGTTCCACTTACTGCTTCCTTGTATGATATAGGATCATTATTATCAACTAATAATGAGTCACCATCCTCGGTAACTAGAAATCTATACCATTCCTGTTCTATAACCTCTCTTGTACTCTTACACAGATCTTGGGCCTTAGAAACATTTCTTTCTACCATAGGGAATTTTGGAATCTCTTCCTTTACGAACCATTGTATACCTTGAGCCTCAACTTCATCAAACTCTATCTCTCTCCATCTATATCTTTTAGAGATGTGAAACATCTCAAATAATGTGTTTTTTATTTCCACTATAACCTTTCTTAATAAGGGTTTTTATAGGTAATATACCCTTGTTGAGTTGTGGTATCTTATAAATGTGTACTTTGTTACTCAGGGTGTAAGTTTGTTACCAAAAGAGACCTTAACAAACTCAATGCTTCCCCAGACATGTAAATTTGATAACATGGCTTTCATTCCACTCCATAACTAGTATGGAATACCATTTATTGATTTAGTTGGTAGTTGGTTTATTTTGTGCCCCATTTTTTGTAACAGATAACCAAAAAAGAACAATAGATGACTCACATGACTCATCATTGATCTCACCATGTCCAACAAGGTTCAGTTCCTCCTTTCACTCACACCATTCCACTATGGAAAGTAATGCGGAGTGTGTTGCGATATCATTACAAACTCTCGTAAGTAATCAATGATGTCTTGATTAATATATTATCCACCATGGTCTATGTAGAATATCTTAATCTTCTTACCATCATGGTTCTTAACTTCATTATTGTATTTTTTGAACTTATCCAATGGATCTGACTTATGCCTCATTAAGAAGATATATCCATATCTACTAAATTCATCATTAAAAGTTATGAAGTATGAGTACCATCCTCTTTCTTCAACTTGAAATAGTTCACACACATCAGTATAAACCAATTCAAGTAGAACATTATCCATTTCACCATTCCCGCTAAATTGGGCTTTGGTCATTTTTCCTAGTAAACATTCATGACATACACCAGTGGTTTTAGTTTTAAGGAATCTAAAAATTCATCTGGACATAACGTTGTCATCTGTTTATTGTTTTCATGACCTAGCCAGTGATGCCAAATTTGGGTGTGGTATGAGTCATTTGATGTATATTTATTGTCAATTTCCATCACATGGTTTGTGTAATCCATTATGTAATGACTGTTGTATAAATGTTCCCTACCAAAAAAATGATATCCTTGTAAAAGAAGCAACATTAATTTCAAAACATGAAAAAAAATACATCTATATCTAATCTGGAAACAAAAATTATGATTTAATGACATGCGGCACATAATAACAAGCCTTTAACACCCAGACCATCCTAGTTGGAAACGTGAGGTGGTAGTTCTCGATAGCTATAACAGTGAGTCTGGCTCTATTGGCTACTCATAGATCTACATACCCTCAGTCAATATTTCTGAATATACTTGATTCCTATATTTGGATATATATGTGAGCACCATAAGATGTATATAATACTTAATCTGTTGAAAATGATAGATTACATTCGATATCAAAAGAACCTGAAGCTTCCCCTTTAATCTTAGGAGGGGTGACGTTCTTCTTCCAGTGGCCCTTCTTGCCACAGGTGAAACAAATTTCTTTATATTCCCTTGCATCCTCATTGATCATCCATTTCTTAGAAGGGAATGAAGAAGCTTTGGGATTAAATATCACTGCCTTCCCTTTCCTCTTATTCATCATAAGGATTGAAGGAATTTTACACTTCATATCGTTTTCCACTTGAAGAATGAGAATAAGAACATCAGATAAAGACTTCTCAATGTTTTCTATATTAAAATTAACAACAAGGCTTGAGAAGCTCTGAGGGATTGATACGATAATGAGATTGATGCCTAGTTCTCCAGGTATTTTAAACCCTCGAACCCCTAGGTGATCTTGTATCCTATGATCTTGACTATATAAGGCCCACTTGGGGAACCCTCTCTAAGCATACTCAAAAGAATTGACTTGGAGATCTCAATCCATTCTTGTCTTTCTCTCTCTTATTAAAGATCACAGAGGTTCTCGAGCATGATATAAGTATCCATGTTTTCATGAGACTTCTTGATCTCAAGAGACATTGAAGATACCATAAATATTTAACATCAATCGTGTCGTTAAAATTTTTCTCATGGACCAGGAAATCCACATCACCCACATCTTTGGAAGCTGGATTAGGAACTGTTGAATCCAATGCATAAGACTTAAGTTAATGGAATAATATAACCTGAAGGCATCTAAAACATTCCTAGAAGTTACTTTCAATTAGGATGTTGTCCTTATCGATAATAAATCATATGGATAATGTTGTTGATGATATTTTCATTTTTATTCTACGATTAAATGAGCAGATCATTAGTAATTTCATGATTACATTGTATGAGAAAAAAAAAATTGATAAGTCTCCCACTATTTAATCAAGTCCCAATGTCCCTCACCATTGAACTCGGAGTTTCCAATTTCTATGACTTTCCAGTGGTAAGGATCCATATTCATCTTCAGATAACCACAACATGGGTTGGTAAATTTCTTTGGAGGTATTTAATTCAGCAGGTCTTTGTCAATGTTGGTCTTACATCTCCTTGATCTATTGAGTGGTCTTCCCAATCATGAAATCTTTAATTTGGATAAATTCAACTCTTCACTAAAATATTACACCAACTCTAGAAGGGGATAATCCTCTTGATGTAATATAGTTAATTCAACCTAAATCCTTTCATAAGGGATTCTTATATAAAATTAAGTGTCCCAAAAATGGTTGTTCAAACACATAGTTTTATTGAGTTTTTCCCATAATCACGTAGCTGAAGTCTTGGTCTGACTTAATATTATATATGAGGAATTTTATTTCTTATGTATGAATTACTTATAATCATTATCACTTGATAGTTATTATTATGTGATACTTTCTTAATTGATTATCTATGACTTGACAATATTTACACCTAATCTTCGTTTATTTTAGTTCCATCTTTTATGATTGTTTCATTCATTCATTGTGGGATTGCGACAACACATCCACAATGATAAAAAATGGAACTAATAGAAATAAAATCAAGAAAAGGCAGGGATCATGAGCTTTTTTAATGGTTAGTTTATCAAGAATTTGATTAAATAACACTAGATTAGGGGGAAACCCCTTTAACATTTTGGCTTCATTTTAATAGCTTTCCACCTGTCCACTTATGTATCTCATGAGATGTTTTTTGTCTCAGATATATGTTGAACTGTATCCACTATCTTGGGAGTTTTATCCATTACATATTCTTTTATACTCATATGCAGTTGAGGGGTAATAATGAAGGTTTACATAAAAGAAACCATGGGGAAACCGGCCCTACATATTAATGAGGTGATATGCATCTCATGCCAATAATTTATTAAATAAAATAATTAAATGGAAACCAATAACAAACAAATTTCTTGTTTTAGCTCATGATCACTCACATACATGTAACAAGTTACACATTTAATAAAACTAGCATTAAAATCTTTAATCATTCTTGATTCAGATCAATTACTCTTGAATCAATTAAGTATCATCTTTAATTAATTATTACTTTTATCTTAAACACATTTTCTGAATTTTCTTGATATTATCATCCATCATAATATTAAAAAAATTCAATAAAATTTATTTTTCTATGTAACTTGTACCTTGGAGGTAACCTGGGGAATTTTTATTCATAACAACCCAATGAGTAGTAATAAACATTACAATCATTTTTAACTAAACCCACATATATATATAAAATCTATCATGTGTTGTGACCTATCATTATGCCTTCACCATCGTACGTGCCTCAAGAGTTTTTATAATATAATAATAAATTTTAATAAATCTATGTAATTTGGATGAGTACATGACATGTAGTTCCTATTACACTTTGTGTACTATCATTTATCCTCTATCTGAAGTACGTGCCTGGGGATACAGTGTGTAATTGTACTTCAGAAATCCTCATAGTACAAAACATGTCCTGTGGGCCACACACTGTGTAGTATCCTCATCACACGGTCTCCATCCAGGAAATCCTTGTATGGGGTACACGGTCCTACCCTATCCTGAAGGTAATACATTCCATTTCCCGTGGTCCATACGACATGTAATCCAGAAACAGCATTCCACCTATTCCAGGTCAACTCCTCGAGTCTTTAAGACTAATAAAAAATATAATGACACAACTTGGTTTGGCGATCCAGTCCTAATGCATTGAACCTTTATACATGGTGTGTTACTAAAACTACACACTATGTATTCGTGTGTTGTGTGTCCAGGAACCTTTGGAACCTCTGAATGAGATCGTATATTTTATTTTGATAAAAATTAAATGAAAATAATTTTTCTATTTGGTGAACAGGACACAAAAGCGGGGGGAAAGATCTCGAGATTCAGATTTATATAGCAATTAACATTAATTGACTATCCAAATTATTAAACTTTAAATCATTAATGAATTGATTAAATAATTATAAACTATGATGTAATTGCACAGATACCACTAGTAGCTTCTTGACAAAACAGAAGCATAGTTTGGCCGACACATAATTTTAATTTTTACCATGATCAACGATTATTTCGGGATCAATATGATGATGAATTCCAATCTCAATGGAATGTAGTAAGTGATTTAGATAATAGAGGAAGAGGATAAAATCCATTATATAGGATCTTCTACATCATGTTTATAATTAATCTATTTAAATTCATAAACAAAATAATACTTGGATATTTGGTATTTTCTTTATTGATGAGGTAGATTTTCTGGAATGACCCTTAAATATTATCTTGTTTCACATGTAAGGATCCAAAAAATGAATCCCTATAGTGGTGATCCCCACATCCACCAATGGACTCTAAACGACACCTCTCATTCTTTGTGTTCTTGAAGGGAAAATAAAATGTCTTATGTCGATCATTCTTGATCGCTTTTTATTCAACCTTGAAGAACATCTCTCATTCTTGAAAGTGGATGGAAGATGATTTGTGAGAGAAATTTTTAGTTCCACAATTCATCATTCTCTGGGAATGTAGTCTGGTACATGGAAATATAAATGTATATGTCTATTTATTGAAATGGGGTCTTGGTTACAATAATTAATTGAGTTACATCAATTAAATACATTTACAAACAAAGAGAAAACCCATGAATTTAATTATAATATCGTGTAATTATTTAAATTACACCAAATTATACAAAAATGAATAAATAAGATTCCATGTCACAATATAATAATATTTTTATTATTATTTTAATTTCTACCAATGAGTTAAATAATTATTCACCCTCCTGAAAATAATTATTTTTTTACCAGACCAGCCTGGGTCTGCTCAAACTTCAGTTCTATTTATTGAACACCTGAATAAATAAATAAAATAATTAATATCTTGAATAAATAATTTATTTACAAACTAGTAATTAAATATTTATAAAATGTTAAATAAAATAAATAAATATATTTTACCCTCAATCTCATGAATAAATAGTTATTTAATTTATGAAATCATTTTAAATTTAATAAAATTATTCCAATGTCTTGAGAATAAAATTTATTAATAAAATTCAAATATAATTTAACCAAGATCACCGAAAACAATTAGTTTGTGTCCCTGTTGGATTCTTTCTCGATTGAATTAGGTGGAATTGACTAAAGTCCAAGAGTACTGTCTAGCAACGGGTCAAGGAACCCAAGATAAATAACATAAAGTCACAACAATGATATCCACATACGAACACTCACTATGTAATATAATACCTTTGCCTCAATATCTAATCAATTTGGTTTCGTGATAGTTTTATCAACCTTTATGATTAACATGTATTTCATTGACTACCTGAAATAAACTTGTCATAAGACCAGGGCTATGGAATTTCAAGTGATAGTTCTCTTTCAATCTAAGGGCCAAGATATCAACTTCCATAAAGGGAAGGGAAAATCCTTACTTGACTTATCCATTATTAGCATGCCACTTGTGACACACCCAATGTACCATACTTCCTACCAATTATTTGTGTGACGGTTTTCGTCAGTAAATCAACGTGTTCGAGTATTGACACATATTAATGAGAATATAAATTTATAAGGATCATTAAACATGCTCGTAGATAAGAATAGCCTATGAAAAAAAATCATGCAGAATTCCTACTGGAAGGTCTATTATCAAAAATATTCTATCTTAGAGATTACCAAGTGAAAACTTCATTAGAGGAAGTCTCATATACTTACGAGTACTCATAAATGACGGTCATTATTCTATGTGTCCCATCATAGTATGTCATCTACCTGTAGGACTATATTTATGAATATTGTAATAGCATTTCATGTTTTTCATCACAGAAAGGATCTTTCATAACCTTATCAATGCGAACAATACTCTAGGACATTATTAAATCTTAGTCGTGTAGAACTATGAAAAAAAAATAAGATGTCTAATAATTAAGAACATTAAATATCAACATAATCAAAGTATAAATAGTTGGTTCTAGGACACCAATAATAACACAAGTGTGGTGAAGATTTATGGAGAACTAAATTGTAATTTCTAGTGGTTATGAATGAAAAATTTTGTAATGATGCGTGTGTCTTGATTCCTCACTTTTCAGTAGGTGAAGGTTTAGTACTAGGTTACCACGGGTATAGCTTAACCCCAAGGGGATCCATAGTAGAAGTGGGATGGCTTACCTATAGACTATGTGATGGGGATTTTATAATCATATAGAGAAAAAGATATCATCTGGCTGATTGTTGACTGAATCATCAAGTCTGCCAACATCCAACTTATCTAAGGGCATAGTTCAGCAGATAGCTTGGGATATCTTTACATAGATAAGATAGTCTAACTTTCGGGAGTTCCCTTGACAAAAACATCAGACCAAGATGCGCATTCACCTCACAGTTGTGGAAAGGATTATATATGGACTTTGGTATTAGTTTCATTTAATAATTTTGTTTCACTCCAATAATTATGTTAAGACCAAGTGAACAATTTATCTTCATAAGGACATGTTGTGGAATTTTATGAAGAAATTTGTCTATAGATTGGAGGTTCACCCATAAAAAGAACCCAAATTATATCAATGAAATATCGCTTTTTTTAACTATTTGATATAGAAAATATCTAATAAATGCCCATAGGGAACACAATACAAACATTAAATGAAAAAATCAATGAAATATTAAGTATTTCTACTAGTTAAAGAAGCTATAACAATGGAATAATAACTTGAACTTTGGAATATTCATGTGACACTTAAGAATAGTAAACCGACCAATCTAATTATAACATCACCTATTAATGTATAAATAAAATTTACCCATCCTACAACTTAAAATATGATATAATAATATTATTGTTTCAGTAAATAAATTGTTTATAAAATATTAGTTATTTGTAGATATTTTTATAAAAAAATTATTTATAATTTTAAAATAAGTAGAATGATGTAAAATAATATTTATTTTACTAAAATTTATTCACAAATTAATATTTTTTTGTCTTATTATTTTAATATAATTTTTTGACTCCGTTATTATTTTTTCAAAGAGTTATTAAATTAGTTACAATTTTAATATTTTTATTTCCATGTAAATGATGATTTTTATTAAAAATATAATTTCTCATATTTAGAAAATTATTTTCACAAAATGGAGTTTATTTTTGAATTCTACAAATCAAAAAATTTCTAGGGATAATGTTTGGGTTTTGTTCTTAAATAGTTGAATTTTTAGTGAGATGTAAAATACTTTAATTTACAATATATATACATTATAAATTAAATACACTATTCATTGAGTCATTGATGATATAAGAACCAAAATATATAACTAAACTTCATTATTTTAATATATTTATATATAATACAAAAACTATTCAAATTATTGAGGGAAAATAATAAACTAATGAATAAAATATTTAGAAAACATCCATCTCCTCCACTATAAATATCACCCCTCACAGCCTCTTCTCCTCACACCGCTCAAGCTTTGAGACCTGTTAAAACTCATCTCAAATATCTTCCCAATACTATCCACCATTTCCATTGTCCTTTGGTTTCACCAAAATTCTAAAACCAATCCCTCTAAAGGGGTTCTCAAGAAGAATGATTCAAGAGATAAAAGCCCCTTTCTTTTTTTTAATTTCTTTTTGTGTTATTTTATTTTCTTGATATCTCACTACCTCCTCTCATCAAAATAGTATGATAACACCGATAACTTAAATATACTATAATTTTTTATGCTAATTTAATAATCCATCATCATTTATCTTCCAATCCTGTTTTATTCTAAAAAATAAAACATCATATGTGATGTGTTAATTTATCACATTCAAGGACGTAGAGGCATTCAATATCCATTACCTCATTCAATACGTCTCATTAAACCATTTATATGGTTATAAAAGATTATAATATAATTATTAAATTCTATTTAATGTTCTGGAACCATTTTATTTACATTATATTATTTAATAATACAAAACTACTTTGTGATGATCGAAAAACCACCAAAAAATTGAAACGATTATTACTAACATCTTATATAATGATTCATACTCACCCAAAATTACCAAATTACTTATATTATTATTTAATAATATTAATTCTCATTAATAAGAAATATATTTAATTCTGGACAACCATTCTCATGTTACATGATTTTCCATCAATTAATACAAGTAAACTGATCATGAAAAATAAGGAAACTAATGCTCTTGAACGTTGAAATTGAATCTCATAACCCATAAAAAAGGCCATAAATGAACGAAATAAAATTATAAAAAAAATTTGAAAATATATTAATAAATTAATTAATGTTTCTAATTTTATTATCTTGGACATTGATATCAACTGAGGAACCGTTATAGATATAAGGTATGAGATTCTACTAGAACCTCTAATTTTTTCCTTTGGGTTACTCTTTTTTCATATTTACCGTATTGTAATGGTTCATTACTATAGATAAATTTGTCTAAATTATGTTAATATGTTTCAAAATCATGTATCCCGGTCATATCATATTTATTTAATGGTAAAATATTTGTTTTAAAAAGGTTATCTTCTCAAATATTCCTGGTATGAAAGCCTGATTAAAGGGAATTTCCAATTTCTAAAAAATTCTTATGTGTTACCCAAAATATGTTTTAATCCATAATTATTTTCCTAAAATCACAAATTTTATCAAGATAAACTATCATGTTTCATTTTTTGATATCTGAAAAAATTTATTCCTTTTCCGTTTTAAAGATTCCTTTATATTTTCCATTAAAACCGCAATAAAGTGGCTATTTCATAATGTCTCCTAAACACTATTTTAAATTGAATTCACTTAATTTGGACAAAATTTATCATTCTCTATGACAAATTTTAATTTATTAATTTCGATATATATTCTAAATCTCTTCATTCAAGGACTCTTTGATGATACACCCATTTGTATTGCCTTATGACATGATCATGATACCCATTTCCTTAAATGGATATACCTTATGATATGTTTAATGGAATATGTATGATTAGTTATGGGTAACACATATTCATCAATATATTATAAAGGGTGAACCGATATAGCACTCTAATCATTGAGTAATGATTATTATAATAAGATTTCATGTTGATCCAAGGAGTGAAACTGATTCTATTATGGGAATTTTCCACTATGTCATGCCAGTGATCCATGAATCATGTTTAAGTCATATTTTATATTGTTTCAAAACATCAATGATTCCATGGTTATATGTTCCCATGTAATACATTTTTCACTTCCCTATATTTATTCATGTTCCATTACATTCATGTCATCATGTTATGCCTTTTAACCCATGATCTATGTTTTATTCCTATTCTTATTTCATTTATAGGATTTTTATGTCATCCCTTTTATTCATTAATTCCCCAGGTTAT